>CM038669.1:108765826-110024576 GCA_021605145.1 Aegilops bicornis | reverse complement strand
CATCGTCAGAGCCTTTGGCAGGCGAGGACCAACTTTAGTCAGGATAAGTGTACTAGATGTTCCCCTTCTAAAATGGCCAATTGTTGGCGCCCTTCCCGCTCAATATTTGGGAAGAGGCCCAGGGCCTTTGCCTATAAATAGGACTAGCCACCCACAGGGTAGAGGGATCCGGAATCTAGAACAGAGCTAGAGATCAAGCAATCTAGAGAGAGAGAGAGAGCGACCGAACTCCCCCTAGCAGTTCGTCGCACCGGCCAAGAACAGACCCTTGCAAGGTTGTTCTTCCTTGTACTGTTCATCATCAGCCCCTGAGGCAATCTACCACACCACACACTGGAGTAGGGTATTACACCACAATGGTGGCCCGAACCAGTATAAACCTTGTGTCCCTTGTGTTGCTCTTTGTGTAGTTTAGATCTTTGCGAGGCGACGAGGTGTAGGTAGATAGGAGGTGAGATCTCCGCGTGCACCCCTGTAGTTCGAACCTAGAGGGTCTGCGGAACCCGAAATCCGACATTTGGCGCACCACGTAGGTGCGCCGAGCTTCCTTCCGCCAACCCGCTCCCGCCAACATCGCGATTCGCCCTATGATGAGCAAAGGTCGCCGCCCACTCCGATCGCTGGCCGGTGCGAGGCTGGGGCTCCGAGCCTTGTCCCTAGCCTGCGACAGTGCGATGGCGAACAAGTTCAAGCCGGAAACGCCAGCGCTACAGCTGCACGACCGATCCGGCCTTCCTATTTGCGTCTGAGGAGGCCGTCCTCGATGGGGCGGCGACAGTGGTCATGGCTAATCGGCTTCCCATGGCCTCACCGCGCCCCACGCTGCGTGGTTGCTCCACCTGCCGGCGGCTTCAAGTGGCCTCTTGGGAGGAGCTGCGCAACCTCTTCCTCGCCAAAGACGCTTGGCGCCCCGGTCGTCGCCGCTCTCCTGGGCGGCTCGCATGCGCCACCTTCAGGCCGCCACATCAAGCCATTCGTCCGCCAGATCGGTGCTGCCTCCGCGCAGCATGGGGCTCCTCCGGGTCGGTCAGCGCCTAAGGCCGATTAGGCCTTCAGCTCGGAGGATCACCCCTCCAACACAGCCTGCTCGGGGCGCGCTCCCAATGCTGTGCACCCCCACCATCTGCCAGGTGGCCGTCCCCGGGACCCTCATCGACGGCGGCGCGGGCCTCAGCGTGCTCTCGGTTGAAGCTTTCAGCCTCCTCCACATACCACCGGAGCGGCTTCAGCCCAGCAGGCCCTTCTCGGGCGTCGGAGGCGGTTCAGCCGGCTCCCTGGGGTAGATCCGTCTTCCGGTGACCTTCGGCACCTACGACAACTTCCGCACGAAGCTAATCGACTTCGACATCGCCCCCATCAGCCTCCCATACAATGCCATCCTCGGCTACCCAGCACTAGCCCGATTCATGGCCGCGACTCACCCAGCGTACAACCTCATGAAGATGCCCGGGAGCAACGGTGTCCTCACCATGTCCGGAGACACCAGGGATGCGTTGCAGGTGCTCAAGCTCGTCTTCAAGACTGCGGCGGCAGCACAGCCCGCCGACTCAGACGCCCCTAAGCCCAAGGGGGCTCCGCCGGCCAAGAAAAAGCAGCTGTTCACCCAAGACAAGGCAGAAACCAAGAAGATACTGGTCGACGAGGACGGATCCACTAACGCCACCTTCACCATAGGCGCCAACCTCGAGCCCGAGCAGGAGGAGGCCCTGATCAAGTTCCTACGCGCGAACAAGAAGGTATTCACATGGGAACCTGATCAGCTGGCAGGGGTCTCAAGAGGCGTAATCGAGCACCACCTCAACGTGTGCCCCAACGTACGCCCCGTGAAGCAGAAAGCGAGACGGCAGTCCACTGAAAAGCAGGCTTTCATCGTCCAAGAGACCCGCAAGCTAGAAGCGGCGGGGGTCATTCGCGAGGTCCGATACCCAGATTGGTTGGCTAACCCGGTTGTCGTGCCAAAGAAAGGGGGGAAGGAACGCATGTGTGTCGACTTCACCAACCTCAACAAAGCCTGCCCGCAGGATCCATTCCCGCTCCCTCGTATCGATCAGATCGTCGACTCCACCACCGAGTGCGACCTGTCATGTTTCTTGGATGCCTTCTCTGGCTATCACCAGATCAAGATGGCGGTCGAAGACGTGGAAAAAACGGCTTTCCTGACCCCGTGTGGAGTGTACTGCTACACATGCATGCCATTCGAGCTGTGCAACGTAGGAGCGACCTTTCAGCGGCTGATGCACATCACCTTGGGTCCGCAGCTCGGGAGGAATGTTGAGGCTTACGTCGATGACATTGTGGTGAAGTCTCGGGAGGCCAGAACCTTGATACAAGACCTGGAGGAAACCTTCGCGAGCCTCAACACAGTGAACCTGCGGCTCAACCCGGAGAAGTGTGTGTTTGGGGTCCCCTCGGGCAAGCTCTTGGGCTTCCTCGTGTCCCACCGGGGCATCGAGGCTAACCCAGAAAAGGTCAAGGCAGTCGAGGACATGAGCCCGCCGAAGACCCTCAGAGAAATGCAGAAGCTCACTGGGCGCGTGACCGCACTAGGACGCTTCATCTCCAAGTTGGGGGAACGAGCGCTACCCTTCTTCAAGCTAATGAAGAAAAAGGGCCCCTTTGAATGGACTGAAGAGGCCGACAAGGCGTTCCAAGATCTCAAAAGGTACCTAACCAGCCCTCCGGTAATGGTGGCTCCGCGCCCTCAAGACCCCCTGGTGCTCTACCTTGCAGCCACTCCTTACTCTGCCAGCGCAGCCCTGGTGGTGGTTAGGGAGGAGCGTTGGACCAAAGCCGCGGCAGCTGCCCGGGTCAAGGCGAAGCAGGATCAAGTGGGCCCCACAAAGACCACTACCATAGCCGAGAAGGATCAGCCACCACAGGGAAGCGCACTCGGAACAGAAGAGACCCCTCCCCCCGGCGACCAGCCGCTGGGAACTCCACTGTCTCAGGAGGCGCCACAGCCTCTGGAGGACGCCAGCAACACCAGCACTCCCAACCTCGTCGAACACCCTGTGTACTTCGTCAGCACAGTGTTGCGGGACGCGAGGGTGCGGTACCCCATGCCCCAGAAACTCCTCCTCGCGCTATTGGTGGCCTCGCACAAGTTGCGGCACTATTTTCAGGGCCATCCCATCAAAGTTGTCTCAGCGTACCCCTTGGAAAGAGTGCTCAGGAGCCCCAACTCATTTGGAAGAGTCATTGAGTGGAACATCGAGTTGCAAGCGTTTTATTAGAATTCAGCACCACCAGAGTCATCAAGGGGGCTGCGCTAGCGGACTTCGTGGCGGAATGGACGGAGGCGCCGGGCCTCAAGGCTGATGAGGATCGATCCCTCTCCCCGGGAAGCGAGGCACCGGACGGTTGGATCATGTACTTCGACGGGGCGTTCTCCAGACACGGCGCGGGGGCTGGCGCAGTGCTTATATCTCCTACTCAAGACAAGCTCTACTACGCCGTGCAGCTCTGTTTCCAGCACGGAGAAAAGGTCTCCAACAACATAGCAGAATATGAAGGCCTGATAGCAGGCCTGAAGGCCGCGGCTGCCCTGGGAGTGAAGCGCCTTACCATCAAGGGTGATTCACAACTCCTCGTCAACTTCTCCAACAAAGTATACGAGCCGAGGGATGACCACATGGAAGCCTACCTCGCAGAGGTCCGCAGGATGGAGAAGCGATTACGTGGACTGGAGTTGCAGACATGTGCCTCGTGGCACCAATCAAGAGGCCGACGACATCGCCAAATGGGCATCCAGCAGCTACCTCAGGAACACGAGTCTTCGAGGCGGCTCTTCAAGCCCTCGGCCACGCTTATCATTTGTCGAGCACGGTGCAGCCTCGGGAAGAGCTCCCCCAGCCACCTGCCTCGGGAGCCCCGGTCTGTGGCCCGGCCTCGGGAGCGCGTCTGCTCCTAATGCTGGAGCCTCAGGAGGGGTGCTGGATCACAGAGCTCGGAGCTACGACGCAAGGGACCTTGCCGGAAAAGGAGGAGGAAGCGGGCGTGTGGCGCGGCAAGCCACGGCGCATCGCATCGTGGATGGAGAGCTCTACCGGAAGCGACCAAATCATGTGTCCCTACGTTGCATTTCCAGGGAGCAAGGGAAGGAGCTGCTGGCAGACATACACGGTGGAGACTGTGGGCATCATTCGTCATCACGGACCCTCGTTGGCAACGCGTTCTGCAGTGGGTTCTATTGGCCCACTGTGCTCAATGATGTCATGGAACTGGTGAAGGCTTGCGAGGCCTGCCAGTTCCATGCCAAGCAGATCCATCAACTGGCGGGAGGTCTGCAAACTATACCCCTCTCGTGGCCATTCGCAGTCTGGGGGATGGATATCCTGGGCCCGTTTCCTCAGGCGCCAGGAGGCTATCGCTACCTCTACATCGACGTGGACAACTTCACCAAGTGGGCTGAAGTGGAAGCCGTCCGCACAATCCCCGCAGGTTCTGCGGTCAAGTTCACCAAGGGCATCGTGAGCCGGTTCGGGGTGTCGAACCGCATCATCATCGACAACGGTTCGCATTTCACCAGTAACCTCTTCAAAACATACTGTGCTAACCTTGGGATGCAGGTATGCTACGCCGATAGCGCACTCCACGGAGCAACGGTGCCGAGCGGCCAACGCAGAGGTCTGAGGGGCCTCAAAACCAGGACATTCAAGAAGAAGGCTGGAGGCCTGTGGCGGAGGCTGGTCTGACGAGCTCCGGTCCGTGTTGTGGTCCATCCGCGACCCGCGACCAAGCCAACTGGCGAGACCCCGTTCTTCCTGGTCTATGGAGCTGAAGCGGTCCTCCCTCACGAGGTCAGACGTCGTTCCACACGGGTCCTGGCGTTCGACGAGGCGCAGGAGGATGCCATGCGGGGGACAGACCCCGTGCTGTGGGAGGAGCATCGTCGAGAAGCCGCGCTACGAGCGGCGAGGTACCAACAAGCACTGCGGCGATACCACTGCCGCAACATTCGCCCCAGAACTCTTGAGGTAGGGGACCTTGTTCTCAGACGGGTTCTCTCCAGGGAGGGATTGCATAAGCTCTCTCCCATGTGGGAGGGCCCGTTCAAGGTTGTTCATGTTTCCAGGCCCGGCTCCGTGCGCTTGGAGACTCAGGAGGGGGTGCCCGTCCAGAACACGTGGAACATCCGGCACCTACGGAGGTTTTACCCCTAAAAAGGCCCAGAGCCTGTGAAGAAGGCGAACGCCTGTGAAGCTTAACTTTCTGAGAAAGGCCCAGAGCCTGTGGAGAAGGCGAATGCCTGTGAAGCTTAACTTTCTGAGAAAGGCCCAGAGCCTGTGAAGAAGGCGAACGCCTGTGAAGCTTATCTTTCTGAGAAAGGCCCGGTGCCTGTGGAGAAGGCGAATGTCTGTGAAGTTGTTGCGTTTTGGAAAAGGTCCAGAGCCTGTGAAGAAGGCAAATGCCTGTGAAGTTCGCTTCCCCCAAGAAAGGCCCGGAGCCTGTTAAGAAGGCCAATGTATGTGAAGCTCGCCGCCCGTGACACTCTCACGTAATAATGAGTTGGGGTTGTACATGCCCCGGAGTCTCAGGAGCGCCGGCCTCAGGCCCTGGGGCTCCCTCCCACGCCCAGTGGCAGCACTTAGCTCCGCGCTGGTGAGAAGACGTCGAAGACTAGATTAGGTGTCGAACGCGGCCTTTTCATTTGCTTTCTGCACTTGGCTTGTTCATCCCCATTTGAAGTTTCATTGAAGTTGTTGCCGTCTTTGGCTTGTGACTCTTTGCCTTCTTCGCTCTCCTGCCTTGATTTCTCTCGCGCGAGCCTCGCGAGGGAGCAACACGGGCACCCTCGCGAGTGTTTTCTGCCCCTATTGTTTGAGGTTTCCCTAACCGGGTCCATCGGGAGGCGCCCTCCAAATTGCGTGCCCCACGGGCACCGCAATGCGAACACAGGACCCGGGTCGGGTCGCCTCCACAACTGAGGCCGGAAGCTACCTCTCCTGGCTACTCTGCAGGGAATGAAGCATTCGACGAGGCCTCAGCCTCGGAAGGCGAAGACCACGACAGGTCGCCCCCAAGCTAAGTAATTTCTACGCACAGGCGTGTGGCACAGAAGCCTAATACAGAAATAGAGGAAGCAAAGACGATAATTAACAAAGAATAGTCCAAGCACGCCCCCGCGGGACCCTACATTACTGTCTCTTTGCGCAAGAAAAGGAAAAGAACAAAACGAGCGTGGCTCACTTGACACCAACTCGCGGCGAAGGCTCGAACTGCCTCCGGAGTTCAGGCGGACTCCCTCTCACGCTTCACCGAGGCACGACGGCGGGCAGACCCGCTACCTCCCTCCAGGCGGGCGCGGCGGCGCGGGGGCTGGGCATGGCCACCGCTGGAGGAGCCACTGTCTGAAGAAGAGTCGCCGAAGCTCGACGAACCCCGAGCGCCGCCGACCACGCACACGCTGTCATCTTCATCCCGATCGTCTCCGGGGCTAGGCCCACGGCCGCGGCCGTCGTCCTCGGGGCAACACCCAGCGTGGCGACCGTCTTCCCCGAACACCCTCGCGTAGAGGGTGGCATCGCCGTCGAACTTGAAGTGCAGGGTGCACCGCCGGCTTAGACCACGCACGCGGGCAAACGTTTGCCAACCGCGGGTCGGGGCTGGCCCCGTGGCAGAGACCTCCAAGCTCAGAGGCCCGGCTGCGCGAACTGGCCCGCCTGGAGCCAGAGGCCGCCCGGGGCGCCGGCCGAGAGTTCACCTAAACGGAAGCGGGGAAGCTGGAGCCAGGTGTTGGTCGGCTCCGCCGACCACACGACAAACTCCGGCAGCACCTCTGTCGAGTGGAAGCGGCCTAGGGGTCGGCGGCCAGAAGCGCCCCCATCAACGGCCTAACGCCTGTCACCGCGACGGGAGATCGTGATCCGCGCCACGAGAAGCCGCCACGGGAACCATTGTGGTGCTGGCGAGGCTTGGCCGGGAGAGTCGAGCTCCACTGGCGGGCCTTTCCTTTCTCCATGCCGAGAACCTCTTCGGCGGAGCCATGAAGAAGAAGGAGAAGCAAGAAGAGATGGACTGGAAGGGCACGCGTCGTTCCGTACTTATAGCCGGGGAAGGCCAACCATCGACCTCCACGATCACAGGTAATCATGACCCGCCTTGCATGCAGGGACTTGTCGATTCGTGCCATTGCCGAGGCGTCGTGGGGAAGTGGAGACGCCCACGTCCAATCAACCGCCACGCGGCGCCCAAGGCCGCAGGCTGTTAGGGCCCGCGGCGCTTCGCACTTGCCCCTTCGCTTCTCTGCTAAGCCAAGTCCAGGCGCGCCTTGGGCCCGGGGGGCTTTTGTCGGCGTTCTAGGAACGGGGGTACCCAGACTTGTCTGCCTGCGGCCTGCGGCGTGGCTCAAGGGGTGGCCCAGTACGGCCCATCTTCATCAGCACAAGCTCAAGACCCTCGCGAGGGGCCAAGCCTCGCTTGGGCGGACGACAGGAAGCTTCCTCGGGCACGACCTCGTCAGGCTGGCTCACGAGGAGGCGGAGAGATCAAGTCGGGGTACCCCACGAGGTGCCCATGACGCAAGCCATGACGACCAAGGGCGTGAGGCGGGCGCCAGCCCGCTTAGTGTCCTCATTTCCTCTTTGGTGCAAAGGAGGCAAGCGCAGGCGAGAGTATCAAGCAAAGGCAACCATTTCGGTGCAACAAGACCAAGACCAACACAACGGCAGGAAGGAGGTCATCGTGGAGCCCAAGCCGGCGTCATCGTCAGAGCCTTTGGTAGGTGAGGACCAACTTTAGTCAGGATAAGTGTACTAGATGTTCCCCTTCAAAATGGCCAATTGTTGGCGCCCTTCCCGCTCAATATTTGGGAAGAGGCCCAGGGCCTTTGCCTATAAACAGGACTAGCCACCCATAGGGTAGAGGGATCCGGAATGTAGAACAGAGCTAGAGATCAAGCAATCTAGAGAGAGAGAGAGAGCGACCGAACTCCCTCTAGCAGTTCGTCGCACCGGCCAAGAACAGACCCTCGCGAGGCTATTCTTCCTTGTACTGTTCATCATCAGCCTCGAGGCAATCCACCACACCACACACTGGAGTAGGGTATTACACCACAATGGTGGCCCGAACCAGTATAAACCTTGTGTCCCTTGTGTTGCTCTTTGTGTAGTTTAGATCCTTGTGAGGCGACGAGGTGTAGGTAGGTAGGAGGTGAGATCTCCACGTGCACCCCAGAGTTCGAATCTAGAGGGTCTGCCGGAACCCGAAATCCGACACCCACCTTCCACGAGTTCTTGTTGAGTTTGTTGTGGATCAAGCTTTCGAGATTTAGGAAACCGTGATATGAGAGGAATTAAGGAGACACAAAAGCTCTAAGCTTGGGGATGCCCCGGTAGGCATCCTACCTTTCTTCTTCAACAATTATCGGTTAGTATCGGTTGAGCCTAAGTTTTTTCTTCTTCACATGATGAGTGGTATCCTTGAAATGTCGTTTTATTTTGTTTTTATTGCTGTTTGAATAATATCCCAAGATCTGAAATTCTTAAATGAGAGAGTCTTCACATAGCTACATAATTATTTAACTACTCATTGATCTTCACTTATATCTTTTTGGAGTAGTTTGTCATTTACTCGTGTGTTTCACTTATGTCCTATGAGTAACTGGTTGAATGATTTGAATGTCATAAATCTGAAATTATATATGTTTCATATGCCTTTCCCGTGGGGAGTAATGCCTTCACATATAAGAAGTAGAGGTGGTAAATTTTTTGAAGGTTAGCAAACATTGTATTGGTCACTTGAACAATTCATGAAAGAATATTGAAGGAAGAGAGATTTCACATATAAATATACTATCTTGGACATCTTGTATGATTGTGAGCCCCATTAATTATTTTCAAACCTGATCAAATTAGTTGAAGTTGGACAAGGAAGACAACATAATGAGTTATGCTTGGGTATGTTTGTATAGAAGTTATATTGTTATGGATCCTCTAACATGTGGTGCTTGCTATTTAGAATCCTTTGCTAGCCAAAATATCTGTACTAAGAGGGAATACTGCTTGTGCATCCAAATTCCTTGAACCAAGTTTCTTCCATGAGTGTCCACCATATCTACCTATATGCGGTATTTACCTGCTGTTCCAAGTAAATTTGCATGTGCCAAACTCTAAACCTTCAAATAATAATCTGTTTTGTATGCTCGAATCGCTCATGTAGCGACTAGGGGCTGTCAGTATCTTCTATGCTAGGTGGGTTATTCCACGATGAGTGGACTCCGCTCATCATTCATGAGAAAATGGCTGGTAACTGGGATACCCAGTCCCATGATCAAAAGATCAAAAACAAAATCGCAAATAATTTAAACAAAACTCCCCCAGGAATGTTGATAGCTGGACGGCACCCGTTGTTTCAGACAAGCCGTGGAGTGTGAATGTTGGTGGAGGGGGAGTAAAAACTTTACCTTTCTGCGTGGGAATCGTCTATAATGTATGTAGTATGGAAGATATTGGGAACTCTTGGTCGTTATGTTGACAATGAAAGCATACCTCTCAAAATTATTTTCATCTTCGTTTTAGCTTTGAGCTCTGGCACCTCTGCAAATCCCTGCTTCCCTCTGCCAAGGGCCTATCTTTTACTTTTTATGCAAGAGTCAGTAGTATTCCTTGTCATTCCAACCTACTCTTTAGTTGGCAAGCATCATGTGGTGGATAAAGATCTAAGCATATATGGCCATTCAAATATATTTGATCATGAATTATTATTGTTGACAATTATCTATTTGATAAATAAAGTTGGGAGGCGAAACATTAAGCCCCTATCTTTCTCTGTGTTCGATGAATGCTATTTGTTCTAAAAATATGCTTTGAGTGGTAGCAATCATGGAAGATTATATGATAGTTGAGTATGTGGGATTTGCTAAATCAAAGCTCTGACATAGATTCTTCCTAAAAATAAGATGATTGTAATTGTTTGATGACTAATAACACGGTTTGTTAGTTTTGAAGAAAGTTTATGGTCTATGCTTTAACATGTGAATAGCTTGTTACTTGATCATGAAAAGCTTTATGATATGAGCTATTGTTTTGATATATAATGATGCTAGAAAAAGTGATTGGAACTATTATTGATCAAACTTATGCACTTGCTAGCATTCACACTTCATAAATTACTTCTTTTATCATGTACCTACTCGAGGACGAGCAGGAATTAAGCTTAGATGCTTGTCGTCTCCAACGTATCTATAATTTATGAAGTATTCATGCTATTATATTATCTATTTTGGATGTTTAATGGGCTTTACTATGCACTTTTATATTTTTTGGGACTAACCTATTAACCCAGAGCCTAGTGCTAGTTTCTGCTTTTCTCCTTGTTTCAGTGTTTCGCAGAAAAGGAATATCAAACGGAGTCCAAACGGAATGAAACCTTCGGGAGCGTGATTTTTGGAACGAACATGATCCAGAGGACTTGGAGTCTACGTCAAGAAAGCTTCGAGGTGGCCACGAGGCAGGGAGGCGCGCCTGCCCCCTGGGCACGCCCCCACCCCCGTGGGCCCCTCGTGGCTCCCCTCACCGACTTCTTTCGCCTATATATATATCCATATACCCTAAACACATTAGGGAACAGAATAGATCGGGAGTTCCGCCGCCGCAAGCCTCTGTAGCCACCAAAAACAAATCGGAACCCTGTTCTGGCACCCTGCCGGAGGGGGGATCCCTCACCGGTTGCCATCTTCATCATCCCGGCGCTCTCCATGACGAGGAGGGAGTAGTTCACCCTCGGGGTTGAGGGTATGTACCAGTAGCTATGTGTTTGATCTATCTCTCTCTCTCTCTCATGTTCTTGAGGTGGTACGATCTTGATGTATCGCGAGCTTTGCTATTATAGTTGGATCTTATGATATTTATCCCCCTCTACTCTCTTGTAATGGATTGAATTTTCCCTTCGAAGTTATCTTATCGGATTGAGTCTTTAAGGATTTGAGAACACTTGATGTATGTCTTGCATGTTCTTATCTGTGGTGACAATGGGATATCATGTGATCCACTTGATGTATGTTTTGGTGATCAACTTGCGAGTTCCGTGAACTTTTGCATAGGGGTTGGCACACGTTTTCATCGTGACTCTCCAGTAGAAACTTTGGGGCACTCTTTGAAGTACTTTGTGTTGGTTGAATAGATGAATCTGAGATTGTGTGATGCATATTGTATAATCATACCCACGGATACTTGAGGTGACATTGGAGTATCTAGGTGACATTAGGATTTTGGTTGATTTGTGTCTTAAGGTGTTATTCTAGTACGAACTCTTGAATAGATCGATCCGAAAGAATAACTTTGAGATGGTTTCGTACCCTACCATAATCTCTTCGTTTGTTCTCCGCTATTAGTAACTTTGGAGTGACTCTTTGTTGCATGTTTAGGGATAGTTATATGATCCAATTATGTTATTATTGTTCAGAGAACTTGCACTAGTGAAAGTATGAACCCTAGGCCTTGTTTCAATGCATTGCAATATCGTTTGTGATCACTTTTATCATTAGTTACCTTGCTGTTTTTATATTATAAGATTACAAAAACCTATATCTATCATCTATATTGCACTTGTGTCACCATCTCTTCGCCGAACTAGTGCACCTATACAATTTACCATTGTATTGGGTGTGTTGGGGACACAAGAGACTCTTTGTTATTTGATTGCAGGGTTGCTTGAGAGAGACCATCTTCATCCTATGCCTCCCACGGATTGATAAACCTTAGGTCATCCACTTGAGGGAAATTTGCTACTGTCCTACAAACCTCTGCACTTGGAGGCCCAACAACGTCTACAAGAAGAAGATTGTGTAGTAGACATCAAGCTCTTTTCTGGCGCCGTTGCAGGGGAGGTGAGTGCTTGAAGGTATATCTTTAGATCTTGCAATCGAACCTTTTAGTTTCTTGTTTCATCACTAGTTTAGTTTATAAAATAAAACTACCAAAAAATGGAATTGAGGTTGCCTCATATGCTTCATCTTTTTAATGTCTTTGGTGAAAATAAGGATTCCGATAATTGTGCTCAATTGCTAGAGGAAGAATGCATTAAAATGTTTGGCATTAAATATTTGAATGATGAGCAGGATTGCAATGTTGTTAGTATGAATTCTTTGAATACCCATGATGCTAATGATATGCAAAGCCACAAGCTTGGGGATGCTATGTTTGATGAAGATGATATTTGTTGTCCCCCAAGTTTTGATGAAAAAATTTATTATGATGAAAGCATGCCCCCTATTTATGATGATTATTGTGATGGAATGTATGCTATAAAGAATAAAGATAACCATGAAACTTGTCATTATGATTTTAATTTTCAATTGGATTATGCTTCACATGATAGTTATTTTGTTGAGTTTGCTCCCACTACTATTGATGAGAATAAATTTTCTTATGTGGAGAGTAGTAAAATTTCTATGCAAGTAGATCATGAAAAGAATGCTTTGTGTGTTGGTTATATGGTTGGATTCATTCATGATGCTACTGAAAATTATTATGAGGGAGGAATATATGCTTGTAGGAATTGCAATAATATCAAGTTTCCTCTCTATGTGCTTAAAATCTTGAAGTTATGCTTATTCTGCCTTCCTATGCTAGTTGATTTTTGTTCCCATAAGTTGTTTGCTCACAAAATCCCTATGCATAGGAAGTGGGTTAGACTTAAATGTGCTAGTCATATTCTTCATGATGCTCTCTTTATGTTTCAATTCTTATCTTTTATGCGAGCATCATTAAAATCATCATGCCTAGCTAAAAGGCATTAAAGAAAAGTGCTTCTTGGGAGACAACCCAATATTTACCGGGCCACAAACCGGGACCAATGGTTGTGGGCCAGGAGTGAGGCCCATTGGTCCCGGTTCGTGTCTGGAACCGGGACCAAAGGGTCCAGATGAACTGGGACCAATGCCCCACGAGGCTCGGTCGGCCCCCTGGCCTCACGAACCGGGACCTATGCCCCCATGGGTCCCGGTTCGTGACTGAACCGGGACAAATGGGATGGCCCGGCCTGGACCAAAGCCCTGTTTTCTACTAGTGTTGATCACCGTCAAGAACGCAGCCGGAAAAAATGTGGTGGTCGTGCTAGTCACGCTGCCGAGGCTGGCCATGGAGCCCTTCGCGTCCGACATCGAGGCGTTGACCAAGATTTAGCCGCCAGCAACAGCCAACTGCATGGTCGGTCACGCTGCTATGACGATGATGGTTTTGCATTTGCATTTCACCATGGCGACAGTTGTCTAAGAGCATCTTGAACGGCTCACGTATACTCTCTAAAAGATCTTTGTTTACGGAAAGTTGGAGAAAAGTCTATCCCGTAAAATTGGCCTTTCCTCCTGTGGGTGTGCGGGAAGATCATCTTCTTACAACTCTGGTGACGAAGAAACCCCCTGAAACTTCACGACACGCATAGTCGTCCCGTCGGTCCGACGCTTCCCCCCCCCACACACACACCCAACAACTCATGCCATCAACACCATGCGGACACGTGCCACCGCCAGTTGTGGTGCTGCCACACCACTCAGCCACCGCCACGCCGTACTCGCACCATCGTCGGGCCAGCCGCCAAGCATCGCCTCCTCCCTGACCACTACATGCCAATGCACGTTATCGCTCCGCTCTGCCCACAAGCTGCCATGCTCCACCGCTCCGCCTCGCTGCTCCGTCGCTCACCGTCGCACCGCAGCTCGCCGTTGCTCGCTCGTGTCACTCACTTGCGAGCCATATGTTTGTTCAATGTGAAATAATACTTTAGGGGGGAAATTGTTTACGGGAACGGGCAAAAGTTGCTTTGAAAAAACTTTTCTAAAATTATACGGTCATCTCATAAAAATGGTTTCACGAGAAGTTTTTCAGGGAGCTGTTGGAGTTTCTCTATTTATAATTTTTTATTATTTTTTTATCTTCAACTATGTTTTCTCCTATGTCGATTGATATGCATATCAAAGTTCTATATAAAATATAAGGATTCATGCCACTGCAAATTTCACGAATTGAAGAAGTGCCATTAAAAAATTCAAACTGAAATGGCACTACAACTTTGTGGTTGCATGAATCCAATTAACCCTAAAATATAGACAACAATCTCATGAGGAAAATGGTACATACCGTTCTGGTTTACTAGTCCCCTCGTATTTTGAGTCATATTTTGACCATGATTTTAACTACTAAAATATATATTATATGTAGCAAAAATAGTATCATTGAAAACTATATTGACATATGAATCAAACAATATATATTTTTAATGACATGCAATAACATTTTGCTAATCAAATATATGGTCAAAATTTGACCCAAAATACGATGAAGACTAATAAATCAGGACAGACGTAGTACACGAGAGAAGAGAGAAAAGAGAGAAAAGGTACTACAGGAGCATGGTTAATAGTATAGCCAGTTGTTGGCTATATGGTCTTGCCACATCATCTATAGCCAACCTTATAGCCGGTAAGTACAATAGTTGCATATAAATATGTACTATTTTTTTGATACATGGCCCACCTCCCTCTCTCACAACATGCCTAGGAGCATGTGGTGCAGCCGGCTATTAATCAGTAGCCCACTTCCCTTCTCTCTCCTCCTCTCTCTCCTCCAACTCATCCAAAATATTATATTTAAAGGCTTACAGCCTACCCATGTCATCCTATTGTACTTGCTCCAATAGAAATACCCCACCTCCGCCTCGAGGTATTCATCTAGGGCGTGTTTGGTTGCCCGCATCAAGCCCAACCAGGCCCGCATGGGAAGGAAGAGGCATGTTTGGTTGCTTGGTTTCACTGTTGGGCCTGTATCGCACGCTTCTCAAAGCAGCCCAGAGCCTGGCTCGCTGGAAACGCTCGGATCGGCAGTTTCTCGCGAGCCAGGCTAAGTGCGGCGGGAGGTCACATGGACGGGTGCAACGCGAGGGCGAGGGGGGATGGAGGGAGATGGGAAATCTGGCACGCCGCCCCAGCGCCAAATCTAGCCTCACCCCCCTTTCACTCGCTCACCCATAGCCACTAGCCCCCCCCCCCCTTTCTTCCCTACTACCTCACCACCGGCGGCGGCTGTGATTTCAGATTTGCGCTAGAGGCGGCGGCGGAAGAGGCGGGGGCGTTTGCGGCAGATCCGGTGCTCCCCTTGATGTTGGCCACCGTCTGGTCAACCTTGTCTATGTCATGGCCCCCCCTATGTCGTCCTTGTCTCCGATGCCAGTAAGCAGCACCCCCTCCCCCCCCCCCTTTGTTAGGTTGGTGGTTAGGCCGTTAGGCAAGGTGTAGGATCGATTTCCCACTGAACGAACCGTCGATGTCGACTAGGTTATGGATGCACGGATGAGGCTGATAATTCAGGCAACAGCACTGATAAGTGTGATTCAGGCATGGGTGATGTCTACTACGCAACCTTCTTCTTGTAGACGTTGTAGGGCCTTCAAGTGCAGAGGTTTGTAGGACAGTAGCAAATTTCCCTCAAGTGGATGACCTAAGGTTTATCAACACGTGGGAGGCGTAGGTTGAAGATGGTCCCTCTCAAGCAACCCTGCAACCAAATAACAAAGAGTCTGTTGTGTCCCCAACACACCCAATACAATGGTAAATTGTATAGGTGCACTAGTTCGGCGAAGAGACGGTGATTCAAGTGCAATATGGAGGGTAGATATAGGTTTTTGTAATCTGAAAATATAAAAACAGCAAGGCAACAAATGATAAAAGTGAGCACAAGCAGTACTGCAATGCTAGGAAACAAGGCCTAGGGTTCATACTTTCACTAGTGCAAGATCTCTCAACAATAATAACATAATTTGATCATATAACAATCCATCAACATGCAACAAAGAGTCACTCCAAAGTCACTAATAGCGGAGAACAAACGATGAGATTATTGTAGGGTACGAAACCACCTCAAAGTTATTCTTTCGGATCAATCTATTCAAGAATTCCTACTAGAATAACACCTTAAGACACATATCAACCAAAACCCTAATGTCACCTAGATACTCCATTGTCACCTCAAGTATCTGTGGGTGAGATTATACGATATGCATCACACAGTCTCATATTCATCTATTCAACCAACACAAAGAACTTCAAAGAGTGCCCCAAAGTTTCTACCAGAGAGTCAAGACGAAAACGTGTGCCAACCCCTATGCATAAGTTCACAAGGTCACTGAACCGCAAGTTGATCACCAAAACATACATCAAGTAGATCACGTGAACATCCCATTGTCACCATAGATAAGCACATGCAAGACATACATCAAGTGTTCTCAAATCCTTAAAGACTCAATCCGATAAGATACCTTCGAAGGAAAACTCAATCCATTACAAGAGAGTAGAGGGGGAGAAATATCATAAGATCCAACTATAATAGCAAAGCTCGCGATACATCAAGATCGTACCATCTCAAGAACACGAGAGAGAGAGAGAGAGAGATAGAGAGATCATACACATAGCTACTGGTACATACCCTCAGCCCCAAGGGTGAACTACTCCCTCCTCGTCATGGAGAGCGCCGGGATGATGAAGATGGCCACCAGTGAGGGATTCCCCCTCTGGCAGGGTGCCGGAATAGGGTCCCGATTGGTTTTTCGTGGCAATAGAGGCTTGCGGCGGCGGAACTCCCGATCTATTCTGTTCCCCGATGGTTTTTCGGTATATTGGTATATATAGGAGGAAGAAATACGTCAGGGGGCCACGAGGGTGGAGGGCGCGCCCAGGGGGGTGGGCGCGCCCCCCTGCCTCGCGCCTTCCTCGTTGCTTCCCTTACGTGCACTCCAAGTCTTCTGGATCGCTTCTGTTCCAAAAATAACTTTCCCGAAGGTTTCATTCCTTTTGGACTCCGTTTGATATTCCTTTTCTGCGAAACACTGAAACAAGGAGAAAACAGAAACTGGCACTGGGCTCTGGGTTAATAAGTTAGTCCCAAAAGTAATATAAAAGTGTATAATAAATCCCATAAACATCCAAAATAGATAATATAATAGCATGGAACAAACAAAAATTATAGATACGTTGGAGACGTATCAGCATCCCCAAGCTTAATTCCTGCTTGTCCTCGAGTAGGTAAATGATAAAAACAGAATTTTTGATGTGGAATGCTACCTAACATATTTATCAATGTAATCTTTTTTATTGTGGCATGAATATTCAGATCCATAAGATTCAAAATAAAAGTTTAATATTGACATGAAAACAATAATACTTCAAGCATACTAACAAAGCAATCATGTCTTCTCAAAATAACATGGCCAAAGCAAGCTATCCCTACAAAACCATATAGTCTCTCTATGCTCTATCTTCACCACACAAAGTATTTAAATCATGCACAACCCCGATGACAAGCCAAGCAATTGTTTCATACTTTTTATGTTCTCAAACTCTTTCAATCTTCACGCAATACATGAGCGTGAGCCATGGACATAGCACTATATGTGGAATAGAATGGTGGTTGTGGAGAAGACAAAAAGGAGAAGATAGTCTCACATCAACTAGGCAAATCAACAGGCTATGGAGATGCCCACTAATAGATATCAATGTGAGTGAGTAGGGATTGCCATGCAACGGATGCACTAGAGCTATGAGTATATGAAAGCTCAACAAACAAAACTAAGTGGATGTGCATCCAACTCGCTTGCTCACGAAGACCTAGGGCATTTTGAGGAAGCCCATCATTGGAATATACAAGCCAAGTTCTATAATGAAAATTCCCACTAGTATATTAAAGTGATATCATAGGAGACTCTCTATCATGAAGATCATGGTGCTACTTTGAAGCACAAGTGTGGTAAAAGGATAGTAACATTGTCCCTTCTCTCTTTTTCTCTCATTTTTTTATTTGGGCCTTTTCTCTTTTTTTATGGCCTCTTTTTTTCTTCTTTTCTTTTCGTCCGGAGTCTCATCCCGACTTGTGGGGGAACCATAGTATCCATCATCCTTTCCTCACTTGGGACAATGCTCTAAAAATGATGATCATCACACTTTTATTTACTTACAACTCAATACTTAGAACAAAAATATGACTCTATATGAATGCCTCCGGCGGTGTACCGGGATGTGCAATGACTCATGAGTAACATGTATGAAAGAATTATGAACGGTGGCTTTGCCACAAATACGATGCCAACTACATGATCATGCAAAGCAATATGACAATGATGGAGCATGTCATAATAAACGGAACGGTGGAAAGTTGCATGGCAATATATCTCGGAATGGCTATGGAAATGCCATAATAGGTAGGTATGGTGGCTGTTTTGAGGAAGGTATATGGTGGGTGTATGATACCGGCGAAAGGTGCGCGGTATTAGAGAGGCTAGCAATGGTGGAAGGGTGAGAGTGCGTATAATCCATGGACTCAACATTAGTCATAAAGAACTCATATACTTATTGCAAAAATCTATTAGTTATTGAAACAAAGTACTACGTGCATGCTCCTAGGGGGATAGATTGGTAGACCATCGCTCGTCCCCGACCGCCACTCATAAGGAAGACAATCAACAAATAAATCATGCTCCGACTTCATCACATAAAGTTTCACTATACGTGCATGCTATAGGAATCACAAACTTTAACAAAAGTATCTCTCAAATTCACAACTACTCCACTAGCATGACTCTAATATCACCATCTTCGTATCTCAAAACAATCATAAGGAATCAAACTTCTCATAGTATTCAATGCACTTTATATGAAAGTTTTTATTATATCCAACTTCGATGCCTATCATATTAGGACTAGTTTCATAACCAAAGCAAATTACCATGCTGTTATAAAGACTCTCAAAATAATATAAGTGAAGCATGAGAGATCAATAATTTCTACAAAATAAAACCACCGCCGTGCTCTAAAAGATATAAGTGAAGATCAATGAGTAGTTGAATAATTATGTAACTATGTGAAGACTCTCTAACATTTAAGAATTTCAGATCTTGGTATTTTATTTAAACAGAAAGCAAAAAAAATAAAATAAATGACTCTCCAAGCAAAACACATATCATGTGGTGAATAAAAATATAGCTCCAAGTAAAGTTACCGATGGAAGTAGACGAAAGAGGGGATGCCATCCGGGGCATCCCCAAGCTTAGGCTCCTGTTTGTCCTTGAATATTACCTTGGTATGCCTTGGGCATCCCCAAGCTTAGGCTCTTGCCACTCTGTAGCGACCCGACCTCAGACGGTCAAGCCTCTGTGTTACTGTGCCATCCCTGGATCAGTATGCTGGCACACACAGTACATCAAAGTATATATCAAAGTGCAATCACATGTATAAATAACGTAAAATGATATATACCTCATAATAAACAGCGGAAACAATCAAGCGGGTGTGGAGTCCCATCAACGCCATCGGCAGGTTGAGTGTAGACCGTAACCTGTATCGTAACTCTTACTCGTCGAGGAAATATACGCAACATGATACGTTGCAGCCGTGTAGGTCAAGACATTGAATGTACCGGCAAGATCACAATAAGAGAAAACAGATGATAAACTATACTATATGCGGTATGGCTTTATGGCTCAGATTCTGAGTTTTGTTTATGCGTAAAAGCTGATTTTATTTTACCTACATCAAAGGAATAAATGAAGTCTGTACTATGGAGTTTTCTATCATGACATGGTTCCTCCAACCGATGTCTCATAGCCCAAAATTCATCATATGTTGCCCACAATTAAGTTATCAATCCGGTGTTGAGAGTTCCGAGATAGATCCAAGTCCAGATGCTCAAATTGTCCGTAACCGGGGACACGGCTAATCGATTAGGTTATAACCCTCTGTAGAGGTTTGTACACTTTACCCGCAAGATTCGATCCCTCTCTTTACGTTCTCGCACTTCAGGGTGTTTGAGACAAGATGACCGAAACATGGTCTTCCAAAGAGTTCCTCGACCACCGTCCGTACCCATCCAATCCTACCGTCATTCTACATCTGCTAGTACCGTCCCAGCCAGAGTCACAACTAAGGTCAACCAAGCGAGCCCATAATGACTTGCGGTTGCATGTAAGCTTCCGGGCGTGAAGTATTCTTCCGTCTCTTTGAGTCTGGGTGAAGCTTTCCGCAAGATGTCATGGCGCTTCTCCATGCATCCCGCCAACCACTGGTTTCTCCAGGATGCCGTCGGCCAAATCCTTCACCCAAAGAGTGTGTATTGAAAACCCTGTCTCGAGTCTTGAAGTCTTGAGGTCTTGAAGATGCAGTCCTTGCAGATTCCATCATGGAGTTGTCGTCATTGACGTAGAGTTCTCCTTCTTCACACCACTCGAGCACTCATACCAAACCCCGTCTACTATAGCGTAGCATTAAAACAAATAACGTCCGGGCTTGGTAACAGGGTGATGGGTTCCTACCTCATGCATACTACTCAACTACAAGGATTCAATAACACTATCGAGGTGTGGTTGCAAGGATGCCACTAAATGCAATAAAAACATAGGTATGAAAGCAATGGTCAAAGTGAACTTGCTCGGTTGACGATCTTGAAAAACTAGGGTTTCAGTAGCAATCTTCGCACTCCGGAAATTCTACCGAGGCAAACAATAACTATAGTAAGCACATAGCAATAGGATCACATAACACAACATAACAAAAGTAACATAACACAACAAAACAACCAAAACCAAATCCAAAAGAAAAACTCAAAGAAAGGCCACTCAAGTTTCCTACTTCAACAAATAACAAAATAGTTTTATATCATAAGAATTTTCTAACATAACCTAATCATGGTTTTAAGTTAACTTAACAGAAAAGGATTCACTAAGCAACTAGGAGCAAAAAGAATTAATTAAAAAGCTATTATAAAACTCATTCTAGGCCTAATCCAATTTCTATTAAGAAAAATAATTTAAAACTTTTATTAATTATAAATAAAAGTTCATCTACTAGAATGACAGAAACTAACCTAGAATAACTAATCACAAGTTAAAAATAAATTAATTTACTAATTAATTAATTAGGAAAACAGGAACTAGTTAATTAATTAGGATTAAGAGGATTCTGTCTAAAACTAATTATTTATTAATCCTAAAATACCCAAATAAATTTCTAGGGTTTGGCAAAGTCAAAATAAAGTTGGGACAAAAAGAATCATATAAAAATAATTTTCTAACTAAAGTTATAGCAGATTTGCTATTCTGACTAAAACTAAATTAAAGCAATTTTAATTAATTTTAACATAGCTAAATATATATTATACAGAAACTACATAAAATTGGAAACCCAACAAAAAAAGAATCATCTAAAAATAATAAACAGAATAAAAGATATGAATTTTTCAAAACAGAAACTATTCTGTTAAAACAGAAAAACAAAAATAAAAGAAAAAAGCCTAATGGGCCTAAACTACGCACTGTGCGTCAAATAGCCTAAACGGGCTCTAGGGTTTACTAAACACGAACCGGGCCTAAAAATAAAACCTAAACTAAAAACTAAACCGATCGGGCCGTCCGGTTTTCTAACTAAAACCTACCCCTTGGGGCTTCTAATCCTAACCTAGATCTAGGATCGAACGGTGGAGGGGATGCTTGGGCTTACGGACTCGTGACGGCGGGCGGCGGCGAGAGTGCTCGAGCGTCCGGACGTCATGAGCTCCCATGAAGTCGTCGGGGAGCTGGACGAGGTCGGGAGGGGTTCGGTGGTGTTGGGAGGGTCGGGGTGGACTGTGGTGGCGTCGGCGACGACTTTGGCGGCGTGAGGGGTTCGGTGCTCGGTGAGCTCGGGAGGGTGAGGGAGAGGGGTCGGCGTCGCTAGGGGGGAATGGGTGCGGAGCCTCTGGCTTTATAGCCTGGAGGTCGGGATGATTCGGACGGGCATCGGGGGCGTCGGGGAATCCCGGTTCCTTCGGGATCCGGTGGATCTCCGGCGAGCTCGTGGCGTGGGCGAGGGGGAAGAAGACGGGGCGGGTCCCACGAGTCAGCGAGAGGGGGGAGCGGCGAAAGGGTCGGGTGGCCGAAGCCTAGGAGGTTCGGGCGAGGGGGTGCGAGGGGGGTGAGCTGGGCTGGCCTGGCTGGCTCTGGGCTGGCCAGTTGGGCCGGCTCGGCTGGTTGGCTTGGGCCAGGCTGAGGGGTGAGGCGGCGCTGGCTGGGCCTGGGGTGGCCTGGCTGGCGCCCCTGGTGTTTTTTTTTCTTTTTTTTTTAAAACTAAAACAAAAATAAAACCCAAACTATAAATAATTTATATAGGGTATATATATACCAAAATGATCAGGGGAATATTCCCTTTCATTTGAACATTTTTCCAAAGGCAAAATCCAAACTTTATAAAAATCCATTTTTTTCAAATTCAAATAAAATTCATATTTGAATCCAAAACTTTTGGCATTGTTTCCTCTGATATTTTTGGAGTGTCATGTTTGCTCCTCTCATACTTTTGATCAAGTATTTATCAGGCATAGTTTTTGAAATGTTTCCCACATGCCAAAGTTTGAAATTCAAATTCAAAACTCAAAATTTGAAAGAGGGTTCCAAAGCACCTTCAAATGATTTTCAACTTGATTCATTATAACTTCCAACTCCTATTTCATATAATTGAAGAAGTCATTTTATCTTCCCTCATGAAAATCATTGAGTTGCATAAAGCTTTGAATTTGAAAACTTCCCAAATGAAATTCAATTCTTTTTCCAAAACCCTATTCATTTCAAAATGGAAGAAGTCATGTCATCTTCACTCTAGGTTTTGGTGTTGCAATGAACTTGAGTTCAATTGGGATCCAAAAAATGCAAAATGGAAAGTTTGGGAAAGTCATTTCATTCCCTCTCATTCAACTTTCAAAAGTTTCAATTTCCACTCAATTCCATTCAATCAATCACCAAACAATCAGACAACAACCATAGTTATTTATTTATTATAACATTCCAAAATTTAGAATTTTGGGATGTTACAAACCTACCCCACTTAAAATGAATCTCGTCCTCGAGATTCGGAGAGGCTAGCAAGAAATAGGTTAGGGTTTGGGGTCTTCTCAAAAATCCATCGATCGTCTCCGGGGTCTCGGATGCTACCACCCTTAGAAGCATGGTTACGGTTCCATCAAAACTCAGATATTCCCTCTGGAGGGCTGACAATGTATGTCTCTTCACATATCTTACAATAACTCCTTCATTAACGCTCTTCTGTTAGGAGCGTAAAGTTTTCCTCGAAACCTTGGGTCGGTTCTTCAAAGTTGTGGTTCGTCAGAGACTGGATCTTCTTAGCTGATAGGTCCGTGTCCATTCTAGACAGCTATCGAAATACTCATGGTGGTCTACAATTTATGGTTTCTCTTGCAGAAAACAGGTCTGGGTTGAACCTCACCGTATAACCTACGGTTGGCAACAACGGCCGTGTACAAGGACAAAAATACCTATACCTTTCCAAAATTCATCATATGTTGCCCACAATTAAGTTATCAATCCGGTGTTGAGAGTTCCGAGATAGATCCAAGTCCAGATGCTCAAATTGTCCGTAACCGGGGACACGGCTAATCGATTAGGTTATAACCCTCTGCAGAGGTTTGTACACTTTACCCGCAAGATTCGATCCCTCTCTTTACGTTCTCGCACTTCGTGGTGTTTGAGAACAAGATGACCAAACATGGTCTTCCAAAGAGTTCCTCGACCACCGTCTGCACCCATCCAATCCTACCGTCATTCTACATCTGCTAGTACCGCCCCACCAGAGTCACAACTAAGGTCAACCAAGCCAGAGCCCATAATGACTTGCGGTTGCACAGTAAGCTTCCGGCGTGAAGTATTCTTCCGTCTCTTTGAGTCTGGGTGAAGCTTTCCGCAAGATGTCATGGCGCTTCTCCATGCATCCCGCCAACCACTGGTTTCTCCAGTGGTGCCCACAACCGCCCTTCACCCAAAGAGTGTGTATTGAAAACCATGTCTCGAGTCTTGAAGTCTTGAGGTCTTGAAGATGCAGTCCTTGCAGATTCCATCATGGAGTTGTCGTCATTGACGTAGAGTTCTCCTTCTTCACACCACTCTCGAGCACTCATACCAAACCCCGTCTACTATAGCGTAGCATTAAAACAAATAACGTCCGGGCTTGGTAACAGGGGTGATGGGTTCCTACCTCATGCATACTACTCAACTACAAGGATTCAATAACACTACTGAGGTGTGGTTGCAAGGATGCCACTAAATGCAATAAAAACATAGGTATGAAAGCAATGGTCAAAGTGAACTTGCTCGGTTGACGATCTTGAAAAACTAGGGTTTCAGAGTAGCAATCTTCGCACTCCGGAAATTCTACCGAGGCAAACAATAACTATAGTAAGCACATAGCAATAGGATCACATAACACAACATAACAAAAGTAACATAACACAACAAAACAACCAAAACCAAATCCAAAAGAAAAACTCAAAGAAAGGCCACTCAAGTTTCCTACTTCAACAAATAACAAAATAGTTTTATATCATAAGAATTTTCTAACATAACCTAATCATGGTTTTAAGTTAACTTAACAGAAAAGGATTCACTAAGCAACTAGGAGCAAAAAGAATTAATTAAAAAGCTATTATAAAACTCATTCTAGGCCTAATCCAATTTCTATTAAGAAAAATAATTTAAAACTTTTATTAATTATAAATAAAAGTTCATCTACTAGAATGACAGAAACTAACCTAGAATAACTAATCACAAGTTAAAATAAATTAATTTACTAATTAATTAATTAGGAAAACAGGAACTAGTTAATTAATTAGGATTAAGAGGATTCTGTCTAAAACTAATTATTTATTAATCCTAAAATACCCAAATAAATTTCTAGGGTTTGGCAAAGTCAAAATAAAGTTGGGACAAAAAGAATCATATAAAAATAATTTTTCTAACTAAAGTTATAGCAGATTTGCTATTCTGACTAAAACTAAATTAAAGCAATTTTAATTAATTTTAACATAGCTAAATATATATTATACAGAAACTACATAAAATTGGAAACCCAAAAAAAAAAGAATCATCTAAAAATAATAAACAGAATAAAAGATATGAATTTTTCAAAACAGAAACAATGATGTTAAAACAGAAAAACAAAAATAAAAGAAAATAGCCTAATGGGACTAAACTACGCACTGTGCGTCAAATAGCCTAAACGGGCTCTAGGGTTTACTAAACACGAACCGGGCCTAAAAATAAAACCTAAACTAAAAACTAAACCGATCGGGCCGTCCGGTTTTCTAACTAAAACCTACCCCTTCGGAGGCTTCTAATCCTAACCCTAGATCTAGGATCGAACGGTGGAGGGGATGCTTGGGGCTTACCGGACTCCATGACGGCGGGCGGGCGGGCGAGAGTGCTCGAGCGGCCCCGGACGTCGGCGAGCTCCCATGAGTCGTCAGGGAGCTATGACGAGGTCGGGAGGGGTTCGGTGGTGTTGGGGAGGTCGGGTGGACTGTGGTGGCGGGTGGCGACTTTGGCGGGCGGGAGGGGTTCGGTGCTCGGTGAGCTCGGGAGGGTGAGGAGAGGGGTCCGGCGTCGCTAGGGGGGGGAATGGGGTGCGGAGCCTCTGGCTTTTATAGCCAGGGGGTCGGGGATGATTCGGAAGGGCATCGGGGGCGTCGGGGAATCCCGGATCCTTCGGGATCCGGTGGATCTCCGGCGAGCTCGTGGCGTGGGCGAGGGGGAAGAAGACGGGGCGGGTCCCACGAGTCAGCGAGAGGGGGGAGCGCGAAGGAGTCAGTGGCCAAGCCTAGGAGGTTCGGGCGAGGGTGCGAGGGGGTGAGCTGGGCTGGCCTCGGCCGGCCTGGGTGGCTGGGCTGCTACTGGGTTGGCTTGGGCCAGCCGAGGGTGAGGCGGCTGGCTGGGCCTGGGTGGTGGCCGGGCGCCCGGGTGTTTTTTTTTCTTTTTTTTTAAAACTAAAACAAAAATAAAACCCAAACTATAAATAATTTATATAGGGTATATATATACCAAAATGATCAGGGGAATATTCCCTTTCATTTGAACATTTTTCCAAAGGCAAAATCCAAACTTAAAAAAAATCCAAATTTATTCAAATTAAAATAAAATTCAGATTTGAAACAAAAACTTTTGTCATTGTTTCCTCTTATATTTTTGGAGTGTCATGTTTGCTCCTCTCATACTTTTGATCAAGTATTTATCAGGCATAGTTTTTTAAATGTTTCCCACATGCCAAAGTTTGAAATTCAAATTCAAAACTCAAAATTTGAAAGAGGGTTCCAAAGCACCTTCAAATGATTTTCAACTTGATTCATTATAACTTCCAACTCCTATTTCATATAATTGAAGAAGTCATTTTATCTTCCCTCATGAAAATCATTGAGTTGCATAAAGCTTTGAATTTGAAAACTTCCCAAATGAAATTCAATTCTTTTTCCAAAACCCTATTCATTTCAAAATGGAAGAAGTCATGTCATCTTCACTCTAGGTTTTGGTGTTGCAATGAACTTGAGTTCAATTGGGATCCAAAAATGCAAAATGGAAAGTTTGGGAAAGTCATTTCATTCCCTCTCATTCAACTTTCAAAAGTTTCAATTTCCACTCAATTCCATTCAATCAATCAGTCAAACAATCAGACAACAACCATAGTTATTTATTTATTATAACATTCCAAAATTTAGAATTTTGGGATGTTACACACTCCTTATTCCATAGTCCATCGAATCTTTACCCAAAACTTGAAAACTTCACAACACAAAACTTAACAGAAAATCTCGTGAGCTCTGTTAGTATAAGAAAGCAAACCACCACTTTAAGGTACTGTAATGAACTCATTCTTTATTTATATTGGTGTTATATCTACTGTATTCCAACTTCTCTATGGTTCATACCCTCTGATACTACTCATAGATACATCAAAATAAGCAAACAACACATAGAAAATAGAATCTGTCAAAAACAGAACAGTCTGTAGTAATCAGTATCAAACGTATACTTCTGGAACTCCAAAAATTCTGAAATAAATTGGTGGACCTGAGGAATTTGTCTAGTGATCAAGTGCAAATAGAATCAAATAAAAATAACTCTTCGTAAAAAATGACAGGTAAACTCGTGAGCGCAAAGTTTCTGTTTTTTACAGCAAGATCACATTAACTTCCACCCAAGTCTTCCCAAAGGTTCTTCTTGGCACAAACACTAATTAAAACATAAAACCACATCTAACCATAGGCTAGATGATTTATTTACTACTAAACAGAACCAAAAAGAAAGAAACTAAAATAAAATTGGGTTGCCTCCCAACAAGCGCTAACGTTTAACGCCCCTAGCTAGGCATGATGATTTCAATGATGCTCACATAAAAGATAAGAATTGAAACACAAAGAGAGCATCATGAAGACTATGACTAGCACATTTAAGTCTAACCCACTTCCTATGCATAGGGAGCAAATAACTTATGGGAACAATAATCAACTAGCATAGGAAGGAAAAACAAGCATAACTTTCAAACTTTAAGCACATAGAGAGGAAACTTGATATTATTGCAATTCCTACAAGCATATGTTCCTCCCTCATAATAATTTTCAGTAGCATCATGAATGAATTCAAAAATATAACCAGCACATAAAGCATTATTTTCATGATGCACAAGCATAGAAATTTTATTACTCTCCACATAAGCAAATTTATTCTCATCAATTGTAGTGGGAGCAAAGTCAACAAAATAACTATCATAATCCAACTGAAAATTAAAATCATGATGAAAAGTTTCATGGTTATAATTATTCTTTATAGCATACATGTCATCACAATAATCATCATAGATAGCAACTTTATTCTCATAATCAATTGGAACCTCTTCCGAAATAGTGGATTCATCACTAAATAAAGTCATGACCTCTCCAAATCCACTTTCATAATTATCACAATAAGATTCAACATCCTCCAAAATAGTGGGATCATTACTTCCTAAAGTTGACACTCTTCCAAACCAACTTTCATCAATACAATCATAAATAGGAGGCATGCTATCATAATAAATTTGCTCATCAAAACTTGGGGGACAAAACATATCATCTTCATCAGACATAGCATCCCCAAGCTTGTGGCTTTGCATATCATTAGTATCATGGGTATTCGAAGAATTCATACTAACAACATTGCAATAAAGCCGTTGCGCGTTAGCGCATCCGTTTTCTTGCTTGATTTTTAAATCATGCTCATCATTCGAAGAATTAGTGCCAAACATTCTAATGCATTCTTACTCTAGCACTTGAACACAATTTTCCTTCCCATCATTTTCACGAAAGACATTAAAAAGATGAAGCATATGAGGCAACCTTAATTCCATTTATTTGTAGTTTTCTTTTATAAACTAAACTAGTGATAAAACAAGAAACTAAAAGATTCAATTGCAAGATCTAAAGATATACCTTCAAGCACTCACCTCCCCGGCAACGGTGTCAGAAAAGAGCTTGATGTCTACTACGCAACCTTCTTCTTATAGACGTTGTTGGGCCTCCAAGTGGAGAGGTTTGTAGGACAGTAGCAAATTTCCCTCAAGTGGATGACCTAAGGTTTATCAATCCGTGGGAGGCATAGGTTGAAGATGGTCCCTCTCAAGCAACCCTACAACCAAATAATAAAGAGTCTCTTGTGTCCCCAACACACCCAATACAATGGTAAATTGTATAGGTGCACTAGTTCGGCGAAGAGATGGTGATTCAAGTGCAATATGGGTGGTAGATATAGGTTTTTGTAATCTGAAAATATAAAAATAGTAAGGTGACTAATGATAAAAGTGAGCACAAACAGTATTGCAATGCTAGGAAACAAGGCCTAGGGTTCATACTTTCACTAGTGCAAGTTCTCTCAACAATAATAACATAATTTGATCATATAACAATCCCTCAACATGCAACAAAGAGTCACTCCAAAGTCACTAATAGCGGAGAACAAACTAAGAGATTATTGTAGGGTACGAAACCACCTCAAAGTTATTCTTTCGGATCGATCTATTCAAGAGTTCCTACTAGAATAACACCTTAAGACACATATCAACCAAAACCCTAGTGTCACCTAGATACTCCATTGTCACCTCAAGTATCCGTGGGTATGATTATACGATATGCATCACACAATCTCATATTCATCTATTTAACCAACACAAAGAACTTCAAAGAGTGCCCAAAGTTTCTACCGGAGAGTCAAGACGAAAACGTGTGCCAACCCCTATGCATAAGTTCACAAGGTCACTGAACCCGCAAGTTCATCACCAAAACATACATCAAGCAGATCACGTGAATATCCCATTGTCACCACAGATAAGCACATGCAAGACATACATCAAGTGTTCTCAAATCCTTAAAGACTCAATCCGATAAGATAACTTCAAAGGGAAAACTCAATCCATTATAAGAGGGTAGAGGGGGAGAAACATCATCAGATCCAACTATAATAGAAAAGCTCGCGATACATCAAGATCGTACCATCTCAAGAACACGAGAGAGAGAGAGAGAGAGAGAGAGAGAGAGAGAGAGATCAAACACACAGTTACTGGTACATACCCTCAGCCCCGAGGGTGAACTACTCCCTCCTCGTCATGGAGAGCGTCGGGATGATGAAGATGGCCACCGGTGAGAGATTCCCCCTCCGACAGGGTGCCGGAACAGGGTTCCAATTGGTTTTTCGTGGCTACAGAGGCTTGCGGAGGTGTAACTCCCGATCTATTCTGTTCCCCGATGGTTTTGGGGTATATTGGTATATATAGGAGGAAGAAATACGTCATGGGGGCACGAGGGGCCCACAAGGGTGGAGGGAGCGCCCCCTGCCTCGTGCCTTCCTCGTTGCTTCCCTTACGTGCACTCCAAGTCTTCTGGATCACTTCTGTTACAAAAATAACTTTCCCGATGGTTTCATTCCGTTTCGACTCCGTTTGATATTCCTTTTCTGTGAAACACTGAAACAAGGAGAAAAACAGAAACTGGCACTGGGCCCTAGGTTAATAAGTTAGTCCCAAAAATAATATAAAAGTGTATAATAAAGCCCATAAACAACCAAAATAGATAATATAATAGCATGGAACAATCAAAAATTATAGATACGTTGGAGACGTATCAATGGGTCATGTTCATGCACCAGAGATGTGTTCGTCATGTTGGGAGACCTTTGATCCGCTATGGTCCAATTTTTATCTGGGAACATGAGAGGATCCAAAATTTGAACTACATCTACAACTGCAATGACGTCGAGGCTCTATGGATGCTTCGAATGAAAAGAGCACCATTGGCCAGGCTTGTCGAGACCTTCAGGAGCAGGGGGATGCTACAAGATAACATCAACGCCAGTGTGGAAGAGCAAGTGGCCATGTTCCCCCATGGTATTGGCCATAACCCGAGATTCAGGGTCATTCACAACACGTTCAGGAGATCAATGGAGACCATCTCTAGGTACTTCAGGCAGGTGCTTTTTGCTGTTGGGGAGCTTAGAGGAGAGATGATCAGGAGACCATCTGGCCAGACTCCACCCAAGATTCTGTCGGGGAGCGCAGTAATTTCAAAAAATTCCTACGATCACGCAAGATCTATCTACGTGTGCATAGCAACGAGAGGGAAGAGTGTTGTCTACGTACCCTCATAGACCGAAGCGGAAGCGTTATGACAACGCGGTTGATGTAGTCGTACGTCTTCACGATCCGACCAATCCTAGCACCGAAGGTACGGCACCTCCGCGATCTGCGTACATTCAGCTTGGTGACGTCCCACGAACTCTAGATCCAGCTGAGGTCGAGGGAGAGTTTCATCAGCACGACAGCGTGATGACGGTGTTGATGAAGCTACCGACGCAGGGCTTCGCCTAAGCACTACAACGATATGAACGAGGTGGAAATCTATGGAGGGGGGCACCGCACATGGCTAAACAATCAACTTGTCTCTCTATGGGGTGCCCCCTCCCCCGTATATAAAGGAGTGGAGGAGGGGAGGGCCGGCACTCTCTATGGCGCGCCCAAGGGGGGGGTCCTACTCCTAGTAGGAGTAGGTTTCCCCACTTCCCTAGTTGGAGTAGGAGAAGAAAGAAGAGGGAGAGGGAAAGAAGGAAAGAGGGGCCGGCCCCCTTCCCAATTAGGATTGGGCTTGGGGGGCGCCCCTACCTTGGCCGCCTCCTCCTCTCTTCCACCATGGCCCATTAAGGCCCATTAACTCCCCGGGGGGTTCCGGTAACCTCCTGGTACTCCGAAAAAATGCCCGAACCACTCGGAACATTTTCGGTGTCCAAACATAGCCTTCCAATATATCAATCCTTATGTCTCGACCATTTCTAGACTCCTCGTTATGTCCGTGATCACATCCAGGACTCTGAACAACCTTCGGTACATCAAAACACATAAACTCATAATATCAATCATCATCGAAAGTTAAGCATGCGGACCCTACGGGTTCGCAAACTATGTAGACATGACTGAGACTCATCTCCAGTCAATAACCAACAGCGGAACCTGGATGCTCATATTGGTTCCTATATATTCTACGAAGATCTTTATCGGTCAAACCGCATAACAACATATGTTGTTCCCTTTGTCATCGATATGTTACTTGCCTGAGATTCGATCGTTAGTATCTCAATACCTAGTTCAATCTCGTTACAGGCAAGTCTCTTTGCTTGTTCCGTAATGCATCATCCCGCAACTAAGTCATTAGTCACATTGCTTGCAAGGCTTATAGTGATGTGCATTACCGAGAGGGCCCAGAGATACCTCCCCGTAACACGGAGTGACAAATCCTAATCTCGATCTATGCCAAACCTACAAACACCATCGTAGACACCTGTAGAGCATTTTTATAATTACGCAGTTACGTTGTGACATTTGATAGCACACTAAGCGTTCCTTCGGTATTCAGGAGTTGCATAATCTCATAGTCATAGGAACATGTGTAAGTTATGAAGAAAGCAATAGCAATAAACTAAACGATCAAAGTGCTAAGCTAACAGATGGGTCAAGTCAATCACATCATTCTCTAATGATGTGATCCCATTCATCAAATGACAACACATGACTATGGCTACGAAACTTAACCATCTTTGATTAACGAGCTAGTCATAGTAGAGGCATACTAGTGACACTCTATTTGTCTATGTATTCACACATGTACTAAGTTTACGGTTAATACAATTCTAGCATGAATAATAAACATTTATCATGATATAAGGAAATATAAATAACAACTTTATTAATGCCTCTAGGGCATATTTCCTTTAGTCTCCCACTTGCACTAGAGTCAATAATCTAGATTACATTGTAATGATTCTAACACCCATGGAGTCTTGGTGCTGATCATGTTTTGCTCGTGAGAGAGGCTTAGTAAATGGGTTTGTAACAATCAGATCCGTATGTATCTTGCAAATCTCTATGTCCCCTTCCGACACTTGATGACGGATGGAATTGAAGCGTCTCTTGATGTGCTTGGTTCTCTTGTGAAATCTGGATTCCTTCGCCAAGGCAATTGCTCTAGTATTGTCACAAAAGATTTTCATTGGACCCGATGCACTAGGTATGACACCTAGATCGGATATAAACTCCTTCATCTAGACTCCTTCATAAGCAGCTATGTATTCCGCTTCACACGTAGATCCCACCACGACGCTCTGCTTAGAACTGTACCAACTGACAGCTCCACCATTCAATATAAACACGTATCCGGTTTGCGGCTTAGAGTCATCCCGAACAGTGTCAAAGCTTGCATCGACGTAACCATTTACGACGAGCTCTTTGTCACCTCCATAAACGAGAAACATATCCTTTTGTCCTTTTCAGGTATTTCAGGATGTTCTTGACCCACATCCGATGATCCACTCTGGATTACTTTGGTACCTCCCTACTATACTTATAGCAAGGCACACATCAGGTCTGGTACACAGCATTGCATACATGATAGAACCTATGGCTGAAGCATAGGGAATGACTTTCATTTTATCTCTATCTTATGCAGTGGTCAGGCATTGAGTCTCACTCAACTTCACACCTTGCAACATAGGCAAGAACCCTTTCTTTGACTAGTCCATTTTGAACTTCTTCAAAATCTTATCAAGGTATGTGCTTTGTGAAAGTCCAATTAAGCGTTTTGATCTATCTCTATAGATCTTGATGTCCAATATATAAGTAGCTTCACCGAGGTCTTTCATTGGAAAACTTTTATTCAAGTATCCTTTTATGCTATCCAGAAATTCTATATCATTTCCAATCAATAATATGTCATCCACATATAATATCAGAAATGCTACAAAGCTCCCACTCACTTTCTTGTAAATACAGGCTTCTCCAAAAGTGCAGATAAAACCATATGCTTTGATCACACTATCAAAACATTTATTCCAACTCCGAGAGGCTTGCACCAGTCCATAAATGGATCATTGGAGCTTGCATACTTTGTTCGCATCCTTTGGATCAACAAAACCTTACGTTGCATCATATAAAACTCTTCTTCCAGAAATCCATTCAGGAATGCAGTTACATCCATTTGCCAAATTTCATAATCATAAAATGCGGCAATTGCTAACATGATTCGGGTAGACTTAAGCATCGCTACGGGCGAGAAAGTCGTAGTAAACTCCTTGAACTTGTGGAAAACCTTTTTCAACAAGTCGAGATTTGTAGACAGTAACATTACCGTCAGCGTCAGTCTTCTTCTTGAAGATCCATTTATTCTCGATGGCTTGCCGATCATCGGGCAAGTCAACCAAATTCCACACTTTTTTCTCATACATGGATCCCATCTCAGATTTCATGGCCTCAAGCCATTTCGCGGAATCTGGGCTCATCATCGCTTCCTCATAGTTCATAGGTTCGTTATGGTCTAGTAACATGACGTCCAGAACAGGATTACCGTACCACTCTGGTGCGGATCTTACTCTGGTAGACCTACGAGGTTCAACAGTAACTTGATCTGAAGTTTCATGATCACTATCATTAGCTTCCTCACTAATTGGTGTAGGAATCACTAGAACTGATTTCTGTGATGAACTACTTTCCAATTCGGGAGAAGGTACAATTACCTCATCAAGTTCTACTTTCCTCCCACTCACTTCTTTTGAGAGAAACTCCTTCTCTAGAAAGGATCCATTCTTAGCAATGAATATCTTGCCTTCGGATCTGTGATAGAAGGTGTAGCCAATAGTCTCCTTTGGGTATCTGAAAGGACCATGATGTCGCCTAGAGGGGGGGTGAATAGGCGTTTTAAAATCTTTTACGGATATGGCTATATCCTAATGCGGGAATAAACTAAGCGGATACTTTTCAAGCACAAATCATAAATATACTAGGCTCACTAAGTGCACCAACAACTTAGCATAAACAAGATGAGCACAACGAGGATATGAGTAAGCACAAGTAAGTTACACAAACTTACTTAATGTATATCACGAGATATGGAAATGAATAATACACACACCCACAAGTAGGCAATACAAGCTTACACAAATTGTATCACAATATATGGAATTGAATGATACAAGCAAACTCAAGTAAGCACTACAAGCTTACACAAGATATGTTACAAGCTAGCAATTCACACTAAACACAAGATAGAACAATAGTAGGAAGTATGAATTGCGGACTATAAAGTGTTGGCCTAAATAATCTCTACGATATGGTAACCAACACAATATAATGAGGACAACAGGAATAGTGAATGCGCAGTCAAGTGACCAAGGTAAAACACAAGTAAGGAGTTAGGGTTAGGGATAACCGAAGTCACGGAGACGATGATGTAACCCGATGTTCACTTCCTTGGAGGGAAGCTAGTCACCGTTAGAGAGGTGGATGTTACCACGAAGGCACACCAACGCCACGAAGGCTCACCCTATTCTCCTTGAGATATCACCACGAAGGCGATTCCCAACCACTAGTGGTAGACCTTGAGGTGGCCTCCAAACCTTCACAAACTTTCCGGGGGACAAATCACAAGTTGATTCCTCACCGGAGCACTCCTACCGCCTAGGAGTCTCCAACCTCCAAGAGTAACAAGATCAAGGGGGAAATGCTCAAGACTTGCTCAAATCACGAATTGCTTTGGTCAAAAGAGAGAGGAGAAGTGGTTGTATGCTTGGATGAAATCTCTCTCAAGAACTCTCACGAATCTCTTCAGGGTGTAGCACGAGAAGGCTCAAATCCCTCTCTCTCAATCCCACCAAAAGCAACTAATGCTATGGAGGGATGGGAGAGGAGAGGAACAATGGAGGAGGTCAACCAATGAACCCTAGATCCATGGGGTAGTTTCCCCCCAAATGGATTGGAGTTTTGAGGCTTGGGGGAGGAGGATAGAGCTCAAAAGAATGGGGAAATCTCAGATCCAAAAGCCTCTGCTCGATGGGGAAGAAGGGTGCCTTATATAGTGCCCCACCAAATCTGCCTGTTACGCATAGAAAAACGCAGCCCGGAACTTCTGGGAAAGACCGGAACTTCTGGGCCCCCTATTGAACACATATGTGCAAACTCTCTGGTTAACCCGGAACTTTCCCCGGAACTTGCCCGGAACTTCCGGGCCCCGGAACTTCCGGGCTGCCCGGAACTTCCGTCCCCGCAGAAAACAGCCAGCATACCGAAAGTAAAACATGCATAACTTTTTCATACGAACTCCGATTTTGATGATCTTGGGCTCGTTTTGAAGCTATGGAAAAGCTCCAGGTCCTCAGATAGAGAACCACACAAAATAAACCAAAATGGAGGGTGCAAAGTATGGAAATGTTAGATCATATATTTTGGGAAACTATTTGGCTTTGGCTTTTCTTTGGTATATAGGATATGAATGGAATTGTGTATAGAAGATGTTGACTTGAGCAAATCCATCACAAACCCCTTTGATCCCCTATTAATAGTGCGGGATCCCTATAACTCAAGAATCATAAAAGAGCACATAGCTATCGAGAATCCATTCTTGAGTGTATATGTTTCTTTTTGGAGGTCATCACTCCACAACACTAACGTCAAAGGAACTAATACCTTTGACACGAGCCGTTCACTTGAGCTTGATGTTGATGTTTCTTCTTGGCTCAAGATGAAGGCAAGACATTGGTGAAGTCTTCAAGTCTCTCCCCCATACACAATGTGGGGAAGCTTTGCTTTGTATTCATCTTCACTTGTCCATCATGTGATCATCCACAAGCTTCAAGCATGTAATCCTTTGGGATGGTTATCTTGAACTTGCCCCTGTCAACCATGATCACCAAACACTTGATGTCATCCTCTCATAGACACTTGAAATCTCTTTCTCGACGCGAGCCCATGAGAATCACCTAACCCTCAGAAACATAGACAACACATAGTATGGGTTAGTACATAGAGTGCAATTGATAATTTCTTATCATACCACAAGATCCTATGTGGTGCATCATTTGCGCTCGTGTGTTGACCATTTAGAGTTCGATCTTTGAGCTTCATCTTGGTAAACCTATATCTCTACTCCATGTTTAATCTTGACGTCTTGAAGGGTATATTGAATTCTTCACTTGAATAGCTTGCTTGAATACTTGATCAATCATGGCTCACACATGAGTCCATTTTGATCATATCTTCGAGACACTCCTTAAGATACTCCAATGAACTTCATTTTGATCATCTCAATGTAATTGTTGCTTCAAAGGAGTTGTCTTCCATTATTCTTCAATCATATTCCAATGGGACTAACCTTCAAATGTATATCTCAATGCAAACATTAGTCCATAAGGATTGTCATTAATTACCAAAACCACACATGGGGACTACATGTACTTTCAGTATCCTATGAAGACACATTTCTCCGATTTGGGTCCGAGCTTATCAGGTTGAAGCTTTTTCACATAAGCATCGCATCCCCAAACTTTCAGAAACGACAACTTGGGTTTCTTGTCAAACCACAATTCATAAAGTGTCGTCTCAACGGATTTAGATGGTGCCCTATTTAACGTGAATGCAGCCGTCTCTAAAGCATAACCCCAAAAAGATAGCGGTAAATCAGTAAGAGACATCATAGATCGTACCATATCTAATAAAGTGTGGTTACGATGTTCGGACACACCATTATGATGTGGTGTTCCGGGTGGCATGACTTGCGAAACTATTCCACATTGTTTCAAATGAAGACCAAACCGGTAACTCAAATATTCTCCTCCACGATCAGATCGTCGAAATTTTATTTTCTTGTTACGATGATTTTCCACTTCACTCTGAAATTCTTTGAACTTTCCAAATGTTTCAGACTTATGTTTCATCAAGTAGATATACCCATATCTGCTCAAATCATCTGTGAAGGTCAGAAAATAACGATACCGCCATGAGCATCAACACTCATCGGACCGCATACATCAGTATGTATTATTTCCAACAAGTCTGTTGCTTGCTCCATTGTTCCGGAGAACGGAGTTTTAGTCATCTTGCCCATGAGGCATGGTTTGCAAGTATCAAGTGATTCATAATCAAGTGATTCCAAAAGCCCATCAGCATGGAGTTTCTTCATGCGCTTTACACCAATATGACCTAAACGACAGTGCCACAAATAAGTTGCAATATCATTATTGAACTTATATCTTTTGGCTTCAATACTATGAATATGTGTATCACTACTATCGGGATTCAACAAAAATAGACCACTCATCAAGGGTGCATGAACACAAAAGATATTACTCATATAAATAGAACAACCATTATTCTCTGATTTAAATGAATAACTGTCTCGCGTCAAACAAGATCCAGATATAATGTTCATGCTCAACGCTGGCACCAAATAACAATTATTCACGTCTAAAACTAATCTCGAAGGTAGATGTAGAGGTAGCGTGCTGAGCGCGATTGCATCGACTTTGGAACGTTTCCCACGCGCATCATCACCTCGTCCTTAGCCAATCTTCGCTTAATCTGTAGCCCCTGTTTCGAGTTGCAAATATGAGCAACAGAACCAATATCAAATACCCAGGCGCTACTGCGAGCATTAGTTAAGTACACATCAATAACACGTATATCAAATATACCTTTTACTTTGCCATCCTTCTTATCCACCAAATACTTGGGGCAGTTCCACTTCCAGTGACCAGTCCCTTTGCAGTAGAAGCACTCAGTCTCAGGCTTAGGTCCAGACTTGGGCTTCTTCACTTGAGCAGCAACTTGCTTTTCATTCTTCTTGAAGTTCCCCTTCTTCCCTTTGCCCTTCTTCTTGAAACTGGTGGTCTTGTTGACCATCAACACTTGATGCTCCTTCTTGATTTCTACCTCCGCAGCTTTTAGCATTGCGAAGAGCTTGGGAATTGTCTTATCCATCCCTTGCACATTATAGTTCATCACGAAGCTTTTGTAGCTTGGTGGCAGTGATTGAAGAACTCTGTCAATGACACTATCATCAGAAAGATTAACTCCCAGTTGAGTCAAGTGGTTCTGGTACCCAGACATTCTGAGTATATGTTCACTGACAGAACTATTCTCCTCCATATTGCAGCTATAGAACTTATTGGAGACTTCATATCTCTCAATCCGGGCATTTGCTTGAAATATTAACTTCAACTCTTGGAATATCTCATATGCTCCATGACGTTCAAAACGTTGTTGAAGTCCCGGTTCTAAGCCGTAAAGCATGGCACACTGAACTATCGAGTAGTCATCAACACGTGTCTGCCAGGCATTCACAATGTCTGCAGTTGCTGGCGCTGGTGGTACACCTAGCGGTGCTTCCAGGACGTAATTCTTCTGTGCAGCAATGAGGATAATCCTCAAGTTACAGACCCAGTCCGTGTAGTTGCTACCATCATCTTTCAACTTAGCTTTCTCTAGGAACGCATTATAATTCAACGAAACAGTAACACGGGCCATTTATCTACAACAACATAGACATGCAAAATACTATCAGGTACTAAGTTCATGATAAATTAAAGTTCAATTAATCATATTACTTAAGAACTCCCACTTAGATAGACATCCCTCTAATCATCTAAGTGATCACGTGATCCATATCAACTAAACCATGTCCTATCATCACGTGAGATGGAGTAGTCTTCAATGGTGAACATCACTATGTTGATCATATCTACTATATGATTCACGCTCGACCTTTCGGTCTCAGCGTTCCGAGGCCATATCTGCATATGCTAGGCTCGTCAAGTTTAACCCGAGTATTTCTGCGTGTGCAAAACTGGCTTGCACCAGTTGTATGTGAACGTAGAGCTTATCACACCCGATCATCACGTGGTGTCTCGGCACGCATTTAACTGTCATAGCGGTGCATACTCGGGAGAACACTTATACCTTGAAATTTAGTGAGAGATCATCTTATAATGCTACCGCCGAACTAAGCAAAATAAGATGCATAAAGGATAAACATCACATGCAATCAATATAAGTGATATGATATGGCCATCATCATCTTGTGCCTTTGATCACCATCTCCAAAGCACTGTCATGATCACCATCGTCACCGGCTTGACACCTTGATCTCCATCAAAGCATCATTGTCGTCTCGCCAACTATTGCTATCACGACTATCGCTGCCGCTTAGTGATAAAGTAAAGCAATTACATGGCGATTGCATTTCATACAATAAAGCGACAACCATAAGGCTCCTGCGAGTTGCCGATAAATTTTACAAAACATGATCATCTCATACAACAATTTATATATCATCACGTCTTGACCATATCACATCACAACATGCCCTGCAAAAACAAGTTAGACGTCCTCTACTTTGTTGTTGCAAGTTTTACGTGGCTGCTACGGGCTTAGCAAGAACCGTTCTTACCTACGCATCAAAAACCACAACGATTTTTCGTCAAGTGTGTTGTTTTAACCTTCAAGAAGGACCGGGCGTAGTCACACTCAACTAAAGCTAGAGAAACAGACACCCACTAGCCACCTGTGTGCGAAGCACGTCGGTAGAACCAGTCTCGCGTAAGTGTACGTGTAATGTCGGTCTGGGCCGCTTCATCCAACAATACCGCCAAATCAAAGTATGACATGCTGGTAAGCAGTATGACTATTATCGTCCATAACTCTTTGTGTTCTACTCATGCATATAACATCTACGCATAGACCTGGCTCTGATACCACTGTTGGGGAATACAGTAAATTCAAAAAAATTCCTACGATCACGCAAGATCTATCTAGGTGATGCATAGCAACGAGAGGGGAGAGTGTTGTCTATGTACCCTCGTAGACCAAAAGTGGAAGCGTTATGACAACTCGGTTGATGTAGTCGTACGTCTTCACGATCTGAACGATCCTAGCACCGAAGGTACGACACCTCCACGATCGGCACACATTCAGCTCGCTGACGTCCCATGAACTCTAAATCCAGCTGAGGTCGAGGGAGAGTTTCGTCAGCACGACGGCGTGATGACGGTGTTGATGAAGTAACCGACGCAGGGCTTCGCCTAAGCACTACAACGATATGACTGAGGTGGAAATCTATGGAGGGGGGCACCGGACACGGCTAAACAATCAACTTGTCTCTCTATGGGGTGCCCCCATCCCCCGTATATAAAGGAGTGGAGCTGGGGAGGTACGACCCTCTCTATGGCGCGCCCAAGGGGGGAGTCCTACTCCCAGTAGGAGTAGGTTTCCCCCTTCCTTAGTTGGAGTAGGAGAAGAAAGAAGAGGGAGAGGGAGAGAAGGAAAGGGGGGTCGGCCCCCTTCCCAATTCGGATTGGGCTTGGGGGGGCACCTGGGCCGCCTCCTCCTCTCTTCCGCAATGGACCATTAAGGCCCATTAACTCCCCAGGGGGTTCCGGTAACCTCCTGTTACTCCAGAAAAATGCCCGAACCACTAACCTTTCCGGTGTCCAAACATAGCCTTCCAATATATCAATCTTTATGTCTCGACCATTTCGAGACTCCTCGTCATGTCCGTGATCACATCCGGAACTCCGAACAACCTTCAGTACATCAAAACACATAAACTCATAATACCGATCGTCATCGAACGTTAAGCGTGCGGACCCTACGGGTTCGATAACTATGTAGACATGACCAAGACTCATCTCTGGTCAGTAACCAATAGCGGAACCTGGATGCTCATATTGGTTCCTACATATTCTATGAAGATCTTTATCGGTCAAACGGCATAACAACATACGTTGTTCCCTTTGTCATATGTATGTTACGTGCCCGAGATTCGATCATCGGTATCTCAATACCTAGTTCAATCTCGTTACCGGCAAGTCTCTTTACTCGTTTCGTAATGCTTCATCCCGTAACTAACTCATTAGTCACATTGCTTGCAAGGCTTATAGTGATGTGCATTACCGAGAGGGACCAGAGATACCTCTCAGTAACACGGAGTGACAAATCCTAATCTCGATCTATGCCAACCCAACAAACACCATCGGAGACACACTGAGAGCATCTTTATAATCACCCGCCACGTTGTGACGTTTGATAGCACACTAAGTGTTCCTCCGGTATTCGGGAGTTGCATAATCTCATAGTCATAGGAACATGTATAAGTTATGAAGAAAGCAGTAGCAATAAAATAAACGATCAAAGTGCTAAGCTAACGGATGGGTCAAGTCAATCACATCATTAATGATGTGATCCCGTTCATCAAATGACAACACATGTCTGTGGCTAGGAAACTTAACCATCTTTGATTAACGAGCTAGTCAAAGTAGAGGCATACTAGTGACACTCTGTTTGTCTATGTATTCACACATACTAAGTTTCCGGTTAATACAATTCTAGCATGAATAATAAACATTTATCATGATATAAGAAAATATAAATAACAACTTTATTATTGCCTCTAGGGCATATTTCCTTCAGATTCACGGAATCCCAAGATGGTATCCATACTTCAAGGTGTGACAATATACACTTTTCATGGCTTGATATGCTTGTATTGTTCAAGTTGAGCACTAACACAGGCTTGTGATGCCATTTCCAGGATTGCATTGGGGCAATAGATGGTACCCATGTCACTGCCAGAGTTCCTAGGTCATAGTCTGTAGCATACACAGGGAGGAAGCACTACACAAGCCAGAATGTGCTTGTTGCTGTTGAATTTGATCTGAAGTTCACATATGTGCTGGCTGGCTGGGAGGGGTCGGCGCATGATGCTAACATTCTCACTTACAGCATGAGTCGACCTGATGGGATCAACATCCCCGACGGCAAGTTCTACCTTGGAGATGCTGGCTATGCATGTCGGCTGGGTATTCTTCCACCCTTCAGGAAAATCAGGTGCCATCTCAATGAGTTCTCTGATAGGAACTATCCTAGGACTGCACAGGAGCTGTTTAATCTCATACACTCCAGCCTTAGAATAACTATTGAGTGGGCATTTGGAGCTCTGAAGAATAGGTTTAAGATCCTGGATCAGAAGCCCTTCTACCTGAAAGATCGTGGATGTCGCCTAGAGGGGGGTGAATAGGCGCTTTAAAATAATTACGGATTAGGCTTGAACAAATGCGGAATAAACCTAGTGGTTAATTTGTCAAGCACAAAACCTACAACAACTAGGCTCACCTATGTGCACCAACAACTTATGCTAAGCAAGATAAACTACTAGGTGATAGCAAGATATATGACAAGAAACAATATGGATATCACAAAGCAAAGTGCATAAGTAAAGGGCTCGGGTAAGAGATAACCGAGGCACACGGAGACGACGATGTATCCCGAAGTTCATAACCTTGCGGATGCTAATCTCCATTTGGAGCGGTGTGGAGGCACAATGCTCCCCAAGAAGCCACTAGGGCCACCGTAATCTCCTCACGCCCTCGCACAATGCAAGATCCCGTGATTCCACAAAGGGACCCTTGAGGGCGGTCACTGAACCCGTACAAATGGCAACCCTTGGGGGCGGTCACCGAACCCGTACACTTTGGCAACCCTTGGGGGCGGTCATCGGAACCCGTCAAATTGCTCGGGGTGATCTCCACAACCTAATTGGAGACCTCGATGCTTGCCCGGAGCTTTACACCACAATGATTGAGCTCTGAACACCACCAACCGTCTAGGGTGCCCAAGCACCCAAGAGGAACAAGCTCAAGGGTACCAAGCACCCAAGAGTAGTAAGCTTATCAACTTGTAACTTCCACGTATCACCGTGGAGATGCACCAAATGCAATGTCAAGGGCACACGGAGTGCCCAAGTCCTTCTCTCCCAAATCCCACCAAAGCAACTAATGCTAGGGAGGGAAATGAGAGGAAGAACAAGAAGGAGAACACCAAGAACTCCAAGGTCTAGATCCAAGGGGTTCCCCTCACATAGAGGAGAAAGTGATTGGTGGAAATGCAGATCTAGATCTCCTCTCTCTTTCCCCCCAAAAACTAGCAAGAATCTATGGAGGGATTGAGAGATAGCAAGCTCGAAGAAGGTCAACAATGGGGGAGGAACACGGGCTCAAAGGATAAGGTTCATTGAGGAAGAAGACCCCCTTTTATATGTGGGGAAAAATCCAACCGTTATGCTCACAGCCCGCATAGAGCGGTACTACCGCTCGACCTCACGGTACTACCTCTAGGGGTAGCGGTACTACCTCAAAGGGTAGCGGTACTACTGCTTGCGAGTGGTACTAAAAAAATATATCCGTGCCTATCACCGTTGGACTTATGACGGTTTTTTGGTCCAGAGCGGAAGTAGCTGCAGTAGTACCGCTCCAAGTGGTAGTATGTAACGCCCCAAGACCGACGATCCAGAAGACTTCCATATTTTTGTGACCTCCGTGTGTTTTTATTTGTGCTTGCTCTATTTATTTTTGCATTGCATCATGTCATCATGCCATCAATTTCTCAAACCAACTAAAACTCAAACAAATTGCATGGGTCTTTGATCCATTTAAATCGAGGAATTCACTTGTGATTTCTCTTTATAACATATTAAAGCCTCTCAATATTATTAGGGAGCTATAATAAAATTATTCCATTTATTTGGAAATCACCTTAACACACTTGCAAATTATCCCAATACCTTTGTTATCTTAATTCTTTGTTTCCAACCTTGCCAAAAATTCTTTTGCCATTTTTCGGAGCTCCACCAAAAATCCGAACATTGTTGGACCTTCCTTTTATCAAGTCCTAGTTCAAACCCATTTGAATTAAATTTAAATGAGATTGAATTTAAATCTTTCAATCATGGCCCTTCTATTTTTTCTTGGTTCCAACTCATTTTCGTGAGTCCGGGAAATTATCCTTGCGCCTTTATCTGTCCCTAACCCTCTCTTTCTTTTTCTTCTCTTTAATTGTTTTCTGCTAAAGAAAATATAAGAGAGAGGGAGAAGAGTGCCTAGCCGGCCTCTTAGGCCCAGCTCTAACCCAGCCGGCCCAAGGCCCAGCCACGCCCCCTCTAGGCCTCTAACCCTAGCCCAGCCTCCGCTCGATCTCCATCCCTCGTTCCTTCCGCCGCCACCACGCACACCAAGATCGCCCGATCCCCTCGCCTCCGCCTCCTTCCTCCCCACAGCCTTGAACCCTCCTCTAAAACACGCCTCTCATGGCGCCCGCTTGACCGACCCCATCTCCCTCCAGCGCCAAGACGCATCGAGCTCCCCTTGTCTCGATCCCTCTACCGCCATGAAACATGAGGTCCTCGCGCCTCCGCCTCCGCCCAAGGCCTCGCCCTTCCTTCTCCCCAGCGTCCCCATCGCCACCGGCCGCCGTCGGCGACCCAGGAGGGCCACCCAGCATGGCCCCATCCTCTCCGCGCCCCTTCCCTCGTTGACCTCATCGAGGCAAACCGAGCGTTGGCGCATCGACAACCTCCGCGTCGCCCTTGCCGTCGGCGTCCGGCCCTGCCTCCATCTCGGCGCCCTAGGGTCACGGCCTCGCTCCTCCTCGACGACGTCCCGCCGCCAAGCTCGCTTCGTCCTCCGTCCCAGGCGACCTCGCGTCATCCCGCTGCCCGAGTCGTCCTCTCGGCCAACTCCGAGGCCACGGCACGGCGCCGCGCCAAGATGCTTTGTCGAGTCCTGCGTCGCTGTCCAAGCCCCTGCCCGCCTACGCCCGTTCGGCAGGGAGGAGGATGCGCCTCCGCTTCGCCCGCATCGACCAGCGCCAAGTCCTGCCGCCCGGCCTCTGTCTTGCTTCCTTTGGACCAGCAAGAACGCCGCCAAGTACCGTACACGGACACATCGTCTCCAGGATTTTTCGCCAAGTACCTCTACGTGCGGACTTCGCCAAGTACTCGACCCGGATGCGCCAAGTTTGACGATGTACGGCTGCACGTCCGACCGGTATTCGAACCTCAAGCGCCAAGTTCCACTACCGATGAACGTTTTGGAATCGGCAAGTACCACGACTACAGCCGATGCCCCGAGGACACCGAGTGCGACTACACACGACCACTGTGTAATGCGACCACGTGGATTCACCAAGTACCCTTCGGATCGCCAAGTTCGACTACATGGATACGACAAGTTCCTCTCCGGACATGTACGACTACCGTTGCCAAGATCGCGAGTACCTCTACCGTCGCCGTGAACGACTACTTCCATGACGTCCGTGAACCACTACTTCCACTACTGTCGCGAGAACGACTACTTCCTCTACGACCCGTGAACGACTTCTTCCCTCGACGATCTTGAACCGCCCCGAAACGCACGCTTCAAAGGTATAACCCGAGACGACCGCGATGAGATGCCCTTGCATGTATGAGATGTACGATATGTTTGCACCGTGCCCGTTTGTCCTTGCAAGTTCCTCCTCGTTTGCCATGCCACCGTCCCGTGGGAACCCGGAATCCGGGAGCACCCCACCATCCTTGCATGACACGCATCCACACTTTCTTTTGCACCGACATCTCAATCAAGTTACCGGAACCGATATGTTGCCGTGGCATCATTTCCGGATTCGCCGCCGTGGCACCCTTTTTGTTCCGCCATGGTGACCAAATGCTTCATATCATGCTCATGTCAACATTTTCATAAAATTGCATAAAACTTGTATATGTCATCCGCATCATGATAACAACATTTAAATGTTTAAAACTGTTGTTGCATTAAATTACTAAATGCATATGGGGATTTACCGGATTTGTTGTTTTTATGTCCGGCCCCATTTAAATTGTTTAGATGGCATAGTTTTGTTATGCTTCACCTATTGCCATGTTAACCAATATTTAATATTGTTGAGTACCTAACCGGGAGTGAACTAAATAATTGATGAGGTGTTTCGTCAATATGCAACTCGTTGCATATTGGGCTCCATTTAACTTGTAGTTTTGTTTGTGCATATTGCCATGCCATGCTCATTAAATCGGACATGCATCATACTTGATTGTGCATCATGTCGTGTTTATGTGATGGTTGTTTACTATGTTGTTTGCTTCTTTCCGGGTTGCTTCTCTCGTTAGCTTCGGTTTGGTTCGGAGTTGTGAGGATTCGATTCGACTTCGTCCGTTTGTCTTCTTCATGGACTCGTTCTTCTTCCTTGCGGGATTTCAGGCAAGATGACCATACCCTCGAAATCACTTCTATCTTTGCTATGCTAGATGCTCGCTCTTTTGCTATGCCTATGCTGCGATGCCTACCACTTGCTATATCATGCCACCCATATTGCCATGTCAGCCCTAACCATCCTTTCCTAGCAAACCGTTGATTGGCTATGTTACCGCCTTTGCTCGGCCCCTCTTATAGCGTTGCTAGTTGCGGTGAAGATGAAGTTGTGTTCCTTTTGGAACATGGAGATGTTGTTCCTTGTTGGAACATGTTTACTTGTTGGGGATATCACAATATATATCTGCTATAATTAATACATCTATATACTTGGTAAAGGGTGGAAGGCTCGGCCTTATGCACAGTGTTTTGTTCCACTCTTGCCACCCTAGTTTCCGTCATACCGGTGTTATGTTCCTTGATTTCGCGTTCCTTACGGTTGGGTGATTTATGGGACCCCCTTGACAGTTCGCTTTGAATAAGACTCCTCCAAAGAAGGCCCAACTTTGGTTTTACCATTTGCCACCTAAGCCTTTTTCCCCGGGTTTTCGCGAGCCCGAGGGTCATCTTTATTTTAACCCCCCGGACCAGGTGCTCCTTCGAGTCTGGCCCGAACCTGGCAGATCATGGGGGCCACCACGGGCAACTCGAGGTCTGGTTTTACTCGTAGGCTGACCTATCCGGATGTGCCACGAGAGCGAGATATGTGCAGCTCCTATCGGGATTTGTCGGCTGTCGGGAGGTTTTGCTGGTCTTGTTTTATTGCTGTCGAAATGTCTTGTAGTCCGGGATTCCGAGATTGATCGGGTCTTCCGGTAGAAGGAATATCCTTCGTTGACCGTGAGAGCTTATAATGGGCTAAGTTGGGACACCCTGCGGGGTATTATCTTTCGAAAGCCGTGCCCGCGGTTATGAGGCAGATGGGAATTTCTTAATGTCCGGTTGTAGAAAACCGAAGTTGACCTCAATTAAAATACACATCAATCAGCGTGTGTAACCGTGATGGTCTCTTCTCGTGAGTCCGGAAGTGAACACGCGATGTTGGAGTTATGTCGGCGTAAGTAGTTCAGGATCACTTCTTGATCGCTATTAGCTTCACGACCGTGCTTTGCTCCTCTTCTCGCTCTCTTTTGCGAAGTAGCCACCATATATGCTGAGTAAACTTGCTGCAGCTCCACTATACTACTCTGTCCTTCCTATAAGCTTAAATAGTCTTGATCTACATGGTGTGAGATTGTTGAGTCCCGTGACTCACAGATACTTCAAAACAGTTGCAGTGCCGGCGATGCGGTGCAGGTGACTCAACCGAGCTCAAGTGGGAGTTCGACGAGGAACGTGGTCGTTACTATGTGTCTTTTCACGATGATCAGTAGTGGTGCCAGTTGGGACGATCGGGGATACTGTGTAACATTTGGGGTATCTTCTTTATTTTGGTTCCGTAGTCGGACCTTGAGTGTACTCTGAATGATGGATGTTTATTTATGTATTGTGTGAAGTGGCGTGTAAGCCAACTATGTATCTCTTTCCCTTATGCATTACATGCGTTGTGTGAAGATTACCTCACTTGCGACATTGCTTTCAATGCAGTTATGCCTCTAAGTCGTGCCTCGACACGTGGGAGATATAGCCGCATCGAGGCGTTACAAGTTGGTAATCGAGCCTTCCCGACTTAGGAGCCCCTACTTGATTGTTTCTTTGGCGTTGTTGAGTCTAGAATGGAAAATGTTTTGAGTCTTAGGATTATATATATCGGAGAGTAGGATTCTTTTTACTTCCCGGTCCCTTAAATCGCTCTGGTGAGGTCTCCTGACGTAGAAGTTTTGACTCTTCTCTCCTCAAATTTCACTAAATTTTTTTTTAGGATCACGCGGGTATCTTGGAATCGTTCCGATGGTTTTGTGACGAGAACATTGTTCTTGGTGCCTCCTGACATTTAGGGGTTGTGGCAGTGTCCCGGGGAGTTGAGCTCCAGGTGTTGTCGTCACAATTTTATCGTTGCGATTCTGGAATACACGAGCTTGCCGACATCGAAAATCTCTTTTATGCAGTTGTTGGTGAGATAACCTCGATAACTTGATCTTTGGGGCGAGCTCGAGTATTGCCATGACTTCGTATAACGGATGCTTTTCGAAGGTCGAGGTAAGCGATTTCGGAGTTTTCTTGGTTATGTGTTGACGGATGGATACAATTTGGATCTAGGTATTGTTAGTTTGGGTGATATATTTTGTGTCCCTGTATCCCCAACACCAGATTGCATAACGAGAAAGTTTGGGAGTTTATAAGTGGGAATTCAAGTATCTCGTAGGATATCTTTCCAATGAGACACATGATACGATATGGGATCTATCATATGTTTGTTTACGGCTTATTCGCAAGCCAAAGCCTTTGTTTTTGTTCCGTTTTGTGGTATTCAAGTTGCTTCAATGCCAAGTGTTGATTCCATACCTTTCCTAAATGGTGTTCTCATATTTCTATGTGGATGCTAATCCTTCTTGTTCATCAAGGTCGTCTTTTCAATCCTTTCCAACCGTGTGCTTCTCTCCAAGTAAATTCGATCATTGCAACATTCATAAGATCAATTCTAAGCTTTTCTCAACGTTGTTCGTTTCATTCCATCCCCAAGTTGCCTTTGTTTTCCCGCCCTCCCACCCTTTTTCTTCAAGGACTCAGATTTCTTAATCAAGTATCCATTTATTTATGTGAAGTCTCTTCACTCTTTTCAATCAATGTTACGATCGGTGATCCCTCATGAAGATGCTCAACAGCTCCAAGTTCATCATTCTTCATCCTCGTATTCTTTTCCGGTGGATTTAACTCAAGCTTTCAGTGTTGATCATATTCCTTTCCTTGTTGCAAATGCTTTCTCTTGCCGATGCACCTCTTAATCATTCACTTCTCGCTATTCATTTGTTCTAGAGTGTTGAAGATATCTCGGAAGGCTCGTCTTTTCATTCCAGATCCGTTCAAGTTATTTTGAGGTTGTTATCTCATCCAAGCCATTTAATTCTACCGGTGCAATCTTTATTTCAAGCAATCGTTCAACGGTGTTTCTTTTGAGTGGGCCCTAACCCACAGGTCTTTTCCCAGGATTTTACCTGACTATTCTAAATTTTCCGGAGCTTCTAAAATTCTTTTCTAAGTTTGATATAAGAATGAATTATCATCAGTCATGTCTTTCTCCAAGATCTTTCAAATTCTTTTCATCGGTCGTTCAATCTTTCTAATTGTCATTCCGGAGTGCCTCAACAATTCATGCTGGTGTTTCTCATCGTCATTCTCAACATTTGAAGACCAAAGAAGAGTTTCTCTTAAATCTTGCTCCATTCTCTTCAAGATTCATGGTTCTAGTTTGATGCCATCCTCTCATAATTGTTTTCGATTGTGGAATTCTTTTCACCCATCCGGAGCATTTCAGAGTCTTTTCAGTTTGATTCTCGAGCCATCATCTCAGAATTATTCATTCAAGCGTTCAACTCTTGTTTTCCAAAACTCACGGTGCATCGTCGAAATATCCTCTAATCAGTTCATGATCTCTTCGTTCTAATGTATCTAAATTTTGTCAAGCATCTTTATTCGTTTTCTAATTCTTCACGATGAATTGTGCCTTTGCTACTTTCATTTTCAGTTCTTATGGTGGTTATTCAAGAGTTCTCTTCCTTCGTTATTATATAGATTCATTCGTTCTTCCCAAATCCTACCGGCGGATCGTTGAATACCTTCTCAAGTTTGCGCTATATCTCTATCTGTAATCATTTTTCAATGAGAATAAGTAGTATGCCAAATCCGTTGCTTGTCATCAATTTAAATTGATGAAGGATAGGCATGACATAATTCTTATTTTTGTTTCATCCTAATCCTTTCCTTCGGAGTTTGTTCATGATGAATAAATTCTTTATTTCATTTGTTCATCTTTCTTTCCGGAGTTCCAAGTTTTCTCGGTTATATCATTTCAAAGCTTCATCTTATCACTGCAAGGCTTCACCTTGTGTTGTCAACTTCTCTTTCTTTCTATCATCCTTTCATTATCGGAGTTCTTCATGGAGGCTCTACATGGTGGTTCGTCAAGGATTCATTTATTTCTCGATTTGTCCTTCAAGTTTTCTCGAAGTTAAGATCCGTAAGCTATACTCAAAATAAACATGGTGTTCAACACATGTTTTGCTTTGAGGAGTTCAAGTATTCTTCATCTTGCATTCCGAAGTGCAATTCTTTCTACTTTATCTTTTGAGGTGGTGTTATGTCATTCTTGACAATTTCCCTTCATGCTTCATGGTTCACATGTTGTCAAGAATGAGATATTTAAATCCATCAATCTCTTCATTGGAGTTATCTTGGGCTATATTTCACCTAAAGCTTTCCCTAAGGATTGTTGCTAATTATGGTGCTTATAAATGACCCAAGTTCTTCATTTGTCCTCTCAGTGAAATAAGTTTTCATCTTCTTGTTGATCTTAATCCAATCAAGCTGTTTCCGTTAGTGGCGGGTTGTCACCTCATAATTTTGAGATGTGTTCCATAAGCCCACAACAAGCTTGTTCCTTTCGTTGTTGATAATCCAACAACTCCGTTCTAGCATTTCTTGTAAGCGTGCTCTTTCAAGATCTTGTTTCCCTCCGTCCATTCCATTCCATTCTTTCATTTCTTCTGGAGGCATTGTGATGTTGCTCTCTTCGACCCATCATCTTGTTTTGTCAAGACCATGTTCTTTTCATGCTTACCCATTTAACCAGAGTGTTGTGTCATCTCTTCAAGTTCTTTTCATCTTATCAAGTTTTCCTTCTTCTTTCAGTCGGAGTGCTGCCAAAATTATATCATTCTTATTCATTCTTATCTCGTTTCAACCAGAGTGGTTCCAATTCCTTCTTGTCCATTGTAATGCGTCATTCATAGCTTTGCAACCCCCAAAGGTTCACATGGTGTTCCTTGTTTCTATTTTCTCTTGGAATGCTCTCAATTTCGTTCAACTCTATTGTGTTATTCTTTCAAGTTTTCAACCTCTCGAGGTTCATTGGTTTCACTTTCGTTTGTCAAAGAAGCAACTTAGTTTTACCTCCTCTCTTCCTCTTTCGTTTCTCTCCGGTAGCCATCCTAGATCTCGGGACGAGATCCTCTCGTAGTAATTGGAGTGTTGTAACGCCCCAAGACCGACGATCCAGAAGACTTCCATATTTTTGTGACCTCCGTGTGTTTTTATTTGTGCTTGCTCTATTTATTTTTGCATTGCATCATGTCATCATGCCATCAATTTCTCAAACCAACTAAAACTCAAACAAATTGCATGGGTCTTTGATCCATTTAAATCGAGGAATTCACTTGTGATTTCTCTTTATAACATATTAAAGCCTCTCAATATTATTAGGGAGCTATAATAAAATTATTCCATTTATTTGGAAATCACCTTAACACACTTGCAAATTATCCCAATACCTTTGTTATCTTAATTCTTTGTTTCCAACCTTGCCAAAAATTCTTTTGCCATTTTTGAGCTCCACCAAAATCCGAACATTGTTGGACCTTCCTTTTATCAAGTCCTAGTTCAAACCCATTTGAATTAAATTTAAATGAGATTGAATTTAAATCTTTCAATCATGGCCCTTCTATTTTTCTTGGTTCCAACTCATTTTTGTGAGTCCGGAAAATTATCCTTAGCTTTTATCTTTCCCTAACCCTCTCTTTCTTTTCTTCTCTTTAATTGTTTTCTGCTAAAGAAAATATAAGAGAGAGGAGAAGAGTGCCTAGCCGGCCTCTTAGGCCCAGCTCTAACCCAGCCGGCCCAAGGCCCGGCCGCGCCCTCTAGGCCTCTAACCCTAGCCCAGCCTCCGCTCGATCTCCATCCCCTCGTTCCCTTCCGCCACCACGCACACCCGCATCGCCCGATCCCCTCGCCTCCGCTCCTTCCTCCCCACAGCGCCCGAACCCTCCTCTCGAGCACGCCTCTCATGGCGCCCGCTTCAGCCGACCCCCATCTCCCTCCAGCGCCGCACGCATCGAGCTCCCCTCGTCTCGATCCCCTCTACCGCCATGAAACAGGAGGTCCTCGCGCCTCCGCCTCCGCCCAAGGCCTCGCCCTTCCTTCTCCCCCGCGTCCCCATCGCCACCCGCCGCCGTCGGCGACCCCCAGGAGGGCCACCCCGCGCATGGCCCCATCCTCTCCGCCGCGCCCCTTCCCCTCGTTGACCTCGCCGAGGCAAACCCGGCAGCGTTGGCGCGCCGACAACCTCCGCGTCGCCCTTGCCGTCGGCGTCCGGCCCTGCCTCCATCTCGGCGCCCTAGGGTCACGCGGCCTCGCTCCTCCTCGGCAGCGTCCTGCCGCCCAAGCTCGCCGTCCTCCGTCCCAGGCGACCTCGCGTCATCCCGCTGCCCGAGTCGTCCTCTCCGGCCAACTCCGAGGCCACGGCCTGGCGCCCGCGCCAAGATGCTTTGTCAGTCTGCGTCGCTGTCCAAGCCCCTGCCCGCCTCTGCCCGTTCGGCGAGGGAGGAGGATGCGCCTCCGCTTCGCCCGCATCGACCGGCGCCAAGTCCTGCCGCCCGGCCTCCTGTCTTGCTTCCTTTGGACCAGCAAGAACGCCGCCAAGTACCGTACCACGGACACATCGTCTCCAGGATTTTTTCGCCAAGTACCTCTACGTGCGGACTCGCCAAGTACTCGACCGGATGCGCCAAGTTTGGCGATGTACGGCTGCACGTCCGACCGGTATTGAACCTCAAGCGCCAAGTTCCACTACCGATGAACGTTTTGGAATCGGCAAGTACCCGCGACTACAGCCGATGCCCCAGGGACACCGAGTACGACTACACACGACCACGTATGCGACTACGTGGATTCACCAAGTACCCCTTCGGATACGCCAAGTTCGACTACATGGATACGACAAGTTCCTCTCCGGACATGTACGACTACCGTTGCCAAGATCGCGAGTACCTCTACCGTCGCCGTGAGCGACTACTTCCATGGCGTCCGTGAACCACTCCTGCCACTACTGTCGCGAGAACGACTACTTCCCCTACGACCCGTGAACGACTTCTTCCCTCGACGATCTTGAACCGCCCCGAAACGCACGCTTCAAAGGTATAACCCGAGACGACCGCGATGAGATGCCCTTGCATGTATGAGATGTACGATATGTTTGCACCGTGCCCGTTTGTCCTTGCAAGTTCCTCCTCGTTTGCCATGCCACCGTCCCGTGGGAACCCGGAATCCGGGAGCACCCCACCATCCTTGCATGACACGCATCCACACTTTCTTTTGCACCGACATCTCAATCAAGTTACCGGAACCGATATGTTGCCGTGGCATCATTTCCGGATTCGCCGTGGCACCCTTTTTGTTCCGCCATGGTGACCAAATGCTTCATATCATGCTCATGTCAACATTTTCATAAAATTGCATAAAACTTGTATATGTCATCCGCATCATGATAACAACATTTAAATGTTTAAAACTGTTGTTGCATTAAATTACTAAATGCATATGGGGATTTACGGATTTGTTGTTTTTATGTCGGCCCCATTTAAATTGTTTAGATGGCATAGTTTTGTTATGCTTCACCTATTGCCATGTTAACCAATATTTAATATTGTTGAGTACCTAACCGGGAGTGAACTAAATAATTGATGAGGTGTTTAGTCAATATGCAACTCGTTGCATATTGGGCTCCATTTAACTTGTAGTTTTGTTTGTGCATATTGCCATGCCATGCTCATTAAATCGGACATGCATCATACTTGATTGTGCATCATGTCGTGTTTATGTGATGGTTGTTTACTATGTTGTTTGCTTCTTTCCGGGTTGCTTCTCTCGTTAGCTTCGGTTTGGTTCCGGAGTTGTGAGGATTCGATTCGACTACGTCCGTTTGTCTTCTTCATGGACTCGTTCTTCTTCCTTGCGGGATTTCAGGCAAGATGACCATACCCTCGAAATCACTTCTATCTTTGCTATGCTAGATGCTCGCTCTTTTGCTATGCCTATGCTGCGATGCCTACCACTTGCTATATCATGCCACCCATATTGCCATGTCAGCCCCTAACCATCCTTTCCTAGCAAACCGTTGATTGGCTATGTTACCGCCTTGCTCAGCCCCTCTTATAAGCGTTGCTAGTTGCGGTGAAGATGAAGTTGTGTTCCTTTTGGAACATGGAGATGTTGTTCCTTGTTGGAACATGTTTACTTGTTGGGGATATCACAATATATATACGCTATAATTAATACATCTATATACTTGGTAAAGGGTGGAAGGCTCGGCCTTATGCCCGGTGTTTTGTTCCACTCTTGCCACCCTAGTTTCCGTCATACCGGTGTTATGTTCCTTGATTTCGCGTTCCTTACGGTTGGGTGATTTATGGGACCCCCTTGACGATTCGCTTTGAATAAGACTCCTCCGCAAGGCCCAACTTTGGTTTTACCATTTGCCACCTAAGCCTTTTTCCCCGGGTTTTCGCGAGCCCGAGGGTCATCTTTATTTTAACCCCCGGACGGTAGTCCTTCGAGTCTTGGCCCGAACCGGGCAGATCGGGGCCACCACGGGCAACTCGAGGTCTGGTTTTACTCGTGGCTGACCTATCCGGATGTGCCACGAGAACGAGATATGTGCAGCTCCTATCGGGATTTGTCGGCTGTCGGGAGGTTTTGCTGGTCTTGTTTTATTGCTTTGTCGAAATGTCTTGTAGTCCGGGATTCGAGATTGATCGGGTCTTCGGTAGAAGGAATATCCTTCGTTGACCGTGAGAGCTTATAATGGGCTAAGTTGGGACACCCTGCAGGTATTATCTTTCGAAAGCCGTGCCCGGTTATGAGGCGGATGGGAATTTCTTAATGTCCGGTTGTAGAAAACCCGAAGTTGACCTCAATTAAAATACACATCAACGGCGTGTGTAACCGTGATGGTCTCTTCTCGGTGAGTCCGGGAAGTGAACACTGATGTTGGAGTTATGTCGGCGTAAGTAGTTCAGGATCACTTCTTGATCGCTATTAGCTTCACGACCGTGCTTTGCTCCTCTTCTCGCTCTCTTTTGCGAAGTAGCCACCATATATGCTAGTCGCTTGCTGCAGCTCCACTATACTACTCTTGTCCTTCCTATAAGCTTAAATAGTCTTGATCTCGCGGGTGTGAGATTGTTGAGTCCCGTGACTCACAGATACTTCAAAAGCGATTGCAGTGCCGGCGATGCGGTCACGGTGACTCAACCGAGCTCAAGTGGGAGTTCGACGAGGAACGTGGTCGTTACTATGTGTCTTTTCCTCGATGATCAGTAGTGGTGCCCGGTTGGGACGATCGGGATCTGTGTAACATTTGGGGTATCTTCTTTATTTTGGTTCCGTAGTCGGACCTTGAGTGTACTACGAATGATGGATGTTTATTTATGTATTGTGTGAAGTGGCGTGTAAGCCAACTATGTATCTCTTTCCCTTATGTATTACATGGGTTGTGTGAAGATTACCTCACTTGCGACATTGCGTTCAATGCAGTTATGCCTCTAAGTCGTGCCTCGACACGTGGGAGATATAGCCGCATCGAGGGCGTTACAAGTTGGTAATGTCGAGCCTTCCCGACTTAGGAGCCCCCTACTTGATTGTTTCTTTGGCGTTGTTGAGTCTAGAATGGAAAATGTTTTGAGTCTTAGGATTATATATATCGGAGTAGGATTCTTTTTACTTCCCAGTCCCTTAAATCGCTCTGGTGAGGTCTCTGACGTAGAAGTTTTGACTCTTCTCTCCTCAAATTTCACTAAATTTTTTTTAGGATCACGCTGGTATCTTGGAATCGTTCCGATGGTTTTGTGGCGAGAACATTGTTCTTGGTGCCTCGACATTTAGGGGTTGTGGCGGTGTCCCGGGAGTTGAGCTACGAGGTGTTGTCGTCACAATTTTATCGTTGCGATTACGGAATACTGAGCTTGCCGACATCGAAAATCTCTTTTGTACAGTTGTTGGTGAGATAACCTCGATAACCCAGTACTGGGGCGAGCTCGAGAGTATTTCCATGACTCGTATAACGGATGCTTTTCGAAGGTCGAGGTAAACGATTTCCGGAGTTTTCTTGGTTATGTGTTGACGGATGGATACAGCTGGATCTAGGTATTGTTAGTTTGGGTGATATATTTTGTGTCCCCTGTATCCCCAACACCAGATTGCATAACCAGAAAGTTTCGGGAGTTTATAAGTGGGAATTCAAGTATCTCGTAGGATATCTTTCCAACAGACACATGATACGATATGGGATCTATCATATGTTTGTTTCTGGCTTATTCTGCAAGCCAAATCCTTTGTTTTTGTTCCGTTTTGTGGTATTCAAGTTGCTTCAATGCCAAGTGTTGATTCCATACCTTTCCTAAATGGTGTTCTCATATTTCTATGTGGATGCTAATCCTTCTTGTTCATCAAGGTCGTCTTTTCAATCCTTTCCAACCGTGTGCTTCTCTCCAAGTAAATTCGATCATTGCAACATTCGCAAGATCAATTCTAAGCTTTTCTCAACGTTGTTCGTTTCATTCCATCCCCAAGTTGCCTTTGTTTTCCGCCTCCCACCCTTTTTTCTTCAAGGACTCAGATTTCTTAATCAAGTATCCATTTATTTATGTGAAGTCTCTTCACTCTTTTCAATCAATGTTCTGATCCAGTGATCCCTCATGAAGATGCTCAACAGCTCCAAGTTCATCATTCTTCATCCTCGTATTCTTTTCCGGTGGATTTAACTCAAGCTTTCAGTGTTGATCATATTCCTTTCCTTGTTGCAAATGCTTTCTCTTGCCGATGCACCTCTTAATCATTCACTTCGCTATTCATTTGTTACGAGTGTTGAAGATATCTCGGAAGGCTCGTCTTTTCATTCCAGAGATCCGTTCAAGTTATTTTGAGGTTGTTATCTCATCCAAGCCATTTAATTCTACGGTGCAATCTTTATTTCAAGCAATCGTTCAACGGTGTTTCTTTTGAGTGGCCCTAACCCACGTGTCTTTTCCAGGATTTTACCTGACTATTCTAAATTTTCCGGAGCTTCTAAAATTCTTTTCTAAGTTTGATATAAGAATGAATTATCATCAGTCATGTCTTTCTCCAAGATCTTTCAAATTCTTTTCATCGGTCGTTCAATCTTTCTAATTGTCATTCCGGAGTGCCTCAACAATTCATCCGGTGTTTCTCATCGTCATTCTCAACATTTGAAGACCAAAGAAGAGTTTCTCTTAAATCTTGCTCCATTCTCTTCAAGATTCATGGTTCTAGTTTGATGCCATCCTCTCATAATTGTTTTCGATTGTGGGAATTCTTTTCACCCATCCGGAGCATTTCAGGAGTCTTTTCAGTTTGATTCTCCAGAGCCATCATCTCAGAATTATTCATTCAAGCGTTCAACTCTTGTTTTCCAAAACTCACCGGTGCATCGTCGAAATATCCTCTAATCAGTTCATGATCTCTTCGTTCTAATGTATCTAAATTTTGTCAAGCATCTTTATTCGCTTTTCTAATTCTTCACGATGAATTGTGCCTTTGCTACTTTCATTTTCAGTTCTTACGGTGGTTATTCAAGAGTTCTCTTCCTTCGTTATTATATAGATTCATTCGTTCTTCCCAAATCCTACCGTGGATCGTTGAATACCTTCTCAAGTTTGGCGCTATATCTCTATCTGTAATCATTTTTCAATGAGAATAAGTAGTATGCCAAATCCGTTGCTTGTCATCAATTTAAATTGATGAAGGATAGGCATGACATAATTCTTATTTTTGTTTCATCCTAATCCTTTCCTTCGAGTTTGTTCATGATGAATAAATTCTTTATTTCATTTGTTCATCTTTCTTTCCGGAGTTCCAAGTTTTCTCTGTTATATCATTTCAAAGCTTCATCTTATCACTGCAAGGCTTCACCTTGTGTTGTCAACTTCTCTTTCTTTCTATCATCCTTTCATTACCGGAGTTCTTCATGGAGGCTCTACATGGTGGTTCGTCAAGGATTCATTTATTTCTCGATTTGTCCTTCAAGTTTTCTCGAAGTTAAGATCCGCCAAGCTATACTCAAAATAAACATGGTGTTCAACACATGTTTTTGCTTTGAGGAGTTCAAGTATTCTTCATCTTGCATTCAAGTGCAATTCTTTCTACTTTATCTTTTGAGGTGGTGTTATGTCATTCTTGACAATTTCCTTCATGCTTCATGGTTCACATGTTGTCAAGAATGAGATATTTAAATCCATCAATCTCTTCATTGGAGTTATCTTGGGCTATATTTCACCTAAAGCTTTCCCTAAGGATTGTTGCTAATTATGGTGCTTATAAATGACCCAAGTTCTTCATTTGTCCTCTCAGTGAAATAAGTTTTCATCTTCTTGTTGATCTTAATCCAATCAACTATTTCCGTTAGTGGCGGGTTGTCACCTCATAATTTTGAGATGTGTTCCATAAGCCCACAACAAGCTTGTTCCTTTCGTTGTTGATAATCCAACAACTCCGTTCTAGCATTTCTTGTAAGCGTGCTCTTTCAAGATCTTGTTTCCCTCCGTCCATTCCATTCCATTCTTTCATTTCTTCCGGAGGCATTGTGATGTTGCTCTCTTCGACCCATCATCTTGTTTTGTCAAGACCATGTTCTTTTCATGCTTACCCATTTAACCAGAGTGTTGTGTCATCTCTTCAAGTTCTTTTCATCTTATCAAGTTTTCCTTCTTCTTTCAGTCGGAGTGCTGCCAAAATTATATCATTCTTATTCATTCTTATCTCGTTTCAACCAGAGTGGTTCCAATTCCTTCTTGTCCATTGTAATCGTCATTCATAGCTTTGCAACCCCCAAGGTTCACATGGTGTTCCTTGTTTCTATTTTCTACTGGAATGCTCTCAATTTCGTTCAACTCTATTGTGTTATTCTTTCAAGTTTTCAACCTCTCGAGGTTCATTGGTTTCACTCGTTTGTCAAAGAAGCAACTTAGTTTTACCTCCTCTCTTCCTCTTTCGTTTCTCTCGGCGCCATCCTAGATCTCGGACGAGATCCTCTCGTAGTGGTGGAGTGTTGTAACGCCCCAAGACCGACGATCCAGAAGACTTCCATATTTTTGTGACCTCCGTGTGTTTTTATTTGTGCTTGCTCTATTTATTTTTGCATTGCATCATGTCATCATGCCATCAATTTCTCAAACCAACTAAAACTCAAACAAATTGCATGGGTCTTTGATCCATTTAAATCGAGGGAATTCACTTGTGATTTCTCTTTATAACATATTAAAGCCTCTCAATATTATTAGGGAGCTATAATAAAATTATTCCATTTATTTGGAAATCACCTTAACACACTTGCAAATTATCCCAATACCTTTGTTATCTTAATTCTTTGTTTCCAACCTTGCCAAAAATTCTTTTGCCATTTTTGAGCTCCACCAAAAATCCGAACATTGTTGGACCTTCCTTTTATCAAGTCCTAGTTCAAACCCATTTGAATTAAATTCAAATGAGATTGAATTTAAATCTTTCAATCATGGCCCTTCTATTTTTTCTTGGTTCCAACTCATTTTTGTGAGTCCGGGAAAATTATCCCCTTGCGCTTTTATCTTTCCCTAACCCTCTCTTTCTTTTTCTTCTCTTTAATTGTTTTCTGCTAAAGAAAATATAAGAGAGAGGGAGAAGAGTGCCTAGCCGGCCTCTTAGGCCCAGCTCTAACCCAGCCGGCCCAAGGCCCAGCCGCGCCCTCTAGGCCTCTAACCCTAGCCCAGCCTCCGCTCGATCTCCATCCCCTCGTTCCCTTCCGCCGCCACCACGCACACCCGCATCGCCCGATCCCCTCGCCTCCGCTCCTTCCTCCCCACAGCCTTGAACCCTCCTCTCGAAAGACGCCTCTCATGGCGCCCGCTTGACCACCCCCATCTCCCTCCAGCGCAAGACGATCGAGCTCCCTCGTCTCGATCCCTCTACCGCCATGAAACATGAGGTCCTCGCGCCTCCGCCTCCGCCCAAGGCCTCGCCCTTCCTTCTCCCCAGCGTCCCCATCGCCACCTGGCCATTGCCGGCGACCCTGTGGAGGGCCACCCGCGCAGATGGCCCCATCCTCTCCGCCGCCCCTTCCCTCGTTGACCTCATCGAGGCAAACCGAGCGTTGGCGCATCGACAACCTCCGGCGTCGCCCTTGCCGTCGGGCGTCCGGCCCTGCCTCCATCTCGGCGCCCTAGGGTCACGGCCTCGCTCCTCCTCGACGACATCCTCGCCGCCAAGCTCCTTCGTCCTCCGTCCCAGCGACCTCGCGTCATCCCGCTGCCCGAAGTCGTCCTCTCCGCCAACTCCGAGGCCACGGCACGGCGCCCGCGCCAAGATCTTTGTCCAGTCTGCGTCGCTGTCCAAGCCCCTGCCCGCTTCGCCCGTTCGAGCAGGGAGGAGGATGCGCCTCCGCTTCGCCCGCATCGACCAGCGCCAAGTCCTCGCCCGGCCTCCTGTCTTGCTTCCTTTGGACCAGCAAGAACGCCGCCAAGTACCGTACACGGACACATCGTCTCCAGGATTTTTCGCCAAGTACCTCTACGTGCGGACTCGCCAAGTACTCGACCCGGATGCGCCAAGTTTGACGATGTACGGCTGCACGTCCGACCCGGTATTCGAACCTCAAGCGCCAAGTTCCACTACCGATGAACGTTTTGGAATCGGCAAGTACCACGACTACAGCCGATGCCCCGAGGACACCGAGTACGACTACACACGACCACGTGTAATGCGACCACGTGGATTCACCAAGTACCCTTCGGATACGCCAAGTTCGACTACATGGATACGACAAGTTCCTCTCCGGACATGTACGACTACCGTTGCCAAGATCGCGAGTACCTCTACCGTCGCCGTGAACGACTACTTCCATGACGTCCGTGAACCACTACTTCCACTCTTGTCGCGAGAACGACTACTTCCTCTACGACCCGTGAACGACTTCTTCCCTCGGCGATCTTGAACCGCCCGAACGCACGCTTCAAAGGTATAACCCGAGACGACCGCGATGAGATGCCCTTGCATGTATGAGATGTACGATATGTTTGCACCGTGCCCGTTTGTCCTTGCAAGTTCCTCCTCGTTTGCCATGCCACCGTCCCGTGGGAGCCCGGACTCCGGGAGCACCCACCATCCTTGCATGACACGCATCCACACTTTCTTTTGCACCGACATCTCAATCAAGTTACGGAACCGATATGTTGCCGTGGCATCATTTCCGGATTCGCCGCCGTGGCACCCTTTTTGTTCCGCCATGGTGACCAAATGCTTCATATCATGCTCATGTCAACATTTTCATAAAATTGCATAAAACTTGTATATGTCATCCGCATCATGATAACAACATTTAAATGTTTAAAACTGTTGTTGCATTAAATTACTAAATGCATATGGGGATTTACCGGATTTGTTGTTTTTATGTCCGGCCCCATTTAAATTGTTTAGATGGCATAGTTTTGTTATGCTTCACCTATTGCCATGTTAACCAATATTTAATATTGTTGAGTACCTAACCGGAGTGAACTAAATAATTGATGAGGTGTTTCGTCAATATGCAACTCGTTGCATATTGGGCTCCATTAACTTGTAGTTTTGTTTGTGCATATTGCCATGCCATGCTCATTAAATCGGACATGCATCATACTTGATTGTGCATCATGTCGTGTTTATGTGATGGTTGTTTACTATGTTGTTTGCTTCTTTCCGGGTTGCTTCTCTCGTTAGCTTCGGTTTGGTTCCGGAGTTGTGAGGATTCGTTCGACTACGTCCGTTTGTCTTCTTCATGGACTCGTTCTTCTTCCTTGCGGGATTTCAGGCAAGATGACCATACCCTCGAAATCACTTCTATCTTTGCTATGCTAGATGCTCGCTCTTTTGCTATGCCTATGCCGCGATGCCTACCACTTGCTATATCATGCCACCCATATTGCCATGTCAGCCCCTAACCATCCTTTCCTAGCAAACCGTTGATTGGCTATGTTACCGCCTTTGCTCAGCCCCTCTTATAGCGTTGCTAGTTGCGGTGAAGATGAAGTTGTGTTCCTTTTGGAACATGGAGATGTTGTTCCTTGTTGGAACATGTTTACTTGTTGGGGATATCACAATATATATCTGCTATAATTAATACATCTATATACTTGGTAAAGGGTGGAAGGCTCGGCCTTATGCCCGGTGTTTTGTTCCACTCTTGCCACCCTAGTTTCCGTCATACCGGTGTTATGTTCCTTGATTTCGCGTTCCTTACACGGTTGGGTGATTTATGGGACCCCCTTGACAGTTCGCTTTGAATAAGACTCCTCCAAAAAGGCCCAACTTTGGTTTTACCATTTGCCACCTAAGCCTTTTTCCCCCAGGTTTTCGCGAGCCCGAGGGTCATCTTTATTTTAACCCCGGACGGTGCTCCTTCGAGTGCTGGCCCGAACCGGGCAGATCAAGGGGCCACCACGGGCAACTCGAGGTCTGGTTTTACTCGTAGGCTAACCTATCCGGATGTGCCACGAGAACGAGATATGTGCAGCTCCTATCGGGATTTGTCGGCTGTCGGGAGGTTTTGCTGGTCTTGTTTTATTGCTGTCGAAATGTCTTGTAGTCTGGAATTCCGAGACTGATCGGGTCTTCCCGGTAGAAGGAATATCCTTCGTTGACCGTGAGAGCTTATAATGGGCTAAGTTGGGACACCCTGCAGGGTATTATCTTTCGAAAGCCGTGCCCGCGGTTATGAGGCAGATGGGAATTTCTTAATGTCGGTTGTAGAAAACCCGAAGTTGACCTCAATTAAAATACACATCAACAGCGTGTGTAACCGTGATGGTCTCTTCTCGGCGGAGTCCGGGAAGTGAACACGGTGTTGGAGTTATGTCTGGCGTAAGTAGTTCAGGATCACTTCTTGATCGCTATTAGCTTCACTGGTGCTTTGCTCCTCTTCTCGCTCTCTTTTGCGAAGTAGCCACCATATATGCTAGTCGCTGTCGCAGCTCCACTATACTACTCTGTCCTTCCTATAAGCTTAAATAGTCTTGATCTCGCTGGTGTGAGATTGCTGAGTCCCCGTGACTCACGGATACTTCCAAAACAGTTGCAGGTGCCGAAGCGATGCGGTGCAGTGACTCAACCGAGCTCAAGTGGGAGTTCGACGAGGAACGTGGTCGTTACTATGTGTCTTTTCCTGATGATCAGTAGTGGTGCCCAGTTGGGACGATCGGGGATCTGTGTAACATTTGGGGTATCTTCTTTATTTTGGTTCCGTAGTCGGACCTTGAGTGTACTCTGAATGATGGATGTTTATTTATGTATTGTGTGAAGTGGCATCGTAAGCCAACTATGTATCTCTTTCCCTTATGTATTACATGGGTTGTGTGAAGATTACCTCACTTGCGACATTGCTTTCAATGCGGTTATGCCTCTAAGTCGTGCCTCGACACGTGGGAGATATAGCCGCATCGAGGGCATTACATAGTACCGCTCCCAAGAGCGGTAGTAAAAAATTACATCCCCTCCAAGCGGTAGTACCGCTCCCATGAGCGGTAGTACCGCTGCAGCCTTTTTAAGGACACCAAAACTGACACAACTTCTGCAAACGGACTCCGAATTCAACGAAACCAAGTTTGTTGGAAAGCTAGTGACAAGGGCTAACACAATCTTGATATAAATAACAATAAGAAGGAAATTAGAAAGGGACCATAATAAAATGGTGAGAACCCTTCCTCGAATAAGACTGGTAAAACCTCCAACACCGAAAACGCAATAGAAGAAGCATGTAAACTCCGTTTTCGATGAACTCGAGCTTGTCAAGAAGATGAACATAAGCTCCAAATATCACAAGGAGAAAACCAAACAAGAACCAAGAAAGATGATGCAAGCATGCAATGGTTTGAGCTCTCTACGAACAATACGATCAAGCTACTCACTTGAGAGCCCCCCTTGATAGTACGACAATCGATCCTATAACCCGGTCTCCGAACTACCACCATGAGACCGGTAAAATGGAGAACCTATCAAGGGCAAACCTTTGCCTTGCACGAAGTCCACTTGAGCTAGATGATGATGATCTTGACTCCCTCAAGTTGGACCACCTTTCGTGATTGCGTTGGCTCGATGAAGGCTAGTTGATTGCTCCCCCATACTCCACTATGGGTGAGTCACTCTTCGACACACCTTCACAAGTCCATTGTCACCATAATGGACGGCAAGCTATAAGCATAATTTCTTCGTGATGCTCCACTTGAACTTGCACAACACAACCTTGATTTGATGTCATCCTCCATGGGTTGTATGTGATCTTCCTCTTGACGCAAGCCCGTGGAAGCAAACCTAACCCCACATAGAACTCTCACAAAGACCATGGGTTAGTACACAAAACGCAATGGACAATGCTTACCAAACCGTGAGATCACTTGATCCCACTCGGTGTATCTTCTATGCTTTGTGTGATGATCAACTTGAATCACTCTCTGTACTTAGTCTTGATCAACCTTGACTCTTTCCAACTATGTTCATTTGGATGATGTCTTGAAGGTAAACATGAATGATCACACAATTTTCTTCTTCAAGACATGCTTGCTATAAGCTCAACTCTCACATGACCAATCTTTGGATAATTCCTTAATAGCACCTTGGTCAACACATAAACTCCTTGAAACCAACACATGGACTTCAAGAAATTCCTATGAACAAATCCTTCAAATATAACTCAATGCAACCATTAATCCATATAGAGAATGTCATCAAATACCAAAACCACACATGGGCGCACCGCATGTCCTTTCGCTACCCATACTCCACTCAGGTTAAGCTTGTTCTTACTTGTTGCATTCTGCATAACTGGATCCTCCAGTAGGGCTTTGATGAAAACGTGCCTGAGGAGGAAGAGGTCAAGACTGACGATGTTGTTAGCTCCGACCATGGTGTGGAGGCATTTGACAATGACGATTGGAAGAACAAAAGGTTGGAGTGGGCAGATGCAATATGGCTTAACAGATGTCAGTGCAGGATTTGAAGAAGAGGAAGAAGAAGAAGAAGAAGAAGCAGAAGCAGAAGAAGTGGAAGATCTGGTAGCAACAACACCGATGAACTATCCCCTATTAGCCAATGGCTCTTAATAATTTGAACTGTCATTTGATAGTAGTTAGGATGAACTGTCATTTGTTTAACTAGCTGGCACTACATGTTCAGATTGTGTGTGGTAAGCTCACCACTAGTTAGAAGTGATGACGACACCTTATGCATAGGTTGCAACCAAATACCATGCCATATGTGCGTCTAATGCAATGCAGGCAATCAAACGCCGGATCAAAAATGATCGTCTCATGCAACTAAGGTACATGCAGGCAACCAAACTATGTGCATCTGGGGTCTTTTTGCCTGCATCCCCTCAAACCGGCTCACTAGAGGCAGACTCGTCGGGCCAGGCTCGATTGGCAATGTAACCAAACACACCTCCAGTGGTGGGCTGGTGCATGAGACCAAGCTTCCCCTTTGGCTTGGAAAGGTTTGTCTCCAATCATCATTCTGACCCCCCGGTGGCTGTAGAAGTACCAGAATGGATGTGTGTTCGCCGGCATGCAACCCTCCATGCTCCGCCTTGTCCAGGCAGAGACACGCCTATAGGTTGTGCTAGAGCAAGGGAATCATATGTTGTTACGTGAGGGATAGTCACATACTCACATGTGATGTGTTTTGAGCATCCCATTCATGTTCTGCTAATGCATTGTGAACTCATGGTCTGTACATATTTACGAGAAAAAGAAATATCTCGCCTTAAACGAGGTGAATAGTATATGCGACAAGGTAGGCCACACTTACACATAGTGTAGCCAACCTATGTCTGATTCCATTTTGATTGGTTATATGTTAAAATATATTATCTATTCTAGAGGCAGGTGGTAGTCTTTTCCGTGCGCAGCTAAAGCCCCGATTAGTATATTAAGTTGAATTGTGGTAATTCTGTTGGGTTGAAGTGCTTTAAAATCTTTATTTAGTGTATAAACATATAAGAACATAAGATGGAGTATGAGAGGGCAATCATTAGTCAGGCAAATTTATCTACAATAAACTAGACTAATAGACAAGATTAACATGGGTGCGGCTTATGGTGTCTGGGCACCTAAGGCAGACGGTATTTTCAAAAAAATAAATCAAAACCCATATTTAGTATTTAAAAAAATCATTGGAAACTTGTATGTGTTCACTACGGATCCATAAAATTTTGTTTGAAAAAATTGCAATTAGTTTTTGAGTCAATTTTTTTTGTAATTACTAAGCTGTACAGAAAAAAATTCCAGCCCAACAACAACAAAATCGGCCCATTTGAAAATACAAAATTGTCTTTTTCTTGTACGCCACATATGAAAATAAAATGTTATGAAATTTTGCACATATATAGTATACATGTGTGTGTTCAAAAAAAAGGAATTTTTTTATGTTATAGAAAATGGTGTTTTTTTTAGAATACGCCAATAGCGTACCATATTTTTATAGAAGGCAGAAAACAATTATAAGAGACTACAACTCGATGCGAACAACAAGTGTAGTACCAACACCATATCCGCGCTAATTCGAAGAAAAGCCTCCGCATACACTACAAACACAACGCAAAAGAACATGTCCTGACCAGAGCAACAAGGTCGCGTCTCAACCAACACCGATCACACGAAGAGTATTAGAGTAGCAGCTTCAACCAGACTGCCGTTGCCGACGCACCAACCACCCTTGATTGCCGGAAGGAGATGGCGAGTGGATGGAGGGACTCGGTTGGTCCCGAGAAAGCCACCGTCTTGGATTCATTGACGTAGGCGTACATTACGCCCAAGAACCTCTACTTGGACCAGCGCCACGCACCAGAGGACCGCAACACCAAACCTCCAAGCCATGTCTCCATCCACGATGCTTCCAACAGAGGAACGCCGCCATGACGCCGTCATCACTAGTCCAAGATCTAGGCTTTCGCCCGGAGACAACAACTTAAGCAAGCAGGAAAGATGCCGACACATCCAAACAACGTCTTCAAGGAGGGGAACGACACCCACGGGTGCCATCGCCGCCAACACCGGCCGAAGCCGGGCAGGATTTTCATCCGTAACGTCGGCCATCTCCCACCACTCGCAAAGAATTGAGGCCACATAGTGTACGGTGGATCACACCGCCACCGCCGCAGCGCCTTGCTATCGCAATCATAGCGACACAGAACACCAACACCCTGCACACCAAGGACACGCAGTCCAGCTACCACCTCCCGCATGGTCGGGGACAAACAACCCCAACGCTCCTTCCACAAACCAGCACGGGCAGGAGCTACTGATGCTGCACGCAACGGCTGTCACACCACTCCTGATGGACAACCCAGCAGCGGCCACATCCCTGGAGCCCATGGTCGGGGAGCCACCACGACGCACATCCAGCGCGCACCACCGCACGATGCTCCCCGCAACCAAGCTGCTGACCTGAGCGCAAGCGCCCCAGAACCAGCCCGCGCCGCCACCATCCGCTCCCACAGCCGCACTGCAGTTCCTCGCCGGGGTCGGTAGGGTGCAGACCACACAAAACGGTCGCCGCGGCAAATCCCGGCCGCCGCTTGCGCGACCACTCCTGGCCCAGATCTGCCGCCTCCCTGGTTGAGGCGCGTCTCCCCTCTGACATCCACCGACGGCTCGAAGCAGGTCGCCATGGACCAGCATCCCGCGTTGATCCCGCGACCATGCTCCGCCTCTCCGAACGTACCTCGCCGCGCGCCGCCTCACCGGAGGAAATCACCGCGCCGCTCACTTGACGCCTCTCCCCCGCGCGAGGGAGGCCTGTCGGAGCGCGCTGAACTCGACCACCGCCTTTGACGGCCGGGCGCCGCTACCGCCGCCGCCGCCGGCGGCGGTGGCCAAGGGAGCAGGGAGAGGGGGCTCAGGGGGGCTAGGGTTTTTGCCTCCAGAGCCGCCCGCGCGAGCGGCTCGGGAGGGAGGGCGCACGCAGCCTGTTTAATTATTTTTTCGCGAATACGAAAAGCTTGTGTATTATTGCATTGATAGAAGAAATAGAAATGGTACGGATAGGGATACAACACATTAAAAAACGCAGACCTGCATGAACATGGTGCCCAGAGCAGAAAGATGAGGGATGCTCGGCCTGAACAGATGATACATCACAGCTAACCTACCAAACCCAGACCAAGAGCGGCAACGCCGAACCAACAAGAGCACCAATATCTCGACAACCAAAAACACCGCGAGCGAGCAAGATAGCACCTTCAGGAAGGAGGACGACGTCGAGACGCCGCCGTCATCCGGTCTGGATGAACCAGACCTAGGGTTTTCCCTGAGCTCGAAGAAGGGCGCAGCCGAGGGCCTTGGCAGCGCCTCCAAGAAGAAAACGACATCCGCAGACGCTGCCGCTGCCGCTGCCAGCATCGGCAAGCCGAGCAGGGATTTCTCCTTGGTCTGAGGCTGAGCAATCCCATAGCCACCATATCTGGAAACGATGATGAAGAAGCCAACGCCAGTCGGAGCCATCATGTCGAAAGGGGGTTGGCGGGGTTGCATCTGCCGTCGGAGGGTGGAACCGCCTACGAACCCACGAGCATTGGACCTGACAAAAGGAGGGCTTTGAGGCATACAAGGTAGGGCAGGTGACGAAGCAAACCACGAGGGGGGTGGGGCGACAGCGATTGGCAAGGCCGACAAGGTAGGACTAGAGGTACGCATATCCTAGTTGCCGTGGCCATAGTCGTCGAGACGTCGGAGACCCAAGCGAGCTGGAAGGAACGCAGTTGCTGGGTCGCCGAGGCCGGAGCAGCCCGGCAGAGGACGCCGGCAGCCATGGACACCGGAGGGACGCGGGTCCAAGGTTGTCGGGGCCGGAGCAGCGCCAACAAATACCCTCTTTGAGGGCTTCGTGACTGCCACTAGCACTGTAGACTCGTCGCCACTGCGAAAGCCGTCGCCGTGGCTCAGGGGAGAGGACTACCTGCACTGCCAGTAATGCGTACCCTTTTTGGAGAAAAAGGCCTTCCTCTCCAATTTCCATTAGTAAGAGAAATCAGGGCTAAGCGAATGCGTACCTAATTCCACTGCAGAAGCATTTGCGTGCTGCGTGCACTTGCAGAAACTTTTGTGCTCGTGGTTGCATGCTGATCGAGTGGAAATACAGTAGTGACGACGAGAGATCCTCTATAAGATTCAGCATCAGGCGATCACCTCCTTTAAAAAATACACAGAGCACCTGACCTACAGAACAGAGTCAGGCACACACGCACGCGGGGTGCAATGACGCTCACCTTCGCCGTGCGCCGGCGAGAACCAGTCCTCGTCGTCCCGGCCTCACCGACACCCCGGGAAACAAAGCGCCTCTCCGACATCGACAGCAAGGAGTCTCTGCGGGTGCTCATGCCGGGCGTCTTCGTCTACCGCGGCGGCCCGGCGCGCTGCGACGACGACCCGGCGGACGTCATCGGCCGAGCGCTGACGGAGGCGCGGGTGCACTTCTACCCCCTCGCCGGGCGCTTCAGGGAGGTGGTAGGTGGCAAGCTGGTCGTGGACTGCACCAGCCAGGGCGTGCTGTTCGCGGAGGCCGACGCCGACGTGCGGCTGGCGCAGCTCGAGGAGGCTGCCGGTGGTGGCCGGGGGCTGACGCCACCGTTCCCGTGCATGGATGAGCTCCTCCTCGACGTGGATTGCTCTAGCGGCGGTGTGCTCACCTGGCCGTTGGTGGTGATCCAGGTCACGCGGCTCCTCTGCGGCGGCTTCGTCTTCGGCATGCGCATCAACCACGCCATGTGCGACGCCGCGGGAGTCTATCTGTTCATGTCCGCCGTCGCCGACCTCGCCCGAGGGCTCCCCGCGCCGGCCGTCGCGCCTTCCTGGTCCCGCGGCCTCCTCGAGGCGCCGCACACCAAGCACGACGTCGCGCCGCCGCTGCCGTTCCCAGCCCACGGAAGCGACGACACCGTCATGCGTTCATTCGTCTTCCGGCTCGCCGACATCGCGTCGCTGAAGAAACGCCTCCATGGTGCGCCGGCCGCGACAACGTTCGAGGTCCTCGCGGCGCTCCTCTGGCGCGCCCGCACGGTGGCGCTCGCGCTCCCGCCGGGCGAGGTCGCGCGGCTGGGCATCATCGCGAGCTTCAGGAGGAACGCCGCCCTGCGGCTCCCCACGGGATACTACGGCAACGCGTGCGTGCCGCTCAGAGCGGCGGTGCCCGCCGACGACATGGGCGGGTGCTCGCTGGGCGACGTGGTGGAAATGATACAGAAGGCTAAGGCGACCGCCGCGCACGTGCGGTCCGCGGCCGACATGCTGGCGCTGCACGGGCCGCCGCCGTTCGACTCGCCGAACATGTTCCTCCTCTCTGACCTCCGGCACGTCGGGTTCCACCGCGTGGACTTCGGGTGGGGCGAGCCGGTGTATGGCGGGCCGTCTCAGGTGCATCTCGGGGGCACGTTCTTCGTGGCCGTCAAGGACGGTGACGGGGAGGACGCCGTGGCCCTGCCGGTCATGCTGCCGAGGACGGCCATGGGGCTGTTCGCGGGGGAGATAGAAACCTCGCTGAAGGCTTGATTATATACACCTGAAAAATAAGCAGATGCGTCGACGTGCGGACGTAGTACTCTCCTTGTAATATGTCTTCTCCGAAATAGAAAACCAGTTTTTTCACAGATCTCATGCTGCTTATATCTGAAATTCTGAACTTCACCCACTCATACAGTCATACTGCTTATATATGAACTTCACCCACTGGGTTGTGTACAACATGCTACCAGATATAAGCATGTTGTATGTAAAAAAGAAAGAAAGATTAAAGCTCTGATGGTGACAACATCCACATGCAAAGGGTGCAACTTATACATCCTGAAACATCTCCGAAGGAAATACCCTGTAACTTACACACTGAAGCTCACAAGTAGTGCAATTTATACCGAGATGAGAACTACAAAATGACCATCAGGCACCAGCACCAACACGTGCAACAAGCTTGCAAAGCGTTCTCGGAGGCCCTGCGGTGCACCTGGAGTTTCCGACAAGATCGGTCCATGGTAAACTTTGGTATGAGTAGATTAGGCAAAATGTTGCCCCTTCATAGATATTTCTGGCCTAGAGAAACTTTGAAGCATCTGGCAGAACTCCTTGGCCTTGCTTTCAGCGACTGAGCAATGGAAAGTTACTGTCATCTTTTGTAGCACTGTTGCCCAAACGAATAACCGTTCTACAAGAGCAGCTTCATGTTCAGTTCCTATCAAGTTACAGACTTCTACTTCTCGGAGGCAATTCAGCGCGAGTTCTTTGGTTTTCCAGCTTGGTGGCTGATCACAAACACAACCTGATGGGCACAGAGTCTGTGCCGGAAGCAAGGAGCATATCAGCTCAATAAGATTAAACGATATGATTGAATGCCAACCTACTGCAGAGAATATGATTGTTCTAAAATTATACAGCAACTTATCTACCATTCTTAAGAAGTTGCTCCCCACTACTTGATTTATCTCAACATGCAACCCATCCACATCATCACACATGCCACTTCAGCGATCCCGTTTCATTTTTTCAACCATAACAGCCATGCATGTGCCCCCTCAGCAAAAGAGTGGTGTTTTTAATTAACAAATCTGCCACGTCATCTAAATAAAAAACTAACAAATAGTGGGAGATGCACAGCCATGCTAGACACTGAAGAGACCTGGCGTTTCCTCTTCATAACAACTAGAGGAGAAACGTAGAACACTAAACTTGACGATGCATATTCCATCTTCCCACCTATTCCTCCCTTAATTAAACGAGTGCAGCCACCGAAATGGAGCTCCAGCGCGAGTGACCTCGACGCCAGGATGGGGCTGCATGCTGTGCTACCCCGCCGCACCTGGACGGAACCGCCGCATGCTACAGCGATAGTTGGCACCCGCATGGGCTTTGCTCGGCTGATCGTCCGTACAGACTTCATCTGGCCGCGCTGCCCTCCACGCCCCAGTCCAAGCCGTCATGGCACCAGCAAGGAATCGCCGTAAGCCTGCAGCACGTCGTTGGCACCCGCATGGGTTCCGCTCGGCCAGCCACCTCCGGCCGTCAGTACAGACTTCACTCGGTCGCGCTTCCATTCACACCCAGCACAATTAGGAACACTTGCGGCTGTCCCGTGGTGGAGCCCCTCAGCCATCCTGCCTTTGGTCCGGCATGGAGCATGGTGAGTCGGTCGACACGGCGTGCGATGGGAGAGGAAGAAGAGAGCTCTTTGCAGTAAGGATATCTCATTTCACTTATGTTGTCTCAAGACTTTCAACATCACTAGAGCCCGAAGCTTGTGGGATTTCATTGCAATGGGTAAGCTGAACTCCTCTGTCTTTGGTTTCAATGTTCAGTCAGCAAGGTGAATGGGATTTTTTTCCAAATTACTGAATCTAGAGGCCACTTGATTGGTTTTATTCAGAGAATTTTGATATATATACTTACGGGAGCAGTCCAACGGTCCATCTCTTTGTGTCGATTATCTGTCGATCTTCTGTTATTGTGTTAACTAAAGAGAGCAGAATGGATGAAGCGGAAGGTTAATTCATACATATTAGGCTAAGGTGATTTAAGCTATTTCCTCATAAGTACTACTTCAATGTTAAATTACCTTTTGCATTACAGAATTATGATATTTTAAAGGTATGACATTCTAAATCATTTTTTGATTTCACATTAACAATGCTATGTTCATCCCCTATTGTTGTGACCTCCATGGTAATCATTGCAACATAATTATAACAAATAATCACGGGTTATCTATTTTTGCATCTCTATTTTTGCATCACTAGCTGTAAATGAAATCAGCTGCTTAAAAATTTCAACCATATATTCCCGCCGCAACGCGTGGGGAATTGTCTAGTTTTAATAATTATACAACAACGAGATCTTAATTGACCTTAGGCCATTATTACGCATCAATGCGATCTTTTAAAACACATGTCCCAAGCATATTATTATATTAATATTATCTCCTAAACCCTAACTATTTTATGGCGCAGTCAAATCTGTTGGATAATGAGCAACTATATTTCCAGAGGGCCAAAGGCCATTACATATACATGTGTGTCAAAGTGCAGAAAACCCCTTATACAACGGGGATATACCGAAAAAGGGACTATACACATCTAACACCCCCCTCAAACTCATGGTGGATCAACAACACTGAGTTTGGAGAGGAAAAAGGTATGTTGTGCTCGAGTCTGTGCCTTCGTGAAGAAGTCAGCCATAGCGTAACTCGAGAGGGCACATAGTGAAGAGCGAGAGTCCGATCTCGCAAGATGCACGCACAAAGTGGGCATCCTGACTATGTGCTTGGTGAGCTCATGCTTCACCGGTCACGCCAATAATCTTGATAGCACCAAGATCTTGTCGATAGTAAGGGAGTCGAGGTAGTAGCCACACACCAAAATCCTCAAGTAACCATCGCAACCAGATCACCTCACCCGTCAACATAGCCATGGCTCGCAACTCAGCCTACGTGCTCGAGCGAGAAACTGCGATCTGTTTCTTGGTCTTCCGTGCAATCAGAGAGCCACCAAGAAAGACACGATGGCACAATGAGCGTCTATCGAGGGATCACTAGCCTGTAGCATCTCGAGTAAGCCCGGAGCTCAAGAGAAGCTGGAGCGAGGAAAGAAAAGGCGCCGAGATCGTGCCACGAAGATATCGTAGAACACGGAGGAGGTGACCGTAGTGGATGAGGTGGGGCTGAAACAAACTGACTCGGGATGTGAACTGGATAGGAGATGTCGGGGCCAGCGTATGAGATAGACAAGGCTACCGACGAGGTGGCGATAGCGAGTGGGATTAGGAAGAGGGTCACCATCGAGGCACGAAGTTGAACGTTGAGCTCCATAGGAGTCACAACAAGGCGGTCATCACCGAGAGCAGCTCGAGCAAGAAGATCCTTAATGTATTTCTCTTGAGAGATGTAGAAGCCATCGAGGTGGAGGAGATCTCAATCCCAAGAAAATAGCGAAGAGGACCAAGATCGGTCATAAGGAATCGCTCGTGAAGGCGGGCCTTAACAAAGGCAATGTAGTCAGAGTCGTCACCCGTGATGATCATGTCATCAACATAAAGAAGGAGAAGAGTCCGACCACGAGGGGACGTGTGAACAAACAACGCGGGATCATGATCACTGGGCAAGAAACCAGCTGCAGTCACCACAGAGGCGAAGCGCTCAAACCAAGCACGAGGGGCTTGTTTAAGACCATAGAGGGAGCGGCGGTTTACGCAGCATGCCGTCAGGAGCATAGTACCCCGGCGGGGGCTGCATGTAAACCTCCTCACGCAACTCGCCATTGAGAAAGGCGTTCTGGACATCAAGTTGAGAGATAGACCACTGACGAACAGAAGCCACGGCAAGAAGAGTGCGAACAGTGGTCATGTGAGCAACGGGAGCGAATGTCTCGTCATAGTCGCGTCCCTGCTCCTGCTGAAAACCACGGGCCACAAGACGAGCTTTGTAGCGCTCAAGAGAACCATCGGAGCGGGTCTTAATCTTGTAGACCCACTTGCGGTGATGGGACGAACACGAAGGGAGGAAACCAGATCCCATGTGCGGGCGCTCAAGAGCAGCAAGCTCTTGACCGCCATCGCAAGTCGCCATTCAGCCGAGTCATGGCAGTCCGATAGGAGGTGGGCTCAAGAAGAACAGAGAGACCGTACCAATCTGGAGATTAACGATCAGGCGGAGGGCGAGGCCGAGCACGAAGGTTGTGAACCGGGCTAGGCGCGAACAGAGGCTCACCAGAGGTGGAAGGCGCATCAGACACGTCAGGGGAAGCATCCTCAGTACAAGGGCGGCGAGTATAGTGGAGAGGAAACGATGATAGAGGGCGACAGACCGGAGAGGATGGGGGAGAGGTGGAGGAGGAGGATGGAGAAGACGTGGTTGGTGGTGAAGGAGAAGGCAGGAGAGGGGCCAGAGGAGGAGGTGACACATGAGGCACATAGCAGGGTGTATCGGGAAGGAGAAGGAAAGAAAGGTCGTCCACAGAGAAGCTCGAGGAAGAAGAACGTGGGTAGTAAGAACGAGACTCGTCAAAAGTCACATCACGCGAGATGTATAGCGATTTACCCACTGGATCCCAACAGCGATAGCCCTTGTGCTCATCATCAGTAGCCAAGGAAAACACACTCAACCGATCGAAAGGCCGGTTTGCGCGTTCTCGGGAGCAAGAAGAACATAGCAGACGCATCCAAACATACGAAGAGCTGAGTAGTCTGGAGAGCGACCAGTGAGACACTCCATAGGAATGCCACCCTGCAGAGCAGTCGAAGGCGGAATGTTGATGAGATAGGTGGATGCGGAAACAACCTCAGCCCAAAAATGGGGTGGAAGGGAAGCAGCAATCATCAGCGCACGAGCCGTCTCAAGGAAATGACGATGCTTTCGCTCGGCAACGCCATTCTGAGCATGAGCCGCAGGACAGGAGAACTGGGCAAGAGTACCCTGTTCCGCGAGAAAACCACGCATAACCGAGAGAGATATACTCTCCAGCGGAGTCGGCACGAAAAGTACGAATGGGCGTGGCAAACTGGGTGCGAACCATGGCAGCAAAACGTTTGTATATAGGGAGAACCTCGCTACGAGATTTCATGAAGTAGAGCCAAGTGTAGCGAGAGAAATCATCAATAAAAAAAACATAGTAGCGATGACCACCTTTCGAATCAAAGGGAGCAGGACCCCGGACATCAGAATGAACTAAGTCAAAAGGACGCTGAGATACAGACTCACTAGTAGGATAAGGTAACTGAGTCTGTTTGCCAAGTCTGCAACCATTACAATGTAAGGAAACATCTCCCGATACAGACCCTAAGAGGCCCTGACGCACTAAGGAAGATAAGCGAGGGCCACAGATGTGACCAAGGCGATGATGCCACTGCTGGAAGGACGCAGACGAAGAGGCAGCAAGAGCATGAGAGCTGACAGAAGTGGTGGCAGCGGAAGGAACACAAAGCCAGTCAACCTCCCAAAGGCCCGCTGACTCACGGCGCCGGGGGCCAGCACCAACCAAAACCTTGGTGCGATGATCCTGAATGGAGCAAGAGTCGGTATCAAGAATGACCCGACAACCAGAATCAGTAAGTTGGGCAGCGAAAAAAAGATTCATGGTAAGGCGAGGAACATGTGAAACACTCGAATGTAAAAAGATGGAGTGGAAAGAATACCACGACTAGCAACAGGAAGAGATGTGCCATCGGCAAGAATAACATTAATAAAGTAATCAAGAGGTCGGAGAGAAGACAACGCAGAAGAATCGGAAGACATATGAAAGGAGGCTCGTAATCCGTAACCCACGAAGATGTACCTGACTGTGTAGATGCCTGTGATGGTGAGGAAGAGGGTGCAGTCACAGCAGCAGCAGCAGAGCCAGTCGACGAGGAGCCTAAGAAAGCAAGAAGACGCTTGAGCCGAACAATGTCCTGGACAGCGAGTGACGGAGTCGAGGAAGACACAGGAGGCCCGCTGGAGGAGGAGCGCCTCTAGTCTCGCTTCTTTTGGCGACAATCAGACTCTGGGTGACCGGGCCGGGAGCAGTAACCACAGACGGTGTCACGGCGCGAAGTGCCCTTCTCAAAGATAAGAAGGACGGCTCACCCCTCGGAGGAGTAGGCGGAGCGGCAGAGCAAAGGAGGCGAACAGACGACACAGGAGCCCGGGCAGCCAATACTGACGGAACCAGAAGCAACCCAGCAGAGCGAAGGCGTGTCTCCTCAGAACGAAGCTCGGCAAGCACCTCCGAGATAGGAACACGACCACGAGCAAGCAAGTGAGCACGTCGGGGCACAAACTCAGAGCGGAGACGAGATAAGAACTCATGAACCCTCTGAAACTCCAAGTCAGACCGCATAGTCTGGCAGCAACGGCAAGTTCCACAAACAATTGTCCGCAATGAGTCAAGCTGGCGCCAGATGGCAGAGCACTGTGAATAGAACTCATCAACAGTCAAGTCACCCTGCTGAAGAGCATGCTCCTGTCGCACCACAGATAAGTAAAGAGCATCACCAGAAGGCTGATAACGCTGACAGAGATAAGACCACATGGCTGCAACGGTGCCGAGGCCCATGAATTCGACGCATAAGCGAGGAAGGACACTCGCGTGAGAATAAAGAAGAAGACGGGCATCATCATTGCACCACCGAGTGTAAGGCATGATCATCCCGCAGAGAGATGAAGGGCATCGGAGTAGGCGGATACTGCTGATCATAAGCATCAACCGCAGCATCATCAAGCGCCTTGGCTGCATCTCGATCAGCCCGAGAAGCATCAGAGCAAATACCGGCGGCACCGGTGGGTAGGAGCCACAGGAGCAACATGGCATGGCGGACAGGAGACCTCGCCAGAGAGAACGCCCCATAGAAGGAGACCACGCATATGAATGCGCATGGACCCCGCAAACTCGGCATAGTTGGTGCCATCGAAGATCACCGAGCACCGAGGGACGGCGACATAGCCCGAAGAGGACATAAGGAAATCGCTCTGCTGCCTCTGTTTTTTTTGGTCAACCGCTACAGGACCCGATCTGGATCCGGACTGGATCGAGCGCTGAATCGAGCGACGAGGCAAGGGGCACCGCAGCGGGAGAAGCCAGGAGGAGAGGCAGCGGCTGGGGAGGGCGGAGGAGCAAAGCAATGGACCGGCAATGCCGGAACGGGCGGCGACGGCCGGACCTGGCGGCAAGCTAGGCGGCGGCGATCGGGCGGGCGGCTACCCCGACAAAGCAGCAGCGGGCGGCGGCCGAACGGAGCTGGAACTCGACCAGCACGGGGAGAGCCGCAAGCCACTGCCTTGCTCGAGAGGAACCGGACAGGGGCGTGCGCGAGAGCTCCGGCTCACGCGAAGACGGGCATCGAGGACAACGAGCCGGACGAGGACGAGGCGGAGCAGAGGACGGCCGGAGAGTGGGGACGGAGTCTAGCGACGGCAGCGACTAGGATGGAGTGCACGGAGTTGCATCGTGCGGGAGAGAGGAGAACCTAACATCTGATACCATGTTGGATAATGAGCAACTATCTTTCCAGAGGGCCAAAGGCCATTACATATACATGTGTGTCAAAGTGCAGAAAACCCCTTATACAACGGGGATATACCGAAAAAGGGACTATACACATCTAACAAAATCCACATTAGTGATATCGATGAAGATGTGAGTCACCGAATAAAAGCTGGATGGATGAAGCGGTGCCAAGCTTTTGGCGTTCTCTATGATAAGGGAGTGCCATAAAAGCTAAAAGGAAGGTTCTATAGGACATCAATTCGACCTGTGATGTTGTATGGTGCTGAATGTTGGCCAGCTAAAAGGCAACATGTCCAACGGCTAGGTGTAGCAGAGATGTGCATGTTGACATGAATATGGCATATGTGGCCACACAAGAAAGGAGTAGGTCCGGAATGATGATATATGTGATAGAGTTGGGGTGGCACCGACGGAAGAGAAACTTGTCCAACATCGTCTGAGATGGTTTGGGCATATCTAACGCATATGCCTCCAAGAGCGGTAGTGCATAGTGGTCGGTTAAGGCGTGCTGATAATGTCAAGAGAGATTGGGGTACATCAAACTTGACATGGGAGGAGTCACTAAAGAGAGATATGAAGGACTGGAGTATTACCAAAGATTTAGCAACGGACAGGGGTGAGTGGAAGTTAGCTATCCACGTGCGAGAACCATGACTTGGCTTCAATATCTCATGGGTTTCAACTCTAGCCTATTCCAACTTGTTTGGGACTGACAGGCTTTATTGTTGAGTCAAATTCACATTAGATCAACAACGGGTTGAATCAAACCCAGCCAAAACCAGCTACTGCTTGCACCTGCCAGTTCAATTTTCTTCACAATCTTACCTGTGAACAGGCTGCTGCGGTACAACATTTTGTACAGGGCGTTTGCCAGATTGATGCTAACCCGTTTTTTAACAGCCCTGGTGGGAGAAGCCATACTCTCCACCAACTCCACTAGAGCCTCCTGCAGACCTGCACTGCTGCCCCAGCCTCCCCGGTGGCTGCCAGTGACCTCACAGCCTTGCAACACAGTCATCTGCTCCCCTGCGCCCCCAACACCACCTAAGCTAACAATCACAGGATCACGCCGCCCTCTGGAGAGAGAGGTCACTCAAGAACGATCTTGAAGAAATGCAGAGAAAATGAAGGAGGTGCATTTCTTTTGCTGTAAACGAAATCCTGAATCATGCCCAACCGTTTTTCTCATTTTCAATAGACTTAACATTCTTTAAATCTGAAACCTATTACCAAGTACTCCCTCCGTAAAGAAATATAAGAGCGTTTAGATCACTAAAGTAGTGATCTAAATGCTTTTATATTTCTGTACAGAAGGAGTAAATACCAACGCGATTAACATGCAATGCCAATGGGAGATACATAAGCCATATATTTGCCATAGATATAATTTGGAGCACAGCATTCGGTATCAGACCAGAACCTAGTGTAGAGCAACTTGCAGCTCAAGCATAGGTGTGTCAAGAAAAATAGATGTATAACTAGGTATTAGATTAAAAAAAAGTAAGGATAGTATTACCTCCGGGCGTCTAGTTGTGCCACAAAATGTAAGAGACAACTTTCTCAAACCAGTACACATCCTGAGAACATGGAATGAACTGGGTCCAAAGGAATGCCTGTTTCCACTTATATCCAGGGACATGAATGTAATGTCTGGGAGCCTGGTAATGTCTTCCAGGAGGTACTGTTGGTTAGTAATAATGTCATCCTGTAGATTCATAGGAAGTCACAAAAAGGGATTATTTATTTGCAATAGTTAGAAACTTGGGAAGGACACAAGCATCTCGTTTACAAAGTCCATAACAAACAAGAAATGATTCTTTTAAGCTATCAAGTTCGAGCTCATGTGCCCCCATGATAAGGAATAACCGTATACTAGTACTGCTAGTGTGTAATTCAATGCTAACTACTCAAGGAAGAAAAAAGTACTGGCATATCGAAGGATATCATGCTACTAGGGAGGATAAACGATTGGATGCACAAAGCAATTTTTCACGGACTGGGGCAAAGAAAAATAAGTTGACAATTTTGTATGCTTATGACACATTCCTTAAACTGAACTGCAAGTTTATGCATTGATGGCATAACTCACATAAGAATCAACTCACCAGATCATTCACAAGTTGGAATCTGAGACTGTGGATGAGCTCAAAGCGCCGCAAAAGCCTCGTACAGTAGCTATTCTGTAATTCGCGTACATAGTCAGTTTCTTCATATACAGTGAAAGGGAAGGTGCTCAGGCACTGTAGATTTTCCATCTTGTCGAGCTGGGTGAACTTTGGATCATAATCATCCCACCACATGAGGGATTCCAGCTGAGGGGCGGAGATGTTTGCAACCGGTAGGATCAAAATCATCCTACCTTTAGTAAAGCAGGACAACACTTCTAACTGTTTGAGTGCCGGCGCTGTGACATTGAGCTGCTGCAAGCCGTGCACGCGCGTCAGTGTCATTTCCAAGAGAGATTCCGAGTGGATGGTAAAGTTGCCCAGACCCGAGGTACCACCGAGAGTCAGTTTCTGTAACGCCGGGCAGCGCGGCGAGGAGACTGCCTCGCCGAGCATGCTCGGACCACGTAGCCGGATGCAACCCAGGTGGAGATTGGTGAGCCGGGCGAATATGCCGGAAGGCGGCATCGTGAGGCCAAGACCCTCTAGTTCGAGGGTGATCGAGGTGGCGTTCTCGAAGCATGGCAGCTCAAGGGCGCCTCTTTCCCAGACCTCGTAGTCTGATATGTTGGTCTGCAATACGAGGACTAAATCGCCGGAGATGCGGCGTGCGGCGATGGGAAGCCAGGCCGCCATGGACTCAGGGGTGGTGTGATTGGCTTCCATGACGCGCACGTCGAGGCGTTGGAGGGCCGGCGCTTCATGGGCGACGAGAGCGAGGCGCACGCGTTGGGGGTCACTCTCGGGGGGGAAGTGGAGCTCTGGTAGTAGCGTCCAGACGCGGCGCCAGCGGCTGGAGAGGACGCTGGTCCGAGCGGCGACGGCAGCGTCGCGAAGCTTGAGAAGGATGTGGATAAGAAGGTCGTTGGGAACCGCGCTGAGGCGGTCCTCGCTGCCGCCGCCGTTGGAAAGCTTCGCGGCGATCTCCCCGTCGCAGTGCTCCATGGAGGAAGGATTTGGCGCGTACGAGCTCCGGCTCACAGGCTCACACTGGGCAGTTGAGATATCGGGAATGTGTGGTGGAGTTGCCGCCGCCATCGCCGTTGCCGGTGGACGGGGGAATGGCTGGATCGCCGTTGCCAAACCTAGGCCCACAGATTTGCTTTCTTCGAATTTTATCTTTTTATATTTTTTACGCGCGTTTTCGGCTTTTCAGATGATTTTTTTCTTCGTTTTTTTGGCTTTTTGGTTTTTCAGCGGTCTTTCTTAGTTTTTTAACAATTTTTTTCATGAAAAAATATTTTTATTTTTTTGCTTTCATGAAAGGCACGGTTTAGCTTCCATGAGAGACACAGTCGTGCCTCTCGAAAACGGAAAAAACATATTTTCTTTTTTTCCCTTTGAAAGGCACGATTGTGCCTCTCGAAAATGGAAGAAACATGTTTTGTTTTCTTCTGCGAGAGGCATGACCGTGCCTCTCGGAAACGGAAATAAACATGTTTTTTCCCTTACGCGAGAGGCACGAATTTGCTTCTGTGAAAGGTGTTGGGAACGTAGTAATTTTTTAAAAAATCCTACGCACACGCAGTGATGCATAGCAACGAGAGGGGAGAGTGTTATCCACGTATCCTCGTAGACCGAAAGCGGAAGCGTTAGCACAACGCGGTTGATGTAGTCATACGTCTTCACGATCCGACCGATCAAGTACCGAACGCACGGCACCTCCGAGTTCAGACACGTTGATCCGATGACGTCCTTCGAACTCCGATCCAGCCGAGTGTTGAGGGAGAGTTTCTCAGCACGACGGTGTGGTGACGATGATGATGTTCTACCGACGCAGGGCTTCGCCTAAGCACCGCTACAGTATTATTGATGTGGACTATGGTGAAGAGGGGCACCGCACACGGCTAAAAGATCAAATGATCAATTGTTCTCTTTGGGGTGCCCCCCTGCCCCCGTATATAAAGGAGCAAGGGGGGTGCGGCCAGCCAGGAGAGGGGGCGCGCCAGGAGGAGTCCTACTCCCACCAGGAGTAGGACTCCCTCCCTTTTCCTAGTCGGACTAGGAGTGAAGGGGGAAAGAGGTGGAGGAGAAGAAGGAAAGGGGGGCGCCGCCCCCTCTCCTTGTCCTATTCGGACTAGGGGGAGGGGCGCGCGGCCCTTGCCCTGGCCACCTCTCCTCTCTTCCACTAAGGCCCACTATGGCCCATTAACCTCCCGGGGTGTTCCGGTAACCTTCCGGTACTCCGGTAAAATCCCGATTTCACCCGGAACACTTCCGATATCCAAACATAGGCTTCCAATATATCAATCTTCATGTCTCGACCATTTCGAGTCCCCTCGCCATGTCCGTGATCATATCCGGGACTCCGAACAACCTTCGGTACATCAAAACATATAAACTCATAATATAACTGTCATCAAAACATTGTTGCAAGCGGACCCTACGGGTTCGAGAACTATGTAGACATGACCGAGACACGTCTCCGTCAATAACCAATAGCGGAACCTGGATGCTCATATTGGCTCTACATATTCTACGAAGATCTTTATCGGTCGACCGCATAACAACATACGTTGTTCCCTTTGTCATCGGTATGTTACTTGCCCGAGATTCGATCGTTGGTATCTCAATACCTAGTTCAATCTCGTTACCGCAAGTCTCTTTACTCGTTCCGTAATACATCATCCATAACTAAATCATTAGTTGCAATGCTTGCAAGGCTTAAGTGATGTGCATTACCGAGAGGGCCCAGAGATACCTCTCCGACAATCGGAGTGACAAATCCTAATCTCGAAATACGCCAACCCAACAAGTACCTTTGGAGACACCTGTAGAATACCTTTATAATCACCCAGTTACGTTGTGACGTTTGGTAGCACACAAAGCGGTCCTCCGGTAAACGGGAGTTGCATAATCTCATAGTCATAGGAACATGTATAAGTCATGAAGAAAGCAATAGAACCATACTAAACGATCGAGTTCTAAGCTAACGGAATGGGTCAAGTCAATCACATCATTCTCCTAATGATGTGATCTCGTTAATCAAATGACAACTCATGTCTATGGCTAGGAAACATAACCATCTTTGATCAACGAGCTAGTCAAGTAGAGGCATACTAGTGACACTCTGTTTGTCTATGTATTCACACAAGTATTATGTTTCCAGTTAATACAATTCTAGCATGAATAATAAACATTTATAATGAAATAAGGAAATAAATAATAACTTTATTATTGCCTCTAGGGCATATTTCCTTCAGTCTCCCACTTGCACTAGAGTCAATAATCTAGTTCACATCGCCATGTGATTTAACAGCAATAATTCACATCACCATGTGATTAACACCCATAATTCACATCGTCATGTGACCAACACCCAAAGGATTTACTAGAGTCAATAATCTAGTTCACATCGCTATGTGATTAACACCCAAAGAGTACTATGGTGTGATCATGTTTTGCTTGTGAGATAATTTTAGTCAACGGGTCTATCATATTCAGATCCGTAAGTATTTTGCAAATTCTATGTCTACAATGCTCTGCACGGAGCTACTCTAGCTAATAGCTCCCACTTTTAATATTATCCAGATTGAGACTTAGAGTCATCTGGATCAGTGTCAAAAACTTGCATCGACGTAACCCTTTACGATGAACCTTTTGTCACCTCCATAATCGAGAAACATATCCTTATTCCACTAAGGATAATTTTGACCGTTGTCCAGTGATCTACTCCTAGATCACTATTGTACTCCCTTGCCAAACTCAGTGGTAGGGTATACAATAGATCTTGTACACAGCATGGCATACTTTGTAGAACCTATGGCTGAGGCATAGGGAATAACTTTCATTCTCTTTCTATCTTCAGCCGTGGTCGGGCTTTGAGTCTTACTCAATTTCACACCTTGTAACATAGGCAAGAACTCTTTCTTGGACTGTTCCATTTTGAACTACTTCAAAATCTTGTCAAGGTATGTACTCATTGAATAAACTTATCAAGCGTCTTGATCTATCTCTATAGATCTTGATGCTCAATATGTAAGCAGCTTCACCGAGGTCTTCACTACAAAAAAAATACACTTTCGTGATGATACGTGTTTGTCACAGTAGGTCGCGTTTTTTGTCATGCATGTTGATGACCCACAAGTATAGGGGATCTATTGTAGTCCTTTCGATAAGTAAGAATGTCGAACCCAACGAGGAGCAGAAGGAAATGATAAGCGGTTTTCAGCAAGGTATTCTCTGCAAGTACTGAAATACTCCCTCCGTCCGGAATTACTTGTCACAGAAATGAATAAAAGTGGATGTATCTAGAACTAAAATGCGTCTAGATGCATCCATTTCTATGACAAGTATTTCCGGACGGAGGGAGTAAGTGGTAACAGATAGTTTTGTGATAAGATAAATTGTAACGAGCAACAAGTAACAAGAGTAAATAAAGTGCAGCAAGGTGGTCCAATCCTTTTTGTAGCAAAGGACAAGTCTGGACAAACTCTTATAATAGGAAAAGCGCTCCCGAGGACACATGGGAATATCGTCAAGCCAGTTTTCATCACGTTCATATGATTCGCGTTTGGTACTTTGATAATTTGATATGTGGGTGGACCGATGCTTGGGTGTTGTTCTTACTTGAACAAGCATCCCACTTATGATTAACCTCTATTGCAAGCATTCACAACTACAACAAAAGTATTAAGGTAAACCTAACCATAGCATGAAGCATATGGATCCAAATCAGCCCCTTACGAAGCAACGCATAAACTAGGGTTTAAGCTTCTGTCACTCAAGCAACCCATCATCTACTTATTACTTCCCAATGCCTTCCTCTAGGCCCAAATAATGGTGAAGTTTTATGTAGTCGACGTTCACATAACACCACTAGAGGCTAGACAACATACATCTCATCAAAATATCAAACGAATACCAAATTCACATGACTACTAATAGCAAGACTTCTCCCTTGTCCTCAGGAACAAACGTAACTACTCACAAAGCATATTCATGTTCATAATCAGATGGGTAATAATATGCATAAAGGATCTGAACATATGATCTTCCACCAAATAAACCAATTAGTATCAACTACAAGGAGTAATCAACACTACTAGCAACCTACTAGCACCAATCCCGGACTTGGAGACAAGAATTGGATACAAGAGATGAACTAGGGTTTGGAGATGAGATGGTGCTGGTGAAGATGTTGATGGAGATTGCCCTCTCCCGATGAGAGGAGCGTTGGTGATGACGGTGATGATGATTTCCCCCTCCCGGAGGGAAGTGTCCCCGGCAGAACAGCTCTGCCGGAGCCCTAGATTGGTTCCGCCAAGGTTCCGCCTCGTGGCGGCGGAGTATCGTCCCGAAAGGTTGCTTTCTATTTTTTCTCATCGAAAGACTTCATATAGGAGAAGCTGGGCGTCGGAGAGCCACCAGGGGGCCCACGAGGTAGGGGGGCGCAGGGGGCGCCCCACCTCGTGAGCAGTGGTGTGGGCCCCGGCCTTCATCTTTGGCGATTTATTTTCTTTTATTTATTTTAAGATATTCCGTGGAGTTTCAGGACTTTTGGAGTTGTGCAGAATAGGTCTCCAATATTTGCTCCTTTTCCAAATTGAATTCTCCAAATGCAAGCATTCTCCCTCTTCATGTAAACCTTGTAAAAATAAAAGAGAATAGCCATAAGTATTGTGACATAACGTGAAATAACAGCCCATAATGCGATAAATATTGATATAAAAGCATGATGCAAAATGGACGTATCAACTCCCCCAAGCTTAGACCTCGCTTTTCCTCAAGCGAAAAGCCGATAACAATAAATATGTCCTCATGTTTAGAGGTAGAGGCGTCGATAAAAATAAAATACGGACATGAAGGCATCATGATTGTTCTTAAAACAGCAACATATATAGATTTTGTCATGTGATTACTTATGTTCAAGTGATGATCTTTTCACAATGCGAAAGTATGAATTAGAAACCTTATTGAGCACCAAAAGTTTATAACCTCAGTCATTGAAGCAATTGCAATTTATCATAACATCAAAAAGAGTCTATGTTAGAGCTTAAAAGCAAGTCCACATACTCAACTATCACTTAGTCCTTCATAATTGCTAACACTCACGCAATACTTGTGGTTACGGAGTTTTAATCGGACACAGAGAAAGATAGGGGCTTATAGTTTTGCCCCACAACCTTTTACCTCAAGGGTAATGTCAACAATAATAATTCATGCTCCCCTACATCCAATTAGATATGTATATCATGTTCTTTACAACATGCTAGGCTTGCCAAAGGATAAAATGAAAAAGGAAAGGTGAAGATCACCGTGACTCTTGCATAAGGTAGAGGATAATAATAAAAGATAGGCCCTTCGCAAAGGGAAGCAGAGGTTGCCATGCGCTTTCATGGTTGGATGCACAAAATCTCAATGCGAAAGAACGTCACTTTATATTGCCCCTTGTGATATGAACCTTTATTATGCAGTCCGTCGCTTTTATTTCTTCCATATCACAAGATCGTATAAAGCTTATTTCTCCCAGACCAATCAATCACACATATTTAGAGAGCAATTTTTATTGCTTTGCACCGATGACAACTTACTTGAAGGATCTTACTCAATCCATAGGTAGATATGGTGGACTCTCATGGCTAAACTGGTTTAAGGGTATTTGGAAGCACAAGTAGTATCTCTACTTGGTGCTGAGAATTTGGCTTGCATGAGGGGGAAAGGCAAGCTCAACATGTTAGAGGATCCATGACAACATACTTTATCTCAGATAAAAGAAAACATAACTCATCACGTTGTCTTCCTTGTCCAACATCAAATCTTTAGCATGTCATATTTTAATGAGTGCTCCCAATCATAAAAGATGTCAATGATAATATATCTACATGTGAAACCTCTCTTTCCTTATTACTTCCTATTAATTGCAACGATAACCAAAGTTATATTTGCCAACTCCCAACAACTTTTAATCATCATACTCTTTCTATGTGAAGTCATTGAAGGAAATATGCCCTAGAGGCAATAATAAAGTTATTATTTATTTCCTTATATCATGATAAATGTTTATTATTCATGCTAGAATTGTATTAACCGGAAACATAATACATGTGTGAATACATAGACAAACAGTATGTCACTAGTATGCCTCTACTTGACTAGCTTGTTAATCAAAGATGGTTATGTTTCCTAACCATGAACAAGGAGTTGTTATTTGATTATCAAGGTCACATCATTAGTAGAATGATCGATTGACATGACCCATTCCGTTAGCTTAACACTTGATCGTTTAGTATATGCTTTCTTCATGACCCATACATGTTCCTGTAACTATGAGATTATGCAACTCCGTTTACGGAGGAACACTTTGGTGCTACCAAACGTCACAACGTAATCGGGTGATTATAAAGGAGTACTACAGGTGTCTCCAAAGGTACTTGTTGGGTTGGCGTATTTCGAGATTAGGTTTTGTCACTCCGATTGCTGGAGAGGTATCTCGAGGCCTTCTCGGTAATGCACATCACTTAAGCCTTGCAAGCATTACAACTAATGAGTTAGTTGTGAGATGATGTATTACGGAACGAGTAAAGAGACTTACCGCAACGAGATTGAACTAGGTATTGGATACCGACGATCGAATCTCGGGTAAGTAACATACCGATGACAAAGGGAACAACGATGTCGTTATGCGGTTTGACCGATAAAGATCTTCAGAGAATATGTAGGAACCAATATGGGCATCCAGGTTCCGCTATTGGTTATTGACCGAGAATGGTTCTAGGTCATGTCTACATAGTTCTCGAACCCGTAGGGTCTTGACGCTTAACGCTTCGATGACAGTTCATAATGAGTTTATAAGTATTGATGCGAAGGTTGTTCGAGTCCGGATGTGATCACGGACATGACGAGGAGTCTCGAAATGGTCGAGACATAAAGATTGATATATTGGAAGCCTATGTTTGGACTTGGAAGGGTTCCGAGTGAAAACAGGATATTACGAGAACAGGGGTTACGGAACCCCGGGGTATATCAGGCCCTCATGGGCCTTGAGGGAGAAGGAGAAGGGCCGGCCAGGTGGGCTGCGTGCCCCTCCCCTTTCAGTCCGAATAGGACAAGGAGAGGGGGCGCCTTCCCCTTTCCCTCCCCAATCCTACTCCAACTAGGAGAAGGGGAGTCCTACTCCCGGTGGGAGTAGGACTCCTCCTTAGTGCGCCTCCTATAGGGCCGCCACCTCCCCTTGTCTCCTTTATATCACGGGGCAGGGAGCACCCCAAGACACACAAGTTGATCTACGGATCTTTCCTTAGCCGTGTGCGGTGCCCCTTCCACCATATTCCACTTGGTCATATCGTCAGAGAGCTTAGGTGAAGCCCTGCGCGGAGAAGTCATATCGTCATGGAGCTTAGGCGAAGCCCTGCGTCGGTGGAGCATCAACATCGTCACCACGCCGTCGTCTTGTGGAACTCATCCCCGACACTTTCTTTGGATCGGAGTCCGGGGATCGTCATCGAAATAACGATGTGCGTAACTCGGAGGTGCCGTGACGTTCGGTGCTTGGATCGGTCGGATCGTGAAGACGCACGACTACATCAACCGTGTTGTTATAACGCTTCCGCTTTCGGTCTCACGAAGTGCGTGGACGGACACTCTCCCCTCTCGTTGCTATGCCATCACCATGGTCTTGCGTGATCGTAGGAAATTTTTGAAATTACTGCGTTCCCCAACGATGGCATCCGAGCCTGGTTTTATGCGTTGATGTCATATGCACGAGTAGAACACAAGTGAGTTGTGGACGATACAAGTCATACCGCCTACCAAAGCATGTCATACTTTGGTTCAGCGGTATTGTTGGGCGAGACGATCCGGACCAACCTTACGCCAGACGCTTTACGCGAGACCGGTTCCCTCGGCGTGCTTTGCACATAGATGGCTTGCGGAAGACTGTCTCTCCAACTTTAGTTGAACCGAGTGCATACGCCCGGTCCTTGAGAAGGTTAAACGGAGTCTATTTGACAAACTATCGTTGTGGTTTTGATGCGTAGGTAAGAACGGTTCTTGCTCAGCCCGTAGCAGCCACGTAAAATTTGCAACAACAAAGTAGAGGACGTCTAACTTGTTTTTGCAGGGCATGTTGTGATGTGATATGGTCAAGACGTGATGCTATATTTTATTGTATGAGATGATCATGTTTTGTAACCGAGTTATCGGCAATCGGCGAGAGCCATATGGTTGTCGCTTTATTGTATGCAATGCAATCACGATGTAATGCTTTACTTTATTACTAAGCGGTAGTGATAGTCGTGGAAGCATAAGATTGGCGAGGCGACAACGATGCTACGATGGAGATCAAGGTGTCGGCGCCGGTGGCGATGGTGATCATGACGGTGCTTGGCGATGGAGATCACAAGCACAAGATGATGATGACCATATCATATCACTTATATTGATTGCATGTGATGTTTATCCTTTATGCATCTTATCTTGCTTTGATTGACGGTAGCATTATAAGATGATCTCTCACTAAAAATTATCAAGAAGTGTTCTCCACGAGTATGCACCGCTTGCGAAAGTTCTTCGTCTTTGAGACACCACGTGATGATCGGGTGTGATAGGCTCTACGTTCAAATACAACGGGTGCAAAACAGTTGCACACGCAGAATACTCGAGTTAAACTTGACGAGCCTAGCATATAACAGATATGGCCTCGGAACACGAGACCGAAAGGTCGGCGTGAATCATATAGTAGATATGATCAACATAGTGATGTTCACCATTGAAACTACTCCATCTCACGTGATGATCGGACATGGTTTAGTTGATTTGGATCACGTGATCACTTAGATGACTAGAGAGATGTCTGTCTAAGTGGGAGGTTTTTAATATGATTAATCAAACTTAAATTTATCATGAACTTAGTACACGATAGTATTTTGCTTGTCTATGTTTGATGTAGATAGATGGCTCGTCTTTGTTGTTCCGTTGAATTTTAATGCGTTCCTTGAGAAAGCAAAGTTGAAAGATGATGGTAGCAATTACACGGACTGGGTCCGTAACTTGAGGATTATCCTCATTGCTGCACGTAAAAAATTACGCCCTGGAAGCACCGGCCGGGTGACAGTTCTGCCAGATCTTGAGCGAAGTTATGAACGTCCGCAAAGCGGTGATGACTACTCTATAGTTCGGTGTGCCATGCTTTACGGCTTAGAACCGGGTCTTCAACGACGTTTTGAGCGTCATGGAGCATATGAGATGTTCCAGGAGTTGAAGTTAATATTTCAAGCAAATGCGGATTGAGAGATATGAAGTCTCCAATAAGTTCTATAGCTGCAAGATGGAAGAGAATAGTTACATCGGTGAGCACATACTCAAAATGTCCGGGTATAACAATCACTTAATTCAGGGAGTTAATCTTCCGGATGATAGTGTCATTGATGAATTCTCCAATCAACGCCACCAAGCTACAAGAGCTTCGTGATGAACTATAATATGCAAGGGATGACTAAGACAATTCACGAGCTCTTCGCGATCTTTGAAAGCTGCGGAGGTAGAAATCAAGAAAGAGCATCAAGTGTTGATGGTCAGCAAGACCACTAGTTTCAAGAAAAGGGCAAAGGGAAGAAGAAGGAAACTTCAAAAGAACAACAAGAAAGTTCTTGATCAAGAGAAGAAACCCAAATGCGGACCTAAGCACGAAATCGAGTGTTTTTACCGCAAGCAGCATCGGACCTTTGGAAGCGGAACTGCCCCAAGTATTTGGCGGATAAAAAGGATGGCAAGGTGAACAAAGGTATATGTGATATACATGTTATTGATGTGTACCTTACTAATACTCGCATGATAGTACACGGTATTTGATCTGGTTACTGTTGCTAATATTTGCAACTTCGAAACAGGAACTACGGATTAGCGAAGATTGGCTAAGGACGAGGTGACGATCTTGGCGTTGGAAATGGTTCCAAAGTCGATGTGATCGCGATCGGCACGCTACCTCTACATCTACCTTCGGGATTAGTTTTAGACCTAAATAATTGTTATTTGGTGCGGCGTTGAGCATGAACATTATATCTGGATCTTGTTTAATGCGAGACGGTTATTCATTTAAATCAGAGAATAATGGTTGTTCTATTTATATGAGTAATATCTTTTATGGTCATGCACCCTTGAAGAATGGTCTATTCTTGTTGAATCTCGGCGGTAGTGATACACATATTCATAATGTTGAAACCAAAAGATGCAGAGTTGATAATGATAGTGCAACTTATTTGTGGCACCGCCGTTTAGGTCATATCGGTGTAAAACGCATGAAGAAACTCCATCTTGATGGGCTTCGGAATCACTTGATTATGAATCACTTGGTACTTGCGTAACCGTGCCTCATGGGCAAGATGACCAAAACGCCGTTCTCGGAACTATGGAGCGTGCAACTGATTTGTTGGAAATCATACATACTGATGTTTGTGGTCCAATGAATGTTGAAGCACGTGGCGGGTATCGTTATTTTCTCACCTTCACAGATGATTTGAGCAGATATGGGTATATCTACTTAATGAAACACAAATCTGAAACATTTGAAAAGTTCAAAGAATTTGAGTGAAGTGGAAAATCATCGTAACAAGAAAATAAAGTTTCTACGATCTGATCGTGGAGGAGAATATTTGAGATACTAGTTTGGTTTACATTTGAAACAATGTGTAATAGTTTAGCAACAAACGCCACACGGAACACCACAGAGAAATGGTGTGTCCGAACGTCCGAATCGTGCTTTACTAGATATGGTGCGATCTATGATGTCGATTTCGATTTACCGCTATCGTTTTGGGGTTATGCTTTAGAGACGGCCGCATTCACGTTAAATAGGACACCGTCAAAATCCGTTGAGACGACGCCTTATGAACTGTGGTTTGGCAAGAAACCAAAGTTGTCGTTTCTTAAAGTTTGGGGCTGCGATGCTTATATAAAGAAACTTCAACCAGATAAGCTCGAACCCAAATCGGAAAAATGTGTCTTCATAGGATACCCAAAGGAGACTGTTGGGTACACCTTACATCACAGATCTGAAGGCAAGATTTTCGTTGCTAAATTTGGATCCTTTCTAGAGAAAGAGTTTCTCTCGAAAGAAGTGAGTGGGAGGAAAGTAGAACTTGATGAGATAATCAGATTCTGCTCCCTTATTGGAAAGTAGTTCATCACAAGAAATGGTTCTGTGACAACTACACCAATTAGTGAGGAAACTAATGATGATGATCATGAAGTTTCAGATCAAGTTACTCTTGAACCTCGTAGGTCAACCAGAGTAAAATACGCACAGTGAGTGGTACGGTAATCCTATTACGGAAGTCATGTTACTTGACCATGACGAGCCTAGAAACTATGAAGAAGCGATGGTGAGCCCAGATTCCATAAAATGGCTGGAAGCCATGAAATCTGAGATGGGATCCATGTATGAGAACAAAGTATGGACTTTGGTTGACTTGCCGATGATCGGCAAGCCATTGAAAATAAATGGATCTTTAAGAAGAAGACCGACCGATGGTAATGTAACCGTCTACAAAGCTCGACTTGTTGCGAAAGGTTTTCGACAAGTTCAAGGGGTTGACTACGATGAGACTTTCTCACCCGTAGCGATGCTTAAGTCTGTCCGAATCATGTTAGCAATTGCCGCATTTTATGATTATGAAATTTGGCAAATGGATGTAAAAACCGCATTCTTGAATGGATTTCTAGAAGAAGAGTTGTATATGATGCAACCAGAAGGTTTTGTCGATCCAAAAGGTGCTAACAAAGTGTGCAAGCTCCAACGATCAATTTATGGTGCAGTGCAAGCCTCTCGGAGTTGGAATAAACGCTTTGATAGTGTGATCAAAGCATATGGGTTTATCTGAGACTTTTGGAGAAGCTTTGTATTTACAAGAAAGTGAGTGGGAGCTCTGTAGCATTTACGATATTATATGTGGACGACATATTATTAATTGGAAATGATATAGAATTCTGGATGGCATAAAAGGATACTTGAATAAAAGTTTTTCAATGAAAGACCTCGGTGAAGCTGCTTACATATTGGGCATCAAGATCTATAGAGATAGATCAAGGCGCTTAATTGGACTTTCACAAAGCACATACCTTGATAAAATTTTTGAAAAAGTTCAAAATGGATCGAGCAAAGAAAGGTTTTTGCACTGTGTTGCAAGGTGTAAGATTGAGTAAGACTCAATGCCCGACCACAAAGAAAAGATAGAGAGAAAATGAAAGATGTTCCCTATGCTTCAGCCATAGGCTCTATCATGTATGCAATGTCGTGTACGGACACTGACGTATGCTTAGCTATAAGCTTGGCGGGAAGGTACCAAAGTAATCCAGGAATGGATCAACGCACGGGTCAAGAACATCCTGAAATACACGAAAAGGACTAAGGATATGTTTCTCATATATGGAGGTGACAAAGAGCTAGTCGTAAATGGTTACGTCGACGAAGCTTTGACAACGATCCGACGATTCTAAATCGCAAACCCGGATACGTGTTTTTATTAAGCGGTGGAGTATCGGTTGGTGCAGTTCTAAACAAAGCGTCGTGGCGGGATCTACATGTGAAGCGGAGTACATAGCTGCTTGGAAGCAGCAAATGAAGGAGTGCGGATGAAAGAGTTCATTTCCGATCTAGGTGTTATGCCTAGTGCATCGGGACCGATGAAGATCTTACGTGACAATCTTTGGTGCAATTGCCTTGGCAAAGGAATCCAGATTTCACAAGAGGACCAAGCACATCAAGAGACGCTTCAATTCCATTCGGGACCAAGTCCAAGTGGGAGACATAGAGATTTGCAAAATACATACGGATCTGAATGTTGCAGACCAGATTAACTAAGCCTCTTCCACGAGCAAAACATGATCAGCACCAAGACTCCATGGATGTTAGGATCATTACTTTGTAATCTAGATTATTGACTCTAGTGCAAGTGGGAGATGAAGGAAATATGCCCTAGAGGCAATAATAAAGTTATTATTTATTTCCTTATATCATGATAAATGTTTATTATTCATGCTAGAATTGTATTAACCGGAAACATAATACATGTGTGAATACATAGACAAACAGTATGTCACTAGTATGCCTCTACTTGACTAGCTTGTTAATCAAAGATGGTTATGTTTCCTAACCATGAACAAGGAGTTGTTATTTGATTATCAAGGTCACATCATTAGTAGAATGATCGATTGACATGACCCATTCCGTTAGCTTAACACTTGATCGTTTAGTATATGCTTTCTTCATGACCCATACATGTTCCTGTAACTATGAGATTATGCAACTCCCGTTTACTGGAGGAACACTTTGGTGCTACCAAGCGTCACAACGTAATCGGGTGATTATAAAGGAGTACTACAGGTGTCTCCAAAGGTACTTGTTGGGTTGGCGTATTTCGAGATTAGGTTTTGTCACTCCGATTGTCGGAGAGGTATCTCGAGCCTTCTCGGTAATGCACATCACTTAAGCCTTGCAAGCATTACAACTAATGAGTTAGTTGTGAGATGATGTATTACGGAGCGAGTAAAGAGACTTACCGTAACGAGATTGAACTAGGTATTGGATACCGACGATCGAATCTCGGGTAAGTAACATACCGATGACAAAGGGAACAACGTATATCGTTATGCGGTTTGACCGATAAAGATCTTCATAGAATATGTAGGAACCAATATGGGCATCCAGGTTCTGCTATTGGTTATTGACCGAGAATGGTTCTAGGTCATGTCTACATAGTTCTCGAACCCGTAGGGTCCGCACGCTTAACGTTTCGATGACAGTTCATAATGAGTTTATAAGTATTGATGCACCGAAGGTTGTTCGGAGTACCGGATGTGATCACGGACATGACGAGGAGTCTCGAAATGGTCGAGACATAAAGATTGATATATTGGAAGCCTATGGTTGGACTTGGAAGGGTTAGAGTGAAAACAGGATATTACGTAACACCGGGGTTACGGAACCCCTGGGGTATATGGGCCCTCATGGGCCTTGAGGGAGAAGGAGAAGGGCCGGCCGGGTGGGCTGCGTGCCCCCCTCCCCCTTTCAGTCCGAATAGGACAAGGAGAGGGGGGGCGGCGCCTTCCCCTTTTCCTCCCAATCCTACTCCAACTAGGAGAAGGGGAGTCCTACTCGGTGGGAGTAGGACTCCTCCTTGGTGCGCCTCCTATAGGGCCGCCACCTCCCCTTGTCTCCTTTATATCTGAGGCAGGGAGCACCCCAAGACACACAAGTTGATCTACGGATCTTTCCTTAGCCGCAGCGGTGCCCCTTCCACCATATTCCACTTCGGTCATATCATCGTAGAGCTTAGGTGAAGCCTGCGCGGAGAAGTCATATCGTCATGGAGCTTAGGCGAAGCCCTGCGTCGGTGGAGCATCAACATCGTCACCACGCCGTCGTCCGACGGAACTCATCCCGACACTTTCTTTGGATCGGAGTCCGGGATCGTCATCGAGCTGAACGTGTGCAGAACTCGGAGGTGCCGTACGTTCGGTGCTTGGATCGGTCGGATCGTGAAGACGTACGACTACATCAACCGCGTTGTTATAACGCTTCCGCTTTCGGTCTACGAGGGTACATGGACGGACACTCTCCCCTCTCGTTGCTATGCCATCACCATGGTCTTGCGTGATCGTAGGAAATTTTTTGAAATTACTGCGTTCCCCAACAGTCATTACTCTCAATAAGATCAATATGAACTCTTTGTTTCTTTTTATTCTTTTTCTTCTTTTCTTTTATTCACCCAAGATCATGGCAAAATAATCAAGCCCTTGACTCAACACTAAACTTTATTATATAGCTCACGGACTCGATTACATAGAGAGATCATAAAGCAAAACTCAAAACTAGATCATGCCATAAACTTTATTCTACTAAATCAAGATACTACTAATAGGATCGAACTAAGAAAAACGGTAAAGATAGGAGTTGTGACGGTGATACGATACCGGGGCCCTCCCCCAAGCTTGGCAGTTGCCAAGGGGAGTGCCCATACCCATATGATTATGCCTCCTTCTTTGCTGGTGAAGAAGGTGGAGGTGTCATTGATTTAGTTGATGGCATAGACTTCTCCCTTAATTTGCGCTTGAGGACGGCATTTTGATCCCTCAGATCATCAATCTCCTACTCCAGGGTTAATATCTTCTTGCATAGGTCCCGCTTATTTTCCCGCAAGAGGCGAAAAGGGATAAACTTCGAACTTTGGTTTCTTTACCCTATCGGGAGACTTGAATTTTGAGCTCCACATGCATGTCCCGGAGTTGAGGTAATGGGGTTTCATCTTCATCTGAGCTCGTCTCTTCCTTCCCCTTGGGTTCATAGTCCTCTTCTTCCTCCGTGGTCCAACCATCGTGCTCCACATCTCCATAGACCTTAGGATTTGCTAGATAATCATCCACATAGCTTTCTCCTTCCGAATCCTGGGATGACATGTTGATCTAATCAGTAGTAGGACATCTACAAACAAGAACAGAGGATATTTGCGTGATATGGGAGTCAAAACCTTCGGGAGAATATATAATTAATTTTTATCGACCAAAATACGTATCGTGCAAGAAAACGGAGTCCGGAGGGCACACGAGGTGCTCACGAGGTAGGGGGCGCGCCAGGGGTAGGGCGCCCACCACCCTCGTGGGGCCCTCGTGTCCTTCCCGGACTGCTACTTATTTTTCTATTTGTCTAAATATTCCAAAATGGAGAAATATTGCCTTAAAAATTGTTTTGGAGTCGGTTTACTTACCGTACCACATACATATTCCTTTTCGGAGTTTGAAACGGTCTGGAAAGTGTCCCTTATGTATTCCTCCGGGGTTACGGTTTCAACATTTATGGGATTACCTGAGATATAATGTTTGATTCTTTGACCGTTTACCACCTTCGGATTTGTGCCTTCGAAGTTGTTGATTTTTATGGCACCGAACGATAGACCTCCTCGATAACGTAGGGACCTTCCCATTTAGAGAGAAGTTTTCCTGCAAAAATCTTAAACGAGAGTTGTATAGCAATACATAATCACCTACATTAAACTCACACTTTTGTATCCTTTTGTCATGCCATCTTTTAACTTTTTCTTTAAATAAATTGGCATTTTCATAAGCTTGGGTTCTCCATTCATCAAGTGAGCTAATATCAAATAACCTCTTCTCACCGGCAAGTTTGAAATCATAGTTGAGCTCTTTAATAGCCCAATATGCCTTATGTTCTAGTTCGAGAGGTAAGTGACATGCTTTTCCATAAACCATTTTATACGGAGACATACCCATAGGATTCTTATATGCAGTTCTATAGGCCCATAATGCATCATCAAGTTTCTTGGACCAATTCTTTCTAGACCTATTAACAGTCTTTTGCAAAATTAATTTGATCTCTCTATTACTCAATTCTACTTGACCACTAGACTGCGGGTGATAAGGAGATGCAATTCTATGATTAACATCATATTTAACAAGCATTTTACGGAAAGCACCATGAATAAAGTGTGAACCACCATCAGTCATTAAATATCTAGGGATTCCAAACCTCGGAAAAATAACTTCCTTAAGCATTCCAATAGAAGTGTTATGATCAGCACTACTAGTTGGAATAGCTTCTACCCACTTAGTAACGTAATCAACAGCAACCAAAATATGTGTATATCCATTAGAGGCAGGAAAAGGTCCCATATAATCAAAGCCCCAAACATCAAATGGTTCAATAGCAAGTGAATAATTCATAGGCATTTCTTGACGTCTACTAATATTACCAATTCTTCGACATTCATCGCAAGACAAAACAAACTTACGGGCATCCTTGAAGAGAGTAGGACAATAAAAACCGAATTGCAATACCTTATGTGCAGTTCTGTCTCCAGCGTGGTGTCCTCCATAAGCTCCGGAGTGACACTTGCGTAGGATCTGTTCCTGTTCATGCTCAGGTACACAATGTCTAACAACACCATCTACTCCTTCTTTATAAAGATGTGGGTCATCCCAAAAGTAATGTCGCAAATCATAGAAAAACTTTTTCTTTTGTTGGTATGTGAAGCTAGGTGGTATAAATTTAGCAACAATATAATTAGCATAATCAGCATACCAAGGAGTGCTACCAGAAGTGCTTATGACATTTAATTGTTCATCAGGAAAGCTATCATCAATAGGTAGTGGGTCATCAAGAACATTCTCTAACCTAGACAAGTTATCTGGAACGGGGTTCTTGATAATCCCCAAGTGCAAGGAATCATCGTAGCACTTTCCAAAGGTGGAAGTGATAAGTATGGAGTGTCGAACCCACAAGGAGCTAAAGGTAAGATCAATATTCTCTCAAGCCCTATACGCCACTAATACGACTCTCGTGCAATCAACGTTTGCTTCCAACTAGCAACTAGAAATAAAACTATGTTGTGGGTATGAAGAGGATAACTTTGCATGGCATCGGAGAGCTAAAACATAAAAGTTGGTGCTGTTATCATAAAGTTAGAATATATTACTAAATAATATAAATAGCGAGTGTGGAATAATGGTGGATCGGTGTGCGGAATTGTCCTAGGCAATTGTTAACAAGACCGGTAATCACTATTGCAGTTTCATATGAGGGAGAGGCATAAGCTAACATACTTTCTCTACTTGGATCATATGCACTTATGATTGGAACTCTAGCAAGCATCCATAACTACTAAAGATCATTAAGGTAAAACCCAACCATAGCATTAAAGCATCAAGTCCTCTTTATTCCCATACGCAACAATCCCTCTTACTCGGGTTTGTGTTTCAGTCACTCACCAACCCACTATAAGCGAATCATGAACGTATTGCAACACCCTACAGCGGAAATCCCCCACGCTTGCGCGACACAGAGGGCACCATAGGACAGCACCAAAGTAAAACATACAACTCATACCAATCTAGATCATCAATCAACACAAAGACAAAAGATATCTACTCAAAACATCATAGGATGGCAACACATCATTGGATCATAATATGTGGCATAAAGCACCATGTTCAAGTAGGGATTACAGCGGGGTGCGAGAGAGTGGACCGCGTAAAAGAGATGAGGATGGTGATGATGATGGTGATGTTGATGAAGACGATCACCGTGGTGATGATTCCCCTCCCGATGGCACTCCGGCACCACCGGAAGAGAGGAGGAGAGGTTCTCCCCCTTGTGCTTCCTCCTCCATGGCCTCCACCTTCTGGTCCTTAGCCTTCATGGTGATGAAGACCCCTCCGGGATACTCCTCCATGGTCACCGGTGATGATGGCCCCCTCCGGCAGGGCGCCGGAGAGGGCCTAGATTGATTTCTCATGGCTCTGAGGCTTGCGTGGCGGAACTTCTGATCTAATCTCTGCTCGGAAGTTTTAGGGTGCGAGTATATATGGGTGCGGGGAGGACGTCGGTGGACTTTTGGGCTGGCCACGAGGTGAGGCGCGCCCGGGGGTGGGCGCCCCCACCCTCGTGGGCAGCCCGAGACTCCAGTGAGCTTTCTGTACTCAATGGGCTTCTTCGGTCCAAAACAGGTTCCGTGGGGTTTCAGGTCTTTTGGACTCCGTTTGATATTCCTTTTCTTGAAACCTTTGAAATAGGCTAAAACAGCAATTACAGGCTGGGCCTCCGGTTAATAGGTTAGTCCAAAAATAATATAAAAGTGGAAAATAAAGCCCAATATTGCGAAACAGTAGATAATATAGCATGGAGCAATAAAAATTATAGATACGTTGGAGACGTATCGGGCATCTAAGCTTAATTCCTACTCGTCCTCGAGTAGGTAAATGATAAAAAGATAATTTTTGATGCGGAATGCTAGTAAGTGCTTAAGTTTGATCCATGATAATTCCAATCACTTTTTCTAGCATCAATATGTGTCATAATAGCAGCTTATCTCATAAAACTTTTCATGATCAAGTAACAATCTAGTCACAATGTCAAGCATGGTTCAGAAACTTCATTGAGAACTAACAAACTATAATCCCAGTCATTGAAGCAATTGCAATTTATCATAACATCGAAAGAGTCAAGAATAGAGCTTTTAGCAAGTCCACATACTCAACTATCATATAGTCTTCTACAATTGCTAACACTCACGCAATACTTGTGGTTATGGAGTTTCATGCGGACACTTTGAGAAAGATAGGGGCTTATTGTGTTGCCTCCCACTGTATTCACCTTTAGGTGATGTCAACAATAATAGCCCATGCTAACTTACATCCAATTGGATATATATATCATGATCTTTCAAACACAAGGAGCTTGCCAAAGGATAAAATGAAAAAGGGAATGGTGAGGATCACCTTGACTCAAGCATAAAGTAAAAACATAAAGTAAAAGATAGGCCCTTCGCAGAGGGAAGCAGAGGTTGTCATGCACGTTTAGGGTTGATGCACAAAATCTTAATGCAAAAGAACGTCACTTTATATTGCCCCTTGTATGTGGACCTTTATTATGCAGTCCGTCACTTTTATTACTTCCACAACAAGTTCGTACAAAGCTTATTTTCTCTGCACTAATAAGTCATGCATATTTAGAGAGCAATTTTTTTATTGCTTGCACCGATGACAACTTACTTGAAGGATCTTACTCAATCCATAGGTAGGTATGGTGGACTCTCATGGCAAAACTGGGTTTACGGGTATTTGGAAGCACAAGTAGTATCTCTACTTGGTGCAAGGGATTTGGCTAGCATGAGGGAGAAAGGCAAGCTCAACATGTTTGGAAGGTCAATGACAATATACTTTAACTGAAATGTCGGAAAACATAAACCATTACGTTGTCTTCCTTGTCCAACGTCAACTCTTTTAGCATGTCATACTTAATGAGTGCTTCACAATCGTAAAAGATGTCCAAGATAATATATTTGTATGTGAACCTCTCTTTCCTTATTACTTCCTATTAATTGCAACGATGACCAAAACTACGTTTGCTAATTCTCAACAACTTTTATGCCTCATACTTTCTATGTGTGAAGTCATCACTAACCATGTTATAAGCATATGAACCATATAAAAGTTCAGATTTATGACATTCAATTCATTCGACCATTTACTCATAGGATAGACATGAAGCATGTGAGCAAATGACAAACTACTCCAAAAGATAAGAGTGAAGGACACTGAGTAGTCAAATAATTAACTAGCCATGGGAGGGTTCCTTTTCTATTCAAAATTTCATATCCAATGATTTTATTCAACCAGCAAGTAAAACAAAATAAAATTACATTGCAAGGATGGCACAACTCATGTGAAGAAGCAAAAACTTAGGCTCAACCGATACTAACCGATAGTTGTTGAAGAAGAAAGGTGGGATGCCTACCGGGGCATCCCCAAGCTTAGATGCTTGAGACTTCTTGAAATATTATCTTGGGGTGCCTTGGGCATCCCCAAGCTTTAGCTTTATGTCTCCTTAATTCCTCTCATATCATGGTTTCTCTTCTTTCTATCAAAAGCTTCATTCACAACAAACTCAACAAGAACTCGTGAGATAGGTTAGTATAAACCAATGCAAAACCTTATCATTTCCTACTGTAACAAATCACTAAAATTATTGTTCAACATTGCATACTAAATGCCTCTGCATATTTAATAATCCTATCCTCAAATAGAATCATTAAACAAGCAAACATATGCAAACAATGCAAACATAACAGCAATCTGCCAAAACAGTACAGTCTGTGAAGAATGCAAGAGTATCAATACTTCCCTAACTCCAAAAATTATGAACTAAAATTCCCACTGTAATAAATTTATCATAGCCCAATATGAAAAAATATTCAACATTATACCACTCTCTGACTTTTCTAGGGAATTTTTGCAACAGCGGTAAACTTTCTGTTTTCAAACAACAACATGTATACTAGCAAAATAAGCATGGTAAAGGCTATCCTTAACATTTCTATTGAAAGTAAAGATGCAAAACACTATTATAAATAGCAGATAGCTAATACTAACAAAATAAAATGACGCTCCAAGTAAAACACATATCATGTGACGAATAAAAATATAGCTCCGAGTAAGGTGTACCGATAGTTTTGAAGGCGAAAGAGGGATGCCTTCCGGGCATCCCCAAGCTTAGGCGCTTGAGTCTTCCTTGAATATTACCTTGGGGTGCCTTGGGCATCCCCAAGCTTAGGGTATTTCCACTCCTTATTCTCCTCATATAGATATCTCACCCAAAACTTGAAAATTTCAATCACACAAAACTTAGCCAAACTTCGTGAGATAGGTTAGTATGATAAAGAGCAAACCATTCACTTTGGTACTGACAAAGACAAGGTTCATAATTGTTTTCACACAATGCCTACTGTACCATATCATATTTAGAAATTATACTGAGAAATATAAGACATAGAAACTAGAAAACAAGCAGACTATGCAATGAAAACAGAATCTGTCAGAAACAGAACAGTCTGTAATGATCTGAACAATAACCATACTTCTGCTAATCCAAAAATTATGAAATAAATTGGTGGACATGAGGAATTTGTCTAGAAATCATCTGCAAAAATAATAAACTAAATAGCACTCTCCAGTAAAAAGTTGAAGCTAATCTCGTGAGCACTAAAGTTTCTGTTTTTTACAGCATGATCATAAAGACTTCACCCAAGTTTTCCCAAAGGTTCTACTTGGCACAAACACTAATTAAAACATGAGAACACATCTAACCAGAATCTAGTGGATTATTTATTCATAAACAGAACCAAAAAGCAAGAAACTAAAATAAATTTGGGTTGCCTCCCAACAAGCGCTTTTCTTTAATGCCTTTTAGCTAGGCATGATGATTTCAATGATGCTCACTTTAAAGATAAGAATTGAAACACAAAGAGAGCATCTTGAAGAATATGACTAGCACATTCAGATCTAACCCACTTCCTATGCCTAGGGATTTTGTGAGCACACAACTTATGGGAACAAGAATCAACTAGCATAGGAAGGCAAAACAAGTATAACTTCAAAACTTTAAGCACATAGAGAGGAAACTTAGTATTATTGCAACTCCTACAAGCATGTATTCCTCCCTCATAATAATTTTCAGTAGTATCATGGATAGCAACTTTGTTCTCATACTCAATTGGAACCTCTTCCGAAATAGTGGAATCATTACTAGCTAAAGTTGACACTCTTAGAATCCACTTTCATAAATATCACACTAAGATTCAACATCCTCCAAAATAGTGGGATCACTAATTCCTAAAGTTGACACTCTTCCAAACCCACTTTAAATGATAGCATTATTCATACTCCAAAATATATAAGTGAAGTTCATGGATCATTCTACAACTAACCAATATCAAAGCTCAAAGTGTATAAGTGAAGCACATGAAGCATTCTATAAAACCGTACTCAAAAGATTTAAGTGAAGCACAAAGAGTAATTCTATAAGATCATACTTAAAAGATTTAAGTTAAGCTCATGAAGTATTCTATAAATCAATGAAGGGCTATCTCATGCTAGCGTGGTTCTTGAAGAAAAGGAAAAACACAAAGGACACAAATCATGTGAACAAAACAAAACCCGAGGTATACCGATAATTGTTGAAGAAGAAAGATGGGATGCCAACCGGGGCATCCCCAAGCTTAGATGCTTGAGTATCCTTTGAAATATTTACTTGGGTGCCTTGGGCATCCCCAAGCTTGAACTCTTGCCTCTCTTTATTCTTCTCATATTGATAGCTCCTCGACCTTCGGACACTTCATCCACACAAAACTTTAACAAAAACTTGTGAGATCCGTTAGTGTAATAAAGCAAATCACTACCTTTAGGTACTGTAATGAACTCATTCTTTATTTGTATGGGTGTTAAACCTACTGTATTCCAAGTTCTCTATGGTTCATACCCAACAATACTAGCCATAGATTCATCGAAATAAGCGAACAACACATGCAAAACAGAATCTGTTAAAAACAGAACAGTCTGTAGTAATCTGGAAGTTTGGCAAACTTCTGTAACTCCTAAAATTATAAACTAAATTTGACAATTTGAAAAATTAGTACAGAAGTAATTTGCAAAAAGAATCATAACCATTTGACTTTCCAGTTAAAAAATTAAATTCATGCACTACAGACAAAGTTTCTGTTTTTATTCTGCACAAAGCAAACAAGCAATCTAATCATCCTAAAACCAAGCTTGGCATATTATTTTTATAATACAATGAATATATACAAGGGGATAATTTTTTACAGAGAAACTTCCATGAAAAATTCTACATTGTTTCCGTGAGCATGAGCACAAGTGCTCAAGGTCGACCCTCACTTCTTCAATGCAAAACCTTCCAATCACTTCTCTCTTTGCAAAACTTTTTAGGCATGAGAGGCAAGTAAGATTTTTTTTTTCATTTTTAAATTTTTTTATGTTTCACCCACAACTAAACAGAAACAAAAAAGGAAAAACAAAATCTACTTAGTGAAGGAACCAAACAAGCACACACGAGAATATCAACCCCACGCTATTGCTCCCCGGCAACGGCGCCAGAAAAGAGCTTGATAATACCCAAGTGCAAGGAATCATCGTAGCAATTTCCAAAGGTGGAAGTGATAAGTATGGAGTGTCGAACCCACAAGGAGCTAAAGGTAAGATCAATATTCTCTCAAGCCCTATCTACCACTGATACGACTCTACGTGCACCGAACGTTTGCTTCCAACTAGCAACTAGAAATAAAACTATGTTATGGGTATGAAGAGGATAACTTTGCATGGCATCGGAGAGCTAAAACATAAAAGTTGGTGCTGTTATCATAAAGTTAGAATATATTACTAAATAATATAAATAGCGAGTGTGGAATAATGGTGGATCGGTGTAGGAATTGTCCTAGGCAATTGTTAACAAGACCGGTAATCACTATTGCAGTTTCATATGAGGGAGAGGCATAAGCTAACATACTTTCTCTACTTGGATCATATGCACTTATGATTGGAACTCTAGCAAGCATCCGCAACTACTAAAGATCATTAAGGTAAAACCCAACCATAGCATTAAAGCATCAAGTCCTCTTTATTCCCATACGCAACAATCCCTCTTACTCGGGTTTGTGTTTCAGTCACTCACCAACCCACTATAAGCGAATCATGAACGTATTGCAACACCCTACAACGGGAATCCCCCACGCTTGCGCGACACGGAGGGCACCATAGGACAGCACCAAAGTAAAACATACAACTCATATTAATCAAGATCATCAATCAACCCAAAGACAAAAGATATCTACTCAAAACATCATAGGATGGCAACACATCATTGGATCATAATATGTGGCATAAAGCACCATGCTCAAGTAGGGATTACAGCAGGGTGCGTGAGAGTGGACCGCGTAAAAGAGATGATGATGGTGATGATGATGGTGATGTTGATGAAGATGATCACCGTGGCGATGATTCCCCTCCCGATGGCACTCCGACCACGGAAGAGAGGAGGAGAGGTTCTCCCCTGTGCTTCCTCCTCCATGGCCTCCACCTTACGGTCCTTGGCCTTCATGGTGATGAAGACCCCTCAGGATACTCCTCCATGGCCCTTGGTGATGATGGCCCCCCCGCAGGCGCCGAGAGGGCCGAGATTGATTTGTCGTGGCTACAGAGGCTTGCGGCGGCGGAACTTCTGATCTAATCTCCGTTCTGGAAGTTTTAGGGTACGAGAGTATATATGGGTGCAGGGAGGACGTCGGTGGACTTCCGGGCTGACCACGAGGTAGGGGGGCGCGCCCCAGGGGGGTAGGCGCGTCCCCCACCCTCGTGGGCAGCCCGAGACTCCCCTGGTGAGCTTCCTGTACTCAATGGGCTTCTTCTGGTCCAAAAACAGGTTCCATGGAGTTTGAGGTCTTTTGGACCCCGTTTGATTTTCCTTTTCTTCGAAACACTGAAATAGGCTAAAAACAGCAATTACAGGCTGGGCCTCCGGTTAATAGGTTAGTCCCAAAAATAATATAAAAGTGGAAAATAAAGGCCAATATTGCCCGAAGCAGTAGATAATATAGCATGGAGCAATCAAAAATTATAGATACGTTGGAGACATATCAGTTCTCAGCTCCTTTTCTATCAACAATATGCAAATCAAATTCTTGAAGCAAGAGAACCTATCTAATAAGTCTAGGTTTTGCATCTTTCTTTTCCATAAGATATTTAATAGCAGCATGATCAGTGTGGTAGTTACTTTAGAATCAACAATATAGGGTCTGAATTTATCACAAGCAAATACAACTGCTAAAAGTTCCTTTTCGGTAGTAGCATAATTTCTTTGAGCATTGTCTAGAGTATTACTAGCTTAATGGATAACATTTAATTTCTTATCAACTCTTTGCCCTAGAACAACACCTACAACATAATCACTAGCATCACACATAATTTCAAAGGGTAAATTCCAATCAGGTGGCTGAACAACAGGTGCAGAGACTAAAGCTTTCTTAAGTATTTCAAATGCTTCTACACAATCATCATCAAAGACAAATGGTACATATTTTTGTAATAAATTAGTCAGAGGCCGAGAAAATTTTGAGAAGTCCTTAATGAACCTCCTATAAAATCCGACGTGACCAAGGAAACTTCTTATACCTTTGATGTCCTTGGGACATGGCATCTTTTCAATAGCATCAACCTTGGCTTTATCAACTTCAATACCTCTTTGAAACTTTGTGCCCCAAGACAATACCTTCATTAACCATAAAGTGGCACTTTTCCCAATTCAAGACAAGATTAGTTTCTTCACATCTACGCAAAACTCGATCAAGATTGCTCAAGCAATCATCAAAAGAGGATCCATAGACGGAAAAGTTGTCCATGAAAACCTCACAAATCTTTTCACAAAAGTCGAGAATATAGCCATCATGCATCTTTGAAAGGTAGCAGGTGCATTACATAAACCAAAAGGCATACGTCTATAAGCAAAAGTACCAAAAGGGCATGTAAAAGTAGTCTTTGATTGATCTTTAGCTGACACAGGTATTTGAGAGAAACCAGAATAACCATCTAGAAAGCAATAATGTGTATGTTTGCATAATCTTTCTAGCATTTGATCAATAAAAGGCAAGGGGTAATGATCTTTCTTAGTAGCTTTATTTAATTTGCGGAAATCAATTACCATCCTATAACCTGTAATAATTCTTTGCGGGATCAATTCATCTTTATCATTAGGGACAACAGTAATACCTCCCTTCTTAGGGACACAATGGACATGACTTACCCACTGACTATCAGCAACGGGATAAATTATACCTGCCTCCAGAAGCTTGAGTATTTCTTTTCTTACCACTTCTTTCATTTTAGGATTCAAATGTCGTTGAGGATCACGAACTGGTTTGGCATCCGCTTCCAAATTTATTTTATGTTCACATAGAGTAGGACTAATGCCCTTAAGATCATCAAGAGTATATCCAATAGCGGCACTGTGCTTCTTTAGAGTTTTCAATAATCTTTCTTCTTCATGCTCGGAAAGGTTAGCACTAATAATAACATGATATATTTTCTTTTCATCAAGATAAGCATATTTAAGATTATCAGGCAACGGTTTAAGCTCAAACACGGGATCACCCTTGGGTGGAGGAGGATCCCTAAGATTTCAACCGCAAATTGTGTTGTAGAATAGGTTCCTGTTTAAAGAATACTTCATCTATTTCCCTTCTTTCATTCATGAACATATCATTTTCATGGTCTAGCAAATAATGTTCTAAAGGATCACTAGGAGGTACGGTAATAGAAGCAAGACCAATGATTTCATCCTTACTAGGCAATTCTTCTTCATGGTGTTGTTTACTAAATTTAGAGAAATTAAACTCATGAACCATATCATCCAAGCCAATAGTAACAACATTCTTTTCGCAATCTATCTTAGCATTAACAGTGTTCAAGAAGGGTCTACCAAATATAATGGGACAAAAGCTATCTTGTGGGGAACTTAGAACAAGAAAATCAGCAGGATATTTAGTTTTCCCACACAAGACTTCAACATCTCTAACAATTCCCATTGCAGATATAGTATCTCCATTGGCAAGTTTAATTGTGACATCAATATCTTCTAACTCAGCAGGTGCAATTTCATGCTTAATTTCTTTATATAAATCATAAGGTATAACACTAGCACTAGCACCCATATCACATAAGCCATGATAACAATGATCTCCTATTTTAACAGAAATATCATGCACGCCTACCACAGGTCTATGTTTATCTTTAGCACAAGGTTTAGCAATTCTAGCAGTTTCACCACAGAATTGAATAACATGCCCATCAATATTATTAGACAAGAGATCTTTAACAATAGCAATATTAGGTTCTACTTTGATTTGCTCTGGAGGTGTATAAGTTCTAATGTTGCTTTTACGAACCACAGTTGAAGCTTTAGCATGATCCTTTATTCTAACAAGGAAAAGTGGTTTCTCAACATAAGAAGTGGGAACAATAGGATCATTATAAGTGACAGTCTTTTCTTCAACTTTAATAGGTGCAGCTACTTTTACTTCTATGGGAGGATGATATTTAAACCACTTCTCCTTGGGGAGATCAACATAAGGAGCAAAAGATTCACGAGAAAGAAGCTACTATCTCGAGTCAAGTCCATATTTAGTGCTGAACTTACGGAAAATATCGGTATCCATAAAAGATTTAACACAATCAAACTTAGGTGTCATACCTGACTCCTTACCTTCGTCGAGGTCCCAATCTTTAGAGTTGCATTTAATTCTATCCAATAAATTGCATCTGAATTCAATAGTCTTCATCATAAAAGAGCCAGCACAAGAAGTATCGAGCATGGTGCGATTGTTATCAGAAAGACGAGCATAAAAATTCTGAAGAATTGTCACTTTTGAGAGCTCATGATTGGGGCATGAATATAACATTGATTTAAGCCTCCCCCAAGCTTGAGCGATGCTTTCTCCTTCGCGAGGCCAAAAATTATATATATAATTGCGATCACGATGAACAAGATGCATAGGGTAATATTTTTGATGAAATTCCAATAACAATCTTTTATAGTTCCATGATCTCGTATCATCACATAGCCTATACCATGTCAATGCATCTCCCTTCAAAGATAAAGGGAATACCTTGTTCTTAACAACATCATCGGGTATACCTGCAAGCTTAAATAGTCCACAAACTTCATCCACATAGAGTAGATGTTCATCAGGATGCTTTGTTCCATCTCCTGTAAAAGTATTAGCTAGCAGTTTTTCCATCATACCGAAGGAAATTCAAAAGGAGTTTCATTTTCAATAGGTTCAGTAGGTTGAGGGGCAACTCTTTGCTCTACAGACGGGTGAAGATACCTGAACAAGCCCCTCGAGAATTACTTTCCATAGTAACAAGTGATGAAATTTCAGCACACTAAATAAATTTTTCCTTACCAAATTCCACCTACCAAAGGCGCTACACTCCCCGGCAACGGCGCCAAAAAAGAGTCTTGATGACCCACAAGTATAGGGGATCTATCGTAGTCCTTTCGATAAGTAAGAGGGTCGAACCCAACAAGGAGTAGAAGGAAATGATAAGCGGTTTTCAGCAAGGTATTCTCTGCAAGTACTGAAATAAGTGGTAACAGATAGTTTTGTGATAAGATAAATTGTAACCGGCAACAAGTAACAAGAGTAAATAAAGTGCAGCAAGGTGGCCCAATCCTTTTTGTAGCAAAGGACAAGCCTGGACAAACTCTTATAATAGGAAAAGCGCTCCCGAGGACACATGGGAATTATCGTCAAGCTAGTTTTCATCACGTTCATATGATTCACGTTCGGTACTTTGATAATTTGATATGTGGGTGGACCGGTGCTTGGGTGTTGTTCTTACTTGAACAAGCATCCCACTTATGATTAACCTCTATTGCAAGCATCCACAACTACAACAAAAGTATTAAGGTAAACCTAAGCATAGCATGAAGCATATGGATCCAAATCAGCCCCTTACGAAGCAACGCATAAACTAGGGTTTAAGCTTACATCACTCTAGCAACCCATCATCTACTTATTACTTCCCAATGCCTTCCTCTAGGCCCAAATAATGGTGAACTGTTATGTAGTCGACGTTCACATAACACCACTAGAGGCTAGACAACATACATCTCATCAAAATATCGAACGAATACCAAATTCACATGACTACTAATAGCAAGACTTCTCCCTTGTCCTCAGGAACAAAGGTAACTACTCACAAAGCATATTCATGTTCATAATCAGAGGGGTAATAATATGCATAAAGGATCTGAACATATGATCTTCCACCAAATAAACCAATTAGTATCAGCTACAAGGAGTAATCAACACTACTAGCAACCTACTAGCACCAATCCCGGACTTGGAGACAAGAATTGGATACAAGAGATGAACTAGGGTTTGGAGATGAGGCAGTCTTTGGTGAAGATGTTAATGGAGATTGCCCTCTTCCGATGAGAGGAGCGTTGGTGATGACGATGGTGATGATTTCCCCCTCCGAGGGGAAGTGTCCCCGGCGGAACAGCTCTGCTAGGAGCACTAGATTGGTTACGCCAAGGTTCCGCCTCGTGGCGTGAGTCTCGTCGAAAGGTTGCTTTTTATTTTTCTCATCAAAAGACTTCATATAGGAGAAGATGGGCGTCGGAGAGCCACGGGCCCCCCACCCTCGTGAGCAGGGTGTGGGCCCCCTGGCCTTGATCTTTGGCGATGATTTTTATTTATTTATTTTAAGATATTCCGTGGAGTTTCAGGACTTTTGGAGTTGCGCAGAATAGGTCTCCAATATTTGCTCCTTTTCCGGCCCAGAATTGCAATTGCCGGCATTCTCCCTCTTCATGTAAACCTTGTAAAATAAAAGAGAATAGCCATAAGTATTGTGACATAACGTGAAATAACAGCCCATAATGCGATAAATATCGATATAAAAGCATGATGCAAAATGGACGTATCACATGTACATCCATGACGATTTTATTACAGAATCAAGATAATCATACCTGTGCTGTCGTAGAAGTGTTCCATGACATTACCAAAATTATCATCACGGAAGTGTCCACTTCCATGACGATAAATCGTGGGTCACAGAAGTGCTTTCGTCAAGGGTGACCGACACGTAGCATCCACCGTAACGGAACGCCGTTAAGCTATCGGGTCGGGTTTTGGATCCGATAACCCGTTAACAGCCCCGACCAATGGGAAATTTCCACATGTAAAATTCTTATTGGCCGGACGAAACACGTGTCAGCTCGTCAGTGGGTCAGATAGGCGCCTATGATATGTCGACACGTGCTACGGCCCACCACTGGCCCATTTAGCTTACAAAGCCGCCCCGTTTGACTTGGTCAAAATTTAACGGGTTGGCCCAAGAAAAGCCTGTTAACGGTCTCTTCGCAAATAGCCCATTTTACGGCCCGTTAACTCACGGCCCGTTAGGCCCTAAAGGAAATCGGCCCAACAACGTCATGTGGGCCGTCGAATATAACAAGAGCCCATTTCACTTTGTAACATCCCAAATTTTCAATTTGGAATGTTATACTCTAGATCATCATTGCATATCATATTTTATTGCATTTTGGCTTGATCCTAGAAATTTCACGCAACTCAAGGACCCACGGAGAGAGTTGGGAATTTCATTATTTTCATATTTGAGTTTTCTCAAATTTTGAAAATAGGATCATTTGATTTTATTTATTTTATCTTCAATTATTTCTATAACAAAAATATGAGAGAGGGAATAAAATGACTTTCCCAAAATAAAGAAATATTGAAGGTTTAATAAAAAATCAAATAAGATTTTATTTTGGAGTTTATCGCTATTTTATTTGAATTTAGGAAAAATGCGCATTTTTCAAAATTGCGTTTAGGCCCCAAATAAATGTTCATCTTGGCCGGCTTGATTTTAGAAGCCGGGGAGAATTTATTTAGGGATTTTTGGAGTCCGTTTAGTATTTCTTTTATTTGTTTTTCTGCGCGAAAGTATTTTAAAAAAAAAAGAGGAACCGACTCCGGGCCGTACCCGAGCGGGACACCGCCCGGGGGGGGGGGGCTTTATAAGATGGGCCCCCCTGCCCCGAAGCCCACCGCTGCCCCCAGCCCAACTCGCGTCGCCGCCGCCGCCAGATCCGCGCCACCGCCGCCGCACTTCGCCACTTCGCCGCTGCCGGGCCGCTGCCGTCGAGCCGACCGCCGCCGCCGCCGTTGACCCGCCGGAGGTAGTCCCCGTCGCCGGCGGTTTTCCTCGAGAAAACCATTTGGTTTTTCCGCCGGTTTTTCGTTCGTTTTAAAAAAAAAACCCCAGATCTGTTTTTTCGGTTAGTTTATTTAGCGAGCGTTCGCTCGTTCGTTCATTTTAACAAACGATTTTCGTCGTTTAGCCGCAGACAGAGAACATTCGTTCGTTAGCCTGTTCGTCCGTTTTTCTTTTTCTTGGATTTTTCGCGATTATTTCTGATCGTGATTTCCGATCCGATTTTCGTTCTAGTATAACTTTTCGCTCGTTTATCGGAATCAGGCGATTCAAGCGCCTAGAGTTTCGTCTCAAAACCCTCTTTCCGATTAATCAACTCAAATAAGTTTTTGCCTCAGTAAAATTTGACTTAGGTCCAGATTAGTAAACGAAGCTTGTTTCTTTCGCCGTTTGACTTTCGTTACTTCGTTTGATTTGATTCTTTTTGCAAACCGGAGTTCTTAAGTTGAGCTTTCTGGTTAGATCTTTTATTTGAGTTTTACAAATGCATTAGATGAGTACTTATTGTATGTTTGTTTGATTGGGAATAGAGTGCCCGGAGTGCGCCGCTTGCTATTTTGAATCTCTAGGTTTCGCGGATCATCAACAAGGCAAGTAACACTTTGATCATATCCTTTTCATACCCAGTTTTTATGCATTAGATCAATCCTCAAACATTGTATGACTAGGATCTAATTAAATTGTGGGTTTTGGAAAAGTAGATGAGGTAGTACCTATTACCTATTTTATAATCTAACCCTTGGGAGTTACTTCTACGTTTGCTTATATTGCCATGCTATGCTAGTAGACGTGGATTGGGTGAGTGTATCCATGACAGATGTGAGTTTATTAATTAATGGTTTATTTAAGGTGGCAACTTTAATACACATCTGGGTGGATTGAGGTACATGGGTATTCCAGGATTGCCTGTTTTTCTTTATGGACCGCCACCCAGGCTCAAAGGGATCATGAGATTATTCATGCTAGAAACTTCCGTGTGCAGCCACAAGCTACTATGGGCTCTAGCATAGTTGATTAAGTCGTGCGAACTCTTACAGTGGTAGACTAGCAGATGTAGGGGATGTAGGTGTAACGATCTACCCAATCGTAAGGTGCTAGCGCTTCTGAAAGACTATGTTTCGGTCATCCGTTTCTCAAACATCATGTAGTGCGAGAATCCCAACGGAGGAGATCGAGTCTTGTGGGGAAAAGTGCGCAAACCTCTGCAGAGTGTATAAAAACTAATCATGGTTAGCCGTGTCCCCGGTTATGGACATCTTGAGTATCTAGTACTTGGATTATCATGTGAATCTCATCATGTTACTTTAAATAATATTGTTGGGCTTTAATGATGATGCTTAATTGGGATTGAGAATGCTGTCAACCATTCTCAATGTTTAACAACCACCATGATAGTTAAATAAAATTATTCCTTTGTAGTAGGGAAAAATTGGCTTTACGCAGAACTGTAACCATAGAGCTTTCCACCAGCCATATATGCATGTAGTATAGCATTACTCTTTCATATTACTCTCTATGTGTTACCTTGCCAAAGATATTCCATGTCTTGACCCGTTTTGGCTGCAACGTTCATGTTGCAGACTTTTCGCAACGACGAGTAAGGTGCCTTTAGGTCGTGGTTCTATACTCAGTGATGCCGTTGGAGTTGATGGACTCGCTTATCTTCCAAGCCTTCTGCTGTTATCGTTATTAGATGGCCTTAAGCCATATTTATTGTAATAAGTTCTCTTTTGAGACATTCGATGTAATAAGTGTGTGATTGCTACTCTGTTATAAATCCTTCAAGTACTGTGCATGTCAGCATTACTGATCCAGGGATGACAGGGAGGCACAGATATCGATTGTTTGAGGTCCGGTCCTACAAGATGGTATCGAGCACACGACCGTAGAGGACACGACCACTAAGCTAAGGCCCTAGATCACTACTCTTTCTTCTCATTTCTGACTCCTCATCTTTTCTACTCTTTTAGGATGGCGGATGCAAGGAACAAGTTCATGCAATCGGATGATGATACACCTTTTGGACGTCACTTGAAAGAAGTCACTAGATACCTGAACATCGGAGTACCAAGCTTCACCGGGACCTATAACGCCACTTTACCCGAAGAGGAGCGCTGGATGATTCAAGTTCAAGTTCCAGGAAGGACGTCCGCGCCAGTCACGGAGCCCATAGAGTTTTCCTTTGATGCACCAACCTGGAATCTAGGAAAGAGCATGGCTGCCCACATCACCATGGGACGTATTGGAGAAGTTTACCGCAATGATCTCAAGGATACTATATACCAGATTTGTGGGTGCCGAGATGAGCAATGGGAGATGATCAGCACCAGGAAGGATAGATCAATCGCAGCTTTTATCCAGGAGTTAAACCAGCACATCCGACGCCACGAGAACCAGATGTGCGCAGGCATGATGGATCTGCAGAAGGATTTGACCAAGATCACGGAGCTAGAGGAAGAACTCAAGGCTACACGTAAAGATTATATGGAGGAAATCGAAGTGCTAGTGGAGAAGAATGACGACCTAACCAGGAAGCTAGGAGTTTTCATGGGAGACCCCGCACTGTGAAGAGAAGGCAGCGATTCCACTTGCCTAATTATCTATATCATCATTTTCGTCACCGACTCAGACCTAGACGACAGCGATGATGACTATGTTGATGAAGCTGGAGCAGATATCATGGAGTCTTCATCGGAGCAGTTTTTCTAGTTGACCACCATAACAGTAGTAGTATTTTCCCCATTATATCTAGTATAGTCTGAGCACTTTTGTAACGATAGATAGACCGTTGTATGCCTTTGTTTGAATTGATTGGAGTGAATTTTTGTTTGAATTTGCCTCATATGCATATGGGTAGTGTTTTCTCTCTAGACCTCATTCTATTCTATATTCTCATCTTCTCTAAAAACCCTCAGATGCCTCCGAGACGCGACACCGGATTTGTTTCCCCACCGGAGATCACCCAGTTGATTCAACATCAGAATGCTTTGATGCAAGCACTAGTAAAGAACCAAGGCAACAACAACAACAAAAACAACCCACCACCACCACCACCTGTTGACTATCTGACCCGTTTCTTGAGGCTGAATCCGCCGGTATTTTCCAGTAGCACCGAGCCGATTGTTGCAGATGATTGGCTCTGCAAGGTTGGAAGGGAGCTGGCCACTGCCAGAGGCACAGATGCGGAGAGAGTTCATTTTGCCGCACATCAGCTTGATGGACCCGCAGCATCATGGTGGGAGAATTACACAACCACACACCCTATTGACACTGTCACATGGGACCAGTTTCAGCAAGCTTTCCGTACTGCTCATGTTTCAGCAGGAGCTATGGCCATGAAGAAGCGTGAGTTTCACAACTTACGCCAAGGAGGACGCACTATAGGCCAGTATGTGGAAGACTTTAGTAAGTTAGCATGTTATGCCCCAGATGACGTTGCTACAGATGCAGCTAAGCAGGAGAAATTTCTGGAAGGACTGAATGATGAGCTGAGCATGCAGTTGATGGTAGCAACTTTCGACAACTACCAGGAGTTGGTAGATCATGCTCTTATGATTGAAGGGAAGCAGCAACGGACTGAAAACCGCAAGAGGAAGTATGGTCAAGGGAAGTACAATTCGGGAGCTCAGCAGAAGCTACGCTTTACCCCGAAACCGGGAGGAAATTTTCAGCATACCCATGGAGGAGGGAATCCGCATAATCATAATGGCTCCAAGAATGGTAACGGGAATGGAGGAAGCAACGGACAAAACCGCACCAACCCGTCAACCCCAACTAAGAGAGACCTGAGCCAAGTCACTTGCTTTAAGTGTCAGAAGACTGGACATTATGCCAATGAATGTCCTAAATCCCATAATGGAAATGGCAATGGAAGCTCTGGGAAGAAGACGAACCCTTTCAACAGGGGACAGGTGAACCACGTTAACGTGAAGGAGGTTGAAGCCCAGCCAGATGCAGTAATAGGTAAGTTTTTGGTTAAGTCATTTACTGCAATCGTTATTTTTGATACTGGTGCATCGCATTCATACATATCAAGGGGATTTGTGGATAATTATAAGCTGCCCACCAAGGTTCTTAGAACACCTATGTTAGTAAGCTCACCAGGAGCGGAGTATATGGCTAGTCGAGGATCTTTTCAAGTGCCATTGAGCATAGGTAGGCATGTTTTCCCCACGGATTTAATCATTCTGGAATCGCAAGGTTTGGACGTGATTCTAGGTATGGATTGGCTATCGATGTATGGAGGAAACATCGATTGCGCCAGTAAGTCGATTTTTCTTACCACCCCAGAAGGAAGAAGAATCAAGTATGTGTCACGGCATGAGCCGAAGAGGACTCAAGTGAATTCCTTATCAGGAGTTGTGCAGGAGGAAGTATCAGTGGTGAAGGATTTCCCTGATGTATTTCTAGAAGAGTTGCCAGGTATGCCACCGGATAGAGACATTGAGTTTTTGATTGAGCTTTTGCCAGGCACATGGCCGTTATCTAAGAGACCGTACCAGATTCCCACACAAGATTTGGAGGAAATTAAGAAGCAGATTAAGGAGTTACTGGATAAAGGTTTTATTCGCCCAAGTTCTTCACCTTGGGGATCGCCAGTACTTCTAGTGGAGAAGAAGGATGGTGTTGGGGAATGTAGTAATTTCAAAAAAATTCCTACGCACACGCAAGATCATGGTGATGCATAACAACGAGAGGGGGAGTGTATCTTCATACCCTTGAAGATCGCTAAGCGGAAGCGTTTATCAATGCGGTTGATGTAGTCGTACGTCTTCACGATCCGACCGATCCAAGTACCGAACGCACGGCACCTCCGAGTTCTGCACACGTTCAGCTCGATGACGTCCTCGCCTTCTCGATCCAGCAAGACGGACGAAGTAGTAGATGAGTTCCAGCAGCACGACGGCGTGGTGACGGTGTTGGTGAAGAACAATCTCCGCAGGGCTTCGCCTAAGCACTACGGAAACTATGACGGAGGATAAACTAGAGGGGACGGGGTTGCCGGCACACGGCTTGGTGTTTCTTGATGTGTCTTTGGTGCTAGCCCTACCCCTCTATTTATATGTTGAGCCCTGGGGTCGAAACTTGGAGTAAAAGCCTCCACAAAGTCGGTTTCACCCGAAAGGCAAGAGTGCTTCTTGGACTCCAGGGCTAGACGCCCGGGTCCCTGGCGTCTGGGTCCAGACGCCGGGAACCCGGGCGTCTGGCCCCTGGACTCCGCAAAACTTCCTTTTTCGCTTTTCAAAAACCTTGTGGGCTTTCCCCTTTGGCCCAAATAACGTGTTCTCGTACCTAAACATTTCGGGAAACATCCGGAACCCCTTTCGGAGATCAAACACTGTTATCCCAGATATCAAACTTTATCTCCGGACCATTCCGGAGTTCCTCGTCATGTCCATGATCTCATCCGGGACTCCGAACAACATTCGGTTACCAACATACATAACTCATATAATACTATATCGTCAACAAAACGTTAAGCGTGCGGACCCTACGGGTTCGAGAACTATGTAGACATGACCGAGACACGTTTTTGGTCAATAACCAATAGCGGGACCTGGATGCCCATATTGGCTCCCACACATTCTAAGAAGATCTTTATCGGTCAAACCGCATAACAACATACGTTGTTCCCTTTGTCATCGGTATGTTACTTGCCTGAGATTTGATCGTCGGTATCTTAATACCTAGTTCAATCTCGTTACCGGCAAGTCTCTTTACTCGTTACGTAATACATCATCCCGCAACTAACTCATTAGTTGCAATGCTTGCAAGGCTTATAGTGATGTGCATTACCGAGTGGGCCCAGAGATACCTCTCCGAGCAATCGGAGTGACAAATCCTAATCTCGAACACGCCAACCCAACATGTACCTTCGGAGACACCTGTAGAGCTCCTTTATAATCACCCGATTACGTTGTGATGTTTGGTAGCACACAAAGTGTTCCTCCGGTAAGCAGGAGTTGCATAATCTCATAGTCATAGGAACATGTATAAGTTATGAAGAAAGCGGTAGCAACATACTAAGCGATCAAGTGCTAAGGCTAACGGAATGGGTCAAGTCAATCACATCATTCTCCTAATGATGTGATCCCGTTAATCAAATGACAACTCTTTTGTCCATGGCTAGGAAACATAACCATCTTTGATAAACGAGCTAGTCAAGTAGAGGCATACTAGTGACACTATGTTTGTCTATGTATTCACACATGTATTATGTTTCCGGTTAATACAATTCTAGCATGAATAATAAATATTTATCATGATATAAGGAAATAAATAATAACTTTATTATTGCCTCTAGGGCATATTTCCTTCAGTCTCCCACTTGCACTAGAGTCAATAATCTAGTTCACATCATCATGTGATTCAACACCAATATTCACATCTGTATGTGATTAACACCCATAGTTCACATCGTCATGTGACCAACACCCAAAGGGTTTACTAGAGTCAATAATCTAGTTAACATCACTATGTGATTAACACCCAAAGAGTACTAAGGTATGATCATGTTTTGCTCATGTGAGAAGTTTAGTCAAAGGGTTACATCACATTGAGCCGTATGTATTTTGCAAATATTCTATGTCTACAATGCTCTTGCGGAGCTACTCTAGCTTATTGCTCCCACTTTCAATATGTATCCAGATTGAGACTTAGAGTCATCTGGATTAGTGTAAAAGTTTGCACCGATGTAACTTTTACGATTTAACTCTTTATCACCTCCATAATCGAGAAACATCTCCTTAGTCACGACTATGGATATTCTTGACCAACATCCAAAGGATCTACTATTAGATCAAAATTGTATTCCTCTGCCAAATTCGAGCAAGGTATACAATAGGTCTGGTCCATAGCATGGCATACTTTTATAGAACCTATGGTGATGCATAGGGAATGACTTTCATTCTCTTTCTATTTTCTGCCATGGTCGGGATTTGAGTCTTACTCAATTTCATACCTTTGCAACACATGCAAGAACTCTTTCTTTGACTGTTCCATTTTGAACTACTTCAAAATCTTGTCAAGGTATGTACTCGTTGAAAATCTTATCAAGCGTCTTGATCTATCTCTATGGATCTTGATGCTCAATGTGTAAGCAGCTTTACTGAGGTCTTTCTTTGAAAAACTCTTTTCAAACACTCCTTTATGCTTTGCAGAAAAATTCTACATCATTTCCGATGAACAATATGTTATTCACACATTCTTATCAGAGAGTCTGTAGTGCTCCCACTCACTTTCTTGTAAATACAGGCCTTTCCAAAAGTGCATATAAAACCATATGCTTTGATCAACTCATCAAAGCGTATATTCCAACTCCGAGATGCTTGCACCAATCCATTGATGGATCGCTGGAGCTTGCATATTTTGTTAGCACTTTTAGGATTGACAAAACCTTTTGGTTGTATCATATACAACACTTCTTTAAGAAATATCCATTTAAGGAATGCAGTTTTGACATCCATTTGCCAGATTTCATAAAATGTGGCAATTGCTAACATGATTCAGACAGACTTAAGCATCGTTACGAGTGAGAAAATCTCATCATATTCAACACCTTGAACTTGTCGAAAACCTTTCGCAACAAGTCGAGCTTAGTAGATAGTAACACTACAATCAGTGTCTGTCTTCCTCTTGAAGATCCATTTATTTAACATGGCTTGCTGATCATCGAGCAAGTCAATCAAAGTCCATACTTTGTTCTCATACATGGATCATATCTCAGATTTTATGGCCTCAAGCCATTTCATGAATCTGGGCTCATCATCGCTTCCTCATAGTTCGTAGGTTCATCATGGTCTATTAACATGACTTCCGAACATGATTCTTGTACCACTGCAGTGCGGATCTTACTCTGGAAGACCTACGAGGTTTGGTAGCAACTTGATCTGAAGTTTCATGATCATCATCATTAACTTCCTCACTAATTGGTGTAGGAATCACTAGAACTGATTCCTGTGATGAACTACTTTCCATTAAGGGAGAAGGTACAATTACCTCATCAAGTTCTACTTTCCTCCCACTCACTTCTTTCGAGAGAAACTTCTTCTCTAGAAAGGATCCATCTTAGCAATGAATAACTTGCCTTCGGATCTGTGATAGAAGGTGTACCCAATAGTTACCTTTGGGTAGTCTATGAAGACGCACTTCTCCGATTTGGGTTCGAGCTTATCAGGTTGAAACTTTTTCACATAAGCATCGCAGCCTCAAAATTTAAGAAACGACAACTTTGGTTTCTTGCCAAACCATAGTTCATAAGGCGTCGTCTCAACGGATTTTGATGGTGCCCTTTTTAAAGTGAATGCAACTGTCTCTAATGCATAACCCCCAAAACGATAGTGGTAAATCAGTAAGATACATCATAGATCGCACTATATCCAATAAAGTGCGGTTATGACGTTCGGACACACCATTACGATGTGGTGTTCCATGTGGCGTGAGCTGTGAAACTATTACACATTGTTTTATATGAAGGCCAAACTCATAACTCAAATATTCTCCTCCACGATCAGATCGTAGAAACTTTATTTTCTTGTTACGATGATTCTCCACTTCACTCTAAAATTCTTTGAACTTTTCAAATGTTTCAGACTTGTGTTTCATTAAGTAGATATACCCATATCTGCTCAAATCATCTGTCAAGGTCAGAAAATAACGATACTCGCCACGAGCATCAACACTCATTGGATCACATACATCAGTATGTATTATTTCCAATAAATCAGTAGCTCGTTCCATTGTTCCGAAGAACGGAGTTTTAGTCATCTTTCCTAGAAGGCACGGTTCACAAGCATCAAATGATTCATAATCAAGTGATTCCAAAAACCCATTAGCATGGAGTTTCTTCATGCGCTTTACACCGATATGACCCAAACGGCAGTGCCACAAATAAGTTGCACTATTATTATCAACTTTGCATCTTTTGGCATCAATATTATGATTATGTGTATCACTACGATCGAGATCCAACAAACTATTTTCATTGGGTGTATGACCATCGAAGGCTTTATTCATGTAAACAGAACAACAATTATTCTCTGACTTTAAATGAATAACCGTATTGCAATAAACATGATCAAATCATATTCATGCTCAACGTAAACGCCAAATAACATTTATTTAGGTTCAACACTAATCTCGAAAGTATAGGGAGTGTGCGATGATGATCATATCAATCTTGGAACTACTTCCAACACACATCGTCACTTCACCCTCAACTAGTTTCTGTTTATTCTGTATCTCCTGTTTCGAGTTACCAATTTTTAGCAACCGAACAAGTATCAAATACCTAGGGGCTACTATAAACACTAGTAAGGTACACATCAATAACCTGTATATCAAATATACCCTTGTTCACTTTGCGATCCTACTTATCCACCAAATATCCAAGGTATTTCCGCTTCCAGTGACCATTTCCTTTGCAGTAGAAGCACTCAGTTTCAGGCTTTGGGCCAGCTTTGGGCTTCTTCATGGGAGTGACAACTTGCTTGCCATTCTACTTCAAGTCCCTTTCTTTTCCTTTGCCCTTTTCCCGAAACTAGTGGTCTTGTCAATCATCAACACTTGATGCTCTTTTCTTGATTCCTACCTTCATCGATTTCAGCATCATGAAGAGCTCGGGAATTGTTTTCGTCATCCCTTGCATTATAGTTCATCACGAAGTTCCAGTAACTTGGTGATGGTGACTAGAGAACTCAAACAATCACTATCTTATCTGGAAGGTTAACTCCCACTTGATTCAAGCGATTGTAGTACTCAGACAATCTAAGTACTTGCTCACTAGTTGAGCAATTCTCCTCCATCTTTTAGGCGAAGTATTTGTCGAGGTCTCATACCTCTTGACACGGGCATGAGTCTGAAATACCAATTTCATCTCTTGAAACATCTTATATGTTCCATGACGTTTCAAAAATGTTTTGTAGTCGGTTCTAAGCCATAAAGCATGGTGCACAAAACTATCAAGTAGTCATCATATTGAGCTAGCCAAACGTTCATAACGCCTGCGCATTTGCTCCTGCAATAGGTCTGTCACCTAGCGGTGCATCAAGGACATAATTCTTCTGTGCAGCAATGAGGATAAACCTCAGATCACGGACCAAGTCCGCATCATTGCTACTAACATCTTTTCAACTTAGTTTTTCTCTAGGAACACATATAAAAACATAGGGAAGCAAAAACATAGGGAAGCAAAAACATAGGGAAGCAACAACGCGAGCTATTGATCTACAAAATAATTTGCAAAATACTACCAGGACTAAGTTCATGATAAATAGTTCAATTAATCATATTACTTAAGAACTCCCACTTAGACAAACATCTCTCTAGTCATCTAAGTGATCACGTGATCCAAATCAACTAAACCATGTCCGATCATCACGTGAGATGGAGTAGTTTCAATGGTGAACATCACTATGTTGATCATATCTACTATATGATTCATGCTCGACCTTTCGGTCTCCGTGTTCTGAGGCCATATCTGTATATGCTAGGCTCGTCAAGTTTAACTTTGAGTATTCCGCGTGCGCAACTGTTTTGCACCCGTTGTATTTGAACGTAGAGCCTATCACACCCGATCATCACGTGGTGTCTCAACACGAAGAACTTTCGCAACGGTGCATACTCAGGGAGAACACTTCTTGATAATTAGTGAGAGATCATCTTAAAATGCTACCGTCAACCAAAGCAATATAAGATGCATAAAGGATAAACATCACATGCAATCAATATAAGTGATATGATATGGCCATCATCATCTTGTGCTTGTGATCTCCATCTTCGAAGAACCGTCGTGATCACCATCGTCACCGGTGCGACACCTTGATCTTCATCGTAGCATCGTTGTCGTCTCGGCAAACTTATGCTTCGACAACTATCGCTACCGCTTAGTGATAAAGTAAAGCATTACAGGGCGATTGCATTGCATACAATAAAGCGACAACCATATGGCTCCTGCCAGTTGCCGATAACTCGGTTACAAAACATGATCATCTCATACAATAAAATAGAGCATCACGTCTTAACCATATCACATCACAACATGCCCTGCAAAAACAAGTTAGACGTCCTCTACTTTGTTGTTGCAAGTTTTACGTGGCTGCTACGGGCTTAGCAAGAACCGTTCTTACCTACGCATCAAAAACCATAACGATAGTTCGTCAAGTTAGTGCTGTTTTAACCTTCGCAAGGACCGGGCGTAGCCACACTTGGTTCAACTAAAGTTGGAGAAACAGACACCCGCCAGCCACTTGTGTGCAAATCACGTCGGTAGAACCAGTCTCGCGTAAGCGTACACGTAATGTCGTTCCGGGCCGCTTCATCCAACAATACGCCGAACGAAAGTAAGACATGCTGGTAAGTAGTATGACTTGTATCGCCCACAACTCACTTGTGTTCTACTCGTGCATATAACATCTACGCATAAAACCTAGGCTCTGATGCCACTGTTGGGGAACGTAGTAATTTCAAAAAAATTCCTACACACATGCAAGATCATGGTGATGCATAACAACGAGAGGGGGAGTGTATCTTCATACCCTTGAAGATCGCTAAGCGGAAGCGTTTATCAACGTGGTTGATGTTGTCGTACGTCTTCACGATCCGACCGATCCAAGTACCGAACGCACGGCACCTCCGAGTTCTGCACACGTTCAGCTCGATGACGTCCTCGCCTTCTCGATCCAGCAAGACGGGCGAAGTAGTAGATGAGTTCCGGCAAGACGACGGGCGTGGTAGCGGTGTTGGTGAAGAACAATCTCGCAGGCTTCGCCTAAGCACTACGGAAACTATGACGGAGGATAAACTAGAGGGGACGGGGTTGCGGCACACGGCTTGGTGTTTCTTGATGTGTCTTTGGTGGTAGCCCTACCCTCTATTTATATGTTGAGCCACAGGGGTCGAAACTTGGAGTAAAGCCTCCACAAAGTCGGTTTCACCCGAAAGGCAAGAGTCCTTCTCGGACTCCGGGGCGAGACGCCGGGTTCGGCGTCGGGACCCGAACGCCGAGGACCTGGCGTCGGCCCCTGAACTCATAAAACTTCCTTTGCGCTTTCCAAAACCTTGTGGGCATTCCCCTTTTGCCCAAATAACGTGTTCTCGTACCCAATCATTTCGGGAAACATCCGGAACCCCTTCCGGTGAATTCCGGAACCCTTCCGGAGATCAAACACTATTATCCCATATATCAAACTTTATCTCCGGACCATTCCGGAGTTCCTCGTCATGTCCATGATCTCATCCGGGACTCCAAACAACATTCGGTTACCAACATACATAACTCATATAATACTATATCATCAACGAAACGTTAAGCGTGCGGACCCTACGGGTTCGAGAACTATGTAGACATGACCGAGACACGTTTCCGGTCAATAACCAATAGCGGGACCTGGATGCCCATATTGGCTCCCACATATTCTACGAAGATCTTTATCGGTCAAACGGCATAACAACATACGTTGTTCCCTTTGTCATCGGTATGTTACTTGCCCGAGATTTGATCATTGGTATCTTAATACATAGTTCAATCTTGTTACCGGCAAGTCTCTTTACTCGTTACGTAATACATCATCCCGCAACTAACTCATTAGTTGCAATGCTTGCAAGGCTTATAGTGATGTGCATTACCGAGTGGGCCCAGAGATACCTCTCCGACAATTAGAGTGACAAATCCTAATCTCGAAATACGCCAACCCAACATGTACCTTCGGAGACACCAGAGAGCTCCTTTATAATCACCCGATTCACGTTGTGACGTTTGGTACCACACAAAGTGTTCCTCCGGTAAACGGGAGTTGCATAATCTCATAGTCATAGGAACATGTATAAGTTATGAAGAAAGCAGTAGCAACATACTAAACAATCAAGTGCTAAGGCTAACGGAATGGGTCAAGTCAATCACATCATTCTCCTAATGATGTGATCCCGTTAATCAAATGACAACTCTTTTGTCCATGGCTAGGAAACATAACCATCTTTGATAAACGAGCTAGTCAAGTAGAGGCATACTAGTGACACTATGTTTGTCTATGTATTCACACATGTATTATGTTTCCGGTTAATACAATTCTAGCATGAATAATAAATATTTATCATGATATAAGGAAATAAATAATAACTTTATTATTGCCTCTAGGGCATATTTCCTTCAGATGGATCATTGAGAATGGTTGTTGATTATCGAGGATTAAATGAAGTAACTATCAAGAATAAGGACCCGTTGCCGATGATCAATGATTTGTTTGGCCAATTACAAGGAGCTAAGGTATTTTCCAAGATCGATTTGCTATCAGGATACCATCAGTTCAAGATTCGAGAGCAGGATATACGTAAGACAGATTTTACCACCAGGTATGGGCTGTACGAGTATACCGTTATGTCATTTGGACTGACTAACACACCTGCCTATTTCATGAACATGGTGAACAAGGTGTTTATGGAGTTTTTGGACAAGTTCGTCGTGGTGTTCATTGATGATATTTTGGTTTACTCGAAGAATGAAGAGGAGCATACGGAGCATTTGTGTTTAGTACTTGAGAAGCTCAGAGAACATTATTTATATGCCAAGTTCAGTGGAGCCACCACATCGAGGATGAAGCCACCTGGGAGTGAGAGGAAGATCTGCTGAAGGACCACCCTCACCTATTTTCTAGCCAACCCGAATCTCGAGGGCGAGATTCATCTTAAGGGGGGTAGGTTTGTAACATCCCAAATTTTTTATTTGGAATGTTATACTCTAGATCATCATTGCATATCATATTTTATTTCATTTTGGCTTGATCCTAGAAATTTCACGCAACTCAAGGACCCACGGAGAGAGTTGGGAATTTCATTATTTTCATATTTGAGTTTTCTCAAAATTTTAAAATAGGATCATTTGATTTTATTTATTTTATCTTCAATTATTTCTATAACAAAAATATGAGAGAGGGAATAAAATGACTTTCCCAAAATAAAGAAATATTGAAGGTTTAATAAAAAAATCAAATAAGATTTTATTTTGGAGTTTATCGCTATTTTATTTGAATTTAGGAAAAATGCGCATTTTTCAAAATTGCATTTAGGCCCCAAATAAATCTCATCTTGTCCGGCTTGATTTTAGAAGCCGGGGAAAATTTATTTCGGGATTTTGGGAGTCCGTTTAGTATTTCTTTTATTTGTTTTTCTGCACGAAAGTATTTTTTTAAAAAAAGAGGAACCGACTCGGGCGTGCCAGCGAGACACCGCTTGGGGCTTTATAAGCCGCCTGCTTGAAAGCCGCCGCCCAGCCCAACTCGCGGCTTGGCCGAACCGTAGTGCCGCCGCCGCCAGATCCGTGCCGCCGCCGCCGCGGTTGCCGCCGCCGCCGGAGCGGACCGCCGCAGCCGCTGTTGACCCGCCGCCACCGCCATTGACCCGCCGGAGGTAGTCCCCGTCACCGGCGGTTTTCCTCGAGAAAACCGTTCGGTTTTTCCGTCGGTTTTTCGTTCGGTTTAAAGAAAACCCAGATATGTTTTTTTTTGGTTTAGTTTATTTTGCGAGCGCTCGCTCGTTCGTTCGTTTTAACGAACGATTTTCGTCGTTTAGCCGCAAACAGCGAACATTCGTTCGTTAGCCTGTTCGTCCGTTTTTCTTTTTCTCAGATTTTCCGCGATTATTTCTGATCGCGATTTCTGATCCAATTTTCGTTCTAGTATAACTTTTCGCTCGTTTATCGGAATCAGGCGATTCAAGCGCCTAGAGTTTCGTCTCAAAACCCTCTTTCCGATTAAGCAACTCAAACAAGTTTTTGCCTCTGTAAAATTTGACTTTGGTCCAGATTAGTAAACTAAGCTTGTTTCTTTCGTCGTTTGACTTTCGTTGATTCGTTTGATTTGATTCTTTTGCAAACCGGAGTTCTTAAGTTGAACTTTCTGGTTAGATATTTTATTTGATTTTTACCTGTGCATTAGATGATTACTTATTGTATGTTTGTTTGTTTGTGAATAGAGTACCCGGAGTGCGCCGCTTGCTACTTTGAATCTCTAGGTTTCGCGGATCATCAGCAAGGCAAGTAACACTTTGATCATATCCTTTTCATACCCAGTTTTTATGCATTAGATCAATCCTCAAACATTGTATGACTAGGATCTAATTAAATTGTGGGTTTTGGAAAAGTAGATGAGGTAGTACCTATTACCTATTTTATAATCTAACCCTTGGGAGTTACTTCTACGTTTCCTTATATTGCCATGCTATGCTAGTAGACGTGGATTGGGTGAGTGTATCCATGACAGATGTGAGTTTTTTAATTAATGGTTTATTTAAGGTGGCAACTTTAATACACATCTCGGTGGATTGAGGTACCTGGGTATTCCTAGATTGCCTATTTTTCTTTATGGACCACCACCCAGGCTCAAAGGGATCATGAGATTATTCATGCTAGAAACTTCCTTGTGCAGCCACAAGCTACTATGGACTCTAGCATAGTTGATTAAGTCGTGCGAACTCTTACAGTGGTAGACTAGCAGATGTAGGGGATGTAGGTGTAATGCTCTACCCGATCATAAGGTGCTAGCGCTTCTGAAAGACTATGTCTCGGTCATCCGTTTCTCAAACATCATGTAGTGCAAGAATCCCAATGGAGGAGATCGAGTCTTGTGGGGAAAAGTGCGCAAACCTCTGCAGAGTGTATAAAAACTAATCATGGTTAGCGGTGTCCCCGGTTATGGACATCTTGAGTATCTAGTACTTGGATTATCATGTGAATCTCATCATGTTACTTTAATTAATATTGTTGGGTTTTAATGATGATGCTTAATTGGGATTGAGAATGTCATCAACCATTCTCAATGTTTAACAACCACCATGATAGTTAAATAAAATTATTCCTTTGTAGTAGGGAAAAATTGGCTTCTGTGAAGCTGTAACCATAGAGCTTTCCACCAGCCATATATGCATGTAGTATAGCATTACTCTTTCATATTACTCTCTATGTGTTACCTTGCCAAAGATATTCCATGTCTTGACCCATTTCGGGCTGCAACATTCATGTTGCGAGACTTTTCGAACGACAGTAAGGTGCCTTTAGGTCGTGGTTCTATACTCGATGATGCCGTTGGAGTTGATGGACTCGCTTATCTTCCAAGCCTTCCATTGTTATCGTTATTAGATGGCCTTAAGCCATATTTATTGTAATAAGTTCTCTTTTGAGACATTTGATGTAATAAGTGTGTGATTGCTACTCTGTTATAAATCCTTCAAGTACTGTGCGTGTCAGCATTACTGATCCAGGGATGACATTGATGCACAGAGATTAGACTGTTTGAGGTCTGGTCGCTACACACTTTCGGCCCATGTATGGCCCACGACGTCTTTCGGCCCATATGAGGCCTTCGTATCTTTCGGCCCTTTACAGGCCCACGGTGACTCTAGCCCATAATGAACAGTAATTTTCTTTGTACCCGTTAACGACCCGTGATTTACATGGGCCATTTCCAGCCCATGTTAGCTTTTGGCGTATTGACGACCCATACGTTCTTGGGCTCCTTTTCGGCCCTCGATTACTTCCGGCCCGTTACTGGCCTATTCCCCTAATGGGCCAAATTCACCCCATGGCAAGAGTCAGCCCGTTACTGGCATGTTCCCCAAATGGGCCAAATTCGGCCCATGGCAAGAGTCGACCCGTTCTTGGCTGTTACCCTAATGGGCCAAATTCGGCCCATGGCAAGAGTCGGCCCGTTACGGCTCGTTAACCCGTTCGCGCCGTTTCGGCCGTCCTATATTACGGCCCATTAATGACCTGTTATGCCCGTGATGTAATCTAAGCCTTTGCAATTCTATGGCTCGTTAACGGCCCGTTACCGTCTTTGGGCGGTACCAATTACGCCCGACACGGCCCATGTAGACCCATTTATCCGACGGCCCGAGGCCCACCGATTACAGGCCCATTTATCGACGGCCCGAGGCCCACCGATTATAGGCCCATTTATCGACGGCCCGTAGGAGACCCATGGATCCTACGGCCCGTATATGGCCCATGGTAGTTGCGGCCACTAGCAAACCAGGGAAAAAGAAGACTAGGAAATAAATAAGGCCGAAACTAACGCTAGGCTATTAAGGCGATTGCACAGATTACATCCACTCGGCATCAAAGATCGCCACCAGTGCAAATATAGGGAACACCCTACACTATACAAAAATGGCTTGCTTTGTTTTCTTCAACCGGTGGCTGCACGTTAAGAATAAATTTGTATCGTACCAAAACAAATTTCAACTATATAACAAAAGGAAGGTTGGCATAAAACTTATGATCTAGCGAGATAAATGCACCACGGAAGTTCGTAAGCTTCGATTCATTTGACTGGTATTACGTTTTCATGTTGTATTATCCGATGGAGCACCATAACCCTCACCTTCATTTCCCCTAGGCTCTTGAACAACATAGCAAATGTCTAATAGTCTGGTTTCAAAACCATTCATATCTTGACGACATTGAGCAATGTTTCTCCTTGTTTCACAAAGGGCCTCTGTTAGGAATGGACTTGTGTCTGGAGCGCAGATACAACATTGCTTTGAGCTTGTATATCTTGATCATGAGGCAGTTTGGACGATATTGCCTTAACAACCAACCCAAGATACGCAGAACATGCTTTTGGCCTTGTTAGTGGACATGTATCGACCCAGCGGCAAGAGGCGACATTGCGGTTATAGTTGCCTCGCCACCTTCGTAAGGTGGCGGTTCCACCATTTTTCCATAGCTATTTGAAAAGTTGAGGTTTTACATTAGTAGTACCCGAGCGAGAAGATATTAAGGAGGCAAAGAAACCAAACAAAATAGCTTTGGTCTATATACGTAACTTATTACGGTGAACCCATGTAAAATATTAGTTTTATTTTATTGCAAAGTACATAATAAAACCAGGTTCCAAACATATGACCATGTACCATCGCTAATGTGTTGTCTATTTCTTCACGTTGTATTGAGGGCTAAGGATAAAGAGACGAAGTTTATAATACGTTAAGCATAGTATGACATCATTCCTATCACAAAACAACTAAGAACAGACAAACATGCAATTGTAACGTTGTGTGGGCAAGTCCAGCACGGAACTGGAGTACGGGTCAAGATCAAAGGAACATCACTCCTCTCTTTTAAACCTTGTAAGGTGCAATGATACGCTAAGACAATTGTGTATAAAATTGAAAAGAGTAATAGACATTGGCTGCAAACCATGCAGTTCAAGGCACAAGTCAGAGTAAGTAGTAGTTAAAAGGCATGAGGATTAAGTACTTACAACAGCGGCTTTGACTGGTGTAGTCATGCCCTTCTTCTTGCTGGTGTGACAGTCCTTGAAGATTTCCACATCATTTGGTTCAGGTACTTTTTGGTCCTTGCGGGCTTTCCTCTGCATTTCGAACAAGTCAATATAGATCTGATAATATGGTACAACAAAAAGAGTGAAACAACAGCTAATTACAAGAGCCTCGTAGTGTGCAATATAACTACGAGATCCTGTCATCTATTGGAATTTCACTTTCATACGGTTGGCCTTGTTCTTTGAACAGTTCACCTACAAGAAGATAGATTTGTGTGGCACATGCGTAAATAGGACTTCAACATGTGATCTGATGACATATATATAATGTACGATACTTGGATCGGACCAGTGTTTAACATGGCCTCTCCAGTCTTCATCAGATATATTTTCCACCGGAGATGTTTGGGCAAGTTCACTGTTAGCCTTGCCTTCAAAGTGAGTTTTCCTCAAGTTATACCGATAATGTCGCAGAGCAGACTTGAAAACATGGGTGCAAGCTTGTCTGGTTGCATCATCTTGGCTATCCAACTTGAACCTCATCTGTTGAAAATTATGGGAGTCTCATTATCAGCAACCTAGAAAGTATTGGACAGAGCAAGACGATATTACTAGTTTCCATACATAAGCATACTTACAAATAAGTGGTCGAGGAAGGTGTTGAACTGGGTTTCGTCTTTGTCATTCCTGTACTGAATCCATGTGGGGAGGATACGTACATGACACTAACAGCAACCGCTGCCTCTAATACTAACTTGGCTGACTCTGTAGCATCACGTGGCCTTTTTAAACCTGCCTCAAAATGGATCTCCATTCTTCCTCCTCTAGATTTAGTTAACCTATCGAGCATTATCCCTGATGTTTGTTTCCTCTTGCGCCTAGGTGCTAGTCCAACAACAAACATAGGAAGTGTTAGTGTACATCAAGCCGTGAGACTACATATAAAGAAGCATGCAAGCTGTAACTTGACTCCAGCAACTACCTTCTTGTTGTTGAAGCTCACAAGGTTCATCTGATATTGCCAACTCGTCTTGTGTCAAGAGTGCTTGGGAAGTAGTGTCGGTGGCAAGGGAGCTTGGGAACGTCTTTGCTAGCTTCGATTGGCCTATACGAGTAAGTCGTGCGGTGGTAATCTTGTGGTAGGTGTTGCAGAACTAGGGCTGTCTCTGCTTGTTTGGTGGCAGCTATTTGTTTTTGTTTGGCTTTTTCTGCAACTCGTGTAGCATGGGATGCCGTGTTTGTAGAATTTTCCACTGGACTTTGACCTTCTATTGCACCATCATACCAGCAGAATCTGCAGGATTCATCCGCTTCTCATTCCCTGCCCTTCTGTGTTGCTTCCTCTTTCTCTGTGCCATGTTAAGTCAAGCCGACAAGAAAAACGAATAACAATTTAGTTCTTGAGAACAAATTGATGCGTGATGTATTTAACCGAACTTTGATGTTAGACAACCACATGATAGGATGATGTAATATGTATGAAAAAGCAGGAATGAAAGAGATAACCAGAACTATGATGTGTAAACTAAGAAGAAGACATTTCACCAAATTAGAAGCAATGCAATGGAAGGTAGACACCATATGAAAGATGCTACAAATATCGCTCGCCAAGTTAACGGTGTCTCATCATAAATGGCGTTTAAACAAATGTGAAGCATTACAAGAAATAAATCATATGCAAGATGCAAACAACATCACACTACCATGTTAGAGGTCTCTCGTCATTAGTGCCATTGCATATTCACAACATTGCATATTCACAACTTATGATGTGTAAACTAAGGAGAAGGCATTTCAACAAATTAGAAGCAATGAAAGCTAGACACCATATGAAAGATGCAACGAGTATCACTCTACCAAGTTAAAATTGTCTCGTCATAAATGTCATTTCAACAAATTAGTAGTACAAGCTAGAAAAGAATGTGAGATGTAACCTATATCACACTCCGAAGTCAAACGTGTCTTATGATAAGTGATTGTTGCGGGTTACACAACAGTAGTAATTTGATGTAAGAACATGGTGTGATAGACAGATATTGTATGTTCTAGAAACAGGAACACGTGTCTTATTCAAGTATAATGTGTAAAGTAAGTAGATGGAATTCAACAAAATTAGAAGCAATACAAGCTAGACATCACACATAACATGCAAGCACATATAATGATTGCCAAGTTAGAGGGAGCACCAGGTGATCGCACTAGGGAGATGTGCTCATCATAAACACAGCTTTGTTGAGTGTCTATGCATGTGTTGTCTTGGAAATCATCTTGGGGGTGTGGAGGAGTAGAAACCGTAGAGGCCCTCCGTTCGGAAGGAGCACCTTTATCCGCTGCCTTGCTAACTTCCTTCCGCTTTATTGATTTTGAATTGTCAAGTAAAACCGACAAGAAAAAGCAATAAAATTCTCTTCAGAACTCATTCATGCATGATACTGACAATCACTACTTTGATGTAAGGCAAACACATGATACCAGGATGGAATATGTACGAAAATAGGACGACATGGCATGTTCACAACTATTTGTGTAAACTAAGCAGAAACCATTCCAGCAAATAAGAAGCAATGCAAGCTAGACACCACATGAAAGATGCAACCAATATGACTCTGCCAAGTTAAAAGCGTCCCATCATAAATGGAATTTCAACAAACTAGAAGCAACGCATGCTATAAATCATATGAAAGATGCAACTAATATCGCCTTTGCATATACTAAAGGTGTCTCGTCATATTGATTGATGCGGGATACAAAAAACAATAGTTTTATGTAAGGACATGCTTAATAGACAGATGTACTATGTACTAAATACGTGAAGGCATGCCACATTAATTGGTATAATATACCATAAGCTAAGCAGACTAGCACATGCGGTTTAACCAGATTGGAAGAATTACAATCTAGACACCATATGCAACATGCAACCACATATCACGCTGCCAAGTTAGAGCAAGCACTGCGATGCTAGTGTAGGGGAAATCTTTGTAATCAACTACAGAGCTACGTTCACTATCTTCATCTAGCATTTACATTTCTTGAGAATCATGTCGGGAGGTCGACGCTGCATTCTTTAAATGAGTAGTCCCCTTGCCTGCCTGCCTCGTCATAAGTGATTGATGAGGGATATACAAGAACATTAGTTTGATGTAAGAACATGGTTAATACAGGATGTACTAGTATGTACCAAAAATAGAAAGGCATGTCATATTCAAAGGTATAATGTGTAAGCTAAGCAGATGCAATTTAACCAAATTGGAAGCAATACAAGCTAGACATCCTGCTGGAGTGGTGAGCATGATCATCTAGGACCTGAGAGCCTGGTGGGAGGCGGGCTGCTTTGCCACCATCACAGGTTTTTAGTTGGCTTCCAGGTGATGCCTATCTTTCTTTGGGCTTGTCCTTTGGCTCGGCCAAAGGCCACGACTAGCTATTTGTCTTCTGGTGCTCCCGGGATGGTGGTTCATGTAAAAAATATCTTTCCTTATCTTGATAAAGACCGACTTCGGCCTTTCGAATACAAGCTAGACACCATATGCAACATGCAACCACATATGACACCGTGAAGTTAAAGCAAGCACCTGTGATGGTGGTTCACGGTGAGCGAGATCATCAACTCCAGAGCTATGTTCCCCGTCTCCATCTGCTGACACTACACCCTTTAAAGTCTTGAAACGTGTCGTGCCTAGCCGCGTACCACACTGGAGCGAATTCTCTCTTCTCTTTTCTACTTCTGTGAAGGCAGGGTCTGAAATACCCTTGCATAAAAACACAACAGTGAGAGTATGTGTGAAGTGTGTGAAGAAGTAGTGCACTGTAGAAGTAGCAGATAGCAGGTGGCTAAAAAATAAATGACAGGAGACATATGATAGCTTTACAATATTGCATGGCAAACAAAATTAGATTCTACTCCGTATGATTTTGTAATATATGAGCACAGGAAATGCAGTACTCCTCCAAAGACACCACCACATGGGGTCCTATCAAGATAACGATCGACTAAAAATAAATAGGTCGATCGATTTTTTATGAACCGTCCGATCTATAAGGCAGGCAGATGGCCTTCGTCTACCTCCCGCCATCCTTGTTGACGATCTTTCTCGAACCGCCCGGCGACCACCGGCCAGACCCACTGCCTCTGCCGCCCGCCCTTCCATCGACCTCACACCACCGCCGTGCTTGGCAGCGCCCCCAGGCCATCCCTTTAATCCCGGCCGACCTCCAGATCGGGCGCCAGTAGCTCTAGGCCGCACACGCCCCTAAGATAAACACCAAGGCGCTGCTTCCCCGGTGTAATAGTAGCACTAGCGCCTGTTACGCCGGGGAATGCTTCCGTTAATTGGGAATCAACTGGCCAGAAATTGAAATTCAGGGTGGCGGCGGACCTCTAGCTAAGGTGAAATAGTATATGAGGAGAAACCTTGTGCATCGCGAGTTACTAGGAACATCTAGTATCAAGAAAAAGCGGTCAACTAGTGTCTTCTGTGGGATGAATACCGTGCAAGCAGAGACGTAAGATTTGCACGAATAAGGGAAGAGGAGTACCTTCTTGATTTGCGGTGTGGTCACCTCCACATGTCGCGCCGATATTCTTCTTTTTACCAGGGAAACCGATGTTCTGGAGGGTGCAGGCTTGGACGAACCCATGGCCAAATTGTTGACTGTGTTGCCGTGGCCGTATGTCGGTGGAGGGGAAGCAGATCCGAGGCGGCAAAGGACGGCGTAGCAGGAACAGCTCTGGTGCGGTGGATGGTGGCGAAGTTGGAGCGGCAACGGTGAGGCGCAGGACAGCGTGGTTGAACTGGCTCGGGTATGGACGACTCGGCCTCAGCTTCAACTACTAGCCGTGGAGGGCGTTGCGGTTGAGGTTGCGGTGGACGATGACGTCGGGGTATCGGCTCCGGCATGATGGAGGAGGGCGGCGGTTGATGGGTGGGATGGGGTGGCGGACGAAGGACGCCGGGGTTCATGACCGGTGGAGAGGTAGTTTTGGCGCCCATGGAGTACGAATGGGGAATCGGACGGGTGGGGAACCATGTTTGATGCAGGGACGCGCTTGTTTTTGGCTTTTGAGCAGAAGATGGGACGCGCTTGTTTGAAATTTGGGGAAAGTACAAACTTTGCCCCCTCTTAAATTTTGGACCTCATGCGGGTCGGGGGTAGGATGGTAATCCCAGTGTCCCAAATAGTGGGTGGGGCGATTTCGGCAGCATGTGTGCTTAGGCAGCCATTGTGTATGAATGTTTTGCAGAGGCGGTTGCGTGGCGTCTAGATGAAGCTACAAACCTACCCCGGTTTAGACCTTTGGATGTCGGGCCAGTAGGTTTCACGAGTCGGAGTTATTAGAAAAGTAATTTCCTTGTACTACCAAACATTGGTCTCACGCGGTTTCTAGCGAGTAGAGGCTCTTTTGGCGCTTCGTTTGAAATTTTGAAACACAAGCATTCACGTTTAGAGTACTCTTGAACTATGAGGATTGACCTAAATAGACAACGTTATATTTGACCTTGTATGTTTGAAAACCTCATTAAATTATCCGCTTCTTTTTGAAATTTTGACACTTGAAAATCCTATAACTACGATTATTTTGGAATGGAGGAGCTAAATTTGAATCTATTTTGTACACGACTACATATGCTATTATGTACAAAATCAGAGCAAAGATTGGTGCCCCCATAATTTAGGTATGGTTTACAAATGCCATGATGTCAAATTCAAATAATTGAATGGACTTCATGTTGAATTCGATTTTTTTAAACCACCTTAAGTTGAATTCAAATTATGCTAGTTCATATGTAGCTATTTATAATGTCCATTGTGTAACTTTCGTATGTATAATGTGCTTTACACACACAACATGAACTATACTCATGTTTATATCCGATTGCTAAAGCGATGCATTGTCTGGAGTTCAAAATACTAACTATGTGGATCAATTGTGTCGAATAATAACATAGACATGCTCAAAATCGATAGAATCTAGATGTCTGATGTATCAATGACCGCTCCTTATGTGAATTGCAAATATCATGATCCCATCCTAATATTTGGATACAATTTATATCTTTAATCAATGTGTAGAGCAGTCTTTTACGTGTAGTTTTATTCTCCATCGGTGTTCTCTCACACATGCTCACACACTCTCTCCCGAGGTGTCTTTCTCGCACACATGCTCTAGATATAACCCTCCCTCCCTCTCGTAACCATTTACTACTATTTTCACTAACCTTTATCACAAGCACTCTTCCTCTCGCAAACATACACACGCACAATCCTCATCGATCCTTTCTATATACATGGACCTGCCTACGTGTCTCATGTATGCACATTATCTTCTTTGTCTCTCACGCATTGTCTCACACCTCTCTTCCTAATCGACGAGTATGATTCTAGCAGAGCATTACAGAGGATGCCCTTAAAGTTAGGTTGGATGAATAGTAATATCGAGAGATAAAGGGGTTACCTTAGTCCGAGAACCTAGGGTTACAAATCCTAGACGGCTTTGTCAGTGGACACAGAGTCCTTCACAATTCTGCTATCTTTGTCTTGTACGACTAGTCATCCATGGGTCTTCCTAAATGTGTCATGGGACGACCAATGTGGCGCAGGACGGAACCGAACGAAGGGCCTCACCTCGACCCACCGGACCTCACGCAGTGACGCACCCTCTGCCCCCACGTCTCATTATCTTCTCACACCCACACATACCAACACAAACACCACACACACACAGAAAATTTCTCCTGGTGCCTCTATTCCCCCCCCCTTGCATATACACACTCAAGGGAATGGAATCTCTTGTCATGACATCATATTCGTCTCTCTCTCTCTCTCTAGACCACTCTCATTTCTCGCTATCTCTCCCACGCCCCCCCCGTCGGCCCCTCTATCCATGCCTCTCTCGAATACGTAATACACACACATACCTCTCTAGGCCCCGCCAAATGCATCAACTACACATTCACACATGTTACATCACGTACCCCATTGATCTAAAAAGCCCTCTCTTCACGTTTATTTCGCATACAACATTCCTTTTGAATAAAGTGTGGCCAAAAAATTATTTTAGAGTTTCTACATATATACAACATTACAAAGTTATATGGAGAAGTCTGAACGCTTAATTTGCATTGCATGGTGCCCACAATGATATTTATTCCAAGACTTTGTGAATTTGTATACTTTTATATTATATACAAAGTTAGTCATAATAAAGAGAAACGAAGAGCATCTCTCTCTCTCCATCGCATACACCCCCCTGTACGCCCCTTTCACGTATGCATACAAAACTATCTCCAGGTCCTCTAAAAGTAAGCCCCCGAAAATTCACGCGTGTTTCATCTTTCTCTCGCGATATATGCAATGACGATCATTGTATTTGAAGCGAAAGCACGATACATACATTGGACTTCATAATCCACTCATTACAGTCACCGTTTACGTTTAGTGGTTATTATACAGTCACGGGCTCACCGTACAACTCTGTATTTGCTCATGACATGACTAGTTGACCAGTTAAACGCTCCACGTGGCACCTCTAGTGTTGCATCACATTATCTCACTACCATCGTGCCCACCCGTCGACTTGTATCTACTCTACATCTACACTCATATACATCTACACTCTTATAAAATACATAAAATCTCTACTCCTATAAAAATACGAGTTGGTGATGATGGTGTGCCTGCCATCCTGCAATATAGGCCGTCCGATTTATATCTGACGGATAGGAAAGAAACTATGGCAATTTTGCAAAAAGGTACCCACACACCTCTCCACATTTGCAAATAAGGCCTTCCTTCATTCATCCTTTTCTCTCACAAGATAAACAAGTCATACAAATGCATCTTGATGTTACGTGCAACGCACGAGCATCTTGCTAGTAAGAATGAAAACAAACGACAAAAAAAATATTTTCACGGTGGTTCGAAGTCATGACCGCGGGCATAGCGGACAAGGTGGCCTTGTATTGGTATGCCGAGTCGTCTGTTTTAACACACAGGAGCTGGTTTGGTGATTATACACACACGCACGCATGCACAAGAACTGCATCCATGCAACACTCACACAAACACATGCACCCACGCACGCACGCAACACTCACACGTACACACGCAGCCATGCACACATGCAACACTCACACACACACGCACGCATGCATGCACACACCAGTACACCACACGACCAACACATACTATGACGCTCAAGTGCTCAACCTACACGTGCATGCACACACTCGAATACAGCAGGACACATACACAACCAGGTGATTCCCACGCACAGGTTGGAGCCTTGTCGCGCCTGTGTAAATTTGTGTTTATCTGACCTTTTCCCTATGCAAACTGACAGGTAGGACCCACAAGGAACGTGGTCAATTTAACTAGTCAACATGGCGCCACGTAGACTATTTGGCCGGTCAATAGAGTGCAATCTGATGCTGAACTGTGAGAAAGTGACCGCAAAACGTATATAGTGACCGTAATCAGCTTATTCGGAAGTTCGGTGACCGTATTACGCTTTTCTCTCTGTAGGCCCTCAAAAACTACATCTCTACACGTTCTCGCATGTTACATCTAACAACCATGCAATACAACACTACTACTACACTCTAACACAATAAATCATATGTGTTTTTAGTTTTACTAGATATCATATTGTTACTTATAATTATTCAGTTTGCATACATTAAAATTGCCTTTGAAATGTATGGCGATTATCATCTACCACGCGGGAAAAATCCGCCCTTTCTGCTTAATCGGGTTTGTATCGATGGATCGTATGAAACAGCAAAACTATAGTACTATACTGAGTACAAGTGACGATTCAACGGGCCGTCGTGTCGTCTACTCCTCCGTCGTAAGAGTGGAGCGCCCGCTTTCATAAATCTTCTAGTCCCTTTCGCCGACATGTGGGACATCAAGCTACCGGGTCCACGCACTACAAAAAAAAGACACATCCGTGACATTTTGGGCCGAACAATTTTTTTTCTGTCATACATATGACACTTCTATGACGATAATTGTGATAAAACCCAGTATCATCATAGATGTGGTGGGCTCCTACTTCTATGACAAAAAATCATGACATAAAATGGGCTTTTTCGTCTGGGCGGGCCGGAGACGCAGCTGCATGACATTCTTTGGGCCGTCCATGACGGAAAAACCGTGGTAGAAGCGAGGGAGGAAAATTTCGGGAGTTCTTGGTTACGGTGGGAGGTCGGGGGCCGAAAGCGATTATGCTTTCTCAGACACGACGCGCATGTGTGCGGCGTTGGCTCTAATCGAACCCGGCGAGGTGTTGGGCTCTAATCGAACCCGGCGATTGCCGCTGCGAGCTCTGGCGTTTCTAAACCCGAGCAATCGATCGATGGCTGTTAACTAAACCCGATGGAGCGATTCTTCGCCATCGCCGCTAATCAAGTCGATCGATTGGATGAGCGATGGAGCGCTATGGGGGGTTGGATGAAGAGTGAGCGGTGGCGTTGCCTTTGGATGAACAGGACCCCGTGGTGTGGAGGGCTGGATGAAGAGTAGACGGTGGAGGGGTGGCCGTGGATGGGTGGTTGAACAGGACCCCGTGGTGTGGAGTGCTGGATGAAGAGTAGACGGTGGATGGGTGCGCGTGGAGGGGTGGTTGAACAGTAGCCGGTGGAGTAGCGCGCTGTGGAGGCTGGATGAACAGGAGCTCGTGGAGGCTGGAGGAGGTCGACGGTAGCCCGTGGAGGCTGGAGGAGGTCGACGGTGGAGATGAATAGTATCCCGTGGAGTCCCGTTTTGCGGTACGCCACACCCCTCCAGATGAACATGACCCCCGTTTCGACCGTAGCGCCCCACGACAAGTCCGTTTCGTCCGTTTTGCGATACGCCACACCCCTCCCGATCAACAGGACCCCCGTTTCGACCGTAGGAGGTCTGTTTCCTCCGTTTTGCGGTACGCCACACCCCTCCCGATCAACAGGACCCCCGTGTTGACCGTAGGAGGTGCATTTCCTTTGTTTTGCGATACGCCACACCCTCCCGATCAACGGGACCCGTTACGAGCGTAGGAGGTCCGTTTCCTCTGTTATGCGATGCGCCATGCCTCGTTCCATTGCATGTTCCGTCCAAGCCCTCCCGATGAACACGACCATGCATTCCGTTCCGATCCAGCGGTTGGCTCCCCATGAACACGGCAGCGATCTTGTTTCTCCATTCCGACCCAGCCATGTACGTATGCGCGAGTAGGCGTTCGAGACCCTGCCCGTATGTACTTACGTGGCCGTATTTTCTTGCTTGCACCCTTGCCGTTGTACGTACGTGTACATGCTACGTGCGCGCCTCTACTACGACACGTGCACGCTTCTACAACGACCAGTATATACGTACACGTTCGTGACCAGAATGACAACGCTACGTACGCTTCGACCAGGTGGGTCCCGACTGTCAGGCACTTCCTTGCCTGCGAAGATGTAGCTGGCGGGTCCTAGCAGTCAGGGGGCGAATCATTTTTTTCCCGAACGCACTTCCTTGCGTGCGAAGACGTAGCTGGTGGGTCCCAACAGTCAGTGGGAAATGTTTTTTTCGTGAAATACGGTGGCCTATCCGGTGGGTCCCCACTTTCAGGTGGAATAATTATTTTGCGCGTAATAAGGAGGCACTTCCTTGCTGCGGCCGTGGACCCAGCTGTCAGCCTCTCCACGTACAGTCCACGTCCGATGGAAGCCATTCCTTGACCACGTTGACCATGCCGCACCGAGAGCACCAGGGTGGTGGACGGCAGCGAGGCCTAGGAAGGGGCGACACGGAGCCGGGAAGACGCGGTAGTGGATGCCCAGCCAGAGGAGTACGAGGTTCACCGGTTCACTGCGATGTGAGGCTACCGTCGCGCAGAATAACAGGGGTGTGGGTGAGTAGAGGATGCCCGGCCAGCGGTGGGAGTAGTTGGGGCGGTGAGGCCTCCGCGGCATCGCAGCCGGCCACAGGAGGCAGGAGCACGAGGCACGACCGGCGCTGGTTTGGGCGCTGGAGCAAGAAGACCAGAGGTTGAAGAAGCACTACGGCCGTTGGATGGACATCGTACGGTCACTTGAGCTAGAATCGTGCATATTGACTAAGTTGACAAAGCCCTCCGTCCCGTCAACTTAGTAGGCCCACAAGTTAGCCTCGCCACTATCTTTGGGTCCCAGCTAACAGGGGAGTATTCATTTTTGTGCGTAATAAGGAGGCACTTCCTTGCGTGCGAAGATATAGCTGGTGGGTCCGCTGTCGATGGCGATAACGTTTTTTTCGCGAAATCTGAGGCCCTTTCGGTGGGTCCACGATGTCGGTGGAGAAATCATTATTTTGCGGCGTAATAAGGAGGCATTTCCTTGCGTGCGGCCGTGGACCCATCGGCATCTCCACGCCTGATCCACTTCAGATGCATGTCGGTCGTTGACCACGTTGACCACGCAGCGCCCGAGAGCACCACGGCGGTGGGCGGCGGCAAGGCCTAGGAAGGGGATGACACAGGCGAGGAAGACTTCGGCAGTTGTTTCCCACGTGGAGGGAGTATGAATGTAGTACGAGGTTTCTTGGTTTCTGTCATTGTCACGGAGAATAACGGCGGTGTGGGTGACTAGAGGGATGGATAGGCCAGCGATGGGAGTATGGTGGGGCGGTGAGGCTGCTTGGCGGCAACCTGACCGACATGAGGAGAGTAGGCAGTCCGCCGGTGCTTGTTTGAGCGGTGGGCGGGAAGAGCAGAGATTGAAGAAGCATGACGGCCATTGGATGGACATCCAACGATCCTTTGCTTGTGTCAACCTTTTTGGAAAGCCTCAAATCATGGAAAACAGACATACTGACCCATCTACCATTATTTCTAATAATTTTCAGCCCATTTGCTAATTCTTAAGGTTTTTTGGAGCCCATATTCTTTTTGTTAGCATTACAGCCCATATTGTGGCCACGGTTAAAAAATTATACGAATTTTTGCATATTTTGGTGCGGTCCAAACTGTTTTTAATCCCGAAATTTCGACTCACATTCAAACTGATTTTAAAAATAAGTATATAGCAATATAAAATCCAACAAATTCTCCATGCATAAAATTAATGTAATTTAAAATCTTGAAATGAAAAAAAGATATTTGAAACTAATTGCATGTTTGATGCGTTTTAAAAATGTACAGCCCATTTCCCATTACTGATGGGCCATTTTCTCGGCTTGACCAGATAAGCTCTCCTCGTCTTGAAAGATTTGCAGCTCAACAGGCACGACAAAGCGACTTACTTGGCAAATCACAAAAAGCTGGGCTGTGGCTGTGGACCCGGTATCGACCTCTCAACGTCTGATACTCTTCCGATGGAAGTCGGTCGTAAACCACATTGACCATGCAGCGCCGAGAGCACCAAAGGCGGTGGACGACGGCGAGGCCTAGGAAGGGATGACCCGAGCCGGGAAGACGGCGATGGATGCCCACGCGGAGAGGAGTACGAGTGTTCACTGGTTCGCGGTGTGAGGCTGCCCGTCTCCGTAGGGAACTGGCTAGCGGTGGGAGTAGTAGAGGCGATGAGGCCTCAGCGGCGGACCGACCCTGGAGGTAAGGAGCAGCGGTCTCCCGGCGCTGGTTTGGGCGGTGGTGCAAGAAGAGCAGCGATTGAAGAAGCAGCATGACCGTTCGATTCAAATCCAGCGGTTACAACTGCTAGAATCGGTTGTTGACTAAGGTGACAAGCAATGCGTTCGCGTCAACGTAGTCGGCCCAGAGGGCAGCCTCCCAACTGGTGCGCCCAGGATGTCGTGGGAGGAATCATTTTTTCGGCGTAATAAGGAGGCGATTGATTGCGTGCGGCCAGGCCAGCGGAGGGAGTAGGGTGGGGCCGGGAAGCTCAAGCGGCATCACAACGGGCCACAAGAGGAGGGAGCAAGCAGTCCGCCGACTCTAGTTTAAGCGGCTGGGCGGGAAGATCGAGATTGAAGAAGCACGTCGGCCGTTGGATGGACATCCAACGATCCTTCCGCTAGAATTGTGTGTTCACTGACAAAGCCTTGCGTAAACAAGTCAGCCATTTGCTATTATTTTTATAATTTTTACTCATTTTCTAATTCATATGGAATTTATTGCAGCCCGTTTTCCATTTTTACAATTGCTGGCCATTTTCTGGTCAGTACCAGTGTAAAAAAATTAACTAAATATGTGGGAAATTTTGAAAATTCGCAAATTTTTGCTAGGGAATGAATTATTCTTATCCAAAAATTAATAGCCATAATTTAAAAATAAATTAGTACTATGTCATGTTAAATCCAATGAAATACGTATAAGATATAAGTGAAGAACAAAAATAAAAAAAAAACTAATATCCCATTTGCTATAATTTTTTTGGAATTTTCAACCCCTTTTGATATTACTTTTAACAGACATTGACCATACTCTTTGGCCAGGACGGAATGCATCCCTCCTCGTCTTGTAAGATTTGCAGCCCAGTAATTTGGAGAAAACAAATAGGCCTAGCTTGGGTATTCTTCAAAAAGAAATACTAGGCTACCTATTTTCCCAAAGAACTGGTGCATGAGCATTTAGCTTTATTTATATTTTTACTTATTTATGTTTAGGGGACCATGAGCATGTACCTGGGCCGGATTTATGTGAGAGCCTCCCTTCCAATTAATTATGGGCTTCTCTATTGGGCCTTCATCAGTGGGCTGCATCTTATTAACAAGTGGAAAATGTGTTCCATACGAAAAATAGTATGAGCTATGTACGGTACGCGGCACTAAAGGATCGAACCGTTAGCGACTTCCAAAACATTGTGTTTGTCGTTCTAACAACACATTTATTCAACCAACAAGCGAAATATACTACTGATTGTACATTGAAAACAACGACATCGACAAAGGTCTTTGGGGTGCAATGAAGCGATAGCAGGCGGAAAGAGTGAAGACGCAACTCTCTCTTCCAAACCAAACATCAGCCATCATTACAAAAGGGCTACCAAAAAGAACAAGTGTATGCATCAAACTAAATAAAGATCCTACTACACCAAGTGTATGCGCATCTAACTAAGCGGCTCGGTTAGGCGTTACTATTTATTAAGCTGTGGAGATTGGGCGGCGGCTTGAACCAGATGGGTGCTCGACGGGGAAACTCCAGCCCGGTCGAAGTCGATAATTGCGACCCTCTCTCCTACTTTGGGCTGCGAGGCGTGGCGGCACATATCAGGTTATGGTGCATGCGAGAGGCGCATGGTGCGCTGTGTACACACAGTTTTGCACGATGAACGAAATCGCGCTGCCATCATGATCCTTGCCATCGGTTATCTCACAGTTAATCGGATAATTCGGTCCGACAAGCAGAGCGTGCACCAAGGCTACTTACCAGCCTCCGGTCAAAAATTCACGAAGGCCCGGAGAAGCTGGGATCTGCTCAAAGAACTTGCGATGGATCTGTGATTGTATTCCGCGGAACAACACGTCCGGTATGTCTGACGATCATCAATCTTTTCGCCGTAAATGCGATCGAGCCAGGAACCACATGCAATCGCCATGGCGCTTTTCTTTGAAAGGTTACGGGATTAGGAAGGGTAGGGACACCAGGTGACCTACAACATCATATCAAGTTGGAGTCAAATAAAAAGGGCTCTTGATTTAGTCAATCTTAAGAACAACATGTTATGAGCATGAATATTTTTTGATAAATGTTGTGATAATATAAGCAAGCCATCATGATATCATAGGAAAGTAACATACTGCTGTAATAGCCGCTTTGTAGCGATAGGATCGGAGTAGGCCAGCAATACGTCCAACCATAGAAGGAGTCGACAACGTAAATGAAGCCCTTGTGTTCAATGGCATCGAGAACCATGGAGGATGTATGATCCTGCGATGGGCGTGCAGATTTATCCATTTACCGCAGTGACCTGTCAGATAGGCGAGACCGCGGTTGAAGAATGCAATTAGCCTGAAGTCTTTATAATTCGCAGATCTTGTGGGCACTTGGCAGATTACAACCTTGAGCAAATCAAACTTGGTATCATGTTGGCTCTTTGTAAGATTCCAGTATTACGGGCCGCCATGCCAAAGCGATGCGGTGTTAATCGAAGGAAGGGGATCAATCGCCGGTGTAGACCTCCACGAGCATCCAGCTGCTGCGACCGTCGATGAGCACCATCAAAGACGTGTTCATGCCGACCCAGTACATACCTTTAATGTAGCTGTTGATGACGGGTATCGGATCGCAGTGAAGGGTATTGATGCTCGCCACCCTATGATCATTATGCTGCGTGACACGCCCGTTTACGAAGATCGGCGGCATCGGCAAGCAAGGAGCTGGCTTAAAAGCTCCGGCCGAGGGCTTTGAGTAAACGGTACATCCCCGACGAGCACGCGAAGCGGCATGGTAATCTTGAGATTGTCCACACGCGAAACAATGAGCTTGATTACCTCTGTGGGGAGTGAATTTCAGCCACTCTTTCGGCGGACGCTGCTCGGTTCCACCATTGTTAGTGCTTGGGTTTCGGACGAGGGGGGGAGGCGCCTTAGCTTCCAGCGGGGATGGAAGCTTGGACGAGATTATGTGCGGACAAAGATGGAGAAGCAAATATGTGATGCGGGAAGTGGACAGGTGTAGCGACCCGACCTCAGACGGTCAAGCCTCTGTGTATCCGTGCCATCCCTGGATCAGTATGCTGGCACACACAGTACATCAATGTATATATCAAAGTGCAATCACATGTATAAATAACGTAAAACTGATATATACCTCAATAGTCTCGTGAAACAAGTAATCGGTGTGGAGTCCCATCAACGCCATCGGCGGGTTGAGTGTAGATCGTAACCACATGCCGTATTCTTACTCGTCGGAAGAAAGTATCTGCAACATGATACGTTACAGCCGTGTAGGTCAGTACATTGAATGTACCGGCAAGATCACAATAAAAGGACAGATGATAAAACTATACTATATGCAATATGGCTTTGTGGCTCGTATGCCGGGGTTTTTGGCGTAAAAGCTGGTTTTATTTTCCCTACATCAAAGGAATAAATGAAGTCTGTACTATGGAGTTTTCTGTCATGACATGGTTCCGCCAACCGATGTCTCATAGCCCAAAATCATCATAAGTTGCCCACAATTAAGTTATCAATCCGGTGTTGAGAGTTCCGAGATAGATCCAGGTCCAGAGGCTCAAATTGTCCGTAGCAGGGGACACGGCTAATCGATTAGGTTTTAACCCTCTGCAGAGGTTTGTACACTTTACCCGCAAGATTCGATCCCTCTTTATACGTTCTCGCACTTGAGTGTGTGAGAACAAGATGACCAAACATGGTCTTCCAAAGAGTTCCTCTGATCCTTTGTCGGTGCCCATCCAATCCTACCGTAGTTCTACATCTGCTAGCACCGTCCCGGCCAGAGTCACCACTAAGGTCAACCAAGCGAGCCCATAATGACTTGCGGTTGCAGGTAAGCTTCCGGGCATGAAGTATTCTTCCGTCTCTTTGAGTCTGGGTGAAGCTTTCCGCAAGATGTCATGGCGCTTCTCCATGCATCCCGCCAACCACTTTGGTTTCTCCAGGTGCCCGTCAACCATCCTTCACCCAGTGGTGTGTATTGAATTCTTGTCTTGAGTCTTGAAGTCTTGAGGCCTTGAAAATGCAGTCCTTGCAGATGCCATCATGGAGTTGTCGTCATTGGCGAGAGTCCTCCTTCTTCACACCACTCTCGAGCACTCATACCAACCCCGTCTACTATAGCGTAGCATTAAAATAAATAACGTCCCGGGCTTGGTAACAGGGTGATGGGTTCCTACCTCATGCATACTACAAGAATTCAACATCACTACTGGAGGGTTTGTTGCGAAGATGACACTAGATGAAATAAAACACATAGGTAGGAAGAACATGGTCAAAGTGAACTTGCCTTGCTGACGATCTTCGAAAACTAGGGACTCGTGGTAGCAAACTTCGCACTCCGGAAATTCTACCAAGGCAAACAATAACCACAATAAGCACACCACAAATGATCACTTACATAACAGCATAGTAATATGAAACACACCAACAAACGAATCAAAACCCAAAAGAAAACTCGAAGAAATCCAACTCAAAGTTTTCCTACGTCAAGCAACAACAAAAAAAATAGTTTTACATAACAAAAATTTTCTTAACATAACCTAACCATGGGTTTATGTTAACTTAACAGAAAGGAATGCATTAAGCAACTAGGAGCAAAAAGAATCAATTTAAAATCTATTATGAAACTCCTATTAGGCCTAAAGCAATTTCTAATAAGAAAAATAAAATAAAAGTTTATTTATTATAAATAAAAGTTCATGCTCTAAAGTGACAGAAACTATCCTAGAATAATCAATCACATGTGAAAAATAAATTTATTTCCTAAATAAAATAATAGGAAAACAGTAGCTAGTTAATTAATTAAGAATAATATGATTCTGCTAGAAACTATTTTTTTATTAATCCCAAAATGCCCAAATTAATTCCTACTGTTAGGCAATGTCAAAACAAAGTTGGGACAAAAGGAATCATATAAAAATAATTTTCCTAACTCATGTTATAACAGATTTACTATTCTGACTAAAACTAAATTAAAGCAATTATAAATAATTTTAACATAGCTAATTATATTTTCTGCAGAAACTATAAGAAATTTGCAAACCAACAAAAAAAGAATCACTTAAAAATATTAAGTAGAATAAAAGATATGAATTTTTCAAATCTGGAACTATTCTATTAAAACAGAAAAACGAAAATAAAGAAAAATGGCCTAATGGGCCTAACTAACGCACTGAGCGTAACTTAACTAAAACGGGCCCTAGGGTTAAACGAATCGGGCCGGTCTAATAAAAAAACCTAACTAACCTAAACCGGAACTAACCGGAATAAAACCCGGTTTTATTTAAAAGAGCATACCCCTTCGGGGGTTTCTAATCTACGTCGTAGAATCGGGATCGGACGGCGGGGGTGAAGTCCGTGACGTCTGCCGGACGTCGGCAATGGCTCGGGCGGCGAAAAGTCGTCAGCGTCTCCGGTGGTCGGGCGACGGCGGGGAGCTCCGGCGGAGTCTTGGTGACGAGGGGGTCCGTCTGGTGGAGTCCGGCGAGATCGGGGTGGCCGGGGAGGGTCGGGGTGAGGCAAATGGCGGCGGCGGCGTTCGGCAACTCCGGCGAGCGCGGGTGGAGGGAGAGTGGGGTCCGGTGAGGGGGCGAGGGGGGGAATGGGGTGCGGGGGAGGGGTATAAATAGTCGGGGGCCTCATCTTGGGTGAGGGGGCAATCGGCGGAGAGATCCGCTGCGAATCCCGAATCCTTCGGGATCCGGCGAGCGGCGGCGCGGCGAGTGGCGTGGGCGAGGGGTAGGAGACGGGTGGGGGTCCACCTGTCGGCGACAGCGGAGCGGGCGCGGGTCGGTTAGCCGACCGAAGGGTTCAGCCTTGGGCGACGGGTGGCTCATTGGGCAGGCTCGGCCGCTGGTGAGCCGCCTGGTGGCGGGCAAGTGGGTTGTGCCTGGCCTGGCGTGGCCGTTGGCTGGGCCAGCTCGATGGGCCGCCCAGGTGCTGGCTGGGCCAGTTGGCCTGGCTGGCGCCTGGGTTTCTTTTTTTTTCTAATTTATTTTTTTGAAAAAACTAAAAACAGAGATAATATTTAAAATATAAATATTTTATATAGGACATATATATATATCAAAATGACCAGGGGAATATTCCCTATCATTTGAACATTTTTCCAGGGGCAAAATCCAAACTTCATAAAAAATCATTTTTTTCCAAATTCCAAATAAAACTCAAATTTGAATTCAAAACTTTTGGCAATGTTTTTCCTCTGATATTTTTGGAGTGTCATGTTTACTCCTCTCATACTTTTTCTCAAGTGTTTATCAGGCATAGTTTTTGAAATGATTTCTACTTGCCAAAATTTGAATTCAATTCCAACAAATCCAAAAACTTCTGAAACTTCAAATGCCACTCAAATTCAAACAGAATGCATAGATGCTTAGCTATAATTGTAAAACATTCCAAATAGGAAATTTGGGATGTTACAAACCTACCACACTTAAAATGAATCTCGTCCTCGATATTCGAAGAGGCTAGCAAGAAAGGGTTAGGGGTTGGGGGTCTTCTAGTAAATATTTTGGTCGGAAAGGTCAGGGGTGCTACCACACTTAAAAGCAAGGTTACAGTTCCAATAAACTCAGATACTTCCTCTGGTGTGCCGACAATATCTGTCTTTTCACATATCTTACAATAGCTCCTTCATTACGGTCTTCTGTCAGAAGCATAGAGTTATCCTTGAAATCTTGGGTCGGTTCGTCAAAGTTAAAGTTCGTCCGGGACTGGATCTTCTTAGTTGATAGGTCCGTGTCCATTCTAGACAACTATCGAAATACTCATGGTGGTCTACAATTTATGGTTTCTCCTGCAGAAACGGGTCTAGGTTGAACCTCACCGTATAACCTACGATTGGCAACGGTTGCCTGTAAGGAGGTTCCATCGTCCTACCATTCTATGGTTTTATGGCTTACCGCGTCGACACTCTTCTAAGGTTTTCGAGGGCTCTCTGATTTTCCATCAACATATGATAGTTCATGATAGAAGTCTCCGGTATGGGGGCCAATCCATCCCGTACTTGAATCATTACCACATACGTAAATAGTAAATCACGTATTCTAACACTTGGGCATACTCACAAGTATTGCAGAATTTCTCTTGTTCTCGAGCTGGGTTCGAGTAAATCCATGGTTTCTGCAAGCCAAACAAAACATCTATCGTTACTTCACCACTCTCAGGTTTTTTTTTGCGTAACCTCCTACGAAACGTATGCTGATTGGATCACTGATTCTTCCAAATTTATTCCTTTATCAAGGTTACATCTGTTCCTTTTCAAAATCCACGGGCACGTGGGTTATGGCCCACCTCAACACTAGTGCAGCTTTAACTCATCCTTGGAGTAACTCTCTTGTTCCATATTACACCTCCTTTAAATCCAGTAGTACTCTGTTTCTTCATACCATCATATCAAAAGCAAAACTCCAACTTATTTTGTCCAGCTTCCTTCTATGGACCGTCATGAATAACACATTTCTTTCTTCGTTGATCCTGTGGCTTTACGGAGTACTACGACACCAAGGAAAAATGCACTAGTTTATCCATAATTCTCATTATTTTCATATCAATCTTTTAGTACATCCTTAACCACTTTTTCGTAAATCAAATTCCAAAAAGTTTATTACAAATGCTGCCACCCACATGGTTCGGTATGGTCAGACATTACTTCCAACTTTATTTATTTATCTTCCTCGAGGATTCTTCAGTCCCACTGGAATTGTGCGACATGCGCCTTGAAATCTTCAATATTCTGTTTCATCGTGGTGGCCTTGAGCTTCACCTCCATCATCTCTGCATGCACTTCGCTTAGGTATTCCTGAGTATAACGGAGTCTTGCTTCAAGTATTTCTCCGATCTGGCGTATGGCTTCCATGGCTGCTTCATGAACAGCATCGAAGAAGGTTGCTTGTGGCACACGTGAAATGAAAAAGTATTGTCCCATCATCTTTGGGCAAACTCCTTTCAAATGGTGGAGGTGTACCTCCACATACCAAAGTTCCACTCCCTTTTGCATAAAGGGTAGCCTTTGTAGACCGTGATCTCCTTCAAGGTGAATATGCTTCATCATGTCCTTGGGATCTTCGGGTAATCATGATCACTGGTCAGGGTCATGATTGTTTCCGGTCCTTTAAGGAAAGACTCGTAAAGGGTCGTCATCTGCAGTTGTAAAAAAATGGTGCTCACAATAAGGTACATATCTCCTGGGGCATACATTCATATCCTCCAAACAAAACTTCGAACTCAATTTCCAATATCCAGTTTATGCATCACAACTCACTTTCTTCCATGTTCATCCAGAATATTAATTCCCAAGATAAAATATAACAACTCCTTAAAGCCTTTCAGCAAGTGACATTACAACTTTATTGAGTCATGAACTATTACAATCCCTGAGTAATCTATTAAATAACTCAACTCTTCGAACTCATGAAAATGAAATTGCTTTCTACTACTCTTATTATCCATATCAAAATTCCAACTACTCAACTCCAGCTTTCGTCTTGTTGGGACATTTAGTAGCATAATGTCCTGCTTCCTTGCAGCGAAAACAAAAGACTTCCGACATGTCTCGGGGCTTCTTTGTGATTATGTAGGCTCCTTGGATTCTTGGCTTCTTTTACGGACATTTACTAGCGTAATGACCTAAATCCTTGCACCTGTAACAAGTGATATGACTCAGGTCCTTCTCTGCGAAAATTGTGTTGTTCTGGGGTTGCCTTCTTTTTCTCTTCCTGGATTTCTCTGAAATGATCAGAGCTTCTATTTCCTATGGATCAAACTCTATTGCTTCCGTCGGGAAGTATCCCGGATACTCTTTTCTTTCCTTGGTGCAATACTGTGAAAAATGTCCTTCTTCTCCACATGAATAGCAAGCATTGGAGTAAAACCTGTTGAGGCCTTCTCCATCAAGGTCTTCAACACATTTCTTCATCACTGGTTCTTTCATAACTTCTCGGAGGGCTTCTTTCATTCCTTCTTCCTGCTCCTCAATAGTTTGTTGCACCATGGGGTAAATGTGACACTTGGAGTCGGGTAGTGGGTGGTTCCTTCACACAAGAAACAAGTCACACGACTAGTTGTGCACTCCTCACTGGGTGTTTCTCCTCACAATGAGGGCATCCATCCTTGTGTTCCTCACAGGTGTGTCCTATTTCTCCATAAATCTTGCAGGCACAAGGTTTATTTCTTGGTGTATCATGGTGCTTCCGGGTAAGACGAGATCTTGTCAGAGTCTTCTTGAATTCTTCCCAAGTCTTTGCTCCATTCCATCCCTGTATAGCTTGATGCATCTGCCACCATGTTGCAGCACTTCCTTCAAAATACTGAAGAGCGTACGATACTTCATTCTTCCTTGAAACCAAATTGCTTCCGAAGTGATTCTCCATGTTCTGAATCCATAGCTCTGCCTCCGGCTAGGTTTTCGGTCCAGGGAATATCAGTCCAACTTCGTTCATCATCTATGGGGTCCAAAAGTTTTTGGGATGAGATATGAGAGAGGTGGGGAAGAATACACGCAATACAAACAATAGTTTTTGAAGAAACAAGTTTTACTTTGTGGCTGTCGGAAAACATCAAACAAAGGACAGCTCACAAATCGTCGCATCTAACGTAAGTGTGTAACAGGGGTTTGGTCTTCTAAAGGTCAAATAATTCTTCAGATCCTTCAAGTCTTGGGAGTCGTCAACTGTTGTAGCTTCTAATACATGGTGAAATCCTCTTTACTCTGAAAGGTCATCAGTTCTCCGATATCAAATCCTTCTTGGAGCGTCTCCAGTTGATCCTCCGGGTGATCAAAGGATAAGGGTATATTCGAACTATTTGAGGTGAGAGGGTCTATTTGATAAAATCAGAAAAGACGAGAAGTAAGAGTCTTTTTGAAAATAAAGTTTTAGAGATTTTCGGTCCTAGGGGCTTTCCGGTTTCTAGGGTCACGTTCTCTGATCAACATGTGCTCGATACCATTTACATGGCGACCCGACCTCAGACGGTCAAGCCTTTGTGTATCCGTGCCATCCTCGGATCAAGATATCTTTGGCACACAAGTACATCAATGTATATATCAAAGTGCAATCACATGTATAAATAACGTAAAACTGATATATACCTCAATAGTCTCAATGAAACAAGTAATCGGGTGTGGAGTCCCATCAACGCCATCGGCGAGTTGAGTGTAGACCGTAACCTGCATGCGTATTCTTACTCGTCGGAAGAAAGTATACGCAACATGATACGTTACAGCCGTGTAGGTCAAGATTACATTAAATGTACCGCAAGATCACAATAAAAGAACGAGATGATAAAACTATACTATATGCAATATGGCTTTGTGGCTCGTGGTCCGGGGTTTTGCGTAAAAGCTGGTTTTATTTTCCCTACATCAAAGGAATAAATGAAGTCTGTACTATGGAGTTTTCTGTCATGACATGGTTTCGCCAACCGATGTCTCATAGCCCAAAATCATCATAAGTTGCCCACAATTAAGTTATCAATCCGGTGTTGAGAGTTCCGAGATAGATCCAGGTCCAGAGGCTCAAATTGTCCGTAACCGGGGACACGGCTAATCGATTAGGTTTTAACCCTCTGCAGAGGTTTGTACACTTTACCCGCAAGATTCGATCCCTCTTTATACGTTCTCGCACTTCAGAGTGTGTGAGAACAAGATGACCGAAACATGGTCTTCCAAAGAGTTCCTCTGATCACTGTCCGGTGCCCATCCAATCCTACCGTAGTTCTACATCTGCTAGCACCGTCCCAGCCAGAGTCACCACTAAGGTCAACCAAGCGAGCCCATAATGACTTGCGGTTGCACAGGTAAGCTCGGGCATGAAGTATTCTTCCGTCTCTTTGAGTCTGGGTGAAGCTTTCCGCAAGATGTCATGGCGCTTCTCCATGCATCCCGGCCAACCACTGGTTTCTCCAGGGTGCCCGTCAACCATCCTTCACCCAGTAGTGTGTATTGAATTCTTGTCTTGAGTCTTGAAGTCTTGAGGCCTTGAAAATGCAGTCCTTGCAGATGCCATCATGGAGTTGTGCGTCATTGACGTAGAGTCCTCCTTCTTCACACCACTCTCGAGCACTCATACCAACCCCGTCTACTATAGCGTAGCATTAAAATAAATAACGTCCCGGGCTTGGTAACAGGGTGATGGGTTCCTACCTCATGCATACTACAAGAATTCAACATCACTACTGGAGGGTTTGTTGCGAAGATGACACTAGATGAAATAAAACACATAGGTAGGAAGAACATGGTCAAAGTGAACTTGCCTTGCTGACGATCTTCGAAAACTAGGGCCTCGTGGTAGCAAACTTCGCACTCCGGAAATTCTACCGAGGCAAACAATAACCACAATAAGCACACCACAAATGATCACTTACATAACAACATAGTAATATGAAACACACCAACAAACGAATCAAAACCCAAAAGAAAACTCGAAGAAATCCAACTCAAAGTTTTCCTACGTCAAGCAACAACAAAAAAAATAGTTTTACATAACAAAAATTTTCTTAACATAACCTAACCATGGGTTTATGTTAACTTAACAGAAAGGAATGCATTAAGCAACTAGGAGCAAAAAGAATCAATTTAAAATCTATTATGAAACTCCTATTAGGCCTAAAGCAATTTCTAATAAGAAAAATAAAATAAAAGTTTTATTTATTATAAATAAAAGTTCATGCTCTAAAGTGACAGAAACTATCCTAGAATAATCAATCACATGTGAAAAATAAATTTATTTGCTAACTAAAATAATAGGAAAACAGTAGCTAGTTAATTAATTAAGAATAACATGATTCTGCTAGAAACTATTTTTTTATTAATCCCAAAATGCCCAAATTAATTCCTACGGTTAGGCAATGTCAAAACAAAGTTGGGACAAAAAGAATCATATAAAAATAATTTTCCTAACTCATGTTATAACAGATTTACTATTCTGACTAAAACTAAATTAAAGCAATTATAAATAATTTTAACATAGCTAATTATATTTTCTGCGGAAACTATGTGAAATTTTGGAACCAACAAAAAAAGAATCACTTAAAAATATTAAGTAGAATAAAAGATATGAATTTTTCAAATCTGGAACTATTCTGTTAAAACAGAAAAACGAAAATAAAGAAAAATGGCCTAATGGGCCTAACTAACGCACTCAGCGTAACTTAACTAAAACGGGCCCTAGGGTTAAACGAATCAGGCCGGTCTAATAAAAAAAACCTAACTAACCTAAATCGGAACTAACCGGAATAAAACTCGGTTTTATTTAAAAGAGCATACCCCTTCGGGGGTTTCTAATCTACGCCGTAGAATCGGGATCGGACGGCGGGGGTGAAGTCCGGCGACGTACCGGACGTCGACGGCGGCGGCGGCTCGGGCGGCGAGTGCGTCGGCGTCTCCGGTGGTCGGGGGCGACGGCGGGGAGCTCCGGCGGGTGCGGCGCGACGAGGGGGTCCGTCTGGTGGAGTCCGGCGAGATCGGGGTGGCCGGGGAGGGTCGGGGTGAGGCAAATGGCGGCGGTGGCGTTCGGCAACTCCGGCGAGCGCGTGTGGAGGGAGAGGGGGGTCCGGTGAGGGGGCGAGGGGGGGAATGGGGTGCGGGGGAGGGGTATAAATAGTCGGGGGCCTCATCTTGGGCGAGGGGGCAATCGGCGGAGAGATCCGCGGCGAATCCCGGATCCTTCGGGATCCGGCGAGCGGCGGCGCGGCGAGTGGCGTGGGCGAGGGGTAGGAGACGGGTGGGGGTCCACCTGTCAGCGATGGCGGGGAGCGGGCGCCGGGTCGGTTGGCCGACCCGAAGGGTTTCGGCGCGAGGGGGCGACGGCTGGCTCGCTGGGCCGGCTCGGCCGCCTGGTGGTCGCCTGGTGGCGCGGGCGAGTGGGCTGCGCCTGGCCTGGCGTGGCTGCCGGAGCCAGCTCGGTGGCCGCCCAGTGCCGGGCGATTGGCTATTGGCGCCTGGGTTTTCTTTTTTTTCTAATTTATTTTTTGAAAAAACTAAAAACAGAGATAATATTTAAAATATAAATATTTTATATAGGACATATATATATATATATATCAAAATGATCAGGGGAATATTCCCTATCATTTAAACATTTTTCCAGGGGCAAAATCCAAACTTCATAAAAATTTATTTTTTTCCAAATTTCAAATAAAACTCAAATTTGAATTCAAAACTTTTGGCAATGTTTTTCCTCTGATATTTTTGGAGTGTCATGTTTACTCCTCTCATACTTTTTCTCAAGTATTTATCAGGCATAGTTTTTGAAATGATTTCTACTTGCCAAAATTTGAATTCAATTCCAACAAATCCAAAAACTTCTGAAACTTCAAATGCCACTCAAATTCAAACAGAATGCATAGATGCTTAGCTATAATTGTAAAACATTCCAAATAGGAAATTTGGGATGTTACAACAGGTGATGATGACTATAGCACGCCGCTTGACTTAGGAGACACATACCATCAGCGTAGGGTCATATTGATGCCAGACAACTTGCTTGAGTGATCACAGTACTGGTAATCCCTACAGTACCTACTACAGTACTATGCCCTAGCTTGCTAGAGTAGAGTAGTAGAGTAGGACTCTGCTCTACTACTAGCACCGGAGGAGTAGTAGTATATTCTGATCGAAAATAGTTACAAACTTCAATGCCCGAGCGTGGAACGACTACGAACCGTGCTCAAAGACCGTGTCTATGTGGTGTTTGGACTTATATGCAAAAAAATAGCAAGATGCCTGTGCATTGCAGGGCACACCATCATCACCAACTCGGTTTTTTCTCTACTCCTACTCCTATAAAAGACTCAGTTGGTGATGATGGAGGCGAGGAGGCGTGTTCAGCCGGGCGTGCAGCAATGGACGCAACACTATTCGATTTGTTATAAAAACAAAGAAGAGTAGTAGAGATAGAGACATAGGGAGGAGCACGAGGTTGTGGGAGATAAGGATGAACGAGGCAAGGCCTTATCTGTAAATGTGGAGAGAGGTGCGGGTATCTTTTGTAAAATTGTCATAGTTGGCTTTCTATGGACGGTCTATATTACAAGATGGCAGGCATACCATCATCACCAACTCGGTTTTCTATAAGAGTAGATATATATATATATATATATATATATATAGAGAGAGAGAGAGAGAGAGAGAGAGAGAGAGAGACTAGGGAGTACTAGTAAGGACACCATCTATCGCTCGTGTGCTACTCATGCGCTCCATTCGGCCGTCAGAACGTCCCCTACAGCCACTCCCTCCCGCGGCCCATTCGGCAAAAGGCGCTGTTGAAATTTGGGAGGCGCACTCTCGATCGCTGGCAGCCACGATTTCACCGACGATGACTTCTTCCCGACCTCGGCAACCTCTTCCTCAATGACATGGGCGACAACCTCAACGCTTAACGGTCTTGCTTCCCGTTGCACCTTATGTGTTTCGTCCTTCCTGCTCAAATCGTGGTAGAATTCATGTTTCTACTCAGATCCTACTACTATGCTAGTCCACAAGATTAGTTTCATCTCTGTTATAGCTGTCATGATTTATTTTGTGCTTATTCGGATTAAATCTCGTAGTAACTTGCTCATATATTCAACTGGCGCAACGTCCCCTACAGCCACTCCCGTTTCATGGACGGCCTGGTCGATGCCTCCAAGGAGCCATTCGTCCACTGCTATGAGTGCCCGATGCCGTTTTGTGGCTCGCCGGCGGACGTGGTGCATCACCTCACGGATGCGTGCAGCGGTCACTGCTGGCCCTTGGCGGAGAACATCAAGTACGACACGTGCTAGCGGTTCACCATGCCGGAGTCGCTAGAGGATCACCGCCGCCTGCTGGTCTCGGAGGAGGACGGCAGCGTCTTCCTCTTGATCGTGGGCACCGGCGAGGCCTGCGCAGGCCGCTGCCCTGTCTCTGTAACACGCGTCATGGGCGTCGCCGCTGACGCTGACACTGACACGAGGCAGATGTACGAGTGCGTGGTCACTGTTACTACCCCTTCGGATCGCGTGGGCGGCGACACCGGCCTCATCGGACGGACTTGGACTCTGGGGAGCTGGGACTATCCCGCCAATGTGGACTTGGAAAACCCATGGCATCCTTTACCCCCGACGCGGTGCACGGGGACTCCAAGGAGGTTCACCTGGACATACGCATTATCAAGTGCACTTAGAAAACATGTAGTGTGTGTGCGGGTGCTTATGGCCCATGTCTTTGCCGCTTTTGATTCTGTAAGCTTGTCGTTAAACTTGAGTGGCTTTCACCGCAGTCCTTCGTTTGAACTGCTCCTCTCAGTGAGCTGATGTAAGACACTTTGGGTTTCATTTGATAATGGAACCGGGGAGGAGCCTCCCTGTTCTTCTAAAAAAAATTACGCATTATCAAGTTAAATGTTGATCATTAGTTTTCGCTCAATGTAATCCATTGTCTAAGCATGTGGAGACTTCCATGCAGGATCTTGCTCTATTGGAGTATCACACATGAATAAAAGTTTATCCGTTTATGGTTTAGTCTAGAATCTTCCATGTATGAATTTTTACTACAGTACTGGTGAAAGACTTACGATGAACCATTTCTTACATCTCCTCTGCCCCCTTGCAAGTCATCCTGATTTAATCCCTCCATCTAAGTGTATAAGGGCATGGTTAATATTACTTAATAGTATAGCCAACTGTTGACTATAAGAAAGTACCATGTCATCTATAGCCAACATGTATAACAATCGATACTCAAAAACTAATTCTTAAAGATCATTTCTTGCAAAGCACAATAAGTGTTATTTCTTCACAAGTTTTGGATGCAGGTTGAATAGTTGAACGCTTTTGTTTGCAAAAGATACCTTTTATCTATTTCACCCGGATGTTTGTGAGCTCTAGAGATGAGATAATATCCGAAGAAACCTATTGATACCCGTTACACATGTGATGACCCCACATACTTTGTCAAAATAAGCAACTCCCGATCAATGCATTTCACTCTTGATTGCAACGCATACGGGCACCTTACTACTATAGATTAGTATGACCAAAAATTGAACTAACATTATATATAGTATGATAAATCTTGATGCATGTCACCTAAAATTATATCATTCAAAACTATGTTCAAATATGAATCCAACGATATAGTTTTGTTGACATGCACTAACATTTTGTCGATTAAATCTTGATCAAATTCAATGGGGACTAATAAACCACGACCGATGTAGTACCAAGTGTAGAGGGCGGCGCTGCACGGGAGTCTCACCTCTCACCCGCTTCGTGGCGCTGGGCAAAGAAGTCATATATCACAAAACCCAACCACTCCCGGTAATAAGTGGCTCGGTAAAATAAGCGGAGAAGCAACCATCACATCCCTCCGTCTTTTTGCATTTCATCTCTCTGCATTTACTTTCTCCGGTTCATCTACACTTTTCGAACCCTAGCTACTACTCCTAGGGCCAGTTCTTTTGGCGGCTTCCCCAGCTTTTCCCACAAGACTAGTCACAGTGGAGAGTAATAAGAAGGCGCCTCACTCATTTATTTGGGCTTCTAAACTACTACTCCATCCTGGTTTATTCCTCACCATTGTAATTTGTGCTAAATTTTAACCAAAGATTAAACTGATAAAATGTTACTCCCTCCGTCTAGGTGCATAAGTCATCTTACGAAAACCAAATAATCCCAAAACACTTAGGCGCGGTGCATTAACTTCTACCTCGTTTCTTGTTTCTTGACATATCAACCAATAAGAGATAAAGAGTGTGCATGCTTTTAATGACTTGAGATATCAAACACGACATGCAATGGTTAGTTCATTGCATGCAATACTATTAATTAGCAAATAAACATTAACGTTTCTCGTCTTCTCCTCCTCCTTGGTCACGGTGCACAGCCTAAGATGACTTACTCACCTAGATGGATGGAGTAGTGCATGTGACATGCACTAACATTTCATTAGTTAAATTTATGATCAAAATTTGACACAGATTACAATGGGGACCAATAAACCAGGACGGAGGTAATAGTAGTTATGGGATTACTAATCTAGAAGCCTAAAAGAACTGGCCCCTGGTACTCCTACTAGTAGTAGTACTCAAGTTGGAATTGCAATTGCAGCACAACTTGTTAGGCAAAAAATTCGATCTGAGTGGTGTTGGAAGCGGTTTGGGAATTTGCATGCCTTTCCAACCAGTGAGATACTCCGTACAAAGTACGACAGAGAAATAACGACAGAGAAGGAAGCTAAAAGTAAACAATCAAACGAGCATTTTTGCATTTGTTTTGCATTGAATCGTTTCACAAGCTTGACTAGTGCTGTTTTTCTACTTTTACAAAAACCGCATCGTAATGTTAAAGCATGCATTTGCACGCATACATAAGTAATAGTAGTACTCCCTCCATCTAGGTGTACAAGTCTTCCCTCCTTGGTCACGGTGCACAACCAAAGATGACTTATTGACCTGGACGAAGGGAGTAGCACAGTCTGCAAGCATATATCGACAGAGACGTGTAGTGCGATAGTATATAGTAAAGTTTGTGCTATATGCACGTACTTGCAAAATGCGTACGAATACACAAGGTTTCCAAACTTTCCCTTTTACATACTTAATTAAGGATGCTAAAAATTCCTGAACATTCGGGATTTATCATTTGCGTCCCAAAACTAATGAGATCGCCTTACGAAACAAAAATTATACTCCTCCTAAAATCCACGACGTCATAGAGGCGCTTGGCGCGCCACGACTGCCTGCGCAGCCGTTGCTTCCCAGCGCCGACACAACGCCTTCTTCCTCAGCCTCGCAACTCGCGAGGTGCTGATTGGCGCCTGCCGTGGGCGAGCGCGATCTCACCGGTGTGGTGATCCGCGCCAACATGTACTCGCCTCACTGGAAGCGTGCACCGGTCCATGTACCGCCAAGCGTAGATGAGGCGCTTGGGCCCGATCGCATGCAGGCGCAAGACAGCGCCCTCCGCCACCCTCACGGCCTCATACGAGCCTTCCGCCAAAGAGCCAATTACCGACTCTCTCGGACGCGACATAGGCCTCCCAGGCAGCTTGTTCCGCGGTGCACTTCTCTTCCTCGGCCTTCTTCTCCGCCTCTATTTTGGCGCACTCTGCTAGAGGCAAAGCCTCCCACAAGGCGACATCCATTTCTTTCCAAAGCTCCTCAAGGCTGGGGGGGCTCGGCGGGCGGCGCAGCGTTCTCCACGTAGCGGGAGCCGACGCATCCTCCGACGCTGCGTCTTTGGCGAGATTGGGAACGCCGACGTCCCACCTCGGCGCGTCGCGGCGAGGAGTGGAACACCGGCGCGCCCTCCTAGACTAGTGGCGGCGAGGAACGGAACGCGACGCGTCGCTGCCGTGGCGAGGAGCGAACACCGACGCGTCCTCCTCGACTAGTGGCGGCGAGGAACGGAACGGGCGACGCTGTCACAGAAGCGTGGCGAGGAGCGGAACACCGACGCATCCTCCTCGACTAGTGGCGGCGAGGAACGGAACGACGACGCGTGACCGTCCGTGCGGTGCAACGAGGGGCTCCTAGGGCTTGGGAGGGGCGATGCCATGGTGGTCGACGTGAGAGGGAGGGGGAGGAGATAGCGATGAACGTGAACATAAGGGGGAGGAGATAGCGATGTCGTCGGAGGCGCAGTATTTATAGCGAGCAGCAATGGCACACCGCATAAGATATGGACTGAGCTGCACCGACTTAACTATAGTCAGAGCGACCAGACCTCAAACAGTCGATCTTCGTGCTCATGTCATCCTCGGATCAAGAATGCTGACACCAAACAGTACTCGAAGGATTTATAACAGAGTAGCAAACACACACTTATTACAATCGAATGTCTTAAGAGAGCACTTAATAAAATAAACATGGCTTAAGGCCATCTAATACGATAACAACGGAAGGCTTGGAAGAATAAGTGAGTCCATCAACTCCAACAGCATCACTGAGTATAGAACCACGACCTATGCACCTTAATCGTCGTTCAAGAGTACGCAACATGAAACGTTGCAGCCAAAACGGGTCAGCACATGGAATATGACGGCAATGTAACACATAGAGAATAATGGAATGAATAGCCTATACTACATGCATATATGGCTGGTGGAAAGCTCTATGGTTACAGTTTTTGCATAAAGCCAATTTTTCCCTACTGCAAAGGAATAAATTTATTTAACTATCATGGTGGTTGTGAAACATTGAGAATGGTTGACAGCATTCTCAATCCCAATTAAAAAGTACTCATTAATCCCAACAATATTAAATTAGAAGTAACATGATGAGATTCACATGATATCCAGGTACTAGATACTCAAGATGTCCATAACCGGGGACACGGCTAACCATGATTAGTTTATACACTCTGCAGAGGTTTGCGCACTTTTCCCCACAAGACTCGATCGCCTCCGTTTGGTTTCTCGCACTACATGGTGTTTGAGAAACGGATGACCGAGACATAGTCTTTCAGAAGCGCTAACACCTTACATGTGGGTAGACCGTACCAACCTACATCCCCAACATCTGCTAGCCTACCCGTAAGAGTTCGCACAACTTAATAACCTATGCTAGAGCCCATAATGGCTTGTGGCTGCACACGAAAGTTTCTAGTTTGAATAATCTCATGATCCCTTTGAGCCTGGGTGGCGGTCCAAAGAAATACATGCAAGTCCTGATAGAAACCAGGTGCCTCAATCCACCCAGATGTGTGTTTAAGTTGCCACCTTAAATAAACCATTAAATAACAATCTCACATCTGTCATGGAATTCACTCACCCAATCCACGTCTACTAGCATAGCATGGCATAATAAGCAAAAACGTAGAAGTAACTCCCAAAGGTTGATAATAAAACAGGTAATAGGTACTACCTCAACTACTTCCCATCCCACAATTTGATTAGATCCTAATCATGCAAGTGTTTGAGGATAGATCTAATGCATAAAAACTGGGTATGAGAAGAGGTATGATCAAAGTGTTACTTGCCTTGTCGATGATCCATGAAACCTAGAGACTCAAGTAACAAAGCGGCGACTACGGGTATTCTATCGCAGACAAACAAACAAGCATAAAATAAGTACTCATCTAATGCACAGGTAAAACTCGAATAGATCTAACTAGATAGTTCAACTTAAGAACTCCAGTTTGCAAAAAGAATCAAATCAAACGAAGCAACGAAAGTCAAATGGCGGAAGAAAACAGCTTCGTTCTACTAATCTGGACCTAAGTCAAATTTTACAGAAGCAAAAACTTGTTTAAGTAGATTATTCAGAAAGAGGGTTTCGAGATGAAACTCCAGGCGCTTGAATCGCCTGATTTCTATAAACGAGCGAAAAGTTATACTAAAACGAAAATCGGATCTGGAATCGCGATCAGAAAAATCGCGGATTAAATCCGAGAAAAAAAAACGACGAACAGTTTCAAACGGAAAAAGAAAAAAAACGGAAAAAAAACCCGAAAAAACCGAAGAAAACCGATCGGTTTTTTTTAAACCGGCACGGAAATAGAGGCGGCGGCGAACCTCGGCGGCGTCGGCGGCAAGGGCGCGGCGGCGGCAGCATGCGGGCTGGGGCGGCTAGGGTTTCGGGCGGGCTCGGGTGGGCTGGCGCCTCGGGGTGGCCGCTATTTATAGCGTGCCCCCGAGTGGAGTCCCGCTCGGGTACGACCCGTAAGGCGGTGCGCGTTTTTTTAAATAATAACACGCAGAAAAAAATCAAAAGAAGTACTAAACGGACTCCAAAATTCCCGAAATAAATTTTCCCCGGCTTCTAAAATCAAGCCGGATTTAATGAACATTTATTTGGGGCCTAAATGCAATTTTGAAAAATGCGCATTTTTCCTAAATTCAAATAAAGAGGCGAAAAACTCCAAAATAAAGTCTTATTTGATTTTATTATTAAATCTTCGTTATTTCTTTATTTTGTGAAAGTCATTTTATTCCCTCTCTCATATTTTTGTAATAGAAATAATTGAAGATAAAATAATTAAAATCAAATGATCCTATTTTCAAAATTTGAGAAAACTCAAATATGAAAATAACGAAAATCCCCAACTCTCCCCGAGGGTCTTGAGTTGTGTAGAATTTCTAGGATCGGGCAAAAATGCAACGAAAAATATGATATGCAATGATGCTCTATGTATAACATTCCAAATTGAAAATTTGGGATGTTACAAACCTACCCCCTTAAGATGAATCTCGCCCTCAAGATTCGGGTTGGCTAGAAAATAGGTGAGGGCGGTATTTAAGCAAATCTTCCTCTCGCTCCCAGGTGGCTTCATCCTCTGTGTGGTGGCTCCACTGAACCTTGCAAAACTTAATGACCTTGCTGCGGGTGACTCGGCTGGCATACTCCAAAATCTTAACCGGTTTCTCCTCATAGGTCAAATCATCATTCAACTGAATCGCTTCCAGTGGCACGGTATCTCTCAGTGGTATATCGGCCATCTCTGCGTGACACTTCTTCAACTGAGAAACATGAAACACATCGTGAACTCCTGATAATCCTTCGGGTAGTTCCAACTTGTAATGCGAACTTCTCCCATGCGTTCCAAAACACGATAAGGTCCTACAAATCGGGGTGCTAACTTTCCCTTAACTCCAAAACGTTTAGCTCCTCGAAGTGGCGATACTCGAAGATAAACTCTGTCTCCGACTTCGTATTCTGTCCCCTTGCGTTTTGAATCCGCATAAGTTTTCTGTCTTGACTAGGCTACCTTGAGCCGATCGCGAATCAACTTTACTTTCTCGAGACTCCTTAATCAAATCCGGTCCAAACAACTGGCGGTCTCCAACTTCATCCCACAACAACGGGTCCTGCACCTCCTTCCGCATAAGGCTTTGAAAGGTGCCATCTTCGACTGGGTTTGGTAACTGTTGTTATAAGAAAACTCCGCATACGGCAAATTGTCATCCCAACTTGATCCATAATCCAAAGCACAAGCTCTAAGCATATCCTCCAAAATCAGGTTGACCCTCTCGGTTTGTCCATCTGTCAGTGGATGGAAAGCTGTGCTAAACTCCATCCTGGTTCCTAAAGTCTCGTGCAACTGCTTCCAGAACTTTGAGGTGAATTGGGTTCCTCTATCTGATACGATACTCCTCGGAACTCCATGCAAGCATACAATCCTGGTCATGTATATCTTAGCCAGTTTGGCACTGCTGTAGGTAGTCTTTACTGGAATGAAATGAGCTAACTTCGTCAAGCGATCGACTATAACCCAAATTGAGTCATAGCCTGAACGAGTCCTGGGCAATCCCGTGATGAAATCCATACCTAGTTTATCCCACTTCCATTCGGGTATAGGCAATGGCTGTAACAATCCTGCTGGCTTCTGATGTTCTGCCTTCACCTTCTGACATACATCACAAACTGCTACGTACTCTGCAATATCCTTCTTCATTCCGGTCCACTAGAAAGTATTCTTCAAATCCAAATACATCTTGGTATTTCCTGGGTGAATCGAATATGGTGAATCATGTGCCTCTTGTAGAATCAACTTCCTGATCTCCGGGTCATTGGGCACATAAACACGGTCCTCAAACCATAGGGTATCGTGCTCATCGTCATGAAATCCCTTTGCTTTTCCTTCACTCATTTTCTCCTTTATAGAGGCAATCTCTTTGTCAGTCTTCTGAGCTTCCCTGATCTTATCCATCAGAGTTGACTGAATCTCCAATGCTGCTACATAGCCTCTCGGAACTATTTCCAAACATAGCTCTCGAAGATCCTCGGCTAACTCCTTTGGTATTTCTCCCGTCATTAATGTGTTGACGTGACTCTTACGGCTCAACGCGTCTGCTACAATGTTAGCCTTTCCGGGGTGATAATGCAATCTCATATCATAATCTTTGATGAGCTCCAACCATCTCCTCAGTCTGAGATTTAGCTCCTTCTGCGTGTAGATGTATTTCAAACTCTTGTGATCCGTATACACCTCACAATGATTTCCAATGAGGAAATGTCTCCATGTCTTCAACGCATGCACTACGGCTGCTAACTCCAAATCATGCGTATCGTAATTTAGCTCATGAGGCTTAAGCTGTCGTGAAGCATACGAAACAACTCTTCCCTCCTGCATAAGCACTGCTCCAAGTCCTCTGCGTGAAGCGTCGCAATACACCTCATAATCCTTGGTCTGATCTGGCAGAATTAACCTTTGGTGAGGTAATCAAACGCTTTCTTCAACTCTTGGAAACTAGCTTCACACCTCGGTCCATATGAACTTGGTATCCTTCTTTAATAATTCTGTCATAGGCTTCGCAATCCTTGAGAAATTCTCAATGAATCTCCAGTAGTATCCCGCGAGTCCAAGGAAACTCCGGATCTCTCCAACTGTCGTTGGCGCTTCCCAGTTTGTTACAGTGACAACTTTAGTGGGGTCTACTGCTATACCTTCTCCGGATATAACATGTCCAAGAAATCCAACTTCTTTCAACCAAAACTCACATTTGCTGAACTTGGCATACAACTGATGTTCTCTGAGCTTCTCGAGTACCAAACGCAAATGCTCCTTATGCTCCTATTCATTCTTCGAGTAAACCAAAATATCATCAATGAACACCACGACGAACTTATCCAAAAACTCCATAAACACTTTGTTCATCATGTTCATAAAATAGGCAGGTGCGTTAGTCAGACCAAATGACATAACGGTGTACTCATACAGCCCGTGCACAGTGGTAAAAGCCGTCTTAGGTATATCCTGCTCTCGAATCTTTAACTGATGGTACCTTGATCGCAAATCGATCTTGGAAAACACCTTAGCTCCTTGCAATTGGTCAAACAAGTCATTGATCATCGGCAACGGGTATTTGTTCTTAATGGTCACTTCATTTAATCCTCGATAATCAACAACCATTCTTAATGATCCATCCTTCTTCTCCACTAGAAGTACTGGTGATCCCCAAGGCGAAGAACTTGGGCGAATAAAACCTTTATCCAGTAAGTCCTTAATCTGCTTCTTAATTTCCTCCAAATCTTGGGCTGGCATCCTATACGGTCTCTTAGATATCGGCCCAGTGCCTGGCAGTAGTTCAATCAGAAACTCAATGTCTCCATCCGGTGGCATGCCTGGCAACTCTTCCGGAAACACGTCCGAGTAATCCCTTACCACTGGTACTTCCTCCTGCACAACTCCTGATAAGGAATTTACATGTGCTCTCCTCGGCTCATGCCGTGATACATACTTGATTCTCCTCCTTACGGGTGGTAAGCAAAATTGACTTCTTGGCGCAATCTATGTGCCCTCCATACTTCGATAACCAATCCATGCCTAATATCACATCCAATCCTTGGGATTCCGAACTATTAGGTCCGAGGGAAAAACATAGTGTCCAATCTTAATGGCATCGATCACACCATATACTAGCCATGTATTCTGCCCGTGAGGTTACTAGCATGGGTGACCTAAGGGCTTGGGTTGGTAATTTATACTTATCCGCAAATCCCTTGATATGTATGAATGCGATGCACCAAGTATCAAAAAGAACAACCGCAAAGAAAAGTCTTAACCAGAAACTTACCTATTACCGCATCTGGCTGAGCTTCAACCTCCTCCACGGTAACGTGGTTCACTTGTCCTTTGTTAAAAGGATTCGGCTTCTTTCCTGAGCTTCCATTGCCATTTCCATTCTAGCCTTCTGGACATTCGTTTGCATAATGCCCAGTCTTGCGGCATTTAAAGCAAGTGATGTGGCTCAGGTCTACCTTGGATGGTGTTGACAGGTTGGTGCGGTTCTATCCATTGCTTCCTCCATTCCCGTTCCCATTCTTGGTGCCATTATGGTTGTGCGAGGTACCTCCTCCATGGGTATGCTAAAATTGTCCTCCTAGCTTCGGGGTAAAGCGAAGTTTCACTGAGCTCGAGTTATTCTTCCCCGTCCATACTTCCTCTTGCGATTTTCAATCTGCCGCTTCCCTTCAATCATATGAGCACGATCTACTAACTCCTGGTAGTTATTGAAAGTGGCTACCATCAACTGCATGCTCAGCTCATCATTCGGTCCTTCTAGAAACTTCTCCTCGCTTAGCTGCGTCTGTAGTAACGTCATCCGGGGCATAACGTGCTAACTTACTAAAATCATCTACATCGGCCAACCGTCTGGTCCTCCTTGGCGCAAGTTGCGAAACTCACGCTTCTTCATGGCCATAGCTCCTGCTGAAACATGGGAAGTACGGAAAGCTTCTTGAAATCGATCCCATGTGATGGTGTCTACAGTGGTAAGTGGTCAGAAAATTCTCCCACCATGCTTTGCGGGTCCTTCAAGCCGATAAAGCGGCAAACTTCACCCTTTCTCCATCTGTACATCCTGCAGTGGTCAACTCCCTCCCTATCTTACGGAGCCAATCATCTGCAACAATCGGCTCGGTGCTACTGGAAAACACCGGCGGATTCAGCCTTAAGAAACGGGTCAAATGGTCAACAGGTGGTGGTGGCGGTGGGTTGTTGTTGTTGTTGTTGTTGTTGTTGTTGCCTTGGTTCTGTACCAATGTTTGAATCAAGGCATTCTGCTGCTGAATCAACTGAGTGATCTCTGGCGGGAAAACAAATCCGGGGTCGCGCCTCGGAGGCATCTGAGGGGTTAAGAAAAGACGAGAATTTAGAATAGAATGAGGTCTAGAGGGAAACACTACCCATATGCACATGAGACAAATCACACAATATCACTCCAATCAATTCAAACAAGGCATAAAATGGTCTATCTATCGTTACAAAGTGCTGAAACTAAAACTAATATAACATGGGGGTAATCTACTACTGTTATGGTGGTCAACTAGAAAAACTGCTCCGAAGAAGACTCCATGATATCTGCTCCAGCTTCATCTTCATAATCATCATCACTAGGATCGGAATCGGTGTCGTCGATGATGATGTAGTTCTCTGGATAGGTGCTATCTTCATCTTCTCCTCCGGGTGCTGAATTTCCCATGAGTTCTTCAATCTTCTCCTTAAGATCGCCGTTTTGTCCCACTAGAGCTACAATCTCCTCCATGTAGTCCTTGCGAGTGGCCTTCAGTTCTCCTTCTAGCTCGATAATCTTGGCTTTTGCTGTCTTGAACTCCATCATGTCTGCGCACATGTGGTTCTCCTGACGTCGAATGTGCTGATTTAACTCCTGGATGAAAGCTGCAATGGATCTATCCTTCTTAGAGCCAACTATCTCCCATTGTTCATCTCGGCGTCCGCAAATTTGGTAGATAGTATCCTTGAGGTCTTCTTTGTAAACTTCTCCAATGCGTCCCATGGTTATGTGAGCTGCCATGCTCTTTCCCAGACTCCAGGTTGGTGCATTGAAAACACACTCTATGGGCTCCATGATTGGCGCAAACGTCCTTCTGGGAACTTGAGCTTGAATCTTCCAGCGCTCTTCTTCAGGTAAAGTGGAATTGTAGGTCCCGGTGAAGCTTGGTAATCCAATGTTAAGGTACTTAGTGACTTCCTTCGTGTGTCGCCCAAAGGGTGTATCTTCATCCGATCGAGTGAACTTGATCCTCGCTTAGTCATCCTAAAAGAGTAGAAAAGATGAGGAGTCGAAATGAGAAGAGAGAGTAGTGATCTAGGGCTTTAGCTTAATGGTCGTGTCCTACAGGTCGTGGTGCTCGATACCATCTTTGTAGCGACAGGACCTCAAATAGTCTCGATCTCGTGCTCGATGTCATCCCCGGATCAAGAATGCCGACACCACACAAGACTCGAAGGATTTATAACAGAGTAGCAATCACACACTTATTACAATCGAATGTCTCAAGAGAGAACTTAATAAAATAAACATGGCTTAAGGCCATCTAATACGATAACAGCGGAAGGCTTGGAAGAATAAGTGAGTCCATCAACTCCAACGGCATCACTGAGTATAGAACCACGACCTATGCACCTTAATCATCGTCTGAAGAGTCTGCAATGTGAAACGTTGCAGCCCGAAAACGGGTCAGCACATGGAATATGCTGGCAATGTAACACATAGAGAATAATGGAATGAATAGCCTATACTACATGCATATATGGCTGGTGGAAAGCTCTATGGTTACAGTTTTTGCATAAAGCCAATTTTTCCCTACTGCAAAGGAATAAATTTATTTAACTATCATGGTGGTTGTGAAACATTGAGAATGGTTGACTGCATTCTCAATCCCAATTAAAAAGTACTCATTAATCCCAACAATATTAAATTAGAAGTAACATGATGAGATTCACATGATATCCAGGTACTAGATACTCAAGATGTCCATAACCGGGGACACGGCAAACCATGATTAGTTTATACACTCTGCAGAGGTTTGCGCACTTTTCCCCACAAGACTCGATCGCCTCCGCTTGGTTTCTCGTGACTACATGGTGTTTGAGAAACGGATGACCGAGACATAGTCTTTCAGAAGCGCTAGCACCTTACATGTGGGTAGACCGTACCAACCTACATCCCCTACATCTGCTAGCCTACCCGTAACAGTTCGCACAACTTAATCAACTATGCTAGAGCCCATAATGGCTTTTTGCTGCACACGGAAGTTTCTAGTTTGAATAATCTCATGATCCCTTTGAGCTTGGGTGGCGGTCCAAAGAAATACAGGCAAGTCCTGATAGAAACCAGGTGCCTCAATCCACCCAGATGTGTGTTTAAGTTGCCACCTTAAATAAACCATTAAATAACAATCTCACATCTGTCATGGAATTCACTCACCCAAACCACGTCTACTAGCATAGCATGGCATATTAAGCAAACGTAGAAGTAACTCCCAAAGGTTGATAATAAAACAGGTAATAGGTACTACCTCAACTACTTCCCATCCCACAATTTAATTAGATCCTAATCATGCAAATGTTTGAGGATAGATCTAATGCATAAAAACTGGGTATGAGAAGGGGTATGATCAAAATGTTACTTACCTTGCTGATTATCCGCGAAACCTAGAGACTCGAAGTAACAGGCGGCGCACTCCGGATATTCTATCGCAGACAAACAAACAAGCATACAATAAGTACTCATCTAATGCACAGGTAAAACTCGAATAGATCTAACCAGATAGTTCAACTTAAGAAATCCGGTTTGCAAAAAGAATCAAATCAAACGAAGCAACGAAAGTCAAACGGTGGAAGAAAACAGCTTCGTTCTACTAATCTGGACCTAAGTCAAATTTTACGGAAGCAAAAACTTGTTTAAGTAGATTATGCGGAAAGAGGGTTTCGAGACGAAACTCCAGGCGCTTGAATCGCCTGATTCCGATAAACGAGCGAAAAGTTATACTAAAACGAAAATCGGATGTGGAATCGCGATAAGAAAAATCGCGGATTAAATCCGAGAAAAAAAACGACGAACAGATTTGAACGGAAAAAGAAAAATAAAATAAAATAAAAAAACAGAAAAAACCCTAAAAAAACCGGAAGAAAACCGTGCATTTTTTTTTAAATCGCAACAGAAATCGAGGCGGCGGCGAACCTCGGCCGGCGTCGCGTCGATTCGGCCTTGTGTGGCTGGCCAGTGGCGGTGAGGCGGCTAGGGTTTGGCGGGCTCGGGTGAAATTTGGCGGCTCGGGGCAGCCGCTATTTATCGCGTGCCCCGAGCGGAGTCCCTTCGAATACTGAAGCCCGTAAGCGATGCGTTTTTTAAATAATAACGCGCAGAAAAAAAATCAAAAGAAGTACTAAACGGACTCCAAAATTCCCGAAATGAATTTCCCCGGCTTCTAAAATCAAGCCGGATTTAATGAACATTTATTTGGGGCCTAAATGCAATTTTGAAAAACGCGCATTTTCCTAAATTCAAATAAAAGGCGAAAAACTCCAAAATAAAATCTTATTTGATTTTATTATTAAATCCTCAATATTTCTTTATTTTGGGAAAGTCATTTTATTCCCTCTCTCATATTTTTGTAATAGAAATAATTGAAGATAAAATAATTAAAATCAAATGATCCTATTTTCAAAATTTGAGAAAACTCAAATATGAAAATAACGAAAATCCCCAACTCTCCCGAGGGTCCTTGAGTTGTGTATAATTTCTAGGATCGGGCAAAAATGCAGCGAAAAATATGATATGCAATGATGCTCTATGTATAACATTCCAAATTGAAAATTTGGGATGTTACAAACCTACCCCCTTAAGATGAATCTCGCCCTCGAGATTCGGGTTGGCTAGAAAATAGGTGAGGGTGGTATTTAAGCAAATCTTCCTCTCGCTCCCAGGTGGCTTCATCCTCTGTGTGGTGGCTCCACTGAACCTTGCAAAACTTAATGACCTTCTTTGCGGGTGACTCGGCTGGCATACTCCAAAATCTTAACCGGTTTCTCCTCATAGGTCAAATCATCATTCAACTGGATCGCTTCCAGTGGCACGGTATCTCTCAATGGTATATCGGCCATCTCTGCGTGACACTTCTTCAACTGAGAAACATGAAACACATCGTGAACTCCTGATAATCCTTCGGGTAGTTCCAACTTGTACGCAACTTCTCCCATGCGTTCCAAAACACGATAAGGTCCTACAAATTGGGGTGCTAACTTTCCCTTAACTCCAAAACGTTTAACTCCTCGAAGTGGCGATACTCGAAGATAAACTCTGTCTCCGACTTCGTATTCTCGCCCTTGCGCTTTTGAATCCGCATAACTTTTCTGTCTTGACCGGGCTACCTTGAGCCTATCGTGAATCAACTTTACTTTCTGCTCAGACTCCTTAATCAAATCCGTCCAAACAACCGGGCGGTCTCCAACTTCATCCCACAACAACGGGTCCTGCACCTCCTTCCGTACAAGGCTTCAAAAGGTGCTATCTTCAATCTGGTTTGGTAACTGTTGTTATAAGAAAACTCAAGATACGGCAAATTGTCATCGCAACTTGATCCATAATCCAAAGCACAAGCTCTAAGCATATCCTCCAAAATCTGGTTGACCCTCTCGGTTTGTCCATCTGTCTGTGGATGGAAAGCTGTGCTAAACTCCAGCCTGGTTCCTAAAGTCTCGTGCAACTGCCTGTAACTTTGAGGTGAATTGGGTTCCTCTATCTCGATACGATACTCCTCGGAACTCCATGCAAGCATACAATCCTGGTCATGTATATCTTAGCCAGTTTAGCAATCGCTGTAGGTAGTCTTTATCGAATGAAATGAGCTAACTTCGTCTGCGATCGACTATAACCCAAATTGAGTCATAGCCCTAACGAGTCCTCGGCAATCCCGTGATGAAATCCATACCTAGTTTATCCCACTTCCATTCGGGTATAGGCAATGGTTGTAATAATCCTGCCGGCTTCGATGTTACGCCTTCACCTTCGACATACATCACAAACTGCTTTCATACGCAATATCCTTCTTCATTCCAGTCCACCGTAAAGTATTCTTCAAATCCAAATACATCTTGGTATTTCCTGGGTGAATCGAATATGGTGAATCATGTGCCTCTTGTAGAATCAACTTCCTGATCTCCGGGTCATTGGGCACATAAACACGGTCCTCAAACCATAGGGTATCATGCTCATCCTCACGAAATCCCTTTGCTTTTCCTTCGCCATTTTCTCCTTTATAGAGGCAATCTCTTTGTCGGTCTTTCCGAGCTTCCCCGATCTTATCCATCGAGTTGACTGAATCTCCAATGCTGCTACATAGCCTCTTGGAACTATTTCCAAACATAGCTCTCAAGATCCTCGGCTAACTCCTTTGGTATTTCTCCGTCATTAATGTGTTGACGTGACTCTTACGGCTCAACGCGTACGCTACAATGTTAGCCTTCCGGGTGATAATGCAATCTCATATCATAATCTTTGATGAGCTCCAACCATCTCCTCCGTCTGAGATTTAGCTCCTTCACAAGAAAGATGTATTTCAAACTCTTGTGATCCGTATACACCTCACAATGATTTCCAATGAGGAAATGTCTCCATGTCTTCAACGCATGCACTACGGCTGCTAACTCCAAATCACGCGTAGCGTAATTTAGCTCATGAGGCTTAAGCTGTCGTGAAGCATACGAAACAACTCTTCCCTCCTGCATAAGCACTCCTCCAAGTCCTCTGCGTGAAGCGTCGCAATACACCTCATAATCCTTGGTCTGATCTGGCAGAATTAACACTGGTGAGGTAATCAAACGTTTCTTCAACTCTTGGAAACTAGCTTCACACTCCTCGGTCCATATGAACTTGGTATCCTTCTTTAATAATCCTGTCATAGGCTTCGCAATCCTTGAGAAATTCTCAATGAATCTCCGGTAGTATCCTGCGAGTCCAAGGAAACTCCGGATCTCTCCAACTGTCGTTGGCGCTTCCCAGTTTGTTACAGTGACAACTTTAGTGGGGTCTACTGCTATACCTTCTCCGGATATAACATGTCCAAGAAATCCAACTTCTTTCAACCAAAACTCACATTTGCTGAACTTGGCATACAACTGATGTTCTCTGAGCTTCTCGAGTACCAAACGCAAATGCTCCTTATGCTCCTCTTCATTCTTCGAGTAAACCAAAATATCATCAATGAACACCACGACGAACTTATCCAAAAACTCCATAAACACTTTGTTCATCATGTTCATAAAATAGGCAAAAGCGTTAGTCGGACCAAATGACATAACGGTGTACTCATACAGCCCGTGCACGGTGGTAAAAGCCGTCTTAGGTATATCCTGCTCTCGAATCTTTAACTGATGGTACCCTGATTGCAAATCGATCTTGGAAAACACCTTAGCTCCTTGCAATTGGTCAAACAAGTCATTGATCATCGGCAACGGGTATTTGTTCTTAATGGTCACTTCATTTAATCCTCGATAATCAACAACCATTCTTAATGCTCCATCCTTCTTCTCCACTAGAAGTACTGGTGATCCCCAAGGCGAAGAACTTGGGCGAATAAAACCTTTATCCAGTAAGTCATTAATCTGCTTCTTAATATCCTCAAAATCTAGGGCTGGCATCCTATACGGTCTCTTAGATATCGGCCCAAAGGCTCTCGGCAGAGTTCAATCGAAACTCAATGTCTCTACCGGTGGCATGCACAGCAACTCTTCCGGAAACACGTCCGGGTAATCCCTTACCACTGGTACTTCCTCCTGCACAACTCCTGATAAGGAATTTACATGTGCTCTCCTCGGCTCATGCCGTGATACATACTTGATTCTCCTCCCTTCTGGGGTAGTAAGCAAAATTGACTTACTGGCGCATTCTATGTTCCCTCCATACTTCGATAACCAATCCATGCCTAATATCACATCCAATCCTTGGGATTCCAGAACTATTAGGTCTGAGGGAAAAACATAGTGTCCAATCCTTAATGGCAGTCGATCACACCATATACTAGCCATGTATTCTGCTCCGGGTGAGGTTACTAGCATGGGTGACCTAAGGGCTTGGGTTGGTAATTTATACTTATCCACAAATCCCGTTGATATGTATGAATGCGATGCACCAGTATCTAAAAGAACAACTGCAGTAAAAGTCTTAACCAGAAACTTACCTATTACTGCATCTGGCTGAGCTTCAACCTCCTCTACGGTAACGTGGTTCACTTGTCCTTTGTTAAAAGGATTCGGCTTGTTTCCTGAGCTTCCATTGCCATTTCAATTCTGGCCTTCTGGACATTCGTTTGCATAATGCCCAGTCTTTCGGCATTTAAAGCAAGTGATGTGGCTCAGGTCTACCTTGGATGGTGTTGACGGGTTGGTGCGGTTCTGTCCATTGCTTCCTCCATTCCTGTTCCCATTCTTGGTGCCATTATGGTTGTGCGAGGTACCTCCTCCATGGGTATGCTGAAATTGTCCTCCCGGCTTCGGGTAAAGCGAAGTTTCTGCTGAGCTCGAGTTATTCTTCCCTGTCCATACTTCCTCTTGCGATTTTCAATCTGCATTGCTTCCCTTTAATCATAAGAGCACGATCTACTAACTCACGGTAGTTATTGAAAGTGGCTACCATCAACTGCATGCTCGACTCATCATTCGGTCCTTCTAGAAACTTCTCACCTTAGTTGCGTCTGTAGTAACGTCATCCGGGCATAACATGCTAACTTACTAAAATCATCTACATATCGCCAACTGTCTAGTCCCTCCTTGGCGCAAGTTGCAAAACTCACGCTTCTTCATGGCCATAGCTCCTGCTTTGAAACATGGGCGACGGAAAGCTTGTTGAAACTGATCCCATGTGACCGTGTCTCTGTGGTAAGTGGTCTGTAAAATTCTCCCACCATGCTGCTGCGGGTCCTTCAAGCTGATGTGCGGCAAACTTCACCCTTTATCCATCTCAGACATCCTGCGGTGGTCAACTCCTCCCTATCTTACGGAGCCAATCATCTGCAACAATTGGCTCGGTGCTACTGGAAAACACCGGCGGATTCAGCCTTAAGAAACGGGTCAAATGGTCAACAGGTGGTGGTGGCGGTGGGTTGTTGTTGTTGTTGTTGTCGTTGCCTTGGTTCTGTACCAATGTTTGAATCAAGGCATTCTGCTGCTGAATCAACTGAGTGATCTCTGGCGGGAAAACAAATCCGGGGTCGCGTCTCGGAGGCATCTGAGGGGTTTAAGTAAAGACAAGAATTTAGAATAGAATGAGGTCTAGAGGGAAACACTACCCATATGCACAAGAGACAAATCACACAATATCACTCCAATCAATTCAAACAAGGCATACAACGGTCTATCTATCGTTACAAAGTGCTGAAACTAAAACTAATATAACATGGGGGTAATCTACTACTGTTATGGTGGTCAACTAGAAAAACTGCTCCGAAGAAGACTCCATGATATCTGCTCCAGCTTCATCTTCGTAATCATCATCACTAGGATCGGAATCGGTGTCGTCGATGATGATGTAGTTCTCTGGACATGTGCTATCTTCATCTTCTCCTCCGGGTGCTGAATTTCCCATGAGTTCTTCAATCTTCTCCTTAAGATCGCCGTTTTGTCCCACTAGAGCTACAATCTCCTCCATGTAGTCCTTGCGAGTGGCCTTCAGTTCTCCTTCTAGCTCGATAATCTTGGCTTTTGCTGTCTTCAACTTTATCATGTCTGCGCACATCTGGTTCTCCTGACGTCGAATGTGCTGATTTAACTCCTGGATGAAAGCTGCAATGGACCTATCCTTCTTAGTGCCAACTATCTCCCATTGTTCATCTCGGCGTCCGCAAATCTGGTATATAGTATCCTTGAGGTCTTCTTTGTAAACTTCTCCAATGCGTCCCATGGTTATGTGAGCTGCCATGCTCTTTCCGGACTCCAGGTTGGTGCATTGAAAACACACTCTATGGGCTCCGTGATTGGCGCAAACGTCATTCCGGGAACTTGAGCTTGAATCTTCCAGCGCTCTTCTTCGGGTAAAGTGGAATTGTAGGTCCCGGTGAAGCTAGGTAATCCAATGTTAAGGTACTTAGTGACTTCCTTTAGGTGTCGTACAAAGGGTGTATCTTCATCCGGCTGAGTGAACTTGATCCTCGCTTCCGTCATCCTAAAAGAGTAGAAAAGATGAGGAGTCAGAAATGAGAAGAGAGAGTAGTGATCTAGGGCTTTAGCTTAATGGTCGTGTCCTACGATCGTGTGCTCGATACCATCTTTGTAGCGACCGGACCTCAAACGATCGATCTACGTGCTCGATGTCATCCTCGGATCAAGAATCTTGACACCACACGATTACTCAAGGATTTATAACAGAGTAGCAATCACACACTTATTACAATCGAATGTCTCAAGAGAGAGCTTAATAAAATAAACATGGCTTAAGGCCATCTAATACGATAACATCGGAAGGCTTGGAAGAATAAGTGAGTCCATCAACTCCAACGGCATCACTGAGTATAGAACCACGACCTATGCACCTTAATCGTCGTCTGAAGAGTCTGCAACATGAAACGTTGCAGCCCGAAAAAGGGTCAGCACATGGAATATGCTTGCTATGTCACTCATAGAGAATAATGGAATGAATAGCCTATACTATATGCATATATGGCTGGTGGAAAGCTCTATGGTTACAGTTTTTGCATAAAGCCAATTTTTCCCTACTGCAAAGGAATACATTTATTTAACTATCATGGTGGTTGTGAAACATTGAGAATGGTTGACAGCATTCTCAATCCCAATTAAAAAGTACTCATTAATCCCAACAATATTAAATTAGAAGTAACATGATGAGATTCACATGATATCCAGGTACTAGATACTCAAGATGTCCATAACCGGGGACACGGCTAACCATGATTAGTTTATACACTCTGCAGAGGTTTATGACTTTTCCCCACAAGACTCGATCGCCTCCGCTTGGTTTCTCGCACTACATGGTGTTTGAGAAGCGGATGACCGAGACATAGTCTTTCGTAAGCGCTTAGCACCTTACATGTGGGTAGACCGTACCAACCTACATCCCCTACATCTGCTAGCCTACCCGTAAGAGTTCGCACAACTTAATCAACTATGCCAGAGCCCATAATGGCTTGTGGCTGCACACGGAAGTTTCTAGTTTGAATAATCTCATGATCCCTTTGAGCCTGGGTGGCGGTCCGAAGAAATACAGGCAAGTCCTAATAGAAACCAGGTGCCTCAATCCACCCAGATGTGTGTTTAAGTTGCCACCTTAAATAAACCATTAAATAACAATCTCACATCTGTCATGGAATTCACTCACCCAATCCAGGTCTACTAGCATAGCATGGCATAATAAGCAAACATAGAAGTAACTCCCAAAGGTTGATAATAAAATAGGTAATAGGTACTACCTCAACTACTTCCCATCCCACAATTTAATTAGATCCTAATCATGCAAGTGTTTGAGGATAGATCTAATGCATAAAAACTGGGTATGAGAAGAGGTATGATCAAAGTGTTACTTGCCTTGCTGATGATCCGCGAAACCTAGAGACTCGAAGTAACAGGCGGCGCACTACGGGTATTCTATCACAGACAAACAAACAAGTATACAATAAGTACTCATCTAATGCACAGGTAAAACTCGAACAGATCTAACCAGATAGTTCAACTTAAGAACTCCGGTTTGCAAAAAGAATCAAATCAAACGAAGCAATGAAAGTCAAACGGCGGAAGAAAACAGCTTCGTTCTACTAATCTGGACCTAAGTCAAATTTTACAGAAGCAAAAACTTGTTTAAGTAGATTATTCGGAAAGAGGGTTTCGAGACGAAACTCCAGGCGCTTGAATCGCTTGATTCCGATAAACGAGCGAAAAGTTATACTAAAAAAATCGGATCTGGAATCGCGATCAGAAAAATCGCGGATTAAATCCGAGAAAAAAAAACGACGAACATATTCGAACGGAAAAAGAAAAAATAAAAAGAACCGAAAAAACCCGAAAAAAACCGATCGGTTTTTTTAAAAAAAACCGGCACGGAAATCGAGGCGGCGGCGAACCTCGGGTGGTGTGCGGCGACTCGCTGACACGCTGCGGCTGGGCGGCTAGGTTTTCGGGCTCGGTGGGTGGCGGCTCGGGCGGTGCTATTTATAGCGTGCCACCGAGCGGAGTCCCGCTCGGGTACGGCCCGTAAGGCGGTGCGCATTTTTTTTAAATAATAACGCGCAAAAAAAATCAAAAGAAGTACTAAACGGACTCCAAAATTCCCGAAATAAATTATCCCCGGCTTCTAAAATCAATCCGGATTTAATGAACATTTATTTGGGGACTAAATGCAATTTTGAAAAACGCGCATTTTTCCTAAATTCAAATAAAAAGGCGAAAAACTCCAAAATAAAATCTTATTTGATTTTATTATTAAATCTTCATTATTTCTTTATTTCGGGAAAGTCATTTTATTCCCTCTCTCATATTTTTGTAATAGAAATAATTGAAGATAAAATAATTAAAATCAAATGATCCTATTTTCAAAATTTGAGAAAACTTAAATATGAAAATAACGAAAATCCCCAACTCTCCCCGAGGGTCCTTGAGTTGTGTAGAATTTCTAGGATCGGGAAAAAATGCAACGAAAAATATTATATGCAATGATGCTCTATGTATAACATTCCAAATTGAAAATTTGGGATGTTACAACAGGTCCAGTTGCGTCACTGACATGTGGGCCCAACACCTGTTGGGCCCATATGTCAGTGACCCAATGCACCTGCAGTTAAGTAACAGCTACATGGGCATATTTGTTGGAGTAAATTACGGGGGAGCGAAGGGGTGGAAATATTGCTGGTCACAACGGATTGGACGAGTGTGGGGGAGGAGAGTCATGCATGCAGATTTTTTCACATGGGGTGGAGTGGTGGGATCACGAGGGAGAAGGAGAGTTTGGCAGGCATATTGTTTCCACACATGGAGAGGAAAAGATTTGGAGATGAACGGGCTTCCTGCAGGTATGGGGAACGGTGCATAATAAGTCATCTTGCATGCCGGGCTAGGTATAGTCTCAAGTCATTAAAAACATACACGCCCACACATGTTCATATTTCAAGGTGCACTAAATTATTGCATGCGATGATTAAGGCTGGCCATAATGGTGGCATCTTAGCTAGTATCATGCACACGGGAATAGTAGCAAACATGCTGATGTGGCAAAGAATTAAAGAAGAGAGGGGGTTAGAGTAACTAGTGTTCATGCATGCATTGGTAAACACATTTTTGTGTGAAGAAAGACAACACTAGTTGAGTACTTTTGCAGACTTCAAAAACTATTCCACCGCCTCTACTATCTTGCTAAGAGTAGGTGAAATTTTTGAATTGAGCCCTTTAAGAGAATGGTTAATAGTATAGCCAGCTGCTGGCTATAAGCCAGTGCCATGTCATCTACAACCCATCTTATAGTCAATATGTACAATAGTAGATGAAAAAGTGTACTACTTTTTTATTATGTGGCCCACATTTCATTCTCACAAAGTGCCTAGGAGCACGTGCTAGAGCTAGCTCTTCACGAAGAGCCCGCTTACCTTCTCTCTCCTCTTCTCTTTCCTCCAACTAAGCAGAAATATACTAGTTTATTTCTTATAGCTTGCTGACTCAGCTCTATTGTACTTGCTCTAAACTACTCCCTCCTTTCTGGTTTATAGGGATCAATTCAAAAATCTCACCAACCAAGGTAGATGGTGAGTGGTGGAATATTTTTTGTAGTTTGCAAAAGCACCTAATTAATTCTCTTGTTTTCATCAAAAATTATGTTTATCAATGCATTAATTGCAATGCATGCATTCATAAAGTACATGCATTGGTCAATTTTCTCTTAGTACTTGCATGCAATGATTTAATGCACCTTGAAATCTGAACATGTGATGGGGAACAACCAAATTGAGCCTTATAAAATGGAAAAACTAAAATTTTGAGATAAGCCCTATAAACCGAAAAGGAGGGAGTAGAAGGGAGGTAGTGGTACTCTAATAGCTAACCTTGTTGTGATGACAACATAGGACATGGCACGCACCTGGACGGAGGAACTAGTATGCATTGTGCATTTAAGTTTTGTCTGAAGTCAATGTACCTCTACTTTCACCAGACTTATAGAAAAATGTATCAACATTCACAATGTCAAATCAATATTTTTACACTCATTATAAAACTTAGTTCTTATACTCATTATAATAAGTATTGTAGATATTGATATTTTTAGTATAAATTTGGTCATGGGATTTCTTTGATGCCCGTCAAAGCATGGAGGAAGCGGAGCTTAGGGCTTGCATTGCCGGTCTCTACATAGGTATTTCTCTTCATAATCCTATAATTTTAGAGACTGACTGCGCTTTTGTGGTAGTGTCTCTTGCATCAGGGGACTATGACAGGTCTGCTATGCGTGACCTGAAGATGAAAGTGTTGAGCATCTCGAAGTTGATCAACAATCTTCAATTGTCAAAGATTAGCCGTTTGGCCAATAAGGTGGCACACTTAATCACTAAGTATAGCTTTGACAATAGATTAGATGGTATTCTTGTAAATAACGTACCGCCCTATGTGGTGAATATTGTATTGAATGAGTGTACTGGTGTGGCTGGTTAATTAATATAAGGTGGTGTTCAAAAAAAGTATAAATTTGGTCAAACACTTTGCAAACGGTTGACGGGAGTAAAAAGGACCAGAGGGAGTATCATGCATGCAGAGTAGGCAAAAAAATTGCTCATTTATAGCCGGTCGAAGTCTCAAAGGGCCCGATCGCGCGAGGGAGGCGAAGGTCGTGGGAGGCGCGCGGTTGACGGAATTAAGTGAAGTTACATCCACGCGCTGGCATGGCGTGCGAACATGCAGAAGCTATACCGTCAGGCCTACGATATGGGTCTAGTAGACATGACATCTAGTGGGTAATGCATAGTTCTCAAGAACTCTTTGGGGGCTTGCGGCCGTTTATCCACCGGGCAAGCCAGTAACCCCACGTTGTTCGCACGCCCTACTCGTCCCCGTCTTCTACTACCTTACAACAGTTCGCTCCCAGTCGTCCCATCCTTTCACATTAGTTCGCTCCCAGTTTTTGCGGGGTACAAGAGTTCAACTTTTCCTAACCCTCCTCCAAAATCCATGGCCTCCCAAATCTCCATGGTCGCCGCTGAGTAACAGGTTAGAGCCATCACCGGCGATCAGTTCATCGTCATCTACACACGTGGATCCGCGACGGTGAAAGCATGGCTTGCTCGCTTCCTACGCATGTTCAACAGTTCAACGGATGAGTGGGTCGCTGGGCTAGATGTTGAGTACACCATAGTCCTGGGACGAGAGAAGGATCTAAAGGACGAAGAGAGGAAGAAGCCCGCCATGATCCAGGTTTGCGTTCATAACGTTTGCTTGGTCTACCACATATGCCATGCCGACGTTGAGTGCCAGGATTTTAAGAACTTCCTCAAGGACAAAATAGTGAAATTTGTTACTGTAGGCTTTAAGAACAACATGGATGTCCTGCATCGGATAGGTCTCGTTGTAGGCCAGCCCTTCGATCTCCAGAAGGCAAGCCTGGTGTCCTCCTCTTAACCTTCAATGCTGACCCTGGCAGCAACCATGATTGATCCTTCGTACGCTAAACTAAAGAAACCTCATCACGAGTTTCATCATGCATGGGAGTCGAAGACATTAGATGAAGATCAAAAAAAAAAAAAAAAAATGGATGCCTACCTTTGTTTAAATATCTACAAGGGTTGGATGAAGAAGCAGAGCCCAGTGTCCGGTTCAAGCAAAGAAGCGTCGGCGACAAGGAAGAGGAAGAGGGACGAGGACGAAGTCGAGGACGTGGACTCGGACTCCGAGTAGGTGGCAGTGCCATCGCTCATGCTGGTTCTACTGCAGTGTCAAGTGGATTAGTTGCTTAGTTTATTTTCAAGGGTGTGTTGTGCTGAGGCCCCAGCAGAACTATGTTTAGTATGTTCTTTCTCGTTATTTGAACTATTTAGTACGTACAGTAGTACTAGTACTATGTCTTACTAGTGTTCTTCTTGCAGTTGGTACTACTGCTCGTATCTTCGTGTTCCTACTGTACTTAATACGTTCATACTAGTAGTATAATTTGGGTCAGTTGATTCGTGAAAGAAGTTCGACGGAGCGAAGGAAGAAGACGACGAAGAGGTGGAAGAAGCCCTTCTAGCCATCCATGTTGCATCAAACGGCTCACATGAGTCGATCGACCTAAATTGCTCCATCGATTGCGTGATCCACGTGGCATTCAAGGTCTCGAAGGTAGATTCCGCGTCCGCACCCGGTTTATGGCTCGACGCTGCTGACCGCTTCCGCCGCGACAGCCACCATTACGCGCGCCTCCGCGTATGGAGACGACAATGACACGCTTAGTTCCTCCTCGCCGGCGTCGGAGCACGCGCCGTCGTCCTCCTCTTCATATGCTGCGTGCATAGACGCGGCTCCACCAGCCTGCTCGCATGCTTGGCAGTAGCGGCAGACATCGCGAGGAGGGACTGCGCAGACAACGTGAGCGGGCGAGCCTTCGCTTCATGGCATAGGGGATGGCGCCATACGGCGGTGATGGGCGAAATTGCTGGCCGAGCAGGCGGGTGCCGCATGCTAACGGCGGCGGCGGCATATTGATAAGTGCGCGTGTGGGAGCTTACTTTAGTTTTATATAAGGTTGGTCAAACTTAAAAGAAAACCGTACTAGTACACGTAAACATTAGACTTAGGCAGCGCTTTTATTAGTTAGTACCACAGCCATGATACGGAATCCTGTGCAAGCGTGTGAATCATGTCGCGGTTGATCGAACGGCAAGGCCACCGTGTCGCTCAAGGACATCCACCGAACCTTTTTGTATGTGTGAAAAAAATCCTCGAATATTACTCAACTTTTTTTCCTGGGAAAGTTCTTGGCTGCAATATTTCCATATATCTGAATTTAGCTCCAGTTCGTGTTTATTTGGATTTGGAGGTTTTAGGTGTGCCCTAGTTTTTTTTAATACTGATTTTGTGTGTGTGACTGAGAGAGAACGTGTGTATGTGTCCATATGTGTGTTGTGGCGGAAGGGACATGTGGAGACGGTGTGCGTGTGATAGAGACATAGAGAGGTGTGAATGTGCAAATGATCATGCATGAGTGAGACATAGACATATATGCCGATACGTTGTGTATACATGAGAGAATGGTCTTCTAGTTTACTTGTGTGTGTGTGTGAGAGAGAGAGAGAGAGGGAGGGAGGGAGAGAGAGAGGAGCATCCGTAACACAACAACCATCTCTCTCGATTCGTCCGTCCCTCGCACGGCCGCATGCAACACATGCATCAACGTGCACATTTTGACACCCTCACCCGGCCCCTGCCCATCTCAAGGCTTGCACAATCTCTTTGTGAGTACCCATTTCTCTCCTTAGGTTTGTTTTCTCTCAATATCTCTCTCTCTCTCTCACACACACACACACGCAGCACAACACACACACACACACACACACTCCCCCGAGCACACAATTCATCCCCATCCAAGGTTATACGGCGACCACTCTCGCTTGTGCTTCTTTGCACCCCAACATGCACAACACCTCAATCTTCAAAGAGGGCATCGAGCAGATCGAAGACAGCGACCACACCGCTCTAGAGAATGCGGGTCATTTGGAAGCAGTGGTGATGTGACGTAACGATCGACTCCTCCCCACCCTCTCTCTCTCTCTCTTGCACAAAATTACCAATCTCTCTCTCCCCTACACAAAATTGTCAATCCCTCAACCCACGAGATCCTTCCCCTGTCGTCCATGTTTTTCCAGCTCTCTCATCAAACATGTTGTCTCTTCTACTTCCACGTATACAGAATCTGGATGCACACGCATCTCACGTATATTACATGTCTCCATCTTTCTCACAGACCTAACTTCTTCCTCTCTCTTTCTCTCTCTATCTCTCTCCCTCTGTCTCATTAGGTTTGTGTGATGCCCCCGATTTAATCGTACACTAATCATGCACGCAATTGTGTACGATCAAGTTCAGGGACTCACGGGAAGATATCACAACACAACTCTAAAACATAAATAAGTCATACAAGCATCATAATACAAGCCAGGGGCCTGGAGGGCTCGAATACAAGTGCTCGATCATAGACGAGTCAGCGAAGCAACAATATCCGAAAAGACATAAGTTAAACAAGTTTGCCTTAAGAAGGCTAGCACAAACTGGGATACAGATCGAAAGAGGCGCAGGCCTCCTGCCTGGGATCCTCCTAAACTACTCCAGGTCATCGTCAGCGGGCTGCACGTAGTAGTAGGCACCTCCGGGGTAGTAGTCGTCATCGACGGTGGCGTCTGGCTCCTGGGCTCCATCGTCTGGTCGCAGCAACCGGGTAAAGAAAGGGGGAAAAGGGGGAACATGGCAACCGTGAGTACTCATCCAAAGTACTCGCAAGCAAGGAGCTACACTACATATGCATGGATATATGTGTAAAGGGCCATATCAGTGGACTGAACTGCAGAATGCCAGAATAAGAAGGGGATATCTAATCCTGGCGAAGACTACGCTCGCAGCCTCCGCTTGCAACATGTAGAAGAGAGCAGATCAAGTCCTCCAAGTAGCATCGCATAGCAATAATCCTACCCGGCGATCCTCCTCGTAACTCCCCGAGAGAGAGCGACCACCGGGTTATATCTCGCACTTGGAAGGGTGTGTTTTATTAAGTATCGTGTTCTAGTTGTCATAAGGTCAAGGTACAACTCCAATTCGCCCTGCTATCGAAGATCACGGCTATTCAATAGATTAATCACCTGCAGGGTGCACCACATAACCCAACACGCTTGATCCCATTTGTCCGGACACACTTTTCTGGGCCATGCCCGGCCGCGGAAGATCAACACGTCGCAGCCCGACCTAGGCCAACAGAGCGGTCAGCACGCCGGTCTAAACCTAAGCGCCCAGGGGTCTGGGCCCATCGCCCTTAGCACACCTGCACGTTGCGAACGCGGCCGGAAGCAGACCTAGCAACCTCCATTACAAAGGAAGTCACGTTACGTGGTCCAATCCGGCGCGCGCCGCTCAGTCGCTGACGTCACGAAGGCTTCGGCTGATACCACGACGCCGGGATACCCATAACTACTCACACGTAGATGGTTAGTGCGTATAGACCAAATGGCCAGACTCAGATCAAATACCAAAATCTCGTTAAGCGTGTTAAGTATCCGCGAACGCCGACTGGCCAGCCCACCTCTCACCTGTAGTCTCAACTCCGCCATGTCGTTCCGCCACAAAGTAACAAATGGGGCCGGGAACCCAGGCCCACCTCTACCGGGATGGAGCCACCTGTCCTTTCACCCCATCTCCTAACAAAGATTGCTGTAATGTAATAGTGTAAAGTATATAGTATATGCCCGTGATCACCTCAAGTGATCACAGCCCAAAGAGTATAGCATGGCGTATTTGACAAGAGTGTAGGGTCACTGATGGAACACTAGCATCCTATACTAAGCATGTAGGATTGCGGTAAAGGTAACAACAAGAGTAGCAAGGACAAAGCTATGCATCAGGATAGGTATAACGGAAAGCAAGAACATGATACACTACTCTAATGCAAGCAAGATAGAGTAGAATAGGCGATATCTGGTGATCAAGGGGGGCTTGCCTAGTTGCTCTGGCAAGAGAGAGGGGTCGTCAACTCCGTAGTCGCATCGGGCAGCAAGAACGCCGGTCTCGGTGTTCAGCGGAAGAAGAGGGGAAGAAACAATGAATATTTAAGCAAACAGATGCATGACGATGCATGACAAAGCAAAGCGTGATGCTAGGCGTGCCCTAACGCGGTATGTGGTGGTACCGGTGAAGGGGGGAAACATCCGAGGAAGTATCGCGGCGTTTAGCTGCTTTTCGTGAGGAGCCGAGGGGAAAGTTGCGAGTTCGATAGGTTAGGGGGTGTGGCGATTTAACGGGTTGCGTGATCCGGAATCGTCTCGCTGCTCGAGCAACTTTCATGTAGAAGGTATTTTCATCTGAGCTACGGTTTATTTTATATTAATTTTAAAAGATTTTATTAATTTCTTGAATTTAATTAATTATTTAATTAAATTCGAAATTGCATTTATGACATTGGCATGATGTCATGCTGATGTCAGCAGTCAACAGGGGTTGACTGGTCAACCTGATCAGTGGGTCCTGCTTGTCATTGACTAAGATTTAACTAAAACAGATTAATCAGTTTAATTAGTAATTAGGTTAATCTAATCAGGATTAGTTTAGTTAAACAGGATTATTAACTAATTGATAATTTGTTTATTTACTTTAAATTCTCTTCTTCTTTTTTTAAGGGACAGCCCACCTGTCGGGGGCACAATGTGCCCCTGTAGTGGTTGTGTGTACGCGGGGGGGAAAGGGAGACAGAGGACTCCGGCGGCCTCATCCAGGAGCCGCGGCGAGCTCCGGCGGGGCGCGCGGCCGTTGGCCGAACGCAGCGACCAGAGGCACGCGAGGTGCGACGTGGTATGCGGTTGCAGCAGGCAGAAGGGCGAGCGGGGCGGACGGGTGATGCGCGGCGGGTGCAGCGGGACGGCGATGCCATACCGGAATGCGACCCCGGCGGCAAAATGTTCATCTGCGAACACTTGGAGAACCAGCACGATGAGGCGCGTGCAGTGGTGTAAGCGGTTCGTGTAGGGGCGGGTGAAAGTGACCACGACGACGACGTCCGACGGTGGTGACGACTTGCCCTCGTCGGAGGTGAGCCAACAGGCACGGGAGGAGTGAGAAGAGGGTGAGGAGGACCGTGAGCTCACAGCGATGCTCGAGGAGGGGCTCGATGAGGGTGATGGTGCAGCATCCGCAGCGGATCCGGCGATGGCGTGCGGCGGCCGGCGTTGGGGAAGAAGGAGCGGGTGATGTGAGGGCGGCCTCCCAGCTCCGATCCAATGGCATAGACGAAGGAGAAGATGATGGCGCTCCTCCCGGTCAGACTCTCTGGGCGCGGGAAGGACGATGGCCACGCGGCGACCGTGGACAAGGTAACGACGATGGCGACGCCCTCTGGATCGAAGGGAGAGACGGGCGTCGGCATTGGGTCGGTTACCCCGATCCAGATCGGGGGGGAGAGGGAGGAGTGGACCATGGGGAAGGGAGTGGGGGTTGTGGGATGGGGGCGACGGGATCGGGATCGAGCCCGATCCAGATCGTGGGGGCGGTGGGGGGGGGAGTGGGAGTGGTGCTAGGGTTCGGGTTGGGGGAGGGGGCTAAGCAGGAGGGTCGGGTGGGCCGTTTCGGCAGGGTCGGCCGGATGGGTGGGATGGGCCAAGGCCCATGGGGAGCCGCGGGGGTTTCCTTTCTTTTGTTTTGTTTTTACTTTTTTTTCTGTTTTCTTTTAGTTTCCTTTTAATTTTGTTTTAGCAAAATACCAAAGTGGCACCTATTTTGACTTACCAAATATGCCACTACCACACTAACTTGCTACCCAATCTAAAATAGTTTCATAATTATTTAATATTTAAAGTATTTAAATAATAGTTTTCGCTACTGTTTTATTCATCTTATAGTATTGAAATATTTTATAAAGATATGGTTTCTCCTCCATAATTACCTATGCAATATTTGGTTCACTCCGAACATTTTAGTTTTAATATTTGAAAACTTTCATTGTTTGCTTGATTTTGAAATTGAATTTGAATCGGTTTCGAACTAACTCGAGTTTATCAACAGTAACCGAGGTGACGTGGCACCATTAGCAGAGGTTTACTGTAGCTTGATTATCCGGGCGTCACAGTTTGTCTCCTACTCTCTCGTCCACATACATACAATCTTTCCCGCCCTATCTGCTCCATCTTCAAAAGCTCTCTCTGCATGTTTCATTCACATATTGGGATATGTCAAAATGTTGCTTCTATAATGGCCCTATTTGGATCATGGGGTTAGAGCTAGTTTGGGTTAGTTGGGGGCTCAAATAACCCAAAAGTATCAAGACAGGGAGGGTTAGAGTGTGTTAGTTCCATCTAACCCAACTATCCCGGTGAAGAGGTGCTTATTTGGGTTAGAGTGGGTTAGAAAATAACTCTAACTCTAACTGTGTTAGAGTATCCAAACAGGGCCAATGGTTGATGTAGAGTTATGGTTGTTTTTGTTGCATCCTACAAAGTAATAACTATGGAATGCATTTAGATTCTCATTTGACTGGGATTATGTGAGTTTGAGCATGTTGTGAAGTACTATAGACCGTGTATACATCTTGGGATTCGACAATGATTGTAACTATTGAATTGTATAGACCATTACATTCGAAGTCAATAGCCTAATATATTTATTTCACAATTTCAACAAATGATTAGTTCACTACAAACTAAGAAAACAAATGTGTACTCCCTCCTTTTTTATTTAAGTACGCGTATTAGCATTGGTCAAAGTCAAGTTTTGTAAACTCTCAGAAAGCTTATAACAAAAAATATTAACATATACAATACCAAATAAATACCATTAGATTCATTATTGAATGTACTTTCACATCATACATATTTGTTATGGTAAATGTTCATATTTTTCTATAAACTTGGTCAAACTTTAGGAAGTTTGACTTCGTCAAACCTAATATGCAGAGTTTACTACTACTACTCGCTAGTTGCTTAGCCGAATCACTCAACACGCCACACGGGGAGTCCAGTGTCACAAAATTTTGAGGTCGGCGGGAAAATCTCCCGCGACCCTAATTCGAGCAGTGGGAAGTTACCATCATAGCCTTCGGAACTGGCCTACGGATGACGCTTGGTAGGGGGCTATAGCGACCCGACCCGAATGGATCAAGTCTCTGTGCTTAAGTGTCATCCCTGGATCGGTATGCTGACACACACAGTACTCGAGGATTTATAACAGAGGTAAATCACATGTATAAATAACGTAAATACTATTACCTCAATCCAAATAGCGGAAGTAACAAGGTTGTGGATTCCCATCAACACCAACGGCAAAGTTGAGTGTAGAAATCGTAACCCTAACGTATCACTTACTCGTCGTAAGATCCTGCAACATGAAACGTTGCAGCCCGAAAACGGGTCAGCACATGGAATATGCTGGCAATGTAACACATAGAGAGTAATGAAAGAATAAGCCTATACTATATGCATATATGGCTGGTGGAAACCTCTATGGTTACAGTTTTGCGTAAAGCCAATTTTTCCCTACTGCAAAGGAATAAATTTATTTAACTATCATGGTGGTTGTTGCACATTGAGAATGGTTGACAGCATCCTCAATCCCAATTAAAAGTACTCATTAACAACCCAACAATATTAATTAGAGTAACATGATGAGACTCACATGATAATCCAAGTACTAGATACTCAAAATGTCCATAACCGGGGACACGGCTAATCATGATTAGTTTATACACTCTGCAGAGGTTCGTGCACTTTTCCCCACAAGACTCGATCTCCTCCGTTTGATTTCTCGCACTACATGGTGTTTGAGAAATGGATGACCGAGACATAGTCTTTCAGAAGTGCTAGCACCTTACATGTGGGTAGACCGTACCAACCTACAACCCCTACATCAGCTAGTCTACCCGTAAGAGTTCAGACAATTTTAATCAACTATGCTAGAGCCCACAGTAGCATGTGGCTGCACACGGAAGTTTCTAGCATGAATAATCTCATGATCCCTTTGAGCCTGGGTGGCGGTCCGAAGAAATCTGAGCAAGTCCTGATGGAAACCAGGTGCCTCAATCCACCCAGATGTGTGTTTAAGTTGCCACCTTAAATAAACCATTAATTAACAATCTCACATCTGTCATGGAATACACTCACCCAATCCACGTCTACTAGCATAGCATGGCATAATAAGCAAACGTAGAAGTAACTCCCAAGGGTTTGATAATAAATCAGGTAATAGGTACTACCTCATCTACTTCCCATCCCACAATTTAATTAGATCCTAAACATGCAATGTTTGAGGATAGATCTAATGCATAAAAACTGGGTATGAAAAGTATATGATCATAGTATTACTTGCCTGCAATGTCGATGAAGATGATTCGCACTCAAAACTCTTGATAGTTCTACTCATCACACTCCGGTCAATCTATCGTAATCAAGAAATAGTAACCACACATAATCAATCACTCAAAAGATCGGAAAGAACGAAGAAGACGATTCGGAAAACATCAAAACCAAGAAAATAACTCTTGTAACATAAAACAATTTCTAACAGTGCCAAAATTACATGGATTTGGCCTTATCAGAAAGTTTAGGTCAAGAGCTTCAATTTGCAAAAAGAATCAACTAAATCGGAGTTACGAAACTCAAGTTATGATCAAACGAAGTTTGAATTCAAATCTGACCTAATTCAAATTTTAAACTTTGAAAAACATGTTTGAGTTGGATTACTGGATAGAGGGGATCATAACGAAGAAGTGGGCGTTGGTTTCGTTGGATTTGGACTAACGAGTAAAAAGTTGTGGTTGATTGAAGTACAGGGGCTAATCTGTGAAGAAAATTTATCACGAATAGGTCCCCGGCCACGCGTCAGAAAACTGTTGGGTGAAAACCGTTCGCTGCGAGGTTTAATCGAGCGAACAACCGCTACGTAGTGCATACCGGTTCAAAGAAAAAAAACTAACAGATCTAATCTAGGCCGTCAATTTTAGATCGGACGGAGGTGCCATGACGTCGACTTATCATGCTGACGGCGACGGTCAAATGAGACGGGATGGCGGCGGCGGCTCGGATCCGATCGGAGCAGCGGCTCCGGCGGTCATCGAGGCCGACGAAGAGCACGGGGAGGGGCGGCGTTGGGCGGCGGGTGCGGTGGCGATGTCGGTGGCGGGCGACGGCGACGAGCGGTGGCTGCTGCGGCTTCCGGCGGCGGTGAGATGCGGCGTCGGCGGTTCTGGCGAGATGCGGGAGAGGGAGAGAGAGGGGCCCGGGGCGGCGCCCTTTATAGGAGGGGAGGGGCGAGGTGGCGTGGAGGAGGGGCAAGAGAGGAGGAGTCCTGGGAGACGGCTCCCATGAGTCAGGCGGCGGCAAGGACTCCCGCCGAGTCGGTCATGGGTGACGGGCGGCTGGTCAAGGCCTGCCCGGTTGGCTGGGCCGCCCAGTAAACTTTTAAAAAAATCCATACAAACAAAATAAATAAAACCAAATAAACAAAAAAATATTATAAAGGCATATAATATATCAAGATTTTCAGAAAAAGATTTCCTACAATATGAACATTTTTATAGCATTAAATAAAATACACACAAATTCAAATAAATCAAAGAGTGCTTCTGCTCTAATAAAATCCAATAAAAATCATTTTAAAAATAACAAAATGAATTCAAATTTATTTCTCTCCAATTTTCTGTTGTAGGGAATCATGTTACCCTAATTTCCATGTATTTTATTTTTGGAGAAAAATAATTTGAATAAAACTCAATAACTCCAAATTGAAAATAAATTCAAAAGAACTTTGAATTTAATTCTTTGAAACTCCCAACACATATTTCATATGTTTTGAAGAAGTCATTTTATCTTCGCCGTGAAAATCATTGAGTTGCATAAAGTTCCGTAATTGGAAATATTTTCCAAATGAAATTCAAATATTTTCAACACCCCTTGTCATTTAAATAAATGGAAGAAGTCATGTCATCTTCTCTCCAGGGTTTTGTGATGAAAAGAATTTGAATTCCCGAAGATCATAAAAGCAAAAATGAAAGTTTGGGAAAGTCCTTTTATTCCCTCTCATTTAACTTTCAAAAAAGTTTCTAATTTCACTCAATCAATCAAACAATCAATTAAATCTATCTATTTATTATAACATTCCAAAATTTAGAATTTTGGGATGTTACAAAACTACCACCCTTAAAATGAATATCGTCCTCGAGATTCTGAGAGGCTAGAAAGATATAGGTTAGGGTTTGGGGGTCTTCTCAAATCCATCAATCATCAGGGGTCTCGGTTGCTACCACCCTTAGAAGCATTGTTACGGTCCCATCAATACTCATATACTCCATCCTTATTCTTGACGGGGCCGGTCTTCTCAAATTCTCAAAAAAAAATCCTTCTCTGGGCTCTTCCGGTAGTGGCATAACCTCTACCGCAATTCTTCTGTCCTTTCATCTTGATAAGGTTCTTCTGAGACTGGGTCTTCTTAGCTGATGGGTCTGGCGCTGATACTAAACAACTATCGATATCTCATGGTCGTCAACAATTTATGGTTTGTCCTGCAGGAAATGGGTCTGGGTTGAACCTCACCGTATAACCTACGGTTGGCAACAACTGCCGTGTACAAGGGAAAAAATACCTATACCCTTCTAAGGTTTAAACAAGGTTTTGATCGTCGTCTCTCTACTCTAGGTAAGTCACTCAGATTTACCATCCCATATAGCAAAGCGAATAATAAGAGTAAGTCGGTATGGTGATCAATCCATCCCGCACCCAAATCATTACCTTGTACATGGTTTTGCGAATCTCGCATTCTAACACTCGGTCATCCTCACAAGCATTGCAGAATTTTCTCTTGTCGACGAACCAAGTTCGGATAAATCCATTGATTCTGCAAGCCAAACAAACATCTATCGTTCCTTCACAACTCTCAGGTTTTGCGTAAACTCCTATAGAATCGTCGGTGATAAAATCGTAACTCCTTCCAGGGTTTTTTCCTTCAGCAAGAATGTGCTTGCTTCTTGGCAGGTCCTGGGGCCTGCGGGTTATGGCCCATCTCATCACTTGTAGTCCTTGAACTTATCCTCGGGCTTCTGATCATTATTCCAACTTCCAACTTCCTAGTATTCTTAAATCCATCCAATTGTAATCTTCCTTCCTTCTATTTGCACCAAACTAGGACATGATTACTCAGACTCATCATGGAATTTCCATTGATCCATACTTCCAACATCATACCTCCTTTATATCCAATAGTAATTCATCTCTTCATCCTCGTGGGATATCCCACATACCGAGATAAAACTTATACTTATGAAATCCATACTCCACTTCATGGAACATCATTATCCTTTCCAGGGGCAAGCGTCCTTTAAAGGGAATATTGGCCTTCTCTGCATGGCACTTCTTCAACTGGGAAATGTGAAACACATCATGAACTCCTGACAGTCCTTCGGGTGACTCCAACTTGTTGGCCACTTCTCCCATACGCTTCAAAACTCGGTATGGTCCTACAAATCTTCGGGGCTAACTTTTCCTTAACTCCACAACGTTTAATTTCTCGCAGAGGGGACACACAAAGACATGCTCTGTCTCCAATTTCATAGACTACCTCCTTGCGTTTTTGAGTCTGCATAACTCTTCTGCCTGGACTGAGCTACCTTCAGTCTATCTCGATCAACTTTAACATTCTCTTCTGACTCCTTGATCAGATTTGTTCCAAACAACTGATGGTCTCCAACTTCATCCCACATCAACGGTGTCTGGCTCCTTCTCCCATACGAAACTTCAAAAGGGGCCATCTTCAAACTAGCTGGGTAACTGTTGTTGAATGAGAACTCCGCGTAAGGTAGATTTATCATCCCTACTAGATCCACAATCTAGCGCACACGCTCTCAACATGTCCTCCAAAATCTGATTGACTCTCTCGGTCTATCCATCCGTCTCATGGATGAAAGGTCAGATTGAACTCTAGCCTAGTACCCAAAGTCTGGTGCAGCTGATTCCAAAACTTTGAGGTAAACTATGTTCCTCTATCTAATACGATGGTCCTCCGAACTCCATGCAGACATACGGTCCTGGTCAAATATATCTTGGCCAACTTCTCACTTGTATAGGTGGTTTTCACTGGGATAAAGTGAGCCACTTTGGTCAAGCGAATCAACTACTACCCAGATAGAATCATATCCCGATCGGGTTCTAGGAAATCCGGTAATGAAATCCATGCCAAACTTATCCCACTTCCATTCGGGTATCGGCATAGGCTGTAGTAATCCTGCTGGCTTCTGATGCTCTGCTTTTACTTTCTCTGGCATACATCACTTACGACTACATACTCCGCAATATCCTTCTTCATACCAATCCACCAGAAACACTCTTTCAAATCCAAATACATCTTGGTGTTTCTGTATTAATCGAGTATGGTGAGTCATGAGCCTCCTGAAGTATTAACTTCCTGATCTTTTGCATTATTGGGCACATATACACGATCCTCGAACCATAAGGTGTCATGCTCATCCTTACGAAAACCTTCGGCCTTTCCTTTGCTTATGGGGGTATTCGTCCTTATTTTCTTTATGGTTGTGTCCTATTTCTCCACAATGCTTGTATGCACAAGGTTTCTTCATATCCTTTCCATAAGGCCTCAATTTCTGGGACACTAGCCAAGACTTTAACAAAGTCCACATAAATTCTTTCCAAGTGGTTATTCCTTGCCATCCATTGATGGTTGGTACATCCTCCACCAAGTAGCAGCATCTCTTTCAAAGCACTGAAGGGCATGCTGGGTCATATCCTTTCCGGCTATAGGGTTATTCTCCATGCGATCCTCCATGTTCTGAATCCATCGGTCTGTCTCCAATTGACTCAAACGGTCCAGAAAATACAAGCTCATCTCCATTCATTCTCTATTGGGTCCATGGGTTTTGGGGTGGGATAAGAGAGATCGAGAGGGATGCACACAATACAAACAAAAGTTTTAAAAAGGCAGATTTTATTGTGGCTGTCGGAAAAACATCAAACAAAATGATAGCTCACAATCGTCGCATCTAACGCAGGTATATAACAAGGGTTTGGTCTTCTAATGGTCAATAGATCTCAAAGCCATCAAACTCTTCAAGTCTTGGTCATGTCTCTGCTGGCTTCTTCTGATCATGCTTGTCCTTCTCAAGTTCTTTTGCCAGATCATCTCTGTTGTCGCAAAGGCTCTCGTGATGTCCTTCAATATTCTGGAGTTGCGTTCCAAACTTCTGGGTTTCAACATCCTTGACATGAACCATGCTCCTACTGTCCTTCAGTTCATGACGAATCTTTGATGTCTCAAGGTTTTGCTCCTCTAGCTTGGCTACTTTCAGCTTCTGGGTCCTGAGTTCTTCACGAACTACTTCCTTATCAAATACTGCTTCTTGTAGGTCCATCGTAACTTCTTGATGTAACACTCCAGATCCTGGTGATACACCGGCTAAGGTTAAAACTGCATCTTTTGCTGATAGGTGCTCCATCAGCCTTCTACCATCCAATCCTTCCATGCATATGCATGATTAACTCAGCACGGTGACAATAGCATAAACGGGCGATAACATCATGGATAGCCATGTTTCTGCTCTTGTCATTTCCATGAGCTTTCATTCCATAATTGATATCTCCTGTCTTAGGGTTTTCTTGACAAAAACTTTGAGTTCTAATGCTCCATGTTCCGGTCTTTCTCCGATACACCTTGATCTCGGGTATTGGCGACTTCCATAGTCTGCCAAGTTCCATAAGGGGTGCCTTCCTAGGTCATACAAATCCGTAAATTCTTCAAAGCCTTCAAATTCTCCTAGTCTTCGGAGTCTTCAACAGTTGTAGCTTCCATTTACATGGTAAAATCCTCTTCATTCCAAATGGTCTTAGTTGTCCTGATATCTTGTACTCCTTGGAGTGGTCTCATCGGTCAAATCTTCGAGTGGTCAAAAGGGGAAAGGGTATGGTCTCTCTAAAAGGGAATATTTGAATAAGCTCAGAAGAGAAGAGAGGTAAAAGATTCTTTTGAAAAGAAAGTTGTTAGAGAAAAATCTTTCCTATGGGCTTGCCATTTTCTAGGGTCACGTCCTACAGTCAACATGTGCTCTGATACCATCTTGTAGCGACCTGACCCGAATGGATCAAGTCTCTGTGCTTAAGTGTCATCCCTGGATCGGTATGCTGACACACACAGTACTCGAGGATTTATAACAGAGGTAAATCACATGTATAAATAACGTAAATACTATTACCTCAATCTAAAAAGCGGAAGTAACAAGGTTGTGGATTCCCATCAACTCCAACGGCAAAGTTGAGTGTAGAAATCGTAACCCTAACGTATCACTTACTCGTTGTAAGATCCTGCAACATGAAATGTTGCAGCCCGAAAACGGGTCAGCACATGGAATATGCTGGCAATGTAACCCATAGAGAGTAATGAAAGAATAAGCCTATACTATATGCATATGTGGCTGGTGGAAAGCTCTATGGTTACAGTTTTGCGTAAAGTCAATTTTTCCCTACTGCAAAGGAATAAATTTATTTAACTATCATGGTGGTTGTTGCACATTGAGAATGGTTGACAGCATCCTCAATCCCAATTAAAAGTACTCATTAACAACCCAACAATATTAATTAGAGTAACATGATGAGACTCACATGATAATCCAAGTACTAGATACTCAAAATGTCCATAACCGGGGACACGGCTAATCATGATTAGTTTATACACTCTGCAGAGGTTCGTGCACTTTTCCCCACAAGACTCGATCTCCTCCGTTTGATTTCTCGCACTACATGGTGTTTGAGAAATGGATGACCGAGACATAATCTTTCATAAGCGCTAGCACCTTACATGTGGGTAGACCGTACCAACCTACAACCCCTACATCAGCTAGTCTACCCGTAAGAGTTCGCACAGCTTAATCAACTATGCTAGAGCCCACAGTAGCATGTGGCTGCACACGGAAGTTTCTAGCATGAATAATCTCATGATCCCTTTGAGCCTGGGTGGCGGTCCGAAGAAATACTGAGCAAGTCCCGATGGAAACCACGTGCCTCAATCCACCCAGATGTGTGTTTAAGTTGCCACCTTAAATAAACCATTAATTAACAATCTCACATCTGTCATGGAATACACTCACCCAATCCACGTCTACTAGCATAGCATGGCATAATAAGCAAACGTAGAAGTAACTCCCAAGGGTTTGATAATAAATCAGGTAATAGGTACTACCTCATCTACTTCCCATCCCACAATTTAATTAGATCCTACATGCAATGTTTGAGGATATATCTAATACATAAAAACTGGGTATGAAAAGTATATGATCAAAGTGTTACTTGCCTGCAATGTCGATGAAGATGATTCGCACTCAAAACTCTTGATAGTTCTACTCGTCACACTCCGGTCAATCTATCGTAATCAAGCAATAGTAACCACACATAATCAATCACTCAAAAGATCGGAAAGAACGAAGAAGACGATTCAGAAAACATCAAAACCAAGCAAATAACTCTTGTAACATAAAACAATTTCTAACAGTACCAAAATTATATGGATTTGGCCTTATCAGAAAGTTTAGGTCAAGAGCTTTGATTTGCAAAAAGAATCAACTAAATCGGAGTTACGAAACTCAAGTTATGATCAAACGAAGTTTGAATTCAAATCTGACCTAATTCAAATTTTAAACTTTCAAAAACATGTTTGAGTTGGATTACTGGATAGAGGGGATCATAACGAAGAAGTGGGCGTTGGTTCCGTTGGATTTGGACTAACGAGTAAAAAGTTGTGGTTGATTGAAGTACAGTGACTAATCTGTGAACAAAATTTATCACGAATTGGTCCCTGGCCACGTGTCAGAAAACTGTTGGGTGAAAACCGTTCGCTGCGAGGTTTAATTGAGCGGACAACCGCTACGTAGTGCATACCGGTTCAAAGAAAAAAAAACTAACAGATCTAATCTAGGCCGTCAATTTTAGATCGGACGGAGGTGGCGGCGACGGCGACTTATCGCGGCGGCGGCGACGGTCAACGGTGAGACGAGACAGCGGCGGCGCTCGGATCCGATCGGAGCAGCGGCTCCGGCGGTCATTGAGGCCGGCGAAGAGCACGGGGAGGGGCGGCGTTGGGCGGCGGGTGCGGTGGCGGTGTCGGTGGCGGGCGACGGCGACGAGAGCGGTGGTTCCGGCGAGATGCCGGGGAGGGAGAGAGAGGGGCCCGGGGCGGCGCCCTTTATAGGATGGGAGGCGAGGTGGCGTGGAGGAGGGGCAAGAGAGGAGGAGTTCAAGGGAGACGGCTCGGCGAGCCGTGGCGGGCGGACTCCTCACCGAGTCGATCAAGGCTGGGTGACGGGCGTGGCGGGCTTGGCTGGTTGCCCTTGGCTGGGCCCAATGTAAACTTTTTAAAAAAAATTCCAGACAAACAAAATGAATAAAACCAAATAAACAAAAAAATATATTATATAGGCATATAATATATCAAAATTTTCAGAAAAGGATTTCCTATGATCTGGACATTTTTATAGCATTAAATAAAATACACACAAATTCAAATAAAGCAAAGAGTGCTTCTACTCTAATAAAATCCAATAAAAATCATTTTAAAAATACCAAAATGAATTCAAATTTATTTCTCTCCAATTTTCTGATGTAGGGAATCATGTTACCCTAATTTCCATGTATTTTACTTTTGGAGAAAAATAATTTGAATAAAACTCAATAACTCCAAACTGAAAATAAATTCAAAAGAACTTTGAATTTAATTCTTTGAAACTCCCAACTCATATTTCATATGTTTTGAAGAAGTCATTTTACCTTCGCTCGTGAAAATCATTGAGTTGCATAAAGTTCCAGAATTGGAAATATTTTCCAAATGAAATTCAAATATTTTCAACACCCCTTGTCATTTAAATAAATGGAAGAAGTCATGTCATCTTCTCTCCATGGTTTTGTGATGAAAAGAATTTGAATTCCCGAAGATCATAAAAGCAAAAATGAAAGTTTGGGAAAGTCCTTTTATTCCCTCTCATTTAACTTTCAAAAAAGTTTCTAATTTCACTCAATCAATCAAACAATCAATCAAATCTATCTATTTATTATAACTTTCCAAAATTTAGAATTTTGGGATGTTACAGGGGCTGTTTTCGTAACTTCAGGTTCACCCTACCCAGCCAACCCCACCCCGGCACCCAGAGTAGTACACCTGAATACTCCCCATTTTCTATCCCCACCACAAAATAGACTTCTCCAAGGCACCGCGGCCTTCGTGCTCCTCCCTTTACATCGGCGCGACTCGTCCACCGCAGCAGCATCCGCCTCATCGACGACCTCAGACGCCAGACCGGAGCCGGTCCACCGTCATTGCCGTCAGACACGGAGCCTCTTCCCGGCATCGTCTTCCACGATCTCGGATCTCCTTCCCTAAGTCGACGCTAAGCGCAGAAGTACCACCGTCATGGACAATGAACGACTCCGTTGCCGACCATGACTCACAGAGGCCGCCCGCGACCATCGTTCTCCTCCTCGATTGGTAATGTGTATTGATCACTTAGTAGTACATGTGCAGTTCCAATTTTGTTCATACCTACCCTTCAAATTTCCTGGGTGCTATTGTTCCGTAAAAGTAATTGGTTATAGCCTCCATTGTCCAACAGAATATCAGCTTGTAATTGTAAAGGCCGCTCTGTATCGCTATTTGTTCTTGGGTAGGTTTTTCATCCGCAACCGTGAGTGTGGCAAATGATGGAAAGGTTTTGGAACTAGCAAGATGCCCATGTGTTGCACGCATCAAGATGCATTTGTATGAGTAGTTTATCTTGTGGGAGAAAAGGATGAACGAGGGAAGGCCTTATTTGCAAATCTGGAGAGGGGTATGGGTATCTTTTTGCAAAATTCCCATTTGTTTCCTTCCTATCCGCCGATATAAATCGGACGGCCTATATTGCAAGAAAAAAGTATAGAGAAAAAAGTAGACAGTAAAGAAGGAAGTAGAGATAAATATTAAATATAAAATAATTATAACAAGAGAGAAGAGAGTAGAGATAGCAGAGACGCTGAAAGGATCGGCACAAGGGAAAATGCTGACGGGCGTGCGCTTAGTTTTGGCCAAGGCGTCCGACACACTTTATAAAATCCAACGCCTCCCACCGCCTGCGTGCCTTGCCACCGCTCTCCCCGCTCATCTTTGCCTCAGAGCCAAGGCCACCATGTCGCCGCGTCGCCGGGAAACTTGGGGATACCGCGGCGTCCGCGCGCGCCCCTCCGGCGGCTTCTCCGCCGAGATCCGGTTTCGTGGGATGCCCTCGGCCTCGGCAATTTTGACACCGCCAACGAGGCCGCCCGCGCGTACGACGCGGCGGTTTGGCGACTCCGGTGGCCTCATAGAACATTGAACTTCCCCAACGTGCCGACGCGGGAGCAGGCGCAGGAGCTCGCACCTCTGCCGCGGCTTAGCACCGACGAAGATCGTCGCGACAATCGGAGGCGGGAGCACCGTCTCGGCATCGCCGAGATGGACGAGGAAGCCATGGCGCTGTTGTGCCAACACTTCCCGCAGGACATCATCAACAAGCGCGAGGTCTACGTGCAAAGGAGGGCGGAGAGGGATAAGAGGAGGGCGGAGCGAGCCGCCTATCGTGAGGACAAGCGTAGGCGAAAAGCGGACGCTCAATTCAACATGAGGCTAGGATCAGCGTCGCCCTGGGAATCTAACGACGATCGGTATCTTCATGCCTACAGTCAGACGTCGGAGGAGGACATCACCGAGGAGGAGTCGGACGATAAGGAGTAGTTGAATTAACTTTTTTTATCTATCTATGCTGAGAACTATCCTCTACTCTATCTACTTCTCGATCTCAGCACTATAAACACTTTTTTAAAGCGCCGCACGTTGCGATTCTGTTGGAGATGCTCTAACATGGCGTATTTAGTGCTTTAATGTTGCCCACAAGATGCGCGAGTATTACTAGTAGTATATTTTTCTTGCCATGTTGAGATTTTAAAACCACGAGTGTGAACATGCAGAGGATCAATGAAGACCAAACACGGGATATTCGGGACATCTTCAAGGAACGTGGCAAGTTAAAGAGGAGCTGCACCGAACTCAGAAACGAGCTTTGGTAAGTAACACCATTTCAATTACTTTCATGTAGCCTCGTGTTCTTCGATGTGTATATGTTGTAGTTTCTGTTTCTCTTAAGCGTGGTGTTCTTCGATGTCTAATAAGAAGAGTCTTAATCGTCCTAATGCTTTCGTTTTTAGCTTGATGTAGGAAGTGGGTGTTCTCACCTTGTAGTCTGTTTTTATATTTTTTTTTTCCTTTTGAATTCACTTCTCCGAGTTACATTTATCCGGCTTCTACTAAATGGATCTAGGTTGCTCGAGTATTGATCTAAAAAGAAGTAACATCATGTCGGGATGCGCCTGCGAGGAGGGAAGTATGCTCAACCTCGAGATCATGTTTCCAAAATGAGGCTGGAGTACACACAAGGTTCCAGTTCCCTAATGATGTCGGATTAGACACAAGGTGCAAATTCCCAGATGATGCTTTGGATTACACACAAGCCGTGTGGAGTCGTCAAATTGTTCATGTCCTCGTGGCATTAGTAAAGGCTGAAAGAAAGCGCAGCAGCCCTTGAGAATGTAGCTGAGTTCTGAAGAAGCAAAAGAGCAATCGATGCTCTCTTCACCCAAGCCAAAGAAGAGATGGAAGAAACCATAAATAAGCTAGCAGAGGCAGAGCAGGCTAGGCATCTCCTGCTATCTAAAACTGTTGTCAATACAAAATTTCCTTCATAATAGCTAGGTTCAAATGTTTATCTAGTCAGCATGCATGTTGTGATGTCCGTGCATCTACTGATGTGGCACAAAATGTTTTTTTCGGGTCATGTAATAACAGCAATTACTTTCCAAACAATAATGCATTTAAGCATTGGACATGGTATAGTTCACGCGCAAGCCCGACATTCCAAGTTCAACTTCCACATCAAACTCATGTTTACAGATATCTCCACATTTCATACATAATGTCCACAACCATGATTCATTTAAAAGCCAAAAAAAATGTGAGGAGAGTTATAAATAAAGAAAAACCTCTACTAGTTCCTACTACCAGTGCGAGCACAACAAGTCAAGACCATGCGTAAATTAATTATATTTTAGTCATTGTTTGTGTCCTAAAATGCATGCCGGCTCGCGGAAGGACGTGACGTGTTGCCGGCACACGCGCGGATTCAATGAAGGCAGGCAGGGCAGTCTTAAGCTGGTTGCACACGGCGAGGAGGCGTGCTCAGCCGGGCCTGCAGCAAGTGCGGCCCACTTATCGGGCGCTTGGTTCAATTCTGCGCTTATGAGAGGTCGCGTTCGTGTCAGAGCAATCACTCCCTCCAAATTCCTTTTTTGTTTGGGTATAACAAAATCTCGCTTTTCCATTCACATTTTACAAGTAAAATTCATGGACAAACTTTGACCCAAAGTACGATCGGGACTAGTAAACCGTAATGGAGGTAGTAGTTTTTTAATCAAAGAAGGGTTTCCTTCCGATTTTCATTATCGAAAACCAGCATCTAAATCTAAACCATAGTATTTGCCCTAGAACTACCAGGTTAAACATCTCGCAACATAAACCCATACAACCTCCATCGCAAAAAAAACCATACAACCATACGCCAAGGAGGTACGTAGTACTATGAATTCCATTTTCGCTCCATACCAATCGTTTTGAAAACTACTTACTACTTATAACGCGCCATTGAAAATCGGAACTCTTAACCCCGCTAGTAAAACGATATTTTAAACGTGGCTACTCGACCGTGGCAACCGGTGAGCCACCGCGCTCCAAGTCGTTCACCTATGGTCCCGACCATCAACTCCCTACGGATCAAATTATCACGCCGAAATGACTATTCCTACAAAGGTGCTCCACCACGCACTGCGGTACCGCGAATGCAGCAATCGTGCACCTAGGGTTTTAGGGTTTATTTGTTAACGCCGCTTTTACGTAACACTCATGTGTGCGAGACAATGAGAGGCCGATCTGCGTATGCGTCGCCTCTTCTCTTCAGATATGTACTCCACCGTTTATGCGGTGTCCAAAAAATTATAATAACTACTAGCAATGTGCCAATGCGTTGCCACACGATCAAAGTAGATTATTACATATTCACCGAGTTGATAGAAAAAAAAGTCTAGTTTTGAAATACGTATATCACTAAAAGTATGTTATGTTTCAGTCAAAATATATTCCTTTGGCGTTTTTGATGAGATAAGGGAGGAATGTTGTTGGTTTCAAGATTTTAGAAGTGGTATATGTCTAATTTCTACTCTTACTAGCAAGATGCCCATGCGTTGCACGGAACATCAAGATCTTGTGGGAGAAAAGGATGAACGAGGGAAGGCCTTATCTGCAAATGTGGTGAAGAGTGTGGGTAAATTGCCATATTTTCCTTCCTATCCGTCAGATATAAATCGGACGACCTACATTAGGATGGCAGGCCCACCATCATCACCAACTCTATTTTTATCCCTACTCTTATAAAAAGCATTGTCGGTGATGATCGTGGTGCCTCGCCATCCTGCAATATAGCCCGTCCGATCTATATCTGACGGATAGGAAGGAAACTATGGCAATTTTGGTAAAAGATACCCACACCCTCTCCACATTTGCAAATAAGGCCTTCCCTCGTTCATCCTTTTCCCCCACAAGATAAACTACTCATACAAATGCATCTTGATGTTCCGTACAACGCATGGGCATCTTGCTAGTTGTTGCAAAAATCCCATGTGTGTGAGAGAGAGAGGGAGAGTGGAGGAGGACGGAGTGCATGTGTGACAAAGACACAAGGAGTGTGTGTGCTATAGGTATCAACTTAAAATGAGGCGATAGTGCGTGTGTGCACGATCGAGAAGGCGTGTCTCGAGAAGGGAAGAAAATCTACATAGATACAAGGAGCAGGAGAGAGATATGTATGCGATGGTGGAAGCACGAGTGTGCGGGTGTATAAACCTATCTAGAGGCTAGCTAGTCGATAAATGTTTGTGAGAGAAATGCACGAGTCAAAAGCAAAGCGAGAGTTTTGTGTGAGAGAGAGACGGTAGTCGGGAAGGGGACTGGAAGCAGGAGTTGTGTGTGTGTGTGTCTGTGTGAGTGAGAGAGGAGACGGTAGTCGGGGTTGTCTGGTCGGTAAACAAATGAATAATGTCAGTCTAGGATGGAGATGAAAAGGAGACCGCAACAAATATTGTGTCTACAAGAGAGAGAGAGAGAGAGTAATTTTAGTGGTATGAGTCATATGTAGAGACATATAGGGTGTGTGAGAGAATCCCATAGAGAGAAAGACAAAGTGAAAAACGAGTGGAGACTGTGTGTGGCGGTGAAAAAGAAAGCTTAGGTACCGAGTACCAGAGAACAGTAGAGACGTGAGAGATAATGAAAACCGTGTAATGTATAATGATAGGGAGAGTGTGACACTTCTCAAGGGAGACGTCGAGAGATCATGTTTGCGAGGATGGGAGAAACATGAAGTGAGCGTGCGGGTGAGCTAGAGAAAAGAGAGTGATAGCTACCTGAAGGAGCATGCATGCAAGAGAGATGGGCATGAAAGGAGTGAACAAAAAAGGGATTCAAATATTTGAATTCGAGATGATGATACATGTAATCCATACTCAAACCGAAATTGATCTATCAAACATGCATACTAATATGAATTCACGCACATCTATGTTATTTAATATGTAGGTATTACTGATCCATACATTTTAGTAGCACATAATTTGGTTAAAAATTTTCGAATTCAACCGTAAGATTTCGAGATCGTTGTATTTGTAAATCATATTATACATATAAAGGAGCAGAATTCTTTGTTGTGCTTTTGAAAGTATATATGAAAAAATGATGTATATAGAATGTAATTCCAATTGAAAATGGATCCCGCCTGAAAAAATAGAATACAAATGGGATTTGAATTGAGTTGGCACGGTAAACGTGCACTCTGCAAAATTTGAACGAAGCGGGAAAAGTCGCAGCAACCATCCGAAACCAAAATCTGCGAGATGGAAATCACTACTGCCTATCCCTGCCACGCAAAGCCTATCTGCTGGATTTCTATAGGTTTTGATAGGGGTAGGTTTGTAATTTCACCCAAACGTGACGTAACCACCTCTCACCCAGATTCATACACGGTAGGCGCCAAAACACAGTGTGTCCTCGGCTGAAATCGACTCCCTCCCCGATTCATATTCATACAGGGTGGGCGCCAAAAACAAACTCTCGTCGGCAAATATTCGGTGTATGCGAGATTACCGTCCTATCCCCCACAGACTAATGTTGTTGTGATACAGTAGAAATTTGAAACGGGGGCTAAGTTTGTAAATTTCCTCGCATTTGAGACAAGCGCGCCCTGAATACATGGTTCCCCCCTTCCTCTCTACCTCCCATTTCCCCATTCGCATACTGTGGGCGCCAAAACACCCTCTCCACCCCACCCTCCTCCGTCCGCCCCCGTACACCACCCCATCCAACGCCGTCCTCCACCCCCATGTCGGAGCAGATACCTGCTGCCGTCCATTACAAGAGATCGACCTCTCATCCACGCCTTCGGACCGGGATCCTTGCATCCCGTCCTCTCGCTTCATCCCCGCCGTCGTCCACCTTGTCGGCGCCGCTCCTACGACCGTCTCGTCCACCGCACCACGCCGCCACCGTCTACCCTCCTAGATCTGCTTCCACGCCGCCGATAGCCATCGCTACCGCATCACCGTCAAATTCTCAGCAGATGCGTACATGGCGCCGCACCAGAGGCGGTACTCTTTCGTATCTGCTCAACTTATTTATCGCATCAAGAAAATAGATCGCCACTGCTTTACTCTGATTTCTTGTCTTGGTGCCTTTGTCCGGTTTGCACCTTCAGATACGCCATGGCACGCTCAACACTATACTCCCAATGCTTATGGTTTTCCCCTTTTATATTCCACACTAGATAAATCACAGTAGACTAAATTTCAAAATTGGGTCAGTCGATTTTTCAGAGCTCACGGAGTTCGCGGTGCGATCGAAGGGCTCGGGTGGTTGTGGGGCCTCACGAACTAAGAAAACTTCGGTGCGGATGGGGGTTGGGGCGCGGTGGGGTGGGGATGGCGGAGGAATACAGCGATGGGGCCGATGGTCCGCCGGGCGGCCGATGCAGTGTTCGTATGGAAGAATCGAGACGAGGAAGAAGAAGGATTAGGAGACGAGGGATCTTCATCCAACACTTTGAAATGGTCGAGAGACAGCTGTGAGTTGCATTCTTAATGCACTATGGTTCATCATGTGTGGGCACTGCGCAACCAACATTTAATTATCCAAAATCTGCTTGCTCTTCTTTACCATGTTCCTCTTCCGTTCTTCTTTAATATGTACTCTCTCCGTTCCTAAATACAAGTCTTTGTATAGATTCCACCATGGACTACATATGGAGCAAAATGAGTGAATCTACACTCTAAAATGTATCTGGATACATCTGTATGTGATCCATAGTGGAAATCTCTACCAAGACTTATATTTTGGAACGGTGGGAGTATGCTAGTAGTACAGTATGTTCCTTGTACTGAACATGAGCAGGGACATTTGCCGTGTAGAGGTCTATACGGTCGGTTTTAATGGACAATTTGAGTCTCTTTGATTCGTAGGATCTTGTGAACATAGGAATAGGATTTGTAGTGGCCTGCCCACTTGAATCCTATAAGAATAGCAAGGAAATGTGGGGAGCTGTGTCGCCTTTGAGAGTTACACTGATATTAACAGTACCACACCTTCACTTGAAGAGAGCTGGTATCCGAAGCCTTTCTAGCCGCAGGCAATACTAGCACATATATTCCAGCAAGTTCCACTTTGCTGATTTTACTCGATGCTTAAGGTTTTCCGTTATATCTACACTATGATCTGTGTAGCTGCTTTGTGTCACACTAGCGCAGTCCACTCTTGAAGCTAAACACATGCAATGACTTACAAAATTGGCACCAAGGCATTGAGTGCCATTCGATGCAATGAAACTCATACGCCCCCAATTGTTACTTCTTGTTCAGAATATGATCCTAATGATTATTCTAACCTCGAGGAGTCAAAGGTCGATGGCACGTCCTGTTCACCCATCAAGGTGTCTCATTCTAATTTGGCAATATTTTATTGATTGCGGGTATCTTGCATATGTTGTCTTGCATTTCTTCTACTTTGTTGCACCGCCATCTCGCTTAGTTTACTCATCATATATGTCGAGATGCCATGCCCATCCATTATCAATCTGATTCCATCATCATCATACCATGTTTTTCCACTCAAATGTTGTTTGTGCATCAGACATCAAAAAGGAAGAGGGTGATTGCCGAACCTGAAGGAGCACTAGCAAAGTCCTTGAAAAACGTGGTGGTGCCGGAGAAATCAGACAGCACCCCGCTTATATTGGTTGTACAACCAGTGACACAAAACGTAGGACCGACTCCAGCAGACTGTACCCACTTATAATGACAGGTAGTTGTTCATGTACGATCACTCTGCAGCTTATTTTCCTTTGCCCTCCATTTTCTACACATTAGATCTATATTTACTCTTACCATAAGGTTGGTACTGAAGAAGTTTAGTTGTGCATTGCTCTTGGTTGTACCTTTTGCCTGTATCGCTGCACTTACATTTATAGCTACTTGGTTATGTAGCATCACTCTTCATCTTATCTTAAATATTCTCCATTTTTTCGTATGTTATCACATCTATATTTAATCTTAACAAAATGTAGAATAAAGGCAATGCTTTTGAAGAAGATTCTGTGGTAAAATTCTTTAATTGCCCCCCCCACATCAGCATGTACAAGGCCTTTATAGAGCCTGTCTTCACCAATAATGTAAGTTTGTCCATCTCAAGCCTTCAAACTTTGTTGTATATATTTGGTTAGGCATGATCGCAAATAGCTGTTTATTTTTGGTGTTTGCATCAAATTGCATATTTAAAGTTTATTATGTAGTTCATAAACAAAAGTTTGTCCTTTCTCAATTTAAGTTTTCAGTTGTACAACCAAGTTCCTTGTTCATACCATGTAAATTAAACTATACAGAGAAAGTGATCTTCTTTTGCACTGCATGTATGATTCTGTTTTTCATCTGTAATCCAGTGGTGTGGTGAACCTACCCACTATAGCACAATGTCATATTCTGCAATTTCTTAACTATGAACAATGTCATATCATTCTACTATTATTTAAACTGTCTCTTTATTTGCCAATCTGAAATGGTAAAAATTGACAGAACACTAACCATTGATACTTATGAGTTCTTGATCTGTAATCCAGTGCTGTCGTGAAGCTGCCAACTCCCTCACAATGTCATTTCCTGCCATGTGTTAACCTGAACAATACCATATTGTGTTAATGCAATTTTAAACTGTGTCACTTTATTCGTCAGTAAGAAATGTGATGAATTGTCAGCACTGATACTTTTACGTGCAAAACCTGTCATTTGTTTGCTTGTTTATCTTTCAGAGTGAGGAAGATATAAGTGTTGAACAAGTGCAGTCTCATCATCTTGCTCACCGCTATGACAGCTCCAAATAGGCTAACCTTTCTTGAACTCTATTGAAGTGCAGTCGGTTTTGTATATTATTTTATCGGCGTGTTTATTTGCACTAGGGGCGATCTTTGATGCCCAGTGTATGTAATCTGTTGTCTGCTTGTGCTTTATTATCATAGTGGCGAACTTTGATGCCCAGTGGATGTAATATGCCGTAATTTCTTTATTGTATAGTCTAGGTTTTTTCTTATTCACGATGCTGCGGTTATTTTCTTGTATATATATCCTGTCTTCGCAAGAATCGCCAAACCGTAAGATTACGGTACATAACCGGTCGTCATGCAATCACGATGTAGGTTGGGCTCAAACGCGTCGAACAGCTCACGGGCGGCAAAGATCCGAAATGAACCCCGACCCATGATTGTGCGAATCAAATCACGTGCTTTTAACAGCCAAAATTGTCTTGGTCCTTGTTTGGCCCAATCGACATCGGCCGTGAGCGGGGACGGATGCAAATCGGGCGTAGTTAGGCCCAACTATATGACGGGCTTTTAACGGCCGAAATTAATATAGGGCGAAATGTTAAACGGCCCTTAACAGGCCAAAACTAATATCAGGCCGAATTACTAAGTGGTCCTTTAGCAAGTGGGCCCAAAAGCATAGTGTCCGATTCTTGGGGCGAATTTGATATGGGCCATAATTGAGCCCAAAGCCTCTTAAAGGGCCGGACCTGATTTGGGCCGTAATTTGGCCCAGAACATGGTAGGCTTATAACGGGTCGGATCTCATATGGGCCACTTTTAGGACCGGAACGTGGCAGGCCATTAATGGACCGGATCAGATATGGGACGGCATTTGGCCCAAAACATGGCAGCCAGTTAATGGGCCGACCTACTAGGATCCTCAAAATCTTGTGGGCCTATAGCTGGGCTGGCCCATTAATGTCGGCGAAACCTCGTGGGCCTTTAGCTGGGCCGGCCCATTATGATTCGCAAGAATCTTACAGGCCTTTACAGGCCGCCCATTATGGCACACAAAATCTTGTGGGCCTTTAGTGGGCCGACCCATTATGGCCCGCAAAATCTTGTGGGTTTTTACCGGCCGCCCATTATGGCCTGCAAAATCTCGTGGGCCTTTAGTGGGCGGCCCATTATGGTCCACAAAATCTTGTGGGCCTTTTCGGGGCCGCCCATTATGGTCCATAAAACTTGTGGGTTTTTAATTGGGCCGCCCAATTAAACTTGTTGGGCCGTACACGGTCGGCATACCATAGGCGCTTCTTCGTCCAATGAGTGGATGACATCTGTCCCGGTGAGCCGACACGCAGTTTTCCTCCACCAATGATGATTTTACACGTGGAAAATCCCCATTGGTCGGGGCTTATTAACGGGTTATCGGATCCAAAACCTGACCCGATAGCTTAACGGTGTTCCGCTACGGTGGATGCCACATGTCGGTCACCCTTGACGAAATCACTTACGTGACGCGATTTATCGTCATGGAAGTGGACACTTCCGTGATGATAATTTTCATAATGTCATGGAACACTTCTCTGACAAAGACAGGTATGACTATCTTGATTCTGTCATAAATTTGTCATGGATGTACATGCATGAAAAAAAACGAGACCTACTATGACAAACACGTATCATCACGGAAGTGTATTTTTTTTGTAGTGACGTGCCATACCGGAATACAGTGCAGAGCAGCCGGGGTGAAGCACCCTAGTCATGGCGCCGGTGTAGTAATCTGCAATGAGGCGTCAAATCACAAAGTTGCACCTTTCCCGCAGTTAAGTTGGAGGGACGAAGTAATAATGCTAAAAAAATAAGTTGGAGGGACGAAGCAACCATCATTTCACTCGTTGCTGAATCCGCTTCTCCCTCATCTTCTTCAACTTAACCACGTGTTGCTTTTGTCGTTGTTCTGCCTCATGTGGGACGCGGATCAGCTTGGTAAAGCACTAACACATGGGACCACATGTTAGCAAACCGCCATCCGCGCGGCAAAATCACCTCCTTTTTACTAATCTTGATTCTATAATTTTTTAGATCAATATAATTGAGATTTGTATAGATAGCACACAGGAGCAAAACCAAGTGTTACGGTTAAGGGCATCCACAATGTGTAGCCAAATGTGAAAATAGCTTTTGGCATCATGGGAACCATTGTGGACGGTGTTGCCAAAGCCAAAAAGATGGAAGATGGAACTGAAGCTCCCTGATTGATTGATTGAAGGAATACAAAAATGCAACGTCTCTCCTCTTTCTCCCATGCTTGGACGCATGTAGTACAGTATAGAGCACAGAGTCTACTCCCCTATCCCTTCTATCGCAAATCACAAAGCAGTGAGGCGTCAAATCACAAAGCACGGATGAAGCAACCATCATTTCACTCTTCGCTGACTCCGCTTCTCCATCGTCTTCTTTGAGAAACCATCTCACCGCACTAGTACTCCTAGTAGTAGTACTAGTAAAGGACTTCCTGGATGCAAATAAGGCGATTGTCTCGGCTTGCAGGTGGCACTTGTGAACGACTTACCGTGGTCTCCCTCAATGGTGTTCTCCGTCGAACGCACTTCGCCAAACCACAAAAAAAATCATCGACGTCACCGCAATGGGGAAGGAAGTCAAATATAGTTACTACCTCCATTTTTTGTACACAAGGCCAGTATTATCAAAATTACAATTTGCAAAGGGCCACTAACACTAATCGAGGCAAATTGATGGGGTTACCAACCAAGGACATTAATATCCCCTGAGTGCATGCGGAAGTGAGAAGGTTGGTTTGCATGGCGCTACATTAATCAAGCGATGAGGAGTGAGATGGTTAGCTCTTTGGTCTTTCGAGAAAAAAATACGCATTAATTGACACGTGAAACGAGGACTTGTATCAATTAAATCCCGCGAAGGAAAACCCCGCCTTTCTTTTTAACACTAGTACTCCTAGTAATGCACGCATTTATCCTATTTGGGTCTAGGCCTTGCATTGCAAAAGTTCGCCGCACATTTTTGCCAAGCTTGCCTAAAGTTTTAAAAATGAGAAGGAGGTACACTTGCGCACGGCTGTCGCGGTCACACCGCACCCTCACACGATCACTCCTGCACGCCGCGGTCGCACCGCACCCTCACACAGTCGCTCCTGCACGCCGCAAACCCAACCAAGGGAACGCACCCTCACTAACACGTGTTGTCGCATGTGAACAAACCAAACTCAGCTATCATATCGCTGACACATAATTTTCGTTCATAGAGTATGTTTATCCAACCGCATGTTGGGGAGTATCCGTACGGCCCGTGCGGTGGTCTGTTGGGGAAGAAGAGGTGAGGAAGAGGGAAAGAAGGGTTAGGAGACGTAGGATATTCATCCAACCGCCTGAAATGGTAGACTGACCCAAGTCAGGCGACTTGCATAACAAATATAGTACAGTATGTTTTTACACAGCAAAAGATCCATAAAACAACAACATAAAGAAAAACTATCACTGCTCGCGGAAAGAGACGGCCTCGTCGTCTTTGGATGCCGGCGCGAACCAGCCGTCGCTACCGATGTGTGTCTCCGCACCGGGGTTGTCCTCGGCCTCCAGCTACTCGTTCAATCGGAGCGCAAGGGCGCGCCTGCATGCGAGAGCACAGCCCGTTCAAGTCGAGGACGTCCGGTTCCGCTGCAGGAGGGCCTCGATGGCAGCGGCATCGATGACCCACAAGTATAGGGGATCTATCGTAGTCCTTTCGATAAGTAAGAGTGTCTAACCCAACGAGGAGCGTATGAAATGATAAGCGGTTTTCAGTAAGGTTTTCTCTGCAAGCACTAAAATAGTAGGTGATAGATAGCTTTGTGATAAGATAAATAGTAACAAGCAAAAAGTAAATAAAGTAAATAAAGTGCAGCAAGGTGGCCCAATCCTTTATGTAGCAAAGGACAAGCCTGGACAAATTCTAATAATGAAGAAGGAGCTCCCGAGGACACATTGGGAATTATCGTCAAGCTAGTTTTCATCACGTTCATATGATTCGCGTTCGGTACTTTGATAATTTGATATGTGGGTGGACCGACACTTGGGTACTATACTAACTTGGACAAGCATCCCACTTATGATTAACCCCTATTGCAAGCATCCGCAACTACAAAAAGGAGTATTAAGGTAAACCTAACCACATCATTAAACATATGGGTCCATATTAGCCCCTAACGAAGCAACGAATAAACTAGGGTTTAAGCTTCTGTCACTCTAGCAGCCCATCATCTACTTATTACTTCCCTATGCCTTCCTCTAGGCCCAAATAATGGTGAAGTGTCATGTAGTCGACGTTCACATAACACCACTAGAGGAAAGACAACATACATCTCATCAAAATATCGAACGAATACCAAATTCACATGACTACTAATAGCAAGACTTCACCCATGTCCTCAGGAACAAACGTAACTACTCACAAAGCATATTCATGTTCATAATCAGAGGAATAATAATATGCATAAAGGATCTAAACATATGATCTTCCACCAAGTAAACCAACTAGCATCAACTACAAGGAGTAATCAACACTACTAGCAACCCACATGTACCAATTTGTGGTTTTGATACAAGATTGGATGCAAGAGATGAACTAGGCTTTTGAGAGGATATGGTGCTAGTGAAGATGTTGATGGAGATTGACCCCCTCTCGATGAGAGGATCATTGGTGATGATTTCCCCCTCCCGGAGGGAAGTGTCCCCGGCAGAACAGCTCCGCCAGAGCCCTAGATTGATTCCGCCAAGGTTCCGCCTCGTGGCGGCGGAGTTTAGTCCCGTAAGCTTGCCCACGATTTTTTCCAGGGTAAAAGTGATGATATAGCAGAAGATGGACGTCGAAAGCCCACCAGGGGGCCCAGGAGATAGGGGGCGCGCCCTACAGGGGGGGTGCGCCCTCCTGTCTCCTGGACAAGGTGTGGGCCCCCTGGCCTATTTCTTTTGCTCATAAATTCTTATAAAATCCAAAAAGTTGTTTCGTGGAGTTTCAGGACTTTTGGAGTTGTGCAGAATAGGTTTCCAACCTTTGCTCCTTTTCCAGCCAGAATTCCAGCTGTCGGCATTCCTCTTCTTCATGGTAAACCTTGTAAAATAAGAGAGAATAGCCATAAGTATTGAGATATAATGTGTAATAACAGCCCATAATGCAATAAATATTGATATAAAAGCATAATGCAAAATGGATGTATCAACTCCCCCAAGCTTAGACCTCACTTGTCCTCAAGCGGAAGCCGAAATCAAAAAATATGTCCACATGTTTAGAGATAGATGTGTTGATAAAAATAAAATACGGACATGAGTGCATCATGATCATTCTAATAACAACAACATATATTGATTTTTGTCATATGATTTCCCATGTTCAAGTAATAAACAATTCACAATATCAAGTATGGTTCAAAAACCTCATTGGGAACTAACAAACTGTAATCTCAGTCATTGAAGCAATTGCAATTTATCGTAACATCAGAAAGAGTCATTAATAGAGCCTTTCAGCAAGCTCACATACTCAACTATCCTGTAGTCCCCTATAATTGTTAACACTCACGCAATACTTGTGGTTATAGAGTTTCAGCCGGACACTGAGAAAGATAGGGGCTTATTGTGTTGCCTCCCAACGTATTCACCTTTAGGTGATGTCAACAATAATAGCCTATGCCAACTTACATCCAATTGGATATATGTATCATGATCTTTCAAACACGAGGATCTTGCCAAAGGATAAAAATAAAAAGGGAAAGGTGAGCATCACCTTGACTCAAGCATAAAGTAAAACATAAAGTAAAAGATAGGCCCTTCGCAGAGGGAAGCAGAGGTTGTCATGCACATTTAGGGTTGATGCATAAAGTCTTAGTGCAAAAGAACGTCACTTTATATTGCCCCTTGTATGTGGACCTTTATTATGCGATGACGTCGCTTTTATTACTTCCACAACAAGTTCGTACAAAGTTTATTTTCTCTGCACTAACAAGTCATACATATTTAGAGAGCAATTTTTATTGCTTGCACCGATGACAACTTACTTGAAGGATCTTATTCAATCCATAGGTAGGTATGGACTCTCATGGCAAAACTAGGTTTTAGGATATTTGGAAGCACAAGTAGTATCTCTACTTGGTGCAAGGAATTTGGCTAGCATGAGGGGGAAAGGCAAGCTCAACATGTTTGGAAGGTCAATGACAATATACTTTAACTGAGATGTCGGAAAACATAAACCATTACGTTGTCTTCATTGTCCAACATCATCTCTTTTAGCATGTCATACTTAGTGAGTGCTTCACAATCATAAAATATGTCCAAGATAATATATTTATATATGAACCCCCCTTTCCTTATCACTTCCTATTAATTGCAACGATGACCAAGGCTACGTCCATCAACTCTCAACAATTTTTATGCCTCATACTTTCTATATGTGAAGTTATCACTATCCATAAGATCAATATGAACTCTTTTGTTCTTTCTACTTTCTTAAGATCATAGTGACATAGCAAAGCCCTTGACTCAACACTAATCTTTATTATAGATAGCACACGGACTCGCTTACATAAAGAGATCACAAAGCAAAACTCAAAAGTACTTGATATCAAAACTTCAATCTACTTGATCAAGATACTACTAAAAGGATCGAACTAAATAAAGCGGTAAAGATAGGAGTGTGATGGTGATACGATACCGGGGCACCTCCGCCAAGCTTGGCAGTTGCCAAGGGGAGTGCCCATACCCATATGATTATTTCTTCGGAGGTGGTGAAGTAGGGGTTGTTGATGATGTAGGATTGTCGTCCGTCTTCCAGGGCATCGGATCTCCATCATAAAAGGATGATCGAGTCTCCGGGATCCTTAAATCTGCAGCCAAACTCATTCGCTTGAATCTATATTCATACTCACAATTCTGGTTTTGCAGGTCATAGATCTGGGCTTGGAGATGCTCGATTTTCTCTTGAAGTTTGAAGATGGTTTCCCCAATGAATTCGGCATCCATCTTGTGGTTGTTGGTGAACTCCGTGATCATCATCTGGTTGGCATTGAGTCCACGCTCCACCATCCCTTGACACTTGAAAACTTCTTGCTCCACGGCTTCGAGCTTTATCTCCACGCTCCCGGTACGCCTTGGTCCCTCCACATCACGGATGTGCAGCACCCCGTCATGCACCTCAATGGTTTGAGGATGATGCAGCACCTCCGCGAGATAGGGGTTGATAACTCTCTCCAAAAACTTGTCCTTGGGAGCGCTTGGAGATGACATGATGCTCTAGATCTGAAACAGAAACAGCTTGAAACGAAAACAGGGGATATTTGCGTGATACGGTGGTCAGAACCTTCGGGAGTATATATAATGAATTTTTACCGACCAAAATATGTAACATACAAGAAAACGGAGTCCGGGAGGCACACGAGGTGCCCACGAGACAGGGGGCACGCCCTACAGGGGGGGGGCGTCCTCCTCCCTCGTGGGAGCCTCGTGTCCCTTTCGGACTACTTCTTTCTTCCTAAAATTCTTAAATAATCCAAAACTGATAAAAATTGCCATTAGAGTTGTTTTGGAGTCAGTTTACTTACCGCATTGATGCACCTATGCCTTTTCGAGATGGAACGTTACGGAAAGTGTCTCTTATGTATTCCTCAGGAGTTATGGTTTCAATAATATTAGTTTCAACATTGATAGGATTACCTGAAATATAATGTTTAATTCTTTGACCGTTTACCACCCTCGGATTTGTGCCTTTGAAGTTGTTGATTTTTATAGCACGAGCGATAGACCTCCTCGATAACGTAGGGACCTTCCCATTTTGAGAGAAGTTTTCCTGCAAAAAATCTTAAACGAGAGTTGAACAATAACACATAATCTCCTACGTTAAACTCACGCTTTTGTATCCTCTTATCATGCCAGCGTTTAACTTTTTCTTTGAAAAGCTTGGCATTCTCATATGCCTGGCTTCTCCATTCATCAAGTGAGCTAATATCAAACAACCTCTTCTCACCGGCAAGTTTGAAGTCATAATTGAGCTCTTTAATAGCTCAATATGCTTTATGTTCAAGTTCAAGAGGTAAATGACATGCTTTTCCATAAACCATCTTATATGGAGACATACCCATAGGATTTTTGTATGCAGTTCTATAGGCCCATAATGCATCATTAAGTTTTTGGACCAATTCTTTCTAGATCTATTCACAGTCTTTTGCAAAATTAATTTGAGCTCTCTATTGCTCAACTCTACTTGACCACTAGGCTGCGGGTGATAAGGAGATGCGATTCTATGATTGACATCATACTTAGCAAGCATCTTACGGAAAGCACCATGAATAAAGTGTGAACCACCATCAGTCATAAGATATCTAGGGACTCCAAACCTCGGAAAAATAACTTCTTTAGGCATTTTAATAGAAGTGTTATGATCAGCACTACTGGTTGGAATAGCTTCTACCCACTTAGTAACGTAATCAACATCAACTAATATATGTGTATAACCATTGGAGGCAGGAAAAGGTCCCATATAATCAAAGCCCCAAACATCAAACGGTTCAATAACAAGAGAATAATTCATAGGCATTTCTTGACGTCTACTAATGTTACCTATTCTTTGACATTCATCACAGGATAAGACAAACTTACGAGCATCTTTGAAAAGAGTAGGCCAATAAAAACCAGATTGTAGTACCTTGTGTGCAGTTCTGTCTCCAGCGTGGTGTCCTCCATAGGATTCAGAGTGACACTTGCATAGGATTTGTTCCTGTTCATGCTCAGTCACACAACGTCTAATAATACCATCTGCTCCTTCTTTATAAAGGTGTGGATCATCCCAGAAGTAATGTTTTATATCATAAAAGAACTTTTCCTTTTGTTGGTATGTGAAACTAGGCGGTATATATTTAGCAACAATGTAATTAGCATAATCAGCATACCAAGGAGCAGTATGAGAAGCATTGACAACCGCTAATTGTTCATCGGGAAAACTATCGTTAATAGGCAGTGGGTCATCAAGAACATTCTCTAACCTAGACAAGTTGTCTGCAACGGGGTTCTCAGCTCCTTTTCTATCAATAATATGCAAGTCAAATTCTTGGAGCAAGAGAACCCATCTAATGAGTCTAGGCTTAGCATCTTTCTTGTCCGGCATGATCAGTGTGAATAGTAACTTTGGAATCAACAATATAAGGTCTAAACTTATCACATGCAAACACAACTGCTAAGAACTCTTTTTCAGTAGTAGCATAATTTCTCTGGGCAGCATCAAGAGTCTTACTAGCATCTTGGATAACATTCAATTTCTTATCGACTCTTTGCCCTAAAACAACACCTACAGCATAATCACTAGCATCGCACATAATTTCAAAAGGTAAATTCCAATCAGGTGGCTGAACAATAGGTGGAGTGATCAAGGCTTTCTTAAGTATTTCAAATGCTTCTACACAATCATCGTCAAATACAAAAGGAATATCTTTTTGCAATAAATTAGTCAGAGGCCTAGAGATTTTAGAAAAGTCCTTAATGAACCTCCTATAAAAGCCGGCATGACCAAGGAAACTTCTTATACCTTTTATGTCCTTGGGACATGGCATCTTTTCAATAGCATCAACTTTGGCTTTATCAACTTCAATACCTCTCTCGGAGATCTTGTGCCCCAAGACAATGCCTTCATTAACCATAAAGTGACATTTTTCCCAATTCAGGACGAGACTAGTGTCTTCGCATCCCCGCAAAAACTCGATCAAGGTTGCTCAAACAATCATCAAAAGAGGATCCATAGACGGAGAAGTCATCCATGAATACCTCACAAATCTTTTCACAAAAATCAGAAAATATAGCCATCATGCATCTTTGAAAGGTAGCAGGTGCATTACATAAACCAAAATGCATACGTCTATAAGCAAAAGTACCAAAAGGGCAAGTAAAAGTAGTTTTAGATTGATCCTTTGTCTGATATGTATTTGAGAGAAGCCAGAATAACCATCTAGAAAGCAAAAATGTGTGTGTTTGGATAGTCTTTCTAGCATTTGATCAACAAAAGGTAAAGGGTAATGATCTTTCTTAGTAGCTTTATTTAACTTATGAAAATCAATTACCATCCTATAACATGTAATAATTCTTTGCAGGATCAATTCATCTTTATCATTAGGAACAACGGTAATACCTCCCTTTTTAGGGACACAATGGATGTGGCTTACCCATTCACTATCGGCAACGGGATAAATAATACCTGCCTCAAGGAGTTTTAGAATCTCCTTTCTTACCAGCTCCTTCATTTTGGGATTTAATCGTCTTTGAGGGTCTCTAACTGGTTTGGCATCTTTCTCCACTGAAATTTTGTGTTGACATAATGTGGGACTAATGCCCTTAAGATCATCCAGAGTATATCCAATAGCAGCTCGGTGCTTCTTGTAGTTTTCAATAATCTTTCTTCTTCTTTCTCACGAAAGGTTAGCACTAATAATAACAGGATATATTTCTTTTTCATCAAGATAAGCATACTTAAGATTATCGTAAAGGTTTGAGTTCAAACACGGGATCACCCTTGGGAGGGGATCCCCAAGAATTTCAACGGAAGGCTATGTTTCAAAGCATAGGTTCTTGTTTAAGGAACACTTCATCTATTTCTTCCCTTTCCTTCATAAACATATCGCTTTCATGGTCTAACAAATAATGTTCTAACGGATCAGTTGGAGGAACAGCAATGGACGTAAGACCAATAATCTCATCCCTACTAGGTAATTCCTCTTCACGGTGTTGTCTCTTAAATTTAGAAAAGTTGAACTCATGAGACATATCACCTAGACCAATAGTAACAACATCATTTTCGCAATCTATCTTAACATTAACGGTGTTCAAGAAGGGTCTACCAAATATAATGGGACAAAAGCTATCTTGTGGGGAGCCAAGAACAAGAAAATCAGCAGGATATTTAGTTTTCCCACACAATACTTCAACATCTCTAAGAATTTCCATTGGTGAAATAGTATCTCTATTGGCAAGCTTAATAGTGACATCAATGTCTTCCAATCAACAGGTGCAATATCGTGCTTAACTTCTTTGTATAAGTCAATAGTTATTGCACTAGCACTAGCACCCATATCACATAAGCCATGATAACAATGATCTCCTATTTTAACAGAAATAGCAGGCATGCCTACCACAGGTCTATGTTCATCTTTAGCACAAGGTTTGGCAATTCTAGTAGTTTCATCACAGAAATAAATAACATGCCCATAAATATTATCAGACAAGAGATCTTTAACAATAGCAACATTAGGTTCAACTTTGATTTGCTCAGGAGGTGTATAAGTTCTAATATTGCTCTTACGAACAACAGTCGAAGCTTTAGCATGATCTTTTATCCTAACAGGAAAAGGAGGTTTTTCAACATAAGCAGTTGGAACAATAGGATCACTATAGGTAATAGTCTTTTCTTCGACTCTAATAGGTGCAACTACTTTCACTTCAATAGGAGGATTATATTTAAACCACTTCTCTTTAGGGAGATCAATGTGAGTAGCAAAAGATTCACAAAAAGTAGCTACTATCTCAGAGTCAAGTCCATACTTGGCGCTAAATCCACGAAAAGCATATGTAACCATAAAAGATTTAACACAATCGAACTTAGGTGTCATACCTGACTCCTTACCATCGTCAGAACCCCAATCTTCAGAGTTGCGTTTAATTCTTTCCAATAAGTCCCATTTGAAATGAATAGTCTTCAGCATATAAGAACCAACACAGGAAGTATCAAGCAGGTTGCGATTATCAAGAGAAAGCCGAGCATAAAAATTCTGAATAATCATTTCCTGAGAGAGCTCATGATTGGGGCATGAATATAACATTGACTTAAGCCTCCCCCAAGCTTGAGCGATGCTTTCTCCTTCACGAGGCCAGAAATTATATATGTAATAACGATCATGATGAACAAGATGAATAGGATAGAACTTCTGGTGAAATTCCAACTTTAATCGCTTATAATTCCAAGATCCCGTATCATCACATAGCCTATACCATGTCAATGCATCTCCCTTCAAAGATAAAGGGAATACCTTACTTTTGAAAACATCATCGGGAACACCTGCAAGCTTAAATAATCCACAAACTTCATCCACAAAATAAGGTTTAAATCGGGATGCAATGTTCCGTCTCCTGCAAAAGGATTAGCTAGCGGTTTTTCTATCATACCCGAAGGAATATCAAAGTGAACATTTTCATAAAGATCAGTAGGTTGAGGAGCATCTATTTGCTCTTCTGGTTGGGGTGAAGATACCCCAAACAAGCCCCTCAAAGGATTAGTTTCCATAGTGACAAGTAACAGAAAATTTCAGCACACTATATAAATGTTTCCTTACCAAGTTCCACTCACCAAAAGCAATACACTCCCCGGCAACGGCGCGGAAAAGAGTCTTGGTGACCCACAAGTATAGGGGATCTATCGTAGTCCTTTCAATAAGTAAGAGTGTCGAACCCAACGAGGAGCAGAAGGAAATGATAAGCGGTTTTCAGTAAGGTTTTCTCTGCAAGCACTGAAATAGTAGGTGATAGATAGCTTTGTGATAAGATAAATAGTAACAAGCAAAAAGTAAATAAAGTAAATAAAGCGCAGCAAGGTGGCCCAATCCTTTATGTAGCAAAGGATAAGCCTGGACAAATTCTAATAATGAAGAAGGAGCTCCCGAGGACACATTGGGAATCATCATCAAGCTAGTTTTCATCACGTTCATATGATTCGCGTTCGGTACTTTGATAATTTGATATGTGGGTGGACGGACACTTGGGTACTGTCCTAACTTGGACAAGTATCCCACTTATGATTAACCCTTATTGCAAGCATCCGCAACTACAAAAAGGAGTACTAAGGTAAACCTAACCACAACATTAAACATATGGGTCCATGTCAGCCCCTAACGAAGCAACGCATAAACTAGGGTTTAAGCTTCTGTCACTCTAGCAACCCATCATCTACTTATTACTTCCCTATGCCTTCCTCTAGGCCCAAATAATGGTGAAGTGTCATGTAGTCGACGTTCACATAACACCACTAGAGGAAAGACAACATACATCTCATCAAAATATCAAATGAATACCAAATTCACATGACTACTAATAGCAAGACTTCACCCATGTCCTCAGGAACAAACGTAACTACTCACAAAGCATATTCATGTTCATAATCAGAGGAGTAATAATATGCATAAAGGATATAAACATATGATCTTCCACCAAGTAAACCAACTAGCATCAACTACAAGGAGTAATCAACACTACTAGCAACCCACAGGTACCAATTTGTGGTTTTGATACAAGATTGGATACAAGAGATGAACTAGGGTTTTGAGAGGAGATGGTGTTGGTGAAGATGTTGATGGAGATTGAACCCCTCTCAATGAGAGGATCGTTGGTGATGACGTTGGTGATGATTTCCCCCTCCCGGAGGGAAGTGTCCCCGGCAGAACAGCTCCGCCAGAGCCCTAGATTGATTCCGCCAAGGTTCCGCCTCGTGGCGGCGGAGTTTCGTCCCGTAAGCTTGCCCATGATTTTTTCCAGGGTAAAAGTGATGATATAGCAGAAGATGGACGCCGGAAGCCCACCAGGGGGCCCAGGAGATAGGGGCGCGCCCTCCTGTCTCCTGGACAGGGTGTGGGCCCCCTGGCCTATTTCTTTTGCTCATAAATTCTTATAAAATCCAAAAAGTTGTTTCGTGGAGTTTCAGGACTTTTGGAGTTGTGCAGAATAGGTTTCCAACGTTTGCTCCTTTTCCAGCCAGAATTCCAGCTGCCGGCATTCCCCTTCTTCATGGTAAACCTTGTAAAATAAGAGAGAATAGCCATAAGTATTGAGATATAATGTGTAATAACATCCCATAATGCAATAAATATTGATATAAAAGCATGATGCAAAATGGACGTATCAGCATCCGCGCGCTCCGCGTCGAGTCGAGCCTCCGCCTCCCGGTTCAAGTCCAGGACGTCCGATTCCGCCTGCAGGAGGGCGTCGATGAGAGCGGCATCCGCGCGCTCCTGTGTCGATTTGAGCCTCTGCCGCCCGGTTCATGTCCAGGATGTCTGGTTTCGCCTGCAGGAGGGCCTCGATGGCAGCGGCATCCGCGCGCTCCGCCTCAAGTTGAGCCTCCGTCGCCCGGTTCACATCCATGACATCCGGTTCCGCCTGCAGGAGAGCCTCGATGGCAGCGGCATGCGCATGCTCCGCGTCGAGCCTCCCGGTCCTTCTTTAGTATCGCCATGTTGAACCGCTGGTCCGCCTGCACCATGGGGGACTCGGACGCCGGCACAAAGTCGACGTCCCTCGTCTCATACCCATCGGGGGCCTTCGCGCCGCGACCTCCACCATGAACATTGGATCGGCTTCCTCCTCCTCGTAGCTTGGCTCCAGAGAACTCGGGGATTGGCCCACCGCAAAGCGAGCTTGGGAACGGAGGTCTGTGGCGGCGACCGCCGCCGCGATTTCTGTGCGGCGCTCCGGCGTCAGCATCTTGTAGTAAGTGATCTTGCGGCGCACCATGGCTTTCCGGCGAACTAGGGGACGCTTGATGCGGGCTAGGGATCGAAAGGTGGGGGAATGGGCTGGAGATTTGGTGTGGTTTTGGGCAGTGGCCGGCGTAGGCCGAGCAGCGAAGGTTCTGGTGTGAAAGTGGTTCCGGTGACGACCAGTCAATCGGTTTTGACTGTACATCGCTCTTATCGCGTTCGCGTTGCATCCCGGCACGCTGGACCCTCCATGTCGCTCACCAAATGGAACGCGCTTCGTCTTGCGTTTTCGCTCGCTTGTGGGACCACAGTTGAGAGCAAACCGACGTCCCACCTCCCCGCCAGCGTCATTTATTATACCACCACTCCCTCCGTTTTATGCGGAGTAAATAAAAACAGAGGGAGTATACTACGGATGAGGATCCTGACGTGGCTGAACCCATTGAGTAAGCGACATACGGGGCCTAGCAAGCATGGGGTCCGCCAAGAAGTGACCGAAAGGGAGGGTAAGCGAGGATACCTACGTCGGAGGATCCACTTCCACTATACTACTTTGACCAAATGTTAGAGTAATAATATATGACATGCAACTTACACAAATGTTAGAGTAATGATATATGACATGCAACTTACACAAAGCATACAAGGTCTAATGCGTTTTCGAGGCTAACTTTGACCAAATGTTAGAGTAATAATATATGACATGCAACTTACACAAAGCATACGGTCAATTTCGTATGTGAAAGGAGTTTCCAATGATATAATTTTCACATTATACATCTCATGTACTATTAATATTGTCAATAGTCAAATTGGAAACCATCTCGAGTACAAATCTAGGAGTACGTATTTAATCTAACAATATTGATTGGGCGTTGTTGAATGTTCATACCTTTTTATCATAGTAGAGATACTTTGACTACACATAAAACTTATATGTAAAGTAGAAAGGATAGGAGGAGTATATTATGCGTTCAAAAGCGAAGCGAACATTTAATACCCTTTATATATGATTTGCGGATGCTATGGTCACGGTTCAAAATTTTGAATCCGCCTTAGGTATCACGTGCCCCACTCGTTCCCTCTCGATTTCATCTCGGGGTCCAGAGATCTATTGAAAGAGGACTAGGGTGGGTACATGCGAATGATACTCGGTGGAATGTTCAAATGAGGCATGCGGGAGGATGGACTCATTGGAGGCGACATGATAGATGGAGAAGAGGGTTGGAGAGGAATGAGAAATAAGCAAACGCCACATGATTACACTTGAACGGCTCAAATAAATAATAAGTTGTCTCGCTTGGCCTACATAGTAAAAAGCCTAATGCGCAAGGCGAAGCACTGACGCTCGAATATGGCCGGGAAAACAGGGAAACCGACATGTGGGGCAGACCCATCGGGACGACGTAGCGCAGACTAGTTCAATGGAGGAGCTGGCCCACGACCTCCTCACCACCGACAACCGTTCATGTGGGTCGTTGGGGCCAACAACGGGGCGCAGCTCTAGCACCGCCTCTGGACACGGCGACCGCGGTGAGTGACACACTCATATCGTTGCTAGACACGGTCGGCTTCAGTGTGCCGAGGGTGGCGTTAGTGCTGTGGCACGACCAACGGTATGTTTGGTTTGTGCCCAAGGTTGCCCCATCAAAGCATTGGGTAGCCAAAATTTTGGTTGAGGTATTGGTTGCCCATGATTTGGCCGACATTGGCAAGAAAAATGAACTAGAGTTGGCTAGAGTTCATTGGCATGCCAAAGATATGGCAACCATCCAAATAAAGACCAATCTTTGGGTCATGACCCAAATTTTGGTTGAGGTATTGGTTGCCCATGATTTGGCCGACATTGGCAAGAAAAATGAACTAGAGTTGGCTAGAGTTCATTGGCATGCCAAAGAAATGGCAACCATCCAAACAAAGACCAATCTTTGGGTCATGACAAAAAATTTGCCTGAGGTATTGGTTTCCCATGATTTGGCCGACATTGGCAAGAAAAATGAACTAGAGTTGGCTAGAGTTCATTGGCATGCCAAAAAAATGGCAACCATCCAAACAAAGACCAATCTTTGGGTATGACCAAAATTTTGGTAAGGTGCACTTTGGCCACAATCCAAACACACCCCAACACCCGGCTCATCGAGGATGCACGGGGCGCCGTGACGCATCCGCGGAGTGGTGTAGCACGGCCAACTGCATCCTCTGGACCTAAGACCATGCCGGGTCATCTTGCTTTTTCAATGACATGCGAGGATCGCATTTGAGCAAAGGGCATCTCCAACGTTGCCACGACCGCAGCTGACTACCCTGGCACACCAAAGACCTCGTCCCTCGCGCCATCGCACGGTGCATTCCCAACCGGTGCCAGCTGCCCGCATTCATGACGTCCATTCGTATGTCGTCGTTAAGAGGCTCGGTGCCCGAGGAACCAACTCCGGTGACTTAATGACGCACCCGGACGCTTGGCCTCACCGGAATGTGCTACTTAAAGCGGCAATGCCCAGCTAACCTCCACACCGTAGCGCATCGTCCTCCTACCTGGCACCACATCCGCCATGACCGCAAGTGCGAACGCTCTGCGGGAGAGCTTGTCTTCGGGGATCAAGCTCGAGGTCGCCGCCCTCGCTCAAGTCGCCTCTCGCGACGCAATAGCGGCGTAGCCGGACCTTGAACGCGATCGCTGGCGGTGGCCATCTTGGCCGGCACGACAGCAGCAACACCGTTAGCCACGCGTCCTACTTGCCGCCGCCCAACGTCCGGCACCGCCGAGGTCGGGACTCCTCCGAGGATGAGTGGGGCATGGGAGGCGGCGGGCATGGTGTGCCAACTGGCCAATCCGTATCCCGTGCTCTACTCTTCCTCGCCGGAGACCGCACCTTCACTTCACGGGTCTTGAACCCCGCCCCCGTACATAGAGATCGCAGATGGAGGACGTCGGTCGCCGCCGTAGAATAGGTTTAGGATCGTGTTGGGGATATTACTACTGGGCGTAAACCGGCCAGGAGAGGCCGGGTTAACTTCATCAGAAGTCAAGTATGCTTGAAGCCCGTGAGGATATTCTATAAGGGCCCAAGGCCCAGAACCGGTTTAAGGCTTGTAGACGTGAACCGGCATTAGTATGTAACTTGTGTTGTAAGTTAGAAATACTAGAGACCGAACCGGACACGTCTATGAGCCGGTCTCGGGACTCTGCAAACCGACGGGCGTCACCCATGTATATAAGGGGATGACCCGGCGGCGATTCAGGACGACAGAAACAACTCGAGACTTAGTCGAAGCTTGTTTGCTCCCTAGTCATCGAAACCCCCATCAATTCATCACAACTAGACGTAGGCTTTTACCTTCATCGAAGGGGCTGAACTAGTATAAACTCTCTTGCGTCCTTGTGTCCACTTTAACCCCTTCAAGCTAACCCGTAGCGATGGCTCCACGACTAAATCCTTTCATGAGGACATCTGCCGTGACAAAACCATGACAGTTGGCGCCCACCGTGGGGCTATCGCACGATGGTTTCAAGTTCTTGGAGGGTAACTTCGAAGGACTAAAGGGTTACGTTGTGGGCCGGATGACCAAGAGTCGTCGCGGCAAGCTCTACATCGACGATTCATTTGGGCGCCCGAGGCGGCTCTATTGAGTACCGGTACCGGGTCCCCTTTGGGGGCATACACGTCTTCATTGGCAAGATCGATGAACCAGGCCCTGAGCCGGACATCTGCACCGACCTCGTCGAAACGGCACAGCGTGCGAGATCTGCTCAGGTTAAACCGGCCGTGAAGCGTGCCTTCGTGGGAGTGATCCACGGAGGAGAATATGAAGATGGATCAGCATCTGGTAGCGAGACCGTCATTTATTCCGGCGATGTGTCCTCGACCGGAGAAACTGAATCATTGTATCAGCTGCAGGACGGCTAGATTGGGGGCTGTTCCGATGGCGACAGTATTTCGGACCCCTCTGATCCGCCCAACCGGGTTGGGATATTCATGGCCGGTACACAGGCGCCGGTCCACTCTTCAACCGCAGCAGCAATGTTCTCCAGATCAGCAGCGGTGGCGGCGGCCGGGGCAGGAGGCTCTGTGCGCCCGCCGGCTCATGTTTTATCTGATCTGTTTGATGCGTTAGCTGTGCTTATGGCAGAGGTTAACCCGGCGGATCAGGACGCCCACAACTCGGAGATTGCAAAAGTAAGGGAACAGATCACTCAGGCTAAGGCCGACCTGGCGGCTGAGAACAACAGGATGGCCGCAGAGCGGGCTGCTTTGGATGCGCAGGCCTATAGGCTTATCTTTGGACGAACAGCGTCGCGTGAAGTCTTGAAAAGGAAGCATCGGTCTCGCGCCGACGGCTTTTCGATGCGAAACCTCTTAAATACCCGGGCGAGGACTAGTAACCCGCCGTGGCTAAACCGGCGGAGGCACACAGGGCAGGTGCGCGGTTCAGCCTCACCGATGGAGCCGCCTCGGCAGAATAACATCATACCTCGGCCTGTCCAGACACCTCGGTCACTATTCCAATCAATGGACAATCTTATCGCTGCCGCTTCACGGGAGGCCATCCCGATTGAAGGCGATTCTCCATAGCGGTGGAGACGCGCGCCGGGTTAAGGAGCTTCTTGAACAGCCTTGGTTCAGCGGGAAGAATATTCATATAGCCGTGACGAATTCACTCCACCCCTGTCCAAGCCGAATTCTGAAGGCGGATGGATGAACCGGCCGTATCCAGTAATGCCGGAACCGTGAAGCGCCCCGTGGCCATAACCCGGCGGGTGATGCTCAGGAAGTGGTGGACCGGGCCCAAGCACGAAGGGATGCTGAGTTAGCAGCGCAACATGAGGCTCGTTAGCTTACGCCAGTTCGTCCAACCTCCTCGATCGAGCCAGGAGTTACTTCTAGTTCTTTGGGAGTGCCTTGTCTTGTCCCCGCTTTACGCAATGTGCGCCTGCCCAAGGATTTCAAGGGCCCGTGCAAGGTGCCAAATTACACGGCCAATTTGTCTCCGGAAGCATGGGTAGAGAGTTATGAGATGGCCATGGAGATGCTTGACGTAGATGAAGTGGCATGTGCAAAGTATTTCACCATGATGCTTGAAGGGACAGCCCGTATTTGGTTAAAGAGCTTACCAGCCAATTCTATCAGTTCATGGGCTCAGTTGCGAGCCCAGTTTATCCAGAATTTCAAGGATACATGTAAGCAGCCCATGTCGATAGTGGATTTAGCGGCCTATGTCCAGGAGGAAGGAGAGTCAACAACCCGCTGGGTACGCCGAGTCCCGGAAATTTTGCACTCATCAGACCGTATCAACGCTGACTCCACGGTTATAACTTTGGAAAGCAACTGCCGGTTTAAACCTCTAAAGTTGAAATTGGGACGGATGAAGCGCCATTGTAATGATATGGGGACCCTCATGACTGCGTTAGTGAAGTATGCTGATTCTGATGGTACCAAGGATCCCGAGTGCGATGATGACAAGGCGAGGAAGGGAAAGAAGAACAGCAACTCAAGGGCAACAACACAACACGGTAGGTCATGGTAACGGAGGCAAGCGTGGCGGATGGCAGCATGGACTTTGTGGCTAATACTAAGCGCCGCGGGGCCGAGGGCCCGACAACGGAAGGGTAAACCGCCAAATCACGGTGGAACTCCAAACCACAATCCGAACCGTCTGACTTATCTATTAAACCAGCCCTGTCCAAAGCACGGGACGAAGGAGGCGCCAGCCACCCACCTCTGGAAGGATTTCTATATTATGCAGGAGTTCAAAAATTCTAATGCTTTCCGGTATGATCACGGATCAGGTGGTGGCTCAGGATCTGGATTCCATGGGCCGGGTCACGGTGGAGGAAATGCTGGTTCAGCTTCAATGGAGATCGGGGTGGACATAACAATCAAAACAATCGAGAATAGCTAGAATTGGTTACAACCCGGCAGCGATCGAGCTATCGAGCAATCCAAAGCAGTTGAATAGCGGGCAATATCATGTATTCACCACTAACTTAGACAAGCGAGACCAGAAGCTTCATAAGCGAGCAGTGAATTCTGTCGAACCGGCTGTGCCTCGTTATTTACGCGGGTCCAAACAGCCAATCATATGGAGCAGAGAGGATCACCCGCCCCGGGTTGACAATCTGGGTCAGCTAGCGTTGGTGGTGGCACCTCAGGTGGTAGGTTATAAGTTCACCAAAGTACTCATGATGGAGGAAGCAGCATTAATATCTTGTACTATGAGACCTTCCGTCGTATGGGCTGACAGACAAGAATCTTAAACCCTCCAATACGGTGTTCCATGGTGTGGTACCTGGTAAGTCGGCATATCCCGTTGGTAAGATAGCTCTGGAGGTGGCCTTTGGAGATGATCATGATTCCAGGTCAGAAACATTAGTTTTTGAGGTGGTCAAGATCCGGAGCCCGTACCACGCTTTGTTGGGCGGCCGGCTTATGCCAAGTTTATGGCACGGCCCTGTTATATTTATCTGCAGCTCAAGATGCCGGGTCACAAGGGGACCATAACCGTTCATGGAAGTCGCAAGATTTCCTTGGAGTGTGAAGAAGGTGATGCGGCCTATGCAGAGTCGGTTTGTGCCACGGAAGAGTTGAAGTACTACAAGGATAATGTTGATCCGGCTGACATGACTCCGTTGAAAAAGCCAACCACAGAGCATGATCCGGCTCTAAAGTTCAAATCGGCAGCTGAGACCAAGCTTGTTGACTTCGTACCGGGCGATTCGTCCAAGCAGTTTAGTATCAGTACCAACTTGGATCCGAAATAGGAAAGCGCGCTCATCGAGTTCATCCGTGAGAACCGGGACATTTTTGCATGGAAGCCTTCTGACATGCCAGGTGTACCGAGGAACTTCGTGAGCACACTCTTAATGTTGATCCTAAGTACAAACCGGTGAAGCAGTTTCTCCACCGGTTCAACAAAGAAAGGCGCAAAGCCATTGGAGAGGAAGTGGCCAGGCTCTTAGCGGCTGGCTTTATTGTTGAAGTGTTCCATCCTGAATGGCTGGCTAATCCGGTGATGGTCCTTAAGAAGAACGGCACCTGGCGTATGTGTGTGGATTACACAGATCTTAACAAGGCTTGTCCAGCGGATCCTTTTGCCCTCCCCCGCATTGATCAGATTATTGATGCTACGGCGGGTTATGAGCGTTTGAGTTTTTTGGATGCATATTCTGGTTATCATCAGATCAAGATGGCAGTTAAGGACCAGGATAAGACGGCATTCATAACTCCTTTTGGAGCCTTCTGCTATGTATCTATGCCCTTTGGGCTCAAGAGTGCCCAGGCAACTTATCAACGATGTGTACAAAACTGCCTTCATAAGCAGATCGGCCTTAATGTGCATGCCTATGTGGATGATATTGTGGTTAAGTCAAGGGAGAAGGAGACTCTGCTTGATGATTTGAAGGAAACCTTTGATAACCTACGGACATACAAGATGATGCTCAATCCAGCCAAGTGTATTTTTGGTGTACCGGCAGGCAAGTTATTGGGTTTTCTGGTGTCCAACAGGGGAATTGAGGCTAATCCGGAGAAGATCACAGCTATCACCTGTCTGGCTAAACCGAAATGTATCAATGATGTCCAGCGCTTGGTAGGCCGGATTGCCGCATTGAGCCGGTTTATCAGTCTCCTCGGTGAGAAGGCAATACCTTTGTATCAGATGCTGAAAAAAGCGGATCCCTTTGTCTGGAGTCCGGCCGCTGATAAAGCATTGGAGGACCTAAAGCGGCAGCTAGCCAATCCACCTGTTCTTGCTGCTCTGATTGACAAAGAACCGTTGCTACTATATGTGGCAGCTAATGCTCGTGCAGTTAGCGTAGCTATTGTGGTAGAGCGCAAGGAGGCGGGTAAGGAGTATCCGGTTCAGCGTCCGGTTTACTATATCAGCGAGGTGCTTATTGAGTCCAAGCAAAGATACCCGCATTGGCAGAAGCTAGTGTATGGAGTTTTCATGGCAAGCCGGAAGCTTAAGCAATACTTCCAGGGACATCCCATCACCATGGTCAGTTCTGCTCCTTTGGGAAATATAATTCAAAACAGGGAGGCAACTGGTCGGATTGCCAAGTGGGATATAGAGCTTGGGCCGCACGGTTTGAAATACGTGCCTCGGACGGCGATCAAGTCTCAAGCACTTGTGGATTTCATCAATGATTGGACGGAGCTACAGGCACCTGAAGAAAAACCGGATCACACCTATTGGACTATTCATTTTGATGGGTCGAGCAATTGGAGGGCTCGGGGTCGAGTCGTACTAACTTCCCCACGAGGTGATAAGTTACATTATGTTCTCCGCTTAATGTTCCCTTGTACTAACAATGCAGCTGAGTATGAAGCTTTACTCCATGGTCTCCGGATGGCTAAGGAGATGAATCTCAGCCGAGTCAAGTGCTTCGGTGACTCGGACCTGGTGGCCCAACAAGTGACTGGTATGTAACGCCCGGATAATCATGCTACAGTAATCTCACGTTGATGGTGCCACGTCACCTCTGTCACTGTAGTTAATCACGGGTTAAATCAAAAAGGTTTCGAAATTCAATTCAAAATTATGATGGCAATAAAAGTTCTCAAAAAAATTAAAACTAAAATGTTCGGGGGTTGTCAAATATTACAAAGTTAATTATGGTGCAACAAACCCATTTTTATAAAATGTCTAAGTTATTAAAATGAAATAAAACAGAAAAGGAAAATTAAAAAAAAAGAAAACAAACAAATAAATAAGGGAGGAAAACCCCACAGCCGGGGCCAAGCAGCCCGGCCGACCGCCCATGGCCCATCCGCCCCCTCACTCCCTTAGCCCCAGGCGACGTAAACCCTAGCCGACCCCCTCCTCTCCCCCTCCCCACGACCCCTCGTCCCTTCCCCGATCCAGATCGGGATCGGGACGAACCCCCACCCACCGACGCTCGAACCCCCCCTCGGATCCCGACCGCCGCCGGACGCCGGCGCCCCCACTGCCACCACAGCCGCGCCCGTCCTCCCTCCTCCCGACTGCCACCCAGGGCCTTGGCGCCCTCGCCACCAGCCGGAACGCCTCGTCGCCGCCCGGCGCCACCTCCTCGTCCTCCTCCTCGCCCGGTCTTCTCGGCCGCCCCGAGCCCGCTGCCCGAACCCCTACTAACCCCGTGAGCTCCGCCCGCTCCCCTCTCCCCTAGGGCGCCCGGCCGTCGCCCCTCGGCAGCGCTCCGGCGCCCGCCGTCGCCCGCATACTGCGCGGGCCGTCCCACCCCTGACCTCCTCCTCCTCCCCTCCTAGCTCACCGCATCCCGTGGCTCGCTCCCCCGTCGCGCTCACCCCCCCACCGCCGCGGTCGAGCTCTCCGTCGAGGCCACCGCAAGCGTGGCTCGCGTCCGACCGCGTCGACGTTCTCAGCACGTCTCTAGGGCCCCGAAATGCACCGTGTCGCCATCTTCATCCGCGCCCGAACTGCAGCCCGCCGCGCTCGTCGCCGGCGACCATTCCGGCCACCCACGCCGTCGTGCTCCCCTCCAACGGACGCGACGCGAAGAGGCCGTTCGAGCTCGCCGCGCCCGATTTGGTGCCGTAGCCCGTTCCGCTGATACCGAGCCGCTCGCTTGGCGTTTTTGGTCGCCGGAGTTGTCTCCGGCGCCCACGGCCGTGCACTGGGCCACCCTGGGTCAGCGACCGTGGGCCCCAAGGGCCCGGCCGGCCTGTTGAACCGGTCAACCATGCTGACTGGACCGGCCCATGCAACTGACAAATGGGGCCCGTCCCCTTAATTAAAGAAAATAATAAAAATAAAAATGCTAATTAATTAATTAATTAACTAAGTTAATTAACTTAATTAATCGTGTTTAATTAACCTAATTAATCAGTTAATTAAACTAAACTAGGTTAATTAGTTAACAGTCAATGACTAACAGACCCCACATGTCAGGTTGACCAAGTCAACTCTGTTGATGGCCGACGCCAAAGATGGCATCATCTTTGACGTCATAAATCCAATTTTCAAATTAATTAATTAATTAATTAAATTCCAGAAATTAATAAAATCTTTAGAAAAACATATCTTTTAATCCGTAACTTCGGATTAAAATATTTTCAACATGAAAGTTGCTCGTAACGAGCGAGGCGAATCCGGATCGCGGTCAGCTCGTCCGCCACACCCCTAACCTATCGAACCCGCAACTTTCCCCTCCGCTCCTCTGCAGAAAACCACGAAACCCTGGGGATATTTTCCCGGATGTTTCCCCCCTTAACCGGCACCACCTCATACCACGTTAGGGCACGCCTAGCATCGTTACTTGTCATGTCATGCATCGATATGCATCTGTTTACATGTTATTCATTGTTTCTTCCCCCTCTTCTCTCCGGTAAACTACGAGACCGACGCTGCTGCTGCCCCGTTCGACTACGGAGTTGACGACCCCTCTCTCTTGCCCGAGCAACCAGGCAAGCCCCCTTGATCACAGATATCGCCTACTCTTCTCTATACCGCTTGCATTAGAGTAGTGTAGCATATTCTCGCTTTCAGATACTCCTATACTGCTGCATAGCCTGTCCTTGTTACTACTGTTGTTACCTTTACCTGCAATCCTATATGCTTAGTATAGGGTGCTAGTATATTCATTTGTGGCCCTACATTCTTGTCCGTCTGCCGTGCTATACTATCGGGCCGTGATCACCCGGGAGGTGATCATGGGTATATACTATATACTTATACATGATACATGTGGAGACTAAAGTCGAATTAATTTGGTGGAGCACCATGAGTGGATCTTGAGGCGGAGCGACAGGCAGGTTGAGACCGCCTAGGAGAGAGGTGGAGTCTGCAGCCTGCTCGGGCGTTCATGGATACTTAACACGCTTAACGAGATCTTGGTATTTGATCTGAGTTGGCTACGAGCCTATACGCACTAACCAACTACGTGGGAAAGATATGGGCACTCGGCGTCGTGGTATCAGCCGAAGCACTTCAGATGTCAGCGACGGAGCAGCGCGCGCCGGATTGGACTGGAACGCCACTAGGCTAGGTCTGCTTTCGGCAGCCCTCGCAACGTGCAGGTGTGCTATGGGCGATGGGCCCAGACCCCTGTGCGCTTAGGTTTAGACCGGCGTGTTGGCCTCTCTGTTTTGCCTAGGTGGGGCTGCGACGTGTTGATCTTCCGCGGCCGGGCATGACCCAGAAAGTGTGTCCGCCAAATGGGATCAAACGTGTTGGGTAAGTTGGTGCACCCTGCAGGGAAGTTAATCTATTCGAATAGCCGTGATCTTGATAACAGGGCGACTTGGAGTTGTACCTTGACCTTATGACAACTAGAACCGGATACTAAATAAAACACACCCTTCCAAGTGCGGATACAACCGGTGGTCGCTCTCTCTCGGGGATACGAGGAGGGATCACCGGGTAGGATTATTGCTATGTGATGTTACTTGGAGGACTTGGGCTGCCCTCTTCTACTGTTGCAAGACAGGTGACCGAGCGTAGTCTTCAATAAGACTAGCTATCCCCTCTTATTACGGCATTCTGCAGTTCAGTCCTTGATATGGCCCTTTACACATATATCCATGCATATGTAGTGTAGCTCCTTGCTTGCAGTACTTTGGATGAGTACTCATGGTTGCATTGTTTCCCCTTTTCCCCTTATCTATACTCGATTGCTGCAACTGCACGATGGAGCCCAGAGCGACGCCACCGTCGATGATGACTACTACACTGGAGGTGCCTACTACTACGTGCAGCAGCCACTGACGGCGACTGTGAGTAGCTTAGGAGGATCCCGAGGCGGGAGGCACGTGCCTCTTCGATCTGTATCCCGCTTTGTGCTAGCCTTCTTAAGGCAAACTTGTTTAACTTATGTCTATACTCGAGATATTGTTGCTTCCGCTGACTCGTCTATGATCGAGCACTTGTATTCGAGCCCTCGAGGCCCACGGCTTGTATTATGATGCTTGTATGACTTATTTTATTTGTAGAGTTGTGTTGTGATATCTTCCGTGAGTCCACGATCTTGATCGTACACATTTGTGTGCATGATTAGTGTACGATTGAATCGGGCGTCACAAGTTGGTATCGAGCCCATTTGCTGTAGAATTCCCCTTCCACACTACTTGGCGAAGTCGAGTCTAGACATTGCAAAACTTTTACTAACTTGGATGTGTGCCTTACCGCCCACGTCGCCATCGGGTGGTACTAGGATCTTTTACTCCTCGACCTTTACTCTGGGACTCTGAACTCTCTTCTACTTGGGTTAAACAAATTTACTAACTAACACTAGGATCCCGTGACCACATTCACCCCAAAGTTGGATAAAGCCATAGTTGTTTCTTGGAATTGTATTTTGATCAATTTCCACACTGTCATTTGACTCCTTTTGAAACATCTTTGTTTTCAGATGGAACCCACGAGGCAGGTCGTGCGCCACACGACGGCCATTGGTGCCTCGGGATCACCTGCGGTGCTAGCAGAGATGATGACCTATTCGGGTTATCGGCGGCACCTCGAGTACACCGTCTATGAGGAGTACCGGGACTTTAACCGGGAAGCGATGCCGAGCCATCGTCCCACCTCTACTCTGGGAGTATGACTCCACTCTTGTCTGCACACCGCACATGGTGTTGGGGTGACTATCGATATGGCAGTCCACGATGCTGCTTATGCTGCTCGACACGTCTTCGTGGAGAGTATCGGAGTTGGACACCTCCCCTTCGGGCACATTGCTATCGCGTCGATGTTGGTGAGGAGGTTACTACACCGCTGCCTACTCCATTGTCACCAGAGAGCCCTTCTACCATCGAACTTTGTTACGCATCGCGATGGGCTGGATCAAGCTAACCGAGCTCTTCGCCACGAGTTGTACATCACCCGTCGGCACCTTTACCGTGCTCGACGGCTGTTGCACCCCTTTGTCCGATCCAGAGAGCTGCCGTTCTACGATCTACCCAGCCAGGACCGTGATGCCCGGGGTGTCGGTTGGCCGAGGTGGGAGGCTACTCTCCGCACTTGGTCCTCTCCACGCCACTTGGTCGCCGGGTTACGCACCACAGTATCCATGACCCCAGTGTCAGCGGCGTGGAGGACTATCCGCTGCCAGACTACCATCTTTTCAAAGCTACAGCTACCTCCGCAGTACCGCGTGGGACTGATGTAGGCTTGCTTGTCGATGTTAGATGCATTCGCGCGCGAACTGCGTGCCGCCTATGATGTCTTAGTCTATGTCTTGAACTACGTGTGCGAACTCTATGCATGATCCCTTTTGTAAGATATGCCGACTACTATGTAGTTTCTATCGTCTTGCTTTCATTATGCATGTTTCATCATGAATGATTCTTGTCCTTTGCATAATTTCTCAAATCTGAACTACCCTGTTATATATTAGCAGGATGGTTAGACCCGACTAGTCGTGGTCGTGGTGGCAACTTCCCACCACCGCCTGAGTACATGGCTGGTATGATCCAACAACTTGAGATGAATCGCCAGTTCATGGAGAACATGATGGCTCAGTTTCCTCGCCCCAATATGAACCAGCAGCCAAACACAACAACTCTGCAGGATTTCATACGCCTCAACCCAAGTGTGTACCGCAGCTCAACCCAGCCGCTGGATCTCGATGGTAGCTCCGTGACATCACCTATGAGATGGAGTCTGCTGATGTAGCCTCGCCGACTATGTCACTTTTGCTTCCTTCTTCACGAAGGGACCCGTAGCTCAATGGTGGGACAGCCACAGGCGTACTCTGCCCGATTGGAACAATCATCACTGCCAGACTTCCAAGTTGCTTTCCGTGCCGCTTCATCCCTCAAGGAGTCATGGACGGAAGAAGCGTGAGTTCATAACCTAACCCAAGGCAACAAGACTGTTGAAGCTTATCGTGAGAGTTCTGGACTTGTCTCGCTATCTTGAAGAGGATATTGCAACCGATGCACGCAGACAAGAGAAGTTCCGTGACGGCCTTCAAAGGCGACATCAAGCTCGCACTTCTAGTGCACGACTTTGCTGATTTCGCCACCACGGTGAACAAGGCTATCAATGTGAAACAGTGCAGGAATACGGAGCTCTAACAGCGCAACCGTGACGGGCTCATCTTCGGCCCGTCCTCGCATGAAGCGTAAGATATGGATTCCCAACAGCATGTACCCGAATGCACCTGCTCCAAGGCGAGAGCTATCTTTGCACCTCGTCGCCTACTCCACTAGGCAGCCAAAGCTTCCAGCTCCACCACCCAGGGCTCCTGTTCCCACTCCCAATAATGGTTTGTGCTTGGTGTGGACAACGAGGGCACCGTGCTAGAGAATGCAACGAGAACCCGAGAATCAAATTTGGCCCTTGTGACTTGCCGTGGAAGCAACCAGCCCCGCAACAACAATGCCAAGCCTTATGGTCGAGTTCAGGCCAACCACGTTGATCTGAACGAAGCTCAAGACCAACCTGCTACTGTGATGGGTACACTTCTCATAAATTTAGTACCAGCATGCGTTTTATTTGATCTGAGGCATCGCATTCATTCATGTAGAAGATTTTGCATTCATGCATGGCATTAAAAGTGAAGACATGAATGCTTCACTGTTAGTACACACCCCTGCGGGCCAATGTCGAACCTCCATGATTTGCAACGATGTCCCCGTTGAAATCGAAGGACTGGAATTCCTTGTCTCACCCATCGTGCTAAAGTCTTGTAGCATTGACCTCATGCAGGAATGAATTGGTTAAAGGCGCATACTGCTTCCATAGTTTGCGCCACGAAGACCGTCCATCTGCTACACCCTTCAGATGAAATAGTCACTTACCAAGCTCATCTGGTGCAAAATGCCGAGGCAAGGCTCTATGCATTGAATGCATTGAACGCTGCACCACTCGAGGGTATTGAAAACATTCCTATCGTTCGCGATTTCCAGGACGTTTTCACGAAGAACTTCGAGGATTCCCCTGCTAGAGCTGTCGAATTCGTCATCGACTTGAAACCAGGCACCACTCCTATAGCCAAGCGACCCTACAAGATGCCGCCGCATGAACTCCTTGAACTCAAGGAGGAAATCGACAAATCTATTCAAAGTGGTTTCATTCGCCCAAGTTGCTCTCCTTGGGGAGCACCTTCTCTTTTTGTCAAGAAGAAGGATGGGACAAACCGATTGGTCCAAGACTACCGTCCTATAAATCAAGCTACCATTCAGAATAAGTATCCTCTTCCTCGGATCAATGATCTGTATGATCAACTGGCTGGTTCATCAGTGTTCTCTAAACTCGACTTGAGGTTGAGTTACCACCAGATCCGTGTTCGCGAAGAGGATATCCCAAAGACCGCCTTTGTGACTCGTTATGGTTCATACGAGTACACCGTCATGTCCTTCGGCTTAACCAATGCTCCAGCCACCTTCTCTCGCCTGATGAACTATATATTCATGGATTACCTTGACAAGTTCGTCGTGGTTTATCTGGATGATATCCTGGTATTTTCTAAGAACGAAGAAGAGCATCTTTGAACATCTTCGTCTTGTCTTTGGAAAAGCTACGAGAGCATCAACTTTATGCCAAGTTCTCCAAATGTGAATTCTGGCTTCAAGTAACCTATCTTGGGCATGTCATCTCTAAGGATGGTATTGCCGTCAACCTGAAAGAGTTCAGGCTATTCTCGATTGGACTCCTCAGAAGAGCGTTAAGCAAGTCGGAAGTTTTCTCGGTCTACTTGACTATTGCCATCGATTAAATGAGAACTTCTCCAAGATTGCCAGACCTCCGACTAACTTTGTTGCATAAGGGCGTCAAGTTCCAATGGATGAGATAAATGTCGGAAAGTTTCCGAGCACTCAAAGACAAGTTGACTTACGCGATGCTAGCTCCTCCGATACTAAGAAGGACTTACGTCATTTATCGCGACGCTTCCCGTCAAGGATTAGGCGGTGTCCTAATGCAAGAGCGCCAAAGTGGTTGCTTATGCCTCTCGGCAATTGCGCCCTCACGAAGAGAACTACCCAGTTCACGACCTCGAACTTCTTCTTTGTCATTCATGCGCTAAAACAGTGGCGACATTACCTACTCGGTAATCGTTGCGAGATCTTCACCGACCACCAAAGTCTGAAGTATCTCACATTTACTCAGCCAGACCTGAACCTCCGTCGGAGAGATGGATGGAGGCATTGCAGATTTTGATTTGGGTATTTCCTATACACCGAGCAAGGCTAATGTAATGGCTGATGCCTTGAGCCGTAAGTCTTCACGCAACCACCTCCAGGTTCACAAAGTTCAGCCCTCACTTTCGTTGAAGAGTTCGAAAGCTGAACCTCCATATTGTTCCTCCGGTGCACTTTTCGCTCCCCTCCTCCGGAGTTACGCAAGATGAACCTCCATGTTGTTTCCGGGGGTTCTCTCAATACCACAGTTGCGAAACCAGACTTGTGGACACCATCAAATGGATACAGAAATGTGACGATGAAGTCGAGAGGATTAAACTTTATCTCGCAGAAGGAAAACCCTTATTCTTCACTATGGATGACGACGGCACCTTATTCTTCAAAGGTCGCCTAGTGGTACCGAGTAAGAGGGCAAACCTGAATCTGACTCCAAAGGTTATGAAAGAAGCTCATGATACGCCTTTGTCTATTCATCCCGGTAGCACCAAGATGTACCAAGACATTCGTCAGAGATTCTGGTGGTCTAATATGAAGCGAGACATTGCTCGTTATGTTGTTGAATGTGGCGTTCTTTGTCGTATCAAGCGAGAACATCAACGGCCCTCTGGAACTCTGCAACCTATCTCTATTCCTGAATGGAAATGGGACCATGTTGAAATGGACTTCGTCCTTTGGATTTCCCAAATCGCAGAAAGGTAATGATGCTATTCTTGTCGTCATTGACCGGCTTTCTAAAGTTGCACATTTACGGCGGTCAAAGAAACGATCACTGCTAGTCAGCTTGCAACTCCCTATATGTCCAGAATTGTTTCACTTCACGGTATTCCATTGGTTATCAATTCGGACCGTGGCAGCTTATTCACTTCAAGATTATGGGCAAGTTTTCAAGAAGCTATGGGGACTCACTTATCTTTCGATCTTGCATTTCATCCATGATCCACAAGGGCAAGTTGAGCGTGTCAACCAAGTTCTCGAAGACATGCTTCGAGCTTGTGTTATTTCCTTGTAAGAAATGGGAGGAATCTCTCTCGTATCTTTGAGTTCTCTTATAATAATAGCTATCAAGCTAGTGCGAAGATGGCCCCTTGAAGTGTTATATGGACGAAAGTGCGAACCCCTCCGAACTGGTCGAAATCGGGGAACGTCCACTCTTCGGTCCGGATATTATCCAACATGCGAAGAACAAGTCCGCATTATTCGCGAGAATCTCAAGACTGCTTTCGATCCACGTCAAAAGAGTAATTATGACCATCATCATAAAGACATGGTCTATCAACCTGGCGAAAAGGCCTATCTTCGCGTTACACCAATGAAGGGTGCTCACCGCTTCGGGATCAAGGGCAAGCTAGCTCCTCGCTATATTGGCCCATTCACTATTACGGAAAGGCGTGGAAAAGTGGCATATCAAGCTGGAGCTTCCGTCGAACCTTTCTCGAGTTCACGATGTGTTCCACGTGTCACAACTCCGACGCTGCTTCAAGGACCCAATCCGAGCGGTGGACCATGAAGTGCTCGAATTGCAACAGGACCTCTCCTATAAAGAGCATCCGGTCCGCATTCTCGACCAAGCGAACGCCGCACACGTCGGAAGCGATCAAGTTCCTCAAAGTCCGATGGTCAAATCACTCACGAAGGCGAAGCCACACAGGAGCGAGGATGCGTCTTCGTGATGAATACCCGCACTCTTTCCTTCTACCTCCTAAATCTCGGGACGAGATTTCTTGTAGTGGAGGAGATTTGTAACGCCGGATAATCATGCTACGGTAATCTCATGTTGATGGTGCCACGTCACCTCACATCCTTGTAGTTAATCACGGGTTAAATCAAAACGGTTTCGAAATTCAATTCAAAATTATGATGGCAATAAAAGTTCTCAAAAAAATTAAAACTAAAATGTTCGGGGGTTGTCAAATATTACAAAGTTAATTATGGTGCAGCAAACCCATTTTTATAAAATGTCTAAGTTATTAAAATGAAATAAAACAGAAAAGGAAAATTAAAAAAAAAAGAAAACAAACAAATAAATAAGGGAGGAAAACCCACAGCCAAGCTGGGCCCGACCGGCCCGGCCGACCGCCCATGGCCCATCCGACCCCCTCACTCCCTTAGCCCCAGGCGGCAGAAACCCTAGCCGACCCCCACTCCTCTCCTCCCACGACCCCTCGTCCCGTCCCCCATCCAGATCGGGATCGGGACGAACCCCCACCCAGCCTTTCGAACCCCCTCGGATCCCGGCCGGCCGGGACGCCGGCCCACCGCCACACGACGCCGCCCGTCCTCCCTCCTCCCGGCCGGCCACCCAGGGCGGCGCCCCTCGCCACCCGCCGGAACGCCTCGTCGCCGCCGAGCGCCACCACCTCGTCCTCCTCCTCGCCGGTCTTCTCCGGCCGCCCCCGAGCCCGCTGCCCTGAACCCCTACTAACCCCCCGTGAGCTCCGCCCCTTCGCTCCCCCTCTCCCCCTAGGACGCCCGTCGCCGCTCGGCAGCGCTCACGGCGCCGCCGTCGCCCAGCATACTGCGCCGGGCCGTCTCCCGCACGAACCTCCTCCTCCTCCTCCTAGCTCACGCATCCCGTGGTTCGCTCCCCCGTCGCGCTCACCCCCCCGCCGCCGCGGTCGAGCTCTCCGTCGAGGCCACCGCAAGCGTGGCTCGCGTCCGACCGCGTCGACGTTCTCAGCACGTCTCTAGGGCCCCGAAACGCACCGTGTCGCCATCTTCGCCCGCGCCCGAACTGCAGCCCGCGCCGGCGCCGTGCCGGCGACCATTCCGGCCACCCACGCCGTCGTGCTCCCCTCCAACGGACGCGACGCGAAGAGGCCGTTCCAGAGAGCCTGGCCGCGCCCGATTTGGTGCCCCGTAGCCCGTTTCCGGCGAAGTACCGAGCCGCTCCGCCGCGTTTTTGGTCGCCGGAGTTGTCTCCGGCGCCGCCCGCCGACGTGGCCGGCCTGGGGCCACCCCGTGGGTCACTGACCCGTGGGCCCCCAAGGGCCCGGCCGGCCTGTTGAACCGGTCAACCATGCTGACTGGACCGGCCCATGCAACTGACAAATGGGGCCCGCCCCCTTAATTAAAGAAAATAATAAAAATAAAAATGCTAATTAATTAATTAATTAACTAAGTTAATTAACTTAATTAATCGTGTTTAATTAACCTAATTAATCAGTTAATTAAACTAAACTAGGTTAATTAGTTAACGATCGATGACTAACGAGACCCCACATGTCGAGTTGACCAAGTCAACTCATTGACTTGACGTCAAGATGACATCATCTCGACGTCATAAATCCAATTTTCAAATTAATTAATTAATTAGTTAAATTCCAGAAATTAATAAAATATTTAGAAAATCATATCTTTTAATCCGTAACTCAGATTAAAATATTTTCAACATGAAAGTTGCTCGAACGAGCAGAGGCGAATCCGGATACGCAATTGCTCGTCCGCCACACCCCCTAACCTATCGAACCCGCAACTTTCCCCCTCCGGCCTTCCGCCTCGAAAACCACGAAACACCGGGATATTTTCCCGGATGTTTCTATAAGCACCACCTCATACCACGTTAGGGCACGCCTAGCATCGTTACTTGTCATGTCATGCATCGATTTGCATCTGTTTACATGTTATTCATTGTTTCTTCCCCCTCTTCTCTCCGGGAGACTACGAGACCGACGTTGCTGCTTCCCCGTTCGACTACGGAGTTGACGACCCCTCTCTCTTGCCAGAGCAACCAGGCAAGCCCCCCCCTTGATCACCAGATATCGCCTACTCTTCTCTATACTGCTTGCATTAGAGTAGTGTAGCATGTTACCGCTTTCAGATACTCCTATCTTCTTTGCATAGCTTTGTCCTTGTTACTATTGTTGTTACCTTTACCTGCAATCCTATATGCTTAGTATAGGGTGCTAGTATATTCATCTGTGGCCCTACATTCTTGTCCGTCTGCCGTGCTATACTATCGGGCCGTGATCACTCGGGAGGTGATCATGGGTATATACTATATACTAATACATGATACATGTGGAGATTAAAGTCGGGTCGGCTGGTGGAGCACCCGCGAGTGGATCTTGAGGCGGAGCGACAGGGCAGGTTGAGACCGCCTAGGAGAGAGGTGGGCCTGGCCTTGTTCGACGTTCGCGGATACTTAACACGCTTAACGAGATCTTGGTATTTGATCTGAGTTGGCTACGAGCCTATACGCACTAACCAACTACGTGGGAAAGATATGGGCACTTTCGGCGTCGTGGTATCACCAAAGCACTTCAGATGTCGTGACGGAGCGGCCTTGGCCGGATTGGACCGAACGCCACTAGGCTAGAGTGCGCTTCGGCCGCCCTACGCGAACGGTGTGTGCTATGGGCGATGGGCCCAGACCCCTGTGCGCTTAAGTTTAGACCGGCGTATTGGCCTCTCTGTTTTGCCTAGGTGGGGCTGCGAAGTGTTGATCTTCCGCGGCCGGGCATGACCCAGGAAAGTGTGTCCGGCCAAATGGGATCAAACGTGTTGGGTAAGGTGGTGCACCCCTGCAGGGAAGTTAATCTATTCGAATAGCCGTGATCTTGATAATGTGACGACTTGGAGTTGTACCTTGACCTTATGACAACTAGAACCGGATACTAAATAAAACACACCCTTCCAAGTGCGGATATAACGGTGGTCGCTCTCTCTCGTGGATACGAGGAGGGATCACGGGTAGGATTATTGCTATGTGATGTTACTTGGAGGACTTCAGCTGCCCTCTTCTACTGTTGCAAGACGGTGACGAAGCGTAGTCTTCAATAGGACTAGCTATCCCCCTCTTATTCTGGCATTCTGCAGTTCAGTCCACTGATATGGCCCTTTACACATATATCCATGCATATGTAGTGTAGCTCCTTGCTTGCGAGTACTTTCGATGAGTACTCACGGTTGCATTGTTTCCCCCCTTTTCCCCCTTATCTATACTCGATTGCTGCAACCAGACGATGCAGCCCAGGAGCCAGACGCCACCGTCGATGATGACTACTACACTGGAGGTGCCTACTACTACGTGCAGCCCGGCGGCGACGAGGAGTAGCTTAGGAGGATCGAGCAGGAGGCCTGCGCCTCTTTCCATACATGTATCCCGGTTTGTGCTAGCCTTCTTAAGGCAAACTTGTTTTAACTTATGTACGTACTCAGATATTGTTGCTTCCGCTGACTCGTCTATGATCGAGCACTTGTATTCGAGCCCTCGAGGCCCACGGCTTGTATTATGATGCTTGTATGACTTATTTTATTTGTAGAGTTGTGTTGTGATATCTTCCCGTGAGTCCCTGATCTTGCTCGTACACATTTGCGTGCATGATTAGTGTACGATTGAATCGGGGGCGTCACATGGTACTTGGGATTCTAAGGACCCGCTCATGGCAGCATACCATCGTGAGGTGGATATCATTGCAGGACACTTCAAGGGATATCAGGTGGATCATGTGGACAGACGGAAGAACGAAGCGGCGGACGCTTTAAGCCGGCTGGGCTCTCAGCATAAACCGGTCCCGCCTAATGTCTTCTTAGATGTCCTGCATAACCCGTCGGTCAAGCTCCCTAGCAAAGAGGATTTGGCTATTCCTGATCCGGAGGCTCGATTGGTGGCGGCTCTGCATGTCATTCCGATTGACGGTTCCTTATCTTGCGTACATGAACCGGGGCGAGTTACCAGAGGATGAGACGCTGGCCAGACAGATAATCCGGTGATCCAAGTCCATGACTATTGTCAATGGCGAGTTGCATCATTGCAGTGTATCAGGAGCGTTTCAACGTTGTGTATCGCCAGAGGAAGGTTGTGAGATCTTGCGCGAAATCCATGAAGGAGACTGTGGTCACCACGCCGGTTCAAAATCTCTGGTGGCTAAGGCGTTTCATCACGGTTTCTATTGGTTGTTGCTCATGCTGATGCGGAGGACCTGGTTAGGCGATGTGACGTCTGTCGAAGTTCTCAAGACGGCAGCTCATGTGCCAGCTCAAGAATTGAGGATGATTCCAATTACTTGGCCGTTTGCGACTTTGGGGGCTGGATATGGTCGGACCTTTCAAAGCGGTCCAAGGACAAGAAGACCCACCTTTTGGTGGCGGTTGACAAATTTACAAAGTGGGTAGAGGCGGAGCCCGTCGGCCAAGTGTGATGCAACCACGGCGGTTCAATTCATTAAGAAGGTGATTTTCGGTTCGGCTTTCCACACAAGATCATTATCGATAATGGTACCAATCTGTCTAAGGGCGCTATGAAGGAGTTCTATGAACGTGAGCACATCCGCAGCGTTTCATCGATGGCTCACCCACGGTCCAATGGCCAAGCAGAGAGCTAACCAGGAGATCTTACGAGGCATCAAACCCCGGCTTATGGTTCGTTTGCAGCGAACGCCGGGTTGTTGGGTTGAGGAGTTACCATCTGTGTTATGGAGCATCAACACTACACCCAACAGATCGACAGGATACACACCGTTCTTCATGGTTTACGGAGCGGAGGCGGTTCTCCCCAGTGATATCCGTCATGATTCACCTCGTGTAGCAGCTTATGTTGAAGCGGACAACGAGGTAGCTCAGCAAGACGCTTTGGACCTGGTGGATGAGGAGCGTGACATTGCATTTGCCTGCTCGGCGATTTACGGCCAGGATCTTCGTCGCTATCACGATCGCCGAGTTAGAACCGTAACCTTTCAAAAGGAGATTTGGTGCTCGCTCATTCAAGACCCGGTGATATGCACAAGCTATCCCCACCTTGGGAAGGACCTTTCGTGGTCAGCAAGAATCTGCACAATGGGTCGTACTATCTGATTGATATTCGAGAGCATAAAGACTCACGTACATCAAAGGAGGAGACCAACAGGCCGTGGAACATAGCTCATCTTCGGCCCTACTATACTTGAGCCATAGGCTTTACTTATGTACATATTATGACAATGTATATATTATGATAATTACAATAAACCGGAGCCTTAGCTAAAGCGGGGTCTTTGTTATTTTTTACATCATGAGTGGTTACACGGAGTTTTTATCTTAAAGCGGTCTCCGGTTTACCCCTTGAGTTAGCTTCTTAACAAAGCTTTATATTATGTCACTTGGGGGCTTGGTGGGTATACGAACCAATGCAACACCTTTTGACAGGCGAAAGCCACGAGATCACTTGGGGACTTGGTCACGTCTGAACCAGCCACGCCTTTTGGTCGGCCTAAGGCCACAGAATCACTTGGGGGCTTGGTCGAACACGAACCATCGCTACACCTCTTGATCGGCGTAATGCCACTGCATCATTTGGGGACCTGGCTGACATGAACCATAGCTACGCCTATTGGGGGCTTGGTCGTGTCCGGCCATGGTGATGCCCCTTGATCGGCTCAAACAACCTCTTTCCGCAAAAGATTTTGTCTTTGCCTTTGCTTGCAATTTGTTTGTCTTTTTGCATATTTCTCTTGTTGTGTTCTTAAACCAACAATTGTTAAACCGATTCATTTGTCGATTGACGGGACACGGTTTGTTTTTCATCCGGAGACACTTTTGCGGTTTGATTTTTTGATAAACATCCTATTATGGAGTAACACCGGTGTTCATATTAACCGGAGCAGTTTACAGTAAACCGACCCTATATCTACAGGAGTTGTTTTCTCCTTCAGCAGAGCGGGTTTCTTTCAACTCGCTTCAAGATTGGCACAGCCAACTTCATGCCCTACGATGGCGGTGTATCATATATTCCCATATTTTATCATATGTTTAATCTAAAGTATTATCTTTAGTTTCATATACATGGATATGATGACCCGCCTAGTGGTACAACCACAATGGTGTTTTAAGCTTTTTGCTGCAGACAACAGTTTAAGATTGATGATTCAACAAAAACATAAGTGGCATTAAATATGCACGAAGGCATATCAACACAAAGTGTGGCAGCTAATCTATTACAAGGCAACACAGTGCCTAGATAAGATAATTGTTTTTGGCATAACATAAGGATGCAGTAATGTAAACCCGCCTCCGGTTTATGCTTGATCGCCAGCTTGGCCTGATGGTTGCGGGTCATCCTGCGCCGCTTCAACTTCTGATTCCCTACCCAGCGGCTGGAAATCAACAGTCGTCCAGTCGATTCCCGTTAATGCTTGAAATACGGCTTCATCATTGATCATCAACGACGGTTTAATATCAGGAGCGTAGGTATGCTTACGGATTGGCGGTATAAGGTTCTCCGCTTCAGGAATCGGTGCAGACACTCGTTTATTTTCTCCATCATATTGGGCCTGATAGTGAGACAGATTTGCCTCTTCAACCAGCTGACAAGCCAAAGGGCGCACTTCCCGGTTTATAGCTCGAAGATCTTCTTCGCTGGATTTCATCCCGTCTTCTTTCAAGCTTGGGAAGCCTTGGGCCGCTTCAACAGGATCGAAGTCCGGCACCCACGCTTTGGCCCGAATTAGGGCGTTTATGGCACCAGTTCTAGCAGCAGATTTCTTTAATTCTTCAAACCGGGCAGGAAGCATTGACAACCTTTTAGGGTGTCCTGGATCAAGGTCGGTGTCGGGCTGTTATGAGAAGCGGTGCTAATGATCCGTCAAGACCAAAAGATAGAGTTGCTCTATCAATGTGTAAGAGGCTTTCAATTTCTTCCGCACATCTGATCCCAAGTGGCCAATGTGTGTCCCTATATCATTCAAAGTGTTAATAAACCGGCAATTACATGAGAAAGCTTCATTATGTCAGAAATAAAAAAAGGCTTAACAAAGACAGCGGCGGTCATGGCATGCACTTGCCGCTTTACACTGGACAGTTCATCCACCACCGGTTTAAGGGCAGCTTCAGCATTTTCTGCCCGTTGAGTTAAAGCGGCCTTTTTAGTGGCCCAATTCGCCCGCTCCTTGTTGAAGCTCTCCTTAAGCTTTTCCATGACGCTTAAAGCGCCGGATAATTCATTTTTTGCCTTGGAGGTTTCAGCTTGCTAGGATTTCAGGTTTTCTTGGAGATCAGCGATTTGGCTTTCTTTCTTGTTCACATCAGCCTACATACAGAAAATCATTAAGATGCAGACTTGAAGTACCAACCCCACAACAAGTTATGCCTTTCGTACTTGGGGGCTAATGCATATTTGCTGTTCATCCTACAATTTCTATATATCAACGTCCCAAGCTCAATACAAGTATTCAGTTTGGCACTTGGGGGCTAATGCTTATTTGCTCTGTCCTTGAGGGATACTGGATTTCTTATAAAAGTCCCGGTTTAACTACATTAAGGTGAACCAGCACTTGGGGGCTACTCTCCCAAAAGTATAGCCTTGCTCAGGATTATATTGGGAAGTCCCGGTTTAAGTTCACATTTTAAACCATCACTTGGGGGCTATTAGAGTTGACAGATTGAAATGTACAAGCAGGGAGTTATGGAGTTTACCTCATATTTGTCCTTCATCATGTTCACCAAACCGGCTTCATAATCATGGCTGGTATATAACCGGTTCAGATAACTGGAATGAAGATCTTGTGGATTCAAAGCGGCATAAGTTGCCAAATCGGCATTCCACTTGCCTTTACCAAACGCAGTAAATTCATTCTTGGCAGTGTGCTTGGACAAGGCTGACGAGGATTACACAGCTCGGAATGGCCAAAGCCAGTAATCACAACATCATCATCCTTGGCTTCGCTGGTTCTCACTAGGGTCGCCGATTTATCCGTCTGCTTTGGTGGACTCGCTGTCTTGTCAGTTTGAGCAGGACTTGTGGGTTGATTTGAAGGACCGGTGGTATCAACATACGCCTCTTCAACAGTAACATCATGACCTTGCAATGGTGGGTCACCAAGATATCATCCTGGATGTGTTCCTCGTGGTTTGGTATTTGGGTTGGTTCAGGAGCATCGTCTTCTGCCGCTTTATCCAGGCGAGCTTTCTTGCTTGGCCTAGGCTTGGCTCTGAAAGGAAAAAGATGGATCAGTCCAATGAACATTGAAAGTGGTATACCAAACAGCATTATCAAGAATATGGCTCACCCAAGCACTGTCTTGAGCGGTGGGAGTTGGGTGCCTGTTGACTCGCCAGAGGAAGAATGAGAAGTAACCTGATAATCCGAGTCAGATGGATTAAGAGGTTGACGAATGCAACCTGCTTTAGGATAAGCATTGACGAAACAGTTAGAGACCTCTGAACGGCGTTTCGAACTGCACTGCTTTGGTAAACCAAAGGAGGTGACTACTGGTCATTTGTCTTGCGGGTTGTGACGAGCTTCATGTTGTTGTGTCTTCATAAGAAAGTTTCGATCCAAGTAAGCAAGAGGATGAGAAAATTTAACTTTCCGGTTTGCCCGACGGATTTTTACTGAAGGTAAAGGGTTTGAATCGGAAGAAAGAGCGATTACCTCTACAACATCAGCATGACTAGCTTCAGCATCATCCTGGCAATAATCACTATCAATAAGGTGTGTAAAAAATAGACCAAGTGAGTCAAGTTCTACCACAAGGTCCGGATTACCCACATCATCGTCAGCTGGTGGATCGGAGGAGGCAGTGGTTTTCTTTCTATTGGCTGGTTTCTTCACAACTTGGTCTTGGACCGGGTTATTGCCACTGGTTTCTCTTGTGGAGTCTTCCTGCTCCAAAATGGATCATCACCCTGTTTGAAAGATGTTAACATCAACAAAGAGTACTTGAACATAGTCAGATCTTATAAAGGTACAAGATATGAGCCTTACAGCTGGCGGTTTATTAACGGCAGAGAAGGGAGCCAGGACGGTTTGGGCGCAAGCAGCTTCCAGTTCATTCAACATCCTCTTAACAGCCTCAGTAACTTCATCGTCTGTCAGCTGGATCTCAATATGTCGTAGAGGGTCTTTCACATCTTCTGTGTATTTGCACATCAAACCGGAAAGGCCGGCTTAGGGCAAGATACTCCAAGATATCCAGCGAGCAAGATCAATTCCTGTCAACCCGTTGGCCATGAAGGCCCGGAGCTTGGATAGTTGAGGAGCATATTTGCTTCTCTCCTTAGCGATCGATCTATGAGGGAGGGGATGCGTGTTGCTTAGCCGCTCGGATGGTAACTGTGTGGGATTTTCTCCCTCAGGGGAGGTATCTTTGCAGTAAAACCATGTTGAATTCCACTCTTTGGGATGGCTGTGCAGTTTGGCGTGAGGGTAAGTGACCTCTTTCCGCTTCAGAATCGCCACACCACCCAACTCATTGTTGGGACCGTCAGAAAATTCAGTGCGGCGGTTTAGCTGGAAGCAATCTCTGAACAATTCAACTGTGGGCTCCTCTTGAAAGAACACCTCACAGAGTACTTGAAAATGACAGATATTGGTTATGGAGTTGGGGCCAATGTCTTGTGGACGCAGCTGGAAGCTAGCCAAGACATCTCGATAAAACTTTGAACCGGGTGGACTGAAGCCCCGGGCTAAATGATCAGCAAACACAACAACTTCTCCAACCTTGGGGTTCTGGAGAACTCTCCGGGCCAGGGACCCTCCAGTGAATGATGTCTTTTTTTTGCCTAAGGCGGCGGTGCGGACTAAGTTATCCAATTGAGTTTCAGTCACTCGAGAAGGGGCCCAGTTACACTCATACACTTGCTTGGCTATGATGCAATCTGCAAAGCAGTAATACCGGTTCAAGAGTATGTTGGAAGGTTATATATTGATACATTCATTGTTAAACCAGAAGAAGTTGCTTATAAGCCGGAATTTTGCAAGGTGGCAATACATAAACCGGAAGACCCTGGCGGTTCAACAAGGGGACTAATGGTATATGCCGAGTTGTCAGCTTCTCTACAAAGTCAAACCGCCTGGTCTGAAATATTGGTGAATCAAAAGTAGATGTGCGAAAACAGGTTTCACAAAAGCTTATCACAGTTTTGGATCTGAAGCATATTCAGAAAAGAAATAAATATTCAAGATCTAAAACGGAGCGGTACCGAATCAATGAGAAAAGATGCAAGGAGATCTATGACCTTGAGATGCGTAAGTGACAGCGGATGCTAAAAAACTACAGCTACGCGGAACAAAGATTCGCAGACTTAACTAAAAGTTAGCATATGAGCAAGAAGCAAGCGAGGAGAACCGAAGAACAGGGAAACCCTAGAACAGATCTATGGTGGAAGGACAGAAGACTTACCGGGGCTGAGGAAGAAGCGGAAGGTCGCCGCGATGCTCTGGTACGTTCAGGATGATACAACGGCCAAGGTTGGTGCAGAAGTTGACGGCGGCGGCGGAGCTCCGAAGCTGAGCGGCGCGAGGAAGACGAAGCAGAAGGGCACGAAGGGGAAAAAGAAATGACATTTCGGTCTATTTATAAAGGCAAAGGATATGTGTGTCAATCGCGAAAATCAAGGGGCCACAAGTTTGGAAGCAGAGCTGTCGCCTCGATTGTTGCAGACTCATTAATGAAAAGATGTTATATACAGTTCTTTATGACAGATGACGTCAAGCCGGTTCACCACAATCTGAGAAGATGACGTCACGGCGGTTCAACCAAGAAGATGTTGAAGACGAAGTTTTTACTAAAGGATTGACATGAACCTGTTCAAATCAATCTGGGGCCTAATGTTGGGGATATTACTACTGGGCGTAAACCGGACAGGAGAGGCCGGGTTAACTTCATCAGTAGTCAAGTATGCTTGAAGCCCGTGAGGATATTCTATAAGGGCCCAAGGCCCAACCAGTTTAAGGCTTGTAGTCGTGAACCGGCATTAGTATGTAACTTGTGTTGTAAGTTAGAAATACTAGAGACCGAACCAGACACGTCTATGAGCCGGTCTCGGGACTCTGCAAACCGACGGGCCTCACCCATGTATATAAGGGGATGACCTGGCGGCGATTCAGGACGACAGAAACAACTCGATGTTGGAAATATGCCCTAGAGGCAATAATAAAAGCATTATTATTATATTTCCTTGTTCATGATAATTGTCTTTTATTCATGCTGTAATTGTATTATCCGGAAATCGTAATACATGTGTGAATACATAGACCACAATACGTCCCTAGTGAGCCTCTAGTTGACTAGCTCGTTGGTCAATAGATAGTCATGGTTTCCTGACTATGGACATTGGATGTCGTTGATAACGGGATCACATCATTAGGAGAATGATGTGATGGACAAGACCCAATCCTAAGCATAGCACAAGATCGTGTAGTTCGTTTTGCTAGAGCTTTTTCAATGTCAAGTATCTCTTCCTTAGACCATGAGATCGTGTAACTCCGGATACCGTAGGAGTGCTTTGGGTGTACCAAACGTCACAACGTAATCGGGTGACTATAAAGGTGCACTACAGGTATCTCTGAAAGTGTACATTGAGTTGACACGGATCGAGGCTGGGATTTGTCACTCCGTATGACGAGAGAGGTATCACTGGGCCCACTTTCGGTAGTGCATCATCATAATGAGCTCAAAGTGACCAAGTGTCCGGTCACGGGATCATGCATTACGGTCTGAGTAAAGTGACTTAATGGTAACGAGACTGAACGAGGTATTGGGATACCGACGATCGAGTCTCGGGCAAGTAAATATACCGTCGACAAAGGGAATAGTATACGGGGTTGCTTGAATCCTCGACATCGTGGTTCATCCGATGACATCATCGAGGAGCATGTGGGAGCCAACATGGGTATCCAGATCCCGCTGTTGGTTATTGACTGAGAGCGTCTCGGTCATGTTCCAGATGTCTCCCGAACCCGTAGGGTCTACACTTAAGGTTCGGTGGCGCTAGGGTTATTAGGAAGACTTGTATGTGATTACGAATTTTGTTCGAGTCCCGGATGAGATCCCGGACGTCACGAGGAGTTCGGAAGGGTCCGGAGGTAAAGATTTATATATGGGAAGTTGTCAAGCGGACACCGGAAAGTTTGAGGCGTGCGGTATTATCTGGGGCCACCGGAAGGGTTCCGGACGACCACCGGGAGGGGCCACCCCTCCCGGGGGGCCACTTGGGCTGCGTGGGGAAGGAGCCAGACCCTGGTGGGCTGGGCGCACCCCCTCCCTTGGGCCCTTGCGCCTAGGGTTGAGGGGGGAACCCTAGAGGGGCGCCTTGCTTGGGGGCAAGTCCCCTCCCCTTGGCCGCCGCCCCCCCTCTAGATGCCATCTAGAGGGGCCGGCCCCCTTCTCCCTTCCCCCTATAAATAGAGGGGTGAGGGGAGGGCAGCCGCACCACAAGCCAAGGCGCAACCCTCCCCTCCGCAACACCTCTCCTCCTTCGTTGTGTGCTCGGCGAAGCCCTGTCGGAGTACTGCTTCTCCACCATCATCACTCCGTCGTGCTGCCGGTGGAGCTGTCTTCCTCAACCTCTCCTTCGTCCTTGCTGGACCAAGACGGAGGAGACGTCACCCGTACCGTACGTGTGTTGAATGCGGAGGTGTTGTCCGTTCAGCACTTGGTCATCGGTGATCTGAATCACGTCGAGTACGACTCCATCATCACCGCTCCCTCGAACGCTTCCGTACGCGATCTACAAGTGGTATGTAGATGCAAACTCACTCCCTTGACTCGTTGCTTAGATGAACTCATAGATGGATCTTGGTGAAACCGTAGGAAAAATTTTAATTTTCTGCAACGTTCCCCAACACTCGAGACTTAGGCGAAGCTTGTTTGCTCCCTAGTCATCGAAACCCCCATCAATTCATCACAACTAGACGTAGGCTTTTACCTTCATCGAAGGGGCCGAACTAGTATAAACTCTCTTGCATCCTTGTGTCCGCTTTAACCCCTTCAAGCTAACCCGTAGCGACGGCTCCACGACTAAGTCCTTTCATGAGGACATCTGCCGTGACAAAACCACGACTGGTCGGGTTTCTTTTATTTTCCTGTCCTATAAAATTTGGAAATATAATGAAAATCTATCGTGTTTGCATTAATCTCGGTCGGTGTATATGAACTTTCACAATAATATACATATTGTGGGAGTAGCAGCAAGATGCCCGTGCATTGCACGGAAGATCAAGATCTTGTGGGAGAAAAGGATGAACGAGGGAAAGCCTTATCTGCAAATGTGGAGAGGAGTGCGGGTAAATTGTCATAGTTTCCTTCTTATCGGTTAGATATAGATCAGATGGCCTATATTATAGGATGACAGGCACACCATCATCACCAACTCTGCTTTTTATTGAACCGAGACAAATCTAAAAACCCAACTAAGCCAACCTCCCAGCATATCGCGCGGGAAAATACCTGGCCGCACCATTTTAGTCGGGATTACCGGACTACTAGTAGTAGTATCGATGGATCGCGCGAAGCAACAAATTTTTTTTGAGGGGGCGAAGCACCTACTAGTTTAAAAGGAAAAAAGGTGGTACACTCACGGCACTCTGTCGCGGTCGTCTTGCACCCACACACGTTCGGTCCTACACACGGCGCACCCAAACGGAACGCGCTTCGTCTTGCCTCTTCACTGACACGTGGGACTGCACTTGGAGAAACCGACCATGCGCAAAACTCCCCCCGCCCACCGTGTGAAAATCCCCCCTCCCCCACACACACACACAAAAATTCACCCCAAATCCGATTCAACCGCCCTTCGGCCAAATATTCCACAAACCCCCCTCCCCCCGTCCCCCCTCCACTCCATTCGCTCCACCAAAGCCGCCCTCCCCGCCGCGCCGATACGTCGGTGTCGCGGTTCGTCGAGGGGACGCACGGCGATCCTCTCGCTCCCACAGTACGCTCTCGTAGACTGCCGTCCTCTAGCCGCACCGCCACCTCTGGCTACGTTCTTGTGGAGGCGCACGGCGATCAGCGCCGCCACCGCTGGCGACATTCGTGTGGAGAAGCACGGCGGTCAGCTTCTCCCACGGTACGCGCATTCTAGAATGAGGCCCCGTTCATGTCGGTGTAGCGCTGAATGTTAGCTGATAGACGCTGTTAATCTCCTTGCTTTGAAGTAGTTTATCGTCAATATGCTCTTCTTAAGAAGCTTCCTTGCCCTGCTCGCACTCAACTGCTTAGCTGAGATGGCATGCCAAGGCCGATTAGTTGCTAAAATATCCTGCCATATATTTATTGTGACGTAGATTGCCATGGTCTAGTAGCCAATCTGTTAGGTGAAATAGCTCTACACCGCTTTTATACTCGATCTTTGTTGCTGCGATGGCCTTCGATAGTTTGATGGCTGTGCTCGGCCTTGTTGATGCTGAAACAGCTGCCATAATTTAGCACTCAAATCTGTTTGCTGAATTAGCTTTACATATATTTCGTTACTTAGATCTCGCTCATCCAAATATCTTGCCATAGCTTTAGACATCGACCTAGGTATTTTTTTCGACTTCATAAAAAAGCATATATGTTTTTCCTGTAATATCTAGTAGAAGAACTAATTTGTATGTCTAACGGATGGACAGGACTTGGATAACTTCGCTCAAGATTCTCCGCTGCATTTGTCGAGGGGTTGAAAACTTGATGAACTTTATCGTAGCTGAGTACGGTGGTCCGAAATCAGATGTGCTCCGCCATGTAGCAGTTGTATGAATTCAGTTACAAGACCCCCAGTCAACTGTGCAAAATCATCTACACTTGTATGTGATGTAGGTCACATATACTAGGTGGGTTCATCATGGTGAAGCTGTGAACGTCAATGTTATTGACTACGTGGAAGCAGCAGATCACCATCTTGATCTGCCTGATGCTCGGAGTGGAAGAGGAGGAGGAGGTGGTGGTGGCGGAGCCGATGAGTTTGACCAACATTGAAACAATGCTAAGAAATGCTCGTGCATTCCGTGAACTTTCACTGCAGAAGAAAAACGGTGGGCCCGCATGTTGGAACAATGCAACGTTGTCACCCCTGTGAAATAAGCTGTCAAGATTCTCAGCTATGGTCACCTTTCTTCGGTGAAGACATCTAAGCGGATGACCAACAAATCATTCGATGCGATGTTGGCTGCTTTCATAAATCTTTCCCAGATGTGTCCGACCGCCACACACCTATAGTAAAATGAAGAATTTCCTTCGTGCAGTTGGAATTGGATATGATATGATCCATGTTTGTAAGAATAATTGTGTTACATTAGGAAGGATTATGCCAACTTAAGTGAATGCCCGAAATGCAAATCATCAAGATGGAAAGATGGCGATCTTTGTGAAGAGGATTCCTCATAATTTTCCGAGGCATTTTCCAAGTACACCAAGATTGCAGAGGTTGTTTCATGATGTCAAACAAGAGAGGATGTATTGTGGCATTCTAGGAACTAGGGAGTACAGAGATCGAGAATGTAATGAGCCATCCATCTCATGGTAGTGAGTGGAAAAGCTTCAATGATAAACACAAAGAGTTTGTTCTTGACCCGAGAAACATTAGACTTGGCTTAGCTTCACATGGATTTAACCCATTTGGTCACGAGGCGCCACATATAGCATGTGGCGGTGCTTGTTATCCCTTACAACATGCCTCCAAATGTCTGCACCAAAGAATCAAACTACATGATGGCCTTGCTCATCCCAGGTCCAAAAATTTCTGGAAAGGATTTTGATTTGTTCATGGAGCCTCTTGTGGAGGAACTTCAACAACTATGGACGGGTGTTCTCACTCGAGACCTATATAGCAACCCACCAGCTGATTTCTTTCTGCGTGCTGTTGTAATTTGGTGCATACATGATTATCCGGCTTTGGGCACTATGTCAGGGCGAACAACACGTGGTTACAATGCCTGTGTTCGCTGTGACAGGAATCCGCTATCTTACGCAATACTTAGCAAGATCTGTTACATTGGACACTGCCGTTTCCTTCCCAAGGACAAGCCGCATCCTAGAAAATACCGAAGACATGTGTTCAATGCAAAGCATGAAAACCGTGATGCGCCAAAGAGGCTCACCGCCGATGAGTTGCAAGTAGAATTAGAGAAGGTCAGGCATATTATACTGTGAAACCATCCCGGTAATGGCAATGAGGAAAAGGAAGCGTGTACGGTAGAAGAGAGATTATTGTTTACCCGCAGGTCCACTTTGTGGGACTTGGAGTATTGGAAAGATTTGGATCAGCGGCATAATCTTGATGTGATGCACATCGAGAAAAATATATGTGACAGCATTATCGGCACACTTCTTAACATTGAAGGCAAGACGAAAGATACCTTAAAATTTAGGATTGATTTGACACACCTGGGTATCAGAAAGGATTTGCAGGTGCAAGATGAAGGTAAACCACGGGATATGGCACCACCGTGTAATGCCTTGGACAAGGTAAAAAGAAAAGATTTCTGCGAGGTCACGCCACGTGTGAGATTCCCACATGGATTTGCTTCCAACCCCGAAAGGAGAGTCGGCAGATGGAAACAAGGTACAAGGGTTGAAAACTCATGACTGCCACGCCCTACTTCAAAGGGTTTTACCTGTTATCCTTAGAGGATTGGGCATACGACTTATACAGAGCAGTTGCAGAGTTGGGACAATTCTTCAGGGAACTCTGCAGTAGAAATATCAGGATAGATGCTTTGGAGCATCTTAGACACAAGATACCAACTATCCTATGCGACCTTGAGAAGATATATGCTCCAGCCTTCTTTGATGCGATGGTGCATTTGGCTGTTCATCTACCTGATGAGGCACTACTTAGAGGTCCAATACAGTATGGCTGTATGTACCCTATTGAAAGGCGGCTAGGCACTTTCAAGGGCTATGTTAGGAACAGAGCTAGACCCGAGGGTTCCATTGCAGAGGCCTACATTGCTACAAAAGCGTTGACATTCTGCTCAAAATACATTGAAACAGCTGATCAGCTTAGCAAAGAGGTGGGTGAAGACAATCTCGGGCTCAATGTTTTTGATTATTCTATTCGAAAGTTACTGAGGGAAGAGTCGACAAGAGGACAAACCTAAAGATTTGGACAAAATGGTTTGGTATGTGTTGAATAACCGTCCCGAGATACTACCTTATATCAAGCAAGTGCAAGATCTGCAGCTTATACATCGTAATCTACTAAACTTGCAGCACATTCTTATATATTTAGATGTTTGACGCGATCACTATGTTGTGCAGCATCTACAAAGAGGAGTTATCGCCAAGAAAATCCAAGGAACATTGACAAACTGGTTATGGCAGGATTTGCGAAATGGTTCAAGAACCATGTAAGCTTTTGAAGTGCACTGCCGCTTTTTTAATATATTGAGTACATAAGATGATCAGCTTGTCTATTTTCTAACCATAGGTTAAGAAGATGCGGAGGATGGGCAGGCGATTGATGATGCCCTTTACTCACTAGCAATGGGTCCCGATACTCGGGTAAGACATTATGAATCTTGCATTGTTGGAGATGTGCGCTACTTCACCCTTGCACGAGACGGCAAGGTGAAGACACAAAACAGTGCCATCATGAGCACGGATCACGTATGACAAAGAGACAATCTGAAATGTATGCTAACATAATGTACATTGTTCGATTCGTGATATCTCCGATTTGAGGATCATCGGTGTGTGGTTACATTGTGTTGTTGTTGGTATAACCTATTTTCCAGGATCGCAAAACCCAGCTGATGATTATTTCAAATCCATCAATGTCAAGGCAGCGTACTGCGGACCAACGAGCCTTTTATTTTGGCAAATCAAGCAACACAGATATTTTTCTTGGAAGACACATTTGCACGTAGCGATGATCGGAGAGTATTGCAAAGGTTTGAGCAGAGGAATTCGTTTAATGAAGTTGCACAACAAGATGATGCTTACACTGCTCCTGATGTACAAGATAACACAGATGTTCCTAATATCTTTGAGAACCATCACGTCAATGACGCCGGCGAAAAGATTTCCTGTCGTGCTATGGACATACAAGAGTTGATCAACAAGAAGCCAGCGTTCGAGGACGTTGAGGACGAAGAAGAAGATGACACCATGGGGAATTACGATTCAGACTGATACACATGGCGAAGATGTTGACGTTGCTGCTGCGGATAATGATTACATTGCTTTTGTCGTATTTGCCTGTCAGAAGACGTTTTTTTATCTACTATGTGAAATTCTGTTTGCTATGACAACTGAAACCTGATGAACATGTTGTTTAGTATTTTGCTGTGAGAACATCACTTGTTATGTATGCTGATTTGTGTTTGGTGATTGTATGACAACTAAAACATGATGACATTGTTGTTTACTTGTACTCATATTTGGCTGTGAAACTTGAATTTGATGACATAGTTTGTTGTTGGACTGCAATTTGCTCGACGTCTTCGAATGAGAACAAAGCTGACCCGACAGGGCCTCTGCTATTTACTTATTTATTTATATGAGCAAAAGGAGATACCCCCTGATTTCCGTTAATAGAAATCATTAGATGTTCACAACACTACGCCCAAACTCGCTACATGTGTTTCATTCATTACTAGTTTCAAGCAAAGTGCTCATGTCGTAGCTAATCGAATACATCATGAGTGCTACATACACTACAAATAAAGAGACAATCATCCTACAGAGCACATCGATTTTTCCCATTATCTTCACAAGCTCTTTCATCTCCTCATTGTTGTCAAGGCCGTTCAGCAGCTATTGCTTGGCCATGATCAGAGGAACTGCATCTTTAACCTTCTGCTCTGCATCTTCCTCTTCTGTCGTTCCTTCAGTTACTTGTCCAACACCCCAACCTGCTGGTATTGGGATTCCTCGGCTAACCAAATAATCAGCAGAGTTGCATTCCCCACATCAGCAACTTCCCATAAATACAAATCACACAAATCTTCCCTTTTCTGCACGAATCAAATTGGAAGATCATCAACCAAACTATTAAAAAAATCAGCAACTGAAAGCAGCAGAACAACACTTAAACATATTATTACCCCATGATTCGGGCATTTGTAGAAGACTCATCCAGGGTTGCGGATTGTGGTTGAGATGCGACGGATGACTCTGCGTGATTTGCAGCAGTGGTACCACACCAACGGCAGCGGGTTGCGATGAGCAATCGGCTGCGGTGCGCGTGCCGGCGGGGGTGTGATGAGACCCACGTGCGATGGTACGGGTGGCGACTTGGCGCATATCTGGTTGTTGCCTACTGAAGAGCAGGTGGATGAGCAGCCAGCGGACATGGTTGTTGCGGCCAGAGCTTCTGATGCTAGGCAGAGTAAGTAGAGAAGAGGAGAAGCGAACGTTGGATATGTCAGTTTCATTACTTGCAGAGTAGCATAGCACCATATATAGTCATAGTCTAGGTTTGGATCCGAACCAGCTATAGGAGCACGTCTTTCTTTTTTCTAACACTGCAACGCCTGCTTTCTTGGTACACTAGCTTGTTCTCAGACGCCTTCCCAAGTCTTTGATTTTCTTTCCCTTTTTGCGAGGAAGGAAGGAGGACAAAATTGAGAGTTCCTCGGACTCGAACCCAAGACCTCTCAGCTTGAAAACCAAGGGTGCTAGTCACTTATGTGGCTTAACGTTCCTCGTGTGAGGAGGACGGCAGACGAATGCATTTTCCTCGCAGTTTTCTTCCTATATATAAAAAAGTATGCTACTTGGTGTCCGCTTAGTCAAAAAACGATTGTGCCAACCTTGACCGTTGGATTGACATTCAACGTCTGTCGCGTTTCTTCAGTCTCTTCTTCCTCGAGCCGCCAAAGCCAAACCAGCGCTGGCGGGACCGCCTGCTCCCGCCTCCCACGGCTGGCTGTGATCTTCCCCGGCTCCTGTTCGTTCCCGTCTGAGGCCTCACCATAGTCCTCCGCCTTGGTTCGCTCACTGCAGCGCTGCCCTCCGGTGTTATCAACATGGTCAACAACCGAGAGGAATAAGGAGATGACTGTACATGGTGAGGATGATGAGGGACCCGGCAGCTGTGATAATTTTGTTTTTTCGGGACGGAGAAGGGTATCAACTGGGTTGTGCGGGACCCGTGGCCCGTCTAGCCCTGGCTTTTATTTCATATGTTTAGTACATGACCAGCCCAGTTTATTTTTTGCAGAATAACCAACATAGGCCTACTTGCTTTTCTACGCCCTGCTGGGCCGGAAATCTTTCAAGACGAGGAGGGATGCATTTTGCCCAGAAAATGGGCTATAAGTAATAAGAAATGGGCTATAAGTAATAATAAATGGGCTGTAAAATGAAAAAAATACAGCAAACAGTCAGTTAGTTCCAAAATACGGTTTTCTTTCGGATTTTGATATTTTAAATTTTATTGTTTTTGTGTGGGTAAAATTTCATTGAATTTAAATTAAGGTATATTTAGATTTAAAATTAATTTGAATCTGGCTAGAAATTTCGGGTTGTATGCTGTTTGGGACAGATTTGGAGGCTGACTTGTGGGTCTACTAGGTTGGCGTGTACTTTGGCTTTGTCAACTTAGTCCACAAACGATTCTAGCAGCAGTGACCGTTGGATGTTAATCCAACGGCCGTGCTGCTTCTTCAATATCTGATCTTCTTGCTCCAGTCGCCCAAACCAGCTCCGGTGGGACTGCCTACTCCCGCCTCCCGTGGCCGGTTGTGCTACCGCACAGGCTGCACCGCCACACCCTACTTCATTGCTGGCCAGGCAATTCCTCTACTCACCCACACCTCCTGTTATTTTCCGGCGACGGCAGCCGGACCAGTAAACCCTCGTACTCCCCACCGCATGGGCAAACATTGTCGAGTCTTCCCCGGCTCCATGTCGTTCCCTTCCTAGGCCTCACCGTCGTCCACCGCCATGGTGTTCTCGGCGCGGCCTGGTCAACATGGTCAACGAACGACATCCATCGGCCATGGACTGTACGCGCAAAATAATGATTCCTCCACCTGACAGTTGGGACCCACCGGAAGAGCCTCTGTATTTCGCGAAAAAACGTTCCCCCACGACATGTCAGACCCACCAGCTATATCTTCGCACGCAAGGAAGTGCCTCCTTATTACGCACAAAAAAATGAATATCCACCCTGCTAGCTGGGACCCACCATAGTGGGAGGATGACTTGTGGGCCAACTAAGTTGACGGGGACGGAGGGCTTTGCAACTTAGTCAATATGAACGATTCTAGCTCCAGTGACCGTACAATGTCCATCCAATGGCCGTAGTGCTTCTTCAACCTCTGGTCTTCTTGCTCCAGCCGCCCAAAGCAGCGCCGGTCGTGCCGCATGCTCCTGCCTCCCGTGGCTCATGCACGCTTGCGGAGGCCTCACCGCCCTACTATTCCCACTGCTGGCAGCCTGCGGCGACGACCTCACACCGCAGCCGAACCCGGTGAACCTCGTACTCCTCTCGCGTGGGCTTCCATCCGCGTCTTTCCGGCTACTGTCGTCCCCTTCCTAGGCATCGCCGTCGTCCACCGCCGTGGTGCTCTCGGCGCGCCTGGTCAACGTGGTAAAGGAACGAATTCCATCGACGTGGATTTGTATGTGGAGAGGCCGACTGGGTCCACGGCCACAAAGAAGGAAGTGCCTCCTTATTACACGGAAAATAATGATTCCTCCACCGACAATTGGGACCCTTTGGACGAGCCATTGTATTTCATGGAAAAATGTTTCCCCATCGCTGGGACCCACCACTTCATCTTCGCATGCAAGGAAGTGCGTCCGGCAAAAACGATTCGCCGACCGCTGTTGGGACCCACCAGCTACACCTTCGCACGCATGGAAGTGCGTTCCGGCTCAAAAACAAAACGACGGTTGCCCGACATTGCTGGGACCCACCAGCTACATCTTCGCAGGCAAGGAAGTGCCTGACAGTCGGGACCCACCTGGTCGAAGCGTACGTAGCGTTGTCATCCTGGTCGCGAATGTGTACGTACATACTGGTCGATGTAGAGGCGCGCACGTGTCGTAGTAGAGGCGCGCACGTAGCATGTACACGTACGTACAACGGCCAGGGTGCAAGAAAGAAAATACGACCACGTATGTGTACATACGGGCGGGGTCTCGAACGCCTACTCGTGCATACGTACGGCCAGGGCTCGTGTACATGGCTGGGTCAGAATGGAGAAACAGCGTCGTCGTCGTGTTCATGGGGAGGCAACGAAATGCGTCGTGTTCATGGGGAGGCAACGGAATGCGTCGTGTTCATGGGGAGGCAACGGAACGCGTGGGAGCCAACCGGCTTGGACAGAACATGCGATGGAAACGAGGCCTGGCGTACCGCAGAATGGAGGAAACGGCCTTGTGTTCGACCGGCCACGTTCGGAACGGGGTCCTGTTGATCGGGAGGGGTGTGGCGTACCGCAAAACGGAGGAAATGGGTCGAAACGGGGTTCCTGTTGATCGGGAGGGGTGTGGCGTACCGCAAAACGGACGAAACGGACCTCCTACGGTCGAAACGGGGGTCCTGTTGATTGGGAGGGGTGTGGCGTACCGCAAAACGGACGAAACGGACTTGTGTTGGAGCGCTACGGTCGAAACGAGGGTCCTATTCATCGGGAGGGGTGTGGCGTACCGCAAAACGGGACTCCACGGGATACTGTTCATCTCCATAGTCGACCTCCTCCAGCCTCCACGGGCTCCTGTTCATCCAGCCTCCACCGCGCTACTCCACCGCTCTTGTTCAACCAACCCTCCACGGGCACCCCTCCACCATCTACTGTTCATCCAGCCCTCCACACCACGGGGTCCTGTTCAACCACCCCTCCACGGCCACCCCTCCACCGTCTACTGTTCATCCAGACCTCCACACCACGGGGTCCTGTTCAACCACCCCTCCACGGCCACCCCTCCACCGTCTACTGTTCATCCGGCCTTCCACACCACGGGGTCCTGTTCATCCAGAGGCAACGCCACCGCTCACTGTTCATCCACCCCCCCCCCCACCCGCAACGCTCACTGTTCATCCCGGAGGCAGCATCGATCGGCTTCAGTTAGCAGCAGTAGCGAAGGAATCGCTCGATCGGGTTTAGTTAACAGCCATCGATCGATCGATCGGGTTCAGTAACGCGTAGCCTGCAGTTGCAATCGCTCGGGTTCAGTTAGAGCCAACGCCTCGCACATGTACGAGAGAAACGTGCATCGCTCGGCCCTCGGCCTCCCACCGTAACCGGCAACTCCCCAAAATTTTCCTCACCCTCGCTTCTACCACGGTTTTTTCTGTCATGGATGGCCCAAAGAATGTCATGCAGCTGCGTCTTCGGCCCGCCCAGGACGAAAAGCCCATTTTTTGTCATGATTTTTTGTCATAGAAGTAGGAGCCCACCACATCTATGATGATACCGGGTTTTTTCACAATTATCGTCATAGAAGTGTCATATGTATGACAGAAAAAAAATTCGTTCGGCCCAAAGTGTCATGGATGTGTCTTTTTTTGTAGTGCTTTCTTTGAAAAACTCCTTTCAAACACTCCTTTATGCTTTGTAGAATAATTCTACATTATTACCGATCAACAATATGTCATTCACATATACTTATCAGAAATGTTGTAGTGCTCCCACTCACTTTCTTGTAAATCTGAGACTTCACCGCAACTCAGATAAAACTATATGCTTTGATCAACTCATCAAAGCGTATATTCCAACTACGAGATGCTTGCACCAGTCCATAGATGGATCATTTGGAGGTTGCACATTTTGTTAACACCTTTAGGATCGACAAAACCTTCTGGTTGCATCATATACAACTCTTCTTTAATAAATCCATTAAGGAATGCAGTTTTGTTTATCCACTTGCCAGATTTCATAAAATGCGGCAATTGTTAACATGATTCAGATAGACTTAAGCATAGATACGAGTGAGAAACTCTCATCATAGTCAACACCTTGAACTTGTCGAAAACCTTTTGCGACAATTCTAGCTTTGTAGATAGTAACACTACTATCAGCGTCCATCTTCCTCTTGAAGATCCATTTAATCTCAATGGCTCGCCGATCATTTGGGCAAGTCAATCAAAGTCCATACTTTGTTCTCATACATGGATCCCATCTCAGATGTCATGGCCTCAAACCATTTCGCGGAATATGGGCTCATCATCGCTTCCTCATAGTTCGTAGGTTCGTCATGGTCAAGTAACATGACCTCCAGAACAGGATTATCGTACCACTCTGGTTGACCTACGAGGTTCGGTAGTAACTTGATCTGAAGTTACATGATCATCATCATTAGCTTCGTCACTAATTGGTGTAGGAGTCACAGGAATAGATTTCTGTGATGAACTACTTTCCAATAAGGGAGCAAGTACAGTTACCTCATCAAGTTCTACTTTCCTCCCACTCGCTTCTTTCGAGAGAAACTCCTTCTCTAGAAAAACTCCGAATTTAGAAACAAAAGTCTTGCCTTTGGATCTGTGCTAGAAGGTGTACCCAACATCTCCTTTTGGGTATCCTATGAAGACACACTTTTCCGATTTGGGTTTGAGCTTATCAGGATGAAACTTTTTCACATAAGCATCGCAACCCCAAACTTTAAGAAACGACAGCTTAGGTTTCTTGCCAAACCACAGTTCATACGGTGTCATCTCCATGGATTTATATGGTGCCCAATTTAACGTGAATGTAGCTGTCTCTAATGCATAACCCCAAAACGATAGTGGTAGATTGGTAAGAGACATCATAGATTGCACCCTATCTAATAAAGTATGATTATGACGTTCGGACACACCATTACACTGTGGTGTTCCAGGTGGCGTGAGTAGTGAAACTATTTCACATTGTTCTAACTGAAGGCCAAACTCGTTAACTCAAATATTTTATTTATGCGATCATATCGTACAAACTTTTATTTTCTTGTTATGATGATTCTCCACTTCACTCTGAAATTCTTTGAACTTTTCAAATGTTTCAGACTTGTATTTCATCAAATAGATATACCCGTATCTGCTCAAATCATCTGTGAAGGTTAGAAAATAACGATACCCGTCGCGAGCCTCAACACTCATCGGACCGCATACATCAGTATGTATTATTTCCAATAAGTCAGTTGCTCGCTCCATTGTTTCTGAGAACGGAGTTTTAGTCATCTTGCCCATAGGGCATGGTTCGCAAGCATCAAGTGATTCATAATCATGTGACTCCAAAAGCCCATCAGCATGGAGTTTCTTCATGCGCTTTATACCAATATGATCTAAACGGCAGTGCCACATATAAGTTGCACTATCATTATTAACTTTGCATCTTTTGGCTTCAATATTATGAATATGTGTATCACTACGATCGAGATCCAACAAACCATTTTCGTTGGTGTGTATGACCATAGAAGGTTTTATTCATGTTAAACAGAACAACAATTGTTCTCTTAATGAATAACCGTATTGCAATAAACATGATCAAATCATATTCATGTTCAACACAAACACCAAATAACACTTATTTAGGTTCAACACTAATCCCGAAAGTATAGGGAGTGTGCAATGATGATCATATCAATCTTGGAACCACTTCCAACACACATCATCACTTCACCCTTAACTAGTCTCTGTTTATTCTGCAACTCCCGTTTCGAGTTACTAATCTGAGCAAGTGAACTAGTACCAAATACTGAGGGGTTGCTATAAACACTAGTAAAGTACACATCAATAACATGTATATCAAATATACCTTTGTTCACTTTGCCATCCTTCTTATCCGCCAAATACTTGGGGCAGTTCCGCTTCCAGTGACCGGTTCCTTTGCAGTAGAAGCACTCAGTCTTAGGCTTAGGTCCAGACTTGGGCTTCTTCACTTGAGTAGCAACTCGCTTGTCGTTCTTCTTGAAGTTCCCCTTCTTCCCTTTGCCCTTTTCTTGAAACTAGTTGTCTTGTCAACCATCAACACTTGATGTTTTTCTTGATTTCTACCTTCGTCGATCTCAGCATCACAAAGAGCTTGGGAATTACTTTCGTCATCCCTTGCATATTATGGTTCATCACTAAGTTCTAGTAACTTGGTGATAGTGACTAGAGAACTTTGTCAATTACTCTCTTATCTGGAAGATTAACTCCCACTTGATTCAAGCAACTGTAGTACTCAGACAATCTGAGCACATGCTCACTGGTTGAGCTATTCTCCTCCATCTTGTAGGCAAAGTAATCGCCGAGGTCTCATACCTCTCGACACGGGCATGAGTATGAAATACCAATTTCAACTCTGGAACATCTTATATGCTCCATGGCGTTCAAAACGCCTTTTGAAGTCCGGTTCTAAGCCGTAAAGCATGGTGCACTAAACTATCAAGTAGTCATCATACCGAGCTTTTGTCAAACGCGTTCATACGCCTGCATCCGCTCCTCGCAATAGGTCCATCACCTAGCGGTGCATCAAGGACATAATACTTCTGTGCGGCAATGAGGTTAATCCTCAGATCACAGACCAAGTCCGCATCATTGCTACTAACATCTTTCAACTTAGTTTTCTCTAGGAACATATCAAAATAAAACAGGGGAGCAAAATGCGAGCTATTGATCTACAACATAGATATTCTAATACTACCAGGACTAAGTTCATGATAAATTTAAGTTCAATTAATCATATTACTTAAGAACTCCCACTTAGATAGACATCCCTCTAATCCTCTAAGTGATCACGTGATCCATATCAACTAAACCATAACCGATCATCACGTGAAATGGAGTAGCTTTCAATGGTGAACATCATTATGTTGATCATATCTACCAGATGATTCACGCTCGACCTTTCGGTCTCCGTGTTCCGAGGCTATATCTGTTATATGCTAGGCTCGTCAAGTTTAACCTGAGTATTCCGCGTGTGCAACTGTTTTGCACCCTTGTATTTGAGCCTATCACACCCGATCATCACGTGGTGTCTCAGCACGAAGAACTTTCGCAACGGTGCATACTCAGGGAGAACACTTATAGTTTGATAATTTAGTGAGAGATCATCTTATAATGCTACCATCAATCAAAGCAAGATAAGATGCATAAAAGATAAACATCACATGCAATCAATATAAGTGATATGATAAGGCCATCATCATCTTGTGCTTGTGATCTCCATCTTCGAAGCATCATCACGATCACCATCTTCACCGGCATGACACCTTGATCTCCATCGTAGCATCATTGTCATCTCGCCAATCTTATGCTTCTACGACTATCGCTACCGCTTAGCGATAAAGTAAAGCATTACAGGGCGATTGCATTGCATACAATAAAGCGACAACCATACGGCTCCTGACAGTTGCCGATAACTCGGTTACAAAACATGATCATCTCATACAATAAAATTTAGCATCATGCCTTGACCATATCACATCACAACATGCCCTGCAAAAACAAGTTAGACGTCCTCTACTTTGTTGTTGCAAATTTTACGTGGCTGCTACGGGCTTAGCAAGAACCGTTCTTACCTACGCATCGAAACCACAACGATAGTTTGTCAAGTTGGTGTCGTTTTAACCTTCGCATGGATCGGGCGTAGCCACACTCAGTTCAACTAAAGTTGGAGAAGCTGACACCCGCCAGCCACCTGTGTGCAAAGCACGTCGGTAGAACCAGTCTCGCATAAGCGTACGTGAAAGAACATGCGGTGCCCCCATGTTTGGTTTTGGTAATTGATGACAATCTCTATGGACTAATGGTTACCTTGAGTTATATTTGAAGGTTTTGTCCATAGGATTTTCTTGGAGTACATGTGTTGGTTTCAAGGTGAGTTTGTGTCGACCAAGGTGCTATTCAAGGAATTATCCAAAGAGAGAAGAATCAATGGATTCATGATTAAATCCCTCCTACTTCTTGTATTTTTTTACAATTTTGGTTTAAGTGAGGGATCAAATATGTAGTCAACTTTATGTCATGTGAGTGTTGTGCTTATTGCAAGCATGTCTTGAAGAAGAAGATTGTGTGATCATTCATGTCTACCTTCAAGACATCATCCAAATGAAGAGAATTGGAAATATTCAAGGTTGATCAAGATTAAATCAAGAATGAATCAAGTTGATCAACTCACAAAGCGTAGAAGATATACCGAGAGGGATCAAGTGATCCCATGGTATGGTAAGCATTGTCAATTTCGCTTTGTGTACTAACCCATGGTCTTCGTGAGAGTTCTTTGTGGGGTTAGGTTGCGGTGTGCAAGTTCAAGTGGAGCATCATGAAGAGATCAAATGCTTGAAGCTTGCCGTCCATTGTGGTGACAATGGACCTGTGAAGATGTGCGGAAGAGTGGCTAATCCCATAGTGGAGTATGGGGGAGCAATCAACTAGTCTTCATCGAGCCAACACAATCAAGAAAGGTGGTCCAACTTGAGGAAGTCAAGATCATCATCATCTAGCTCAAGTGGACTATGTGCAAGACAAAGGTTTGCCCTTGATAGGTTTTCCATTTTACCGGTCTCATAGTGGTGGCTGGGAGACCGGGTTATAGGATCGATTGTCGTACTATCAAGGGGGGCTCTCGATGAGTAGCTTGATCGTATCGTTCGTTGAGAGCTCAAACCATTGCATCCTTGCATCATCTTTCTTGGTTCTTGTTTGGTTCTCTTTGTGTGTCTTAGAGCTTATGGTCATCGTGATGACAAGCTCGAGTTCATCGAAAACGGAGTTCACATGCATCTTCTATGATGTTTTCGATGTTGGAGGTTATGCCCGTTCTTCTATGTTGGAGGTTTCACTCCCCTATTTGTTAGGCATACCTCCCATGCCTCTTCTTGTATCCAACAAGCTTGAGTTTTCTCAATTCGGAGCTCTTATGAAGAAGCTATGGCAGTTCTGGTTTTTCTCCCTGCGGTAGTACCGCGGTCGGCAGCGGTAGTACCGCTTATAGCGTCAAGCGGTAGTACCGCTCCAGTACCGCTCTACTACCGCCTCGATTTTGGGTCCTGCACTTTTCGTGTCGGGTTTAGCAGTAGTTGCACGGCAGTAAGGCACGGTGGTACCGCCACAGCGGTAGTACTGCTCCGGTCGGGTGGTAGTACCGCTACTGCATTACTGCCGCCGTACTCTGCTGCCTTGCCTCTTTTGATCCCTCCTCCAGCGGTAGTACCGCTGGGGTGAGCGGTAGTACCGCTTATATGCAGTACTACCGCCCCAAGGTTCATGTTTTGTTGCTCCTTTTCCCTGCTTCTTCCTTGGCGGTAGTACGCTTCGTGGAGCGGTAGTACCGCTTAATGTGGCTGAGCACATAACTGTTGGATTTTCCCCCTCCTATAAAAGGGGGTCTTCTTCCCCAATGAACCTTATCCTTTGAGCTCGTGTTCTTCCCCCATTGTTGACCTTCTTCGAGCTTGCTAACTTTCAATCCCTCCAATGATTCTTGCTAGTTCTTGAGGGAAAAGAGAGAGGAGATCTAGATCCACGTTTCCACCAATCACTTTCTCCTCTAAGTGAGGGGAACCCCTTGGATCTAGATCTTGGAGTTCTTCGTGTTCTTCTTTCGTTCTTCCTCTCATTTTCCTCCCTAGCATTAGTTGCTTTGGTGGGATTTGGGAGAGAAGGACTTGGGCACTCCGTGTGCCCTTGCCATTGCATTTGGTGCATCGGTTTGAGTTCTCCACAGTGATACGTGGAAGTTACAAGTTGAGAAGCTTATTACTCTTGGGTGCTTGGTACCCTTGAGCTTGTTTCTCTTGGGTGCTTGGGCGCCCTAGACGGTTGGTGGTGTTCGGAGCTCAATCATTGTGGTGTAAAGCTCCGGGCAAGCGTCGGGGTCTCCAATTAGGTTGTGGAGATCGCCTTGAGCAATTTGACGGGTACCGGTGACCGCCCTCAAGGGTTGCCAAAGTGTACGGGTTCGGTGACCGCCCCCAAGGGTTGCCATTTATGCGGTTTCGGTGACCGCCCTCAAGGGTCCCTTAGTGGAATCACGGCATCTTGCATTGTGCGAGGGCGTGAGGAGATTACAGTGGCCCTAGTGGCTTCTTGGGGAGCATTGTGCCTCCACACCGCAACAAACGGGGATTAGCATCCGCAAGGTGTGAACTTCGGGATACATCATCGTCTCCGCGTGCCTCGGTTATCTCTTACCCGAGCCCTTTACTTATGCACTTTACTTTGTGATAGCCATATTGTTTCTTGTCATATATCTTGCTATCACTTAATTGTTTTTCTTGCTTAACATAAGTTGTTGGTGCACATAGGTGAGCCTAGTTGTTGTAGGTTTTGTGCTTGACAAATTAACCGCTAGGTTTATTCCGCATTTGTTCAAGCCTCAACCGTAATTATTTTAAATCGCCTATTCACCCCCCCCCCCCTCTAGGCAACATCCATGATCTTTCAGTACGTGTAATGTCAGTCCGGGCCGCTTCATCCAACAATACCGCCGAACTAAAGTATGACATGCTGGTAAGAAGTATGACTTATATCGACCACAACTCACTTGTGTTCTACTCGTGCATATGACATCTACGCATAAAACCAGGCTCGGATGCCACTGTTGGGGAACGTAGTAATTTCAAAAAAATTCATACGCACACGCAAGATCATGGTGATGCATAGCAACGAGAGGAGAGTGTTGTCCACACCCTCGTGAGACCGAAAGCGGAAGCGTTAGCACAACGCGATTGATGTAGTCGTACGTCTTCACGATCCGATCGATCAAGTACCGAACGCACGGCACCTCCGAGTTCAGAACACGTTCAACCCGATGACGTCCCTCGAACTCCGATCCAGCCGAGTGTTGAGGGAGAGTTTCATCAGACCTGACGGGCGTGGTGACGATGATGATGTTCTACCGACGCAGGGCTTCGCCTAAGCACCGCTACAGTATTATCGAGGTGGACTATTGTGGAGGGGGCACCACACACGGCTAAAAGATCAAACAATCAATTGTTGTCTTTGGGGTGCCCCCCTGCCCCTGTATATAAAGGAGCAAGGGGGGCTGCGGCCGGCCAGGAGAGGGGGCGCGCCAGGAGGAGTCCTACTCCCACCGGGAGTAGGACTCCCTCCCTTTTCCTAGTTGGACTAGGAGTGGAGGGGGAAAGAGGTGGAGGAGAAGAAGGAAAGGGGCGCCGCCCTCTCCTTGTCCTATGGGACTAGGGGGAGGCGGCCTTGGCCCTTGCCCTGGCCGCCTCTCCTCTCTTCCACTAAGGCCCACTATGGCCCATTAACCTCCCGGGGGTTCCGGTAACCTCCCGGTGCTCCGATAAAATCCCAAATTCACCTGGAACACTTCCGATATCCAAACATAGGCTTCCAATATATCAATGTTCATGTCTCGACCATTTCGAGACCCCTCGTCATGTCCGTGATCACATCCGGGACTCCGAACAACCTTCGTTACATCAAAACATATAAACTCATAATATAACTGTTATCGAAACGTTAAGCGTGTGGACCCTACGGGTTCGAGAACTATGTAGACATGATCGAGACACATCTCCGGTCAATAACCAATAGCGGAACCTGGATGCTCATATTGGCTCCCACATATTCTACGAAGATCTTTATCGGTCAGACCGCATAACAACATACGTTGTTCCCTTTGTCATCGGCATGTTACTTGCCCGAGATTCGATCGTCGGTATCTCAATACCTAGTTCAATCTCGTTACCGGCAAGTCTCTTTACTCATTCCGTAATACATCATCCCGCAACTAACTCATTAGTTGCAATGCTTGCAAGGCTTAAGTGATGTGCACTACCGGGAGAGCCCAGAGATACCTCTCCGACAATCGGAGTGACAAATCCTAATCTCGAAATACGCCAACCCAACAAGTACCTTCGGAGACACCTGTAGAGTACCTTTATAATCACCTAGTTACATTATGACGTTGGTAGCACACAAAGCGTTCCTCCGGTAACGGGAGTTGCATAATCTCATAGTCATAGGAACATGTATAAGTCATGAAGAAAGCAATAGCAACATACTAAACGATCGAGTGCTAAGCTAACGGAATGGGTCAAGTCAATCACATCATTCTCCTAATGATGTGATCTCGTTAATCAAATGACAACGGATGTCTATAGCTAGGAAACATAACCATCTTTGATCAACGAGCTAGTCAAGTAGAGGCATACTAGTGACACTCTGTTTGTCTATGTATTCACACAAGTATTATGTTTCCGGTTAATACAATTCTAGCATGAATAATAAACATTTATCATGAAATAAGGAAATAAATAATAACTTTATTATTGCCTCTAGGGCATATTTCCTTCAAAAGGCACGGCCGTGCTTCTCGGAAACAACTTTCAAAAAGGGAAAGAAACATGCTCCCACTTTGGTTTTTTCGTCCGGTTTTTTGTGTGAAAAAAGGTTCATCAATACCTATTAACATGGGATCTAATTTAAAAAATCTTGACACGAGGAATCCAACGGTGGAAACGGTTCGATATTTGGACGCACGGTTTAAAAAACGTTTTGGATAAATGAATCTACGAAAAAGGGAAAAACTCCTGGTTGCGGCAAGTGGCACACAGGCAACGTGCCACTTGTCATAACCTGAGAGGGTGGAAGTGATCTTTGCAAGGAGTGCTACTCAATAAGTGATTTCGATCTTCTTCCGATTCTACAAAAAAAGAACAAGCTTCTTCCATTGGTATGTTCCAAAAAAAAGTTCTTGCACTGGTTTGGAAGTTTTCACCCGGTTTTGTGCAGCTTTCAGCCAGGTCTTTTCTTTGTTTCTCCACTGGTTTTCTGAAGTTCTTTTTTCGTTTCCACTTTTTCTTTTTTATTTTCTTCTTTCTTTTTCCAAAAAATGGCGAATTTTTCTAAAATTCATGCAAAAAATTTAGGTTCAGGAATATATTTTTAAATTCTTATTTTTCTGAACTCACCAACATTTTTAAAATTGCGTGAACACTTTTGAATTATAAACCATTTGGAAAATTTGTGAATATTTTTTCGAATTTATTAACAAATTCGTCAATATTTTTTGAATTCACAAACATGTTTTGAACCCACGACCATTTTTAGAATAGAAAAAATATTCATGAAACATCTATTTAATTTGTGAACATTTTTTCATATTCATCTATTTTTAAAATTCATGGGCATTTTTAAAATTCATCACCATTTTTTCGAATTCCTGAACATATTCCATTTTGATCAGTTTTATTTTAATAAAAAAATTACGAAATTAAAAAGTCAAAATAGAAAAAGTTGCACACCAAGAAATAAGAAGGTGTGAATATGCGACGATGGAAACGTTGAGAGAGTGAGGAAGTGGAAGGATGGGCATGGGGTTGGGTAGAGCGCCACCAGCTCGCTAGCAGGAGCAGCACTGCCCCTCAAAGCCCTTGAGCAGCGCCGTAGTAGGCCTCGACGACACACCACTCGCGCTGGCCTATCATGCGCGATGTTTTGTCTTTCGCCTACGTTGTCCTACGCCGAAGGTGACACTCAACCCACCTACGAACCGGCCTAGTGACGTGCATCCGAATATCAAGAGAAGAAGCTCATGCGCTGACCAAAGGATTCTACCGGCGGACCAGTCAGAATCATGCACCGAATTTAAAACTGAAGACCTCGATTGATCAAGAGAGCTTCATGATTAGGGAGCCTGATTAAGTTAAAGATAACTATGAGCAGAGTTAAAGGTAAAGGTGTCCTTCCTAATACACGGCGCACGAAGGAGGGTGGAGCCTTTTTTTTACGAGGAATGACGATGAGCACCTGCACACCAAGTGCTTGATGAAATGCCTAGAGAAAAAAGAGAAAGATGAGAGGGAGACGAATGTGAAATGGTTTAAAAGTAAGCAGATGTGTCGACGTGAGGACGTTGTACTCTTCCACCCTTGTAATATGTCCTAATAAGGTTCTTGAAACCAAAATTGCTAAATAGAGGAAATCACATTTTTTTATTAAGTCTCAAAACATTCTAAAAGAATTCACACGTCCATACGGATGTGTACTACTACATGTGTGCAAAATTTGAACGTGCTATGCATTATGATCACCATAATGTACTAGCGGGTAGTGCGCGGCGGCACACCGCGCCACGGACTAATTAGCTATTTAGTTATTTTGTAATTTTTGGTAAGTTTGTTCAAAATATTTGTTTAGAACAAAGTAGTCCATAGATGAAACGATACATTTAGTTGATACGCAGACGGATAACGGTTACGAAGGAGTACATACAAGGAAATATCACATCTAAGTGGTGCATACATAGGGGGTCTATAGTACATATCAGAAAACTCTTCGTCATTTCTTACACCTGGGATGTCGACCCTCCAGCTGGATTTGTCTCGGTAACATAACGGTAGAGTGAGGAAGCTAGTTCTTCTGCTCATGTTGTTGGTGGTTTGTTTCCAGTGTAAATGATGTTGAAGCTTGAGGATGCACGTCGTTCGTGTTGTCGGTGGTTTGTTTCCAGTGTAAATGATGTTGAAGCTTGAGGATGCACGTCCTGGCTCTCGACGAATGGGTAGGATATCTTGAAATTGGAGGCGGATTTTCTTGAGAATTCTTGTTCGTCTTGACTTATCTCGTTGAAGAATTGCTTTCTGTCGTGTTTGTATCTGTAACTCCTCTTCTTTGATTTTGCTCCATTCTTGTGCGGCTGAACAGCTCCTATAGTTGTGGTCATTAATGGCTATGTTATGACGATTGCAAAGCTGGTAGACAGCAGCTTCGGCAGCTTTCTCCTTTGCTGCCTCTTTTGTTGGTGCTGGAAGTCCACGAAACACATATACCTGAGGATGTGTTTCCCCGTGGGCCAGAGGAGCACTCATCTTGATCCAGGCTCCAAAGTAGCCTGTGGGGTAAGCATCACAACCCTCCTCATAGATCATCAGCTTGGCCTTGAGGATGATTCTTTCGAGGAGCAGACGTTTGGGGATCGAAACCGTAATAGATGCCTACATGAGTATTTTGTTTGTAGTTAGTAGGAGGACGATTCACATTGCAAAGCATGGTCCTTAGATGTATTTACCTGGCGCTTCGATGTTGCTGGGTGCGTAGCCATGAGTGCCTCTCTTGCTATTGTCAGTTGCGTCGCTTTCCGTAGGTGACTTACTCTGTTATAGTGGCGTGTTCTTATAAGAAGAAGAGTGGGCAGTTTTTTGTGTTGTTGGGTGTGGGCGCGGTCTTTCATTATATAGAGCCACTGGCTGGTGCGTGAGTGTGTGTAGTTTCTTTGCCTGGACGGCTGGGTTGATGCATGGTGTGCTTGCATGCATTTGCATGTACGTGGCGTGCTTGCATGCATCTGCGTGCTGGCTGGGTTGATGCGTGGTATGCCTGCATGCATTTGCATGCCTTCGTGGCCGTGTGCTACTGCATGTAAATTTGGTAGACACACATGTCGCGTTTGCAGGCATGCATGCTTGTTAGTCTATGTGGTATTGATGCATGTATTTGCACACATGAATAGTGTGTGATTTGATGCCTGTAAATTTGATGGGGACACGCATACTCTTTGCATGCATGCATGCTTATTTGTTAGTCCACGTGGCATTGCTCCATGTATTTGAACACGTACATGGTGTGAAGTTTGACACTTGTGAATCTGGTGAATACAGAGTCAAACAAAGCGCTCAATTATTTACTATACAGATATTAGTTGATACGCGGTGGTCTTAAAGGATCTAATGTACATGTATAGTAGCTCTAAAGGATGCAACGCTTGCTCGGCAGCACATGATACTTTTGTTGTACATGCTGTACATGGTCATCGATAACCCACCGAGGAAGAGGAACCCAACGACATGGAGCGAATACGCTTGGAAGCATGGGCACCGGAACGAACCATAACAGAGACGAAACGAACAAAAAGGACTCAGCAAAGACACAAATGAAGACTCGCCTCCTTCCCAAGTCCCAACCATGCACAAAATCTCACGCGTGATGAGGAGGCTTCGACTCTGATCTACTCCCTCCGTTCCCAAATATTTGTCTTTCTAGACATTTCAAATGGTTACAACATACGGATGTATGTAGACATATTTTAGAGTGTAGATTCACTCATTTTGCTTCGTATGTGGTCACTTGCTGAAATCTCTAGAAAGACAAATATTTAGGAACGGAGGAAGTACATGATGAAGAGAGATGTGGCCAGAGTGGAAGGAAATGCAGCTTCGTGCGGGAATTCCCTGTGTGCGCTAGCACCTCGGCCACGCCAAGAGGAAACGGAGGGCCTGGCGCTGGGAGCTGGCCGGTGACCAGGCTGGGGAGGATGGGGCTGGCCTGGCACTAGAGGCTGCCCGGCGACCAAGCTGGGGAGGATAGGGCGCAGCGCCACGCTATCATCTCGGCCTCGCTGGAGGGAAACGGAGGGCCTGGCGCTAGGGGCTGGCCAGCGACCAAACTGAGGAGGATAGGGCGCGGGGACGCGCCACCATCTCGACCTCGCTGGAGGAAAACGAACGGCCTGGCGCTAGGAGCTGCCGGCGACCAGGTTGGAGGATGAGGCTGCGCCCAGAGACGGAGAAGATGAGAGTGGCGGCGTAGTGCTGGGTTGGGCTTGCGGAGAACCAACACCAGGACAACTACTTATAGCCAGTCAAAAAAGAGAAAACAAGGATGAAACCCACCAAAAAAGCCTAGAAGGCAACGTGTCCATCGATGGAATGTCAGTCAACGACACAAGGGCACCGGACGTGGCAACCATGTACAGAATCAGACATGCTAGAACAACCACACCAAGCAAAAAATAAAACCAGTCCACTCTAGAAAACCAACCTGTGCACGTGTCGCTCAAACAAGGACAGTAAAAAAATTTCCAAAAAAACCAGAAAAATGGAACCCTTACGGGACTAGTATTCTTAGTATTACATTGTCAGACTATACGCATGTAAAATAAATCCATATGACCGTGTATGATTTGTTTCAGAACTTAACTTAAAAATGTGATTTTTGATTTTTGCCCAAAAAAAGCTCCATGGTGCTCGTCCCAAAACCAGATTTTTCACAGATCTCAGACTGATTAAAGCTCTGTTACCCCGCAACAAAAGAGATTAAAGCTCTGTTGGCAACAATAACGGAAGTTCAGACGACATCCACATGTATAAAGTGCAACTTATACATCCTGCAACATCTCGGAAGGATCTAACAAACTCTGAAGTTCACAAATAGCGCAATTCATACCAAGGTGCCAACTATAAAAGACCACCAGGCACGAGCACCAACACAAGTGACAAGTTGGCAAAGCGTTCTGCGAGGCCCTGCGATGCACATAAAGTTTGCCAACAAGCTCAGGCCACTACCACTAGATTAGGCGAAGCGTTGCCCCTTAATAGATACTAGTGGCTGGGGCGCGCCCTTGGCGCGCCTCCTTTGCGTGATTGGGCGCACTAATGCAGTTGATGCACTTTGGATCAAATGAGGCGACCCTGTGATGTGCCAGGTTGGTCAACGCCCATTTCGCTTGTCTTTTGAGTCATCGCTAGGACATATGCAGACGCAAGTGACAAATAACATTATAAGCAGCTAAAATGCTCAGTCGGGCAGTAGGACTATGCTGAAGAAAGCATGTGTATCAGAAGCAGTAAAACATGGAAGTATGACACAATCATAAGAAACACACTAATATTATCATGAAACTTTATTCTTTTAATAGAACCTGAACAACAGGGTAACATCGTGTATGGCTTCTACAATCTGAACCAAAAGGACCACTTGTAATGTTAATTATCATAGATGCTCCCTTGCATTTCCCATATTCTTGTACTCCATACAATAAGTTTGTAGTGATAGGGCTTATTATTTTTTATATCTTTCGACAGAGACTACTCCACTGATCTGGTCTTGTTCGCGATGATGAACACAAAAATGATAGCAAAGAAGCTTTGAGTCAGCCACCAAGTAAAATATTTTATGATTAACAGGAAAGCAACATTGGTTGGGACAAAATGAAAAATGCACAACTCCAATTATGTACCACAATTTTAAGGGAAACAATAGAATTTAGGAAATCCTAAATGGTCTAAAAATCAGTTGCAATTTTTTGGATACCAAGAAAAAGAACAGTTACGAATCTACTAATCCTTTCATTTTTTTCCGAATGTAAGTTAATCGGCAATCAACATCCATTTCTAAGCTAGTGTTTGCTGAAAGAAAGTAGGGAAGCAGGCCACCTTCAAGTAGGTGCACTGGATCTGCTGTGCCCATAGAACAAAAAGAATTTCATCTACCAGACGGCATATAGAAAATCAGCGCAAGCTACCATAGCTTGATTGCAACATCAGATGACATGCGATCTCATGTTAGGCTGATTACTTTTCAGAGCGAAATGGATAAAACAGAAACGAAAACAGGAACACATAATTTTAATTTGTGACCTAAAGAATCAAATAGTCTTAAGAAATCTTTGACGATTTACTCCACAATCAAACACCAATATGGCATGTCATCAGAACTCATATCCCAAAGTTTTAATATACTTGACAGATCGACATAGTAGAAAACCAAATTCGCACTATATTGATCATCCAAGGTGGAGAATAAATAAATGGACACTAACACTGAAGCGCTCTTAGTTGCCCCTGGGAAGAGCGAGAAAGCTTAATGTTGATCACCACAAATACACACCCTAGAAAGAAGTATCAGCAGCAGATTCTTGCAGGTAATTAGAACTTCCAAAGTTTAACACATATTGAGCAAGACTAAGGTAAAAGCAAGAAAGCTTAAAATTTGATCAGCACAATTACACAAAGAGACGTATTTCAATCCAAAGAATAAACAAATGTTATCTTCTTCATTTGCTTATAGAAATTGAGGAACATGGTTAGAACTATTGGAAATAGAAAAAAATTGAACTATATCCAGTTGAAAGTAGGAGTACGGGGTAGCTTCCACAATTTTGTAAAGCTAACAATATAGAAAGGGGCAGCCACCACTTGTATGTTACCTACAATTGAATAAATCTACAAGCTTTTAATATAAAAGGATCATGCACGTTTTCACACATCAATATGGCCATATTTAACCAATCCTAATGCAAAGAGCATAGATACTGCAAAGCAAGTGGAACATGAGATCGCAAGACCGAACCTCCTGCCGGACGGCAGGGAGGATGCCAGCGTCCAGCCGACAAATCTCTATGAATCTTCTGCATCAGCAGCTTGACCACCGACAACGACACCTCTGCCAAGCCACAAAAAAACACAACCAATGCTAAATCCCTAAACAGCGAAGCTTCAAAACAGCGCACTTGCAACTACATGGAAACAACAAACAGATAGAGCTAGTATCAATTGCAGGAATATTTTTTGCAACGTCGTGTAGTCATGCACAACACTGTCAATTCTAAGATGCCTATGGTGTCTACAGATTCATGCAATTTGATCAAACAGAGAGAATATTTCAAGGCAGAATATGAGGTGATGATTGCAAAACTTAATCAAAAGGTTTACTGTAGGAGGAGCAAGACAGATATATGCTGAATAAGTGAATCTGTATTTGCTACGAGATCATTCCATTTCTCTTCAATAAGGCCAAGTATTCCATCGGCTTGTGTTGGAATAGTTAGAGACGAAGATATGGCCCAAAGGTTGCCAAGTAAGATGAACCTAAAACCCATGAGAGCTGGCTGTAGATTTCCAATAAGATAATCCCCTTTCGCAGGAACCCAATCAACAAGCCATGAAGGGATTTTGCTCGTGATAAATGCTAAATTTGTTAGCTGCAGCATGTGAGTATTCTTCTGTCTTAGTGTCTTGTATCAGCAGATCTCGTTTATCTTATAGATATCGACCCAATAGTACTCCCTAATGTCAAAAGACAATGCACTAAGCATGTTGTTGATGGCTCAATGAGGAATCATTTCCGCCGAGCATCTTAGAGCAGAATGGAACAAAGCCTGAAACAGGCAAAGCTCGTACGTGACAACATGTTAGATAAGAGCATCTCCAGCCGCGCCCCCAACAACCCCCCGAAGGCCCTTTTTTGTCGTCGACGCCGAAAAATAAGCCCAGTCGCGCCCCCAGAAGCCCACATTTCGTCGGCTCGAGCCCATTTTCGCGCCGGCGGACCTAGGCCGAACCCGGCACGCTGGGGGGCACCCGGGGGCGCCGGGGGAAACATTTTTTGGCGCGAAATGAAATGGGCCTGCCGAGACAGCGACTCGCCGTCTTCATCGTCCTCATCGCCTCGGTTCCCGCGGGAATCAATGCCAAAGCTGCTGCGCCGGCCACGCGGCACACGGCGGCAGCCCTCTCACCGCCCATCCGTGGCTATAAAAGCCGACCTCCCTCGCCGGTGAACACACAAGCCCTCGCCACCGACGCCCCTCTCGCCGCCGACTTCTCGCTGTCGGAGGAGAAGCGGAACAAGCCGCGATGTGGACGATGTACTTCGACCGGCATGGCCGCCACGCCGACCGGGTCGCCTCCACGAACGGCGTCCTGCCCCACGGCCGCCTCAACTCCGACGGGCGGCACGAATGGTGGGGCGTGCCCGGCCGCACCCTCGAAGCCGTCCTCGAGCACATCAAGGCCGGCAACACGCCGTGCCTGGAGTACCCAGCGCCCCCATCATTCTCTCGCCGCCGCGGTAGTTCCTGGACGCCGCGGCAAATGGAGACGGCGACCTCCTCCTCGTCGGGCTCCGGCTCTCTTTCTTCCGGTTCACTGGTGCTCCGTCCCGTCAAGCCGGAGCAGCAGGAGACGCCGCTTGGGCGCAGCACCCGCGGCGGCGCCCTCGTCATCAACGAGGGCGTCCGCCCCTCTCCTTCCTACCGCCTCGTCAGGCCGAAAACCGACCGGATTTGCTCCCCGTGAAGAAGGAGCACGAGGCCATGGCCACCGTCTATGAGACCGCCCTCAAGTGGGCAAAGGCGAACTATGTCCGCGAGCAGATGGAGCGCCAGCGCCAGGCCTTTGAGGAGATCAAAGCTCGGCGCCGCAGACGCGAGGAGGGCGGCGTCGTCATCCTAGACAGTGACGAAGAGGAGGCGCCTGAGCCGTCCAACCCCCCGCGCATCGGCGACGCTGGTCATGGGTGCAGCAGGAACGGCGGCGGCGACGACGACAACGGCGGTGACTATACCCGGTTCTATAGGCTCCTCGGCATGTAGAAGGCGGGCGGCGGCGTAGTAATGTCGTTTTTAGTTAGTTTTAATTTATGTTTTTTAGTTTTTGTTCAAATATGAATGAAATCGCCGAGTTTGTACGAATTTTATGTCGTGTTTGGCCGATTTTCTTTTTCAAAAAAGAGCGTCTGGGGGCGGCGGCTGGGAACCCGATCGCCCCCACGCCGAAGTTATCGCCGGTTCGCCCCCAGGCGGCGCTTTTTCCTAGCCCTTGGGGGCCGAACGGCTGGAGATGCTCTAATACGTGTTCAAAGTAGCAGCATCATGTTCTTTCAAAATCTCGAGCATCTTAGAGCAGAATAGAACAAAGCCATGTAAGTAAAGGGATTCTCTCTCAGCGACGACACAGTAGATAATACGGGTTTAAAGTAGCAGCATCATGTTCTTTCAAAATAGTCTTGCATTCAGTAAAAACATGGGTTAATTGGATATATGCCACTACAACTTTCATCGATTGGAAAAATGCCATTACAATTTTACTCTTTGGAAAAATACCACTACAATTCTTCTACACTTCTTCATATGCCATTATAGACATTTTGAGACCAAAACGCCCCCGTCGTCTCCCTTCTCCTTGCTCCGCGCTATGCATCGAGGCAGACGAGGACGGAGCTGACACGCCACGCCACCGTGTGAAGCGCCTGCTACGCACAGGTGTTGGTCGCTGCATGCGTCGCCACGCTTGCAAAACCGTCGTCGTGCTGCTGTGTGGCTTCACTTGCGACTCCGCTTGCCGAGCACGACGAGTGCACGGGCGGCCTCCATCGGTTCGAGCCTTCGAGGGCCCCGGGAACTTGAGCTCGGCAAAGTTGACGGCAAGCCCAACGTGTACGTGTGCCGTCCCGACACACGCTAGACACGCACTGAACAAACCTTGCGTTGCACACTCACGCAGCCTAGCCAGAACATACACAGACGCTGCACACACTCAACGTACTTGCTGCCCAGCCGGAGCACGCACGGAGCGGCTGCCCATGCGCGCCCAGCAGGCCGGAGCACACGCGCACCGTTTCCTGGCTCTCTGCTAGACGGAGAGGACGGGGAGCTGTGGGCGAGGCGTGTGACGGCTGCACGTACGCGGCGGCGGCCAGCCAGCACGGCTGCATATGCCAACCAGCACGCCCGCGGCTGCGGCGGCCAGCACACGAGAAAAATTGGAGGGAGATGACGGGATGACAATTTCGTTGAGAATAGAATTAAGTCATATGGGCACTTTGGTCCTTTCACCATGTATAATAGCATATGAAGAAGTGTAGAAGAATTGTAGTGGCATATTTCCAAAGTGTAATATTGTAATGGCATTTTTCCAATTGACGAGAATTGTAGTGGCATATATCCAATTAACCCTAAAAACATTGGTTGCTTTCGCTGCAACAGGCTAGAAATCATAAGCCATTCTACAACTTAAGAACATCATCAGTACAACATGTAGACTTAAACTATAGAGATAATACAGTTGTTCAGGAAAGACCACACTGTGAAGAATTGAGTCTAAATTTCAACTTACTTGAATCTCAAGAGGATGCGCATGTATCCCCATCCTCCTGTCTATCATGCATGATCCCTCTCTGACCCGTAAAGTGGGGAATATGTCAAACCCATCAGACAAAACACAAATTCAAGATCAGCTAAATTAATCCCACTCTTTCTTGCAATGAATAGTCTCCTGTAGTATACTGCTGACAACCAATAACTTGGACTGACCCATAAATTTCAATGGTAGGAATGGGAACTAACCAGACCACTTTGTTGTGCCAACAGCAAAAGTCATGTTTAATGAACAAAAAGCCAGCGATGATACAGAAGCATTTGCTCCATCCAAAGTAACATCTGACACCTGAGGTAAAAATAGTTTGTCTTCTTGCATTGATCTAGTAGTCATCAGTCAACAACTAAGAACACAGTATAAGTGACCTTTGCTTCCAAGACAAAAATTGGCATCAGAATAGGAAAAGTTGCATCCCATATTCTAAAAGAACCATCTTGATAGCCTGCAACATATATTCTTTCAACTACATGATCTTCCTTCAGTGACATTTCACTAGGAGCCCCACCAGTCAAAGGACATTTCATATTCCCTGATATCGGAGGTGCGACAATTTGCCTAGCACAAAATTTCTACCAAAAAACATGAATATATGATCTGGTAAAAAGGCTGCAGTTAAGTTAAATAGAGTAAAATGTCAAGAATCCACATAAACCGTACATTCAGTGAAATACTTGGATGCTCTCTCCCAGTTAGTGAATACATATTCGTAACTGTTATGCTGGGATCAATTGTAGGAACTACGACTAAAAATTTATGTGCCTCAGACTGAGCACATTCCTCTTCTGATTTCCGTGCAGAAAATAAAGCACCACCATCACAGATATTTAACTGCGCAGGATTTGTCAATATAAAAGGTGCAGAAGTTCGTATTTTATTTGGAACCAAGTATCTAGAATAAGAATCATATCAGCAATTGATCCATCAAGTTTGAGGTCCACCTGCGCCACACATCTTACTGACTCCAATCCATTAGATGATTCCAGACCAAGAACCTACAAGAGAATACAAGTTTTCATTGAACAAGGTAATGAAATATTAATATATAAATCGTGTAACTGCAATGAGCTAAGAGGGGTTATGGACTGTTGCGCGCCTCCTGAATTCAGCTTACTATTTATATAGTCGTCTGTTGTATTGTCTTGCGCCTCAATCTTGTGTAGGCACATCACAGTGACTGTTTGGGTTCTGATTTCAGCTTATCTTGGCCACAAGTCGTAGCAGAGGAACCTGGGTCATGGTGCATCAATACAACATAGGAGAAACCACAACACCCAACCTAAATATCGACATCAACAGGTACTCCCCCATTGTCAGATTCAGCATAAGCAACCGAGTTATCTGCTACAAATTACTTGGCGACAACAACAAATAGAATCTAAATGGGTATCAATGAAGATTTTAAATTACCTCCAGAATTGATGGCCGCACTTCAACGAATTGAACTCGCCATCTTCCCCAGGTCAAGATCGCCAGCACGGTCCTCACGGTGGCCGGCGCCGTGCTGCTGGCCCTATACCACGGCCCCGTCACGCAGTTCTCCTGGACCTAAGGATCAGCACCACGCCGGCGGTGCGGCGGACGCCGCCGACGGAGCGGCGTGGCTGAAGGGGACCATCATGACCATCGCCTCATGTGTGGCCTGGCCTGACCTTTGTCCGCTGTAGTACGAGTGACTGGTGCATCGCATCTAATGCTTCTTCGCTCCGGCACTCCTTGGTACTGTCGGCACCGGATCCGCTCTAGGCGCCGGGAAGGGCCCCATGCTCCTTCTCCACAGAAGGAGATAGGCGGTCAAGGAGGAGGGGGCGGCGCAGGGCTGATGTACGGCTAGGAGAGAGGAGCAAGGAGGGGAAGACGCGGCGGCGGCGGCAACAGGACGCGAGAAAGCGATGCGGCGCAGGGCTGGTGTACGGCTAGGAGAGAGGAGCGGGGAGGGGAAGGCGCAGCGGCGGCGGAGGGACGCGAGAAAGCAATGCGGTTGCGTGGAGATTGAGGCTTGCTTCGTGCGTAAGGGAAAGCAGAGGTACTGTACGTGGGCCAATCACGAGAGCGAGACGAGTGCTGTAAAAAAAATACCTTTTTTTTAGAACATGTACAAAAAAATACCTGCGACAGTGAATGTGCCTATGTGGCATAGCCCAGCGGCCGCACTTCACGCGACTGTTATTGGGTTTAATTTCCGGCCTACAGAAGCTTCGAAGCATCTGGCAGAACTCCTTGGCCTTGCTGTCAGCGACTGAGCAATGGAAAGTTACTGTCATCTTTTCTAGCACTGTTGCCCAACGGAATAACCGTTTCATAAGAGCAGTTTCATGTTCAGTTCCTCTCAAGTTTTGGATCTCTACTTCTCAAAGACAATACAGCGTGAGTTCCTTGGTTTTCCAGTTTGGTAGTTGATCACAAACACAGCCTGATGGGCATCCAGTTTGTGCCTGCAATGGGAGCATGCCATCCCAATAAGATCAGCGGAAATAATTGAATGCCATGAAATAAGAATGATGGAGCTGGAAATCCCAAGATTGCCTGGATAATTATGATATGTCTAACAAATTTACAAAAGAATACCACCTGGAAATTAGTTTGAAACCAACCTACTGCAGACTATATGATTATTATATGCAAATAGAAAGTCAAATAAAAACATTATTTCAATTTACGACAGTTAGGTATTGTGTCTTCTCTTTTGAACAAAATAAGGCATTGTGCTATCGATAAGCTGTATTGAATGACATCTTAAATTGGGACCATTGTTATTGATGCAACCTTTAAAAACAAATGGCCCAAGCATAGTACTATATTAATATTTCCCCATCCCAAAAATGCTCGTTGGGACATAGTGCCTATCCTTACTGCACGTGACTCTCAGATTCATGCTGAACCAATACCAAAACTCACATATAATTTGCATACACAAATGCAAATATTCATACAAGATCCGTATAGCACCACATCCCAATATACGCAATTCTAGAGTGCCAACAGTGATTCCTTTCCTCCTACCCCGAGGCCATATGGATCTGATTTTTGAACTTCTGGTGCCCCTTTTCAATGAGAACCATTCCATTAAACATAGGTATCCTTTCCGGTTGCTAGAGTTTGCTATACCCACCCCCAGGGTGACCAATAGAAGGAAAACGCCTGCTTGTGACTAATTAACTGCTCGACCTGGGGTGAACCAACTAGTTGCATTAATTACGTTCAAATGTTCAGCCCACACATCCAGCTCACTGTACGCACTCCTTAACAGCTCTATCCAGTTGTCACTCATCGCTCTGTCTATTTTCTCTCCTCACTCATTCCCCCTTCTCTGCTCACGCAACCTCACTCTTTCCTCTCTGCTTGCAACAGCTAGTTCATCCCCATGTGTTCGCCCATGTCCCACTCGAGCCCCTTGGCCCCTCGATCGCATCATCATATGGATGAAGTGTCGCCACTCCCGCTGATCCGGTGCCTGGAATGCAACATGGTGTATGTGCTATAGTTTGTCTCCGGCACAGTTAAAAACCCAAGAAGGCCAACTTCTACAAATGCGAGTGCGAGGGTGTAAGTATCCTCACCCTTGCATCGTCAATCTACTCGCACTTGGCATGCTCTCAATCCACCAGCACTAAAGAAAGATGTGGAGCTTTGCCATCCCGCACCAGCTGGTGACAGTGTTGATTAGCGACCTTTCTGCCCACTACAAGAAACCTGTTAATCCATGATAGATTTCTGGTGACATTTTCGGAAACTGTCATAGACGGTCCAGTATTTTTTTTTGATTAAAGAAGGGCTTGCCCCTTCCGATTTTCAGTAGTTCTACAGACGAGATTAAACGAAAAAAGAAAAGAAAGAACAGAAACAAAGCTGCCATAACCACGGTGCATCCCTAGTACCAACATGTACGCCAGCCATTTTCTCGCAACCTAAGTTCAAGACAACCACTAAGTTCGGGACCGCCAAATCACCATTACAACCAGAGCAAAAAAGCAAAAGACCCAAGGGTTACATCGGCGGGGAGCAACAAACATCAGTTCACCATCATGAAGAGAATCTTCATTCCACCTTGCCACATTGATCTTCCATCCTTGCTTGGCGGTGAACACCTCATTTGTCGCTGTTCTAGTACCCTTGCTCCCGGCTCCAAGAGTTTTTCTTGGACGACTCCTTTATCTGCGGGACGGACCCGGTCGATTAACCACCGCATAACAGTTTGACAATATATAAAGGATCATTTATCCTTTTGTTTTCAAAGACAACTGCATCCTCGCTTTCCAAATTGCCCAAAGGCTGAAATCCCCACCGTAACCAGTTTTTTATCTTCTTTATTAAATTTCCTAATCCAATCCCCAAAACAGTCTCTTACATTTGATGGGACAGTTTTAAATCCACACACACATCGACCAAACTCCGTAAAGTGAAGCAAAGGAAGCAGAAAAGAACAAATGGTCAATTGATTCATCTTTCCCACACAAGACACACCCTTTCCCACCCTTCCAGCCTTTTCTAAGCAAAGCACATCCTGGTTAATATACTTTTTATTAACTAACCAAAGAAACACTTTCAGTTTTGCAGGCACCTTGGTCTTCCATAAGTATTTACGTGGAAATTCATCCCAACAGCCTATCAATTTCCTATATAAGGACCCCACAGAAAACTTATGATCTGCGGTGAGAGTCCAGAGAACTTGGTCCGCCCTCCCTCGCAATTGAATTTCCTCACATCATTTTTTCAAACAGTTCCAAAGCCCTAAAGTTTCCCATGTAAGGTCCTTCTAAATTTGAACCCACACCACCCTTTTCTCAGATAGCCTCTTCCACAGTAATGTTGTGGTCAAAGCATATATCATACAACCTAGGGTAAGCCTCCCTCAAAGGTTTATCATCAACCCATGTATCTTCCCAGAACCTAGTATTTCTCCCATCCCCCACTTTTTTCTTAACAAATTTGTAGAATATTTCCTTAATTTTCAACAAGCTAGCCCAAAATTGGGAATCCCCGGGCTTCTTGCTCACTAAAGCTAAACATCCCCCTTTTCTATACTTTTCATCCAAAATATCCTGCCACAGACCTTTTTCATTTTCCATTTTTCAAACCATTTTGCTAGAAGTGAAATATTCATAATTTCTAAATTCAGTATCCCTAAACCCCCCATGTCTTTAGGTCGACAACACTCTTTCCAGTTCACTAGATGGTATTTTTTTACATTCTCATCTTCTTGCCATACCAATATGGATCTAAAGAAATCAGCTTTCTTTATGATCCCTTTATGCACAACATAGAAGGACATCATGAATAAAGGTATGTTAGTCAAGGTGCTTGCACCAAGGTAATTCTTCCCGCAATAGAGCCCAAGAGCTTCCCTGCCAACATCCACACCTTCTCTCAATTTTATTAGTCACACATTCCCATGTGAGTTCCCAACTCTGTTCTCGTAAAGCAGGCATCCCCAGGTATCTAATGGGCAAGTCTCCCATCTTACATGTTAGGATATCCTGATAGGTCGATTGCTTCTCTCTAGCCTTGCCAAATAATAGCAATTCACTTTTATGAAAATTTATTTTGAGCCCAGACATTTGCTCAAAAGCCCCAAGTATAAGTTTAAGATTTTTAACACTTTCCACCTCATCTTTGACCAAGAAAATAGTATCATCAAAGATATTGTAACATATTAACCCCTTTTTCTCCATTGCCATTCAGCACACCCTTAACCAAATCATGCTTCAGGGCATTACTCATTATAAAAGCTAGGGCATCAGCAGCTATGTCAAACAGTAAAGGGGACATAGCATCTCCCTGCCTCAATCCTTTAAAGGTTTTAAAATATGGGCCAATTTCATCATTTACTTTGATTCCTACATGTCCTCCTCTCATAGTTTCCATCACCCAGTCACACCATTTATCAGGGAATCCTTTCATTTTCAGCATTTGTATCACAAAAGGCCATTTGATTTTATCATAAGCTTTCTCAAAATCCGCTTTAAAAACCAGGGCATCTTCTTTATTTTTATGAAAGGAGTTCAGGGCCTCATGCAGGATCATAGACGGTCCAGTATAGCCCCGCAAACCCACTCAAGCCCGCCCAAACTATTCCTGTATAAAACCTAACCCTAACACACACCCTTCCCCAATCTCTTTCTCCCTCCGCCACCGCTCCCATCATCTTATCCCTTCCCCTCCACTATCCCTCCTCCGCACGCCCACTGTCCCGACAGCCCCTCCTTCCTCCACCTTACCACCTGCTCCCACCCGAGGCTCTGCTCTAGCGAGCTCGACGGAGTCCTCATCCATAGGCGCAGTGGCGGCGGCATCTTGGGCGCACGCAGATCTGGCACGGAGGTCAACCCCGAAGTCGGCCTTGTCGGAGCGGAGCGTCCGTGCAGTGGCCAGTTTACTGCGACAGCTCGCTACACGGCTGGAAGCAGCAGAGAACCCTAGTCACCACTGGTTACCAGCGCGACTCTCACCTCTCCTGCTGGCTTCCTCGATGTCGTGGCCTTGTGCTGCTGCGGCCTTGTGCTGCTGCGCGACTGTCGGCCAGGTTCTTTTGCAGGATCGAGACTGACGCTGTGGTCGTGGATCCGTGCAAAGTAAGGGTACTTCACGTCCCTCTCTCTGGTGTACTGGCGCACGCATCCCTCTGGCGGCTGGTGCCAGAAGCTAGCACAAAACAGCACGACAGGAACAACGGACGTTCATCTACCTCGAGTTCCACCTGAGCCACCGTGGGTAACTTGCGTTGCTCCTGCTCTTCTGCTGTGGGTAGTTGTTCCTGTTGGCAAGTCAGTAATTCACCACTTTTACTGTTTTTTGCGTTGCTATCAAAATTAGTTTCATAAGTTGATGGATTTATCATGGATGTAGGAGGCATGACTACCCCAGCCTCCATGGGTAACTAGCGTTGCTCCTGCAATTCTGTTGTGGGTATGCTATTTGTTGCCTAAATTAAAGTACACATAGGGCCGTAAGACTTGATCATGCTGTAACCACTGGGTAATGTGAATTGTATGGATAAATGCTATACTGGACCATATGGTTTGAGCACTGCAACAAATCTGAATGGTTTCACAAGACTCTTTCACAATTATATGCGCACCAACTGTTTAATCGCTATAATATAATGCAATGAATAATAACTATTACATCATTTTATGCCAACTATTTACTTATGGAACTGATAATTGGTTATGTCAGTACTACGTTTATTTAGTGGAATATGAAACTACCTAATGAAGTCTCAGTTTTTCTTTCCTTTTCTTGCCTAATTTTCATAGAGGTTTGTTCTGTGTAACTTGATCTCAGCTTTCAAATCAATATTGAACATATGAAACACCTACAATTATCCACTACAATTTTGCGTTGAGATTAACACCCTAGCATGTCCTGAGATTCACAATACATTAACATGCTAACATATCTTGAGGTTTAGCCTGTGTTACCATGACATTTAGTTTCTCTTATACGTATATGCAAGAAGTATATATGCAGTTAGTTATTTTCATGTCTTTTGGAATATTATCAATTTGTCTACCTGTCCTTTTGCAAGTGCATTTCTCTGCAAACGCTTCTCTATTATCCATGGGAATGGAGCTGAATATGTAAAAGCTTTAAAGCTTGCGCTCATTAGTGTAAATTTCTGCCCTTCTTTTCTGTACGTTCATGTACTGCTGTTCTGTAATTCAATAATTACCATAGAACTAATAAACTTGGAGCACCAACGTATATAGTTCTCTTTCTAAATGTAATTTTCATTACGCCTGGTAAAGAATTGTGTTGTTCCTTTATAGAGTTATAATCCACACGAGAAAGGCTTCTGCATTTTTAAGGCTGCTTTTTCTCCCAAACATATATCGGCTTATTGTTTTAACCCTCTTTATTTGGTTAATTTCGTACAGCCAATTCACATTGTTTGACGGATAAATCATAACTTAATATTTAAAAGATGTATTGCTTGTTAAATATATAAGTATTCGACTTATTGGTGCTGAATTGCTATTGTACTGAAATGTTGTTGCTCAAATATTGTTGTTGTTTGCTATTGTACTGAAATGATGTTGCTGAAATATTGTTGTTGTTTGCTACATAAACATACTATAATGCCTTTAAAAAAATTGTTGTTGTTCGCTGTTGTCGAGAAACGACGCTGCTGTGATACTTACCCATTTTTTATTTAAATACTATAGTTAAGGATTATTGTGTTGAACCATTTCCTCAAGAATATTTTGTTATTTATGGAAGCATAGGTCTCAAAAAACACAAACAGTATGAATCTAATTAGTTTGCCCATGTTCCTTTTTTTAGTGCAGTTAAAGATCTATCACGGAATTGTCAAAGAAAATGCGGCTTTGTCTGATGATGAAGAAAGAGAACTGGACCAAGGAAGAGATGGAAAAAAAAGAGAAGTGTCGACTACGCTACGATCATCTTTATTCTTATGTATATTTTTTGTTGCCTTGTAGTTATCTATGATTTTGATGTAATTTGTGATACATTCATGTGATGAATGCATGGTCTGATATAGCAAGAGTTTATGATACATCGTTGTGCCTTTGTGATCATTATAAGTGTGCTGAAAATGTAATAGGCAGAACAAATGATTGTATGCCCGTTTTACAATGGAGTGGGCAAAATTGGTGTTAAATGTTAAATGGTCCATAAAGAAAAAATTGGGCCAAGCATAAACTGGATTGAAATTACTGGGAGGTACTGTGACAGCCAAAAACCGTCATGGAAGGTACTGTGTCAAATTATGACGCGAGATACATGACAAATTTCAAATCCATCATGCATGCACATCCACGACGGTTTTTTACTGATCGGTGACGGATAAATACTATCATAGATTAACAAGTTTCTTGTAGTGGCCGTCAGTGAACTGTACCCCATGGCACTCTTTCCCCATGGCACTCTTTCTCCGGACAGATCAGCACCAGGTTGACAAAGGGGCTATGGCGCGCCGAGACTGTGATAGCACAGCACTGTGTCTACAGCTGGTGGTCATATGCAACCTACGCACACACCTAATTGGGATGTATCACTTTGTCATATCTGACACACGACGGCACATATTCAGCTTCATATCGGGTATTACGAGTGTGTATTTCGGCGGTATTGAGATAGTCACTATAATAAACCCAAACCACAAAGCAACAACCGATGCATGGGATTCCATCCTCGCTTGGCACCATGTCCCAAAAGTCTGCGTCCCCTAAATCCTAACTATTTTTTCAAGATTGAGGCTGACATGCAATGACTCGAGTCAAATTCACATCACTGCATCTCTGGCAGCCATCTCTTTACCCCTCCTATACCGCCTCCCCCACCTCCGTCCCTCGTGGCCAGGGGGCGTACCCAGGCAGAAGCACCATGGTGCACAGTACACCATGCCAAAATTATTTTCCTTAATATTCTACGTATACTATGGTATTAGATAAACAAAGTAAGGATAATATTACCACCAGATGGCCAGGTACGTCAAGAAGCTTAAGAAGAAGCTTTCTGACACCAGTACACATGCTGAGGACATGGAATGAACTGGCTCCAAAGGAATGTCCACTTGCCACTATTTCCAGGACCATTAATGCAGTGTTTGGGATCTTTTTAATGTCTTCCATCAAGTACTCATGGTTAGTAATTTCCTGCAGTAGAGTAATGGGAGGTCACATAAAATTTTATGTACAAATAGAAAGGACACACGCAACTTGTATAGAAAGTCAATAACACACAAGAATAATCAATATATTAGTGCAGTGGTAGCGGTCGCTTTTTTACGGTAGCAAGTCCGAGCTCAAGTGCCATCTTGATTACAAATATACTAGTGCAGCGATAGTAGTTTGTAACCTCAACGCTAATTGATCAAAGGCAGATAAAAGTAACACCATCTCATAGGATATGAAGCTGCTAGCAAGGATAAACTACGGAAAATAATCCTATGAGACCAGGTCTTTTCTATCATGAAATTAGACCCACCATAGTATGCACCACGTGTCCACACCAATGTCAACACACTATTAGACTTCGTCTTCCCTATTACTCAAAACTGTACCGCTGGCACTGCCCTCCTCAACAAATCTCTCTACTGGTAGTTACTTGATAGCATTACAAATGGCAAGTTCAACGTGACGTCAAGGAGCAGGACAGGCGAATGTGAGCCATGGCATGAGGCAGAGGACGCTTCGTTCGAGTGAACGCCAAGATCTCAGTTCAACAATGAGGCCAAGACCATGTTGCATCAGCGCATGACTACATGAGTTCTTGTCCAATTTACAAGTATAGGACTACATGTGTGCTTGTCCATTACCATCCGGGAATCAACCAGAAAGGTCTATTCCATGACCACGCTAGAAAGGTCTATTCCATGACCACGCTACTACGAGAGTTGCAGTTTACTATTGTGTAAGTGAACTCACCGGCATATAGAGAAGCATTAATTTGAGAATCCAGATGACCTCAAAGCGCCGTAGAAGCCTCGTACAATTACTATTGAACGTCTTCTGCGACTCTTGTCCATATATGTAAAAAGGGTGGGCACTCAGCCGTTCTACATTTTCCATTTTAAGCTGGGTGTAGCTTGGATGATAATCATCCTTCCACTGGAGGGATATCAGCTGAGGGGCCGAGATGTTTGCAACCGGTTGATCATTTCTCAAACTATAATAAATGCAGGAGCTCACACTTAGAAATTGGAGTGCCGACGCCATAACAGTGAGCTGCTCCAAGCCACGCAGACTCGTGAGAGTCATTCGCAGTAGAGAGTCTGAACGAATGGTGAAGTTGCCCAGACCAAGGGCATTATCTGACCGGAGATTCCTCAGGTCCATTTGTAGGAGAGAATCGGAGTGGATTGCTAAGTTGCGCACACCGTCGGCATTATGAACGATGGGTCTCCGCAGGGATGGGCACCGTGGCCAGGAGACAGCGTCACCGAGCATTGACGGACCATGTAGCCGGACGCGATTCAGGAAGAGATTGGTGAGCCGGGCGAATACACCCGAAGATGGCACAGCGAGGCCAAGACGGCCTAGTTCGAGGCTGATGGACATGGCATCCTCGAAGCAGGGCAGCTCGAATGCGCCTCTTTCTCCGGCCTCGTCCAACGAGGTGTTCTCCTCAGTGTTGATGAGACGTAGATGGCCGGAGAGGCGGCGCGCGCGATTTGAAGCCAGGCCACCATGGACTCGGGGGTGGCGTCAATGACGGCGACGTCGAGGAAGCCTAGGGCCGGCGCTTCATGGGCGGTGAGGGCGAGGCGTATGCGGTGGGGGTCATTGTGGGGGAGAAAGAGGAGCGGTGGGGCGGGGCAGCGGGCGGCGAGCTTCTTCCGCTGGCTTCTTCACGCCGTGACGAGCCGGGCGACCTTGGAGGAAGCCCCACGAGGCCTGTCGGCCGCCTTGGCCGGCTCTTCTTGGGGGCGGCGGAGGTGGCGGGGCGGGGCGGGCGGGGAGCCGGGAGGCGGGAGGAGGCATCTGAGGCTCGCCCGCTGGCCTCGACGTGGGTCGCCACCACCATGGCCGGCGGGGCGAAGGGCGGGGCGGCGAGGCGGGGAGGCGAGGCTGCCGGGCGGGCGCAGCGGCGGGGGGCCCTCCATGGCAGCGCGATAGGAGGCGGGGAGGAGGATGCCGGAGGAGGCGATTGGCTCCAGCGAGCGAGCGGCGAGGAGGAGGAGTGCGGGTTGGGGGGCGATTTTCCTCTCAACCCCTACTTCTACGGATTGCAAACTGGTTTGAGGGTTGGACCTCTAAAAGTTTTTACGGGTTTGAGGGTTTAGAGGTTCTAGTCTACGGCGTTTTTTCCGCGAAAACTGTAAAAAAACAGTTATTTTTAGAGGTTTGAGGGTTTGAGGGCTCTACTAGTAATGCTCTTAGAGCATTACTAGTAGAACCCTCAAACCCTCACTAGCGTTTTAAGGGTCCAAAAATGGTCTTTTTGTGCACTTTTACGGGTTGAAAAACAGGGGCAAAGTTTAGAACCCACACACCCAACCCTTATACCGGAATATTCCCCCTGAACGACATTGTCGTTGCGGGCATACCGTCGAGCACCTCGCGCACGACAATGAGGGCATGTGAGGCGGAGGGCGGATGGCGGGCGGGCGCGGGTCGAGGGCAAGGGGCTGTGGGTGGGAGGCGGAGGCGAGGGCGCGGGCGGGAGGCGGAGGGCGGGAGCTGCACGGCCAAGGGCGGTGGCGGCGGGTCGAGGCGAGGGCGCCAAGTCGAGGGGCGCGAGGAGGAGAAGCCGGGAGGCGGAGGCGACGGGCGGGCGACGGGAGTAGAAGCTGGGCGGGCGGCGGGCGGGCGAGAGTAGAAGCCGGCGGGGGCGGCGGCGCGGGCGGGCGTAGACGGATGGCGACGGGCCGGGGCGAGGCGCCGCTGCCGGGAGGAGGTGGAGGAGAGGCCGGGGTTGAGCGGTGCGGGCGCTGGGAGGTCGACGGGGCGGCCGGTGACGGCGGGAGCGACTAGCAGCGGCGGACGCGGGCGTGGGCGCGGGAGTTGGGAGCATTTTTCCTTCCCGCGCGAGGATAACCGCCAAATGAGGGTTGGGGTAGGTTTTGCTCCCCAACCCTTATTTATGAGGTTGGGAGAGGGTTTGAGGGTTGGACCCTTAAAAAATTGAAGGATTTGAGGGTTAAGGGATTCTAGTCTACGCGATTTTTTACTCACAAACTGTAAAAAAGCAGTTATTTATAAGGGTTTGAGGGTTTGAGGGTTCTACTAGTAATGCTCTTAGTCCGATTTTCGGTGATCAAAATCACCTTAGTGTGTGATCATCTCCAGACAAACCTTTTACCACGTTACAAAGCTGGTGTCCCCACTGCACAGCACAAACACTTGGTTGCTTGTTTGCTTTGGGGTCATCTGCAAATCTCTTCTTTGCCCCTGGACCGATTTCTTTCTTCAATTTGACTGAAGGCAGCAAGGTCTACTCACTGGACATGGTTGGCCCGTCCAAAACGAGCAATTTGCTCTAGCGCGCGTGGTGATCACGCTTGCGTCCTGATAAACTCGCGCTCTGGCTCCTTTCTTGCCCCTGTTCTCGTCCGTTCCCTCGTCGTATCGACCTCAAATTCATGTCCTCGAGCTTCCCCGTGATCGACTGCCTCGCCCTGCATCGGTGCTTCGTCGCGGTTCGACATCAATGCATCGCAAAAGCCATGCCCGTGCCATGCCCAGCCTTTGCCCGCCATTAAAGCTTGGTCGGGAGCTCGCTCGTGAGCTCTAGAGCCCTCCCCTCGGCTATATAAGCGTGCCCCGAGCCCTCCCGCAGCTCACTCAGTCCTTTCGCGCCTCTTTTGCCCACCGGAGCAGCTCTCCCTCGTCGTTTCTTCCTCGGATCACCGTGACCTCGCCGGAGTTGGTCGCGGTTCCGACCACCACAACGCTCCCCTCCTCCTCCCGAGTTGTCCACCAGAGCCTACTCATCCCCGCAGTTCGCCCCACCACCTCGCCCCTCGCCTGAGTCCACCCTGGACGCGTGCTCCACGTTTGGCCGCCGCCTCCACCTCTCGGCCACCACCCCGTCTCGACAATCTGGAGCTTCTCCCTCTCTCCTCTCGCCACCACAAGCTTCCCCACGTCCCGTAGATCCTCCCCTCCTCCTCTATTGGTCGCCGGAGTGCGTGCTTCACCGGAGAGCACCACCGCCCGCGCGTCCCGGTCCTCCTCCTGGCGCCACCTCTCCCTTCCACCCCTCTCCTCCCTGGTGGCCGTGCTCCATCTTAACGGGACCCCCTCGCAGCCCCGGTCCCGCCGGTGCCCTCGGCTCGGCCAATGACGGCCGGAGCTGGCCGGCCCCCTCGCCGCTTCCTCCCCTGCTCCTCCACTGTACCGCACGGGAGCACAGGAGCGGGAGGAAGGAGACGACCGAGCCTGGCCCCTCCCCCTGCGCCTGGGACCCACGCGCTAGTGGCCCAGTGCCCTGCCACGTGGATAAGTGGAGACGCCCTTTACGTGATTGCGCTTTTAGTTGTATGCAAGCGTATTACCTCTGGTATGCTTTCATTAGCCCGGAAGCGCATCTCTTCTTCTTTTCCATAGAGTGCCTTTTCTTGTTCAGAAAGCGTATTTCGGATTTTCCGCCTCTACCTTATCCACTCAGGGACCCGTTGGTGATAAAATTTTCACAGATTGGTCCTTCTTCTTCCACACCTCATAACTTCGTAACCGTAACTCCGATTGAGGTGGTTCCAAAGCCCATTTCTTTGTCTCGTCGAACCCGTTCTGTTGGTTTCATTTTCACTATGGTTTGACACTGTGAAAATGACCTTTTTGCCCTTGCACGTAAACAGCCCCTCCGAGAGAGAACTGTTTCCGGCAAATCTTTCCGCGGCTTCACCGCACTTCTCCCCGGTGCCTTCTTCACCCCCAGGAAAACCACAATACCCATTTGCATGATAGTCATGCAGTAGCCATGGTTTTCTACTTGAATATTTATTAAATGTTTGCTTGTGTAAAATATGGTTATCGTTGTTTCGGTATTGTTTCTGGGTTTGTGCTTACTGGTTTTCTATGTTGTTACGCACCTGGTTATCATGCTCTGCTAGTTGCTAGTATTACTTTCATATTGCCATGCTTGAGAGTTGTACATGTTGTGTTGGTCATGTTCTTCGGTGCATGACTAACGTCGATTACCGAAATCTTTAATATCGTTGTTCCTTTCTTTGTTAGTTGGTTAAGTGTTACTCTGTAATGTTATTGATTAGTTCTTGCATGTGATTTATGGTTGATGATAGTGGTCATGTTATGTTATACTATGAGTAGTGTTGCGCTTGTAATATTTATTCTCGTCATTATGCCATGTTCAGTTTGAGATTAATTCATTGTTGATATGGTGGATAGTTATGTTGCATCCCGTGCTTATGTTGATATCATGCTCATGCTTTGTAAATGCATCATGTTATTTTATCATGGCTCAGCATATTGCATTCAAGTTTAACCGAATTAAATTGAACTTGAACAACTCTTGGCTGAGTCATGGTGCCGCCATATCGAAACTGACCAGTGCAACCACGCTTACCTTATGGGAAGGTCCTAATTGGGTCTATTGTCCTGCATCTCGCTGGTGCCTCCCACAGGGAAGGTTATGGGCGTGCTTACCCTGATCAGGTAGGCAGACATAACCTTGTGTGCCCGTTGTTTTTATTTTTATGGACCCGGTCCCCGTGAGGGAGTTTTGACCACGACGGTGGTCGGGGTGTCTTTGGTAGACACGGGGCCACCCAGGACTAGCCCAGTTGGGAGTGGGTCGGAGTGGCCGGGAGAGTGTCGCGGTAGTAGATCGGTTTTGTCGGAACACCGTTGGTCCACCCGAATGGGAGTGCGAGGCCATGGGTTCAGTGGTGTGGGTACAGTGTACTAACCTCTGCAGAGTGTATATTAAATCTATCGATAGTGGCGCCGTGGATAAGGGCCCGCCAGTGTCGGTCCCACCATGAGTCAACAGTATTAATAATAACTTGATTAATGACAACCCCGGTTTGATGATGAGATAAGTTGGTTGTGATTGCCGGAATGATCACTGTTTGAGACCAAGTGTTGGTCATGGTTGTGATCGCCGGAATGATCACCGTGGTATCGAGGATACCGAGTTGTTGGATATTCGTGATGTTGTGCGAGAATCATGGGTAAAGATCAAGCTCCTTGTGGTCATTTAATGATTACTACGGTATTGTTTATACCAAGTTTGATTTGATCCTGAGATGATCGTGTGATGTCCGAGGTTGGTAAGTGATGCATGTGATGGTTACATAGTAACCCGAACAGAATAAATAGTGCATATAGTGTCATCATGCTGCATGCTAGTATTGTCAGATTCATATGTTCATGCCATGTTCACATTATTCTAGCTGTATCAGGTTCATGTTGCCTTTGGATTCTTAGTGGCTATTATGATTATTTTCATGATGGTAGCTGGTATTATTTTGGGAGTATTACTTTGGATGTCATGTTGCTCAGGTCATGTTGTTATGAGGATCTCATGTTAATTCACTGCTTAACCTGTAATTGCCATCGTTGTTTGTCTTGAATGCTTACGGTTATTTTGAGCTTGCAAGTACATTCAATGTACTGACCTGGCGTGTCATGCCAGCTTGCAGGTCGTGCCTGAATTGCTTGCTTGTTTGGTGTTGTTCCTGTGTTCGCGAGCTAGGATAAGCGTTCCAGCCAGAGTCCCTGCGGATTGGAGTTCACCACCGTCGTCGTTGTTTTGCTGCCAGTAGTTTTTCCGCTGCTAGAATTATTCCGCTGCTTCGAGTTGTTCTGCTGCTTGCATAGAGCAACTACAGATGGCATAGTGTCGTCGTGCCAATGTTATTCATTGTAATATCGGAGACCTTATATTCATATCCGTATAATAATAGAAAGCTGGCTTGTTCTATGCTAAGCAGTGCCATATTCTAGAAGACTTCTCCTCGATCTCTGGGCTGGAATACAGGGTGTTCCGGTTTTCTCTGAGCCGGGGTGCCACAGCGTCCTACAGCCAGACCTGCTCTGATACCAAGCGTTGTGGCATCCCGGCTCAGACCAACCGGAATGCCCCGTATTCCAGCCGAGAGATCGAGGAGAAGTCTTCTCGAATACGGCACTGATTGACATAGAACAAATCAACTCTTATTACAAAGGATAAATACACGGGTATGATGTGACAAAAGATCACATCAGCACGGCGACACTATGCCTGCGATACTACACTTGCTCCATGCTAGCAGCAGAACAACTCGTAGCAGCGGAACAACGACGAAGGCGGTGAACTCCACTCCTCAGGGACTCTGGCTGGGACACGATCTAGCTCGCACGCACGGAAACCTCGACAAGCAATCAAGCAATCATGGCATCACGTGCAATCTGGCATGACACGCCAGGTCGGTACATTGAATGTACTTGCAAGCTCACAACAACCAAAAACATCAAGCCAAAACAATAACATAGCATTAAACAGGTTAATTAAATTAACAACTATGATGAAGCACTACTAAGCATGATATGAAACTACTGCAATACTGATAAATCACCATCTCAGATCTCAATAAATATCTCACTCTTGGCAATCCGGCCAAGCAATATACCATCTCGATCACCTCGTGATCCAAAACATCCACGTGATCACCTCGTGACCACACCACAAACTGAATGATCATCCTCGAGATCATCCCAACATCACCATTAGCATCCTGCCTAACTGTTACAGCTCACAATATCAACATATACATCAACTATAAGTCATTCCGTCATGTGAGTGTTGATCGAATGGTGTGACCTAGTACGAACTTGTGCCCATGACTGAGGACGCGGCTATCGATAGATTACACACACACTCTGCAGAGGTAGCACACTTTACCCCCACCACAGAACACATGGCCTCGCACTCCCATTCGGGTGGACCAACAGCGTTCCGACAAAATCGACCTACTGCCATGACACTCTCCCGGCCACTTCGACCAACACCCCTTTAGGGTTCAGTCCTGGGTGGCCCCGTGCCTACCAAAGGCATCAACGGCCACCGTCGTGGCTAAACACACACGGTCCCAAACAGGGACAAGAGATCTCAATACCAACTATGGGCACACAAGGTTATGTCTGCTTACCGGGCCAGGGTAACGCACGCCCATAACCTTCCCTCGTTGGAGGCACCGGCGAGAGACATGACAATAGACCGCATTAGGGCCTTCCCATAAAAGGAAAATGTGGTTGCACTGGAAAAGGCCCGGTTCGGTGGCACCTGACCAACTTAATGACGAAATTTATCCCCAAACATATAACAGCGGTAACTGATATTCCAAGTCATAGCAATTTCCAACAAATAATCCAAGGCATACTATCGACATATCAAAAATACTCCGAGGATAGCATAACACTTCTATCATGAAGAACCCAAGAACGATAACACTACTACTCCAATAGCAAGAACAATCTATCCAGCTAACACCCCACATGCAAGCATCATCTCCGAAATCATACTCCAAAACATAATATTAACTAGCATCATGATGAAAATAAAACTAGCCACTAATAATCCAAAGGCAACATGATCTCCAAAGTGATACTCCAAAGCATAATATCAAATACCATCATGAAAATAATCATAATAGCCACTAATAATCCAAAGGCAACATGTCATCCACATAATCATCAAAATATAAGTCCTAGAACTCCAAGCAATATCATGGCAATAGCAAGATCAAAACAATACTCCGAAAAATGCCATGAACAAATCATACATAGCTAATGCAAATTTTAAACAAATTCTAATAATTTAAACCATGTCACTGCATTGCAATCATGCAAATGGAGGGTGTGGCTTGCCTGGGATAGATGAAATCACCGGGAAGAAGTGCGAGAAGCTCGCGGAAAGAATCGCCGGAAAACATTCTCTCTCGGAGGTGGCTGATTAAGGGCAAGGGCAAAATGGTCATTTTCATAATGTTAACACATGGTGAAAATGATACCAACAGAATGGGCTCGATGAGACAAAGAAGTGGGCTTTGGAATCACCTCATTTGGAGTTAGGATCAAAAAGATATGAGGTGTTTTCTTCCAGGGACCTATCTATAATGAAAATATTATCAAACAAGGCCTGGACAGAAAAACAGAAAGCGTATTAGAAGGAAATCCGTTTCCTGGAAGAGAAAACGCACTTTCATCTAAAGGAACACGAAATACGCTTTCGGGAAACAGAAGACGAATCCGAAGGATTACGCCTCCACTTATCCACGTCAGCGTATCTGGGGTCCGTGCGTGGAGTGGCTGACGACTGGGGTCGCGGGGCCCACGGCTAGCTGGCTGGGAGGGGCGTCGTCTCCTTCTCCTCGCTCGCGCCCGCTCCTGGCTGAGGCAGAGCCAGCGCCCGACGACAACCGCGGGCAGCTCCGGCCACCTCCTTCACTGTGCGACCTAGCTGTGAGATCAGCAGAGCGAGCTGCACCCGCAGGTACCTCTCATGCATCTCGGGGAGGTTGGAGTCGAGCAGGGTCTCGGCCACGGCAGAAGAGTGCTACGGACGCCATCGAGCACACGGCCACAAGCCACCAGAGGAGGAGATGGAGGTCGGGGCAACCTTGTGGGTGTTGAGGGAGAGCTCTGGTGGTGGAATAAGGCAAGGAGGGGGACGGCTCCGGGCGAGTTGGAGAAGATAGCCGCGGCGGCCATAGTGGCGATGGCGAGCAGGGAGATCATACCATAGGCTAGCTTCTAGGGTTTAGCCTCTACGATCTTGTGGTAGATCAACTCTTGTAATACTCATATTCATCAAGATGAATCAAGCAGGAAGTAGGGTATTACCTCCGTCGAGAGGGCCCGAACCTGGGTAAACATCGTGTCCCCTGCCTCCTGTTACCATCCGCCTTAGACGCCTGATTCGGGACCCCTACCGAGATCCGCCGGTTTTGACACCGACATTGGTGCTTTCATTGAGAGTTCCACTGTGCCGTCACCGTAAGGAAGGATGGCTCGTATCGTTGTCAGGGACAACATCACCTCTGGGGCAGCCCTGGCTGTAGGCCAAACTCTCCGACTAGGCGGCTTCGTCATGACCGCCCGTTCGGCTGTCGCGCCGATGATGACTTCTGAGGTCATCAAAAACAGCCTCCACATCGGCTCGGAACTTGCCGAGCAGATGAATCCAATGGAGCCCTCTTCTCTAAACGAGCTCTTGGACCGCATCACCGCTTTGGGAGTCGCTACGGACTATGATCGGATTGGGCTTAAACCCGACCAAAGGGAGATTAACTCTCCGCCAGTCACCCATCAGATAGCGGTGGTGGAGGAACAATGCAGCAGTTCTTCCTCTATCTTGAGGACGAACCATGTCCGGATTTCCGAGCTCTCCGAGCCGGATACCCGTCTATAGGAGGACATCACCCAAACCCTGAACCTAGAATCAGGCAGCGGGCCAGACCTATTGATACGTCTCCAACGTATCTATAATTTTTGATTGCTCCATGCTATATAATCTACTGTTTTGGACAATATTGGGCTTTATTTTCCACTTCTATATTATTTTTGGGACTAACCTATTAACCGGAGGCACAACCCAGAATTGCTGTTTTTTTGGCTATTTCGGAGTTTCGAAGAAAAGGAATATCAAACGGAGTCGAAACGAAACGAAATCTTCTGGAGAAGTTATTTTTGGAAGGAAAGCAACCGGGGAGACTTGGGATCCACGTCAAAGAAGCAACGAGGAAGGCACGAGGTAGGGGGGCGCGCCCACCCCCCAGGGCGCGCCCACCACCCTCGTGGCTCCCCTGACGTACTTCTTCCTCCTATACATACCCATATACCCTAAAACGATCGGGGAACAGAATAGATCGGGAGTTCCGCCGCCGCAAGCCTCTGTAGCCACCAAAAGTCAATTGGGACCCTGTTCCGGCACCCTGCCGAAGGGGGGGAACCCTCACCGGTGGCCATCTTCATCATCCCGGCGATCTCCATGACGAGGAGGGAGTAGTTCACCCTCGGGGCTGAGGGTATGTAACAGTAACTATGTGTTTGATCTCTCTCTCTCTCTCTCTCTCTCTCTCTCTCTCTCTCTCGTGTTCTTGATTTGGCACGATCTTGATGTATCGTGAGCTTTGTTATTATAGTTGGATCTTATGTTGCTTCACCCCCTCTACTCTCTTGTAATGGATTGAGTTTTCCCTTTGAAGTACTCTTATCGGATTGAGTCTTTAATGATTTGAGAACACTTGATGTATGTCTTATCGTGCGTATCTGTGGTGACAATGGGATATCACGTGATTCACTTGATGTATGTTTTGGTGATCAACTTGCGGGTTCCGCCCATGAACCTATGCATAGGGGTTGGCTGCGTTTTCGTCTTGATTCTCCGGTAGAAACTTTGGGGCACTCTTTGAGGTTCTATGTGTTGGTTGAATAGATGAATCTGAGATTGTGTGATGCATATCGTATAATCATACCCACGGATACTTGAGGTGACATTGGAGTATCTAGGTGACATTAGGGTTTTGGTTGATTTGTATCTTAAGGTGTTATTCTAGTACGAACTCTGGGGTTGTTTGTGACACTTATAGGAATGGCCCATCGGGTTGATTGGAAAGAATAACTTTGAGGTGGTTTCGTACCCTACCATAATCTCTTCGTTTGTTCTCCGCTATTAGTGACTTTGGAGTGACTCTTTGTTGCATGTTGAGGGATAGTCATATGATCCAATTATGTTATTATTGTTGAGAGAACTTTCACTAGTGAAAGTATGAACCCTAGGCCTTGTTTCCTAGCATTGCAATACCATTTACGCTCACTTTTATCATTAGTTACCTTGCTGTTTTTATATTTTCAGATTACAAAAACCTATATCTACCATCCATATTGCACTTATATCACCATCTCTTCGCCGAACTAGTGCACCTATACAATTAACCATTGTATTGGGTGTGTTGGGGACACAAGAGACTCTTTGTTATTTGGTTGCAGGGTTGCTTGAGAGAGACCATCTTCATCCTATGCCTGCCACGGATTGATAAAGCTTTGGTCATCCACTTGAGGGAAATTTGCTACTGTCCTACAAACCTCTGCACTTGGAGGCCCAACAACGTCTACAAGAAGAAGGTTGCGTAGTAGACACCAAGCTCTTTTCTGGCGCCGTTGCCGGGGAGGTTAGTGCTTGAAGGTATATCTTTAGATCTTGCAATCGAATCTTTTTGTTTCTTGTTTTAGCACTAGTTTAGTTTATAAAAGAAAACTACAAAAAAATGGAATTGAGTTTGCCTCATACGCTTCATCTTTTTAATTACTTTCGTAAGTATGATGGAAAGAAAAATTGTGCCAAAGTGTTAGAAGAAGAATGCATTAAAATGTTTGGCACTAGATATTTGTATTATGAGCATGATTGCAATGTTGTTAGTATGAACTCCTTGAATATCCATGATGCTAATGATATGCAAAGCCACAAGCTTGGGGAAGCTATGTTTGATGAAGATGATATTTTTTGTCCCCCAAGCTTTGATGAGCAAATTTACTATGATGAAAGCATGCCTCCTATCTATGATGATTATTGTGATGACACGTATGCTTTAAAGAATAATGATAACCATGAAACTTGTCATCTTGATCTTAATTTTCAATCACATGATAGTTATTTTGTTGAGTTTGCTCCCACTACTATTCATGAGAATAAATTTGCTTATGTGGAGAGTAGTAAATTTTCTATGCTTGTAGATCATGAAAAAATGCTTTTGGTGTTGGTTATGTTGTTGAATTTATTCATGATGCTACTGAAAATTATTATGAGAGAGGATCATATGCTTCTACATATTGCAATAATATCAAGTTTCCTCTCTATGTGCTTAAAGTTTTGAAGTTATACTTGTTTTGCATTTCTATGCTAGTTGATTATTGTTCCCATAAGTTGTTTGTTCACAAAATCCCTATGCATAGGAAGTGGGTTAGACTTAAATGTGCTAGTCATATTCTTCATGATGCTCTCTTTATGTTTCAATTCTTATCTTTTATGTGAGCATCATTGAAATCATCATGCCTAGCTAGGGGCGTTAAACGTTAGCGCTGTGGGAGGCAACCCAATTTTATTTTAGTTTCTTGCTTTTTGGTTCTGTTTAGTCATAAATAATTCATCTAGCTTATGTTTAGATGTGGTTTTGTGTTTTAATTAGTGTTTGTGCCAAGTAGAACCTTTGGGAAGACTTGGGCTGCCTCACGAGATTAGCTGTAAAAAACAGAAACTTTAGCGCTCACGATATTAGCTAAAACTTTTTACTGAAGAGTGCTATTTAGTTGATTCTTTTTGAAGATGATTACTAGAAAAATTCCTCTGGTCCAAAAATTTATTTTAGAATTTTTGGAGTTCCAGAAGTTTGTGTTAGTTACAGATTACTACAGACTGTTCTATTTTTGACATATTCTGTTTTCATTGTGTTGTTTGCTTATTTTGAAGAATCTATGGATAGTAAAATAGTTTATAAACCATAGAGCAGTTGGAATACAGTAGGTTTAACACTAATATTGTTGGGCAACGTAGTAATTTCAAAATTTTCCTACGCACACACAGGACCATGGTGATGGCATAGCAACGAGAAGGGAGAGTGTTGTCTACGTACCCTCGTAGACCAAAGCGGAAGCGATCACAACGTAGAGGAAGTAGTCGTACGTTCTCCTCGCGATCCTGCCGATCCCAGTGCCGTTACTCCGGCACCTCCGAGTCGATGATGACGTAGAGGAAGTAGTCGTACGTTCTCCTCACGATCCAGCCGATCCCAGCGCCGTTACTCCGGCGCCTCCGAGTTCTTGGCACACGTTCAACTCGATGACGCTCCTCGGGCTCCGATCCAGCAAAGCTCCGGGGAGAGGGAGTTCCGTCAGCACGACGGCGTGGTGACGATCTTGATGTTTCACCGACGCATGGCTTCGCCTAAGCACCGCTACGATATGACCGAGGTGGAATATGGTGGAGGGGGGCACCGCACACGGCTAAGGAACGATCTCAAGGATCAACTTGTGTGTCCTTGGTTGCCCCCGTACCCCTGTATTTACCGGAGGGTGGGTGGTGGTGGCCGGCCACAAGGGGGGCGCGCCTTAGGGAGGGGGAAACCTACTCCAAGTAGGTTTCCCTCTCCTTTCCTTATCTTAGTTGGAGGGGGAAGGAAGGAGTACTAGTATTAGGAAGTAGTCCTAGTAGTAGGAATAGGAAGAGGGGGAAGGAGAAAGGAACGGGGGGGCCGGCCCCCTCCCCAATTCGGATTGGGCTTGGGGCGCGCCTCCCTTGTTCCTTCTCTCTTCCTCCTACATGGGCCCAATAAGGCCCATATACCTCCCGGGGTTCGGTAACCTCCGGAGCTCCAAACTTCTCCGGAACCTTTCCGGTGTCCAAATATATCCGTCCAATATATTAATATTTATGTCTCGACCATTTCGAGACTCCTCGTCATGTCCGTGATCATATCCGGGACTCGAACAACCTTGGTACATCAAAATACACAAACTCATAATATAACCGTCATCGAAACCTTAAGCGTGCGGACCCTACGGTTCGAGAACAATGTAGACATGACCGAGACACATCTCCGGTCAATAACCAATAGCGGGACACGGATGCCCATATTGGTTCCTACATTTTCTCTGAAGATCTTTATCGGTCAGACCGCATAACAACATACGTTGTTCCTTTTGCCATCGGTATGTTACTTGCCGAGATTTGATCGTCGGTATCCAATACCTAGTTCAATCTCGTTACTAGCAAGTCTCTTTACTCGTTCCGTAATACATCATCTCACAACTAACTCATTAGTTGCAATGCTTGCAAGGCTTATGTGATGTGTATTACCGAGAAGGCCCAGAGATACCTCTCCAGGCAATCGGAGTGACAAAACCTAATCTCGAAATACGCCAACCCAACAAGTACCTTTGGAGACACCTGTAGTACTCCTTTATGATCACCCGATTACGTTGTGACGTTTGGTAGTACCCAAAGTGTTCCTCCGTAAACGGGAGTTGCATAATCTCATAGTTATAGGAACATGTATAAGTCATGAAGAAAGCAATAGCAATATACTAACCGATCGAGTGCTAAGCTAACGGAATGGGTCATGTCAATCACATCATTCTTCTAATGAGGTGATCCCATTAATCAAATGACAACACATGTCTATGGTTAGGAAACATAACCATCTTTGATTAATGAGCTAGTCTAGTAGAGGCTTACTAGTGACTTATCTGTTTGTCTATGTATTCACACATGTATTATGTTTCCGGTTAATACAATTCTAGCATGAATAATAAACATTTATCATGATATAAGGAAATAAATAATAACTTTATTATTGCCTCTAGGGCATATTTCCTTGAGTCTCCCACTTGCACTAGAGTCAATAATCTAGATTACTCAAGAATGATTCTAACACCCATGGAGTCTTGGTGCTGATCATGTTTTGCTCGTGGAAGAGGCTTAGTCAACGGGTGCGCAGCGTTCAGATCCGTATGTATTTTGCAAATCTCTATGTCTCCCACTTGGACTTGGTCCCGAATGGAATTGAAGCGTCTCTTGATATGCTTGGTCCTCTTGTGAAATCTGGATTCCTTTGCCAAGGCAATTGCACCAAGATTGTCACGAAGATCTTGATCCCGATGCACTAGGTATAACACCTAGATCGGAAATGAACTCTTTCATCCAGACTCCTTCATTTGCTTTGCTTCCGAAGCAGCTATGTACTCCGCTTCACATGTAGATCCCGCCACGACGCTTTGTTTAGAAGCGCACCAACCGACGGCTCCACCGTTTAACAAAAACACGTATCCGGTTTGCGATTTAGAATCGTCCGGATCGGTGTCAAAGCTTACATCGACGTAACCATTTACGACTAGCTCTTTGTCACCTCCATATACGAGAAACATATCCTTAGTCCTTTTCGGTATTTCGGGATGTTCTTGACCGCTGTCGATGATCCACTCTGGATTACTTTGGTACCTTCTGCCAAGCTTACAGCTAAGCATACGTCAGTGCAGTACACGACATTGCATACATGATAGAGCCTATGGTTGAAGCATAGGGAACATCTTTCATTTTCTCTCTATCTTCTGCATGTGGTCGGGCATTGAGTCCGACTCAATCTCACACCTTGTAATGAGGTAAAAAACCTTTCTTTGCACGATCAATTTTGAACTTCTTCAAAACTTTATCAAGGTATGTGCTTTGTGAAAGTCCAATTAAGCGTCTTGATCTATCTCTATAGATCTTGATGCCCAATATGTAAGCAGCTTCACCAAGGTCTTTCATCAAAAAACTCTTGTTCAAGTATCCCTTTATGCTATCCAGAAATTCTATATCATTTCCAATCAGTAATATGTCATCTACATATAATATCGAAATGCTTCTGAGCTCCCACTCACTTTCTTGTAAATACAGGCTTCTCCAAAAGTCTCATATAAACCCAAATACTTTGATCACACTATCAAAGCGTTTATTCCAACTCCGAGATGCTTGCACCAGTCCATAAATGGATCGCTGGAGCTTGCACACTTTGTTAGCTCCCTTTGGATCGATAAAACCTTACGGTTGCATCATATACAACTCTTCTTCCGTAAATCCATTCAGGAATGCGGTCTTTACATCCATTTGCCAAATTTCATAATCATAAAATGCGGCTATTGCTAACATGATTCGGACAGACTTAAGCATCGCTTCTGGTGAGAAGGTCTCATCGTAGTCAATCCCTTGAACTTGTCGAAATCCCTGCGACAAGTCGAGCTTTGTAGACAACAATATTACCGTCGGCGTCGGTCTTCTTCTTGAAGATCCACTTGTTTTCTATTGCTTGCCGACCCTCGGGCAAGTCAACCAAAGTCCACACTTTGTTTTCATACATGGATCCCATCTCAGATTTCATGGCCTCAAGCCATTTTGCGGAATCTGGGCTCACCATCGCTTCTTCATAGTTCGTAGGTTCATCATGATCTAGTAGCATGACTTCCGAGCAGGATTGCCGTACCACTCACAGTGCGGATTTTATTCTGGTTGATCTACGAGGTTACGTAGTAACTTGATCGAAGTTTCATGATCAACATCATCAACTTCCTCACTATTTGGTGTAGATATTGCGAAACTGGTTTACGTGATAAACTACTTTCAAATAAGGGAGAAGGTACGATTCTTGTTGGGGAACGTAGTAATTTCAAAAAATTCCTACGCACGCAAGATCATGGTGATGCATAGCAACGAGAGGGGAGAGTGTATGTCCACGTACCCTCGTGAGACCGTGGCGGAAGCGTTATAACAACGCGGTTGATGTAGTCAGACGTCTTCACGATCCGACCGATCCAAGTACCGAACGTCACGGCACCTCCGAGTTACGCACACGTTCAGCTCGATGGCGATCCCGGACTCCGATCCAGCAAAGTGTCGGGATGAGTTCTCACAAGACGACGGGCGTAGTGATGATGATGATGCTCCACCGACGCAGGGCTTCGCCTAAGCTCCATGACGATATGACTTCTCCGGGCGCAGGCTTCGCCTAAGCTCATGACGATATGACCGAAGTGGAATATGGTGGAGGGGCACCGACACGGCTAAGGAATGATCCGTAGATCAACTTGTGTGTTCTAGGGTGCCCCCTGCCCCCGTATATAAAGGCGCACGGGAGGGGGGGGCCGGCCTAGGAGGAGGCGCACCAAGGGGGGAGTCCTACTCCCACCGGGAGTAGGATTCCCCCTTTCCTAGTCCAACTAGGAAACCTTCCATGTAGTAGGAGTAGGAGAGAAGGAAAGGGAAGGGAAAAGGAAAAGGAAGGAAGGGGGCGGCCTTCCCTAGTCCAATTCGGACCAGACCAAGGGAAGGTGCGGCCACCCTTTAGGCCCTTTTCCTTCTTTCCCGTATGGCCCAATAAGGCCCAATACGTATTCCCGTAACTCTCGGTACTCCGAAAAATACCCGAATCACTCGGAACCTTTCCGAAGTCGAATATAGTCGTCCAATATATCGATCTTTACGTCTCGACCATTTCGAGACTCCTCGTCATGTCCCCGATCTCATCTGGGACTCCGAACTCCTTCGGTACATCAAAACTCATAAACTCATAATATAAGCATCATCGAAACCTTCAGCGTGCGGACCCTACGGGTTCGAGAACTATGTAGACATGACTTAGAACTATTCTCGGTCAATAACCAATAGCGGGACCTGGATGCCCATATTGGCTCCTACATATTCTACGAAGATCTTTATCGGTCAAACCGCATAACAACATCGTTGTTCCCTTTGTCATCGGTATGTTACTTGCGAGATTCGATCGTCGGTATCCAATACCTAGTTCAATCTCGTCACCGGCAAGTCTCTTTACTCGTTCTGTAATGCATCATCCCGTAACCAACTCATTGGTCACATTGCTTGCAAGGCTTATAATGATGTGCATTACCGAGAGGACCCAGAGATACCTCTCCGAGCAATCGGAGTGACAAAACCTAATCTCGAAATCGCCAACCCAACATGTACCTTTGGAAACACCTGTAGTACTCCTTTATAATCACCCAGTTACGTTGTGGACGTTTGGTAGCACCAAAGTGTTCCTCCGTAAACGGAGTTGCATAATCTCATAGTTACAGGAACATGTATAAGTCATGAAGAAAGCAATAGCAACATACTAAACGATCAAGTGCTAGGCTAACGGAATGGGTCATGTCAATCAGATCATTCTCCTAATGATGTGATCCCGTTAATTAAATGACAACTCATGTCTATGGTTAGGAAACATAACCATCTTCGATTAACGAGCTAGTCAAGTAGAGGCATACTAGTGACACTCTGTTTGTCTATATATTCACACATGTATTATGTTTCCGGTTAATACAATTCTAGCATGAATAATAAACATTTATCATGATGTAAGGAAATAAATAATAACTTTATTATTGCCTCTAGGGCATATTTCCTTCAGTTACCTCATCAAGTTCTACTTTCCTCCCACTCACTTCTTTCGAGAGAAACTCCTTCTCTAGAAAGGATCCATTCTTAGCAACAAATGTCTTGCCTTCGGATCTGTGATATAAGGTGTACCCAACTGTCTCCTTTGGGTATCCTATGAAGATACATTTCTCCGATTTAGGTTCGAGCTTATCAGGTTGAAGCTTTTTCACATAAGCATCGCATCCCCAAACTTTAAGAAACGACAACTTTGGTTTCTTGCTAAACCACGATTCATAAGGTGTCGTCTCAACGGATTTTGACGGTGTTCTATTCAGCGTGAATGCGCCGTCTCAAGAGCATAACCCCAAAACGATAGCGGTAAATCTGTAAGAGACATCATAGATCGCACCATATCTAGTAAAGTGCGATTACGACGTTCGGACACACCATTGCGCTGTGGTGTTCCGGGTGGCGTGAGTTGCGACTATTCCGCATTGTTTCAAATGTAGACCAAACTCGTAACTCAAATATTCGCCTCCCAGATCAGATCGTAGAAACTTTATTTTCTTATTACGATGATTTTCAACTTCACTCTGAAATTCTTTGAACTTTTCAAATGTTTAGGACTTATGTTTCATTAAGAAGATATACCCATATCCGCTTAAATCATCTGTGAAGGTGAGAAAATAACGATATCCGCCACGAGCCTCAACATTCATTGGACCACATACATCGGTATGTATGATTTCCAACAAATCTGTTGCTCTCTCCATAGTACCGGAGAAGCGGGTTTTAGTCATCTTGCCCATGAGGCACGGTTACTTAAGTGCCAAGTGATTCATAATCAAGTGACTCCAAAAGTCCATCAAGATGGAGTTTCTTCATGCGCTTTATACCGATATGACCTAAACGGCAATGCCACAAATAAGTCGCACTATCATTATCAACTCTGCATCTTTTGGTTTCAACATTATGAATATGTGTATCACTACTATCGAGATTCATTAAAAATAGACCACTCTTCAAGGGTGCATGACCATAAAAGATATTATTCATATAAATAGAACAACCTTTATTCTACGATTTAAATGAATAACCGTCTCGCATCAAACAAGATCCAGATATAATGTTCATGCTTAGCGGCACCAAATAACAATTATTTAGGTCTAAAACTAATCCCGAAGGTAGATGTAGAGGTAGCGTGCCGACCGCGATCACATCGACTTTGGAACCATTTCCCACGCCGCATCGTCACCTCGTCCTTTGCCGGTGTTCGCAATAATCGTAGTCCACTGTTTGAGTTGCAAATATTAGCAATGAGAACCGGTATCAAATACCAGTGCTCTGCGAGCTCTAGTAAGGTACACATCAATAACATGTATATCACATATACCTTTGTTCACCCTGCCATCCTTCTTATCCGCCAAATACTTGGGGCAGTTACGCTTCCGATGACGATGCCTTGCGGTAGAAGCACTCGATTTCAGGTTTAGGTCCAGACTTGGGTTTCTTCCCTTGAGCAGCAACTTGTTTGCTGTTCTTCTTGAAGTTCCCCTTCTTCTTCCCTTTGCCCCTTTTCTTGAAACTAGTGGTCTTGTTGACCATCAACACTTGATGCTCTTTCTTGATTTCTACCTCCGCGGCTTTTAGCATTGCGAAGAGCTCAGGAATTGTCTTAGTCATCCCTTGCATATTATAGTTCATCACGAAGCTCTTGTAGCTTGGTGGCGGTGATTGGAGAATTACATCAATGACACTATCATCCGGAAGATTAACTCCGGCTGAATTAAGTGATTATTATACCCGGACATTTTGAGTATGTGCTCCTTGTAACTGTTTTCCTCCATCTTGCAGCTATAGAACTTATTGGAGACTTCATATCTCTCAATCAGGGCATTTGCTTGAAATATTAACTCCAACTCTTGGAACATCTCATATGCTCCATGACGTTCAAAACGTCGTTGAAGACCCGGTTCTAAGCCGTAAAGCATGGCACCTTGAACTATAGAGTAGTCATCGACTTTGCTCGCCAGACGTTCACAACTTCGGCGTTGCTCTCGCAAAGAGTTCGGCACCCAGCGGTGCTTCCAGACGTAATTCTTGTGCAGCAATGAGGATAATCCTCGGTTTACGGACCCGATCCGTGTAATTGCTACCATCATCTTTCAACTTTGCTTTCTCAAGGAACGCATTAAAATTCAACGGAACAACAAAGACGAGCCATCTATCTACAAGAAACATAGACAAGCAAAATACTATCGGTACTAAGTTCATGATAAATTTAAGTTTTAATTAATCATATTACTAAAGAACTCCCACTTAGGCAGACATCTCTCTAGTCATCTAAGTGATCACGTGATCCAAATCAACTAAACCATAACCGATCATCACGTGAGATGGAGTAGTTTTCAATGGTGAACATCTTATGTTGATCATATCTACTATATGACTCACGCTCGACCTTTCGGTCTCCGTGTTCGAGGCCATATCTGCATATGCTAGGCTCGTCAAGTATAACTTTGAGTATTCTGCGTGTGCAAAACTGGCTTGCACCCGTTGTAGATGGACGAGAGCTTATCACACCCGATCATCACGTGGTGTCTCGGCACGCATTTAACTTTGGCAACGGTGCATACTCGGGGAGAACACTACTTGATAATTTTAATGAGAGATCATCTTAAAATGCTACCGTCAATCAAAGCAAAATAAGATGCATAAAGGATAAACATCACATGCAATCAATATAAGTGATATGATATGGCCATCATCATCTTGTGCTTGTGATCTCCATCTTCGAAGCACCGTCATGATCACCATCGTCACCGGCGCGACACCTTGATCTCCATCGTAGCATCGTTGTCGCCACGCCATCTATTGCTTCTACGACTATCGCTACCGCTTAGTGATAAAGTAAAGCAATTACAGGCGTTTGCATTTCATACAATAAAGCGACAACCATATGGCTTTCGCCAGGTTGCGATAACTTCGGTTACAAAACATGATCATCTCATACAATAAAATATAGCATCACGTCTTGACCATATCACATCACAACATGCCCTGCAAAAACAAGTTAGACGTCCTCTACTTTGTTGTTGCAAGTTTTACGTGGCTGCTACGGGCTGAGCAAGAACCGTTCTTACCTACGCATTAAAACCACAACGATACTTCGTCAAATAGACTCCGTTTTAACCTTCTCAAGGACAGGGCGTAGCCATACTCGGTTCAACTAAAGTGAGAGAGACATACACCCGCCAGCCACCTTTAAGCACGAGTGCTCATAACGGTGAAACCAGTCTCGCGTAAGCGTCTGGCGTAATGTCGGTCCGGGCCGCTTCATCTCACAATACCGCTGAACCAAAGTATGACATGCTGGTAGGCGGTATGACTTGTATCGCCCACAACTCGCTTGTGTTCTACTCGTGCATATGACATCAACGCATAAAACCAGGCTCGGATGCCTTTGTTGGGCAACGTAGTAATTTCAAAATTTTCCCACGCACACGGGACCATGGTGATGGCATAGCAACGAGAAGGGAGAGTGTTGTCTACGCACCTCGTAGACCAAAGCGAAGCGATCACAACGTAGAGGAAGTAGTCGACGTTCTCCTCGCGATCCTGCCGATCCGGATGCCGTTACTCCGGCACCTCCGAGTCGATGATGACGTAGAGGAAGTAGTCAGACGTTCTCCTCGCGATCCAGCCGATCCCAGCGCCGTTACTCCGGCGCCTCCGAGTTCTTGGCACACGTTCAGCTCGATGGCGCTCCTCGGGCTCCGATCCGGCAAAGCTCGGGAGAGGGAGTTCCACAAGACGACGGCGTGGCAGGACGATCTTGATGTTTCACCGACGCAGGGCTTCGCCTAAGCACCGCCACTGATATGACCGAGGTGGAATATGGTGGAGGGGCACCGCACACGGCTGAGGAACGATCTCAAGGATCAACTTGTGTGTCCTAGGGTGCCCCCACCCCGTATATAAAGGAGGGAGGGAGGAGGTGGCCGGCCACAAGGGGGCGCGCCATAGGGAGGAAACCTACTCCAAGTAGGTTTCCTCTCCTTTCCTTATCTTATTTGGAGGGGAAGGAAGGAGTACTAGTATTAGGAAGTAGTACTAGTAGTAGGAATAGGAAGAGGGGAAGGAGAAAGGAAGGGGCCCCTCCCCAGTCGGATTGGGCTTGGGGGCGCGCCTCCCTTGTTCCTTCTCTCTTCCTCCTACATGGGCCCAATAAGGCCCATATACCTCCCGGGGTTCGGTAACCTCCGGAGCTCCAAACTTCTCCGGAACCTTTCCGTGTCCAAATATATCCGTCCAATATATTAATCTTTATTTCTCGACCATTTCTAGACTCCTCGTCATGTCCGTGATCATATCCGGACTCGAACAACCTTCGGTACATCAAAATACACAAACTCATAATATAACCGTCATCGAAACCTTAAGCGTGCGGACCCTACGGTTCGAGAACAATGTAGACATGACCGAGACACATCTCCGGTCAATAACCAATAGCGGGACCTGGATGCCCATATTGGTTCCTACATTTTCTACGAAGATCTTTATCGGTCAAACCGCATAACAACATACGTTGTTCCTTTTGTCATCGGTATGTTACTTGCCCGAGATTCGATCGTCGGTATCCAATACCTAGTTCAATCTCGTTACTAGCAAGTCTCTTTACTCGTTCCGTAATACATCATCTCACAACTAACTCATTAGTTGCAATGCTTGCAAGGCTTATGTGATGTGTATTACCGAGAAGGCCCAGAGATACCTCTCCGAGCAATCGGAGTGACAAAACCTAATCTCGAAATACGCCAACCCAACAAGTACCTTTGGAGACACCTGTAGTACTCCTTTATGATCACCCAGTTACGTTGTGACGTTTGGTAGTACCCAAAGTGTTCCTCCGGTAAACGGGAGTTGCATAATCTCATAGTTATAGGAACATGTATAAGTCATGAAGAAAGAAATAGCAATATACTAAACGATCGAGTGCTAAGCTAACGGAATGGGTCATGTCAATCACATCATTCTTCTAATGAGGTGATCCCATTAATCAAATGACAACACATGTCTATGGTTAGGAAACATAACCATCTTTGATTAATGAGCTAGTCTAGTAGAGGCTTACTAGTGACTTATCTGTTTGTCTATGTATTCACACATGTATTATGTTTCCGGTTAATACAATTCTAGCATGAATAATAAACATTTATCATGATATAAGGAAATAAATAATAACTTTATTATTGCCTCTAGGGCATATTTCCTTCAAATATAAATACAGAATGAGTTCATTACAGTAACTTGAAGTGGTGTTTTGTTTTCTTTTGCTAACGGAGCTTACGAGTTTTTTGTTAAGTTTTGTGTTGTGAATTTTTCAAGTTTTGGGTAATGATTCGATGGAATATGGAATAAGGAGTGGCAAGAGCCTAAGCTTGGGGACACCCAAGGCACCCCAATGTAATATTCAAGGATAACCAAGCGTCTAAGCTTGGGGATGCCCCGGAAGGCATCCCCTCTTTCGTCTTCGTTCATCGGTAACTTTACTTGGAGCTATATTTTTAGTCACCACATGATATGTGTTTTGCTTGGAGCGTCATTTTATTTTATTTAGCTTTGCTTGCTGTTTGAATAAAGTACTAAGATCTGAAATTATTAAATGGGAGAGTCTTCAGATAGTTGCATAATTATTCAACTACTCATTGATCTTCACTTATATCTTGCGGAGTAGTTTGTCGTTTGCTCTAGTGCTTCACTTATATCTTTTAGAGCACAATGGTGGTTCTATTTTGAAGAAATAGATGAACTCTCATGCTTCACTTAGATTATTTTGAGAGTCTTAAATAGCATGGTAATTTGCTTGAATAATCCTAATATGCTAGGTATTCAAGAATAGTAAAAACTTTCTTATGAGTGTGTTGAATACTAAGAAAAGTTTGATGCTTGATAATTGTTTTGAGATATGGAGGTAATAATATCAAAGTCGTGCTAGTTGAGTAGTTGTGAATTTGAGAAATGCTTGTGTTGAAGTTTGCAAGTCCCGTAGCATGCACGTATGGTAAACGTTTATGTAACAAATTTGAAACATGAGGTGTTCTTTGATTGTCTTCCTTATGAGTGGCGGTCGGTGACGAGCGATGGTCTTTTACTACCAATATATCCCCCTAGGAGCATGCACGTAGTGCTTTGGTTTTTGATGGCTTGTAGATTTTTTCAATAAGTATATGAGTTCTTTATGACTAATGTTGAGTCCATGGATTATACGCAGTCTCACCCTTCCATCATTGCTAGCCTCTTGATGCCGTGCATTGCCCTTTCTCACATTGAGAGTTGGTGCAAACTTGGCGGTGCATCCAAACCCCGTGATATGATACGCTCTTTCACACATAAACCTCCTTATATCTTCCTCAAAACAGCCACCATACCTACCTATTATGGCATTTCCATAGCCATTCCGAGATATATTGCCATGCAACTTTCCACCATACCGTTCTTCATGACACATTCATCATTGTCACATTGCTTAGCATGATCATGTAGTTGGGATAGTATTTGTGGCAAAGCCACCGTTCATAATTCTTTCATACATGTCACTCTTGGTTCATTGCATATCGGTACACACGGAGGCATTCATATAGAGTCATACTTTGTTCTAGTATCGAGTTGTAATCATTGAGTTGTAAATAAATAGAAGTGTGATGATCATCATTTAATAGAGCATTGTCCCAAAAAAAGGAAGAGAAAGGCCAAAGAAAAAAAAGGCCCAAAAAAAGGGGGCAATGCTACTATCCTTTTTTCCACACTTGTGCTTCAAAGTAGCACCATGTTCTTCATATAGCGAGTCTCATATATTGTGCTTCAAAGTAGCACCATGTTCTTCATATAGAGAGTCTCTTGTTTTGTCACTTTCATATACTAGTGGGAATTTTTCATTATAGAACTTGGCTTGTATATTCCAACAATGGGCCTCCTCAAGTGCCCTAGGCCTTCGTGAGCAAGCAAGTTGGATGCACACCCACTTAATTTCTTTTGTTGAGCTTTCATACATTTATAGCTCTAATGCATCTGTTGCATGGCAATCCCTACTCCTTGCATTAACATCAATTGATGGGCATCTCCGTAGCCCGTTGATTAGCCTCGTTGATTAGCCTCGTTGATGTAAAGACCTTCTCCTTTTTTGTCTTCTCCACATAACCCCCATCATCATATTCTATTCCACCCATAGTGCTATGTCCATGGCTCGCGCTCATGTATTGCGTGAAGGTTTATAAGTTTGAGATTATTAAAGTATGAAACAATTGCTTGGCTTGTCATCGGGGTTGTTCATGATGAGAGCATTCTTGTGACGAAAATGGAGCATGACTAAACTATATGACTTTGTAGGGATGAACTTTCTTTGGCCATGTTATTTTGAGAGGACATAATTGCTTAGTTAGTATGCTTGAATTATTATTGTTTTATGTCAATATGAACTTTTATCTTGAACCTTTCGGATCTGAATATTCATATCACAATTAAGAATAATTACAATGAAATTATGCCAACTAGCATTCCACATCAAAAATTATCTTTTTTATCATTTACCTACTCAAGGACGAGCAGGAATTAAGCTTGGGGATGCTTGATACGTCTCCAACGTATCTATAATTTTTGATTGCTCCATGCTATATTATCTACTGTTTTGGGCAATTTTGGGCTTTATTTTCCACTTTTATATTACTTTTGGGACTAACCTATTAACCGGAGGCCCAACCCAGATTTGCTGTTTTTTTGCCTATTTCAGTATTTCGAAGAAAAGGGATATCAAACAGAGTCAAAACGGAACGAAATCAACTGGAGAAGTTATTTTTGGAAGGAAAGCTACCGGGTGGACTTGGACCCCACATCAAGGAAGTAACGAGGAAGCCACGAGGGTGGGGGGCGCGCCCCCTGCCTCGTGGGGCCCTCATGGCTCCCCTGACGTGCTTCTTCCGCCTATATAACTCCGCGTACCCTAAATCTTCCAGAACAGAGATCAGATCGGGAGTTCCGCCGCCGCAAAACCTCCAGAGCCACCAAAAACCAATCGGGACCTGTTAAGCACCGCCAGAGGGGAACCCTCACCGGTAGCCATCTTCATCATCCCGGCTCTCTCCATGACGTGGAGGGAGTAGTTCACCCTCGGGGCAGAGGGTATGTACTAGTAGCTATGTGTTTGATCTCTCTCTCTCCTGTGTTCTTGATTTGGCACAATCTTGATGTATCGCGAGCTTTGCTATTATAGTTGGATCTTATGTTTCTTCTCCCCCTCTACTCTCTTGTAATGAATTGAGTTTTCCCCTTGAAGTAATCTTATCGGATTGAGTCTTTAAAGATCACGAGAACACTTGATGTATGTCTTGTCGATGCGTGTCTGTGGTGACAATGGGATATCACGTGATTCACTTGATGTATGTTTTGGTGATCAACTTGCGGGTTCCGCCCATGAACCTATGCATAGGGGTTGGCACACGTTTTCGTCGTGATTCTCTGGTAGAAACTTTGGGGCAGTCTTTGAGGTTCTATGTGTTGGTTTGAATAGATGAATTGAGATTGTGTGATGCATATCGTATAATCATACCCACGGATACTTGAGGTGACAATGGAGTATCTAGGTGACATTAGGGTTTTGGTTGATTTATGTCTTAAGGTGTTATTCTAGAAATGCGAACTCTAGGGCTGTTTGTGACACTTATAGGAATAGCCCAAGGATTGATTGGAAAGAATAACTTTGAGGTGGTTTCGTACCCTACCATAATCTCTTCGTTTGTTCTCCACTATTAGTGACTTTGGAGTGACTCTTTGTTGCATGTTGAGGGATAGTTATATGATCCAATTATGTTATTATTGTTGAGAGAACTTGCACTAGTGAAAGTATGAACCCTAGGCCTTGTTTCCTAGCATTGCAATACCGTTTACGCTCACTTTTACCACTTGTTACCTTGCTTTTTTATATTTTCAGATTACAAAAACCTTTATCTACCATCCATATTGCACTTGTATCACCATCTCTTCGCCGAACTAGTGCACCTATACAATTTACCATTGTATTGGATGTGTTGGGGACACAAGAGACTCTTTGTTATTTGGTTGCAGGGTTGCTTGAGAGAGACCATCTTCATCCTACGCCTCCCACGGATTGATAAACCTTATGTCATCCACTTGAGGGAAATTTGCTACTGTCCTACAAACCTCTACACTTGGAGGCCCAACAACGTCTTCAAGAAGAAGGTTGCGTAGTAGACATCAATTCCATCCTCCCATCATGCGGCTGTCTTACATGAAAGTAGTGCTCTTCAGTATCATGCATCAATGAGTACTGAAGAGCAAATTTTATTCCTTTTTCTTGTGGGTTTGACTTGACAAGGCAAAATCAAAAAAGAGGAAGGAAAAGAGTAAGGAAGGCGATGATGGTGGTCCTCTAACGACAACGTAAGCGGAGCGTCTGTCACGGATTCTCCTTGTCTTGCTAGTGCATTACAAGTTCCAAGTCTCCGCTCCCCTACTCCACCATCCAAGGTGCATGCTCTAACTTGGCAGTGTGATATCTGGTTGCATGTTGCATATGGTGTCTAGCTTGTATTTCTCCTAATTAGTGTAAATTGCATCTGCTTAGCTTACAAATGATACGTGTGAATATGACACGCTTTCCTGTTTTTGGTACATACTATATCTGTCTATCACACCATGTTCTTACATGAAACTACTCTTCTTGTGTATCCTGCGTCAGTCAAATGATGGGACACCTTTAAGTTGGCAGTGTGATATTGGTTTGCGTCTTGAATATGATTTCTAGCATGTAGTGCTTCTAGTTTGATGAACGCCACCTATAACGAGACAGTTTTTAACTTGGCAGAGTGATATTGATTGCACCTTCCATATGTTGTCTAGCTTGCAGTGCTTCTAATTTGTTGAAGTGCCTTCTGCTTGGTTACCACATCATAGGTGTGAATATGTCAAGCCGTCTAGTTTTTCGTACATATTCCATCCTCGTATCGTGAATTTGCCTTTCATCAGAGTAGTGTTCGTCAGTATCATGCATGAATGAGTTCTGAAGAGCGAATTTTATTCTTATTCCTTTTTCTTGTCGGTTTGACCTTATAATGCAAAATCAATAAAGCGGAAGGAAATTGGTAAGGCATTGGATGATGGTGGTCCTTCCGAACAACTGAAACAGAGGGTCTCTGCAGATTCTACTCCGCCATCCTCCCAACAAGATTCGCAAGACAACGCAAGGCTAGATAGTCAACGTAGTTGTGTAGATGATGAGCACATCTCCCCTACTCCACCATCACAGGTGCTTGCTCTAACTTGGCACTATTATATGTGGTTGCATGTTGTGTATGATGTCTAGCTTGTATTGCTTCTAACTTTGATGAATTGCATCTGCTTACTTTACACATAATGCCTGTGAATGTGACATGTGTTCCTGTTTCTAGAACATACTATATCTGATTACACCATGTTCTTACATCAGACTAATGTTCTTGCATATCCCGCATCAGTCACTTATGATAAGGCACCTTTAAGTCACCACTGTGATATTGGTTGTGTCTTGCATATGATTTCTAGCAAGTACTGCTTCTATTTTGTTGAAACGCCAGATAGTTTGAACTTGGCAAAGTGATATTGGTTGCACCTTTCATATGGTGTCTAGCTTGCAGTGCTTCTAATTTGTTGAAATGCCTTCTGCTTAGTTACCACATCATAGGTGTGGATATATCACGCCGTCATGTTTTTCGTACATATTCCATCCTCGTATCATGTGTTTGCGGTTCATTCGAGTAGTGTTCGTCAGCATCATCCATGAATGAGTTCTGAAGAGCAAATTTTATTCCTTTTTCTTATCGGTTTGACTTCACAATGCAAAATCAATAAAGCTAAAGGAAATTAGTCCGGTAGTGGATGATGGTGGTCCTTGAACCTTTCGAACAGAGGGTCTCTACAGATTCTACTCCGCCATCCTACCAACAAGATTCGCAAGACCACACAAGGCTGGACAGTCAACGTAGTTGTGTAGATGATGAGCACATCTCACCTACTCCACCACCACATGTGCTTGCTCTAACTTGGCACTATTATATGTGGTTGCATGTTGCGTATGATGTCTAGCTTGTATTGCTTCTAACTTTGTTGTATTGCATCTGCTTACTTTACACATAATGCATGTGAATATGACACATGTTCCTGTTTCTAGAACATACGTGTAGATGATGAGCACATCTCCCCTACTCCACCATCACAGGTGCTTGCTCTAACTTGGAACTATTATATGTGGTTGCGTGTTCCATATGATGTCTAGTTTGTATTGCTTCTGATTTTGTTGAACTGCATCTGCGTAGCTTACAACTTATACCTGCAACGGTCACTTACCCATAAGACACATTTAACTTGGGAGTGTGATGTAGTTTGCCTCTTGCATTGTCTTCTAGCCTGTACTGCTTGTAATTTCTTGAAATGGCACTTACGACGAGACACTTTTTACCTGATAGAGTGATATTGGTTGCATGTTCATATAGTGCCTAGCTTTCATTTCTTCTAATTTTGTCGAAATGCCTTACGCTTCTTGTTTTTCATACATATTCCATCCTCCTATCGTAAATGCGAATATGCAATGATGTCTTTTTGTATATATTCCATCCTCCTATCCTGCGCTTGCCTTACATCAAAGTAGTGTTAAATACGTATCATGCATCAACCAGTTATGCAGAGCTAATTTTATTCATCTTCTTTTGGTTTTGACTTCATAAGGCAATATCAGAAAATAGGAAGGAAAAGAGTAAGTTAGGGGATGTTGGTGGTCCTTCGGACCGACGCAAACAGAGAGTCTCTAGATTTGCCACTGCTAGTGCTAATGAAGTTGAAGTCCCAAGTCTACATGATGAGTTCATCTCCCGTACTCCACCATTGCAGGTGCTTGCTCTAAGTTGATAGTGTGATAATTGGTTTCATGTTGCATATGTTGTCTAGCCTGTATTTCTTCTATTTTGATTAAATTGCACCTGCTGAGTTTATACGTTATACATGTGTATATGACATGCCTTTCTGTGTCTAGAATACACTTCATATATCAATCATACCATGTTCTTACATCAAAGTATTGTTGTTGTGTATCCCGCATCAGTCACTCATGATTGGATGCTTTTAACATGGCAGTTTGATAGTGGTTGCATCTTGCATTGATTTCTACATTGTACTGCTTCTAATTTTACGAAATGCCACTTATGACACAACACTTTTAACTAGGCAGAGTGATATTGGTTGCATCTTTCATATGGTGTCTAGCTTGCATTACTTATATTTCTTGAAAATCCTTCTGCTTAGTTTACACATCATAGCTGTGAATATGTCACGCCGTCCTGTTTTTCTTACATATTCCATCCTCATACGGTTGTCTTACATCAAAGTATTGTTTGTCTGTATCATGCATCAATGAGTTCTGAAGAGCGATTCTATTATTTTGTGTTGTGGGTATGCCTTGACATGGCAAAGTCAAAAAAGAGCAAGGAAAAGAATATAGTAGGGAATGTTGTTACTCGTCGGGTGAAACAGAAAAAGGATCTTCCCTCGAGATTCTGCTGGTACTTATAGTGCAGTAGAAGGTCTAAGTCCACCGGCTAAATCTACAAACACAGTATCACCTGCTCCACCGGCTGCAGCATCCGCACTGTACCAGTATCTCAACGAGTTACTCGTTCGTTTGCTCCGGAACTGGCCAGTTCCCAAGCTGCATTCACACCTAACACTACTTCCAAAGCACTGTTGACACAACATGACTTGGCAAGATCAGATGAACCTCATGAGCATCGACATCAAGACGGTACCTGACTGAGTCAAGTTGCAGTTGCCTGCTCCTTTATATGTACTCTCACAGTTTGATGTGCACTAACACTTTCCATATTCGTTGTTGAACTAGCACCACAGTGCAAGCGGAAACAGACATCAGAGATAATGCTTGACAAATTAACAAAATCTAAAGGAGGAAGAATGGAGATCCATTTTGAGGTAGGTTTAAAAAGGCCACGTGATGCTACAGAGTCAGCCAAGTTAGTATCAGAGGCAACCATTGCCATTAGGTGTCATGCACGTATCCTCCCAACGTGGATCCGATACAGGAATGAGAAAGACAATACCCAGTTTAACACCTTCCTTGACCATTTATCCGTAAGTAATGTTATTCATCGCAATTTGTAATATTGTCTTGCTCTGTGCCATACTTTCTAGCTTCCTCCTAATAAGACTCACATTCTTTTTTCAACAGATGAGGTTCAAGTTGGATCCGAAAGATGATGCAACTAAACAAGCATGCACTCATGTTCTTCGATTACGCTTTCTGTGGCGATGTCGGTACCACCTTAGAAAATCTCACTTTGAAGGCAAGGCTAACAATGAAATCGCCCAAACATCTCGATGGAATATATTACAGATGAATCTTTGGACAGCCCTTGTTAAACACCGTGCGATCCAAAGTATCAGGTAGGGTATATGTATTTGATCAGACCACATATTGAACTTGTATTTATGTATGTGCCTTACAAGTGTATCTTCTTCTAGGCTAACTGTTTGAAGAACAAGACCAACCATTTTAAAGTGAAATTCCAACAGACAATAGGATCTCGTAGCTATATTGCTGCTATGAGGCTCTTGTAAATAGCTGCTACTTCCTTCTTTTTATGTGCCATATTATCGTATATTTATTGACTTGTTCGGAGGAAAACCCGTGCGGACCAAAAGAACACGAACCGAATGCGGTGAAAATCCTCAAGGATTGCCACACGACAAGATGAAGGACATGAGCACACCAGTTTAGGCCCATTGTTGTAAGTCCTTACTCCTCCCGCCTTTGAACCGATTAGTGCTTGTGATGTGTTCATTTAACTACTTGGTTTGCAGCCAATGTTAGTTACTCGGTTCACTTTTATACACAGTTGTCTTAACGTATCATTTCACCTTACATGGTTTAAAAAAGATGAAGGATATTATTTTGGTCTTGATCTGTAATCTAGTTGTGATGTTCACGTGCGCACACAATGATAGAATAGCCTGTTTGTTTTATATCTGTTTGCCCATGATATGAATGATGTCATACTATGTTCATCCTACTTTAAACCATGTCTCTTTATCCTTAGATGTCAACGAATGTGAGGAAATAGACAATACAGTAGGCATGCTACATGGACATATGTTCCAAAAGTGATTTTATTATGTAGTTGGAACTACAACACATGCTAATGTATTGCAGTAGTTCACCAAAATAAGTTATGTATAAACATGAAACCTACTTTGTTTGTTTTTGTCTCATTAGTAACTTATCTGTACACTAACCTACAAGTTCAAACTTTCAGCAAGCTATGGAACAAATGATTGAACAACCACAACCACCTAAAGGTGACGAGGCTACCACAAGCACAATGTCACCTCTTCTTTGCGATCGTCGGTATCTCTCCACTAACGGTGCAAAAAGCACCTTCTGCGTAATTCGAGTTGGTTGTGAAGGTAACCTCGTTCAAATCGCCCTCTTGAACAAAATCTTCCGGCTAGGCAGTGATATATTCGTGCTCCAGACACAAGTCCAATCCCTAATGGACGTTGTGTCGGAAACAAAAATAGTGGTTGACAAATGTCGTGACGATATGAATGGTTTTGAAACCAGACTATCAGACATTTGCTTCGTTGTTCAAGAGCAATGGCGAAAAAAGGGGAAGATCGTCTTTGCTCCATCAGATTCTGACTGAAACATAAGCACTCAGGTCAAATGATCTGTGCTTCTATACATCGATGGTGCTTTTTATACGCAAGGATCTGTAAAATTTATGCCAACGGGCCTTTTTTGTATGGTTGGAATTTATTTTGTTGTGATACAACATTTATGATCTTGCCAAAGGCTGCGATAATTACAACGCTATTTTTATATAGTGTAGGTTTATCTTAGTAATGTATTCGGCCGAAAGCTTCGTAGGAGCCCAACATGCCAACATTCGTCGGGCCCATTCCAATTGGGCTAAAAACGATTCTGGGCCGAAATTTGCATGTAGCCCAATAAAAATAGCTAGGCCTAAATCAGCATAAGCTTTCATATTTTTCTTGTAGGCTTGTGCACATAGTGGGCCTCTAACTGGCCTAAATATAATTTGAGCCCTCAGTAATAATAGGCCGTTTACATGTGTAAATATCTCGAGCCCCAAAAAACATGGGCCTTTAATAGGCCGAAAGTAAGATTGGGCCCTGATTATGCCAAATAACCCACTGGTCTTAGCAGGCCGAAATGGTGGCCCATTTACAATGCGGATCATCCACAGGCGAAATTGACAATTAAATAAATGCGTCGACCTACTACACGGGCCTTTAACAGGCCAGAAGTTCGGTCGGGCTTGATTAAGGTCATTTTTATATGGGCCGTTAGTAGGCCTGATGTGGCGTTGGACCACATATGGCCCATGGATTTCACCCGACGTTAACAGGCCGAAAGTCACAACAGGCTGAAAGTGGCCCAAATTTGTAGTGGGCCTCTAACAGGCCGAATGTCATACATGGCCGAATATGACCCATATCCTTCATGATCGTTTATGGGCCAAAAGTTTCAATGGTCTATAAATGGGTCCAAATGAAGCAGGACCTTTAATAGGTCGGAAACACACCGGGTCGTAATTCGGCCCAAATTCTTAGCGGACTGTTAACGGGCCAGAAGTGACCATGGGCCGCGATGATGACAAATTTAGGACGGGTCATTGACGGGCCGATTTGACACTAACCGTACGGGCCTTAATTGAGATGTTGGGCCTTTAGCTGGGCCGGCCCATTATGGTCAGCAAAATCTTATGGGCCTTTAGCTGGGACGGCCCATTATGGCCCGCAAAATCTTGTGGGCCTTTAGTTGGGCCGGCCCATTATGGCCCGCTAAATCTTGTGGGCCTTTAGTTGGGCCGGCCCATTTAATCTTTATGGGCCACTTTTGGGCCGGTCCACGTGTCAACATATCATAGGCGCATCTCCCCCATTGGATGAGTGACACCTGTGCCAACATGGAGCCGACACGTGGTTCCATCAGCCAATGAGAATTTTACACGTGGAAAATCGGCATTGGTCGTGGCTGTTAGCTGGTTATCGGATCCAAAACCGGACCCGATAGCTTAACGGCGTCCCGTTACGGTGGATGCCACGTGTCGGTCACCCTTGACGAAAGCACTTCTATGACGCTACGATTTATCGTCATGGAAGTGGACACTTCCGTTATGATAATTTTGGTAATGTCATGAAACACTTCTCTGACGACAGGTATGACTATCTTGATTCTGTCATAAAATCGTCATGGATGTACATGCATGACAGAAAACGTGACCTACTGTGACAAACACGTATCATCACAGGAGTGCATTTTTTTGTAGTGAGTAGTCCCTTATTGATTTGGTTTACCTACCAGAGATGACCCCTAAAAATGTGTGAAGACAAGACAATGATGGTTCGTGAAGACATTCACGATGAAGATTATGACATGTGAAGACATTCACTTGAAGACTATGGAGTGCGAAGACATAGTTATTTCATAGTTTTCTTTTCTTCTTTGTTGAGTCATAGGAACCACCGTACTGTTAAGTGGGGTCCAAGTGAACAAAGTCAGAGTGACTGATGTGATGCTCAACCAAAATCCTATGTCTTCGAGCGAAGACCATGAGAGCATATCTTATCCAGAGTTGGATGAGTCAGCTTTACTTGTAGCCCAAGTGAAGCTGCCGCGTGTGTTTGAAATCCGACCGTTGGACACGTGTCGGTTCCTTAGTGACCCAGGGCCATTTCGGACATATCAGGTCGGGTTGCCTCATGGCTATAAATAGCCCACCCCATACACTATAAATTGGTGGTTGCTCAGAATTAGTGCACGACTTTTGTCGTTTGAGAGCAACCCACCTCCGAAGCATTTGAGAGAGAGATCCTTGCGAGGACAAAGCCCAAAACACCCAGAGCCAAAGAGTGTTAGGCATCACTTTGAAGTCTTTACATCGCGTGATCTGAAGACTTGTTACACTTGAGGACTGTGAATCCTCCAGCCGGTTAGGCGTCGCATTCTGAGCATCCAAGAGTCATTGTGGATCGCCGGTGAACAAAGTCTGTGAAGGTTTGCAAGTCTACCTTGAAGACTTACCAGAGTGATTGAGTGAGGACTGGGGGTCCTTAGCTCAAGGGGAATAAGATGAAGATGTGATCTTCTGAGTTAAATCTTAGCCTCCCTAACTAGACGTACAGTTGTCACAGCAACTGGAACTGGTCTACCAAATCCTTGTCTTCACCAAGCAACTGGTTCTATCCCCCACTTCCCTTTACTTTTCAGTTTGTCTTCATGAAGTCATTGCTTGCTTGTCTGATCTGATTGACTTCACTGTGTGAAGACTATTTACTGTTTGGCATCATACTGTCTTCCATCCTGATCCATACTACCTGGCTGCTGATAGTCTTCGTACTTTCACTACATTGCTTACTTGATTATGGCTTGTCTAGTGTAGTCTATCTTCCGCTGCATATCAATAGGTTTATTTCATCTGTTTGTATTCAAAGACCTCGTGTTTTGAAGACTTTTATAAAAATCGCCTATTCACCCCCCTCTAGTCGATAACTAGCACTTCCACTCGCAGTCCATAGCAAAATACGGGAGTCCACGGAGATGGCAACGGAAGCAGAGATCCTAGGATGCGTACTATACTATGCCATAACTTGGGTCGGGCCTAAAAAGCCTGTAGCAGAAAACCTAGGCCTGGCCCGGCCTTCGAGCCTAGATTTGAGGCCCAAATCTGGCCCATCAATGGAAAAGCATGTTGGGCCTCTTCCCTAAAACACACGTATGCCAAGCCCAAGCCTGGCCCAACCTGGCATTCGGGCTCAAAATCTAGTCCCAAGCTCATCACATGGCGGGTCGGGCCGGTCGGGCTGGGTTTCCCATGGCTAGGTATAATGCATACTCTCTGGTTCACCTGGCCCATGAAATAGCACTGCAGAGTTGCTAAAAAAACGAAATGCCACCGCAGTTAATTTGGGAGTTAGAAAAACTAAAAGAAAAACCTAAATCCTAAAAAGTGCAGCTGTGCTCGTTTGCATCCTCGAGCGCACACGTCTCTGCGCCGTCGGATCGTCATCGCGTACACCAGGCACCGCGCTGTCTATTCGCATCGCGCGCGCAGGTGGCACCTGGTCGGCCCGTCGCCCATTGGGTGGGAGCGTCGGTTCCGGGTCCCACCACTCCCCCTCCTCTCGCTTTGAACTATTCAACCCACTTCTCTCTCTCAATCCCCCCAAATCCCGCAATCTCTCTGCCCCGAATCCGCCACCAACCGTTCGTCGCGCCGGGGTGGGTAGCCAGCGCCGATGGCGGCGATTCTGGCGCTGGGGACGCTATCCAGCGGCAGCGGCAGTCTTGGCTGAGTTTACTGGTGAGGGGAGGTAGCCAGCGACGGCCGATTATGGGCGGCGATTCTGGCGCTGAGGGACGCTAGCGGCGCTGGCGACCAGTCTTGAGCTGAGTTCTTGGCGAGGGGAGGTAGCGGCGCTGGCGGCACCAGTCTGCTGCGTTTCCTGTTACCGAAAGAGGAGAAGTAGGTTGTCGGCGCCGCCACGGCGTCGGACGGAAGCGATGTCATCCAAGTCGTCGATAGGGGGAGGAACGGCCGCTGCGAGCGCCGTGCCGTTCGCGCAGAGGTCAGGGTTGCGTATAGGACGACCATCTCCCTGCTTCGCAATCTGTTGGTAAGGAGATCTGGCCTCGCTTTTCGTTTTGCATCTGTTGCCCTTGTCTCGAAATTGACGAGTAGATAGTGGATGTTTGGGATTGTTTGGCAAGGATGATTCTGCTACTGGTTGGATGTAGGTGGTTTGAAGGCAGTTTGTCGGCTGTTTTTTTTTATGCTGGGTTAAAGTGGAAGTGTTGTTGGGATGCTTACCACAGAGGTAGTTCAGTTTGTTCACATTTCTGTAGTGTTGCCATACTTTTACGAGCGAATTGCTCAATATGGTGCAAAAGTTGCCCACACAGAAACTCTGTAGTTTGCCCCCTTTTTTGGTTAAGTTGCCCTAGTGTTTGACGATTTGCTCAATATGTTTCCTGAAGTTGCATCTGAAACTCTGTAGTTTTTGTTCGTTTTGCTTCACTTTGTGGTGAATGACTTGCTCAATATGTTGCCGAAGTTGCTCAATAAAGTATTGGGCATCGTGCAAAACCTTGTATGTTGGTATCAAACCCTGAATTAAGGACAATTTGTAGTATGTTGTTTGTCCATATGTTGCTATATCTTATATGTGTGAACAATACTTTTACTTTTATCCGGAGGAAATAATGGGAAGACGTATCAAACCACATGTCAATTTTTAAGCGACATTGGTGCAAGTTGCTTGATCCGAAAAAAATAGTGTGTACGATGTGCTTCAGTTTTTCTTTACACTTTAGTCCTACTTTATATAGCAAAACAGAAATAAATTCAGCTTTAGTTTTAGTTTTAGTTGCCTTATATGACTACCTGTTTTGCCTCGGCATGTCATTTTTTTCTCAGTATGAGTTTGGTGACACTTTTGCATCAGTTTTTTAGTGTGTTTATGCATTATGTGTGTCCTTGTGTGTTTACATGTCTAGGTTGAACACTAGGCAATTTGCAGTTTTTTTACTCCTTTTTTTCATGTACGATGATGTTCTTTTTTATGCGCAGCACGAAAACATGTTGGGTGCAAGCAAAAAAGGCATACAGGATGGCCCCCCTATATTGGATCCGGTTGATGGCGCATCTCATGCAACCAAGCCCGTGGGATGGAGGTGTGCGTAATTCATTGAATCGTTTTGAAACATTCTACCTTTTTCTTTATTTTCATTCTTGGCTTCTTTTTTCCTAACTTCACGTTATGGATTGTTATTTATGTGTTTATCTTCATTTTCGGGCTCAAAGCGTTGAACTGTTAGTTGGGTACAAGCGCCCGGAGGAGTAATGCAATTATCTCTCGAGGGAAGCGCCCCGATGATATTGTGAGCAATGAGAGTCTTCCCGGAGATGCTGAAAATGTGAGTGACAAAAGCGGTGGTGTGGATAAGCCACCAAATCCAAAGCGGCAGAAGAGGAAACGAGGTATTTTTTGCCTCACCTCATTGAAACAATTGCCTAGTAGTGGTGTCTAAATTGCCTGGCATATACCATTTGTTGATTTTCGATTCTTCTTTTTTTCAAACTATTTTCCCATAGGGTCGTAGGAACAGGGCATCGCCTGCAAGGCTGTTCAAATTGAATAAAGAGTTTGTAAAAAGGTGTTATTATTGGAAAAGAGTGTGGAGGCCTATTGGACCTTGCAAATAACGACATGCTGGCGATCTTAGTCAATGGATAATGAAGCATTATGATCCAGAGATGTCACAGATAGTTATTCCAGAGAGGGGAAGATTCCAGAGAAGCCATGCGAGTGTTCGGAGGATATGGGGTTTGCCAAATAGGGGAGAAAAGTCTGTTATGAAAACCGCTCGATATCACAAAGGCAATGTTCAGGATTTACAATATCACTTCAAAGAATTCACCATCTCTCACAGCATGGTGCAAGATGATCAAAGATATGGCGGGAGCTCACGATGGCGACTTCCTACGCGCATGGTGTCTCTTGTTTTCTCTTGCTTCCTTGCACCATCTACAAGTTTAAGCATTTCACGAAAAAGCTTCCCTCCGGTCATGGATGTAAATGGAATAACTGAATCCAACATATGCCTGTTTGTGGTTGATCAACTAAAGCTAGCATTCAAATCAGGTCGTGCCAAGAAGGCCGTTTGTTGCTGTGTTTTCCACCTTGTAGTAAGTTCACCTAACTTTGAATCTGTATGTTTCCTATGTGCTCTATGTTTTCTTAAAAATCATATCATAACTCAAAATTTATGTTTTTCTTATCCAAAACTCAGTTGCTGTATCTAGACTCTTTGGATGTTGATGAACCAATTCGACTTGGTACCAAGGGTTTCGATTGAATTCAGATTTGATGGCAAGAGTTATCAAGAAGGACAGAAAGCTCCGGGAATATGGGAAAGCTGGGTAAGCTATTTTTTGTCATCACATCTGTATTCAATAATGGCATTTTATTTGCTTTAAAAGGCATAAGGTTAGGCAAATCTAGCTTCTTATAGAGGAGGCAATTGAACTACAAGGTCCAAGCAAGTTCAAAGTTTTTGGTGGTCATTTTTTTGTTATCTGGTCACTTTTTTGTTGCTTATGTATAAGATTTTTTCAACAAGTAGGCAAGTCCAACACATTGCTCGTAGCAACTTGTATATTGGACAATAGCAAGTTCAAAGTACTTCATGAACCAACTTTGTAGCTTCCCACTCATTTGTTTACCCTTGTTTGCAGCGCACGCAACATGGTAGGTAGGATTTTTCTTTGGGGCAGTTATAGCGGTGATGTCTAAATTTTTAAGAAAAATTAGGCAAATCCAATAATTTCACCATAGCAACTTACACCTTTGAACATTAGCAAGTTCATAGTTCTTTATGGCAACTTGATGGTTTCCTATAATCGATATAGTCCTCGCTAAGTTATATCTTTGAAAAACTAATCGATGCTACATGCTAGAACCCCCATCCACACATGATAAGGAAATTAGGCAACAATGATGCCACAAAGTGCTTGACTTGGTTTAAAGCATGCATTTGTTTTCAGGTGTAAACTTGGCAAGCCGATGCGAATTCACTAATGCCTTTTATCCCATTTTTTATTGTTTGTCTTTTTTGCCAACCCAACGGCAATTGAAGATCGAGTTCTCACGGTGTGCGGATGATAGCTTGTTTGGTAGCATGGACCACGTCACAAAATTTGTAGCAGCAAGATTACACGAGTCATATGACAAAATGTATGTTATCAAGTGCCATTATGCTCACTAGTTTTTCCATTTTTAATCTCAAACCAACATATTGTCAAGACTTATCATGTTCATCCATTTTTCTACTTTCCTATTGTTTTGCAGAAACAAAAGAAGCTGACAGGTATGGTGCACGAAATGTGTGTTGGGGAACGTAGTAATTTCAAAAAAAAATCTACGCACACGCAAGATCATGGTGATGGCATAACAACGAGAGGGGAGAGTATTGTCCACGTACCCTCGTAGACCGTAAGCGGAAGCGTTATGACAACGCGGTTGATGTAGTCGTCGTCTTCACGATCCGACCGATCCAAGTACCGAACGCACGGCACCTCCGAGTTCAGCACGCTCAGCTCGATGGCGATCCCGGGCTCCGATCCAGCAAAGCGCCGGGGATGAGTTCCACAAGACGACGGCGTGGTGGCGATGATGATGCTCTACCGGTAGCGAGGCTTCGCCTAAACTTCTGCTGACGATATGACCGAGGTGGAATATGGTGGAGGGGGGCACCGACACGGCTAAGGAACGATCCGTAGATCAACTTGTGTCTCATGGGGTGCCCTGCCTCGTATATAAAGGAGCAAGGGGAGGAGGCCGGCCCTAGGAGGCGCGCCAAGTGTGGAGTCCTACTAGGACTCCCTAGTCCTAGTAGGATTCCACCTCCCTTGTTGGAGTAGGAGAAGGGGAAAGAGGGGGAGAGGAAGAAGGAAAGGGGGGCTGCGCCCCTTGTCCAATTCGGACCAGAGGGGGGCGCAGGCCTCCTTCCTTTTGGCCTCTCTTCTCTATTCCCGTATGGCCCAATAAGGCCATATACTCCCCGGCGAATTTCCGTAACTCTCCGGTACTCCGAAAAATACCCGAATCACTCGGACCCTTTCCTAACTCCGAATATAGTCGTCCAATATATCGATTTTTACGTCTCGACCATTTCGAGACTCCTCGTCATGTCCTTGATCTCATCCGGGACTCCGAACTCCTTCGGTACATCAAAAATCATAAACTCATAATATAATTGTCATCAAAACCTTAAGCGTGCGGACCCTACGGGTTCGAGAACTATGTAGACATGACCTAGAACTATTTCCGGTCAATAACCAATAGTGGAACCTGGATGTTCATATTGGCTCCTACATATTCTACGAAGATCTTTATCGGTCAAACCGCATAACAACATACGTTGTTCCCTTTGTCATCGGTATGTTACTTGCCCGAGATTCGATCGTCGGTATCCAATACCTAGTTCAATCTCAATTCTTGGTAAGTCTCTTTACTCGTTCCATAATACATCATCCCACAACTAACTCATTAGTTGCAATGCTTGCAAGGCTTTAAGTGATGTGTATTACCGAGAGGGCCCGGAGATACCTCTCCGAGCAATTGGAGTGACAAAACCTAATCTCGAAATACGCCAACCCAACATGTACCTTGAGAGACACCGTAGAGCACCTTTATAATCACCCGATTACGTTGTGACGTTTGGTAGCACACAAAGTGTTCCTCACAGTAAACGGAGTTGCATAATCTCATAGTCACAGGAACATGTATAAGTCATGAAGAAAGCGGTAGCAACATACTAAGCGATCGGGTGCTAAGCTAATGAAATGGGTCATGTCAATCAGATCATTCACCTAATGATGTGATCCCGTTAATCAAATAACAACTCTTTGTCCATGGTTAGGAAACATAACCATCTTTGATTAACGAGCTAGTCAAGTAGAGGCATACTAGTGACACTCTGTTTGTCTATATATTCACACATGTATTATGTTTCCGGTTAATACAATTCTAGCATGAATAATAAACATTTATCATGATATAAGGAAATAAATAATAACTTTATTATTGCCTCTAGGGCATATTTCCTTCAGTCTCCCACTTGCACTAGAGTCAATAATCTAGATCACATCACCATGTGATTAACATCGATAGTTCACATCATCTGTGATTAACACCCATAGTTCACATAGCCATGTGACCAACACCCAAAGGGTTTACTAGATTCAGTAATCTAGTTCACATCGCTATGTGATTAACACCCAAAGAGTACTAAGGTGTGATCATGTTTTGCTTGTGAGAGAATCTTAGTCAACGGGTCTTTTACATTCGGATCCGTTATGTATTTTGCAATTTTCTATGTCTACAATGCTCCTTGCGGAGCTACTCTAGCTAATTGCTCCCACTTTCAATATGTATCTAGATCGATACTTAGAGTCATCCAGATCGGTGTCAAAACTTGCATCGGCGTAACCCTTCTGCATTTAACCTTTTGTCACTTCCATAATCGAGAAACATATCCTTATTCCACTAAGGGTAATTTTGACCACTGTCGTTGATCTACTCCTAGATCACTATTGTACTCCTTGCCAAACTTCAAAGTGTAGGGTATACAATAGATCTGGTACACAGCATGGCATACTTTATAGAACCTATGGCCAAGGCATAGGGAATGAATTTCATTCTCTTTCTATCTTCTGCTGTGGTCGGGTTTTGAGTCTTACTCAATTTCACACCTTGTAACACAGGCAAGAACTCTTTCTTTGACTGTTCTATTTTGAACTACTTCAAAATCTTGTCAAGGTATGTACTCATTGAAAAACTTATCAAGCGTCTTGATCTATCTCTATAGATCTTGATGCTCAATATGTAAGCAGCTTCACCGAGGTCTTTCTTTGAAAAACTCCTTTCAAACACTCCTTTATGCTTTGCGAATAATTCTACATTATTTCCGATCTACAATATGTCATTCACATATACTTATCAGAAATGTTGTAGTGCTCCCAATCACTTTCAATTAAATACGGGCTACACCGCAAATCTGTATAAAACTAAATGCTTTGATAAAATCATCAAAGCGAATATTCCAACTCCGAGATGCTTGCACCAGTCCATAGATGGATCATTTGGAGCTTGCGTATTTTGTCAAGACACCTTTAGGATTGACAAAACCTTACGGTTGCATCATATACAACTCTTCTTTAAATCCATTAAGGAATGTAGTTTTGTTTATCCATTTGGATTTCATAAAAATGCGGCAATTGCTAACATGATTTGGACAGACTTAAGCATCGCTACGAAAGTGAGAAAATTTCATCGTAGTCAACACCTTGAACTTTGTCAAGAACCTTTTTCGACAATTCTAGCTTTGTAGATAGTAACACTACTATCAACGTCCGTCTTCCTCTTGAAGATCCATTTATTTTCTATGGTTTGCCGATCATCGGGCAAATCCATCAAAGTCCATACTTTGTTCTCATACATGGATCATATCTCAGATTTCATGGCCTCAAACCATTTTGCGGAATCTGGGCTCATCATCGCTTCCTCATAGTTCGTAGGTTCATCATGGTCAAGTGACATGACCTCCAGAATGGGATTACCGTACCACTCTGGTGCGGATCTCACTCTGGTTGACCTACGAGGTTCGGTAGTAACTTGATCTGAAGTTACATGATCATCATCATTAGCTTCCTCACTAATTGGTGTAGTAGTCACGAGAACAGATTTACGTGATGAACTACTTTCCAATAAGGGAGAAGGTACAATTACCTCATCAAGTTCTACTTTCCTCCCACTCACTTCTTTGAGAGAAACTCCTTCTCTAGAAAGGATCCATTCTTAACCTTGAATGTCTTGCCTTTCGGATCTGTGATAGAAGGTGTACCCAACATTTTGGGTATCCTATGAAGACACACTTTTCGATTTGGGTTCAAGCTTATCATGTTGAAACTTTTTCACATAAGCATCGCAACCCAAACTTTAAGAAACTTGACAACTTTGGTTTCTTGCTAAACCATAGTTCATACAAAGGTCGTCTCAACAGATTTATATGGTGCCCTTTTAACGTGAATGCATTTGTCTCTAATGTATAACCCCAAAATGATAGTGGTAAATCGGTAAGAGACACCATTGATCGCACCATATCTAATAAAGAAATGCAGTTATGACGTTTGGACACACCATTACCTTTGTGGTGTTCGGTGGCGTGAGTAGTGAAACTATTTCACATTGTTTTAGTGAAGGCCAAACTCAGTAACTCAAATATTTTACCTCTGCGATCATATCGTAGAAACTTTTATTTTCTTGTTACGATGATTCTTCACTTCACTCTGAAATTCTTTGAACTTTTCAAATGTTTCAGACTTGTGTTTCATCAAGTAGATATACCCATATCTGCTCAAATCATCTGTGAAGGTCGAAAATAACGATACTTGGCGTGAGTTTTAACACTCATCGGACCGCATACATCGGTATGTATTATTTCCAATAAGTCATTTGCTCGCTCCATTGTTAGGAGAACAGAGTTTTAGTCATCTTGCCCAAAAAGCACGGTTCGCAAGTATAAAATTATTCATAACCAAGTGATTCCAAAAATCCATCTTTATGGAGTTTCTTCATGCGCTTTACACCGATATGACCCAAACGGCAGTGCCACAAATAAGTTGCACTATCATTATTAACTTTTCATCTTTTGGCATCAATATTATGAATATGTGTATCACTATGATCGAGATCCAACAAACTATGTTCATTGGGTGTATGACCATCAAAGGTCTTATTCATGTAAATAGAATAACAATTTATTCTCTAACTTTTTAAATGAGTAACCGTATACATAATAAACATGATCAAATCATATTCATGCTTAGCATAAACGCCAAATAACATTTATTTAGGTTTAACACTAATCTCAAAAGTATAGGAGTGTGCGATGATGATCATATCAATCAAGGAACTACTTCCAACACTCATCGTCACTTCCCCTTCAACTAGTCTCTGTTTATTCTGTAACTCCTGTTTCGAGTTACTAATCTTAGCAACCGAACAAGTATCAAATACTCAGGGGCTACCATAAACACTAGTAAGGCACACATCAAACACATGTATATCAAATATACCCTTGTTCACTTTGCCATCCTTCTTACTCACCAAATATTCAGGGCTTTTTCCACTTCCAGTGACCATTTCCTTTGCAGTGTAAGCACTCAGTTTCAGGCTTTGGTCCAGCTTTGGTCCAGCTTTGGTCTTCTTCACGGGAGTGACAACTTGCTTGTCATTCTGCTTGAAGTTTCCCTTTCTTTCCCTTTGCCCGTTTCTTGAAACTAGTGGTCTTGTCAATCATCAACACTTGATGCTCTTTCTTGATTTCTACCTTCGTTGATTTCAACATCACGAAGAGCTCGAGAATCTTTTTCGTCATCCCTTGCATACTATAGTTCATCACGAAGTTCTACTAACTTAGTGATGGTGACTAGAGAATTCTGTCAATCACTATCTTATCTGGAAGATTAACTCCCACTTGATTCAAGCGATTGAAGTACTCAGACAATCTGAGCACATGCTCACTAGTTGAGCGATTCTCCTCTATAGAACTTGTTGGAGACTTCATATCTCTCAAATCGGGTATTTGCTTGAAATATTAACTTCAATTCCTGGAACATCTTATATGGTCCATGACGTTCAAAACATCTTTGAAGTCCCGATTCTAAGCCGTTAAGCATGGTGCACTAAACTATCAAGTAGTCATCATATTGAGCTAGCCAAACGTTCATAACGTGCGCATACGCTCCTGCAATAGGTCATCACCTAGCGGTGCATTAAGGACATAATTCTTCTATGCAGCAATGAGGATAAACCTCAGATCACGGATCCAATCCGCATCATTGCTACTAACATCTTTCAACACAATTTTCTCTAGGAACATATCAAAATAAACATTTGAAAGCAACAACACGAGCTATTGATCTACAACATAATTTGCAAAAATACTACGGGACTAAGTTCATGATAAATTTAAGTTCAATTAATCATATTACTTAAGAACTCCCACTTAGGCAGACATCTCTCTAGTCATCTAAGTGATCACGTGATCCAAATCAACTAAACCATAACCGATCATCACGTGAGATGGAGTAGTTTTCGATGGTGAACATCACTATGTTGATCATATCTACTATATGATTCACGCTCGACCTTTCGGTCTCCGTGTTCCGAGGCCATATCTGCATATGCTAGGCTCGTCAAGTTTAACTTGAGTATTTTGCGTGTGCAAAACTGGCTTGCACCCATCATAGATGGACGTAGAGCTTATCACACCCGATCATCACGTGGTGTCTGGGCACTACGAACTTTGGCAACAGTGCATACTCAGGGAGAACACTTCTTGATAATTTTTAGTGAGAGATCATCTTAAAATGCTACCGTCAATCAAAGCAAGATAAGATGCATAAAGGATAAACATCACATGCAATCAATATAAGTGATATGATATGGCCATCATCATCTTGTGCTTGTGATCTCCATCTCCGAAGCACCATCATGATCACCATTGACACAGGCAAGACACATTGATCTCCATCGTAGCATAGTTCTACTCTCGCCAACTATTGCTTCTACGACAAACGCTACCGCTTAGTGATAAAGTAAAGCAATTACATGGCGTTGCATTTCATACAATAAGCGACAACCATATGGCTCCTGCCCGATTGCGATAACTTCGGTTACAAAACATGATCATCTCATACAATAAAATATAGCATCACGTCTTAACCATATCATATCACATCATGCCCTGCAAAAACAAGTTAGACGTCCTCTACTTTGTTGTTGCAAGTTTTACGTTGCTGCTACGGGCTGAGCAAGAACCGTTCTTACCTACGCATCAAAACCACAATGATAGTTTGTCAAGTTGGTGCTATTTTAACCTTCGCAAGGACCGGGCGTAGCCTTTTCAGTTCAACTAAAGTGAGAGAGACAGACACCCGCGGTCACCTTTAAGCAACGAGTGCTCAAGCGGTGAAACCAGTCTCGGCGTAAGCGTCTGGCGTAATGTCGGTCCGGGCGCTTCATCTCACAATACCGCTGAACCAAAGTATGACATCTTTGGTAAGCGGTATGACTTATATCGCCCACAACTCACTTGTGTTCTACTCGTGCATATGACATCAACGCATAAAACCTGGCTCGGATGCCCTTTGTTGGGGAACGTAGTAATTTCAAAAAATTCCTACGCACGCAAGATCATGGTGATGGCATAGCAACGAGAGGAGAGAGTATTGTCCACGTACCCTCGTGAGACCGTGGCGGAAGCGTTATGACAACGCGGTTGATGTAGTCGTGCGTCTTCACGATCCGACCGATCCAAGTACCGAGCGTCACGGCACCTCCGAGTTCAGCACACGTTCAGCTCGATGGCGATCCCGGGCTCCGATCCGGCAAAGCGTCGGGGATGAGTTCCGTCAAGACGACGGGCGTGGTGGCGATGATGATGCTCTACCGGCGCGAGGCTTCGCCTAAACTTCTGCTGACGATATGACCGAGGTGGAATATGGTGGAGGGGCACGCACACGGCTAAGGAACGATCCGTAGATCAACTTGTGTCTCATGGGGTGCCCCCTGCCCCGTATATAAAGGAGCAAGGGGAGGAGGCCGGCCCTAGGAGGACGGCGCCAAGTGTGGAGTCCTACTAGGACTCCCTAGTCCTAGTAGGATTCCACCTCCCTTGTTGGAGTAGGAGAAGGGAAAGAGGGGAGAGGAAGAAGGAAAGGGGGCTGTGCCCTTGTCCAGTCGGACCAGAGGGGGCGCAGGCCTCCTTCCTTTTGGCCTCTCTTCTCTATTCCCGTATGGCCCAATAAGGCCCATATACTCCCCGGCGAATTCCCGTAACTCTCCGGTACTCCGTAAAATACCCGAATCACTCGGAACCTTTTCGAACTCCGAATATAGTCGTCCAATATATCGATTTTTACGTCTCGACCATTTCGAGACTCCTCGTCATGTCCCTGATCTCATCCGGGACTCCGAACTCCTTCGGTACATCAAAAATCATAAACTCATAATATAATTGTCATCAAAACCTTAAGCGTGCGGACCCTACGGGTTCGAGAACTATGTAGACATGACCTAGAACTGTTTTCGGTCAATAACCAATAGTGGAACCTGGATGTTCATATTGGCTCCTACATATTCTACGAAGATCTTTATCGGTCAAACCGCATAACAACATACGTTGTTCCCTTTGTCATCGGTATGTTACTTGCCGAGATTCGATCGTTGGTATCCAATACCTAGTTCAATCTCGTTCTTGGCAAGTCTCTTTACTCGTTCCGTAATACATCATCCCACAACTAACTCATTAGTTGCAATGCTTGCAAGGCTTTAAGTGATGTGTATTACCGAGAGGGCCAGAGATACCTCTCCGAGCAATTGGAGTGACAAAACCTAATCTCGAAATACGCCAACCCAACATGTACCTTGAGAGACACACAGAGAGCACCTTTATAATCACCCGATTACGTTGTGACGTTTGGTAGCACACAAAGTGTTCCTACAGTAAGCAGGAGTTGCATAATCTCATAGTCACAGGAACATGTATAAGTCATGAAGAAAGCGGTAGCAACATACTAAACGATCGGGTGCTAAGCTAATGGAATGGGTCATGTCAATCAGATCATTCACCTAATGATGTGATCCCGTTAATCAAATAATAACTCTTTGTCCATGGTTAGGAAACATAACCATCTTTGATTAACGAGCTAGTCAAGTAGAGGCATACTAGTGACACTCTGTTTGTCTATATATTCACACATGTATTATGTTTCCGGTTAATACAATTCTAGCATGAATAATAAACATTTATCATGATATAAGGAAATAAATAATAACTTTATTATTGCCTCTAGGGCATATTTCCTTCAATGTGTTCAACTATTTCACATGCAGTTGGGAAGCTTGTTTCTGGTATTGGGAGGATAGATGATGCGCAAGACGGGACAAGCAGGTCAGAGGCTGTTCAAGTGGAAAAGAGGAGGCAAGAACCTACTAGGAGAAGAAAACAAGCTCCAGCTGCGAGAGAAAGCTTATCGAGTGAAGAAGAGTCATTCAAAACTGACAGTGAGGAAGATGCAAGTGACAGTGACGAAAGTGACCGGGACAGAGGGGGTGATGAAAGTGATAGCGACGGCCACTCAAGCGATGATGATGGCGACGACTTTGTAGTTGAAAATGCTGGATGCAACGACAACAAGGAGGGAGAAGCAACTTTTCAGGAGAGGGAGCGATAATGGATGAAAGCAAGGAGGATAAGGAGGACGAAGAGGAGGGGAAGAAAAAAAGGCGAGGATGAAGAAAAGGAAGATGATGATGATGAAGAAAGCGAAGACAATGACAACGACAATGACAAAGACACGGGGGCGATGATATGCGGGGTGATGAGGAAGACCAGGGGCGACAATAATTCTGGTGGCAACAACGGTGGCAATGGCGGAAACAATGGAGGAACGAGGATTCTGCGGTGAGGAAGCAGAGAGTGATGACGAGCAATCCACACTTCAATATTTACTCCAAAAGAAAAAGGATATGAAGCCAAAGGGGCTTGACGAGGCAGTTAGCATCTCTGTGAGAGATGCTGTTATGATGGACAAGGAAAGTGACTGCAAGATGCCACACATCTGCATGTTTGAAGTGAAAGAAATGTTGGATCTCGACGAGCAGCCTATTGCAGTGCTAGCGAGCAAAATGTTCCAAGAGCTGTTGAGAAAAAAAGAAATGGAACTGGGAATGGCATTCAACCTTGAGGATGTCTCGCTCAAGTGGATTCGCAAGAAAATCATGAGGGAGATAGGGGCTCTACATGAACCCAAGGAAGTTTGTGTACCACCACTTCCACCACCAAAGAAGAAAAAGAGTGTCGGTTCAGTATCGAGCCAACGGTGATGACAGAGACGATGGAGGAACTATGAGCTATGCGTGCCCAAAATGTTCAAGAAGCGCAAGGTGGTAAGGAAACAAAGTCAGCCATGAAGAAATCTGGGCATTTTCAGTTGCAACATCGGGCATTACATCATGCAAAAGAGGCAAGTTCTAGCACTCACAAGAACAATCTTGAAACCAATACGACATCAAGCTCAACAAAGACGACATGCAGATCTCACCAGGGGCAAAGATGCAAATGTTGCAGTTTCACCAAGGACTGTTTCAAAACAAGAACCAAGTGCCTCACAAATTCTAGCAAGTCATCCTAGGGAGGAAGCAAGTTCATCTGATTTTCAAGCAAGTATTGCACGGGCATCAGTTCAACCCACGGCGGGAGGAGCAACTCAAATGAAACAGGATGCATCATTGCAAGTAAGCGAGCAATCCCTAGTACAAACCCTAGTGGGAGGCAACCACTAAGTAGTCTAAATGGTCAAGCACAAAATCTTGTTCGAGGGAATGGGATGCAATCAGCCAATGACATCCAGAGGGGCAAATTGTTTCATTACAAAGCATCACAACAGGCTGTACCATTAGATGCAGGTCAGGAGAACATACCTCCAGTGTCAATCACAGGGGTTGGAGGGATGGAAGACGTCATCGGCGGCAACATTAAACAAAGTTCGGAAGCAAAGTTGCTAAAAGCTCAGGGCAAGTTACTGCTTTTACCCCTGATTGCCCAATCACCTCCCTATCCGCGGTTGAAGGATATCAATTTTAGTTATGCTAACAAGGCGGTCGATCCACTGGAAATAAATGTGCTAGATGTAAGTGAGCTCTTGGCAAGGTGCGTTCCCCATCTAGCAATGATCCGCAAAGCAAGTCGACAATTCATGTTCCAAAGAGATGGATGGACAGCAGTTTCAAAGATAGCGTAAGTGAAAGCTCAAATGTTCCAGGCAGAGATGGATGGACAGCAATTTCAGCATAGCGTAAGTGAAAGCTCAAATGCCTTTGTTAGTGAATACCGCCCAGCTCCAAGTTTTGATATTTTCAAATACGATTTTCCTCTGACACATGTAGATGATGGAGCAGATCGAGATGCCAGGAAAATGTATTGGTTGGCCATGAGTCCTTGTAGTGTCAAGTAACCAAGGAGCGGTCATTGAAATTATTGAAGATTTAAAGTTGGTAATCTTGAAGGCATAGATGAAGTGTATGCACATGCAGAAGAACAGGCTATGAAGTGTGAGCATGAGTCCCTGCAGTATCAAGTACCCAAGGAGCCACTCATTGAAATATTTGATGACGATCATGTTGTTGGGGAACGTAGTAATTTCAAAAAAAATCCTATGCACACACAAGATCATGGTGATGCATAGCAACGAGAGGGGAGAGTGTTGTCTACGTACCCTCGTAGACCGAAGCGGAAGCAATCACAACGTAGAGGAAGTAGTCGTACGTTCTCCTCGCGATCCAACCGATCCAAGCACCGTTACTCCGGCACCTCCGAGTTCTTGGCACACGTCTGTTTCGGTGGCGCTCCTCGGGCTCCGATCCAGCAAAGCTCGGGGAGAGAGTTCCGTCGGCCTGACGGCGTGGTGGACGATCTTGATGTTCTACCAACGCAGGGCTTCGCCTAAGCACTTTCTGATTTGACCGAGGTGGAATATGGTGGAGGGGCACCGCACGGCTAAGGAACGATCTCAAGGATCAACTTGTGTGTCATGGGGTGCCCCTGCCCCGTATATAAAGGAGCAAGGGGAGGGCCGGCCCGGCCCTAGGAGGCGCGCCAAGGGAAGGGGAAGTCCTCCTCCTAGTGGGAGTAGGACTCCCTTTCCTAGTCCAACTAGGAAGGAGGAAGGGGAAGGAAGAGAGGGAGAGGAAGAGGGAAGGGGCCGCACCCCCTCCTTGTCCAGTCGGACTCCCCATGGGGAAGCGCCACCTCTGGCGCAGCCCTCTCTCTCCCCTCTTGGCCCAATAAGGCCCATTACTTCCCGGGGTGTTCCGGTAACCCCTCCGGCACTCCGGTTTTCTCCGGAAACTTCCGGAACCTTTAGAGTCCGAATATAGCCGTCCAATATATCAATCTTTATGTCTCGATCATTTCGAGACTCCTCGTCATGTCCGTGATCACATCCGGGACTCCGAACTCCTTCGGTACATCAAAATACACAAACTCATAATATAACCGTCATCGAAACCTTAAGCGTCACGGACCCTACGGTTCGAGAACAATGTAGACATGACCGAGATACATCTCCGGTCAATAACCTATAGCGGGACACGGATGCCCATATTGGTTCCTACATTTTCTATGAAGATCTTTATCGGTCGGACCGCATAACAACATACGTTGTTCCCTTTGTCATCGGTATGTTACTTGCCCGAGATTCGATCGTCGGTATCCAATACCTAGTTCAATCTAAATTCTTTGGCAAGTCTCTTTACTCGTTCCGTAATGCATCATTCCGTAACTAACTCTTTAGCTACATTGCTTGCAAGGCTTATAGTGATGTGCATTACCGAGATGGCCCAGAGATACCTCTCCGACAATCGGAGTGACAAATCCTAATCTCGAAATACGCCAACCCAACATACGCCTTTGGAGACACTTGTAATACTCCTTTATAATCACCCGATTCGTTGTGACGTTTGGTAGTACCAAAGTGTTCCTCCGGCAAACGGAGTTGCATAATCTCATAGTTATAGGAACATGTATAAGTCATGGATAAAAGCAATAGCAACATACTAAACGATCGGGTGCTAAGCTAATGGAATGGTTCATGTCAATCAGATCATTCAACCAATGATGTGACCTTGTTAATCAAATGACAACTCCTTTGTCTATGGTCGAAACTTAACCATCTTTGATTAACAAGCTAGTCTAGTAGAGGCATACTAGTGACACTCCGTTTGTCTATGTATTCACACATGTATTATGTTTCCGGTTAATACATTTCTAGCATGAACAATAAACATTTATCATGATATAAGGAAATAAATAATAACTTTATTATTGCCTCTAGGGCACATTTCCTTGATCTCCCACTTGCACTAGAGTCAATAATCTAGATTACACAAGTAATGATTCTAACACCCATGGAGTCTTGGTGTTGATCATGTTTTGCTCGTGGAAGAGGCTTAGTCAACGGTCTGCTACATTCAGATCCGTATGTATCTTGCAAATCTCTATGTCTCCCACGGACTAAGTCCGGATGGAATTGAAGCGTCTCTTGATGTGTTTTGTTCTCTTGTGAAATCTGGATTCCTTCGCCAAGGCAATTGCTCGATATTGTCACAAAAGATTTTCATTGGTCCCGATGCACTAGGTATGACACCTAGATCGGATATGAACTCCTTCATCCGAGACTCCTTCATTAGCTGCTTCGAAGCTGCTATGTATTCCGCTTCACATGTAGATCCCTTCTGACGCTTTGTTTAGAGCTGCACCAACCAGCGGCTCCTCCGTTTAGTGTAAATACGTATCCGGTTTGCGATTTAGAATCGTCCGGATCGGTGTCAAAGCTTGCATCAACGTAACTGCCACGATGAGCTCTTTGTCACCTCCATATACGAGAAACATATCCTTAGTCCTTTTAGGTACTTCAGGATGTTCTTGATCATTGTCGATGATCCACTCTGGATCACTCTGGTACCTCCTGCTAAGCTTATAGCAAGGCACACATCGGTCTGGTACATGACATTGCATACATGATAGAGCCTATGGGTGAGGCATAGGGAACATCTTTCATTTTCTCTCTATCTTCTGCGGTGGTCGGGCATTGAGTCTTACTCAACTTCATACCTTGCAATACAGGCAAGAACCCTTTCTTTGCTTGATCCATTTTGAACTTCTTCAAAATCTTGTCAAGGTATGTGCTTTGTGAAAGTCCAATTAAGCGTCTTGATCTATCTCTATAGATTTTTATGCCTAATATGTAAGCAGCTTCACCGAGGTCTTTCATCGAAAAACTCTTGTTCAAGTATCCCTTTATGCTATCCAGAAATTCTATATCATTTCCGATCAGTAATATGTCATCTACATATAATATCGGAAATGCTCTGAGCTCCCACTCACTTTCTTGTAAATCTGAGGCTTCTCCAAAAGTCTCAGATAAACCCAAATGCTTTGATCACACTATCAAAGCGTTTATTCCAACTCCGAGATGCTTGCACCAGTCCATAAATGGATCGTGGAGCTTGCACACTTTGTTAGCTCCCTTTGGATCGATAAAACCTTCGGTTGCATCATATACAACTCTTCTTCCGAAACCCATTCAGAATGCAGTCTTTACATCCATTTGCCAAATTTCATAATCATAAAATGCGGCAATTGCTAACATGATTCGGACAGACTTAAGCATCGCTTCTGGTGAGAAGGTCTCATCGTAGTCAATCCCTTGAACTTGTCGAAACCCCTTTGCGACAAGTCGAGCTTTGTAGATAGTAATATTACCGTCAGCGTCAGTCTTCTTCTAGAAGATACACTTGTTTTCTATTGCTTGCCGACCCTCGGGCAAGTCAATAAAAGTCCACACTTTGTTTTCATACAATGATACCATCTCAGATTTCATGGCCTCAAGCCATTTTGCGAATCTGGGCTCACCATCGCTTCTTCATAGTTCGTAGGTTCATCATGATCTAGTAGCATGACTTCCGAACAGGATTACCGTACCACTACAGTGCGGATCTTACTCTGGTTGATCTACGAGGTTACGTAGTAACTTGATCTGAAGTTTCATGATCAACATCATCAACTTCCTCACTATTTGGTGTAGATGTCGCAGAAACCGGTTTACGTGATAAACTACTTTCAAATAAGGGAGAAGGTACTGATTACCTCATCAAGTTCTACTTTCCTCCCACTCACTTCTTTCGAGAGAAACTCCTTCTCTAGAAAGGATCCATTCTTAGCAACAAATGTCTTGCCTTCGGATCTGTGATAGAAGGTGTACCCAACTGTCTCCTTTGGGTATCCTATGAAGACACATTTCTCCGATTTAGGTTCGAGCTTATCAGGTTGAAGCTTTTTCACATAAGCATCGCATCCCCAAACTTTAAGAACGACAACTTTGGTTTCTTGCTAAACCATAGTTCATAAGGTGTCGTCTCAACGGATTTTGACGGTGTTCTATTCAGCGTGAATGCGGCCGTCTCAAGAGCATAACCCCAAAACGATAGCGGTAAATCTGTAAGAGACATCATAGATCGCACCATATCTAGTAAAGTGCAATTACGACGTTCGGACACACCATTGCGCTGTGGTGTTCCGGGTGGCGTGAGTTGCTTGAAAACTATTCCGCATTGTTTCAAATGTAGACCAAACTCGTAACTCAAATATTCGCCTCCACGATCAGATCGTAGAAACTTTATTTTCTTATTACGATGATTTTCAACTTCACTCTGAAATTCTTTGAACTTTTCAAATGTTTCAGACTTATGTTTCATTAAGTAGATATACCCATATCTGCTTAAATCATCTGTGAAGGTGAGAAAATAACGATATCCGCCATACGAGCCTCAACATTCATTGGACCACATACATCTGTATGTATGATTTCCAACAAATCATTGCTCTCTCCATAGTACCGGAGAACGGGGTTTTAGTCATCTTGCCCATGAGGCACGGTTCGCAAGTGCCAAGTGATCCATAATCAAGTGACTCCAAAAGTCCATCAAGATGGAGTTTCTTCATGCGCTTTATACCGATATGACCTAAACGGCGGTGCCACAAATAAGTTGCACCATCATTATCAACTCTGCATCTTTTGGTTTCAACATTATGAATATGTGTATCACTACTATCGAGATTCATTAAAAATAGACCACTCGTCAAGGGTGCATGACCATAAAAGATATTATTCATATAAATAGAACAACCATTATTCTCCGATTTAAATGAATAACCGTCTCGCATCAAACAAGATCCAGATATAATGTTCATGCTCAACGCTGGCACCAAATAACAATTATTTAGGTCTAAAATTAATCCCGAAGGTAGATGTAGAGGTAGCGTGCCGACCGCGATCACATCGACTTTGGAACCATTTCCCATGCGCATCGTTACCTCGTCCTTTGCCAGTGTTAAGCAATCCGTAGTCCTGTTTCGAGTTGCAAATATTAGCAATGTACACCCGATTATCAAATACCAGTGCTCTGCGAGCTCTAGTAAGGTACACATCAATAACATGTATATCACATATACCTTTGTTCACCTTGCCATCCTTCTTATCCGCCAAATACTTGGGGCAGTTCCGCTTCCGATGACGGTCGCTTGCGGTAGAAGCACTCGATTTCAGGTTTAGGTCCGGACTTGGGTTTCTTCTCTGAGCGACAACTTGTTTCTTGTTCTTCTTGAAGTTCCCCTTCTTCTTCCCTTTGCCTTTCTTCTTGAAACTAGTGGTCTTATTGACCATCAACACTTGATGCTCCTTCTTGATTTCTACCTCCATGACCTTCAAAGATTGCGAAGAGCTCGTGCATAGTTTTTACTAACCCTTGCATATTATAGTTCATCACGAAGCCTTTGTAGCTTGGTGGCGGTGATTGAAGAATTACATCAATGACACAATCATCCGGAAGATCAACTCCCGGTTGAGTCAAGTGATTGTAATACCGGACATTACGAGTATGTGCTCAGACAGACCCATTCTCCTCCATCTTGCAGCTATAGAACTTATTGGAGACTTCATATCTCTCAATCCGGGCATTACATTGAAATATCAACTTCAACTCCTGGAACATCTCATATGCTCCATGACTTTCAAAAGCGTCGTTGAAGACCGGTTCTAAGCCGTAAAGCATGGCACATCGAACTATAGAGTAGTCATCGGCTTTGCTCGCCAGACGTTCTTAACGCCGTCGGTTACATCAAGAGCAGTCTGGCACCTAGCGGTGCATCCAGACGTAACTCTTACATGCAGCAATGAGGATAATCCTCAAGTTACGGACCCGATCCGTGTAATTGCTACCATCATCTTTCAACTTTGCTTTCTCAAGGAACGCATTAAAATTCAACGGAACAACAACACGAGCCATCTATCTATAAGCAGACATAGACAAGCAAGATACTATCGGTACTAAGTTCATGATAAATTTAAGTTCAATTAATCATATTACTTAAGAACTCCCACTTAGACAGACATCTCTCTAGTCATCTAAGTGATCACGTGATCCAAATCAACTAAACCATAACCGATCATCACGTGAGATGGAGTAGTTTTCAATGGTGAACATCTTATGTTGATCATATCTACTATATGATTCACGCTCGACCTTTCGGTCTCCGTGTTCCGAGGCCATATCTGCATATGCTAGGCTCGTCAAGTATAACCTGAGTATCCTGCGTGTGCAAAACTGGCTTGCACCCGTTGTAGATGGACGTAGAGCTTATCACACCCGATCATCACGTGGTGTCTCGGCACGACGAACTTTGGCAACGGTGCATACTCAGGGAGAACACTACTTGATAATTTAGGTAAGAGATCATCTTAAAATGCTACCGTCAACCAAGCAAAATAAGATGCATAAAGGATAAACATCACATGCAATCAATATAAGTGATATGATATGGCCATCATCATCTTGTGCTTGTGATCTCCATCTCCGAGGCACCGTCGTGATCACCATCGTCACCGGCGCGACACCTTGATCTCCATCGTAGCATCGTTGTCGTTTACGCCATCTATTGCTTCTACGACTATCGCTACCGCTTAGTGATAAAGTAAAGCAATTACAGGCGTATGCGTTTCATACAATAAAGCGACAACCATATGGCTCCAGCCGATTGATAACCGGTTACAAAACATGATCATCTCATACAATAAAATATAGCATCACGTCTTGACCATATCACATCACAACATGCCTGCAAAAACAAGTTAGGCGTCCTCTACTTTGTTGTTGCAAATTTTACGTGGCTGCTACGGGCTTAAGCAAGAACCAATCTCACCTACGCATCAAGACCACAACGATACTTCGTCAAATAGACTCCGTTTAACCTTCTCAAGGACCGGGCGTATGCACTCAGTTCAACTAAAGTGAGAGAGACAGACACCCGCCAGCCACCTTTAAGCACGAGTGCTCGTAGCAGTGAAACCAGTCTCGCGTAAGCGTCTGGCGTAATGTCGGTCCGGGCCGCTTCATCTCACAATACCGCTGAACCAAAGTATGACATCTTTGGTAGGCGGTATGACTTGTATCGCCCACAACTCACTTGTGTTCTACTCGTGCAAAACATCAAACCATAAAAACCTAGGCTCGGATGCCCTGTTGGGGAACGTAGTAATTTCAAAAATTTCCCACGCACACACAAGATCATGGTGATGCATAGCAGCGAGAGGGAGAGTGTTGTCTACGTGCCCTCGTGAGACCGGCGGAAGCAATCACAACGTAGAGGAAGTAGTCAGACGTTCTCCTCGCGATCCAACCGATCCAAGCACCGTTACTCCGGCACCTCCGAGTTCTTGGCACACGACAGCTCGGTGGCGCTCCTCGGGCTCCGATCCAGAAAGCTCCGGGAGAGAGAGTTCCGTCGACGACGGCGTGGTACGATCTTGATGTTCTACCAACGCAGGGCTTCGCCTAAGCACTGCTACGATTTGACCGAGGTGGAATATGGTGGAGGGGCACCGCACACGGCTAAGGAGCGATCTCAAGGATCAACTTGTGTGTCATGGGGTGCCCCCTGCCCTCGTATATAAAGGAGCAAGGGGAGGGCCGGCCGGCCCTAGGAGGCAGCGCCAAGGGAAGGGGAAGTCCTCCTCCTAGTGGGAGTAGGACTCCTTTCCTAGTCCAACTAGGAAGGAGGAAGGGAAGGAAGAGAGGGAGAGGAAGAGGGAAGGGGCGCGCCCCCTCCTTGTCAGTCGGACTCCCCATGGGGCGCGCCACCTCTGGCGCAGCCCTCTCTCCCCTCTTGGCCCAATAAGGCCCATTACTTCCCAGGGTGTTCGGTAACCCCTCGGCACTCCGGTTTTCTCCGGAAACTTCCGGAACCTTTCCGGAGTCCGAATATAGCTGTCCAATATATCAATCTTTATGTCTCGATCATTTCGAGACTCCTCGTCATGTCCGTGATCACATCCGGGACTCTGAACTCCTTCGGTACATCAAAATACACAAACTCATAATATAACCGTCATCGAAACCTTAAGCGTGCGGACCCTACGGTTCGAGAACAATGTAGACATGACCGAGATACATCTCCGGTCAATAACCAATAGCGGGACACGGATGCCCATATTGGTTCCTACATTTTCACGAAGATCTTTATCGGTCGAGACCGCATAACAACATACGTTGTTCCCTTTGTCATCGGTATGTTACTTGCGAGATTCGATCGTCGGTATCCAATACCTAGTTCAATCTAGATTCTTGGCAAGTCTCTTTACTCGTTCCGTAATGCATCATTCCGTAACTAACTCTTTAGCTACATTGCTTGCAAGGCTTATAGTGATGTGCATTACCGAGATGGCTCAGAGATACCTCTCCGACAATCGGAGTGACAAATCCTAATCTCGAAATACGCCAACCCAACATACGCCTTTGGAGACACTTGTAATACTCCTTTATAATCACCCGATTACGTTGTGACGTTTGGTAGTACCAAAGTGTTCCTCCGCAAACGGGAGTTGCATAATCTCATAGTTATAGGAACATGTATAAGTCATGGATAAAAGCAATAGCAACATACTAAACGATCGGGTGCTAAGCTAATGGAATGGGTCATGTCAATCAGATCATTCAACCAATGATGTGACCTTGTTAATCAAATGACAACTCCTTTGTCTATGGTCGAAACTTAACCATCTTTGATTAACAAGCTAGTCTAGTAGAGGCATACTAGTGACACTCCGTTTGTCTATGTATTCACACATGTATTATGTTTCCGGTTAATACATTTCTAGCATGAACAATAAACATTTATCATGATATAAGGAAATAAATAATAACTTTATTATTGCCTCTAGGGCACATTTCCTTCACATGTTGTGGATCTTGAAGGCATAGATGAATTGTATGCACATGCACAAGGTCAGGATATGAAGTGTGAGCATGAGTCCCTGCAGTATCAAGTACCCAAGGAGCCACTAATTGAAATATTTGATGATGATCATGTTGTGGATCTTGAAGGCATAATTGGGAACACTTACCAGACACCTGAAAAAGTTGCCCACAACCAAGTAGTAGTGGGATCAGGCAGTAATATTTATAGCAGTGATGGCTCAGAGAGATGGTCCCACAACAATTTGAGAGAAGGATTATCAAGCCACCTCCTTGCAAGAGGTCACCATTCTTGGACTATAATGAGAGGAAAGTGTACGTATGCAAACACGAAGCAAGCGGGCTATATGCATCGGTTATTACGCATGGGAGATTGAATGAAGAAGAATCACCAGATGCGAGATACTAGGTATGACATTTTTATGAGGCATTTTTACATGTTTTTCTAGGCAATTAAAATGCACTTTTCAGGCAATTCAGGCTGAATTCATAGGCAAAAAAAGGAAAGCAAGCAGTGCAAAAATATCCCAATACCGTAGTAACATAATCACCCCATGCAGAATACATGCTAACCAGAATGCACTTTCAGCGATAACACAATTTCCCATGCCTTATATATGTTAACTAGACATGCACTTTCAGGTAGAAAGAATTCATTGCAAATTGTCACAACCCCAAGTTTATGTTCCTTAGGCAAAACAGGATCTATTTCTAGGCAATCAAAAGTACAAAGAAGAGCAACTTGGCTACTTTTTTTCTCATGGTTGTCCTTTTTTCGGTTTCTCGTTTTTCATTGCAGCCCGAAGGTAATTGACTACGATGGATATGATGTCTCGGTGAGGGAGCTTGCAAACTCTACGAAAAAAGAAGGATATGTGTTGACACATGTAATGGAAATTGGCTTCTTGTCCATAATGATGAATTTGCTGCAGACTCCAAGAAGGTTGTCATGCCCCGAGGTTGTAAGAAAAGGACTAGGAGTCATTATTACTTGAGTTACGCATTTTTTGTTCTTGGTTCCTACTTAGTCATTTCTAACCACCTTGTCCTTTTTGTTTCTGAGACAAGGATGCAGCAGATGACTTTCCCTCCAATGATATGAACAGCCAAGAGATTATTTCCCGATTCAAGAAATCAAATCACTGGACCGGAAAGACATGGTAAGTCCATGTTTCTCGAATTTCGATATAGTATTCTTCTCCCATTCATTTTTTTCCACCCACATGTGAATAGCAGTACTAGTTTGGGACATGCATGAAGTTGCCAGTGCAAAATCACAATTAGCTTTTTTTCGCATAGCATGAGAAAACTTTACATGCTTTCTATATCTCTTCAAGTTGCCTCTGATTATGTTCTTACCCCGACTTCTCTTTACGCACTTTTTTCCCACAAATAATGTATACTGTGTTAGAGAATATCGACAAGTCAAAGAAAGTTTCGGGCAACCATTATTGGGTCTTCAACGTGAATATAAGGGATCGAAGGTTCGAGGTGCTTGATTCGTGGAGGACACTTCAAGACAAGACTCTAGATGTCTGTGCAAGGACTATGGTTGCTAGTTTTCAGGCTCTGTGGGAAGAGCACTATCCGAAGTCTCACATCTCATTGGATGATTTCACACTAAGAAACATTGATGTGCCAAAAAAAACTAACAAGTAAGCATCAATTCGGACAAACTCCAAAACAAATTCCTAACAAATTCATACTTGTTTCATAGCTGACTGAAACATTCTTCTATTATTTGCTTAGATATGATGCGGCATTTTTGCTCTCTCATTCGCAAATGGGTGGGAAGCAAGGAACGTTCCAAGATTTACAGCAGAGGATGTTCCAAATATCAGGAAGCAGTTGACAAACACGTGGGTTAACACCAAGCGCAACAAGGCTCCATGGGAAGCTGTACTGAAGTTAGCTTAGGTCAGTTATTTTCCATTCATGTTTTCTTTACTGACTTTTCTTTTTGCTCGCGCATAAATTGAAGTTTGCCAGCATTATTTTACATGAATAATATTTGCATCATCACCCTTTTTTCGAGAAGTCACATGTAATTTTTTAAACAATCAAGGAATTGCCCGAAACCATTCCGTAACTTGCAACATCACAAAACAGAATTTGCCTACTTTTTCTATGGTGAAATGTAGTCATGGAACACCCATAATTTTTAAACAATCAAGGAATTGCGAAACCATTCCGTAACTTGCAACATCACAAAACAGAATTTGCCTACATTTTCTATGGTGCAATGTAGTCATGGAACACCCATAATTTTTAAACAATCAAGGAGTTGCTGAAACCATTACGTAACTTGCAACAACACCAAAGCAGAATTTGCCTACATTTTCCTGTGGTGCAATGTAGTCATGGAACACCCATAATTAACACCAATCTGTTTAAGCTGTAGGACCGTGCAATCTAAACATGATAATCATGAAATCCATTGTACTAATATAGTTATCGAGCATTTTTAACCTTACGGGCTTAAAAAGCAAGTTGTCTTTTGCACGAAAGACAAGAATCCAAATGAGGGTAAACAAGGAGGTTAAATGAGGAAAAATAGCAAATGTCGTTCCTAACATATCATCAGGCATCTAGTCATTCCTCATTTTTTTTTGTCTTTCATAATCGAAACTCCATTCTGTGGTGTTCATCACGCCCGATCTTGTGGGGGCTGATTACCTTTGTTGTGGTTGAAAGACCCACAGAATCGCACTTGTTCTTCCTCTTCGGATGCAGCTCGAGTCTTTGATTGCAACCTTTAAACTTCGCTCTCCCTTTTGTAGTCGATTTTGGGGGTCTCTAGGAACTCGGGTGTCGTGTGTAGTAGAACCACTTTCTTGCGCAATTTACTGCAATGCATGTAGGGATTCCATGTTGAGTGGTTGGCGTGCATGTCCACCGGGAGGTTGCGCCAAAGAAGATGAAATCGGGGCAACATGTGCTTGTTGGACAAGTAGAAGTTGTATACAGCCGAAGCACAAGCTATTGTTGCAGAATCTGTAGGCAATGCTGCAAGGCTAGCATTTGTAAGACGGCTCATGTCTGCTCGTGTAGTAACCATGGATGGTGGTGCATCCCCATAAGTGGTAGTGCAGGCGATGGGTTGTTTGGGAGCCCTCATCATTGTTGGTTCAGGCTCTCTTGTTAGTGTTCCAGTCTTAACGGTTGTCGTGGAGCCCCCTCAAGATGTTGCCCACGCCCACTGCTTAGGGTCGGAGTTGCCAACAGCCAGGTGGTGTAGGCCCCACAGGTTGTGTACAGATCCCCTACTTTGAGGTACAAATCGACGGCGGTTGCCAAGCACGAGCTTGGCACCGCAGACCCCTTTGTGCCTTGGCGCACCCCTAAGCGATGTGTGTGGATGCACACCCCCCATATTGTTTGTAGGTCTTGATGTTGCATTTTTTTTGGTTGTTGGGCGAAGTAGTTTGACTGCCTAGCACTAGCGAGGGCTTGCAGCATGTGGTGGTGCGTTGCCACTACTCATTGAAGCATTTGTCATTGGTGTACAGGGACCACCGGTGATGGCGAGGCCCACCGGTCGATCCTTGGGAGGGGCTGCTTGTTTTCTTTTTCCTTGACAGTTTGAGATTCTTTATTTCGTGACGCGCTCCACGCATATGCTTCTTTACAATATTTGTCGCATGACATCGATGCACTAGCAACCTTAGCAAGTCCACCAAAGTCCATCATCAAATTTGCATGACGGAGTTCTTTCTTTGATTGTTCCGCAACTCATCGGGCTTATCCTCAACAAATAGGGGTGCATCCGGGATTGCTAGAGGTGTCCATCTTCTTTTGATGTACTGCGTTGGGATTTCATCAACCCCAAGATGGTTGAAAACCTTCAATATATGGCAGCAAAGCATCCCATCCCTATGAAACTTGCAACACTCACATTTGTAGTCTCTAGCACTAGTTTCAACAGTCACAAAATAGCTCCTAGAACCATATTTAGCAATCCATTCTTGATTGGGGTAAAGCTCATACAAGTGTTCACCGTGGGGCCGCACGTTGTACCTTGTAGTCAACTGAAACTCGTCGCGGAATTTCTCATACAAGTCTCTAGTGTATGAATTGTAGGCTTGCTTTTCAATTGGGTAAGATGACCACATTTCACTATGCAAATGTCCTGTCCTGTAATCCTTCGCACCCTCTCAAACTAGTATGTGTGTTTGGATTTTCTGATATTGCTTCACGAAGTTCAACATGGACTTGTGTGGGTTCACATAACGCTTAAGGACAGCGTTGAACCCCTCAACTGCGTTGAGTTGACTGCAAGAAAGGGAAGAATTGATGCTTGAAGTAACAGGCACCCATGTTTCTCGGTACTTGTATAGATTCTCAAAGTGGGAGTCAGTCATAGCCTCATACTTCATCATCAGCTCACACCAACTTGCCTCAAACTCCTCTGGTTTCAAGCTAAAGTCAACACAATTGTTGAAATCTTTAGACAAGCCAGGGTTTCGTCCCAACAATGCCCCAAGCTTCTCTTGTGCTTTCTTCATAATATGCCAGCGACAACAATGATTGCACACTTGTAGGGAAGATCTTCTTAATTGACTGTGCCATTGCGATGTCTTGGTCGGTTATGATGTTGGTTGGCGCTACTCCATGCATTGCTTCCAGGAAGATCTTGAATAGCCAATCAAAACTAGAAGCCAACTCTTGCCTAACGAAACCACAACCCAACATAAATGATTGCCCATGTCTATTAATTCCAATAAATGGCGCAAAGGGCATGTTGTACATGTTAGTCATGTATGTTGTGTCAAAGGAGATGCAATCATGAAGTCTTCCACGTATGCCTTCCTTGCTGCACCATCGACCCAGAAAATATTCTCCACTCTGTCTTCTTCATCATACTTTATCTTGTAAAAAAAGTCTGGATCTTCTCTTTGCTGATCTTTGAAGTATGCTCTTGTCTCTATCATGTCGCCTTCTCTTGTAGCATCCTTGTTCAAGGCCGTCTTCAGGTTCGTAATGTGCTTAGTTCCATAAGGCACAATTAGCTCTGTCCCATAGAAGTCTGACATGATGTGCATCATACGCCCTGCATTCAAAGAAGTCAAAATGGTGGTTTAACCCTTTGTTACCTAAGAACGGTACAAAAAAACATTTTTGATTTCTTTCACCAGGCAACTCAAATGGATATTTTAGGCATTTTCATCCTACTGTACAAGCAACTAACAAAACAAACACGCAGGCAACCCAAAGAAAGGGTAAAAAGTAGAACAAAAAGCTTCATAAAAGCGATCAGACAAACTTATGTTGGGCTGTGGTTTGTACTAATATGCATTTGTGCAAAAGGCGATAGGCGGGTAGTAAGTATACATTGAGAAACTAACGAGACAAATTCTAGGCAAGTTCATCTACCACATTTCATAACAAAGACAAGACAACAGAGGCACGACCCTCGCTTTGTTTTGTGATCAAGAGCAGGCAAATACCACTTAAAAATAAGGCAAGTTTTAATGGGTAGCAGACTTTTCTTCATAAAAAACAAGCATATTTTTGTGTGCTTAGTCTGGCAAATCACACACATGTTGCAAGCAAGATGGATACAATACTTAAGCAAGTTTGGGCAGTTAAAATTGTCGGAGTGGAGGGTAATATGGTTATAGACACATTGTCAAGTTGCGATTATGTAGGTGGGTAAGGAAGGCCTTTTCTTACGGTGGGATCCCTTGGTGCGATCTCAAGTACTTAGTCGAACTTGGTTTGTCAACTAGTGGATGGTTGTGCTCGCCAACAAAATATATCACTTCCCATACGCCATCTATCGGTTTGACAACCATCTTAGCTTTGCAACCAGTTTGCACTATTTTATCTCTCTTCGTTTCTTGCTCCTCTTTTTGGTTTTATTATCATCATCAAGAAAGACAATATCCTCGTCTTCATCATCATCTTTTGTTTGCTCAACGATTTCATCCAAAGACAGGAATTTTTCTGCCCCTCCGTCATCGGTTTCAGGCTTTCGAAACTTGTTGCAAACAAACCGTTGTGTTATCAACACTCCAGTTTTCACAGCCTTCCTTGAAGTATTCATTTTGATTGAAAAACCAATCTGCAAGGCATATGCATTGTAGTGCTCTTTGGCGCCTTCCAAAGTGTCAAACCTCATGCCCACATGAGGCTCCTTGGGTTGTGACCAAGCCTCTTCATCATTTTCGGCACCAAAGCACTGTCAAACCATTACCAACAAATACACTTGTATCACCCATGCATCCGTGCCATCAAGGGTATGCCCATTAGTCTCAGATTCTTGTGCTGCAGGTGCTTGCTCATCTGTCTCCATTGTTTTTGCCACAGGAGTTGTGGCATTTTGCACTATAGGAGGATTAGGAGAATCACCGGTTAACTCAGGATTTTGAGCACCCTGTTGTGTATAATTCACTGGATCACCAATATCCATACCATCTGGTTCCTCATTTAGGTCAATCATCTTTTTCTGACTGTGCAACATTTAAACCAGAAAACCAAAGCTAGTTAGTTTGATGTCAAGCAAGTAAGAAACTAAAACAACAGCAATCACAACTGAATGATAAGATAGCATTTTTTGTTGTTGTAAGAAACATTTCAACACAAAACATGGTTTCCATGCTGAAAATCACAATTGGATGATAAGATAGCATCTTTTTTGAGCATCTGTTTTTTTGCTTGTATCATCATTTTTTATTAACTTTTTATCATTTTAAAAATGCAGGCAACTCATACATATGCATGGTTTTCAAGGATCTCAAGGGGGGAAGCAAGCTAGATGCCAGAGAATAGCAAAATAAATTGAGTGTTTTTCAGCATGGATTTCACACCAAAAAACAGAGAGCAAGCGTGACATGTTTTGTGTTAGAAAAACTTAAGAATATCAGCAGTCATGGGCAACATATGTTTGTCCTTTTTATGTCCAAGATACTTTTGTTTTTCTCCTAAAGTTTGTACTAGGAGCAACTTTTGGTTATCACTGTCTTTGTCTAGTCGCTTTTCAAGCAATCTGTTTGTCGAGGTCGCCGGTTTTCTCTTTTTTCTTTGTCTTTGGGCCGATGCATCCATTTTGTTGTAGTTGTATAGGAAATTTGTTTTGCCATTTTCATTTTGCAGGATCAAAATAGCAATATATGTTGCATCCACCCGCATTGTTCATTTGCCAATTACAAGATCACGACAACAAAGAACAAGCTGTTGTAGGATCATGCAACCTAGATCTTGTTAGAAAGGTAAGTTAAACCTCACTTTTTTTTGTCACTGGTGAATAAAAGTACCAAGGATAAAACTGAACCATTTGTAGTACATTCTAGCTTTTCTACATCACTTGCTTCTTCACAATAGTTTTCTTGCCTACCCTCTTTTTTCCAAGTTGCTTTTCCATCATCCATGAGATGCCTTTTTCACAGTATTACTTGCCTAGTGGTCACATTTTTTTATAGGCTGATAATTCAAGCAATGATTTTTTTTTGCCTAGGTTTACAATGCAAGTTCTTTGCAGACAATATTTTTTGCCTAACTTCATCCAAGTTACAATGCAAGTTACTTTTTACAACCCATCGACCATCGGTCATCACCATGAGATGCCTTTTTCACAAAGATTACTTGCCTAGTGGTCACATTTTTTTCTGGTGATAATGCAAGCAATGATTTTTTTGCCTAGGTTTACAATGCAAGTTGCTACAGATAATATTTTTTTGCCTAACTTCATCCAAGTTACAATGCAAGTTACTTTTTACAACCCATCGACCATCGGTCATCAGCCATGATGTCCATCCCTTTTTTTTCTACTTGCCTCATGCTTACAATCTTTTTGCTCAAACAAGATGTGTTTTTTGCTAGAACTAGTAGATGATTCAACACAGGTTCAAAAAATCGTTCATATGAAAAAACATGATGAAACACAGATGGAGCAAATCAAGAAGCAGATCCATTTTTCTCTACAGAAGATGATGGAGAGGCACGGGGCTTGGGAAGGTGAGCGGATCTCTTTGTTTTTACCTCCGAACTTGCACATACATTGCTTCTAGATGTGTTTAGATCAACAGTTTCATGGATGGCGTCTGCGGGCTTGAAGCTTTTCAGATCTGGCGGGATGAACCTCCGCCTCTTTCTTGGGGAGAAGAAGATGGCACAGGTGTTCCGTCTTTGAAAGGTAATAGAAGGAGAGGAGAGGTGGGGTGGAGGAATGTAGGATGGAAGAGATCACGTGAGGTGGGGTGGGAAGGTGGGGATGGAAAAGAGCACGTGAGTCGAGGGGGGAACGTCCCCTTTCTGATCGAGGGGGGACAGAAAGTTACCTTTTCGGGGGCTATCGGGGGAGGCCGCCAGGAAACGCTAGGAGCACACGGCTGCTCACTAGACGCGTTCAAAGGAAAAACTAAAATATCGCGGGGGCGTGGAGCACGCCACCGGCAACACGTTGCTCTCGTGAGTCGCGCGCCTTCAATTCAACTCTCCGGCCCCGATGTCTCCGTCCCATCCATTCGTCTCACCTGCCCACCAATCCAGCCACCGACACGCGGACCCCGCACCCCGTCCGGCCCTACTGCCGAGCGACACGTAGCTGGATACCGCGCACGCCTTTTTTCTGAACTCAGCTGCCTCCGGGGAGGAAAGAATATGCCGCGCGCACTCTCGCTCGTGTGATTGGCGGGTGCGGGTGCGGGTGCGTCTCTTCCTTTCTTTCTTGCTTCTCCCTTTCCCCCTCCTCCTCCTTGACTCCGCCGCCGTCTCACTCGCAACACCCCCGTCTGCTATCTCTTGGGAGAGGTGGGAGTGGCGAGGAGCTCGCCGAGGCAGCGACGCAGGCGAGGTAAGGGATTTCTTTCACCGATTAAGCGAAGCATGTGCTCTATACAGTTACTGGTGCTCTCAGTATTGGTATAAAATCTATCTCTTGCTGGCCGTCACCACACATCGATTGGGTTGTTAGGTTCAATTCCTTCTGAGTTCTTCGGAGTCCAAGCTTGGTCCATATATGTGCTACTTGCTGTTGTTCTTGAATGGATGGATGAGTGTGTTGTGTGATTGGCCTTTATATGTCAGTTTGGTTGGTGCAAATCCTGATGATATTTATAACTGCTGTGGTTTCTACTGCACTAAAGAAACTGTACTGAATCTGCAATAAATCTGACGACGTACATACTAGCAGTTGCCTGTTTCCCTGTTTCAGGGGAAGTCATAGAAGCGTTGCTAGAGTTGTAAAATTTGCTTGTTTCTTTGGGAGATTGGGTTCTATGTCCTGAATGGCACATATCACTGTTTGACTTTCAAGTTGGCTTCAACCAAACATGAACAAGGATATGAGTCAGTGAGGACCAGCATATGTTATCCTAATTGTCTAACTGAGCATCACCTATTATTTTCCTCAGGTTTTTTGAGTTTCCGAGACCATGGGGCAGAGGCTCCTCTTACTGGTGACCACTTGTCTGTGGGCTCTTTCATGCGCCGTGCTGCTCGATGCTTCCTCGCATGACGGACTGCTAAGGATCAACCTGAACAAGAAGAGCTTGACCCATGAATCTCTGGCAGCAGCAAAGGCCGCGAGGCAGCACGGCGCCCTCCGACTGAAGAGTAGCGATTCAGACAGCGACATCGTGCCTCTTGTCGACTACCTCAACACCCAGTACTATGGGGTCATCGGCCTCGGCACGCCGCCGCAGAATTTCACGGTGATATTCGACACTGGGAGCTCCAACCTCTGGGTTCCCTCGTCGAAATGCTATTTCTCGGTCAGTGCTCGTGTCGCATATGTACCAAATTCATGTGTGCTTTAACCTGTGGCTGTCTTGTACATTATGTTTTCTTTTTCCTTGATATCGATGCAAATGGACTGCAGATAGCATGCTACCTCCACCCCAAATACAAGTCGAGCAAGTCAAGCACTTACAAAGCAGATGGTATGATCTACCTTTCCAAAGACGGGATCTCATGTTTGCGCTATTCATGAGATTATTGCTGAATGTCATATGTGTTGTCTATTGAAATTATTCAGGTGAGACTTGCAAAATTACATATGGTTCTGGTGCAATCTCTGGATTTTTCAGCAATGATAATGTGTTGGTTGGGGACCTTGTTGTGAAAAATCAGGTAACTTAGAAGTTGAATATAATAATTCCTCACGTTAACCTTCACCTATTACAACTCTAATACTTTTCATCTCAGAAATTCATTGAGACAACACGTGAAACTAGTGTTAGTTTTATCCTCGGGAAGTTTGATGGCATCCTTGGCCTTGGCTACCCTGACATCTCCGTTGGGAAAGCCCCTCCAGTATGGTACGTCGTCAAGTTATTTAGACCGCTTGCGTAGTCATATCAGTCACATTACCAGTTTATCAAGTGAACAAGTCCGTTCTCTTTTTTGTGACAACAGGCTGAGCATGCAAGAGCAGAAGTTGCTCGCTGATGACGTATTCTCATTTTGGCTTAACCGGGATTCTGATGCACTTTCTGGCGGTGAGCTCGTCTTCGGTGGCATGGACTCAGATCACTATAAGGGAAACCACACCTATGTCCCCGTGAGCCGCAAAGGTTACTGGCAGTTTAACATGGGTGATCTCTTGATTGATGGCCACTCTACTGGCTTCTGTGCCAAAGGCTGTGCTGCTATTGTGGATTCTGGGACTTCCCTGCTGGCTGGCCCAACAGTATGCAACGATATCTTGAAATTAGTTATCCAAATATTTTCCATATTTATTCTGTATTTGTATGATCATGGCTACTGGACCACAGATTTCATTGCTAAACGGGAGTCATTGATCACTAGATTAAATACTTTTGAAGGAAGCTGAATGCTAGATAGTGTCTGATATCTGTTCTATGGTGAAGGCCTTGAAATACTGAACTAGATTATGACTTGTGCCAATATGGCCTGACTAAATTGTTGCCTATGTTGTGATGTTTGCAGGCTATAGTTGCTCAGGTGAACCATGCAATTGGAGCTGAGGGAATTATCAGCACCGAATGTAAAGAAGTGGTGAGCCAGTATGGAGAGATGATCCTTGAACTGTTAATAGCACAGGTTCGACATTTTCTCTATTTTCAGTCTCTTGTTCAAAATTTCCATCCATGTAAGAGTTTCTCGTGAGATAGTTCTTCTATGAATTAACCCTGACCTGTAACTGATATGGTAATGCAATATGTTCGTGCAGACACAGCCACAGAAAGTTTGCAGTCAGATTGGTCTGTGTTTGTTTGATGGTACTCAGTCTGTGAGGTTAGTTCCTTTATGACAGAACGTTGTAATGTACTCCCTCCGTCCGAAAAAACTTGTCCCAAGCTTGTTTCTCAAATGGATGTATCTAGCACTAACTTGGTGCTTGATACATCCATTTGATGGACAAGCATTTTCGGACGGAGGAAGTACATGAATAAACTGCCCTTTCAGTACTACTATTAAACTCCTTTTCACGATGGGACACATTTTTTGCAGCAACGGGATCGAATCCGTTGTCGGTAAAGAAAATGTTGGCTCGGATGTTATGTGTACAGCCTGTGAAATGGCTGTTGTGTGGATAGAGAACCAGCTCCGTGAAAACAAAACAAAGGAGCTGATATTGCAATATGCTAACCAGGTTACTTCCTTTGTGATCTGCTTTGCCCTTTTCCATTCTCTGCTGCAATGTAATTCGTGAAAAAATGGGTAATTTGTGACAAGATTTTTGCCTTTTATCTCCCAGCTGTGTGAGCGTCTACCGAGCCCAAATGGAGAGTCAACAGTCAGCTGCCATGAGATGTCAAAGATGCCGAATCTTGCTTTCACCATTGCAGACAAGACTTTCGTGCTAACACCAGAGCAGGTGCTTTTTCATTTACAGTGCATTTCCTAACTTAATAACATTACTTTTATCATATGCTGTCCTTGGTAAACAATCAATATACTTTTCCATCTAAATCATTTTCTTAGCATACTGTGAACAAGTTATCACTGAAACATTTATTTTCCGAAAAGGGGATAACCCTGGCCACCGCATCATCTGAAACATTTGTGTAGTTCATACTGTACTTTTGAAGGTTATTTTGAAGTACTCCCTCCGTTTTTATTTACTCCGCATATTAGTTTTGGTCAAAGTCAAGCTTTACAAACTTTGACAAAGTTTATAGACAAAAATATTAACATATACAATAACAAATCAATACCATTAGATTCGTTGTTGAATGTACTTCCACATCATATAGATTTGTTATGCTAAATATTTATATTCTTTTCTATACATTTGGTCAAACTTTACAAAGTTTGACTTAAGTCAACTCTAATAAGCGGAGTAAATAAAATGGAGGGAGTATATGCATTTCCTAGCAATCTTAGACATTCAGAGCGAGATAGATATATGTACAGACAATTTGTTTGAATCAAAAGTTCAGAATCTATTGATCAAGTTCAGAAAAGAGAATCTCTTAGATTGAGATTTAGGATGAAACGATTAATACATGGCATGTGATTGGATTTTGTTGGAAAGAAAATTCCATTGACTTTATTGTTTGTCCTTCTAATATACAACGACACGCATTTAGGTGCATTTTTGAGAAATAAATGTTTCAAACTTCTGAAGTTCAGTACCTATCTATATTCATCGCTGCATATCTCCATGCATCCTTACACTATGTGAAACCTGTGTTGCAGTACGTTGTGAAACTGGAGCAATCAGGGCAAACCGTCTGCATCAGTGGGTTCATGGCATTCGACATACCGCCCCCACATGGTCCTCTCTGGTATGCAGCATAACACCTTACACCTCCTTCATTTCGCCTCCTTTTTTCTCCTCTTGCAGTGCAACATTTTCCATGAACCCTTGCAGGATACTGGGGGATGTCTTCATGGGCGCTTACCACACCGTGTTCGACTTCGGTAAGGACAGAATTGGGTTCGCAGAATCGGCTTGAGGAGTCGAGAGCACTATGATGTTTCCGAAGGTTCCCACGTATCCTAGAATAGTTTGGGTATCTTCGACGTAGGAGCCCTGCTGTAAACCATTGATAGGTAAAAAGCTGAAACAAAAGAGAGAGCCTTTTATTTCTTTCTTAAACAAAGAATAAATGGATGCTTGAAGTCTGAAGAAAAAATGTACATTTGTATCCGTTATGGCTGTTGCTGTGTAATGAAGAATGGAGTGCTTGCACGATGAGAACCGAGAGTAAATAGGCAACACATGGTTTGTAAAAAGGTTTATTGTATTTGTAAACATACGACGATGTAACAATCAATTCAATATATGCTTCTTTCTAGAGTGTTTCTTCTGGATTTCGCTATAAATTGTATGTCAGATTTTTTATCATGGCAAATCAAACGTTTTTCATGGCAATTATAGTTGTCGCGAGGATTATCCTTTATTTCTTCTTCCTTTGGTCTTTTTTTTTGCTGATTCTTTAGGTATGTTGTCTTTTTTTTTTGAGGATTTTAGGTATGTTGTCTTAAAGGGTGTGTTTCTCTGTACATCTTAGTCAAGTAGGAGTATATTCAGGTTAGTCGTGTAGATATGTTGATCAAGCAGCGTTAGAGCATGTCTAGTAGAACCCTCAAACCCTTAAAGCAGTTTTAAGGGTTGAGAAGTGGCAGTTTTTGGCACTTTTAAGGGTTGAAAAACAGGGCAAAGACTAGAACCCTCAAACCCAACCCTTAAACTGCTTTAAGGGTTGGGTTTGAGGGTTCTAGTCTTTGCCTCAACCCCAACCTTTAAATCTATCATTTGACATCTCACAATTTATGACTACAAGAACACAATCAACCTCTAAACAAACTACCAAATGACAATCATTCATGCATGGTTTAATAGTTTACATCACAAAATCATCATCTTTCCCCTCTCATCGGCATCATCACCAAAAAGTTGCACCTCGGCGCCATCTCCTAGACCACATGCGGGCTCCATCAAGCATCTCCATAGGCGCCGGTGGAGTCGTCCACACCGCCATCGCCACAACTGCTCATCGGAGTGTCACCTCGAAAAGTAGAGGACGCACCACGAAACATCCTCTTCCTCTCCGTGATGTCCTCCTTGTAGTCCTTCCACCATTGCAATTGGTCTTCATCCATGTCCTTCTTGGACATCATCATGTGCTCCTTCTCTTCCACCATGAGTTCTTTCCATACCTTTGCCTCTTTGAGCTTGATCATCCTCTCCTCCAAGTCGGCCTTGCGCTTCGCTTCTTCACGCTTTGCTTCAACTTGTGCAAGCTTGACCTCTTTCTTCTTCTCGGTGATAAGAAGCTTCGTCTCCAATGTCTTCGTTGTCAATTCCTCTCTTGCCTTCATCATGTGCTCCATCTTCTCCCTTAGGCTTGACGCCTCTCCTTCCATCTTCACCCTTAGCTTGCCCTTCTTGGTTCCCTCGGGCTTGCCCAAGTTCCTCTCCTCCTCATCTTCACTATCATCCATCCTAAGCACTGCCGACTTCTTGGGTGCGGTCTCTTGATCCCTCAACTTCCACTTATCAAAGGTTTGAAGAATTGCCCAAGCATGCTTAAACGGGAATGGCTTGCCCTTGGAAGCGGCCATCTCCTTGTACCTCATGCCGGAAATTGTCTCCTATCAACCACACATAATCACATAAGAACCCACCAATAGCATAATACACACACATAATCACATAAGAACCCACCAATAGCATAGTACACACACATAATCAAAATAGTGAAGAGATATGTACTCACATAGTCACTCTCCACGGTTCCACTAGGTGGTGCATCCCTCACTTGGTCCATGGCCGCACTCCAACGAGCACAAGCGGGCTTCATCAACTCCCACCGGTCTTTAAGCGACCGGTAAGTGCAAGAGATGAACCCACTATTCTTCGGCTTGATCCTACAATAGTTGTCCTCGATCCTTTGCCAATACCGTTTACCGGTTTGATCGGTCCCGGTGCTTGCATCCATCCCCACAGCTGCCCAAGCACGAACCAAGAGGATATCTTCCGCCTCGGTGTAGTTTGTCGACCGCGCGTGTGGGCGGGAAGCGGCGGTGAATGCCTCCTCCCCTATCTCGGCCACCTCCTCCTTGTCATCCCCTTCATCCTCCTCATCTTCCTCCAAGTCGTCACCAACCCTAAAGGGTTCTAGAGGCGGAGCCCTGAGGTCCACCTCCGCGTCTTGGAGGAGGTCCATGAACGAGGATGGGGTTGCCATTTCCTCGAACACCTCGTCTTGGCGGGGAGGAGGTTCGGCGACAGCCAGGCGGGGCGCGGGCTTCTTCGCGGTTTCTTCACGGCCGGTGTGAGCCGGGCGACCTTGGAGGAAGCCTCGCGGCCACGGAGGCCGCCTTGGCCAGCTCTTCTTGGGGCGCGGCGGCGGGGCGGGGGCGGGGAGCCGGGAGGCGGGAGGAGGCGGTCTGAGCCGCCCGCCGCCCGCTTAGCCCCGACGTGGAGTCGCCACGACGCCGTCGGCCACGCAGTCGGTCGGGCGGGCGGGGCGGGCCCGAGTCGGCAAGGCGGGGCGATGGCGGCGTGAGGCCTCCATGGCGGTCTTGAGGCGGCGGGAGGCGGCGGGAGGAGCCGGGGAGGCGGGGATGAAATTTCCCTCCCGCGCGAGAGGAAAGAGGAGTGCGGGTTGGGGGGGGGAGTTTTTCCTCCCAAAATTTCATCCCCGCCTCCCCGGCTCCTCCCGCCGCCTCCTCCCGCGCGCGAGAGGCGTCAAGCCTAAGGGAGAAGATGGAGCACATGATGAAGGCAAGAGAGGAATTGACAACGAAGACATTGGAGACGAAGCTTCTTATCACCGAGAAGAAGAAAGAGGTCAAGCTTGCACAAGTTGAAGCAAAGCGTGAAGAAGCAAAGCGCAAGGCCGACTTGGAGGAGAGGCTGATCAAGCTCAAGGAGGCAAAGGTATGGAAAGAACTCATGGTGGAAGAGAAGGAGCACATGATGATGTCCAAGAAGGACACGGATGAAGACCAATTGCAATGGTGAAAGGACTACAAGGAGGACATTGTGAAGAGGAAGAGGATGTTCCGTGGTGCGTCCTCTACTTTTTAAGGTGACACTCCGATGAGTAGTTGTAGCGATGGTGGTGTGGATGACTCTACCGGCGCCTATGGAGATGCTTGATGGAGCCTGCATGTGGTCTAGGAGATGGCGCTGAGGTGCAACTTTTTGGTGATGGTGCCGATGAGAGGAGGAAGATGATGATTTTATTATGTAAACTATTAAACCATGCATGAATGATTGTCATTTGATAGTTTGTTTAGAGGTTGATTGCGTTTTTATAGTCATAAATTGCGAGATGTCAAATGAGAGAATTAAAGGTTAGGGTTGAGGCAAAGACTAGAACCTTAAACCCAACCCTTAAAGCAGTTTAAGGATTGGGTTTGAAGGTTCTAGTCTTTGCCCCTGTTTTTCAACTCTTAAAAATGCCAAAAACTGGCATTTCTCAACTTTTAAAACTGCTTTTAAGGGTTTGAGAATTTGAGGGTTCTACTAGACATGCTCTTATTGCAGACCTCTTGCTCTCAGCCGGTTGCCTTTCATGTCGTGCGGCGCCCAGATAGCACCTTACAGCTGGCTCTTCGTCTCTTCGCCGGCGGTGCAACTCCCTCCGCCGTCGGGGCACCCGCGCTGCCGCCTCTCCGTCAGGGCCACATGCGCTCCGGCCTGCCCCCGCGTCCCAGCCGGTGGCGGCAGCGCGCGCCAGCGGACACGGCTGCGCCTCGTAGCGGCGCACTCGATACCTCCGCCGCCGCCCCCTACCGTCCGGAGGGACGCCGCGACGGGGCTCGCTTTCCTCCTCCTCGTGCTCGGCCTGGTATGCCTCCGTTAATTGGGGAGTTTGTCCCTTGTGTCTTAACAAGTTACCAGCAGATCTGTCAAGTGTGAACACACCTCAACATTTCAATCGCATTGAGCTATCGGCTCTTGATTGCTCGATAGACCACACAGTGGTTAACTCCTGACTAGGGTGTAGAAGATAAATGCGTGCAAATTCTGCAGTTTTTCACATTGGCTGGATTGTCCTCATACCTAGTGGACCACAAGTTTCCATGTTGTAAGGAATGCATCAACTTCCTGGACGAATGGACTTTGTCTGAAATGTTAAGGGGCTTGGTACTTTGGGATCTTGATGGATATGATAGCACAAGGTTTGAAGCCATAGATTAGCTGAGAGCCTGTTAGATAGTACTTCCCTACGATGCTTAACCATTTTTAGTTAGTACTTAGTACAACTATACAAGTGTAGAACTTGCAGCCCTTTGTGAGTTGTTGATGAGTCTAAACTGGTATCTTACAATAAGCTTGCAAAATTTTAGAAGTTCCTTATCAGTGTGGCTATGTGGGAAACTGCATGGCATCTATTGGTTGTTCAGATAAATTTCTACTGAAGTTGACAATTAACACCCCCCCCCCCCCCCCCGCAGGTTGCTGTGCATTTCGCCTCGTTGTTCCTTTTTTGGTTCCACTATGTCATTTATTGTTCTTTTGATCTTTGCCACTTTCAAATTCCACCGTCCAATCCTTTCCCTCACTCCATAAGGAATTAAGGTTGTACATATGCTTGTCAATACGTAAATGTTATCGTTGAAAGAAAATAATGTCGCCACCCTGCATTTGTGCTTATGTGCTGAAATGGCTCGGTGAAATATGAAGCTAGTCTCAGTTCGTCCTGTACGGATGCTAGCCTGAAGTAGAATTGGCCATTCAATTAAAATGGTTGCTAAATATTTGGTCATACTGAGTTATAGTTGTGGCAGTTTTCTCATGCATCACTCGGTTGTATGCTGTAGAAGAGTGTTGTAATCCTAGGCCATTCTGCATCTATTGTTTGTCATGGTCAAAGTTCATTCTAATCCTTGCACACACTGCTAATCGATAGAGTTCAACTTTCCTCCTAATTTCAGGTGATCAGCTCAGCTCTATCACTAGTTATCGTCTCATTTCCAGCATGGAGAGTGAGTAAATCGTCTGAATAAATGCTATATATTCCTCATGAAGTCAAAAATACTCTTCCGCCAATACATCTTGTTCTTGTTCATTGTGAATAGGCTCTGCAGCAGATGGAAATCGCAGCTCGTAAATTGTCAAATTTAGCAGCACAAGAGGTACCCGGAACTATATCGTCACTAAAGCTGTCATTCATGGAGATCAACGATCTAACCAGCCAACTAAAGAAAATTAGGTAACTTCCATTAGTTTTCCAAATATCATTGAAGAATAACTACTCCCTCTGATCCACATTAATTGTCGCTGCTTTATGTCCCAAAGCAGCGACAATTAATATGGATTGGAGGGAGTAAGTTATAATTTTATTTCCTTTTGATATATGCAGGCACATTTTCACAACAAATAGATCTGGGAAGGATAGATGACTAATGTGACAGCATGATCACGGACTGGATACCAAAACAGGGACGTGTGTGAATTCTTTAATCTGTAGCGATGTCTTAGTTCTTACTACTTTGTTAGACCATTACTTGTACCTCAGTTTCTTGATCATGTGATGCATGTTGTCACAGTATTGCTGGACACTGCAGAAACATGCGCCTGATAATTGCTGTGGTGCCCAAGTTGCTGTAGCTTGGCAAATACTATAATGTGGTGTGCAGATATTACCAAACTGCACCATGAAACCCAATCATCTCCCAGTCCCAGAAGAGAATGGTTATATTGATAAGGAGATGTGTTCTGCATCAATTTTTTAATACAGAAGTATCTTTTAGTATTGCTTAGTTTCAGTTGGACAACAAAATATTAGACTCCTACAGACTCGCATATTTCTTGATACCTTTTAGCTATTCATCTGCTCTGGTGTCTGCAGGTCAGTTAGTGACACCAGATCTTTTTGCTCTGAAGTGGGAGGGTTCATCAGCCATATCTGGACCTCCCACAGCACTCAGAATCGAGAAAAATTCCAGTAACATATTGCTGTCTCTGGATTCAGAAATGCCTGAAGCAAGAATTACATCGAATACGAGCCTTAGCCACACCTTTGCTTGCGCTGGCCTTCTATTTTCTGCACCCAGGTCCGATCAACTAAGCATGCGCTAATTAGTTAGTGCCATCGGCGCATGTATGCTATTGTACTAGTAGTACTTCATCGTTTTTTAACACTGGCAAATTACCATAGACTGTTACTGCGCAGTGGTGAATTTCTAGTGTTTCAGAAGAAGAAGAAAATCTTGACCCATACAATCCTAGCTCTTCGCACCTTTTGGTAGTCAGAGCTTTCAACGATAGTTGCCATCTGAGTTCTTGACTAGGACAGTCAGACCTGGACTAGTACAGTCCAAACTCTGAACTCCTCAACATTTTTTCTTGGAAACAGAGGCATAATCTTTGACTCATCCATTAATTAAGATGAAGTTAGAGTGGTATTACATTCTCCCCATTGTTACAATGTCATTACTCTTCCGGCATGATTTTTCCCAAATGTTTAGCACCCGCAATGGTCCAAAGCTTCGCGTTGTTCTTGATCACGTCAAAGATGACGAAGGGAGGGGTGTACTTGTGGCTCCATCCTTCCATCTTTCTCTGCTACGGTTTTCTCTCTTGCCGATGCAGTCACTCCACCACCCCGGCCGCCCCGCCACACACTTCCCGGGACTCCACGACTCCGGCACATCCACCGCTACACCCTGGGCTCGAGGTTGATTATCCTCCGCTGCTGGTCCACACCTCGTCTTTGTCCGCCGCACAGGTATCATCCGCCCCTACGGTACTCACTATGCCCGGCAAGTGTTCAGTGAAATGACCGTGCTAATTTTTTTTTGTTTTTGTCCCTTCTTCTTTGAAGCAATGGGTTCAGATATTGAGTACATATACAGGCACTATATTGAGTCCTCCAACGATTTGTAGGAATACACAAATGAAACATTGATGATGCAGGCGGTCCGTACAGATGCGGAGTGTGTGGAGGAGCACGTTCTCGATATCAAAGGATCGGTCAAAGGTCATCGAGTACTCAACCGCAACAGTGCACACGGCCATTTGATGTTGATGGATGATTACTTTGCCCTGGATACCCTATCATCTGACAATTTTCACCGACGCTTTCGGATGCGAAAAAAATATCTTTGATAGTCTCTACCATGGCATCCGGTCCTTTGATGATTACTTCATCTTGAAGAAGGATGCCGTAGGAAAGATTGGATTCTCTGACTACCGAAGTGCATGGCTGGATGTGGATGCTTGCATATGGCATGGCCGCAGATTCGTGGAACGGATACCTCCGAATGTCCGAGAGCACATGCGGATACACCATGGTCAGATTTGCTACTGCAGTGGTCGAGGTGTTTGGACCTCGTACTTGAGAGAACCAACTGTTGTTGTGAACCTTTGAGAGGCTCCTAGCAATGCCTGAAGCAAAAGGGTGGCCAGGTTTGCTCAGATCTCTTGACTGCATGCACCGGAGATGGAAAAACTGCACAAAAGCTTTATAATGGCAATATCAGGGCCATGTTAAGAAGTCCACCATCCTTCTTGAATCAGTTTGTGAGATCCCAAAATTTTGAATTTTGGATCGTTAATTCTTTAAATAGGATTAATTTAAAATTTGCTCGTGTTGCTTGCTTTTAGTTAAATTGACTAGGATTTACTTTTTCAAGTTAAATGAATATTTAAATTGGGATGGAATAAAAGGACTTCCCTAAATATTCATTTTTCATATTTAATTGGATCTTATTTGGATTTCAGTATTTAAAACAAAACCAGCTCAAAACTAAAATACAATGAGAGAAGGCAATATGCCCATTCAATATTAAATTTTTGGAAATGATTTAAATATTATTTGATCTTTTGTTTGGCAGTTTTAAAAGCTTTTGGGAATTATTATATCCTTAACATTATATTTAAGGAATATTTATAAAGTTCAAATAGAAATTATAAAAATATCATGTGTACTTGTATTTCATTTTTGGGCCAAAAAATGTTCACTATTTTCTATATTATTGTATACACTTTTGTGAGTGTGACGGTCTTCATCAAACGTACCAGGCAAGTCACACCTTGTTCATACTCCATTCTGTTATTTTTCTATGCATTTAGTTCTATATCACATTACTATATTATGCACGTGTAGGAATATTATGGTAGTATGTTATTGCTATAGGCAAATTTTCTGAAGAGCTTATTTGATTGCACATAGCCAGATTAGATCAATGGTCAGCATCAGTAATAGCATGGCAGCAGAATTTTAACTTGCCTAAAATAAAGTCTACTGCTTGGTGAGAAAATGTAGCAAACGAAACCTCAAGCAGATTAAACATTTACTATAGTGCATGGACTTCTCGTAACTACAGAATTACCAGGCCATCAGTAACAGCTCAGCAGAACATGAGAAAATGTCAAGACAAGGATCACCATTTTCAGAAAATATAAACAGTGAACATACTACAGAAGTTAGAAGTAATGTAAACAGTGAGCATACAGCTAGCTCTACTTGTCACCAACTAGGATAATTGCTGATGCTTCACATTCACTTCCATGTCAATCACTTAAGTGGAGATAAAACGGAAACTTCCTTGCTATAACAACCACAACATATTAACAAAAATGAGCGATGCAGCACTATACCTACTAAGAAAATCCATCAACACGCACACATTTATCAGATTTCGACACAATATATATGTATCCCACATGACTGAGTTCATGTGTGGATGTGCTTCCATACAGCCAGCAATCAAGACATCCTCATGTCCATTAAGCAAGACAGGACTTGCACGATGGTTGAATATGAAAGATATCCTCGTGAATATATCTCGCGCGGCCTGCAGTGAGAAAATAGAACAAATTATCCAACTGCACAGCATATTCCTTTTCTTGTCTAGCTATTAAAATGTAAAACAGAAAATAATTATCAGGTATTCATAGTCTAAAATCTGCTGCTTATACTATTTACCTGTATCAACATGTACTGATAAAATGCCATGGATATTTGCACAGCTATCAAGCAAAACAACATCATATATAACTTCCATATTTGCACAGCTATCAACTAAAGCAGCATTATATATCAATCCAGCATTTTTTTAAGAATCTTCGACTAACAGAAACAATTCTTTAGGATAGTGCTAACCAGATCTCTGTAGCGAAATGATAAGAGCCTGAGTCATGTCCAAATTATCACAATCAGAGAACCAACATTATCCTTTTTGCTTACTAGTTTCATTATATATGCAAAACATATGGATAAGCAACCTGGAAACATTCGTGCATTTCATCATGATGGCAAAGAAGTAGTGATCTTTACCTTGATCAAAACAGGTGAGCAGTTACTTCATTTGCTAATCCTATTCCATTCTAGCCGGTGCATGCAGAGTCAAATTCCAACTAATAGTATTATCATTTTAAGATCTGTAACCTCCTCTTACTGCACATACAACAACGAGTTCAGGTATATTACAACACAAGGGGTATGCATTGCTCACATAAGAATATGAACAAGAGAAAGTACTTGACAAGCATTGCTCACAGCAGAATGTAATATTTATAAGATCTAAACGGATAACCCTAGCATTGCACATTTAAGCTTGTGTCGTAACATATCACAGATAGAGTAGGAAACTTGGTAAACTCAGTTAGTAGCCCTTTTTGTTGCTTACTTGGCACTACTTATTTCGAAAGAAAGCTGAAGAAATATGGGTAAACATCCACTGATTCAATTAGGGAACATGTGACTCATGGTATATAACACAAACAGGTTCAGCAAATATTATTGGTTTACCAAAGTCCATCAGGAAACATGTGCAACAAAGAAAAACAGAAAAGCAAGTCATCTTGCAGAGAAGTAGAAGTCAACCACAGAAATTTCTAATCTTCTGTAAAGCACTTGTGCAGTCAAATACAGAATAATGGAATCTCAGTTTACCTACTTAAAAATCACTTGATATGGGAGGAAACTTTTCTACAAAGTCCATCATGACTTGGATGATTTTTCGAATCCAGAATTAGTGGCTTCTAATGCAGCTGAAAAGGTAGAATACAGCTGAATCAGTTCATTCTTGCCCACGGCATTAACGCATATTAAGGAATACTGCAAAATCTAGACAAGAATGGGGAAACTAATTACAAACAGGAAAAAAGAAGTATTCCTTGGATAGGCAAAATCTCTGTCGAACACACATGTATGACAAGCAGAAGTAACGGCTATACGTTGTTGCCGGTTGAATCCACCCACGGCATAAATAAAGACATACCAAGTAGTTTCATTCTCTGACACAAGATCTGCAGAATAGGTTGTCATGAGGTTTCTAACTATGATTGATAAACATATAAACAGAGGATAAGCACACATGATTTTTTCCTGAGTTGTGTAGAAAACAAGCCTTTAAAGATAATAATGAAGAAAGTAGTATCATTACATAATTGATTTATATTTCCGTTTTTCCTCTCCAACTAGCCAGATTGATAAACATAAACAGAAGATGTATTTTATATAGTTATGGAACCAAAACCTAAGGAAATGACCAATTCAGAGCCTGGGTGCAGCGGCGACCTGGTGTCGCGTGACGCAATGGTGCGAGGCCGCGGCAGAAAGCGGTGGTGCGAGGCGGCAGCAGCGGGACGCGGTGGTGTAAGGCTGCGTCAGCGGAACGCCGTGGTGCTGCCTAGGCCGCGGCGGCAGGGCTGTTTGCGACGGCTATGCTATTTGGCGGTGCCTAGGGCTTCCTCGCTGCTCCGCCGTTGCCGCTCCGAGGGGATGACGGGAGCAGGGAGGCTAACTGACCTAGGTGGAGAAAAGGGAGGACCCAGCCACGACGACGGCGGCGGCGGCGACGACGCGCACGCAGAGGTCCTACATCCGCCATGAGAGCAGGAGCTCGGGGACGATGCGAGTCTCCGCCCACAGAGCAGACGAGGGAGAGAGACTTTGCAGCGACGAGACAGGGTGGAAGGGGGAACGGGCAAACCCAGCACCAAAGAATGCACACGGACGAAAAGATGGCCTCCGAGCCCAGCCGTGACCCAGCACCGATAAGTACGCACGGACCAAAATAAATGCAGCAAAAAAATCCCCTATGAGGACACAGTCGTAAAAAAAAATAGCACAACTTCACCCTCTGGGTTAGCACGTGCTATACATTAACACCGGGCTTTTTGTTCAAATTCCTTTTTAAAGGTTTTTTTCAACAAAACGCGTCAGCGGCGGCGAGGCGCGGTTGCAACTTCCGAGTCAATGGGTTCCAACACTTCTTGAATCCTTGCTTTGCGGGTTGTCACTCATCACTTGAACAACTCCAGTAATGCCACCGTCGCCGGGATGCGGTTCTAACAGCAAAAAACAAAAGCTAACCATGCGACTAGCATGTCTGGATGCGGCGGCCATGAAGAGGAGCGCTCGAAGCCAGCCATGGCGACCGCTCGCAGCTGCCGCGAGGTTACTTGCAGCGGCCAGGGCGCGACCAGCTTTCTCTCCTCGTAGTTTTTTGCTGTGGGAAAGAAGAAAGGGGATGAGCGGGAAATCAAACATTTTATGAAAGAGCGGGAGTTCAAATAGAGTAAGATTACTAGATCGTAAAATCATTGTCTTGTGAATTATACATGGAAGCTCGAAACACTGCTTGTTGGTTGCATGGAGCTCCATATTTTGTTCAAGATCTTGTAATAGCTAATTGTAACCCTATTAAACTGAAATAAAACTCAGGTTCCCATAAAAAAAGATGAGCAGCGGAGGAGATGAAGATGTGCTGCTACAGCAAAAGAGAGATATTTCTGGGTGGAAAAGAGATAAGAATAAGAAGGGCGGTGCTGGCCCTCACAAGAACGTGGGTGCAAGGTGGAATGGCAGGACGCTGGCAACTGCCTCCCATGCGTGCAATCTAGCCAGATCAGACGCGTCGAGTGCTTCCGGCTCGAACATTTCTATTTTTTAGTATACCAACAAACCGTCTAACTATCTCTTTACATCGCTTTCCAGCGCACTAGCATCGAATTTCATGTGAAGCGCTAATGATAGAGGACAGAACCATACAGACACTTACTAGCAGCACACTCCTGTCGTTACTCACACACGCGTCGAGTGCCGAGAGACGCCAAGACAAATGCACTCACCAGCGAGAAGGGCATATTCCACGAGATAGGCTAGCCTCTGACATGCATTCTGATCTTGGGGATAAAGCTCTCATCGTGATGCCCATCAGGTTCAGAGATGTAGGTGTTGGATCGTTTTGTCGTCGTCCTTGGCAAAACAATAGGCAGTCACCTGCCATTCTGGGTCCTCTGGCACGCTTCTGGCATGAAGCTCATCACATGTGCAATTCACCATACGGGGTCACATAAATGTCAGCGAGATCTTACAAATTTATGTTTATTTTCGAGACATCAGTGAAAAAGTCATGTACGTTTTTTATGAACCCCACTCCTCCCCGCGTAACATTATCATTAATGAAACCAGATACCACATCCAAGTTTACAGTAGTTCATGCTCTGAAAACCGAAGTACAAAAACGAAAAACCAAGTCCTGCAAGTACATTGTTTACTATCAATATGACGCACACCTCTCTTTGTCAGAGCCTTGTATACATATTTATTTATCATATCATATCTTTAGCGATCATTCATGAATCTGCAGCTTTGGTCCTATCAACAGATAGAAGCAAAACCAAATGTCTTACCGGTCCCAGTTCAAGTTTACGACCAAACTAAACATATCTGCAAGTAATGTTACCTCCTGCTTGCTCAAGATCTATTGTATGCACTGTGCTGGATTTAATTGATAGTATTAGTTACTGGTGTGGTATGAGCTTCACTTAGACTAGAAGATGTTCCTTTGTGACAAAGCCAGTTGTAGCAACTGTCTTTATGTGTGCCTTAGCGAGATGCCATAATTTCTTTATAATACTATACAAACTGATCTCATCATTAACACATTGTTCTTATCTCTCTGTTTGACTTAAGAATGATGATACCGGTTTTAGATGGCACATCTCGATTTGAAGCCACGACGGGCACTTGATCTTATCGACCGAGCCATATCTTCTATTGCACGGAAGCAGCATTGGAACTGTCCAAGCAAACGATTGGCAGTCCTGTCTGAGGGGCACGAGAGCGGTACCGAAGTTGTGAGTATGAGTTTCTTGCGAGTTTGAGAATTATAGTAACAATCTCCTATCGAGTCCCTTTTATTTAGTTCAGTTGCTCTGCATTTGGCCTCCTTGTTCCTTTGTCTGTTCTATCCTGTCATCGATTGTTCTTCACTTCCTAATTCTACCGTCCAACATTTCCCCTCTCCCCAGTCTAGCTGCTAAAACTTGTTTTCTGGCTCCAGGAACATCCTAAGTTCAAATGACAAATTTTAACATGATTGTATGTCCAAGTAAGCAAGTGAGGGTTTTTCTTTTTCTGTACAAACGATCATCGATTCAAAGATTGCGTTTGAAAGAAAATAATTTCACCACTGCAATTGTGCTCATGTGCTGAAATTGTTCTGTGTACTACAGGGAATGTATCAGCTAGCTCCAGTTACACATGTACAAATTCTAGCCTTAAATAGAATCTACCATTGCGAAAGTCCTATTCTAGTCCCGAGCTCAAATGCTCCCGTGTGAACAGTAAAATCGAAAAAAATAGCAAACAAATTCAAAAAATTCTAAATTTTTTTTGTGATAAACTTTGATAGATGTTTTGTATGCATACAAAATTTCAGTACGAAACGACATTCGTGCAAGGCGTGGAAAAAAACAAAATCATCACTTCAAAATGTTTCCAAAACTAGCATTTTTGGAACATCGATTTTTTTTTTTGCCACGCCTTCCACGAATGTCGTTTCGTGCTGAATTTTTGCCAACATACAAAACATTTGCCAAAGTTCACCACAAAAAAAAACAGAATTGTTTAAATTTTTGTTGATTTTACTGTTCACGAGGGAGCATTTGAGCTCGGGTGTAGATACTCCATGTCCCTACAGTTGATACTTCCCCAATGTTATTTCATCGACAGCTATCTCCAGCATTGCCCTATCCCGCGGTACAAAGTTTTAGTTCCATATATGATTTCTGCACTTACCATTTCTCCTGGTCAAAACTCATTAAAAAAAAGTTGAACACGGTGCTAGTTGGTGGAACTTCCCTGATCCTGATTTCAGGTGAAAAGCTCAGTTCTGTCACTGGCCATCTTCTCATTTCCGGCATGCAGAGTGAGTAAAATATTTGAATAAATGATCTCCAATTCATAGAATGGCAAATATTTTCTTCTTTTTAATACGCTCTGCAACAATTGAAAATTACAGATGACTAATAAAGTGTCCGTGCATTGCCACGGGCCAACAAATAAATTAACTAAGAAACGCTCTCACCCCGTTTTATATATAAAGCAATGGCCAACATACACGCAACCATATACAACACGCCACCACCACACACAATACACAACATACATCCAAGGTAAGATGCAAGGGTGCCGAGGAATAGTAACACCCCTGCCACCAAGCACACTACAAATGGACCAAAAAGAACTGCCGGAGTCGTCTAAGACCTTCATCATGAGCTATGCACCACGAAGATGTGAGTTGGACATCGATGAAACATATACTTAAAAGCGGTGCCTACAAGAAGGATACATCACGCCCAATTCGGGGATCAGTTTTTCACCCAGAGCGACAAGAAGGACAAAGAGTGACTGCCATGGAGCCTTCAAGAAGGTAATGACGCCCGCCGACACTGCTCCTGTCGGCCTAGAAAAAATAGGACAAGTTATGCACCCCAACGTTCACACATCTTCGCTGAACCAGGGTACCGCCAGATGCCAAAGCAGCTGCAACACCAACGCCATGCTACGCCAAACACCAATGACCATGCCACCCACATGGCCATAGCAGCCAGCCGGCACCGAGAGGCGTGCTCACATAATAATATGAACTAGAGAAAGTATTTAACAAGCATTGCTCACAGCAGAATGTAAAATTTATAAGATCTAAACGGATAGCCCTAGCATTGCACATTTAAGCTTGCGTTGTAACATATCACAGATAGAGTAGGAAACTTGGTAAACTCAGTTAGTAGCCCTTTTTGTTGCTTACTTGTCAGTGCTTATTACGAAGGAAAGCTGAAGAAATATGAGTAAACATCTACTCCCTCCGTCCGAAAAAACTTGTCATCAAAATGAACAAAAAAGGGTGTATCTAGAACTAAAATACATCTAGATACATCCCCTTTTATTCATTTTGATGACAAGTATTTCTGGACGGAGGGAGTACTAAATCAATTAGGGAACATACTCAAGGCATATAACACAAACAGGTTCAGCAAACATTATTGGTTTACCAAAGTCCATCAGGAAACATGTGCAACAAAGAAAAACAGAAAAGCAAGTCATCTTGCAGAGAAGTAGAAGTCAACCACATAAATTTCTAATCTTCTGTAAAGCACTTGCGCAGTCAAATACAGAATAATGGAATCTCAGTTTGCTACTTAAAAATCACTTGATATGGGGGGAAACTTCTCTACAAAGTAATCTTGCAGAATAAGCTCCAGAAGCTGCCAATGCATCATGACTTGGATGATTTTTCGAATCCAGAATTAATGGCTTCTAATGCATCTGAAAAGGTAGAATACAGCTGAATCAGTTCACTCTTGCCCATGTCATTGACATGTACTTCCTCCGTTCCTAAATATTTATGTTTCTAGATATTTCAACAAATGACTACATACGGAGTAAAATGAGTAAATCTACACTTCAAAATATGTCTACATACATCCGTATGTTGTAGCCATTTGAAATGTTTAAAAAAAAACAAATATTTAGGAACGGAGGGAGTATTAAGGAATACTGCAAAATCTAGACCAGAATGGAGAAACTAATTACAAACAGGAAAAAGGAAGTATTCCATGGATAGGCAAAATCTCTGTCGATCATACATGTATGACAAGCAGAAGTAACGGCTATACGTTGCCGGTTGAATCCACCCACAGCATAAATAAAGATGTACCAAGTAGTTTCATTCTCTGACACAAAGTCTGCAGAATAGTTTGTCATGAGGTTTCTAACTATGATTGATAAACATAAACAGAGGATGAGCACACATAAACAGAGGTTTATTAGGCCGGATTCTACTAACTGCATCGCCAACACGGGGATGATGCACGGCTGTCAGATGCGAAAGATGGTAAAGCGCACAAATAAAAGAGACCACTGAGCCCAACCCATGACCCAGCACCAAACAGTGCACACGGACGAAGAGATTGCCTCCGAGTCCAGCCGTGACCCAACACCGATAAGTGTGCACGGACCAAAACAAATGCAGTGAAAAGATCCCCTACAAGGACACGGTCGTAAAAAAATAGCGCAATTGCATCCCCTAGGTTGGCACGTGCTATACATTAGCACCAGACATTTTGTTCAAATTCCTTTTTTAAAGATTTTTCCAACACAACACCTCTTGTATCCTTGCATTGTCGGTTGTCGCTCATCACTTGAACAACTCCAGCACCGCCACCGTCGCCGGGATGCAGCTCTAACAGCAAAAACCAGAAGCCAGCCATGACGACTAGCGTATCTGGCTGCGGCCGCCATGGAGAGGAGCGCTCGAAGCCAGCCATGGTGTTCACTCGCAGCTGCCGTGAGGTTCATGAGCCATATCCGGACTTCCCACAGCAATCAGAATCGAGAAAAATTTCAGTAACATATTGCTGTCTCTGGATTCAGAAATGCCTAAAGCAAGAATTACATCGAACGTCAAATAAGAAACACAGACTTCCCTTATTCAAAGTGAAAGTAATTTCCAACGGAAATAACAGCCCTACAAATTCAAATAAGAAACACCAAGGGAAAAAAGCCTGCCTATGAAACGGCCCTGTTCCGTTCCTCGGAGTCTGCCTATGCTCTCCGCGCTCTTGCCCTTCGCCAGATTAGACCAATGTTCAGCATCAGTAATAGCACGGCAGCAGAATTTTAACTTGCCTAAAATAAAGTCTACTGCTTGGTGAGAAAATGTAGCAAACGAAACCTCAAGCAGATTAAACATTTACTACAGTACATGGACTTCTCGTAACCACAGAATTACCAGGCCATCAGTAACAGCTCGGCAGAACATGAGGAAATGTCAAAGACAAGGATCACCATTTTCAGAAAATATAAACAGTGAGCATATTACGAGTTATTTACCCAAAACCACCACACTTGGGGCTAGGGTAACAACTTGATACCAGATTTAAGCCAGAGCACAAAAAACCATCAATTTCGCGCCTAACCTATAACAGAGAGCACTGATTGTCTGATAAGCCTGTGAAAACGGCGAATCTGACCAGTCGGCCCCACCTGTCAGGCTGACGTGGCAAAGACAAAAAAATTGACCGACTGATGTGGCAAATGAGAACCGGGCCCCACCTGTCAATGACTAGAAGGTCTTCTTCTTCCTCACTCTTTTTGTGTGGCATTCCATCAAGCACCTTCTGGGCGGCTGAAGAGCAGCGACGTTCTTGCCCTTGTAGTCCACGGTCCACCTACCGGACGGAGGACACAGCCAAGGAGCTGAGCTCCGGCGACGGCAGCAACGCCTACACGGCCAAGGAGTGAGGCCGCGCCGCTCACCGCCCTCGCTGGTTCTCTAGTCAACGCGCGGCCTCACCTCGGCATGGTGCTCCGGCCGCCGCCCGTTGGCGTGCATGTGTGCTCTACACTAGCAGCTATAGTCAACGCGGCGTGCACCTGCACTACAACAACGGGAGGGAGGACGATGACGGCGTGCTCGGTGGCGAAGCTTCGCCGGTGCGGGCGACCTCGGTTGCCGTCCACCGTCCCCATCGGCGGCGGATCCGGCGGATCCGCGGCCCTTCCTCTGTCCTGGCGCGAGAAAGCCGACCACGCCAGCGCTCCATGGCTGCTCCACGCCCACCCCGTCGGTGCTCGATGGAGAGGCGGACGAGCAGCCGTTCCCCATGACCCCCTGACACCACCTCCCGGAGCTTGGGCGCACGATGGTGGACGGTGGTAGGATGGTGACCTCGGCGAGGTCGCTGCGGCGGAGGGGGGAAGGACCATCTCGACGGGCGCGGCCGACCTTGAACGGCGTAACGTGCGCGGTGGCGCCGCTGCGGCCGCCGACTCCGGCCTTTACGAAGCTCCTCCATGACATCGTTGGTTCTGCCCAGGTGGCAGCGGGCATGTCCAGAACCTATTTGACGAAATGCCCATGCGAAGTGGAGGTAGAAATAAAAAAGAAAAATGAAAAAAAAGGAGAGGTTGGGTCATTGACATGTAGGACCCATGTCCACCTCGGCGTATTTGTCCACATAGGCATGCCACGTCAGCCCGACACGTGGGCCCAACCAGTCAGTTTTGCTGTTTTCGCGAGCAAATCAGACAATCAGTGCTCTCCGTTACAGATTAGGCACATTTTCGGTGGTTTTTTGTGCCCTGGCTAAAATCTGGTACCAAGTTGTTACCCTAGCTCCAAGTGTGGTGGTTTTGGGTAAATAACTCGCATATTACAGAAGTTAGAAGTAATGTAAACAGTGAGCATACAGCTAGCTCTACTGTCACCAACTAGGATAATTACTGATGCTTCACATTCACTTCCATGTCAATCACTTAAGTGGAGATAAAACGGAAACTTCCTTGCTATAACAACCACAACATATTAACAAAAATGAGCGATGCAGCACTATACCTACTAAGAAAATCCATCAACACGCACACATTTATCAGATTTCGACACAATATATATGTATCCCACATGACTGAGTTCATGTGTGGATGTGCTTCCATACAGCCAGCAATCAAGACATCCTCATGTCCATTAAGCAAGACAGGACTTGCACGATGGTTGAATATGAAAGATATCCTCATGAAAGTATCTCTCGTGGCCTGCAGTGAGAAAATAGAACAAATTATCCAACTGCACAGCATATTCCTATTCTTGTCTAGCTATTAAAATGTAAAACAGAAAATAATTATCAGGTATTCGTAGTATAAAATCTGCTGCTTATACTATTTACCTGTATCAACATGTACCGATAAAATGCCATGGATATTTGCACAGCTATCAAGCAAAACAGCATCATATATAACTTCCATATTTGCACAGCTATCAACTAAAGCAGCATTATATATCAACCCAGCATTTATTTTAAGAATCTTCGACTAACAGAAATAATTCTTTAGGATAGTGCTACCAAGATCTCTGTAGCCAAATAATAAGAGGCTGAGTCATGTCCAAATTATCACAATCAGAGAACCAACATTATCCTTTTTGCTTACTAGTTTAAGTATATATGCAAAACATATGGATAAGCAACCTGGAAATATTCGCGCATTTCATCATGATGGCAAAGAAGTAGTGATCTTTACCTTGGTCAAAACAGGCGAGCAGTTACTTCACTTGCTAATCCTATTCCATTCTAGCCGGTGAATGCAGAGTCAAATTCCAACTAATAGTAATAAGATCTGTAACCTCCTCTTACTGCACATAAAACAACGAGTTCAGATATATTACAACACAAGGGGTATGCATTACTCGAAGTTAACACTAGCATTGCTCACATAAGAATATGAACAAGAGAAAGTATTTGACAAGAATTGCTCACAGCAGAATGTAAAATTTATAAGATCTAAGCGGATAACCCTAGCATTGCACATTTAAGCTTGCGTCGTAACATATCACAGATAGAGTAGGAAACTTGGTAAACTCAGTTAGTAGCCCTTTTCATTGCTTACTTGGCACTGCTTATTTCGAAAGAAAGCTGAAGAAATATGGGTAAACATCCACTAAATCAATTAGGGAACATGTGACTCATGGTATATAACACAAACAGGTTCAGCAAATATTATTGGTTTACCAAAGTCCATCAGGAAACATGTGCAACAAAGAAAAACAGAAAAGCAAGTCATCTTGCAGAGAAGTAGAAGTCAACCACAGAAAATTCTAACCTTCTGTAAAGCACTTGCGCAGTCAAATACAGAATAATGGAATCTCAGTTTACCTACTTAAAAATCACTTGATATGGGAGGAAACTTTTTTACAAAGTATCTTGCAGAATAAGCTCCAGAAGCTGCCAATACTCCATCATGAGTTGGATCATTTTTCGAATCCAGAATTAATGGCTTCTAAATTCTAATGCATCTGAAAAGGTAGAATACAGCTGAATCAGTTCACTCTTGCCCACGTCACTAACACATACTCCCTCCGTCCGGAAATACTTGTCATCAAAATGAATAAAAAAGAATGTATCTAGATGTATTTTAGTTGTAGATACATCCCTTTTTGTCCATTTTGATGACAAGTATTCTCGGACGGAGGGAGTATTAAGGAATACTGCAAAATCTAGACGAGAATGGAGAAACTAATTACAAACAGGAAAAAAGAAGTATTCCATGGATAGGCAAAATCTCTGTCGATCATACATGTATGACAAGCAGAAGTAATGGCTACACGTTGCCGGTTGAATCCACCAACAGCATAAATAAAGATTAGTTTCATTCTCCGACAAAAGATCTGCAGAATAGTTTGTCATGAGGTTTCTAACTGTGATTGATAAACATAAACAGAGGATGAGCACACATGAATTTTTCCTGAGTTGTGTAGAAAACAGGCCTTTAATAAAGATAATAATGAAGAGAGTATCATTACATAATTGATTTATATTTCCGTTTTTCCTCTCCAACTAGCCAGGTTGGGCATAAACCGTGGAATTAATAACAAAATAAATGAGAAGATTCAGAGCCTGGGTGCAGCGGCGACCTGGGTGTCGCGTGACGCAATGGTGTGAGGCCGCGGCAGAAAGCGGTGGTGCGAGGCGGCGTCAGCGGAACGCCGTGCTGCTGCCTAGGCCGCGGCGGCAGGGCTGTTGGCGACGGCTATGCTATTGGCGGTGCCTAGGGCTTCCTCGCTGCTCCGCCGTTGCCGCTCCGAGGGGATGACGGGAGCAGGGAGGCTAACTGACCTAGGTGGAGAAAAGGGAGGACCCAGCGACGACGACGGCGGCGGCGGCGACGACGACGACGCCGCGCACACAGAGGTGCTACATCCGCGATGAGTAGCAGGAGCTCGGGGACGATGCGAGTCTCCGCCCTCGATCAGCTTGTTTTTTTTTTCCTTTTTAGAAGATCGAGCAGCTTGGGTGGGCGCTCGACAGAAAAAAAAGACGAGTGGAAGGGGAACGGGCCTCGGGCCGGTGCGGAACGAGAAATCCACCGGGCAAATAGGTGCGCAGATTAGTACCATACCGAAAGTTTAATCAGGATATGACCGGTTTATTAGGCCGAATTCTACTAACCGTATCGCCAACACGGGGATATGGCTGTCAGCTGTGAAAGATGCCAAAGAGCATAAATAAAAAAGGCCATTGAGCCCAACCCGTGGCCCAGCACCGATAAGTGTGCATGGATTGGCACGTGCTAATTCATTAGCACCGGGCTTTTTGTTCAATTCTTTTTTAAAGTTTTTTTCCAACAAAACACGTCAGCGGCGAGGCGTGGTTGCAGCTTCCGAGTCAGTGGGTTCCAACACTTCTTGTATCCTTGCTTTGCGGGTTGTCGCTCATCACTTGAACAACTCCAGTAACGCCATCGTCGCGGGATGCGGCTCTAACAGCAAAAAGCAAAAGCCAACCATGCGACTAGCATGTCTGACTGGGGCGGCCATGGGGAGGAGCGCTTGAAGCCAGCCATGGCGTCCGCTCGCAGCTGCCGCGAGGTTGCTTGCAGCGGCCAGGGCGCGACCAGCTTTCCCTCCTCGTCGTATTTTGATGCGGGGAAGAAGAAAAGGGATGAGCGGGAAATCAAACATTCTATGAAAGAGCCGGAGTTCAAACAGGTATCCTTGCTTTGCGGGTTGCCGCTCATCACTTGAACAGCTCCAGTAACGCCACCGTCGCCGGGATGCGGCTCTAACAGCAAACAACAAAAGCCAACCATGCGACTAGCATGTCTGGCTGCGGCGGCCATGAAGAGGAGCACTCGAAGACAACCATGGCGTCCGCTCGCATCTGCCGCGAGGTTGCTTGTAGCGGCAAGGGCGCGACCAACTTTCCCTCCTCGTCGTATTTTGCTGTGGGGAAGAAGAAAGGGGATGAGCGGGAAATCAAACATTCTATGAAAGAGCGGGAGTTCAGACAGAGTAAGATTGCTTGCAGCGGCCAGGGCGCGACCAGCTTTCCCTCCTCGTCGTATTTTGCTGTGGGGAAGAAGAAAAGGGATGAGCGGGAAATCAAACATTCCATGAAAGAGCCGGAGTTCAAACAGGTATCCTTGCTTTGCGGGTTGTCGCTCATCACTTGAACAGCTCCAATAACACCACCGTCGCCGGGATGCGGCTCTAACAGCAAACAACAAAAGCCAACCATGCGACTAGCATGTCTGGCTGCGGCGGCCATGGAGAGGAGCACTCGAAGCCAGCCATGGCGTCCGCTCGCAGCTGCCGCGAGGTTGCTTGCAGCGGCCGGGGCGCGACCAGCTTTCCCTCCTCGTCATATTTTGATGTGGGGAAGAAGAAAGGGGATGAGCGGAAAATCAAACATTCTATGAAAGAGCGGGAGTTTAAACAGAGTAAGATTGCTAGATCGTAAAATAGGGTAGCTTATTGTCTTGTGAATTATGCATGGACAGCTCGAAACACTGCTTGTTGGTTGTATAGAGCTCCATATTTTGTTCGAAGATCTTGTAATAGCTGATTGTAACCCTATTAAACTGAAATAAAAACACAGATTCCCCGCAAAAAAAGATGAGCAGCGGAGGAGATGAAGATGTGCTTCTACAACAAAAAGAGAGATATTTCACAGGGTGGAAAAGAGATAAGGATAAGAAGGGCGGTGCTGGCCCTCACAAGAACGTGGGTGCAAGGTGGAATGGCAGGACGCTTGCAACTGCCTCCCGTGCGTGCGATCTAGCCAGATCAGACGCGTCGCGTGCTTCCGGCTCAAAGTTGGGCCGGCCAGCCGTATTCAAACATTTCCATTTTTTAATATACCAGCAAACCATCTGACTATCTCTTTACATCGCTGCCCAGCGCACTACCATACAATATACACATATCGAATTTCATATGAAGCACTAATGATAGAGGACAGAACCATACAGACACTTACCAGCAGCACATTCCTGTCGTTACTCACGCACGCGTCGAGTGTCGAGAGACACCAAGATGAATGCACTCACCAGCGAGAAGGGCATGATTCTACGAGATAGGCTAGTCTCTGACATGCATTCTGATCTTGGGGATAAAGCTCTCATCGTGATGCCCATCAGGTTCAGAGATGTAGGTGTTGGATCGTTCTGTCGTCGTCCTTGGCGAAACAATAGGCAGCCACCTGCCATTCTGGGTCCTCCGGCATCGCTTCTGGCATGAAGCTCATCACATGTGCAATTCACCCTACGGGGTCACATAAATGTCAGTGAGACCCTACAAACTTAGGTTTACTTTCGAGACATCAGTGAAAAAGTCATGTACATTTATTATAAACCCCCCTCCTCCCCGCGTAACATTATCATTAATGAAACCAGATACCGCATCCAAGTTTACAGTAGTTCATGCTCCAAAAACCGAAGTACAAAAACGAAAAACCAAGTCCTGCAAGTACATTGTTTACTATCAATATGACGCACACCTCTCTTTGTCAGAGCCTTGTATACATAGGAGTATTTATTTGTCACATCATATCTTTAGCGATCATTCATGAATCTGCAGCTTTGGTCCTATCAACAGATAGAGGCAAAACCAAATGTCTTACCGGTCCCAGTTCAAGTTTACGACCAAACTAAACATATCTGCAAGTAATGTTACCTCCTGCTTGCTCAAGATCTATTGTATGCACTGTGCTGGATTTAATTGATAGTGTTAGTTACTGGTGTGGTATGAGCTTCACTTAGACTAGAGGATGTTCCTTTGTGACAAAGCCAGTTGTAGCAACTGTCTTTATGTGTGCCTTAGCGAGATGCCATAATTTATATATAATTCTGTACAAACTGATCTCATCATTAACACATTGTTCTTATCTCTCTGTTTGACTTAAGAATGATGATACCAGTTTTAGATGGCACATCTCGATTTGAAGCCACGACCGGCACTTGATCCTATCGACCGAGCCATATCTTCTATTGCACGGAAGCAGCATTGGAACTGTCCAAACAAACGATTGGCAGTCCTGTCCAAGGGGCACGAGAGCGGCACCGAAGTTGTGAGTACGACTGTACGAGTTTCTTGCGAGCTTGAGAATTATAATAACAATCTCCCGTTGAGCCCCTTTTATTTAGTTCAGTTGCTCTGCGTTTCGCCCCCTTGTTCTTCTCCACTTTCTAATTCTACCGTCCAACATTTCTCCTCTCCCCAATCTAGCTGCTAAAACTTGTTTTCTGGCTCCAGGAACATCCTAAGTTGAAATGACAAATTTTAACATTATCGTATATCCAAGTAAGCAAGTGAGGTTTTTTCTTTTTCTGTACAAATGATTCAAAGATTGTGTTTGAAAGAAAATAATTTCGCCACCCTGCAATTGTGCTCACGTGCTGCAATGGTTGTTTGTACTACAAACCTAGCTCCAGTTACACCTGTACAAATTCTAGCCTTAAGTAGAATTGACCATCGAGTAATACTTCCCCAATGTTACTTCATTGACGGTTATCTCCAGCATCGCCCTATCGCATAGTACAAAGTTTTAGTTCCATATCACTTTCTGCACTTGTCATTTCTTCCGGTCAAAACCCGTTCTAAAAGTTGAACAGAGTGCTAGCTGGTGGAACTTCCCTGATCCTGATTTCAGGTGAAAAGCTCAGTTCTGTCACTGCCCGTCTTCTCATTTCCGGCATGGAGAGTGAGTGAATTATCTGAATAAATGATTTCTAATTCGTAGAATGACAAATGTTTTCTTCTTTTTCTTTTTTTTGACTGAATGTTTTCTTCTTTTTCAATAGGCTCTGCAACAGTTGGAAAACAGCTGATAACTTGTCAAAAGTAGTTGCAGAAGACGTAACGGTAAATGTATCATCAACTACTTCCCAAAACTTGGGTAGCTTTTCATTAGTTTCCCAAAAAGTGATTGAATGAAAAGTTAGTCATGATTCTATTTCCTTCAGATACTATGCGGGCAGAGTCTCACAGTGCATTGATCTGGGAAGATGACTAGTGATGTAGGAAGAGACAAAAAAAGGGAGGCGGGATATGCAATCTGTAGGACTATCTGAATTATTACTTGGATTATCATCACTTTCCGACTAAAATTCTTGATCAAGTGATACATGCTTGTCACGGTAGTCCTGAACATTTGCAAAAAATTGCAAGTGATACATTCTTGATCAAGTGATCTGGATTATCAACTTGTATACTTATTTTTTGTTGGACTGCAATATATTGCGCTTAACATATTACAGTCCCTAAAGCTTTGCATATTTCTTGATGCCCTTCTCATAGCTCTTCATTTCCTCTGGTGTTGACAAGTTGGTTAGCAGGGTAACCCTTGCTGATGATACCAAATCTTTGTGCTCCGACGTGGAAGGGTCCAACAGCCATATCTGGACCTCCCAAACCTGTCAGATTCATGATGTTCTTTTCAGCAAATACAGACACTCTTGGCCGACAAATTGTGCAAATAACTGAAATACCTGAAGAAACAAGGAAAATATAGAAGAGGAGCCATATGCACATCTTTTTTTTTTTGAAACGGAATCATATGCACATCTGTAATTGTAGATTGAGTTCAGTGAGTCTTAACAAAGTATATTCCGACAGCATGATACGTGGACATTCAATGGTTAATCATGGACTGCTGCACTTAATCTGACCCCATCCGTCACGTTCTTGCGCAGAACATTTTTCTTCTTTTAGTGTGTTTGAAAAGAGAAGTGTGTTAGCCGCCAGAGAAGACCTGTGAGGCAAGCAGAAGTGTCAAACTTGTGCATCTCATCTTGCTGTCTGCTCGTTTAATTTTTCTAACCCCCAACCAACCCGGAATCTTGACCATTCCTTCCACATGCAGCAGCTGACTAATCAAATTGCAGATGCAGTAAGCCAGTACAGACTGGCTTTTATCAATTGATCTTTTATTTTGGGCGATGAGCTCCGTTTGAAAACAAAATGGGATCTGCGCGACGAGAACTAGGAGGATTTTGTTTCGTGTGGGGATAGAGTTGTGTTGGATTGTACTGCACGTACCTGGACGTTGCGGCCGACCTGGATGGGGTTCGCCTTGGCCTCGATGCGGTCGCCCAGGCGGGCGGGCTTGAGGTGGTTGATGGAGAGCTGCACGCCGGCCACCCTCCGGTACCCGGACGCCATGTACCCGCCGATGCTCGCCGTTGACTCCGCCATCAGCGCCGAGACGCCGCCGTTGAGGATCTTGAAGGGCTGCGACCGCGCAGACGGCAGCGACCGATTAAGACGATCACGGCGCAAGTACATACTACACATGGTCTGGCAAGACGGCCGGCGACGTACGTACCTGGCAGCAGGTCTCGGTGATGGCGAGGCGGCCGAGGACCTCGCTCCCGGTGATGCGGGTGTACTCGAAGCCCAGGGCGTGCAGAGCGTTGTCCGGCGGGGCGCCCTCGCCGAACCCGGGGGGCGGCCCGGGAGGCGACGCCGCCGTAGTTCTCAGGCTTTCGCCGGGGCCTGCCATCGGTGTCCCTGCGTGATTGGATTGCGGTTGTTTTTGTACTCTTCGAACACGGGGAGCAGAGCCAGCAGATATAAAGACGCGGAAGGAAGACGATAACGAATTCGTCCTCACTATTTTTTTTAGGCAAATCAGCGGAATGGTGTGCGCCACAGCTCTGGCGGGCCTAAGGCCTTAGTTGGGCTGAATCGTGCTCAGGTAGATTTTGAAGAAAGAGAGTTGATTGGACCTCTGCTGTCTCCAGTTTCCTTTTGGTCCAATGTGCATTCTTGTTTTTGCGCAAGTATCCCATGTTCCAGGTAGTAGCAGCGGATCTCAATTCGACTCACATCTAGCTAGCCACTGATTGCAATAGTTTGATTCTGATTTAAGTAAAGGCTTGAATGGAAACAATGCCGCCATCATCAAAGAGATACAACACCGGATTATGGCGTTCAGTTTGTGCTCTATGGTTCCCGAAGTTTGCATGTCTAACGTAGAGGTGCATTCCTTAGCTAAACGTGATCTTTCTCTTTTACAAGGGCGTCATGTCTGGTTCTTAAGCTCACACGACCCTAATGTAATTCCTATTAAAATTTCTATTGAGCAATAAAGTGAGCATGTTTACCCCTAAAAAAGTAGTGATGGCCCTACTATAAAAAAAGTAGTAGTAGCCTGGAGTGCTCCTAGTCAATGTCTTCAGCGTTGGTTTGGGAACTGGGATCACATGCCTCTCTCGCATGGGCCGTCCCACCATCACGAGTTGCTGGCTCGCTAGGGCCGTACCCCCTTCGCTTGTTTGATTGACCATTGAAACGTTGAGTTTTTAAAAAATCAAGAAATTGAAAAAAAGTTTCGAGTTGCTAAAAAGTTGGTGAATTTTTAAAAAGATAATGGATTTGACAAATTGTTTGCGAATTTGGAAATTATTCATGAATTTTAAAAAGCTTCACATATTTGAAATTTGCTCAAGGATTTGGAAAATTTTCATGATTTACAAAAACTCATGAAATTGACAAAAAAATGTTCGCAAATTCGAAAAAGGTTGTGAGATGGAAAAGCTCATGAGTTTGAAAAAAACTCATGGATTTTAAAAAATAAAATAAAAAATAAAATAAGTAGAACCACAAGAAAAAACTCCGACCAAAAGTTTCTAGTAGCTTCACAAAACTGGATGGTGTAGGCTTAAACTTCAAAAAATGCAACCTTAGATAAGTTGTCCCATTTTACATATAGGTGCTAGGGAGGGTGTGCGCCATGCAGAAGGGAGCTCCTAACTGGCGCTGAAGGCGCCGGTTTCGAGTTAAAGCTGGGTTTCAAACTCAGGACCGCACGTCCTCTATGCACTAACGCAAGAACCACTAGACCAAACACGTTCTGTTGTTGTGCAACTAGGAAAAGTGCTACTTAACTGTTCATTTAGTGAAACATTAACATAAATCAAAAATTAATTGAAAAGTTCATTGATTTTGAAAAACATGTTCATCAATTTTGAAAACTAGTTCATCATTTTTTGAAAAGTTCAGAAAATTGAAAAAGTTTCATCCATTTTGAAAAAAAGTTCATTGATTTTGAAGAAAGTTCATCAATTTTGAAAAAAAATTCATGGAATTTTAAAAAAATTTCATCGAATTTGAAAAAAGTTCATCAAAATTGAAAAAAGTTCATCGAAATTGGATGAAGTTCATCGAATTTGGAAAGAAAATCATCGGATTTGGAAAAAGTTCATTGAATTTGAAAAAGTTCATTGATTTTGATAAAAGTTCATTGAATTTGAAAAAATTCATCGAATACGAAAAAATATTCATGAATTTGATAAAAAGTTCACGCATTTAAGGAAAGAAAAATATAAAAGAAAATGAGAAAGGAAAAATGAGAAAGGAACAAGAAAAAAACGCCCAGAAAACTGAGCAGCGAACGACCTAGAGAAAGAATAAAAATAGAGGAAAGAAGTTTATAGTCACAAGTGCGTCGTCATCCTGGTTGAGTGCGCTGCTCTCTCAATCGAGTGATCTCGTGTTCGATTCCTCGCTTGCACACGTTATCTTTTGCTGTAGTTTCAACAGGGAATGGGCCACCCAGCGCGGCGCGGGGGTATGCGCCCGTTTGCGCAAAGTGATAAAATGGGCTCAACGGGCGCCGTTTAGGATTTGCGCATGCACAAAGAAGTTTATAAGTGCTGCCTTAAGCGTGAAATAGGAATTGGCCACACAACCCCCCCCCCCCTCCCCCCTGCACGCTTTTGGCTGGCCCAACGCCTTTTTTCTCCATTTTGTTGTTCATTTTTCCCTTCTCCTTTTTTCATTTTAAATTATATTTAAGAAACTATTCATGAAATTATAAAATGTTTCACGAATTTGAAAACAATGTTCAATATTATGGGGCTTATGAATTTAAAAAGCTTTTGGAAGTATAACAAGTATTCCAAAATGTTAAAACAATAAAAAAATTAAAAAATCATGAAAATTAGAAAAGTTCAACAATTTTTATTCTCCCCCACCCCTGAAATTATAAAATGTTCACACTAAATAATATCCACGAATTAAAAAAGTACTAAAAATTGTTCAGGAATATGAAAATTTTCACTTAAAAAAATATTCATGGATTTAAGTAATACTCCAAAAGTTCAAAAAATGTTCTTGATTTTGATAAAATATTCATAAATTTAACAAATATTCTTGAATTTCATAAATAGTATCAAATTTTAGAAAATGTTCATGATTTTCAAAAAATGATCATGGATATTAAAAATTAGAAAATGAACAAAGAAATAAAAACCAAATTAATACCTAAATTATATTTGAAAATGTTCTTTTGGGAAGTTTATAAAACCTTTGCGAAATTGGTGGGAAGAGGAAGGTATTGGGCCGGCACAAAATGAAATGCAGTATGTTGGGCTGGATACAATTGAAATATGGGTTCAGATACATGATGTGCCTCCCTTGTATGCTCACCTCATACCGCCCCTAGCTTCAAAAATTGGGGAAGTTCTGTATGCTGAACCACAATCGCAAGACTTCGCGGGGAATTTTCACCGCGTCTGGGTTCGGATCAATGTGAATAAGCCATTGAGGAATGCTGTCTCCATGATAAGGGAAGGGAAACGTCAAATTCTGAGTAAAATACGAGAAACTCCCGGTGTGCGGTCTGCGGGATGTTGGGTCATCTGTTTAAGGAGCACGGCAATGGTATTCACCCCCCTTCAGCTTTGGTTTTTCGAGATCTCAGGGCGTCTTGGGTGATGCGCACCGGACAGGGGCCTGGTGGCGGTCAAGGTCGACGTGGAGGAAGACGGGGAGGACGTGGAGGCCGGGGAAACGCCCCTCGCACAGGTGACAATGAGAGCAGTTCTGAGAAAGAGGATGGATATGCTGAAACCGATCTTGATATGGTTGAGGCAGAAGAAAATAAGAAGAGAAACCAATGACAAAGGCAAAGATGATCCAAGTACATCCAACAAGAATGTTATCGCTCGAGCACCCCCTCTCACTCCCTTGAGCCCAAGTAGCAAGCACGAGCCGAAGAGGCCAAGAACGAATCCAGATTCAGATGCAAGGGTGAAGGGTAATATGGGCAAGAGTGTTTCATCTTTGGCAGGCTCCTTCGAGGAGCGCCGCCAAGCCTAGTGAGTGTTATAAGCTGGAACTGTCGCGGAGTGGGCAATGCCGCGACAGTCAACGAACTTCGCGACCTAGCGAAGAAGTTTGCCCCTACCCTACTATGTATCGTTGAAACCCAGATAGAAGGAACTAGGGTAGAAAGTTTAGCGGCACCTTGGGCTATGATAAGGCTTATCTTTGTGGATAGCAGCGGTAGAAGTGGAGGTTTAGGCCTCTTTTGGAATAATGAAATAAAAGTGGAGATACTGGGTTACTCTGAGTATCATTTGGATGTTTCTGTGGAAGAACCAGGAATGGATATGTGGCGGCTCACATGTGTTTACGGTGAGGTTCAAACCCACCTGCGGCACCAGACTTGGACCGTTATGAAAAATATTAGCACTGTAAGTTCGCTCCCTTGGCTTTGCATCAGAGATTTTAACGAAGTTCTACGTCCAAACGAACATGATGGGATTGCTAGGCGTAGCAATTCTCAAATGCAGGCATTCAGGGATACTGTGGATGTTTGCATGCTGCTTGATATAGGGTACACATGTCGCTCGTGGACGTGGGAGAAGAAGGTCACAGGGGGAACCTACACAAGGTGTAGACTGGATCGGGCACTAGCTAATGCCTCTTGGATGTCTCTGTTTTCGTCGTGAGCTTGGAACACACAACGGCAGCAACGTCGGATCATGGGCCTATAGTGTTAGACCTTGGAAGAAACCAAGTCAATTTCAAGCCTAACAATTTTCGCTATGAGTTGATGTGGGAAAAGCATGAAAATCTTCGGGACACCGTTGGGACAGAATGGGCTGCGGCGGGGCCTTGCACTACGATCCAGGAACTGAAGCAGAAGCTTCAAGATGTCTCGAAGGGACTAATAAACTGGAGCAAACAATCCTTTGGGAGTAAAAGGCCGAGAGATAAAGAACATGAAGAAAGAGTTGGACAATTTGCAGGGAGATCCGCTGAGAACGGGGCAACACATGATGAACTTAAAATTAATGAACGTTTGGTTGAACTTTATCACCGAGACGAGATAATGTGGAGACAGCGTTCCCGCACGGAGTGGCTTTCTTCCGGAAACAAAAACACAAAGTTTTTTTTATCTACGGGCGAGCACGAGAAGAAAGAAAACATGATACGCCAAGACCGCAAAACTCTTTGGGAGTACTTATAGATGACCCGACGGAGCCGAGAGCCCCAGCCAAATTTTTTACCAAGACCTGTACTGCCTCGAGGGAGTGCAAGGAGTAGATACTGATCTTGGAGCATGTACCAAGGAAAGTTACAGTATGGCGATGAACGAGCAGCTTTGTGCGCCTTTACTCGGTGATGAGGTCAAGTGTGCTTTGTTCCAAATGTTCCCGACGAAGTCGCCGGGCCTGATGGGTTTCCAGCCCACTTTTATCGTAAACACTTGGGATGTTTGCGGAGAGGATGTGACTAACATTGTGCTACTGATTGTCGAGGGGAGACGAGCCACGAATGTGTTAATGATATCAGATCGGTCTTAATCCCCAAGGTTACAAACCCTACCCTCCTCTCTCAATATAGACCGATTAGTTTATGCAATGTTTTGTATAAGATTGCATCCAAAGTCATTGCAAATAGATTGAAGCTTATCTTACCGGACATCATATCGAAGGAGCAGTCGGCGTTCGTGCTGTGGAGGTTGATTACTGATAATATTATCTGCGCATATGAGTGTCTCCATTTTATGAAGAGAAACATGTCAAAAAATAATAGTTTTTGTGCTCTAAAGCTTGATATGATGAAAGCATATGACAGGTTGGAGTGGCCATATTTGAAAGCTAGTATGCAAAAATTGGGATTTGCACAGGTATGGATTGACACGGTTATGAACATGGTCTCAACAGTTTCTTTCTCAGTCTTGTTCAATGGAGAAAGGCTTGAAGCATTTAGACCGACCAGAGGAATTCGGGCAGGAGATCCAATCTCCCTTATCTCTTCTTGATTGCAGCAGAGGGCCTCTCGTGCCTCCTGAAAACTAGTTCTCAGTCATCACTTCTTGCAGGTGTTAAGGTGGCTCCCACGGCTCCGGCTGTCAACCATCTTTTATTTGCAGATGATAGCCTGTTACTTTTCAAGTCGAGTGTGGAGGGTGCAGAACTTGTATCAAACCTACTGAACATGTATTGTAATGCTTCGGGCCAGAGAATCAATCATGCTAAATCATCCATCTTCTTCAGCAGAGGATGCCCACAAGCAACAGAGAGGGGTGAAAAACAGCCTTGTGTCCATAATGAAACTTTGAGCGAACGATATTTGGGCATGCCCACCGATGTGGGACACTCCAAGAACGGGACGTTCAAATATCTCATGGATAGAGTATGGGAGAAAATAAGGGGATGGATGGAAAAACTGTTGTCATCTCAAGGGCAAGGAGGTATTGATAAAGTCAGTTGCACAAGCAATTCCAAATTTTTCTATGTCTTGTTTCAGGCTGCCAAGGGTGTGTGCACGGATATCGAGTCCCTTATTCGTCCAATTTTGGTGGGGCAGCAAAAGAGGAAAGAGGAAACCCTCATGGGTTGCATGGGATGTGATGATCAGACCCAAGTATATGGGGGGTATGGGATTCAGAGACCTCGAGTTGTTCAACCTGGCGTTATTAGCAAGACAGGCATGGAGAGTTTTGACTGATGATGAGACTTTGAGTGCTCAAATACTCAAAGCAGCTTACTATCCGACTGGCTCTTTACTTGATGCAACACTTGGGCCGCATCCATCTCAGATTTGGAGGGCTATACTTGATGGCAGAGATGTGCTTGCTCAGGGAGTAATACGTCGGATTGGAGACGGAGAGACTACCAACATATGGGATCATAATCGGATACCGAGACCAAGTTTCAAGTGAACAATTACCTCTCCGTACCGCTCCACCGGTGATAGTAGCTAAGCTTATTGAGGAAACTACATCTTCATGGAAAGAGGAAATGGTGAGAGCAGTATTCACCCCTTTGATGCTGAAGAAATTTTGAAAATCATTTGTGCACTAGGCGGATTGATGATTTTTGGGCTTGGAGCGAGACCCGAGGGAATTTTCACAGTTGCATCGGCATACCGCATGCTTGTGACAACAAAAATTAGTAGAGAAAGCTGGTTGGAAGGAAGAGAGGAGTCATCACTTATAAACAGGGAGAGTGGAGAATGGAACAGTCTGTGGAAATTGCATGTTGAAAGTGCAACTATCCCTAGGTGGTTTTGGTAATTCATAACAACATATAGCTCATTGAGCTAATGCTATTCCAAGACTATTATTTCAGGAAAGCTCAATGAATGGCATGGCATGGATGATGAAAGTGGATCCCTCAAAATACTAAGGACAAAGGATTGGCTCAAGCTCAAAAGCTCAAGACTCTTCATTTTACATTTTAGTGATCCAAGATCACATTGAGTCTATAGGAAAAGCCAATACTATCAAGAAGGGATGAGGCGTTGCTTAATGAGCCTTTTGCTTCATGTGCTTAGTGATATGCTCCAAAACCCTCAACTACTTTCCCACATCCACAAATGACCTAAACCTAAAGCCAAAAATTGGTCACACCGATTCTTTCTATCCAAATACCACCGATTCCAAAAGTCATAGCCACTGCCACAAACCCTAAGCAAATCGGTCTTACTGATAGGGATCTCGGTCTCACCGAGATGGGGTTGCAATCTCTCTGCTTCCTTCAGAACGCTTCGGGTCTAACTGAAGTGAGCGATCGGTCCCACCGAGATTGCAATGTAAACTCTCTGTTTCCTTTTTGTAACATTTCGGTCTCACCGAAAAGAGCAAATCGGTCCCACCGAAGTTTACTTCGACCAACTCTCTGGAAAGCTTATTACCAAAATCGGTCCCACCGATTTTGTGTAATCAGTCTCACCGAGATTACGTTATGCCCTAACCCTAACCGAATCGGTCTCACCGAGATGCATGTCAGTCCCACCGAAAATCACTAACGGTCACTAGGTTTACTAAATCGGTCCGACCGAGTTTAACGATTCGGTCCCACCGAGTTTGGTAAATTGTGTGTAACGGTTAGATTTTGTGTGGAGGCCATATATACCCCTCCACCTCCTCTTCATTCGTGGAGAGAGCCATCAGAACGAACCTACACTTCCAACTTACCAGTTTTGAGAGAGAACCACCTACTCATGTGTTGAGGCCAAGATATTCCATTCCTATCATATGAATCTTGATCTCTAACCTTCCCCAAGTTGCTTTCCACTCAAACCCTCTTTCCACCAGATCCAAAACCTATGAGAGAGAGTTGGGTGTTGGGGAGACTATCATTTGAAGCACAAGAGCAAGGAGTTCATCATTAACACACCATTTGTTACTTCTTGGAGAGTGGTGTCTCCTAGATTGGCTAGGTGTCACTTGGGAGCCTCCGACAAGATTGTGGAGTTGAACCAAGGAGTTTGTAAGGGCAAGGAGATCGCCTACTTCGTGAAGATCTACCGCTAGTGAGGCAAGTCCTTCGTGGGTGACGGCCATGGTGGGATAGACAAGGTTGCTTCTTCGTGGACCCTTCGTGGGTGGAGCCCTCCGTGGACTCGCGCAACCATTACCCTTCGTGGGTTGAAGTCTCCATCAACGTGGATGTACGATAGCACCACCTATCGGAACCACGACAAAAACATCCGTGTCTCCAATTGCGTTTGAATCCTCCAAACCCTTCCCTTACTTTCTTGCAAGTTGCATGCTTTAATTTCCGCTGCCTATACACTCTTTGCATGCTTGCTTGAATTGTGTGATGATTGCTTGACTTGTCCTAAAATAGCTAAAATCTGCCAAACTATAAAATTGGGAAAAGGTTAAGTTTTTATTGGTCAAGTAGTCTAATCACCCCCCTCTAGACATACTTCAAGGTCCTACAAGTGGTATCAGAGCTTTGGTCTCCATTTTCTTTGATTTCCATCGCTTTTGGTGGTCATAGCCTTGGTTTCACAACCTAGGAGAGTATGGCATCTAGCGAGGGAAATTATCACCGTAGAGGTCCTTACTTTGATGGTACTAATTTTGCTAGTTGGAAGCATAAGATGAAAATGCATATTCTTGGACATAACCCCGCCGTTTGGGCAATTATTTGTATTGGCTTGCAAGGTGAATTCTTTGATGGGAGAGAACCGAACCGTGAAGCTAATGCGGAAGAATTGAAGATGCTACAATACAACGCTCAAGCATGTGACATCATCTTCAACAGATTGTGCCTCAAGAATTCAACAAAATCAGCCGTCTTGAGAATGCAAAGGAAATTTGGGATACTTTGATTGATATGCATGAAGGTACCGAGTCCGTCAAGGAATCCAAGTTGGATGTGCTCCAAATTCAGCTTGACAAGTTCAAAATGAAGGATGGTGAAGGTGTCGCTGAAATGTACTCTAGGCTTGCTCTTATCACAAATGAGATTGCCGGCTTAGGGAGTGAAGAGATGACCGACAAATTCATCATCAAGAAAATCCTAAGAGCATTGGATGGAAAGTATGATACCGTGTGCACATTGATCCAAATGATGCCAAAATACAAAGATCTCAAGCCAACGGAAGTCATTGGAAGGATTGTTGCTCATGAGATGTCACTCAAGGATAAGGAGGAACTTCACAACAAGTCAAGTGGTGCTTACAAAGGCTCAAGTGAAGCCCCCACATCATCAAGTGAGAAACCAACCTTCAATGAAGAATTGAGCTTAATGGTGAAGAACTTCAACAAATTCTACAAAAGTAGAAGCAAAGAAAGAAGCTCCAGGTCAAGGTCTTACAATGACAAGAGATCTTCTAGTCGAGAGCGCAATTGCTACAATTGTGGGAGACCCGGACACTACTCCAATGAGTGTACGTCACCCTACAAAATAAGAGAAGATTCTCCAAGAAGAAGGAGCAAAAGAGAAGAATCACCACCAAGAGAGAGGAGGAGTAGAGATGATCGTTATGAACGAAGACCCTCACGGAGAAGTAAGGATTCGGAAAGGAAGGACAAGTCATCAAAGAGCTACACAAAACGATGACATCAAGCTCATGTTGGTGAATGGGTTTCCGCCCGACTCCGACAATCACTCCGAGAGAAGCTATCACTCCGACTCGAATATACTCAAGATGAAGGTGTTGCCGGTCTAGCACTTGTGTCAACCAACTCCTACGACATATTTAACTCACCAAATGAAGGTGTTGGAAGATGCTTCATGGACAAAGGTCCAAAGGTAACACATCCCGAGTATGTTGATTTTAATAGTGATGAAGATGACTTGCTTGTGGATGATGATTTACTTGTTGATAACTCTAGTGATGAACACTACGATGAAACGTCAATTAATCATGCTAATCAAACTAATGACAATGATAAGGAGAAAATTGAGCTTCTAACTAAAGAACTAAACACTCTTAAGTTGGCTCATGAAACTATCTTCGAAGATCATCGATAACTTTTAAGGGCTCATGAGAAGTTACGCTTTGAAAAGCTCAATCTTGAGCAAGAGCATGAGTTCTTAAAGGCAATCAATGATGATCTCCGCAAGAAAATTTCTTCTTACATTGCCAAGCGTTTACTCTTATCTACTTACATGCCTCAAGTCAAGTCTAGTAACAAGTACAAGAAAGATACTTCCTCTAGTAGTAACAATAATAATGTCAAATCCAATGTTGTTGCTTCTAGTAGTTCTCTTGATTCCACTAATGATTCTCTTAGCCAAGTTACTCTTGAGCAAGAAAATAGTTTATTGAAGGGAATTATAGAGAAAGGTGTTTACAAGAGCCTTGCCGGGAGTAAGCAATTCGAGGAAATTGTACGCAAGCAAGGAAGGCACCGGAAGAATCAAGGTGTTGGTTTTGAACGAAAGTTCAACGCCAATGGAGTTGAGTGGGAAGATGATCAATACCCCAAGACAAAGTTTGTTCCTGAACAAGAGAAGTATGATCCTACTTCCTTCAAGGGGACACAAGCTCAAGATGATCTTCCACCACAAGACCACAAGAACAAAGGCAAGGACAAGCTTCAAGAAGAGATTGGTGCATTTGAAGAAGCACCTAAAGCCTCGCTCGAGTGGGTCCTCAGGACTACGCCAAGTTCTACTTCATCAAGTACAACTACAACTCCAAGGATTCCCATCAAGATGATGTGGATCCCAAGAAGAAGAACTAGAGAGTTCTTGAGGGTGACTCCGCCAACATTCTTCACTCATATCATTTTGGCAAGAACAAGTGCAATCAACTTTCACATCTTGCCTTTGTTCAAGGAGTCACAAACCCTCATGTTGGTAAGACAAGGGACAAGGTAACCTAATGTTTTCATGGACATCATCTTGTGTGTGCATCACTCTATGTCTATGGATATTCTTGTTTGTTCCTTGTGGGACTAACCCATGTAGGCAAGTTGAAAGTGCAACTCACTCCAAAGGATTGCTCCAAATGATCTACATCAACATTGAGCATCTACGTCTTCAACACCTACATGAAGTCATCATCGACAAAACCCAAGGTTAGTTTATCCCTCTAAGGGGGGATCTCACATCTAGGGGGAGCTTAACTCTAAGAATTAAGTCAAAGCAACTCTAATGGTGTGAACACATTAATGCATTATGTAAAAGTGGTAACCCCACTTGAGCTTAAACGATGAGTATGACCTATGATCAAATGTTCTCATTTGACTCCTAAGTCAATATACTCATATATAGATGACCTAGTCATCGCCAATTGCTTGATAGTTGCTAAAATTGGTTGTGCATGCTTTGCCACATATTTCAATTGCCATCTTATTGTGTGAGCATGTTGGTGCATATTTTACTCATTCAAGGACATCCACTTGTTGTTTTGTTTGTTTGGATTCTTTTCTTTGTGCCAAGTGGATGGACAAGAATGCCTAAGAACCTTCTTTAGCTATCTATGCTTTTCTCGTCTCAAACTCTATTCATGCTACATCATAAAATTTCATCAAGTCAGATTCGAACCACTCTGTGTGAGGAGCACTCAGAGTCCCCGATTCATCATAGACTTAAACTTCCAAAACCTCTTAATGATTCTCGGTCTGACCGATCCTTCCATTTCGGTCCTACCGAGATCATCTAGTTGATCTGAGTTTTCAATCTCGGTGCAACCGATTTGAAATTTTCGGTCTCACCGATTTGGTCAGAATCGAACACATTATGCATCTCGGTGCCACCGAGTTGTTCCACTCGGTCACACCGGCTGTGGTCGAGCTATATATAGCCACGGGCAAAAATTTGGAAATTTCTCCGAAACCCTTCGCCACGCAACAGCTCGCTTCCGCCATCGTGGTCTCCGGATCGTCTCCTAAATGCCGCCGGTCTCCTCGTCATTTGGTCTCCGCCGCCGTCAACGGATTTCGTCCCCGCCGTTGCCGCCGTAGCAAGTCCACCGCCAAGTTATGGTATGGACTTAATCTTTGTGCTATCCACGTCTGATTCCTGGCACATTGTTTTCATATTGATTCTTGCCATGATTGGAACTCTTCTATCCAGCCAAAGTAGTTCATAGACTAGATATGATTCAAATTTTTAGGTTTAGGTTTCCGCCGAAACCATCTCGGACCCACCGAGTTGAAGAACTCGGTCTCACCGATTTGGCTCATTCCATTGCACTAGTGACTCTAGGTCTGACCGAGAATTACTAATCGGTGCAACCGATTTGAGGATTCTGTGAAACCCTAGCAGTCTCGCATTATCGAATCAAACTCGGTCCAACCGAGATCATCAGTTTAGGTTCCAAAACTGCTTCGGTATCACCGAGTTTGAAAATTGATGGATTCGAAATGCTTTCTGTGGAAAACTAAAACTGAACTTTTGAGTCATTCTTTTGCAAAAACCTCCGCATTTTGTGATGCTCATCTGTTCTATCTCATCTATAACTCTTCATGTGGGTCAAGATCAACTTTTGCGGTATGTCCGATCAAAGTGACAAATGTAACAGTCAAGAGCGGATGGACTTGAGTGAGGGCACTAGTCCCTCAATTTCAGATGAAGGGAGCAGAAGTACTCCTAGCAACCTGCCTAAGGCTGCAACTAGGCAAAGGAGGAAAAGAACTTCAGATTCAAAGGATGAAGATTACAAAGCTGAAGAAGATGAGGCAACTTCCAAGAAAGGTTTGCTCAAGAAGGAATATGGCTTAGCAAAGGATATAAAGCCAGGCATGAAGATCAAAAGGCCTGCAGGAAGGCAACCTATGCCCAAGGCCAGAGCATCAACTCAACTGCCTGAAAGTCCTGATCCCAAAGAGCCAGCAGATGAGGGGAAGAAAAGAAAGGAAAGGGTCAAGAAGACCACAGCCAGAGTTATTGGGAAGCCTTCCATGATGGAAGAGGAAGATGAACTTGCTGCACCAGCTCCAAAGGCACCAAAGCTTATGGGTGATGCTATTAGATCAGGGGCTGCCACATCTAAGCCCAAGGAAGCACCCAAAGCTGCCCCCAAGGCCAAGTCTGCACCAAAGAGGAATACCAGGAGTATTCCAAATTACCGAGAAGAACAAGACCCCAATGCCTGAGGATGCTGATGAGGAAGATGAAGAAGGACAGGTTCTGAGGAAGCTCAAGCCAAAGATACCAGACCACAATGATGCCCATACTGTGGCTGAGGACATGAGAATCAGGAAAGACTCAGGATTGAGGATATGGAGGATGGCAGATCCATATGCCACAAGGAGAAGAACTGCTGTTGACTACAGGTTCCATACAAAGGAACAACATGACTTCTGTGAAACAATTTTGCTGGACAAGAAGCCCATAGTCTGTGATATGAGGTGGGTCGACTGGATCTACATGAAGGAGAATGAACAACACTATCCTGGAGTGCAAGATAGCTTTGTTGCTTGTGGAGTTGCAGATTTTGTTGGGCAAAAGCTCACAAATTGGAATGATGAACTTATCATGCGGTTCTACTCCACAAGACATTTTTACCAGATGGAAGAATTGTTTGGATGTCTCAAGGTACAAGGTACCAATCAACTGTTGAGGAGTGGACAAAGTCGATAAATGCCCCAGAGGAAAATGATGATGATCTGGACATTTATGCAAAGAAGAAAATGGATCACAATTCAATGGCTCACATGTACAAGGAAATTCCACAAGGCATTAGGAACTCACAAGTTTGGATCAATTCACTTTCTTTGTCGGGGTTGCCAACCATAAATCGGATTACGAGGCACACTTTGTTGCCCAAGTCCAGTGACCATAACATGATCAGAGGGCATGCCATCAACATGTTGCATGTGTTTGATGTGCCACGAAGTTCAAAGTCATGAGCACGATCATAGAAACAATCAAGAGGACTGCAGCAGAGATCGGAAGAGGAGCTGTGGATATGCACCTCGATTCAAGAATTGATAAACTCAAAAATGGGCACAGGAAAATATCAGTTGGATAAGGAACACTTTCCACTTTATCCAGACTTTGAGGACAATGAGGTTGTCATGAATGAAGATGATCCACAATCAGTTCAAGCTCGGAGAAGAAGGAGAAGGCAAAGAGGAGAAGGCTGCCAAGATGCCAACTCAAGAGGAGGCATCTGAATATTTCTTGAAGAACAAGCAGGAGCAGCTTGGTTACTTGATAGCATCAACCCTGAGGATAGAGAAGGTATTGGCCACCCTCACTCAAAATCAGGAGAGCTTGGAGAGAATCATAGAACAAAAGTTCTATAACTTAGATGTGAAAGTAACTGAGATTCAGTCTGCAGTGGAGGAACTACAAGATGACATGCAGGAGAGGAAGGGCAAAATAATAACTGATGCATTTTCCAGAGTGCCTAGAGCCCAGAGGTCATCTGCTGTGCCAGTTCCTGACACAAGAGAAACTTCATCTGCACCAGCTACAGCCTCAGTGCCACCAGCTCCAGCACCTACTTTAGCTCCAGCTCCATCTACCTCAACTGAAGCTTTCGTCCTCGGCGTTATCTGGACTCCACCACCAGAAGATCAAGCCTGAGAGTCGATCTAGCACTATGCATTTTCTATGAACTTTTTGGTAACTTGTTGCCAAAGGGGGAGAAAAATGTATAGATCATAGGCTTCAAGAGAGAGAGTGCTGATTTTGTTCTCTCTTGCTTTATTTGGTGGTTTTTCAATCTTTGTTTGCTTTTGGTTGAGATACTATGCTTGTGAGACATTGATGATCATGTGTTTGATCATAAGCTACACTTATGCATGCTTGATATTATCCTATCTATCTTATGTGATCACTCACTATGCTTGGTGATGAGTGCATGTATTCATTGTTTATTATTTTGAGCGCTCCACCAAGATGTATGTGACATGGAAGAGTAACCCATGAGCCTAATTCATTGTGCAATTGCAGTCCAAAGCAAATCTAAAACTATGCACAAGTTTAGGGGGAGCTCTTGCTTATCACATACTTCTCAAAGCGACGATGTTATTTAAGTTTTATTATCATTTGTCGAAGCTTTGATCTATATGTTGTCATCAATTACCAAAAAGGGGGAGATTGAAAGTGCAACTATCCCTAGGTGGTTTTGGTAATTCATAACAATATATAGCTCATTGAGCTAATGCTATTCCAAGACTATTATTTCAGGAAAGCTCAATGAATGGCATGGCATGGATGATGAAAGTGGATCCTCAAAATACTAAGGACAAAGGATTGGCTTAAGCTCAAAAGCTCAAGACTCTTCATTTTACATTTTAGTGATCCAAGATCACATTGAGTCTATAGGAAAAGCCAATACTATCAAGAAGGGATGAGGCGTTGCTTAATGAGCCTTTTGCTTCATGTGCTTAGTGATATGCTCCAAAACCCTCAACTACTTTCCCACATCCACAAATGACCTAAACCTAAAGCCAAAAATCGGTCACACCGATTCTTTTCCGTCTGCCCCACCGATTCCAAAAGTCATAGCCATCGCCACAAACCCTAAGCAAATCGGTCTTACCGATAGGGATCTCGGTCTCACCGAGATGGGGTTGCAATCTCTCTGCTTCCCTTCAGAACGCTTCGGTCTAACCAAGTGAGCGATCGGTCCCACCGAGATTGCAATGTAAACTCTCTGTTTCCTTTTTATAACATTTCGGTCTCACCGAAAAGAGCAAATCGGTCCCACCGAGTTTACCTGACCAACTCTCTGGAAAGCTTATTACCAAATCGGTCCCACCGAGTTTGTGTAATCGGTCTCACCGAGATTACGTTATGCCCTAATCCTAACCGAATCGGTCTCACTGAGATGCATGTCAGTCCCACCGAAAATCACTAACGGTCACTAGGTTTACTAAATCGGTCTGATCGAGTTTAACGATTCGGTCCCACCGAGTTTGGTAAATTGTGTGTAACGGTTAGATTTCGTGTGGAGGCTATATATACCCCTCCACCTCCTCTTCATTCGTGGACAGAGCCATCAGAACGAACCTACACTTCCAATTTACCATTTCTGAGAGAGAACCACCTACTCATGTGTTGAGGCCAAGATATTCCATTCCTATCATATGAATCTTGATCTCTAGCCTTCCCCAAGTTGCTTTCCACTCAAACCCTCTTTCCACCAGATCCAAAACCTATGAGAGAGAGTTGAGTGTTGGGGAGACTATCATTTGAAGCACAAGAGCAAGGAGTTCATCATCAACACACCATTTGTTACTTCTTGGAGAGTGGTGTCTCCTAGATTGGCTAGGTGTCACTTGGGAGCCTCCGACAAGATTGTGGAGTTGAACCAAGGAGTTTGTAAGGGCAAGGAGATCGCCTACTTCGTGAAGATCTACCGCTAGTGAGGCAAGTCCTTCGTGGGCGACGGCCATGGTGGGATAGACAAGGTTGCTTCTTCGTGGACCCTTCGTGGGTGGAGCCCTCCGTGAACTCACAAGGCAACTGCTACCCTTCGTGGGTTGAGGTCTCCATCAACGTGGATGTACGATAGCACCACTTATCGAAACCACGACAAAAACATCCGTGTCTCCAATTGCGTTTGAATCCTCCAAACCCTTCCCCTACTTTCTTGCAAGTTGCATGCTTTAATTTCCGCTGCCTATACACTCTTTGCATGCTTGCTTGAGTTGTGTGATGATTGCTTGACTTGTCCTAAAATAGCTAAAATCTGCCAAACTATAAAATTAGGAAAAGGTTAAGTTTTTATTGGTCAGTAGTCTAATCACCCCCCCTCTAGACATACTTCAAGGTCCTACACATGTACCTTCAAAGATCAAAGTGTTCGCATGGCGGCTGGCGAAGCACTCCATCCCTTCCGGCCAGGTGCTACACCACCGTCATATGGCAACAACTTCAGCATGCCCTCTATGTGGAGCTGAGGATACATGGAAGCATGCGTTACTCGAGTGTCCGATGTCTCGCTGCACTTGGGCATTGTCCTCGGAAGTAGTACTGGATCATCTCAGTATTGTTCAACAGGACAATGCGAAAAAATGGCTGTTTGCCCTTCAAGAGAGCCTCGATGCCGATGACTTTATCAGACTAGTGGTCACTCTATGGGCTATTTGGGGAGCTAGAAGAAAATCAATATATGAAGGAGTTTTCCGTAGTCCTCAGTCCATCGATGGCTTCATAAAATCTTATCTGTTGGAGATCAATATGATCTACCCCCAGAAAACTGCAGTGGTCAATGCAAATACAGCAAGGCCGTGTTGGTGGTTGCCGCCCGTTGAGAATCATGCTAAAATAAACACGGACGCAGCAGTCGGTGGCCGGGGACGATTTGGTGCGGTCGGAGCAATCTGCCGTGATGGTGGGGGAACTTTTGAAGGTGCGTCGACAGTCGTATACAGAACAATTGGAGACCCGGCTACACTTGAAGCATTAGCAATCCGAGAGGCACTCTCCCTTGCTGATGATCTATACCTCCAGAGAATTCACGTGGCTTCGGATTGCAGGGAGGCAGTGGAGGAGATTTCCAGCGGTGGTGCATCGATCTATGGTGCAGTTATACAAGAGATCAAGTTGCACACTTTGTCCTTTAATTCTTGTAAGATACTTCATGAGTTTAGGAGCTCAAATTATGATGCTCACAACCTTGCGAAATATGCGTTGGGTCTCGGGCCTGGCCGCCATGTTTGGTTAGGCCAGCCCGAGGGAATTCCCTTCGTCCATGTAAACATTATGACGAATGAATAAAAAGCTACCCAACGACCCACAAGCAGAATATTGTTTTTTTGGAATTAACAACAACATACTCCAGTACACCAAAGCATCTCTACAATCACTAAGCTTCCATGAAATGGAACCCTCTGGTTGATCTGGAATTTGGTCAAATGGTGGACCCCGCTAGAGAGAGGAAGTGTCGGTCTGTCTTTTGTGTATCGCTCGAGCGTGTGTACTAGCCCGTGCAACATGCTGCTTTTCTAGTAAATAATTACTACGTGGCAGCTTATTAGTTTATTAGTAGAAGCGAAAGAAAAGATGATTTTCTTGACTCGGATTGTCCCTTTGTTTACGTCGGCCAGGTCGTCCAACGATAGTTGACACATTTTTTTCGCGTTCACTTAAAGAAACAATTTTGAAAATATGCGTCCGAGTTAAACATAATTAAACATTAAATGTCCGGTCAACCGCCGGCCAAAGTCCACTTAAATATTAATAGAACTAAATAAATAAATAAACGCGCCTCCTAGCCACCCAGCAAGCTGCCCTAGGCGTCGCCATTTCGCCGGTGAGGTCGACGGAGGCTGGTGGCGGCCTAGCCCATGGGAATGCGGTCTGCCACGCCACCCGCACCGACTCCTTCGGCGTCTGCTCCGCCAGTGGCATTGCTGCGCGGTGCTCGCCCTCCTCCTCCTGCTCCTGACACTCTTCCTCTTCCTTTCGTGCCCAGCGGGCACGATGCTCCACCTCCTCGAGCTCAGCTTGCATCCAGCTCTCGCCGTCGGCGCGCTCCTCCGACAAGTGGTGCTGTCGCCAGTGCTCCAGGTAGGCCTCCTCTTGCTCCGGCGTGGCGCCCAGCGCGATGGGCGGTGCGCTCACCCACTCGTGGAGGATGTGTTTAGGTGGTCACCATGGGCTGTATGTAACTGATGGTCACTAGAATTTATGTAAACATACATGCAGGTAGTTTTGATGGTTGGTTTATAGGTACATAATAGTACAAATAAGTTATTACATAAATCTTGTAGTTTTTCAAGCATTGGTGTGCTATAATATAAAGTAAGGTGCGACTTAGTGCATATTTTGGTTCATACATAAATTAGCATACTAATCTTTGTACATTAATCATGTTTGTTTAGTGACAAAGCTAATAAAAAACCGTGTTTAAATTTGGTAACATGCTGATGTAACCCTTTGTAAACAGGGAACCTTTTGGTATATGTTGTTATTTCATACATACTAACGAAGAACTCTGATAAATAGAACAACCTATTTTCTTATAAAGCAACGTCTTCATATTTATGTTAAATTTAGTTTTCCTTTAGTTTTTTGTAGTTTATTCCATGCTTTGCAAGAAAGCAAGTCCTAAAGAAGCTGATCGTTCCATCATTTCAGAAGACCATCGCTACGATACACACCATAGAAAGGGGATCCGTTCCTTTCCTTCTCATGTTGCCCTACACGCCACATAGAAGATTTTGAGCGCTTCCTGTACAAAACACCGCCCAACTCATCGAATATCTCTCACTCCTCGGGTACACCCCCACCTCGACAATGTAATCCTCAACATTCCCCAGTTATAAAAAAAAGCAACACACGAAATATTTTTTACCAACTTGGGAGCCTGAACCTTAGTAAGTCGTGCACCCCCTTCACTTGTCTTCTAGATCTACTAGTGTCATAACATGACATCACTCGACTACAAATGTCACGTACTAGCTTGAGAACCAATGTTAGGACCCACAAAAATCCCTCAACACTTGTGTTGACACCAGATTTTGGCACGGTACAAAATGCAATTATGACCTCAAATGAAGAAGTGATCTACATAAAAAGGTTCCATATTGTCGACATGAACATATTTGAAGTTTGAGCCATCGTAATCCGATCTCATCTCGGGGGCCAAAATTATGCTCAAAGTACTAGGATTTTGTATGCAAAGTACTGTTCGGCCAATTAGGCCTCCAAGACAGCCTCATGAGAAAAGTTAATATGCGGATTGTCTTCGTCTCGTCGAAGCGATCGATTTTGATATAAAAATTGTCTCAATCCAAGGTCACATGCAGAAGTTAGAGTCACCGGAGTGCGGCCCTGTGACGAGCCAATAAGTGGCGCGCCCCATCAGACACTCACATAGCTGATGTCTGAAGGGTAGCACCAGTAATTGTCTATTTTGCACAAGATTTTGGCCTTCAAGATGCCCTCGAATCGAAAAACATTCAACATAAAAGTTGTTCGCCTCGTAAAAACGGTTAAATTTGCTTTTGGGAACATCTTCATCCGAGATCGTTTGTGGCCTGTGAGTGCCAAAAACTGAACTGATGTCTCATACTTACCTAAATCCGAGTCCGGTTAATTTTGAAAAGATTTAGACGGGATTTGGAGTCCTTTTGTTGTAAGGAAAGTCCAGTCGCCTCATAAATAGATGAGAGGTTACGTCCGATTGAACAACACACAATCGAACAAATCAATCTACCAATTTCTATCTTTTATCTTTTCTTCTTAACCCCAGTTCTTCTTCTCCTCGTTCCTCGTTCATTCTTCATTTGCAGGGCGACGAACCTCGAGGCCCTAGGGGTGATCAGGTCAACCTAGGGAAGCCCATAGCTGCTGCGAGCCCTGACGGTGTCACTCCTGGGCGTGCGGGGTTTTGGGTCTACAAAAGCGCCCGCTGGAGTGCTTGCGTATCGCGCTTCCAGCCAGGTCTCCTTCGACGTGAGCTGCGGTGCATAACCCCCGACATCGAGGGTACACGTTGACGTGTTCGTGTGCAAACACACTTTTAGTGACTCCACTGGGGAATAAGCTTTGAACGGTCTCTAGCCTGTTCTTACTACGAAGAGATCGTCATCAAGTTGCTGCAATCTACAAAGGTAATATGAATACCCAATTCCCCTTTGTAGATGCAAATAATCCATATGTTGTTGCTAGATCACCTAATGAGTATAATGTATCGGCTAGCCCTAGTTTTATCAATTATGCATCTAATTATGTGCAAGTGTCGATGCAAAATAATCTTCATGCTTCAAATTCTTATGATTTTAGCAACATAGTACAACATATGTATCCTAACTCATGCATCGACAACCCCACAAATCCATATACCGATGAACAACATGATGGGTTTGGTTAATCGGTTTGAAACACCTTGTTGGAGGGATTGACCACGGGTAGCCTCATCAGCACCCTATAGTATTTCAAGACATCGGGGCTAGCTGCGCCCCTCACACCTTCCGGACGAAAGGCCGACTCCTTGGGCCAGCTGGTCTAGGAGGCCGGCTGCTAGAAGACGGCGATCTCTTAGAAGGCGGCCACGAGGGAGCCGACTCCTAGCAGGCGACCCCTCGTCCCCTCAATGTTTGCACCCATTTACTACGACGAGACGGGGCGTGGCTATAGTGGTACCTGCCACCCCCAAATCCAGGACGAGCGTGGCCACAGTGCGGGCATACCAAGCGGACACCCCTCCTCCGGCGCGACACTGTAGCCACGTGGTCCATGACGCGGCCTACGTCAGCAAGAGTCATGCTCCCACGACGAGCGGTCGGTACGGCCCGTAGGCGGCGCGCCCTACCTGTCCTCGAGCAACTAGAAGGCGGCGACCCCTGAGCAGGCGGCCTCAAGGGCGGGCCGACCTCCAGCAGGCGGCCCTCCCCTCCCTTGGAGTTGGCGCACCATTAATATGATGAGACGCGGCATGGCTACAGTAAGCGCCCGCCAGGCGGCGGGACTGTAGCCATGCGCCTCCCGACAAGGCCTCCGTCATCAAGGGCGAGGCTACAATAAAAGGCAGTCAGCATGGCCCGCAGGCAGCGGGCCCTACCTGTCGGACGAGTTCGCAGCAGCCGGCGGGACCCACCAAGCGGCAGGCCCCAGCAGCCGGCGGAGAAGCCAGCGCCTAGAGGCACTGATGGCCGGGTCCTAAACCCGACCAGATTACCATTGTACCCCTGGAGGGTAGGCCTATATAAACCCCCCAGGCTCACCCATGCAAAGGGTTCAGAACCCTAGCCATCATACACACACCCATAGAGGAGAAGATAGAGCTAGCCTTGCCTTTCTTCCCCCTCTAGCCGAAACAGCTCAAGGAGCACACTTGTAGCTACACTATTGACGATAGTCAGCATGTGGAGACCCCGCAGAGCAGGACTAGGGGTGTTATCTCCACGGAGAGCCCCGAACCTGGGTAAGACTCGTAGGTGTTCGAGGCCTCGCTCACTACCGCTTCTAGGACTCGGCGACGTACTCCTGTCCCTATCCATGATAAGCCACCCCTGGCATATGTCGCTAGATATCCCCGACATTTGGCACCCACCGTGGGGCTAAGTGCACCGTCGGCCGGAAACACGTTCTAGACGAGAACCCTCTTCCTTCCTGGCAAGCGCAGCTAGCCCGGCACGCCTGATGGCGTTTGCGTCGACGTGCTGCCTGGCGTGGAAGCCGCTTGAGCCACAAGCTGCCTCGCTAATCTCATCGGCAGGATTTGCCTCTCCGACGAGCCCACGCCCGATGTGGGAATGACCAGCTTCAAGAGCTGCCTCTTCGACCTCCTCGGCAAGCTCTACATCGCCACCGAGCCTGCCTCCGACCTGGAGTCTGTTGGCTCCACCGATCCGCCCATTGAGATGCTCATCGACTTCGACGCGACATCCACTGGTGCCTTCCCTGGCAATGTGGTGATCATCGATGAACCACTCCTTCCCGCGGTCAGCGGCACTAGCGCCAACACCATCACGGAGGTGCTGGTCACTAGCCACGACGGAGCCTCTGACGGGGCCGGCCAGGACCCGCTGCAGGCGACAGTGCGGGGTCTGTCCGCTCTCATAGCGGCGGGCGCCGATGGTGCGATGCTGGAAACATTCCGCGTCTCGCTCCTCGACAGCGCCAACAAGTTGGCGGCCATGAGGCGCCTCACTGAAGCCTACCAGCGCGAGATCGACCACGTCGTGTGTGGCACGCCGGCTGCTGGCGAACCTAGCCGAGTGGGCACGATCCGGTAGCGCATCGCAGCCATCGCTAGCATGCTGGGAGCCGATCGCCCGGTCTATGCCACCCCGATAGAGAACTTGCGTGCCGCCCAGGCGGCGGCTGACGAGCTGGACCACCTGGAGGGCGACGAGCATCGCTGCATGCCGGCCTCCAAAGAGCCTCGACGCTGCAATCAAGACAAAGCAGGAAGCTGGCCGCCGCGTGGTGGAACCCGACGTGCAAGCCAAAAACCATCCCCCCGCCGTGAGCACGGGGCGGCCTCCCGGTCCCCAACAGGCGGGGCTCACGGTCGGCGAGACCAAGAGCCGACTGCTAGCTGCAGTCAACACACCCACATCACGATTGAGCGCGACCAAGACGGCCACCCACGAGCAGTGGAACGGCGGGGCGATCGTTCGCTTCCTCCTCGCAGGGAGAGGCGCGCTTCCCCGCCCCCTGTTGAGCATCCAACTCTTGGAGGCCGGCTAGGCCCCCGCGAAGGAGTCGGAGAGAACGACGACCGCCACCGGATCGACCGACTTGCTCGGTACTTGGCGGTAGAAGAAGAAGATGCGATCGGCCCACCCTGTTTCGGCCCCCGCACTCGCAACGAGCCCTTCCCCAAAGGGTTCTCGCTCCCTCGAGACACTCCCAAGTACAACGGCTCCGTGAAGTCGGAGGACTGGCTGGTCGACTACTCCACAGCCGTCAGCATAGCAAACGGCAACAAGCGCATTGCCGTGAAGTACGTTCCGCTCATGCTCCAGGGCACGACCTGGACATGGCTGAACAACCTCAAGCCTTACAGTGTCAACAGCTGGCTAGACTTCGCCGATGTCTTCATCCGCAACTTCACCAGCACCTACAAGTGGCCGCCCAAGCCTCGCCAGCTCTCCATGTGCGTCCAAGGCCCGACTGAGTCCACCCGCGACTACCTGATGCGCTGGGCTGAGTTGCACAACTCCTACGAAGGGGTGCACGAGGTGCAGGCTATAGAATACTTCACCGCCGGGTGCAGAGAAGGCACCCTGCTCAAGCACAAGCTCCTCTGTGACGAGCCGGCCACACTAGACGAGCTGCTGATCATAGCGGACAAGTACGCCACAGACGACTCCTCCATGAAGTCGGAGCTGCGGGTAGACACGTCCGGGAAGGTGATCCCCCCGGCTCCTCAGACGCCGACTGGTGACTCCAGCCGGCGACAGCCGCCGAACAACAACAAGCGCAAGGCCCCGCAGCCGGCTTCCACCAGCCGGCAGGTGGCAACAATTGAAGACCAGCAGCTGGAGGGGCAGCCCGGCCCCAAGCGTCAGAAAGGCGGCAAGCCTGCTTGGTTGCCCGCCTTCTCCTTCGAGCAAACCCTTGATGCTCCCTGCAAATTCCACAGCGGCGCGAAGCCATCAAACCACACCACCCGGAAATGCCACTAGCTCACCCGAATCGCCAAAGGCGAGGGCTCGCCTCCTCCACCTGCCGCCCCCCGGCTTCGCCTCCTAAGCAGCCTGCGGCCCGTGCAGCCGGCATGATCCAAGACGAGTTCCCCGAAGCCAATGCCACCTACATCGTCTTCATCAGTGACGCCGACGACAAGCACATCCGGCGTCAGCAACACCGAGAGGTGAACGCCGTTGCCTCAGAAGTCCGGGAGTTCATGCACTGGTCCGAGAGGCCCATCAGCTGGAGCCATGCAGATCACCCGGCCGTAATGCCCTCGCCGGGTTCCTATGCCTTCGTGTTGGATTCCACCTTCTCAACAGAGAGGCGAGCTTGCCGCTTCTCCCGAGTTCTGATAAACGGCGGTAGCAGCATCAACATCCTCTACTGCGACACCATGGAGAAGTTGTGCATCAAGGAGAAGTAGCTCCTGCCCAGTCGGACCGTCTTTCATGGCATTGTACCCGGCCTTTCCTGCTCTCCAATCGGCAAGATCAAGATAGACGTCCTGTTCGGAGACAAATATCACTTCCTCCGTGAGCCAATCTGCTTCGAGGTGGTCGACCTAGACAGCCCCTACCACACGCTTCTGGGTTGGCCCGCCCTGGACAAGTTCATGGCAGTGCCGCGCTATGCCTACCTCAAGATGAAGATGCCAGGCACCAAGGGCATCATCACCATAGCCGGCGACTACCAGAAGTCGGCTGCATGTCCTGCCGCCAGCAGTCGGCTGGCCGAGTCCCTCGTCATCGCCGTAGAGAAGCGACTCCTTGACCGGGTTGTGGCCATGGCCAACAAGCTGCCGAACATGTCGCCTGACCCCAAGGAGTCAGAAGCCCAGGGCTCCTTCCAGCCGGCTTGTGATGTCGATATACTTATATAAGAAAATATTGATGTATATGATCAAAACTTTGTGATACAAAAATACCTGCCAGCTTCGGGCATGCAGTTGGCTTAGCCAATCTTGAGGTGGAGGTTGTATAAACCGTTACCGTCAAAGGAGAAAACAACTCCTGTGTTTATAATGCCGGTTTACCGTGTAAACCGTGTCGGATCATAACAAGCCCCCTGTTACTCCATGATGGGATGTTAACAGAAAAAATCAAACCGGAACAAGTAACTCCGGATTAAAAAATGGACCGAATTCCGTTAATTGACAGCTTGAACCGGTTTAAAAAGGCCAATAAAAATCAAATAACAGTTATGAAAACCATATGGAAGCAAAGGCAATGATAAAACCGTTTGCAAGAAGAGGCTTTACTGAGCCGATCAGATGTTGTTACCATGGTTTGACAGACCAAGCTCCCCATAAGGTGTAGCTATGGTTCAAGTCAGCCAGCCCCCAACCGAAATCGTGGCATTATGCCGCCAAGTGGCATGGCAATGGTTCGGGTTCGACCAAGCCCCCAAGTGACTCTATGACCTTAGGCCGACCAAGAGGCGTGACTGGTTCAGATGTGACCATGTCCCCAAGTGATCTGGTGGCTTTCGCCCATCAAAAGGTGTTGCATTGGTTCGGACACGACCAAGCCCCCAAGTGACGTCTAAACTTCTGAAAAACATCCTCAAGGGGTAAACCGGAGGCCGCTTTAAGACAACAACTCCATGTAACCAAACCGGATGTTTACAGAACGGATACCCCGCTTCAGCAGAGGCTCCGGTTTATTGCTTTTATTCATAATATATACATTGTCATAATATGTACATAAGGAGAGCCGATGGCTCAGGTATAATAAGTCCGAAGATGAGCTATGTTCCACGGCCTGTTGGTCTCCTCTTCTGACGTGCGTGAGTCTTTATGCTCTCGAACATCGATCAGATAGTATGACCCGTTATGCAGATTCTTACTGACCACAAAAGGTCCTTCTTAGGCGGAGATAGCTTGTGCATATCTGTCTGGTCTTGAATGAGCCGAAGCACCAAGTCTCCTTCCTGAAAGGTCCTGGTTTTAACCCGCCGACTGTGATACCGACGAAGATCCTGTTGGTAAATCGCCGAACGAGCAGCCGCCATATCTCGCTCTTCATCCAGTCGATCCAAATCGTCCTGCCGTGCAGCCTCGCTATCTGCCTCAACATAGGCTGCCACGCAAGGTGAGTCATGACGGATATCGCTGGGAAGGACTGCCTCCGCTCCATAGACCATAAAGAACGGTGTGTATCCAGTGGATCTGTTAGGGTAGTATTTATACTCCATATCACGGATGGTAGCTCTTCTACCCAACAACCCGGCGTCCTCTCAGAAGGGACCATAAGCCGGGCTTGATACCTCTCAAGATCTCCGATTAGCCTGCTCGCTGACCATTGGACCGCGGGTGGGCCATCAAGAAACGCTGTCAAGCGGATGTGCTCACGCCACAAAACTCTTTCATGGCTCCCTTGGACAAATTGGTGCCATTGTCCGTGATGATACTGTGTGGAAATCCAAACCGAAGATCACCCTTTTATGAACCGAACCGCCGTGGCGCATCACACTTGCTAATGTGCTCGCCTCGACCCACTTTGTAAATTTGTCAACTGCGACCAGCAAGTGCGTTTTCTTGTCCTTGGACCTTTTAAAAGGCCCCACCATGTCCAGCCCCCAAGTCGCAAACGGCCAAGTAATTGGAATCATCCTCAATTCCTGAGCCGGTATAAAAGACGCCTAGAAAACTTCTGGCAACCATCACATCGCCTGACCAGATCCTCCGCGTCAGCATGGGCAGTCAACCAATAAAAACCATGGCGAAACGCTTTGGCCACCAAGGATTTTGAACCGGCATGGTGACCATAGTCCCCTTCATGGATCTCACGCAATATCTCACAGCCTTCCTCAGGGGACACACAACGCTGGAACGCTCCTGTCACACTGCAATGATGCAACTCGCCATTAACAATGGTCATAGACTTAGACCGCCGAACTACCTGTCGGGCCAACGTCTCATCCTCTGGTAACTCGCCCCGGGTCATGTATGCCAAATAAGGGAGCGTCCAATCCAGAATGACATGCAAGGCTGCCACCAACTGAGCCTCCGGATTAGGAATAGCCAAATCTACTTCATCAGGAAGCTTGACTGACGGATTGTGCAGTACATCAAGGAAGACATTGGGCGGGACCGGTTTGCGTTGAGAACCCAGCCGGCTTAAGGCATCCGCTGCTTCGTTCTTCCGACGATCCACATGGTCCACCTGATATCCTTTAAAATGACCTGCAACAAGATCCACCTCCCGACGATATGCAGCCATGAGTGGATCTTTGGAATCCCAAGTACCTGATACTTGCTGGGCCACCAAGTCCGAGTCACCAAAGCACTTAACCCGGCTTAGATTCATCTCCTTAGCCATCCGGAGTCCATGGAGCAAAGCTTCATACTCAGCTGCATTGTTAGTACAGGGGAACATTAAGCGAAGAACATAACAGAACTTGTCACCTTGTGGGGAAGTTAATACGACTCCAGCCCCCGAGCCCTCCAGTTGTCTGGACCCATCAAAGTGGATGGTCCAATAGGTATGATCCGGCTTTTCTTCAGGTGCTTGCAACTCCGTCTAATCATTAATAAAATCCACAAGTGCCTGGGATTTGACTGCCGTCCGAGGTATATACCGTAAACCGTGCGGCCCAAGTTCTATGGCCCACTTAGCAATCCATGATCGCCTCTCGGTTTTGTATGATATCGCCCAAGGGAGCTGAGCTGACCACCGTGATGGGATGCCCTTGAAAATATTGCTTCAGCTTCCGGCTTGCCATAAAAACTCCATATACCAGCTTCTGCCAATGCAGATATCTCTGTTTCGACTCAATGAGCACCTCACGATGTAGTAAACCGCCGTTGAACCGGATATTCCTTCCTGCCTCCTTCCGCTCTACCACAATGGCCACGCTTAACTGCCCGGCATTAGCAAAGAACATACAGCAGAAGCGGCTCCTTGTCAATGGGAGCGGCGAGAACAGCGGGTTGGCTAACCGCCGCTTTAAATCCTCCAATGCTTCATCGGCGGTGAAGTCCGCATAAACTGATCCGTCTTCTTCAACATCTGGTACAAAGGAATGGCCTTCTCTCCGAGACGGCTGATAAACCGGCTCAGCGCGGCAATCCGACCCGCCAAACGCTGGACATCATTGATACACTTTGGCTTAGTCAGGGAGGTGATAGCTGTAATCTTTTCCGGATTAGCTTCAATCCCCCTGTTGGACACAAGGAAACCCAATAACTTGCCTGCCGGAACACCAAAAACGCATTTGGCCGGGTTAAGCATCATCTTGTACACCCGCAAGTTGTCAAAGGTTTCCCTCAAATCCTCAATCGGTTTCCTTCTTCCTTGACTTAACCACAATATCATCCACATAAGCATGCACATTACGGCCGATCTGTTCATGCAAGCAATTTCAGACGCAACGTTGATAAGTTGCTTGGGCGCTCTTGAGCCCAAAAGGCATAGATACATAGCAGAAGGCTCCAAAAGGAGTGATAAACGCCGTCTTCTCCTGGTCCTTAACCGCCATCTTAATATGATGATATCCGGAATAGGCATCCAAAAAGCTCAAACGCTCACAACTCGCCGTAGCATCAATAATCTGATCAATGCAGGGGAGGGCGAAAGGATCTGCTGGACAAGCCTTGTTAAGATCTGTGTAATCCACACACATGCGCCAAGTGCCATTCTTCTTAAGGACCAACACCGGATTAGCCAGCCACTCTGGATGGAAAACTTCAACGATAAACCCTGCCGCTAAGAGCCTGGCAACTTCCTCTCCAATGGCCTTGCGCCTTTCCTCGTTAAACCGGCGAAGAAACTGCTTTACCGGTCTGTACTTGGGATCAACATTAAGAGTGTGCTCAGCGAGTTCCCTCGGTACACCTGGCATGTCAGAAGGTTTCCATGCAAAAATGTCCCGATTCTCACGGATGAACTCGATGAGCGCGCTTTCCTATTTAGGATCCAAGTTAGCACTGATGGTGAACTGCTTGGATGAATCGCCGGGCACAAAATCAACAAGTTTAGTCTCACCGATTTAAACTTCAAATCCGGATCGTGCTCGTAGTTGGCTTCTTCAACGGGGTCATATCCGCCGGATCAACATTGTCTTTATAATACTTTAACTCTTCGTGGCACAAACCGACTCGCATAAGCCGCATCACCTTCCTCGCACTCCAACGCAATCCGGCAGCTCCCATGAACCGTTATCGTCCCTTTGTGACCCGGCATTTTCAGCTGCAAGTAAACGTAACAAGGCCGCGCCATAAACTTAGCATAAGCCGGCCGCCCAAATAGGGCGTGGTAAGGGCTTTGAATTTTCACCACCTCAAACGCCAACGCTTCCGATCCGGAGTCATGTTCATCCCCAAAGGCCACCTCCGAGCTATCTTACCGACCGGGTATGTCGACTTGCTGTGCACCACACCGTGAAACACCGTGGCCGGACGGCCCGAGATGCCTATCCGCTAACCCCATACGCCGGAAGGTCTCAGAGTACGTGATGTTGATGCTGCTCCCTCCATCCATAAGCACCTTGGTAAACTTGTATCCTCCCACCTGAGGTGCCACTACTAGGGCTAGCTGACCCGGATTGTAAACCCGGGGAGGATGATCCTCTCTGCTCCACACGATAGGCTGCTCTGACCAGCACAGGTAATGCGGTGCGGCCGGTTCAACAACACTGACCGCCCGCTTCTGAAGTTTTCGGTCTCGCCTGTCCAAGCTGGTGGTAAAGACATGGTAATCGCCCAATCGCTCAACCGCTGGATTACTTTGATAACCCGATCGCCGCTGTTGTTGATTGTAACCCCTTGGGTCCGATTGTTTTGATTGCTCGATTGTCTTGCCCGCCCGGATTACCACCAACTCGGGCCGAATTTCCTCCATCAGAACCCGGGTGGTCCTCGAACCGCCGCCGGGCCCTTGATCATACCGGAAAGCATTAGAATTTTTGAACTCACGCATAATATAACAATCCTTCCAGAGGTGGTTTGTCGGTGCCTCCTTCGTCCCCATGCTTCGACAAGGCTGATTCAATAGGTAATTCAAACGATCCGGATTGTGACTGGCGCACCGCCCGGTTTGATTATTGCCCTTGCGCCGCTGACCCTTGTCCTGCGCGTTGGTGTTTGCTACGAAGCACAAGATACCGTTTGCCTTACGTTTGTTTCCTCCATTACCGCCGATCGATGCTGCTGCCCTCTGGAGTTGCTGTTCTGTTTTCCCTTCCCTATCTCGTCATCCTCCTCTGACTCGGGATCCTTGGTACTATCAAAATCAACATACTTTACCAAAACGCCCATGAGAGTGCCCATGTCATTGCAAAAACGCTTCATGCGACCCAGCTTCAACTTTAACGGTTTGAACCGGCAATTGGCTTCCAAGGTTAAGATCGCGGAATCAGGGTTGATCCGGTCCAAGAATGTAAAACTTCCAAACGCCGGGCGCACTCCAATGGGTTGTGGATTCTCCTCCGCTCGACACAAGCTGCCAAATCCACCACGCATATGGGCTGTTTACGTGTGTCTTTGAAATTTTGAATGAACCGGGTCCGCAATCGGGTCCATGAACTGATCGAGTTAGGCGGCAAGTTCTTCAACCAAGTACGGGCCGTACCTTTCCAACATCATGGTGAAATACTTCGCACACGCAGCTTCATCCACATCCAAAGATCTCCATGGCCATCTCATAGCTTTCTATCCACGCTCGAGCCAAATCGGCAAGATAATTGGGCACCTTGCGTGGCCCTTTGAAGTCCTTGGGCAAACGTACATTGCGTAAAGCGGGACGAGGCAAGGCACCCCAAAGAGCCGACGTGACCCCGGTTCAAAGATGGTCGGCCGAACCGGGCGCGAGTTGATGATCCTCATGTTGTGCCGCTAACTCGGCCTCCCTACGCGTTCTCGCCCGGTCCACCACCACTTGAGCGTCTTCGAAGCCACCGGCCGGGTTGTTGCCACGAGGCGGACCGCGCTGCGCGTTGCTTGATACGGCCGGTTCATCTGCGCGGCGGCTATAACTCCGGCTTGGGCGGGGGGTGTAGTGGATCCGATCTCGACTGTATGAATATGCTTCCTGCTGAGCCAGGGCCGCCCTGAGGAGCTCTTTGACCCGGCGTGTTTCTACAGCCTGTGGTGAATCGCCTTCGATCGGAATCGCTTCTCAATCGTGCCGCAGCCGCAACAAGGTTATCCATCGGGTTGGAGTAGTGACCGGCGGTGTTCAGACAGCCTGGGCGCTACGGTATGATGGCGAGGCAGATCTATCACACGGGCTGAACCGGCGCTGCCGTCCAGTGCTTCCGCCGGTTTACCATCGGGCGGCGGATTATCGTCCTCGCTTACGGGTATTGAAGAGCTCTCTTCCCTCGAAAACTGAAGGCAAACGGGATCTGTACTTTCTTTTCATGACTTCATGTGACGCGCTCTGATCCAGTATGAGCTTATAAGCCTGCGCATCCAAAGCGGCCCGTTCCGCCGCCATTCTCACGTCCGCGGCTGCCAGATCTGCCTTAGCCTTAGTGATTTGTTCCTTCACCTTTGCAATCTCCGCGTTGTGCAGGTCCTGATCCGCCGGATTAGCCTCTGCCATGAGCACGACTAATGCGTCGAATAGCTCTGATAAAACTTGAGCCGGCGGGCGCACAGGGCCTCCTTCCCCGGCTGCCATCACCGCTGCTGAACCGGCGACCATCGGCGCCGCGGTCGAAGAGTGAAGGCCGCCAGTGTACCGCCATGAAGATCCCAACCCGCTGGGTAGATCAAAGGGTCCGAATACTCTCACCGTCGGAACAACCCCGATCCGCCATCTTGGTACCTGGTACAGGACTCGGTTTCTCCGGTCGACGACTCACATCGTAGAGTAGACAACGGTTTCGCCGCCAGATGCTGATCCGCCCTCACAGTCTTCGTGGATGACTCCCACAAAAGCACGCTTGACAGCCGGTTTAGCCAGGGCCGGACTCTTCTTCGCCCGCTGAGCCGTCTCGATGAGATCGGTGCAGTTGTCCGGCCCAGGCCCTGGCTCGCCGATCTTGCCGATGAACACGTGTATGCCACCAAAGGGGACCCGCACCAGATTTCAATCGAGCCAGCCTGGGGCCCCAACTGCATCGTCGATATAGAGCTTGCCGCTGACGACTCTTAGTCATCCGCCCACAAGATAGCCTTCGAGTCCTTCGAACTTACCCTCTAAGATCGTCAAACAATCGTGCGATAGCCCCACGGTGGGCGCCAACTGTCGTGGAATTGTCACGGCAGATGTCCTCGTGAAAGGACTTAGTCGCAAGGCCATCGTACGGGTTAACTTAGAGGGGTTAAAGCGGACACAAAGACACGAGAGTTATACTAGTTCGGCCCCTTCAATGAAGGTAAAAGCCTACGTCTAGTTTGTGATGGGATTGATGTGATTTCGGCGACTAGGGAGCAATATCTTCGCCTAAGCCTCGAATTGTCTGTCCCCAAACCGTCGCCGGGTCGCCCCCTTATATACACGGGTTGACGCCCGGCCGGCCTACAGAGTCCCGATCCGGCTTATACCAGTGTCCGGCTTGGTCTCTTCTCTCTTATCTTACAGCACAAGTTTACATGACTAAGGCGGTTTACACTTATGGACCCTAATCCGCCTCTGGGCTCTGGGCCTCGTGCCTTCGTGGGCCCTGATTATGGTCGAGGGTAACCCGGCCCCTTCAGGGCGGTTTACATTCAATAGTCATATCCCCAACAGCTACCGAAGATCGCGGATTCAGCTCGCAGCGTCAAGCCAGCGAGGTGAGTTATTTTACCCTTTATGGGATTCTTTTTTCATAGTTTGACTCTATGTGGGATCTAAAACTCCCTAACCTTTAACAGATCGACTAAAGACGCCCTGGACAGGTTAACTGTCTGGCTCTTGCTGAAGACTCCAGCAGACGCCTGATTGACAGGGGTTGGCTCCGGTACCTCATGTGGTGCCGGAGAAGAAGGCTAAGAAGGAGGCAACGGGAACTCGAAGGAGCTCCCGACGCCTGGTGCTGTCAGATTCTGAAGCAGAGTCTTCTCCTGAGAACGAGGAGGAGGAAAGAGAAGCCTCTCCCCCAGCGGGGGAGGAGAGGAAAAGGAAGGCCGCCCCAACTGGGGAGGCCGGAGGGTCTAAGAAGGGAAGAACCCTTCCTCCGGACTTCTCTACCAACGTCGACGACGACGAGGAGGAGTGGCCAACGAGGGCCAAGCCCCTGGCGAGATCGTAAGTGTCTGGATACCCATGGCTTTTTTATCATTGCATAGTGTTCTCTAATGCCGAATAATCATGCAGCCCGCCCAAGAGCGAGCTCGCCGCTTCGACGAGCGGGTCCCTGAGTTCGTTGGAAATGGAGAGTACTTCACTTCCAGCCGCCTCCTCGCCTCACGCTACGGACGACGCCGAGGTGGGGCCCCAAGGGGGGCCTGGTCAAGAGGAGGTGGCGCAGGAGGCGCCGCAAGGCAACCTCCCGGATTCCAGGCGCGTGGGGGGCGAGACCCCCAGGGGCTCTAAGCCCAACCCTCGTCCGGACTCCATGCCGGAACCTTCAACGGTTCCGAGTCCGCAAGCGGTCCTTCGTAAGAAGGCAAGACGCCGGTGTCCTCCGGCCCAACCGGAGGCACCGGATAGCGATCGAGGCGCCAACAGCCGCTTCCATCGAGGAGGAGCACCGCACTGTTATGAGTGCGGTGATCCGGTCAGTTCACCCGCCAAGAGCGGGCTGACTGAAGCCTGTACCAGCCTTTTAACAAAGCTTTGAGGTAAGTTTAGAATATGTAAAAATATTACCGATAGACAAGAGTTCTCGATGCTTAGTTCGGTTTTCGGAAAGAAAAGCCGGACTAAGGATCTAAAAAGATATACGCAGGAGTCTAACATAGGTATGTCAATATGGGAATGCAGGCTACGCTGCTGACCTCTGCCGCACTGACTGCGGAGGTCGATGCATTGAAGCAAAGCCTCGAGCGGTCCGAGAACGAGCTCGGCCTTGCCAAGAAGCAGCTCGAGGACACGGAAGGTAAGTAATACCTTATTAAAGAAATACCTTATAGAAAGGTTTCGGTTGCCAAAAATAACAGAAATAACATGGGTACTGCAGGGGCCACGAACGAGGTGGCGACCCTGAAGGAAGCGGTGTCCGTGGCCGAAAACAAAGCGGCCGCGGAGCGCACCGAGCGAGAGAAGGGGGAGGCGCAGCTGGCGGAGGTGCGGCAAGAGCTCCAGGCTCTCGTGGAAAAACATGAGGGTTTGGAGCGTGACTCGAAGACCCGAGAGTCCGAGCTTGCTTTGGCTCTTGATAGTTCCAAAGCTGCTAAGGCCGAGGCCCAAAAAGCCCTCCAGGAGATTGAGGCAATAAAGAAGATCGCGGCGGGTAAGGCATTCTTTATGCAAAGCAAGCATGTGAAAGTGAATTACCTATTTCTTACCCGAATTCGGAGCTCTCCAGGAGCGTTCGCAGATCTGCCTCGTAGTGTATCGGATGCTGCCGCGTTCTATCGCGCCAAGGAAGGGAGCTCGACGGAGAAGGTGTTCTGGTCTTAGTATGCTGAGGCCGAACGTCCGGTGTTTCGAAATGTCAAAGCAGCTGGTCGAGCTCCACAAGGTCGCCGAACAGGCCATGAAGGGCCTTATAGTTCGGCTGTGGCCATTGGAAGCCATGCACAGGAGCTACTTCGCTTAGTGTAATGGTGGTGGGCCTTTGTCCCACGGATTGAGGTCATCAAGCGCTCCGTCTTCATTGAAGGTGTACGCCCGTGCTAAAGTGCACTGGGGCAAGCTGGATGCGGAGAAGCTTGTGACGGACGGGCCACCGAAGGGCAAGGAGCATCGCACGCCCGAAATGTACTATGAGGGCCTCCTGAAGGGTGCCCGCCGAATAGCGGATGAGTGCTCTAAAGATGTAATTTTTGAATAGACTCTCATTTGTTATCCTGTACGCTGAAAACTTCTTCATATGCGCTAAGCAATGCTTGTTAATTTAAAATATTACCTTCTGTGCGGCCGTTTATCAAATTTGAGAGATGGCAAGTCGTTGGCTTCAGCCCCCATGCCACGAAAGTCTTTGGGGTGTTCGGGATAAACTTGAGCACTCTTGTTCCCATTCTTGGGTCCATCTAGGGAGGCGCTCAACGCAACGAACAAGGCAACCGGACTTATAATGCTTGAACACTCTCACTTAGCCATAGAATTCTATAATTTTAAATTTCGTTGAAGCCCCTAGTATTCGGAAGACCGAGTTCGGGGTGCTATCCATGCCTTGGCTGGATAATTCCGGTTCCTTGCTCTAAGCGGCATAAGTCTTTAGGGACCCGAAAAAACCTCTCGAACAGCGACCGGCTCTCGCCTTATCATGACGGTCAGTTTTAGCTATCCCACCGAGGTGCTCGACCCAGCTCAACTGGGGCACAATCACAGTGGTTCTCCCGGTGCTACCTTAGCCGATATAACGGAACGTAAGGTACCAAAACACGGGAGCTGGGCAAACCCAACTATTGACCCAAGACATGATTTGGAGCCGATGCATATAATGCTATAAGTCCGGGGTGCCGCACTTGTGAAAGTGTTCGGACTTGTCACACCATAATTTTGGGGTACTTAAGCCCCTGGTGTATTGGCCGTACTAAAGTGTACGGGTGCAGATGTCATGAAATGAACATATATATAGATAAAGAAATGAGTGCAATAATAGGCAAAAGCTATGTATTGTTTATTCAAAAAGGTACTGCAATGAAGGCGTAACGATACAAATAGTGCGATAAGCAAGGTATGGGACTATCTAACATGTCCACCTCCAGGGGTAAGCTGCGGGATGGTATGTAAAACAGGTATAATGCTCTTAATAGAGACCACCTGAACACTCGACGTGGCTTTCTGCTTCCCTGGCTGTTGCATCGTGAGTTCGGCGATTCTAGTGCCGGACAGGACTTCTGGAAAACGGAGTCCTGAAAGTAAAAAAAAGATGAAAAGAAGAAAAAGTAAAAAAGAATGACACAATCGGGAGCCCCTGGTGCGGTTGAGCCGCATTCCGGGCGTGCCGTGGTCGTGCCCCTCCCTTTATGCCCATGGTATCTCCAGAGCGTAGGTATGTACGCGTAGTACTGGCTTCGCAATTTCACGAGGGATGGGGTTGGGGCCGGATTGCTACCCGTGCTTAAATCGTGCCAGGCGGTCTTGTTGTAGGTTACTCCGGGTGCGCTTGACAGTGTCCGGACGCTTAGTGGCCGGACTCGAGAATTGCGGTGAGAGGCTGCTTTGCGCCTTCGCCGCGAGGGCCGCCGTGTGCTCCTCCGTTCGGAGAGATCGTTCGGTGTTTCCATTGACCGTGATTACTCCTCGAGGGCCTGGCATCTTGAGCTTGAGGTATGCGTAGTGCAGCACCGCATTGAACTTTGTAAATGCGGTTCATCCGAGCAGTGCATGATAGCCGCTGCGGAACGGGACGATGTCGAAGATTAACTCTTCACTTCGGAAGTTATCCGGAGATCCGAAGACCACTTCGAGTGTAACTGAGCCCGTACAATTGGCCTCTACACTCGGTATGACGCCTTTAAAGGTCGTCTTTGTAGGTTTAATTTTGAGGGGTCTATGCCCATTTTGCGCACTGTATCCTGATAAAGCAGGTTCAGGCTGCTACCGCCGTCCATCTGGACTCTGGTGAGGTGAAATCCGTCAATAATTGGGTCAATAACCAATGCGGCGAAACCGCCATGAAGGATGCTAGTGGGGTGGTCCCTTATATCGAAGGTGATCGGGCAGGAAGACCATGGGTTGAACTTTGGGGCGACTGGCTCCATCGCATATACATCCCTTAGTGCACGCTTCCGCTCCCTTTTGGGTATGTGGGTTGCGTATATCATGTTCACCGTCTGCACTTGTGTGGGAAAGCCCTTCTGTCTTCTATAGTTCAGCGGCCGGGGCTCTTCCTCGTCATCGCTATGCAGCCCTTGTCATTGAGTTCGGCACTTAACTTGCTCGCTTGCTTGAACACCCAACAATCCCTGTTGGTGTGATTGGCTGGTTTTTCGGGTGCCATGTATCCGCACAAGCGATCGAGTATTCGGTCCAAGTTGGACGGGCCCTGGGTATTTCTTTTGAATGGCTTCTTCCGCTGACCGGGTTTAGAGCCTCTGAATCCGGCATTGACGGCCGTATCTTCAGCATTATCGCCGTTAATGCGGTGCTTGTTCTTGTTGCGACGCGACCTGTCGTTGCTGTCCTTGGTATCCGAACTATCAGGGTGTTTGGCCAAGTTGTTGCTTCGAGCTAGTCAGCTGTCCTCTCCCGCACAAAAGTGGGCCATGAGTGTTGTGAGGGCTGCCATGGATTTCGGCTTTTACTGTCCTAGGTGCTGGGCAAGCCATTCGTTGCGGATGTTATGTTTGAAGGCTGCAAGGGCCTCTGCATCCGGACAGTCAACGATTTGATTTTTCTTTGTTAGGAACAGTGTCCGTAATTGTCCGCCGATTCTTCCGCTGCTGAATTATATGGCTAAGGTCATCGGCGCTCGGTGGTCGCACATATGTGCCCCGGAAGTTATCAAGGAATGCGGCTTCCGTGTCCTCCCAACAACTAATTGATTCTCACGGCAAGTTGTTGAGCCAATGCCGAGCTGGTCCTTTAAGCTTGAGTGGGAGGTATTTGATGGCATGTAGATCATCACCGCGGGCCATGTGGATATGGAGGAGATAGTCCTCGATCCGCATCGCAGGATCTGTGGTACCATCGTATGATTCGATGTTTACGGGTTTGAAGCCCTCAGGGATTTGATGATCCATTACTTCATCTATGAAGCATAGTGGGTGTGCGGCGCCTCTGTATTGGGCTATATCACGACGTAGCTCATATGAGCTTTGTCTACTGTGTTCGGCCCGGCCGGAGTTGCTGTATCCGGCGCGACGGTAATCATCCCGAGTCGTTACGCCAACGCGATCCGTAGATCGATCTTGTATGTTTTGCCTTATCCTCCAATATATCTCGCAAGTCCGGCGCATTTTCCCGTGCCTTGGTACTTTTTGAGCGGCGTCGGGGTGTGGCTTGAGCGGAAGGCCGAGAGGCTTCTCTATCGCGGCCATGGGGTGGCCGGTCTGCCATTTCGTGCGCTGGTGACTTGGGTGCTTCCTCCTCTGATCGAGGCAACAGCCTGCGTTTGGGGTAGCTTTTGGAGGGGCGTTCGAGTTCATGCTCTTTGGCTGCAAGGACTTCAGTCCATCTGTCAGCTAGCAGGTCTTGGTCAGCTCTAAGCTGTTGCTACTTTTTCTTGAGGCTGCTTGCCATGGCTATATGCCTGCGTTTGAAACACTCCTGTTCGGCGGGATCCTCAGGCACGACAAGTTCGTCGTCGTCGAGGCTTGCCTCATCTTCGGAGGGAGGCGCGTAATTATCGTCCTCGACCTCTCTTCTCGCTGCACTTCGCGGCGGACTTGCTTCCCCTCCTCCCCGCGCTTGAGTCCTGCTAGAGGGGTTGTCTTCGCACCGTCCGGGGTGTTATTATCTCCGTGCGGAATCACCTTTTTTTGTGGCGGGATTTAGAGCGGCGCACCGATGTCGGTGCTTCGTTGCTTCTTGGATGGGTCATCCTCCGTTGTTCCATCGCCGTTCCCATCTTTTGGGATGTCCACCATGTATATGTCATATGACGAGGTGGCCTTCCAGTGCCCTGTAGGCGCTGGGTCTTGGTCGTCTCCGGCGTCGTCGTCCATACCGTCGACGTCTTCGGAGTCGAAGTCGAGCATGTCGGTTAAATCATCGACAGTGGCTACAAAGTGGGTGGTGGGTGGGCGTTGAATTTCTTCGCTGCTCAGATCCCAACCTTCCTGTTCGTAGTACGGCCAGGGCTCTCCGGATAAAGAGAGAGACTTTAGTGAATTCAATATGTCGCCAAAGGGCGAGTGCTGAAAGATGTCCGCGGCAGTGAACTCCTTGACCGGCGCCCAATCGGATTCGATCGGCAGGGGCGCGGAGGGTTCGGAGTCCGGAGAGGAGTCCGGCACCCTGGAGTCAAGGTCTTCGCAGCGACAGGATGGAGTTCGGCTCAATCGCCAGAGATCGTAGCCCCGGCGCGGTGTTCAACCACTCGCCCTCGATCGGGGAATCCGCCCCGGATTAAGGGTCGGAGCGAATCTTTGCGGCCTCCAGTGGCAATCGCTCCGCAGAGCTAGATCATGCCCATCGAGACAAAGGCGGCACGCTGCGGCTCGAATCCGTCGAAGATCAAGTCTCCGTGGACATCGGCCGTATAGTTCAAACTTCCAAATCTGACACGATGGCCAGGGGTGTAGCTTTCGACCGCTTCAGATGGCTGCTTAATTGCCCGCAGCGGCAAAGCCGCCGAATCACGAAGATCTGTCCGGGAGAAAAGTCTCATCTGGACCGCGTCGTTGTTGATGATCGAAGGAGCCATCGGGCCTATCGGTGACGACGCAGAGGAACTCTCAATGAAAGCACCAATGTCGGTGTCAAAACCGCGGATCTCGGGTAGGGGGTCCCGAATCGTGCGTCTAGGCAGATGGTAACAGGAGACAAGGGACACGATGTTTTTACCTGTGTTCGGGCCCTCTCGATGGAGGTAATACCCTACTCCTGCTTGATTAATATTGATGATATGGGTAGTACAAGAGTAGATCTACCACGAGATCAAGGAGGCTAAACCCTAGAACCTAGCCTATGGTATGATTGGTGTTCGTCCTATGGACTAAAACCCTCTGGTTTATATAGACACCGGATAGGTTAGGGTTACACAGAGTCGGTTACAAGGGTAGGAGATCTACATATCCGTATCGCCAAGCTTGCCTTCCACGCCAAGGGAAGTCCCATCCGGACATGGGACGAAGTCTTCTTGGAGTCCGGCCGTGATGATAGTTCGGCTATCCGAACACCCCCTAGTCCAGGACTCCCTCTTGCCTCCTCAAGCAACTCGGCAGAGATGCCCACGTCTATGTAGACGATATTGTGGTGAAGACGGAGAAGCACGGAACCCTCCTGGAGGATCTCTGATGTCTTCTAGGACTACGTCGGTATTTCCCCAAAGAGGAAGGGATGATGCAGCACAACATCAGTAGGTATTTCCCTCAGTGATGAAACCAAGGTTATTGAACCAGTAGGAGAACCAAGCAACACAACGTAAACAACCCATGCACATAGATAACAAATCCTCGCAACCCGACGTGTTAAAGGGGTCGTCAATCCCTTTCGGGTAATGGCGCTAGAAATTGGCAAACAGAGGTGAGATAAATTGTAGTATATTGATAGATCGAACGCCTAATAAAATAAATAAGAATAAAATGCAGCAAGGTATTTTTGTATTTTTGGTTTAATAGATTTGAAAATAAAAGCAAAGGAAAATAGATCTCAGAGGCAAATAATATGACAAAGAGACCCCGGGGCCATAGGTTTCACTAGTGGCTTCTCTCGAGAAAAATAGCAAACGGTGGGTAAAAAAATTACTGTTGGGCAATTGATAGAACTTCAAATAATCATGACGATATCCAGGAAATGATCATTATATAGGCATCACGTCCAAGATTAGTAGACCGACTCCTGCCTGCATCTACTACCATTACTCAACACATCGACCGCTATCCAACATGCATCTGTTGTATTAAGTTCATGGAGAAACAGAGTAATACAATAAGAACGATGACATGATGTAGACAAGATCTATCTATGTAGAGATAGACCCCATCGTTTTATCCTTAGTAGCAATGATACATACATGTCGGTTCCCTTTTGTCAGTGGGATCAAGCATCGTAAGATCGAACCCACTCCAAAGCACCTCTTCCCATTGCAAGATAAATAGATCAAGTTGGCCAAACAAAACCCAAATATCGGAGAAGAAATACGAGGCTATAAGCAATCATGCATATAAGAGATCAAAGAAACTCAAACAACTTTCATGGATATAAAAAGATAGATCTGATCATAAACTCAAAGTTCATCCGATCCCAACAAACACACTGCAAAAAGAGTTACATCATATGGATCTCCAAGAGACCATTGTATTGAGAATCCAGCGAGAGAGAGGAAGCCATCTAGCTACTAACTACGAACCCGAAGGTCTACAAAGAACTACTCACGCATCATCAGAGAGACACCAATGGAAGTGGTGAACCCCTTCGTGATTGTGTGTAGATTGGATCTGGTGGTTCTAGACTCTACGGCGACTGGAATTGATTTTCGTCGACTCACCTAGGGTTTCTGGAATATTGGGGTATTTATAGAGCAAAGAGGCGGTCCGGGGGGCACCCGTGGTGGGCGCAACCCACTGGGGCGCGCCTGGGCCTCTTGGCGCGCCCTGGTTTGTTGTGCTCCCCTCGGAGCACCCCCAGGCACAGCCTTGGCCCATTGGGTGTCTTCTGGTCCATAAAATATCTCTGTAAAGTTTCGTTACATTTGGACTCCGTTTGGTATTGATTTCCTACGATGTAAAAAACATGCAGAAAACAACAACTGGCACTTGGCACTATGTCAATAGGTTAGTACCAAAAAAATGATATAAAATGATTATAAAACATCCAAGATTGATAATATAACAGCATGGAACAATCAAAAATTATAGATACATTGGAGACGTATCAGCGTCCCCAAGCTTAACTCCTGCTCGTCCTCGAGTAGGTAAGTGATAAAAATAGAATTTTTGATGTGGAGTGCTGCCCAACATGTCATATCATATTCTTTTCTTTATTGCATGGACATTTGGACTTTTATTTGATTCAAATCAATGGTCTAGTTTTGACATGACAACTCAAATACTCAAGCATATCAACAAGCAACCATGTCTTTCAAAATATCAACGCTAAAATAAGTTATCCCTAGCCCATCATGCTCAACCATTGATCCATTCATGAAACACACTCGCATATTAGCTACACCCAATACTCAAATACGATCATATTGCCTCCTAGTTGGTGCTTTTATAAGAGAAGATGGAGACTCAAGTTCAAAATAAAAATTGCATAAAGTAAAAGAAAGGCCCTTCGCAGAGGGAAGTAGGGATTTGTAGAGGTGCCAGAGCTCAAAGCAAAAATTGAGAGATAAAAACATTTTGGGAGGTGTGTCTTTCCCACCAATGAAAACGAGTTAGAGTTCCCAACACTTTCCATGCTAGATATATCATAGGCGGTTCCCAAACAGAAAATAAAGTTTGTTCCTTTTTCCACCATACTTTCACTTTCCATGGCTAACTGTATCCACGGGTGCCTTCCAAACCAACACTTCCCAACGAATTTGTTATTTGACAACATAAAGTAAATTCATTTTTCATTTCAGGACTGGGCATCCCTAATACCTTTGCCTTACTCTCGTGCAATGACAAGTGAATAAACACTAATCGTGAGAATATCACATCTAGCATGGAAAATATTAGCCACCCCTCACCGCTCCGTGAGCGGTACGAATACACAAAAGAGAAGTTTATTTTTAAAATTAGAGATGGCACATACAATTTTTCTTAGAACGGCAAAAATAATACCGCATATAGGTAGATATAGTGGACTCATGTGGCAAAAACTGGTTTAAAGGTTTTTGGATGCACAAGTAGTGATCATACTTAGTGCAAAATGAAGGCTAGCAAAAGATTGAGAAGCGACCAACCAAGACAACAAATAATCTCATAAGTGAGCATTAAGCATAATTAACACCGAATAATGCACCACAAGTAGGATATAATTTCATTGCATAATTATTGACTTTCGTGTAACACCAATATTCTTACTAAAGCATAATTACTCATCAACATGACTCACATATCACTTCATCATATCTCAAAATTATTACTAAGAATCAAGTTTATTTTTTCCAATGATCTTCATGAAAGTTTTTATTATATCCTTCTTGGATATCTATCACTTTGGAACTATTTTTCATATGTTGCTTTTGATAAGCTCAAACAAATATAAGTGAAGATCAAGAGCATAATATTTCTTGCTCTCTAAGTGAAGCAAGAGAGAATTTCTTGAAAACTTAACTAACTCTCAAATAAATCTAAGTGAAGCAAGAGAGCATTTCTTCAAAAATAACTAAGCACACCGTGCTAAAAAAGATATAAGTGAAGCACTAGAGCAAGTCCATAGATCATAAAATTTTAAGTGAAGCATAGAGAGCAATTATAACAAGTCATGACATAATTTTGGCTCTCTCAAATAGGTGTGTCCAGCAAGGAATCAAGAATTAAAACACAAAATAAAACAAGAAAAGACTCATATCATACAAGACACTCCAAGCAGAACACATAGTATGTGACGAATAAAAATATAGCTTCGAGTAAAATAACGATGGTTGTTAGAAGAAAGAGGGGATGCCACTCGGGGCATCCCCAAACTTAGTTGCTTTCTCTCTTTTGGATAATAGCTTGGATGCGGGGGCATCCCCAAGCTTAGGCTCTTCTTACTCCTTATTCCTTCATCCATTGTAAGATAACCCAAAACTTGAAAACTTCAATCACACAAAACTCAACAAAACCATCATGAGATTCGTTAGTATAAGAAAACAAATCACTACTATAAGTACTGTTGCAACCTATTCATATTTTATTCTTGCATTATATCTACTTTATTCCAAATTTTCTATGGCAAAAACTCATCAAAGAAAACCATAGAGCCATCAAAACAAGCACAGAACGCAAAGAAAACATAATCTGTCAAAAATAGAACAGTCTGTAGCAATTTGAAATGTTCGAATACTTCTGTTACTCCAAAAATTCTGAAAAATTAGGACAACCTGAGCAATTTGTATATTAATCTTCTGCAAAAAGAATTGGCATTTGATCACTTTTTGGTAAAAAAAATTATAATTGGTTTCGTGAGCGCAAAAGTTTTTGTTTTTCAGCAAGATCAAGCAACTATCACCCAAGAAGATCCTAAAGGCTTTACTTGGCACAAACACTAACTAAAACACAAAAAACACAATCATAACAGTAGCATAGTTGTGCTAACACTCAAGAATAGAAAGCAAAAAGAAAAAAATAAATTTTATTCATTGGGTTGCCTCCCAACAAGCGCTATAGTTTTACGCCCTTAGCTAGGCATAAAGCAAGGATCTAAGGTTTGTCATCTTTGTCCTTAACTTTCTTAGAGGTGTTTTCATCATGGGTTTTTGTAGACACAACATAAAACATATTATCTATAGAAACCTTAGCATTCCTAAGTTGGTTTTCATCATAACCCCTTTGATTTCCCGCAACAATCCAAGAGTGATGCTGATTAACATTATTGAAAACTTGTTGGATTATATCTAAAACAAGGACTTCTTTTCTAAGATTCACATCAAAGATTTTATTATCCCCAAGCAAATGCCTTAGCGCATAATCCCTATTGTAAAGAATTTCATCTATCACAGGGTTTTCATGATTCATACCATAAAAATCAAAGATTTCCCTAGCTTCCCGTATTATGTAGTCAAATTCATTCATAAGAACGAGAGTGGCTAACCTTTTAGCTTTAGGATTCTTTATAACGGGAAGCTCAAAAAACTATCTTTGCAAAGTAGGATGAGTACGGATAAATTTTCTTTCAAGTTTTAGAACTAGCGCTGAAATAGCATCCGCATAAGATCTAGTAGTCCTAAGTATAGGAGCGTCATCAAGACTTAAATTTCCAACACAATTGAAAAATTCTTGGATATGTTCTTTTCCCATAACATTCCCTTGCCCCAAGATAAAAGTTTTAGGATCCAGATTGCCCGTACGTCCCATCTTAGGAGTTAGTCCATCATCTATTAGTGCCATACCGAAATCACTCATGATTGCAAACAAACGATAGATCCGACGAGAAAATGGCGAACAAAAAAGAGGGGCGAATAAAACTGAATTTTTTTGTGAAGTGGGGCAGAGGAAAATGAGAGGCAAATGGCAAATAATGTAAATTGAGAGGATATGAGATTTGTGATTAGGAACCTGGTATATGTTGAAGATCCTTCCCGGCAATAGCGTCAGAAATTCCTTTTGATGTCTGCTAGGACTACGTCGGTATTTCCCCAAAGAGGAAGGGATGATGCAGCACATCACTGGTAGGTATTTCCCCCAGTGATGAAACCAAGGTTATCGAGCCAGTAGGATAACCAAGCAACACAACGTAAACAGCCCTTGCACACAGATAACAAATCCTCGCAACTCGACGTGTTAAAGGGGTTGTCAATCCCTTTCGGGTAACGGCGCCAGAAATTGGCAAACGGGCGCGAGATAAATTGTAGTAGATTGATAGATCGAGCGCCAAATAAAATAAATAAGAATAAAACGCAGCAAGGTATTTTTCTATTTTTGATTTAATAGATCTGAAAATAAAAGCAAAGAAAATAGATCGCAAAGGCAAATAATATGAGAAAGAGACCGGGGGCCGTAGGTTTCACTAGTGGCTTCTCTCGAGAAAAATAGCAAATAGTGGGTAAACAAATTACTGTTAGGAAATTGATAGAACTTCAAATAATCATGATGATATCCAGACAATGATCATTATATAGGCATCATGTCCAAGATTAGTAGACCGACTCCTGCCTGCATCTACTACTATTACTCCACACGTCGACCGCTATCCAACATGCATCTAGTGTATTAAGTTCATGGAGAAACGGAGTAATGCAATAAGAATGATGGCATGATGTAGACAAGATCTATCTATGTAGAGATAGTCCCCATCGTTTTATCCTTAGTAGCAATGATACATACGTGTCGGTTCCCCTTCTGTCACTGGGATCAAGCACCATAAGATCGAACCCGCTACAAAGCACCTCTTCCCATTGCAAGATAAATAGATCAAGTTGGCCAAACAAAACCCAAATATCGGAGAAGAAATACGAGGCTATAAGCAATCATGCATATAAGAGATCAAAGAAACTCAAATAACTTTCATGGATATAAAAAGATATATTTGATCATAAACTCAAAGTTCATCCAATCCCAACAAACACACCACAAAAAGAGTTACATCATATGGATCTCCAAGAGACCGTTGTATTGAGAATTCAGCAAGAGAGAGGAAGCCATCTAGCTACTAACTATGGACTCGAAGGTCTACAAAGAACTACTCACGCATCATCGGAGAGGCACCAATGGAAGTGGTGAAACCCTCCGTGATGGTGTCTAGATTGGATCTGGTGGTTCTGGACTCTGCGGCGGCTGTAATTGATTTTCATCGACTCCCCTAGGGTTTCTGGAATATTGGGGTATTTATAGAGCAAAGAGGCGGTCCGGGGGCACCCGAGGTGGGCACAACCCACCAGGGCGCGCCTGGGCCTCTGGCCTCAGTGGTTTGTGCTCCCCTGAGCACCCAGTAGCTGGCGTTGGCCCATTGGGTGTCTTTTGGTCCATAAAAATCTCCTTAAAATTTTGTTGCATTTGGACTTCGTTTGGTATTGATTTCCTGCGATGTAAAAAACATGCAGAAAACATCAACTGGCACTTGGCACTATGTCAATAGGTTAGTACCAAAAATGATATAAAATGACTATAAAATGATTATAAAACATCCAAGATTGATAATATAACAGTATGGAACAATAAAAAATTATAGATACGTTGGAGACGTATCAATCTCAAGGAGACCTTTGACAATCTGTGCCATTTTCAAATCAAGCTCAACCCGGAGAAGTGTGTCTTCAGAGTCCTGGCCAGCCAGCTCCTTGGTTTCCTTGTCTCTGAACGCGGCATCGAGTGCTACCCCATGAAGATCAAGGCCATTGAGCGAATGCAGAGACCCACCCGGCTGCGGGACGTCCAGAAGTTCACCGGGTGCTTGGCATCTCTCAGCCGGTTCATCAGTCAACTGGGCGAGAAGGCTCTCCCCCCGTACCAGCTAATGAAGAAGACCACTTGCTTCGAGTGGAATGACAAGGCGGACGAGGCTTTCCTCCAGCTCAAGAAGATGCTGACCACGCCGCCTGTCCTGGCCGCTCCGGCTGTTAAGGAGCCCATGCTCCTCTACATCACCACTACTAGCCGAGTGGTCAGCATCATGATCATGGTCGAGCACCCAGAAGAGGGTAAGGCACAACCGGTCCAGAGGTGAAAGTGAAACTAATCCCTGGGTGGTTTTGTAATTCCTAACAACATATAGCTCATTGAACTAATACTCTTTCAAGATGATCATTTCAGAAAGTTCAATGATTGGCATGGCATGGACTAGAGATGTGGACCCCTCAAAATGCTAAGGACACATATTGGCTTAAGCTCAAGACTCTACATTTTCACTTTAGCGGTCCAAGATCACATTGATTCCATAGGAAAAGCCAATACTATTAAAAGGGGATGAGGTGTTGCTTAATGGCTTGCTTGCTCAAAATGCTTAGTGAGATGCTCCAAAGGCCTTAGCAACTTTCTCATTTCCACATATGCCCTAAACCTAAAGTCAAACTCGGCCCCACCGATTTGATCTATCCGGCGCCACCGAGTTCATGTGACATAGCCATAGCCAGAAACCCTAATCAGTTTGGTCTCAGCAAGATGGGATTGCAAACTCTCTGTTTCCCTTCGTAAAGTTTCGGTCTAACCGAGATGAGCGATCGGTCCCACCGAGTTCGCAGTGCAAATTCTCAGTTTCCTTTTCGTAACGTTTCGGTCTCACCAAAATGAGCGATCGGTCCCACCGAGTTTGCCTGACCAACTCTTTGTTTTCCTATTACAGAAATCGGTTTCACCGAGATCATGCGATCGGTCTCACTGAGATTACGTTATGCCCTAACCCTAATGAAATCGGTCCCATCGAGTTGACATGTAGGTCCCATCGAAAATCCTAACGTTCACATTTTGAACTAAATCGGTCTGACCGAGTTTGAGTATTCGGTCTCACCGAGTTTGGTAAATTGTGTGTAACGGTTAGTTTTTGTGTGGAGGCTATATATACCCCTCCACCCTTCCTCCATTCGAGGTGAGAGCCATCGGAACGTGCCTACACTTCCAGCATTCATTTTCTGAGAGAGAACCACCTACTCATGTGTTGAGACCAAGATATTCCAATCTAACCACAAGAATCTTGATCTCTAGCCTTCTCTAAGTTGCTTTCCACTCAAATCATCTTTCCACCAAATCCAAATCTGTGAGAGAGAGTTGAGTGTTGGGGAGACTATCATTTGAAGCACAAGAGCAAGGAGTTCATCATCAACACACCATCTATTACCTTTTGGAGAGTGGTGTCTCCTAGATTGGTTAGGTGTCACTTGGGAGCCTCCGTCAAGATTGTGGAGTTGAACCAAGGAGTTTGTACGGGCAAGGAGATCGTCTACTTCATGAAGATCTAACCTAGTGAGGCAAGTCCTTCATGGGCGATGGCCATGGTGGGATTGACAAGGTTGCTTATTCGTGGACCCTTTGTGGGTGGAGCCCTCCATGGACTCGCACAGCCATTACCCTTCGTGGGTTGAAGTCTCCATCAACGTGGATGTACGATAGCACCACCCATCGGAACCACGCCAAAAATCTCCGTGTCTACATTGCGTTTTCTCCCTCCAAAATCCTCCCCTTTACCTTCATATGCAATGATTTAAATTCCCTGCTATACTCTTAGAATTGCATGTGTAGGTTGATTACTTGACTTGTGATAAGTTGCTAAAATCTGCCAAGTCTTAAAATTGTGAAAAGGCTAGATTTTTATTTGGTCAAGTAGTCTAATCACCCCCCTTTAGACATACTTTCGATCCTACAAATGGTAACAGAGTTTTGGTCTCCATTTGCCTTGATTTCCATAGCTTTGGTGATCATAGCCTTGGTTTCACAACCTAGGAGAATATGGCGTCTAGCGAGGGAAATTACCACCGTAGAGATCCTTACTTTGATGGTACTAATTTTGCTAGTTGGAAGCACAAGATGAAAATGCATATTTTTGGACATAACCCCGCTGTTTGGGCTATTGTGTGTATTGGCTTGCAAGGTGAATTCTTTGATGGGAGAGAACCGAATTGTGAAGCTACTGCGTAAGAATTGAAGATGTTGCAATACAATGCTCAAGCTTGCGATATCCTCTTCAACGGACTGTGCCCCGAAGAATTCAACAAAACCAGCTGTCTTGAGAATGCAAAGGGAATTTGGGATACTTTGATTGATATGCACGAAGGTACCGACTCTGTAAGGAATCCAAATTGGATGTGCTTCAAAGTCAGCTTGACAAGTTCAAAATGAAGGATGGTGAAGGTATCGCTGAAATGTACTCTAGGCTTGCTCTCATCACAAATGAGATTTCCGGCTTAGGAAGTGAAGAGATGACCGATAGATTCATCATCAAGAAGATCCTTAGAGCCTTGGATGGAAAATATGATACTGTGTGCACAGTGATCCAAATGATGCCCAATTACAAAGATCTCAAGCCAACGGAAGTCATCGGTAGAATTGTTGCTCATGAGATGTCACTCAAGGATAAAGAAGAGCTTCACAACAAGTCTAGTGGTGCTTACAAAGCCTCATGTGATACTCCTGCATCATCAAGTGAGAAACAAGTCTTCAATGAGGAATTGAGACTAATGGTGAAGAACTTCAACAAGTTCTACAAGAGTAGAAGCGAAGAAAGAAATTCCAAGTCAAGGTCTACAATGACAAAAGATCTTCTAGTCGTGAGCGTAATTGCTACAATTGTGGAAGACCCAGACACTACTCCAATGAGTGCACGACTCCATACAAAAGAAGAGAAGACTCACCTAAAAGGAGAAGTAGAAGAGAAGAATCACCTCCAAGAGAGGGAAGGAGCAGAGATGATCGTTATGAACGAAGAACCTCTCGCAGAAGCAAGGATTCGAAAAGGAAGGACAAGTCATCAAGGCGCTACACAAAACGAAGGCATCAAGCTCATGTTGGTGAATGGGTATCCGGCTTCGACTCCGACCATCACTCCGAGAGAAGTTATCACTCTAACTCCGAATATACTCAAGATGAAGGTGTTGCTAGTCTAGCACTTGTGTCAACCAATTCCTATGACATATTTGACTCACCAAATGAAGGAATTGGAAGATGCTTCATGGCTAAAGGCCCAAAGGTATCACACCCCGAGTATGTTGATTTCAATAGTGATGAAGATGATTTGCTAGGTGATGATGATTTACTTGTTGACAACTCTAGTGATGAAAACTATGATGAACTTGCTATCAATCATGCTAATCAAGATAAAACGAATGGCGATGATAAGAAGGATATTGAGCATCTAACTAAACAACTAAACACTCTTAAGTTAGCTCATGAAACTACCTTGGAAGATCATCGAGAGCTTTTAAAGACTCATGAGAAGCTACGCTTTGAAAAGCTCAACCTCAAGCAAGAGCATGGGTTCTTAAAAGCAGTCAATGATAATCTTCGTAAGAAAAGTTCTTCTTACATTGCCAAGCGTTTACTCTTGTCTACTTACATGCCACAAGTAAAATCTAGCAACAAGAGTAAGAAAGATTCTTCTTCTAGTAGTAACAATAATCATGTTAAATCCAATGTTGTTGCTTCTAGTAGTTCTCTTGATTCCACTAATGATTCTCTTAGCCAAGTTACACTTGAGCAAGAAAATAGCTTATTGAAGGGAATTATAGAGAAAGGTGTTTACAAGAGCCTTGCCAGAAGTAAGCAATTTGAGGAAATTGTATGCAAGCAAGGAAGGCACCAGAAGAATCAAGGTTTGGGCTTTGAATGAAAGTTCAATGCCAATGGAGTTGAGTGGGAAGAAGATCAATACCCCAAGATGAAGTTTTTTCCTCAACAAGAGAAGTATGATCCTACTTCTTTCAAGGGAACACAAGCTCAAGATGATCTTCCACCACAAGACCACCAGCAAAAAGGCAAGGACAAGCTTCAAGAGGAGATTGATGCATTTGAAGAAGCTCCTAAGGCCTTGGTCAAGTGGGTTCCCAAGACTACATCAAGTTCTACTTCATCAAGTATGACCACAACTCCAAGGATTCCCATCAAGTTGATGTGGATCCCGAAGAAGAAGAACTAGAGAGTTCTTGAGGGTGACTCCTCCAACATACTTCACTCATATTTATTTTGGCAATGACAAGTGCAATCAACTTCCATATCCTGCACTAGTTCAAGGAGTCACAAACCCTCTTGTTGGTAAGACAAGGGACAAGGTAACCTAATGCTTTCATGGACATCATCTTGTGTGTACTTCACTCTACGTCTATGGATATCCGTGTTTGTTCCTTGTGGGACTAACCCGTGTAGGTATTGAAAGTGCAACTCACTCCAATGGATCGCTCCGAATGATGTACATCAACATTGAGCATCCACATCTTCAACATCTACATGAAGTCATCATCGACAAAACCCAAGGTTAGTTCATCCCTCTTAGGGGGGATATCAAATCTAGGGGGAGCTTTACTCTAAAGATTGAGCTAAAGCAACTCTAATGGTGTGAACACATCAATGCTTTATGTAAAAGCGGTAACCCCACTTGCGCTTAAACAATGAGTATGACCTATGATCAAATGTTCTCATTTGACTCCTAAGTCAATATACTCACATATAGATGACCTAGTTATTGCCAATTGCTTGATAGATGCTAGAGTGTTTGTGCATGCTTTGCCACATATTTCATTTGCCATTTTATTGTGTGAGCATGTTGATTGCATATTTTTCTCATTCGAGGATATCCATTTGTTGCTTTGATTGTTTGGCTCTTCTTATTTTGCCAAATGGATGGACAAGAATGCCTAAGAACCTCCTCTAGCTATATATCATTTTCTCATCTCAAACTCTATTCATGCTACATCACAAAGTTTGATCAGGTTAGATTCGAACCCTCTGGGTGAGGAGCACTTGGAGTCACCGATTTGTCATAGACTTAAACTTCCAAAACCTCTCTATGCATTTCGTCTGACCGATTCATCCTTTTCGGTCATACCGATTTCACCGAGTTGATCTAGGTTTTCAATCTCGGTGCAACCGATAAGAACCATTCGGTCACACCGAGTTGCAGTAACTGCTTGCGATTCTGCATCTCGGTGCCACCGAGTTGTTCCACTTGGTCACACTGACAGGGTCGGGATATATATACTGACGGGTCAAATTTTGGAAAATTCTCCGAAACCTATTCACCTGCGCGTATCCTACTCTGCCGACTCAGGTCTCTGGATCCTTCTCTCTTCGCCAGTGACCCCTTGCCGCTGGTCTCCGTCGCCGTCAACAAAAATCTTCACCGCCGTTGCCACCGTAGCGAGCTCATCGCCAAGTTAGGGTATGAGTTCGATTCTTTGTGCAATTCTTACCTCCGATTCTTAGCACAAAGTCAATGCCATGTTTCTTACCTAGGAGATCATCCTATCCAGCAAAAACTTCCTTTAGATTAGTTTTGATTCAAAAATTTAGGGTTAGGTTTCCACCAAACTCATCTCGGACCGACCGAGTTGTGGAAATCGGTCTCACTGATTTGTCTTAGGCCATTGCACTTGTAACTTTTGGTCTGACCAAAACTTGCAAATCGGTGTGACCGAGTTCAACCCTCAGTGAAACCCTAGCAATCTCGGAGTCATCGAACTATGTCTCGGTCTGACCGATTTCTCTAGTTTAGACTCCAAAGTTGCTTTGGTGTCACCGAGTTTAACAAATCGGTAGCTCCGCAATGCTTTCTGTGGAAAAATAATACTAAGTTTTTGACTCATTTGTTTTGCAAAACCTCTGCACTTTGTGATGCTCATCCACTCTATCTCATCTATAACTATTCACAGGGTCATCTCTCAGTTTGTAGTGTCAGAATGTCTGATCAGAGTGATAACTAGAACAAGTCTAAGGAGCAGGTAAATCTGAGTGAGGGCACTAGTCCCTCTGGCAGTTATGATGAAGGCAACAGAAGTACTCCTACCTAGCAACCTGCCTAAGGCTGCTACTAGGCATAGGAGGAAGAGAAATTCTGATTCTGAAGATGAAGACGATGTGGTTGCTGAGGAAGAGGTCAGCTCAAAGAAGAAGGTTGTCAAGAATGAATTTGGCACAGTTGCCTCTACAAAGCCAGGTCTGAACAAGAAGGCACCTGCCAAGAGAGTGCTCATGTCTAAGGCCAGAGCTTCAACTCTTGAAACTTCCAAATCAACTGAAGAAGAGGCTGCTGGTGAAGGCAAGAAGAGGAATGAAAGGGTCAAGAAAACTATGGCAAGAGTTATTGGAAATCCCTCAATGATGATTCAATCTGATGAAGAAGATGAAGAGGAGGATGCTGCACCAGCACCTAAAGTTCAAAAGCTGATGGGGGATGCCATCAAGTCTGGGGCTGTTTCATCTAAGCCCAAGACTGCCCCCAAAGCTTCTGCTCCAGGCCCCAAGACTGCACCAAAGAGGAGCACAAGAAACATACCAGCTGCTGAGAAGAACAAGGCCCCAGTGCCTGAGATTGAAGAAGAAGAAGATGAACAAGCCCAAGTGCTCAAGAAGCTAAAGCCCAAGATCCCTGACCATGATGACAATCATCCAGTGGCTGAGAATATGAAAGTCAGAAAAGATGCAGGTCTCAGATTGTGGAGACAATCAGATCCATATGCTGTGAGGAGAAGGACTGTTGTGGACTATAGATTTCACACCAAGGAGCAGCAGGACTTCTATGAGACAATTATTTTGGATAAGAAGCCCATAGTGTGTGACATGAAGTGGGTTGACTGGAAATACATCGACAACAATGAAGACCGCTTTCCAGGAGTGCATGAAAGTTTCAGACTCAATGGAGTAGAAACTTTTGTGGGTCAGAAACTAACAAAGTGGAATGATGAGCTCATTATGCAATTCTATTCTACAACTCATTTCTATCCTGATGGAAGAATGGTTTGGATGTCTGGAGGTACAAGGTACCAATCAACAGTTGCTGAGTGGACCAAGCTGATCAATGCCCCTGCAGAGCTTGAGGATGACATAGATGTCTATGCCAAAAGAAAGAAAGATCACAACTCCATGGCCAACATGTATAAGGAGATTCCTGACAAGGCCTTGGAGACTCACAAGCTAGGCTCTGTATATTATCTCCTATTAGGTCTGCCCACTATTAACACCATCTGGAGGCACACCTTGTTCCCCAAATCAGGAGATCATAGGATGATCAGAGGCCATTCCATTAATTTGCTTCAGTTGTTTGATGTGCCCCAAAAGTTTAAGGTAATGAGTTTGATTGTTGAGACAATCAAGAGGACAGCTGCAGACCAGAAAAGATCATGTGGGTATGCTCCACACATCCAGATGCTCATCAACTCCAAGATGGGAACAGGCACATACTTTTTGGATAAATAACAACTTCCCTTGAGGCCTAACTTTGAGGACAACATAGTTGTCATGGATGATGAAGATCCCACATCGGTAGCGGCTCAAGAGAAGAGGGAGAAAGCAAAAGCTGAGAAGGCAGCAAAGATGCCTAGTGCCGAAGAGGCTTCACAAGTCTTCCTCAAGTCAAAGAAAGATCAACTTGGATATCTTATTCAAGCCACCTTGAGGATTGAGAAAGGATTGGCCACCCTAACTCAGAACCAAGAGAGCCTGGAGAGGATCATTAAGACAAAGTTCTATGATCTGGACTTGAAGGTGACAGAGATGCACACAGCTGTTGAGTAGCTCCAGGAAGATGCTGAAGAGAAGAAAGGGAAAGCTACCACACATGCCTTTCAAAGAGTGCCTAGGGCACAGAGATCTGCAACAGTGCCCGTGACAGACACAAGAGCTACTACGTCAACACCTGTAGCCACATCATCAGTAGCCCCTCCAGTTGCCACTCCACCAGCTCCAACAACTTCAACAGATGCATTCGTCCTTAGAGTCCTCTCAACGCCACCTCCCGAAGATCAAGCCCAGAGAGACACACAACAATATGCATTTTCGAGCTTCTTGGTAACTTGTTTCCAAAGGGGGAGAAAGTGTATAGATTATGGGCTTCGAGAGAGTGAGTTTGCTTCTTTTTGCTATCTCTTTTTATACTTGTTTGATACTTATTTGTGTGCTTGCTTGTTTGATACTCTATGTTTATGCGTGTGAGATACTTGTATGGTGATCATATCCTACATTAATGCTTGTGCTTGGATGATATTATTTATCTCTCTTGTATGATCATTCACTTTGCCTTGGTGATGAGTGCGTATTTTATTTTCTATCATTTTGAGCGCTCCACCAAGATGTATGTGACATGGAAGAGTAACCCATGATCCTAATCGATTGTGCATTTGCATTCAAAAGCAAATTTCAAATAATGCACAAATTTAGGGGGAGCTCTTGATTATCACATACTTATCAAAGCGACGATATATTTCATTCTATTATCATTTGTCGAAGCTTTGATCTATATGTTGTCATCAATTACCAAAAAGGGGGAGATTTAAAGTGCAACTAATCCCTGGGTGGTTTTGGTAATTCCTAACAACATATAGCTCATTGAACTAATACTCTTTCAAGATGATCATTTCAGAAAGTTCAATGATTGGCATGGCATGGACTAGAGATGTGGACCCCTCAAAATGCTAAGGACACATATTGTCTCAAGCTCAAGACTCTACATTTTCACTTTAGTGATCCAAGATCACATTGAGTCCGTAGGAAAAGCCAAAACTATTAAAAGGGGATGAGGTGTTGCTTAATGGCTTGCTTGCTCGAAATGCTTAGTGATATGCTCCAAAGCCCTCAGCCACTTTCTCATTTCCACATATGTCCTAAACCTAAAGTCAAACTCGGCCCCACCAATTTGATCTATCTGGCGCCACTGAGTTCATGTGACATAGACATAGCCAGAAACCCTAATCAGTTCGGTCTCACCGATAGGGATCTCGGTCTCACCGAGATGGGATTACAAACTCTCTGTTTCCCTTCGTAACGTTTCGGTCTAACCGAGATGAGCGATCGGTCCCACCGATTCGCAATGCAAACTTTCTGTTTCCTTTTTGTAACATTTCGGTCTCACCGAAATGAGTGATCGGTCCCACCGAGTTTGCCTGACCAACTCTCTGTTTGCCTATTACAGAAATCAGTTTCACCGAGATCATGTGATCGGTCTCACCGAGATTACATTATGCCCTAACCCTAATGAAATTGGTCCCACCGAGTTGACATGTCGGTCCCATCGAAAATTCTAACGTTCACATTTTGAACTAAATCGGTCTGACCGAGTTTGAGTATTCGGTCTCACCGAGTTTGGTAAACTATGTGTAACGATTAGATTTTGTGTGGAGGCTATATATACCGCTCCACTCTTCCTCCATTCAAGGAGAGAGCCATCAGAATGTGCCTACACTTTCAGCATTCATTTTCTGAGAGAGAACCACCTACTCATGTGTTGAGACCAAGATGTTGGGGAATGTAGTAATTTCAAAAATTTCCTACGCACACACAGGATCATGGTGATGCATAGCAACGAGAGGGGAGAGTGTTGTCCACGTACCCTCGTAGACCGAAAGCGGAAGCGTTACCACAACGCGGTTGATGTAGTCGTACGTCTTCACGATCCGACTGATCAAGTACCGAAACGACACCTCTGAGTTTAGCACACGTTTAGCTCGATGACGTCCCTCGAACTATGATCCACCCGAGCTTTGAGGGAGAGTTCCGTCAGCACAACAGCGTGGTGACGATGATGATGTTCTACCGACGCAGGGCTTCGCCTAAAAACCGCTACGATATTATCAAGGTGGACTATGGTGGAGGGGGGCACCGCACACGGCAAAGAGATCCAAGGGATCAATTGTTGTGTCTAGAGGTGCCCCCTGCCCCCGTATATAAAGGAGCAGGGGGGGAGAGGTGGCCGGCCAGGAGGAGGCGCGCCAGGGAGGAGTCCTACTCCCACCGGGAGTAGGACTCCCTCCTTTCCTAGTTGTAGTAGGAGAAGGGGGAAGGAGGAGGGAGAGAGGAAGGAAGGGCGCCGCCTTCCTTGTCCAATTCAAACTAGAGGGGAGGCGTGGCGGCCTACCCTGGCCGCCCCTCCTCTTCTCCACTAAGGCCCATCTTGGCCCATTAAACCCCCGGGGGGTTCCGGTAACCCCCGGTACTCCGGTAAAATCCTGATTTCACCCGGAACACTTCCGATATCCAAATATAGGCTTCCAATATATCAGTCTTTATGTCTCGACCATTTCGAGACTCCTCGTGATGTCCGTGATCACATCCGGGACTCCGAACTATCTTCGGTACATCAAAACACAGAAACTCATAATATAACCGTCATCGAACTTTAAGCGTGCGGACCTACAGTTTCGAGAACTATGTAGACATGACCGAGACACGTCTCCGGTCAATAACCAATAGCGGAACCTGGATGATCATATTGGCTCCTACATATTCGAGAAGATCTTTATCGGTCAAACCGCATAACAACATACATTGTTCCCTTTGTCATCGGTATGTTACTTGCCCGAGATTCGATCGTCGGTATCTCAATACCTAGTTCAATCTCGTTACCGGCAAGTCTCTTTACTCGTTCCGTAATACATCATCTCGCAACTAACTCATTAGTTGCTATGCTTTCAAGGCTTATAGTGATGTGCATTACCGAGTGGGCCCAGAGATACCTCTCCGACAATCGGAGTGACAAATCCTAATCTTGAAATACGCCAACCCAACAAGTACCTTCGGAGGCACCTGTAGAGCACCTTTATAATCACCCGATTCACGTTGTGACGTTTGGTAGCACACAAAGTGTTCCTGCAGTAGCAGGAGTTGCATAATCTCATAGTCATAGGAACATGTGTAAGTCATGAAGAAAGCAATAGCAGAATACTAAACGATCGAGTGCTAAGCTAACAGAATGGGTCAAGTCAATCACATCATTCTCCTAATGATGTGATCCCGTTAATCAAATGACAACTCATGTCAATGGCTAGGAAACATAACCATCTTTGACTAACGAGCTAGTCAAGTACACTCTGTTTGTCTATGTATTCACACAAGTATTATGTTTCCGGTTAATACAATTCTAGCATGAATAATAAACATTTAGCATGATATAAGGAAATAAATAATAACTTTAGTATTGCCTCTAGGGCATATTTCCTTCAGTCTCCCACTTGCACTATAGTCAATAATCTAGATTACACAGTAATGATTCTAACACCCATGGAGCCTTGGCGCTGATCATGTTTTGCTCGTGGAAGAGGCTTAGTCAACGGGTCTGCAACATTCAGATCCGTATGTATCTTGTAAATTTCTATGTCTCCCACCTGGACTTTATCCCGGATGGAGTTGAAGCGTCTCTTGATGTGCTTGGTTCTCTTGTGAAATCTGGATTCCTTTGCCAAGGCAATTGCACCAGTATTGTCACAAAAGATTTTCATTGGACCCGATGCACTAGGTATGACACCTAGATCATATATGAACTCCTTCATCCAGACTCCTTCATTTGCTGCTTCCGAAGCAGCTATGTACTCCGCTTCACATGTAGATCCCGCCACAACGCTTTGTTTAGAACTGCACCAACTGACAGCTCCACCGTTCAATGTAAACACGTATCCGGTTTGCGATTTAGAATCGTCCGGATCAGTGTCAAAGCTTACATCGACGTAACCATTTACGACTAGCTCTTTGTCACCTCCATAAACGAGAAACATATCCTTAGTCCTTTTCAGGTATTTCAGGATGTTCTTGACCGTTGTCCAGTGACCCACTCCTGGATTACTTTGGTACCTCCCTGCTAAACTTATAGCAAGGCACACATCAGGTTTGGTACACAACATTGCATACATGATAGAGCCTATGGCTGAAGCATAGGGAACATCTTTCATCTTCTCTCTATCTTCTGCAGTGGTCGTGCATTGAGTCTTACTCAACTTCACACCTTGTAACACAGGCAAGAACCCTTTCTTTGCTTGATCCATTTTGAACTTCTTCAAAACTTTGTCAAGGTATGTGCTTTGTGGAAGTCCAATTAAGCGTCTTGATCTATCTCTATAGATCTTGATGCCCAATATATAAGCAGCTTCACCGAGGTCCTTCATTGAAAAACTCTTATTCAAGTATCCCTTTATGCTATCCAGAAATTCTACATCGTTTCCAATCAGCAATATGTCATCCACATATAATATTAGAAATGCTACAGAGCTTCCACTCCCTTTCTTGTAAATACAGGCTTCTCCAAAAGTTTGTATAAAACCATATGCTTTGATCACACTACCAAAGCGTTTATTCCAACTCCGAGATGCTTGCACCAGTCCATAAATGGATCGCTGGAGCTTGCACACTTTGTTAGCTCCCTTTGGATCGACAAAACCTTCCGGCTACATCATATACAACTCTTCTTCTAGAAATCTATTCAGGAATGCAGTTTTGACATCCATTTGCCAAATTTCATAATCATAAAATGCGGCAATTGCTAACATGATTCGGACAGACTTAAGCATCGCTACGGGTGAGAAAGTCTCATCGTAGTCAATCCCTTGAACTTGTCGAAAATCTTTTGCAGCAGGTCGAGCTTTATAGAAAGTAACATTACCGTCGACGTTAGTCTTCTTGAAGATCCATTTATTCTCAATGGCTTGCTGATCATCGGGCAAGTCAACCAAAGTCCACACTTTGTTCTCATACATGGATCCCATCTCAGATTTCATGGCCTCAAGCCATTTTGCGGAATCTGGGCTCATCATCGCTTCTTCATAGTTCGTAGGTTCGTCATGGTCTAGTAACATAACCTCCAGAACAGGATTACAGTACCACTCTGGTGCGGATCTTACTCTGCTTGACCTACGAGGTTCGGTAACAACTTGATCTGAAGTTTCATGATCATCATCATTAACTTCCTCACTAATTGGTGTAGGTGTCACAAGAACCGGTTTCTGTGATGAACTAATTTCCAATAAGGGAGCAGGTACAGTTACCTCATCAAGTTATACTTTCCTCCCACTCACTTCTTTCGAGAGAAACTCCTTCTCTAGAAAGGATCCAAATTTAGCACCAAAAGTCTTGCCTTCAGATTTGTGATAGAAGGTGTACCCAACAGTTTCCTTTGGGTATCCTATGAAGACACATTTCTCCGTTTTGGGTTCGAGCTTATCAAGTTGAAGCTTTTTCACATAAGCATCGCAGCCCCAAACTTTAAGAAACGACAACTTTGGTTTCTTGCCAAACCACAGTTCATAAGGCGTCGTCTCAACGGATTTCGATGGTGCCCTATTTAACATGAATGAAGCCGTCTCTAAAGCATAACCCCAAAATGATAGCGGTAAATCAGTAAGAGACATCATAGATCACACCATATCTAGTAAAGTATGATTACGACGTTCAGACACACCATTACGCTGTGGTGTTCCGGGTGGCGTGAGTTGCGAAACTATTCCGCATTTTTTCAAATGAAGACCAAACTCGCAACTCAAATATTCTCCTCCATGATCAGATTGTAGAAACTTTATTTTCTTGTTACAATGATTTTCAACTTCACTCTGAAATTCTTTGAACTTTTCAAACGTTGCAGACTTATGTTTCATTAAGTAGATATACCCATATCTGCTTAAATCATCTGTGAAGGTGAGAAAATAACGATACCCGCCGCGAGCCTCAACATTCATCGGACCACATACATCTGTATGTATGATTTCCAACAAATATATTGCTTGCTCCATAGTTCCAGAGAACGGCGTTTTAGTCATCTTGCCCATGAGGCACAGTTCGCAAGTACCAAGTGATTCATAATCAAGTGGTTCCAAAAGTCCATCCGTATTGAGTTTCTTCATGCGCTTTACACCAATATGACCTAAACGGCAGTGCCACAAATAAGTTGCACTATCATTATCAACTCTGCATCTTTTGGCTTCAATATTATGAATATGTGTATCACTACTATCGAGATTCAATAAAAATAGACCACTCTTCAAGGGTGCATGACCATAAAAGATATTACTCATATAAATAGAACAACCATTATTCTCTGATTTAAATGAATAACCGCCTTGCATCAAACAAGATCCAGATATAATGTTCATGCTCAACGCTGGCACCAAATAACAATTATTAAGGTCTAAAACTAATCCCGAAGGTAGATGTAGAGGTATCGTGCCGACCGCGATCACATCGACTTTGGAACCATTTCCCACGCGCATCATCACCTCGTCCTTAGCCAATCTTTGCTTACTCCGTAGTCCCTGTTTCGAGTTGCAAATATTAGCAACAGAACCAGTATCAAATACTCAGGTGCTACTGCGAGCATTAGTAAGGTACACATCAATAACATATAAATAACATATACCTTTGTTCACCTTGCCATCCTTCTTATCCGCCAAATACTTGGAGCAGTTCCGCTTCCAGTGACCAGTCTGTTTGCAGTAGAAGCACTTAGTCTCAGGCTTAGGTCCAGACTTGGGTTTCTTCTCCTGAGCAGCAACTTGTTTGTTGTTCTTCTTGAAGTTCCCCTTCTTATTCCCTTTGCCCTTTTTCTTGAAACTGGTGGTCTTGTTGACCATCAACACTTGATGCTCCTTCTTGATTTCTACCTCCGCAGCCTTTAGCATTGCGAAGAGCTCGGGAATCGTCTTATCTATCCCTTGCATGTTATAGTTCATCATGAAGCTCTTGTAGCTTGGTGGCAGTGATTGATGAATTCTGTCAATGACGCTATCATCCGGAAGATTAACTCCCAGTTGAATCAAGTGATTGTTATACCCAAACATTCTGAGTATATGCTCACTGATAGAGCTATTCTCCTCCATCTTACAACTGTAGAACTTATTGGATACTTCATATCTCTCAATCCGGGCATTTTCTTGAAATATTAACTTCAACTCCTGAAACATCTCATATGCTCCATGACGTTCAAAACGTCGTTGAAGTCCCGGTTCTAAGCCGTAAAGCATGGCACACTGAACTATCGAGTAGTCATCAGCTTTGCTCTGCCAGACGTTCATAACATCTGGTGTTGCTCCTGCAGCAGGTCTGGCACCTAGCGGTGCTTCCAAGACGTAATTCTTCTGTGCAGCAATGAGGATAATCCTCAAGTTATGGACCCAGTCCGTGTAATTGGTACCATCATCTTTCAACTTTGCTTTCTCAAGGAACGCATTAAAATTCAACGGAACAACATCACGTGCCATCTATCTACAATCAACATAGACAAGCAAAATACTATCAGGTACTAAGTTCATGATAAATTTAAGTTCAATTAATCACATTACTTAAGAACTCCCACTTAGATAGACATCCCTCTAATCCTCTAAGTGATCACGTGATCCAAATCAACTAAACCATGTCCGATCATCACACGAGATGGAGTAGTTTCAATGGTGAACATCACTATGTTGATCATATCTAATATATGATTCACGCTCGACCTTTCGGTCTCAGTGTTCCGAGGCCATATCTGCATATGCTAGGCTCGTCAAGTTTAACCTGAGTATTCCGCATGTGCAACTGTTTTGCACCTGTTGTATTTGAACGTAGAGCCTATCACACCCGATCATCATGTGGTGTCTCAGCACGAAGAACTTTCGCAACGGTGCATACTCAGGGAGAACACTTATACCTTGATAATTTCGTGAGAGATCATCTTATAATGCTACCGTCAATCAAAGCAAGATAAGATGCATAAAAGATAAACATCACATGCAATCAATATAAGTGATATGATATGGCCATCATCATCTTGTGCTTGTGATCTCCATCTCCGAAGCACCGTCATGATTACCATCGTCACCGGTGTCGGTGTCAAAACCGGCGGATCTCGAGTAGAGGGTCCCGATCTGTGCGTCAAGGCTGATGGTAATAGGAAGCAAGGGACACAGATGTTTACCCAGGTTCGAGCCTTCTCGATGGAGGTAAAACCCTACTTCCTGCTTGATTAATATTGATGATATGGGTAGTACAAGAGTAGATCTACCATGAGATCATAGAGGCTAAACCCTAAGAGCTAGCCTATGATGGTATGATTGTAATTGTGATCGGCCTTCTAAGGACCAACCTCTCCGGTTTAGATAGACATCGGAGAGGGCTAGGGTTTACATGGAGTCGGTTACAAGGAAGGAAATATAATATCCGGATCGCCACGCTTGCCTTCCACGCCAAGGAAAGTCCCATCCGGACACGGGCCGAAGTCTTGAGTCTTTATCTTCACGCTTCAATAGTCCGGACGTTGAACACAGTCCGGCTATCCGGATACCCCCTAATCCAGGACTCCCTCAGTTGCCCCTGAACCAGGCTTCAATGACGATGAGTCCGGAGTGCAGTATTATCTTCGGCATTGCAAGGCGGGTTCCTTCTCCGAATACTCCAAAGTGGTCATCAAACACGTAGACCGTGTCCGGATCTGGAAGATGATCTTCGTATGGTATAGATCTGATTTGCTGGCAATCTTCGTGCGTCATGCCCTTGCATCGGGGCCTGGTCCAACACGAACCGACGTTTCCTGCCCCACAATGACTTGTGTTGCGAGGCGGTTTTATCGGCACGTCCCGTCAAGGCAGAGATCATGTTCCTCTTATTATGGGATTTTCCATCAATATGAGCACGCGTGACCCCACGACGGCTGTTAGTATAACCCGTGTGTTTTCTAGATAAGCCGCAAACGGTCACACCGGGGACTCTTGATATTCACCCTCTTTATAAAGGGGTCGAGACCTACGCCTCCTTTTTCACCTTCATCGGGCCTTCTCGCACTTCGAGTTCTAACACCCAAAACCTAAGCTCCACCCCTCCGAAATCCTCCAATATGTCCGGATCTGACCCTCAAGGCCGGTGGGTGGCCTCCTCGATTGAAGAGAAGGGCATTGCAAAGCTTAGGGAGGTCGGATACTTGACCGCGGATATCCAGCACATGCTCCCTGCTCCAGGACAGGTCATCCCTACGCCGGAGACCAATGAGTGTGTCGTTTTCGTCCCACACTTCCTCCGCGGTCTGGGTTTCGCCCTCGATCCCTTCGTGAGGGGGCTCATGTTCTATTATGGGCTGGATTTTCACGATCGGCTCTGACGCTACCCTCCATATCTCGTCGTTTATTATCGTAATGCGAGGCTTTTCTCCATGTCACCCCACACTTCGCTTATGGCTCAAGACCTTCAATGTGACGTCAAGATGATCAAGGCGACATGTGGAGTCTTGAGGTCTTTGTAATAAGGTGAACAGCGATGCCCCGTGGCCAGAGGGTTCTTTCCCAGGAGTATCCGATGTATGGCAGCGGAGGTGGTTCTATGTCACGGCTCCCAGAGTGTGACGCCCGGATAATTAAGCTACAGTAACCCTCTGCTAATGATGCCACATCACCTCGATTACTGTTGCTAATCTCGGGTTAATTCGAAACCGTTTCAAAATTCAAATTCAAATTAATGTCAACAATAAAAGTTTTCAAATATACAAAACAAAATGTTAAAATTTGTGCCAAAATGGCATAGGTATTTATAGTGCAGCAAACACATTTTTATAAAATGTCTAAATAATTTAAAGTGATTTAAAACAGAAAAGAAAATAAATAAAAACAAAACAGAAAAACTAAAACCTAAAACTAGAAGAAAAGGAGAGAAAGACCCTCGGGCTGCCAGGACCCAACGGCCGGCCCATTCGCCCACCAGCCCGGCCACCGCCGGCCCACTACCCCTCCTTATCCACTCCTCCCCAAACCCTAACTGCCACCACCCACTCCCCACGACGCGCCTTCCCCGATCCAGATCGGATCGGGCTCGACGCCCGCTTCACGCCACCCGCCGCCACCACGATGTCGCCGGAGCTCGCCGCCCCCATGCCAGGGGCGCCCGCCGACCTCCTGGCCCCTCGCTCGCCAGCCACCTCGACCGCACGCCTCGCCCGCAGCCACAGGGAGCACCTCCGCCTCGACCTCCCGTCATGGGACCCCCCCCTCGCCGGACTGCTCCTCTCCGCCGCTCGTCCCCGTCGTCCTCCCCGACCTCCACCGAGCACATTGCCCCATCCCTGCTCCTCGATGTGAGCTCCGCCTCGCCCCTCCGCTCCTCTCTGTCCTGTTTCGGCCCTTTCGATGCGTGCCCTTGGTCACGCGTCGGCGGCAGCGCCACAGCACGTCTTGTGCGCTCCACGCCCTCCGTCGTTGCCAGCGCATCAAGCCGCGCACTTGTTGCCTCACGGGCGCGACCTCCTCTCGGCGCCCTCCTTCGGCGACCGCGCCTTTTGCAGCCCCGCCCGCCGTGGCCTCGCCATGACCATCAACGGCGCCCGGCGCCTGTGCTATCGCCCCCCCTCACTCTGCTGCTCCTGCTAGTCTGCTGCCGCCCGTGCGCCCGTGGCCCTGCCGCCCTGCTCCCCGTGCCGCCTCTGCTGGCGCCCTCCGCCAGGCTCGGCGTGGCTGCGCTCCGTGAACTCACCCGGCCGCCAGCGCCATGGGTTGGTCGTTCGGGCGCCCTGGCAGTGGCGCTGGCGTCCTAAGCCCTCGCCTCACTTGATACCGATCGGGCGCACCCGATCCGCTAAGGCCCAGTGGCCCTATGACAGCCGGGCCCCCCCCAGAACGTTTTAATAAAAAAAGAATTTAAAAAATAATGATAATAAATAAATAATAAATAAATAAATAATGAAAATAATTAATTAATTAACTTAATTAATCCTGATTAGATTAACCTAATCACCTAGTTTAGTTAATTAATCTGTTAGGTTAATTAACAGTCAATGACATGCGGGACTCACGCATCAGCTTGACCCAGTCAACACCTCTGTTGACTGCTGACGTCATGCTGACGTCAGCAAACACTGTTCCGGATAATATTGTTTTAAAATAATTAAGTAAATCTTAAAAATGATTTAAATCTTTTAAAATTAATATAAAATAAACCGTAGCTCAGATGAAAATACTTTCTACATGAAAGTTGCTCAGAACGACGAGACAATTACGGATACGCAACCCGTTCGTCTGCCACACCCCCCTAACCTATCGAACTCGCAACTTTCCTCCTCCGGCTCCTTCGCTCGAAAACGCGAAACGCCGGGGATACTTTCCCGGATGTTTCCCCCCTTCACCGATATCATCACATACCGCGTTAGGGCACGCCTGGCATCACGCTTTGCTTTGTCATGCATCGTCATGCATCTGTTTGCTTAAATATTCATTGTTTCTTCCCCCTCTTCTTCCGCTAGATACCGAGACCGACGCTGCTGCCGCCCCGTTCGACTACGGAGTTGACGACCCCTCTCTCTTGCCAGAGCAACCAGGCAAGCCCCCCCCCTTGATCACCAGATATCGCCCATTCTTCTCTATACTGCTTGCATTAGAGTAGTGTAGCATGTTACTGCTTTCCGTTATTCCTATCCTGGTGCATAGCCTGTCCTTGCTACTATTGTTGTTACCTTTACCTACAATCCTACATGCCTAGTATAGGATGCTAGTTTTCCATCAGTGGCCCCACATTCTTGTCCGTCTGCTGTGCTATACTATCGGGCCGTGATCACTCGGGAGGTGATCACGGGTATATACTATATACTTTATACATGATACATGTGGTGATTAAAGTCGATTTCGAGGAGTACCATGAGTGATTCACGGATTGGGGGCTGAAAGGACCTTTGTCCCGACGGCCCTCTGGATGGATCTTTGTGGCGGAGCGACAGGGCAGGTTGAGACTACCTGGGTGAGAGGTGGGCCTGGTGTCGGGGGTTGGGTGCGACATATGCCAAAGGATGGCTTATCATGGAGGGGGCGAGTAGAACGTCGCCGGTGCCTAGAAACGGGATGAGGCGAAGGCATGCACGCCGGCGAATCTTACCCAGCTTGTGGCTCTCCGGAGATAACACCCCATCGCTGCTCTGCGGGGTCTCCGTGATGATCACTATGGCAAAGTGAGTACAAGATTGCTCCTTGAGCTGTTCGGGGTGAGGAAGGAGAAGGGCACGGCTAGCTCTTCTCTTCCCTCCATGTGTGTGTCGAACTACTAGGTTCCAACCCTTTGCATGGGTGCCCCGGGGGGTTTATATAGGCCTACCCCCCGGGGTACAATGGTAATCTGGCTGGGTGCAGGTCCCAGCCGTCAGTCTCTTAAGTCGCCGTCTTCTCCGCCGACTTCTAGGGCCCGCCGACTAGTGGGCCCCGCCGACGGTCCAAAGATGGGGCCGAGCGGTGCTTGTCCGTCATGGCGGTCTTGCCGGCGGGTTATCAGAGTCAAGACTTCTAATGACGCTGAAGCTTGGTCGTGGGGTCATGGCAACAGCCGCCGCTGGCGAGCAATCACTGCCATTCCCTCGTCTTGTCCGGTTAATGGCGCATGGAGCCCGTGGGAGGGGCGGCCGACTCTCGGAGGCCGACTCCCAGCCGGGTCCTTCTTGGGCGCTCTCGCCTGTCTGCAGACTCCCGCCGACAGCGGGTCCCGCCGTCTTCGAGTCGCATGCAGACAGCCATCGTGGGTACAGGATCTGCCCATTGTGGCTGATGTCGAGGGCGGCGTGGCAATGATGCCAGCGCCGGATGGAGATCTCCGTCGATGCGGTGCTCTGTGGCCATGCACATCCTTTATGAGCGGGCAGGGGATGGGCTGCGAGGCGGCTTCATCCCATCCCGTCCGTAGTCGCCTGTGCAGGAGGTGGTTGGAGTCGCGGGCCGACTCCCCACAGCCGGCTTTTGAGTCGCTGGCCGAGTCGGCCCATCTTGAGGCCGCCTCTGGGACTCGGCTAGGAGGCGGTCGTGGCTCTGCCGCCGACTCTCGAAACGGCTCCTCGCCTTGGGGTCTTGAGGGGCACTGATGCCCGATGTTTTGGAAAGGTCCAGGGGCTCGGGTTTGCCTACCCGTGGCCCATTACTCCGACAGTAGTCCCCGAAGCTGGTGAGGCGCCGAGGGCAACATGTCGAGGAGGTTCAACAGTTTCATCCCTCCAATGGAAGAATCTGGGCTCGGCTCGCCGTCTCTCTCTTGAGCCGACTAGCTGGAGTCGGCCTTGCAGGAAGCCGTCTTGCTCCTCAAAGGTTTCGAAGGTCGTGGCGGGATCCGGGCAGCGTGCCTGATAAGCTTCCAGGCAATTGCCCGTTGCGGGCCCGCCACGTGATGCCATGCGGCAGGGCCAGTCTACCCGCCCACGCGCGTGAATAGACAGGCCCGTCAGGCGGGGCCCGCCACTACTGCGCCTCGGCGCACGGGCGGATCCATTGCGGCCGTGCGTGAGGTTGGGCTCCCCACGCCGTTACTGCGCGCAGTAACGTCGTGGGTTTAATCGTGGGGGCGTGGGGGGCGTGGGCGCAGTTAATCCCACGCCCTCCCCCTCGGCTTCTCAGCCTAGGCACCTATAAGTAGGCGGGAGGAGGGGAGGCGGCGACGCACGCGCACCCACCCTCCTCGCTTCCTATCGCTTCCTCTCCTTGCTTCGTCTTTCTCCTTGCTTCCGCCGCGCCGAGCCACGCCGCGCCGAACCACGCCGCGCCGCGGAGATGAGCTCCTCCTCTGCCGCCGTGCCTCCCGCCCCGTGCTCCGGCGTGTGGGATGGCTCCATTGTTGACGACGACATCATCGAGTTTCTCCGCCAGACGTGCCGCATTCCCGGCACCAACCTAGTGCGGACCCGTGCCGCGCCGGCGGGCGAAATAACGCCGGCGCCGGAGGAGGGCGAGCGGGTCATATTCTGCTCGCACCTCATGCACGGGCTAGGGCTGCCGGCGAGCGGCTTCTTCCGCGCGTTCCTGGAGTTCCACAGGCTCCAGCCGCACCACCTTAATCCAAACATGGTGGTGCTGCTGGCCGCCTTCGCATCCTTGTGCGAAGGCTTTCTTGGCATTCTCCCCACCATCGAGCTATGGGGGGAATTCTTCCAAGCCAAGCTCGGAACCCACGTCGCTCGCGTGCCGGCTCTGTGCGGCACGTTCATCGCAATGAGGATGCCGGTGCCTGAGAACCCCTTCCCCGCCATCCCACTCATCAAGTCGGTGATGATGTGGCAGCGCACATACTTCTACGTCAAGAACGTCGCCCCTGAGGGTGACTGGGTCAACCTGCCGCCTTACGTGGCAGGCGAGTTGGCGGGGCGACTCCCCAGCTGGTCCCATCGGGCCAGGACGCTGACTCCCGTAGGCGCCGCCGCCCGTCGGCGGCTCCGAGGCCGACGATCGGAGGGCCTGGCGGGGCCGACTTGTCGGCCGCCTTCGTGGCGCGCCGATTTCTTCCTCTCCAAGGCCGACCTCATCTGATCTGTCAGATGAGCGGCCGCCGGGACCCTAGTCGGCTGTGCTCCAAAGATATGCCCCACGCGGAGGTGGTGGACACGGTGAATTTCCTGGCGAACTGCGGCCTCACGGAGGAATGGCAGTTCGGCAAGGAACCGTACTCGCGCGCCAACCCCTCGCCTGTGGTAAGTCATCTCTTGCTTTTCTGATTCCTTCTTCAGCCGAATCCGGCTCTAATTTTCTTTGGTCTTTTCCGATTCAGAATCCCCTCATGCAGCCCTCGGCCGGCACCGCGGGGCTGGATCGTGAATTCGTCCCCGACCGGGCGGAGAGCGACGCCGACGACCCCGACTTGGGGGTGGCGGCAATGGAGACCGACGCCGAGGGAGGAGGAGGGGCCGACGACTTCAGGCCTTCGGCAACCTTTGCCGACTGGCCTGACGACGACGGCGAAAGGGAAGTCATCCCCCGCCGCCAAAAGAAAGCCGGCCATCCAGGCGCGAGTTCCTCCGCCGCCTTGGGTGGTCGAGGCGGCGCGAAGAAGCGCCAGGCCGGGCCGAGCCTGCCAGGCGGCCGGGTGAAGAAATTCAGGGGGACGGCCGCCGCGACCCAGCGCGAAGAGGCGGTTGCGAAGGCTAACCGCTTCCGCAAGGAAGTGAAGAAGCCGCCGCTGGTCTCCGCGTAAGTACTTCTTTTTTTGTCCTGTTTTCTTCTGGTCTGTCTTGTCCAAGTCGTTACATGTCTTTTTCTCATCAGGGCTCCCCTCACCTTGGAGAGGGTCGCCGCCGCCTCCGTCATGGGGTAGGCAGAGACATCCGCCAATACTCGGCGGATTGATCCTGCGGCCGCCCTCAGGGAGGCGACGGAGCGGAATGCGTAGGAGAAGTGCGACATGGAGGAGGCCGCCCGTCTGGAGAAGGCGGAGGCTCAGAAGGCGGCGGCTTCCGCCCAGAAGAAGCTGGAGGAGGTCGAAACCGCCGTTGCAGCCAAGAGGTGAGCCGAGGAGGCCGCGCGCCTCCGGGCGCTGCTCGCGTCACCTGGCTGAGCTTCTGCGCCGCCGCCGCCGGAGTTCACGAGGCAGACGGAGGGAGTCGGCGGTGAGGTCCCTGTCGCGGAGAGGGAAGGCGGCGAGGCCTCCCTGTCGGGCACGGCCGTGCCGCCCCCGCCGCCTCCACGGCGGTCCGAGAGCGCGCGAGGCAAACAGCCGGCGGACCCGCCTGTGCCGCCGACCGATGACGAGGCCGTGGCGAAGCTGCTTCTTCAAGTCGCCTCGCCAGCGCGACGCCGTCTTGAGAAGGCGACTTCGGCGCCGCGCCCCTTGGAGACCGGCGCCGCCAGCTCGGCCATTCCAGACGCCGAGGCGACAAGCGCCGCGCCCATTGGGTGGGTGTGAGGAGGCGGCATGAGCCCGCTGAACACGGGCGCTCTGGGCGTCCCGAAGGCTGCGAAATGAGGGCGACGCCATCCGTAACTGCTCAAGGCGCTTTGGCGTCGCGATGAGCCATCGTAAGGGTATGTTTCCTTCTTTGAATTTTTCTTGCTCTTCTCGTGAGGCGGCTTCCTGCTGAGTGTAGTCCCGAAGTTTCGGGCCGGTCTTGGCAAAGCGGCTCGGAACTCTATTTGCTTACTTCCAAATTTTTACCTTTCTCTAAAATTCTTGTCGCAGGAGTATCACAACCTCCGCGCCACTGCCTTCAATCGCAACGTTGAGGAGCTGGGCAAGTGGACTGCCGACTTGGTGAGGAGCCGAGGTGAGTTTTCTTCTTCGCGGGGGTGCGCTGGTGCACCCGCGGGCTGTAGTCCCCGAGATTCGGGCCGACTGCTGCGCAGTCGGGCCGGATCTTCCGGGCGACCTTCTTAGCTGACGACTTTGCGTCCTTCTTCTTCTTATTCTTCAGAGGCCAGCGCCACTCTTCAGCGGCAGCTAGGTACGGCCAACACCGCCTTGCGCGCCAAGGAGGAGGAGTGCAACAAGCTTCGCCCTTGAGCACGACCCTTGGCTATGCGGTGGCGGAGCAGAGGGAGCTGCTTAAGGCGGCACAGACGAGGCGGAGAAGAAAGAGGCCGCTCTCTGGCCGAAGTTTGAGAGCGGCGCTCCTCTGGACCCGACAAGGAAGCTGGCGACCTCCGGCTTCCATGAAATCGAGGACATCGTCGATGGTGAGTTTGCTTTTACTTCTTCTTTTGGGTCGCCGACTATGGGTCAGGCCGACTCCTGTTTTTCTGACTTGCTTCTTCTTCTTCTTGGCAGACTTCTTCCCCGGCCACACGCAGGCGGCCAATCAAGCCATCGAGGCTGATCGCGAGGCGCGAAGGGCGGGTGGTGCTGAGATCGCTGCCAACGCCCCCCGGACCCTTGACGAGCAGCTCCTGAGCATTGAGGCTCGTCTGCGGCCGGCCCATCGGATGCTGCGCCGGCTTCAGCGTGTCGGCGCCCTGGCGATCGCTGCCCTGTGGCCGGATATGCCGGTTCTGCGCACTCCTAGCCGGACCGCAGACTGGCTGGAGGTCGCGGCTGGCCGTCTTGAGGCTTGGAAGTGTTCCGCGGCTCGGGCTGGAGCTCGCCGGGCCCTGGAATTCGTCAAGGCGTGGTATCCAGGGCTGGATCTGGACCGGCTGGCAGCGTTCGGTCGAGGCCCAGCGGAGTTGCTGGCCGCGGAGGATGCCCTCGTCGGCGTCAAGGCGGCGATTGCCGACTACACGGACACCAGCGTCTTCGTCCTGCTGGCCGAGGGCGGTGGGGAGGCGCCGTGAGTGGTTCGGGATGAACCACGACTACGACGAGGACTCGGCGGAGGTGATCGACTCCAACCGAGGAGGAAGACGAGGCGGAGGAGCGGAGGCGACATGGAGGCGCCAAAAAGACGAGCGGGCGACCAGCCTCGGCTCGACCGCGCCTCCAGAACGAGCCGCTGTCTGGGTTGCCGCCGAGACGATCAAGCCGAGACCGCTGACCCGGCCGCCCGGCGCTGACGCCGCCGCCGCCTCCGGCCTTCGACCCCATCTGCCGCTTCCCTGGGCATTGTCTCGCCTTTATTTTATCTGTTTTGCTAGTCTTTGAAAGAACTTGTTAATTCGCACAATTCCACCCGCAGGGTGTATTCTGAACCTCTGTCCGAAAATCCGGCCAAGGGCCTAAGCTGTGTAAATATTATTCTAATTTTATCTTTCCTTGCTTATTGCTCTTGTGGCTTTTTCCTTTGCCGCCTTCCCTTAGTTGCCGCCTTGCCCATCGGGCAACGCTCTATGACTGCCGTCTAGGTCAAGTGCTTGGCTACCTTTGAGAAGGCAAGTACTTGGCCATTTTTTAGAGTCGTTAAGCAAGTTGGGTAGAAAGCGGCAAGCCGACTACTTAAGAGTCGGTTTTACAAAACGGGCCGGAGGCCGACTTAAACTACGTTTATGCTTTGGGTCCTTAGCCATTTTTTCCTGTGGGCGCCCGTTCTTCCTTACTCCTGCCCACCAAACAGTCGCTCTGCGAGCTGCGGCTTCTGACAGGAGACGGCTTGGGCACCGCACGTTACTTGTCTGACTGCAGGAAGCATTTCATAGCTTAAGGCGGCGAGTCCCCGGGCCGACTAGTCGAGCCCGGTGCCAAATAGCATAACAAAGGGTAACATACTCGAAGGCATAATTCTTATCATACAGATAACAAAAGAGGGCAGTCCCCGAGCTCGTCTCGGGGGGCCCGAAGTCTTGGCACTTTAAACACAAAGGGTAGCGTGGTACATACTGCATCAACTGTAAAATCTTCGGAGGAGATTCGCATTCCATGGCCGTTCCGTCTCTTTGCCGGAGTCGTCCCTCTTGCGTGCTCGGGGCTTCTGAGCGTCGATCAGGTAGTAGGAGTCGTTGCCCAGCACTTTGCTGATGATGAATGGGCCTTCCCAAGGTGCCGACAGCTTGTGTTGGCCGGCTGTTCGCTGGATCAGCCGGAGCACAAGGTCGCCCTCTAGGAATGATCTTGGCTTGACCTTCTTGTTGTAGTAGCGGCACAGGCTCTGCTGGTAGATGCTGGACCGGCTGAGTGCCAACAGCCGGCCCTCTTCCAGCAGGTCGACGCTGTCTTGACGTGCTTCTTCTGCTTCCTCTTCGGTGTACATGGTGACTCGCGGGGAGTCGAACTCTATATCCGTTGGGATGACGGTTTCGGCACCGTAGACGAGGAAGAAGGGTGTGAAGCCAGTTGACTTGTTTGGAGTCGTGCGCAGACTCGAGAGGGCGGTGGCAACTCCTCAAGCCGGCCGGCAACGCTCCAATGGTTCGACCCGATCGAGGCTTGATGCGAACGAGGATGATGCCGTTTGCTCGCTCCACTGGCCGTTTGACTGCGGATGGGCAACGGACGCTAAGTCGATCGGATGCCTTGCGTCGCGCAGAACGGGCTGTGGCGCCTTTGGCAAAATTTGTGCCATTGTCGGTGATGATGCTGTGTGTGGTATGCGTGCATCGAGTTGTGATGTCGGCGATGAAAGTCACCGCAGTAGGACCATTCAACTTCTTGATGGGTTTTGCTTCTATCCACTTGGTGAACTTGTCCACCGCGACAAGTAAGTGAGTTAAACCGCCTCGTGCCGTTTTGAATGGTCCCACCATGTCCATGCCCCAAACAGCAAAGGGCGGCGATGGGGATAGTCTTGAGTGCGGTTTGAAACGGCTTGGAGCGGAACACCGGCACCTTGCATTTTTGAACTAATTCCTTGGCCTCTTCTAGGGCAGTCGGCGGAAGAAACCGTGTCGGAAGGCTTTGGCGACGAAGTGCTCTTGAGGCTGCGTGATGGCCGACTCGCCTACGATGGATGTCTTGAAAATCGCTTGGCCTTGCCTGCTCGACCTACTGGTAGACACCAAAGTGACGCCGCTACCGACCAGCTCTCTGCTGACTATAGTGTGTTCGCCGCTCGGCGTTGCACTTGCCGAGCCAAGGTCTCATTGGTTGGTAGCTCTCCGCTTACTAAGAACTTCAGGATGGGCTGGGCCCATGAGGGTGCTGCTATTTCTTCGACTGCCAGTACTGCTACTTGGACGAGGGCGGCTGGGCTGGGAGGCGGCAGGTTGGAGTCCGCAGCAGCTTGCTGGGTTGAAGAAGTCCCCGGGCCGTGGGCGCGATCCCCGGCCGAGTAATCGGAGTTCGCAATGGTCGCCGCAGTCCCCGGGCCGGGTTCTGAAGTCCCCGGGCCGGTTTCGACTGCAGCGTTCTTGGGGCCGTCTGCCGGAATTCTTGTGACGTCTGCTGAGGTTTTGGAGTCGGATCCGACTTCTTCAGGGGGAGCCGGCACAAAAATGGAGTCTGACTCTGGTGACGGCTTGACACATGGCTTGAGGAGGCGCTGAAGGGCGACGCCGGATGGTATTGCCTTGCGGGTGGAGCCGATTCTTGCCAGTGTATCTGCTTGGTCGTTGTCGTTTCTTGGCACGTGGAGGAACTCGCACCACACAAAATATCCACTCAGCTGCTGTACCAGGAAATGGTAGCTCGCCATGTTTGCATCTTTGGCATCCCAGTCGCTGGATGACTGTTGGACCACCAAGTTGGAGTCGCCATAACACAGGATCCGGCGAATGCCAAGCTCTTTGGCAAGCCGGAGCCCGTGAATGAGCGCCTTGTATTCGGCGGCATTGTTGGAGGCGGCGAAATGGATCTGCAGCGCGTACTTGAGCTTGTTGCCTTTGGAATAAGTGAGGACCACGCCGGCTCCCAAGCCGGTGCTCATCTTGGAGCCATCGAAGTGCATCCGCCAATGGGTGGAGTCGGTATTTGTGGCTGATCTGGGTCTCGGCCTAGTCGACGAGGAAGTCGGCCAGTGCTTGTGACTTGATGGCGGTGCGGGGCTGGTAATAGATGGTGTAGGGGACCAACTCTATGGCCCATTTGGCCACTCGGCCAGAAGCATCTCGGCTTTCGATGATCTCTGCTAGTGGGGCCGTGCAAACCACGGTGATTGGATGCTCTTGAAAGTAAGGCTTCAACTTATTGGCGGCAAAGTGCACGCTGTAACACATCTTCTGGTAGTGGGGGTAGTTACGCTTGGAGGTCGACGATTTCGCCGCTCGGAGTAATATACGGGTCTCACGGGCAGTTAGCGCCTTGCCTTCCTCCTTGCGTTCAACTACAATGATCAGGCGACTACCCTGCTGGTGGCGGCAATATACAGGAGCATGGGCTCCTTTGGAGTCGGAGCCGCCAACACCGGGGGAGTAGTCAGCATTTTCTTCAACTGGAGAAAAGCTTTGTCCTCCTTGGAGTTCCATTCGAAGAAGGTGGTCTTCTTCATGAGCTGGTACAGAGGAAGAGCTTTCGCCCGGTAGGGTGATGAATCGGTGATGGACGCCAAGCAGCCGGTGAACTTTGCACATCTAGCGGTCGGCGGGTACTTCCATCCTTTCGATTGCCTTGATCTTCACGGGTTGCACTCTATGCCGCTGTTCAGAGACCAGGAAACCAAGGAGCTGGCGGTGGTACTCGAAGACGCACTTCTTCGGGTTGAGCTTGATCCGGAATCGGCGCAGATTTTCAAAGGTCTCCTTGAGGTCTTCCAACATCGTTCCTCGCTTCTCCGTCTTCACCACCACGTCGTCCACGTAAGCGTGGGCGTTTCGCTAAACTGCTTGAGGAGGCACTTCGCATGCAACGCTGAAAGGTGGCGCCGCATTCCTCAAGCCGAACGTCATGGTCGCAGCGAAGGCTCCAAATGGCATGATGAAGGCGGTCTTCAATCTGCCGGCGGGATCAGCTTGATCGATGATATCCACGAATATGCATCTAAGAAGCTCAATAGCTCGCATCCGGCTGTGGAGTCTATCACCGATCAATTCTCGGCAGTTTAACGGGTCTTTGGGGCAAGCTTTGTTGAGGCTTGTGTAGTCAATACACATCCGCCCTTTGCTTGTTCTTCTTTAGTACCAAGACCGGTTCGCTAACCACTGGAAAGAACACTTCCATGATGAAACCGGTGCAGGAGCCGGGCTATCTCTTCTCCAACAACTCTTCTTTTCTCTTTTTGACAAAGCGGCGCAAGGGCTGCCTGACGGCTTCACATCAGATCGGACATGTAACTTGTGCTCGGCGAATTCCATCGGTACACTGGCATGTCTTTAGGGACCTGCGAAAATGTCCCGATTCTCACGGAGGAAATCGACGAGCTCGCCTTTCCTATTTACTGTCAAGGTTTGCACCCACGACGGTGTACCTCTCCGGGTGCTCCGGGTCCAAGGGTATCTTCTTGGTCTCTTTGGCCGGCTTGAACGAGCCCTCAGCTTCCGACTCCTTGGGGTTGGGCGACATCTCTGGCTGCTTGCCGGCCATTGCTACAACCCGATCAAGAAGCCGCTTCTCAGCTGCGATCACCAGGGACTCGGCCAGCCGACTGCTTTCGGCCGCGCAAGCGGACGAATTTCTGTAGTCGCCAGCTACGGTCAGAATCCCTTAATTTTCGGCATCTTCATCTTGAGGTAGGCATAGTGGGGACCGCCATGAACTTGGCCAAAGCAGGTCGGCCGAGCGAGCATGGTATGGGCTTTCGAGGTCCACCACTTGAACCAGACCGGCTCTCGGCGAAAGTTATCTTTGTCCCCAAAGAGGACGTCTATCGAGGATCTTGCCGATCGGTGAGCGTGAAAGGCTGTACAATTCCGTGGAACACAGTCCGTAGTGTCTTTGAAGCTGTCTTTGCTTGATTCCTAACTTCTCATTGGTATCCTTGTACAGGATGTTGATGCTGCTGCCTCCGTCTATCAGGACTCGCGAGAAGCGAGCGGCCCGCCTATCCGCGGCAAGGGTGGCTCCCAAGACCAGGCGTAGGAGCCCGGATTCGCATCACCTGGGTGATCAGCTCGGCTCAACCGATAGGTTTCTCGGACGGTGCATGAATTACGGAGTATCCGATGCTACTGCATCCACTTCTTCTTTATTCTGACCGCTTTCTTTGTGGCGATCGTCGGCCACACCGGTGAACACTACATAGGCTCCATGCTCTTGGGTATTTTCGTCTTGTCTGCGCCGTTGGCTTTGACGACAGCTCTTTGGGCGATGGTGGAGGCGGCGGCCCGGCGAGCGGGGAGGGATGAGGCCATCTCCCTTGGCGATCTGGTGAGCGGTGGCACTTCCGGGTGGTGTGGTTCGACGGCTTCAAGGCCGCTATGGAACTTGCAGGTCCATCTAGAGTCTCGCTCATAAGAGAAGGCCGGCAACCAGCTTGGACTTGCCGCCTTTCTACCGCTTGGTGGAGGCTGCCCCTCTGGTCGTTGGTCTGTTGTCGCCACACACCGGCTGTTGGTAGCCGGCTGCGGGGCCTTGCACTTGTGATCATTCTGCTGCTGTCGCCGACTGGTGTCGCCAGCCGGAGTTCTGGGAGCATGAGGAGCCACCTTGCTGGTCAACAGACTGACTTCGATCTCCGACTTCATGGAGGAGTCGGCTGTCAGCGTACTTATGTTCGCTATGATTAGCAGCTCGTCGAGGGTTTCCAGCTCGTCGCAAAGGAGCTTGTGCTTGAGGAGGGTGCCTTCTCTGCACCCGGCGATGAAGTACTCGATAGCCTGCACCTCGTGCACTCCCTCGCAAGAGTTCCGGAGCTCGGCCCAGCGCGTGAGGTAGTCGCGAGTGGACTCGTTGGGGCCTTGCACGCACAAGGAAAGTTGGCGAGGCTTGGGAGGTCGCTTGTATGTGCTCGTGAAGTTGCGGACGAAGGCCTCGGTGAAGTCGACCCAGCTGTTGATGCTGTGGGGCTTCAAGCTGTTCAACCATGTCCGGGCCGTGCCCTGGAGCATGAGGGGAACATACTTTATGGCAACACGCTTGTTGCCGTTCGCTATGCTGACGGCCGTGGAGTAGTCCACTAGCCAGTCCTCCGGCTTCACGGAGCCGGTGTATTTGGGTGTATCTCGGGGGAGTGTGAATCCTCTAGGGAAGGGCTCGTCTCGGATGCGAGGTCCGAAACAGGGCGGGCCCAACTCGTCTTCTTCTTCCAGTGCCAGGGATCGGTGGAGTCACTCGATTCGGTGGAGGGCCTCATATTCTCCGACTCCCTCTCGGCGGCCAAGGTGGTCGCCGAGAGTCGGATGCTCGACGGGTGGCGGGGAGACTCGCCTTTCTCTGCGGGGAGGAGGAGGTAGATAGTCGTCCCGCCGCTCCACTGCTCTCGGGCGGCCGTCTTCGTCGCGCTCGATGGAGATGTGGGTCCGACTATGGCTGACAACCGGATCCTTGTTTTTTCTTCCATGGACACCGCCAGTTGGCGTCCGAGACGTCGTGCCTTGATCTCGTCTTGTGCGGCAGCCGCGTCGAGGAGCTGCTGGACTCGCTCCGTCATCAGGCGGCGCTCCTCGCCCTCGGTTATCGGCTAAATGGGCCGCCACACGGGCGGCGTGGATGTTCTCCGCGGGCATGGCGTACATGGGGCGATTGGCCCCAAACAGACTGGCGATGGCTACACCGCACTGCTGGACCGCGCCTAGGCGGCTAGGCCCAGTCGGAGCCGGCGAGCCGCCCACGGCGCGATCCATCTCGCGCTGGTAGGCTTCTGACAAGCGTCTCATGCTTGCCAGCTTCTTTGCGCCCACGAGGAGCTGGAGGCGGCGCGCTTCCAGCGTCCCAGCGTCGGCGTCTTCCGGAATAGGCGCGGTTAGGTCTTGCAGAACCGCGTCGAGAGGGTCATGAGCTCCCTCACCGGAAGGCTCACTGTGACCGATGACGAGCACCTCCGTGACGGTGCTTCCGCCGCTCTCTGCACTAGGGAGCGACTCGCCGTGAACCACCACGTTGGTGGAAACAGCGTCTAGCGGCAGCGGTGTCGAGTCGACCAACATCGGGTCGGTGGAGCCTCACGGACTCGGTCGGCGAGCTTCGCGGCGGCGTGGAAACTGCTCGAGGAGGCCCGCGAGGAGGCTCTCGGGGCCGTCCGTACTGCGTCGGATCACGGATGCAGGCTCATCGGAGAGGCGAACCTCGCCCGACAAGTTCGGCGAGGCAGCTTAGGGCGAAGCGACCTCGGCGCCATGCAAGGCGTCAGCGCAGAACTCCGTCTGGCGTGCGGGCTGGCTGCGCTTCGCCCGAGGAGGAAGAGGGTTCCCGTCCAGAGCAGGTCTCCGGACGACGGTGCACCTAGCCCCACGATGGGCGCCAAATGTCGGGGGTTGGGTGCGACATATGCCAAAGGATGGCTTATCATGGAGTGGGCGAGTAGAACGTCGCCGGTACCTGGAAACGGGATGAGGCGAAGGCATGCACGCCGGCGAATCTTACCCAGCTTCAGGCCTCTCCGGGAAGATAACACCCCTACTGCTGCTCTGCGGGGTCTCCGCATGATCACTATGGCAAAGTGAGTACAAGATTGCTCCTTGAGCTGTTCGCGGTGAGGAAGGAGAAGGGCACGGCTAGCTCTTCTCTTTCCTCTATGTGTGTGTCCAACTACTAGGTTCCAACCCTTTGCATGGGTGCCCCGGGGGGTTTATATAGGCCTACCCCCCGGGGGTACAATGGTAATCCGGCTGGGCGCAGGTCCCAGCCGTCAGTCTCTTAAGTCGTCGTCTTCTCCGCCGACTTATGGGGCCTGCCGACTAGTGGGCCCCGCCGACGATCCAGCATGGGGCCGACAACCCTTGTGCCGCATGCAGGCGGGTCTTGCCGCTGGCCAGATTCGTAGCAGCGCTTCTAATGACGCTGAGCTTGATGGTGGGGTCATGGCAACATGATGTCGCCGCTTTGGCGGGCAATCACTTATTGCCATTCCTGTCTTTGTCTGGTTAATGGCGCATGGAACCCGTGGGAGGGGCTACCGACCGCCTTCCTCGCACTCACGACAGGTGGGTCCTGCCCGTCTCGGGTCGCATGCATGTGCCATCATGGGTCTGTGGATCTGCCCACGGGCTGACGCCGGGCAGGCGTGGTAACAAGGTTGCCACGGACGGAGATCTCCGTCGATGCGTCGCTACGTGGCCATGCACATCGCCCTTTATGAGCGGGGCAGGGATGGGCTGCGAGGCGGCTTCATCCCATCCCGTCTGCAGTCGCACAGGCAGGAGGTGGTTGGAGTCGCGGGCCAACTCCCCACAGCCGGCTTTTCGGAAGTCGCTGGCTGGGAGTCGGCCCATCTTGAGGCCGTCTCTGGGACTAGGCTAGGAGGGGCAGTCGGCGGCTCTGCCGCCGACTCTCAGAAGACGGCTCCTCGTCTTGGGGTCTTGAGGGGCGCAGTCTGCCCCGATGTTTTGAAAAGGTCCAGGGGCTCGGGTTTGCCTACCCGTGGCCCATTACTCCTACACCTGGCCCTGTCGGCGTTCGCGGTAACTTCAAATAACACGCTTAACGAGATCTTGGTATTTGATCTGAGTCTGGCTACTAGCCTATACGCACTAACCAACTACGTGGGAAAGATATGCACTTTTCGGCGCCGTGGTATCACCGAAGCCTTCGTGACGTCGGCCGATCGAGCGCGCCAGATTGGACCGCGTAATGTGACTTCCTTTGTAATGGAGGTTGCTAGGTCTGCTTCCGGCCGCGTTCGCAACGTGCAGGTGTGCTAAGGGCGATGGGCCCAGACCCCTGGGCGCTTAGGTTTAGACCGGCGTGCTGGCCTCTCTGTTGGCCTAGGTGGGGCTGCGACGTGTTGATCTTCCGCGGCCGGGCATGACCCAGAAAAGTGTGTCCGGCCAAATGGGATCGAGCGTGTTGGGTTATGTGGTGCACCCCTGCAGGGAAGTTAATCTATTCGAATAGCCATGATCTTCGGTAACAGGACGACTTGGAGTTGTACCTTGACCTTATGACAACTAGAACCGGATACTTAATAAGACACACCCTTGCAAGTGCCAGATATAACCCGGTGATCGCTCTCTAACAGGGCAATGAGGAGGGGATCGCCGGGTAGGATTATTGCTATGCGATGCTACTTGGAGGATTTCAGAGTACTCTCTGCTACATCTTTGCAAGACGGAGGTGACGAGCGTTTAGTCTTCGATAAGGCTAGCTATCCCCCTCTTATTCTGGCATTCTGCAGTTCAGTCCACTGATATGGCCCTTTACACATATATCCATGTATATATAGTGTAGCTCCTTGCTTGCGAGTAATTTGGATGAGTACTCACGGTTGCCTTGTTCCCCCTTTTCCCCCTTTCTTTACCTGGTTTCTGCGACCATACGATGGAGCCTAGGAGCCAGACGCCACCGTCGATGACGACTACTACACCGGAGGTGCCTACTACTACGTGCAGCCCGCTGACGATGACAAGGAGTAGTTAGGAGGATCCCGAGCAGGAGGCCTGCGCCTCTTCGATCTCAGATCCCAGCTTTGTGCTAGCCTTCTTAAGGCAAACTTGTTTAACTTATGTGCGTACTCAGATATTGTTGCTTCCACTGACTCGTCTATGATCGAGCACTTGTATTCGAGCCCTCGAGGCCCACAGCTTGCATTATGATGCTTGTATGACTTATTTTATTTTTAGAGTTGTGTTGTGATATCTTCCGTGAGTCCTCGATCTTGATCGCATCGCGTTTGCGTGTATGATTAGTGTCACGATTGAATCGGGGCGTCACAAGTTGGTATCGTAGCCATCGCTGTAGGAATCCCCTTCCACACTCCTTGGTCAAGTCGAGTCTAGACATTGCAAAAACTTTTACTAACATGGTTGTGTGCCTTACGGGCCCACGTCGCCAATTGGGTGGTATTAGGATCTTTTACTCCTCAACCTTTACTCTGGGACTCAGATCTCTCCTATATTCGGGTTAAATGAATTTTACTAAATCTAACTCTAGGTTCTCGATAATACTTTCTCCCGGAGAGCCTCTTGAGTCCGGATGATTACTTGGTGCACCGAAGGATTCTGAAGATACCTTCCGATATTCTCTTGAGACCTTGTGCCAATCGCGTTTGCAATTCCCCTTCCACCTTCAACCCTTATGGATAACTACTTGCAGTTATTACTCTTGCATTCATCCCCAGTTGGTCTTGTTATTACAAGGTACCCCGAAATACTCGTCGTTGTTTCGATAATCCTTTGAGCTTACTGCTTTGTTGTTCTTTGTCACCTGAATACCCCTACGGATAATTCTCGCACTTATCGAGTATCCGCTCATCCCCCAGTTGTTCATGTGTTTCGCAATGTTCTTCGAAATACTATTCGATCCTCCAAAAATCCTTAGTAGCTTATTGCTCTGCAATACTTGTCTACTTGCATGATGGATGCTTCCCATATGTCTGGTAATATTCGTTACTATCCTTAGGCACCGTCATTTTGATCCTTTTGATTCAACATGAGTGCGAATGCACGCAATCATCAGTTGATCCTTTTAAATTATCTTTCTGGCTCAGACGTCATTTTAAACGTGAGTTGGTTCTCAACCAATCCAATTGCCGTCGATTGTACCCCTAAGGCTATTCAACTTATCCATCCCTAATCAGAACATTGCTTCTGATCCCTTGATTTGAAAATCTTAATTCCTTTGCATATGAGCTCTGAATTAGTCAGTTGTTTCTATAATCCAATGCCTTTGCATTGTTACTTCCTCTGGTCATGTGTCGATGCTCACATCAGCTCCGTTGTGGACCGGCAGATCCTTTGTCGGATATTATCCGATAGTGTCCTTCATATTCAATCACTTTGGAAGTTCTTTCTCCATTGGTAAATCCTATCCTCTGATTGACCAACCATGCTCTTCTTTCGAGCTTCTGTTATATGTTTCCACGATACCCTGACGGGTTGAACCTATGCCTTCCTTAATATGTGTGAACTCGGAAGTTTTCATGAGTCATACTCATCTGGTATTTCACCAGGTAAAACTCTCAACACTAATGCTTTTATCAAAGCGAGAAGTGAATGGAAGGTTATGCATTGAAGAAGTGGGAGTTGACCTTGAACCTTGCGTTCATGCCCATGGACACGATGTATAACTTATCATGGAAGCTGCTCGTAAAAATAGTTACCCCCTTGTTATAAGTTCATCTTGTATCCGTGGTTCGATCATTTATGATCATGGTTTCCGACCATGTTCTCCTTTAAATACCATTTCTCGTGCAAGTTTAAGCACTTGCCTTCTGCAGAGTAATACCCCAGTCCAACCTCTACTTTGATTTATCGTCGAGTATTACCCCCCTGGTATCTCAAGATTATCATGGAACTGCATAACTTCTTATGAGTTCTTCATCAAGTACTACATTCTCACTGATTACAATTTTTCACGGGCTTCGAGTTATTAAACACTCAAGGACATCGATAACTGAATCGAGTCCGCATCGCGATTAAACAACTCTTAGTAATCTTCTTTGCTTATGAGTTTGTACCCGATCACATCTTCCCTAGCCTGATCGGCTATATCATTACCGTGCTAAATTTTAACTGTGCTACCTGGTCCTTCTTCCCGGAGCACGATTCTCGACGATGAACTAACCTTACGTCGATCCTCATCGTCATATCATTTCGCCTTGAACAACAAGCTTGGTTTCAAGTTTGTGTCCTACCCATGGTTCCAATAACCTTCCGCTTCATCATTCCTTTGACTTGATGTCGTTGCTGATTGATTACATCTTCATGAAATCTATCGACAAATGTGTCGTGATCATCATCAACCTTATGAGCTCTTCTAGGATATCAATTGAGTTCATGATGAGAAATACCATCCTTGCCCCCGATGATTTGTGTTATCTTTGACCACTTTATTGCCTTCCGTTCAACACAAACTTGTTCGTGTTTTGTGTTATACCTTGAGCTCTCTGCTATCTAGCATTTGTTCTTCTTTACCTTGGAGTATTACCATCTTTTAATATCAAGGATGTTGTGAGGACTGCTCCACCTCTTAAGGAATTCTTGGTATTGTGATGCTTCTCACCATCACCATTCTTTCTTGGTCCCCGTGTTGATTCCAACCGGTGTACCAACAAGTGAACGGTGCTGTTTGAATTCTACCCTTCTAGCAACCCTATTGCTTTGAAGTTAATGGTCGGCCGTTCATTCTTAGACTATTGATTATGGAACCACCATTCTGACATTGGTCGTGCAGCCCAACCCATATTTCGGGCGCACCTTTCAACAAATGTTTAATTGTGTATGTTTTCCTCGAACATACATCATTATATCAATTGATCTGACAAATGTTATCTCCTTGTTCACATAAGTGTAGAACTCCATCTTTTGAAAATCTCAATGAATTGTAGCTGAGTCAATCAGCCACCTCCTCACCCTCTCCTTGGTTTACTGATGAAATCTTGTTTCGGAACTCACTTCCATTGTTCATTTCCCGAGAATCTTATGCCGACTTCTCGTCAATTCGTGTCGCACCTTTTTATCTCAGGTTCCTGAGTCTTAGGTATCCTGACACCAATCAGATCTGAATCTCGGTCAGATATGATGGTTGGAACATATTTTCAAGAGTTATAACATTGGTCTTTATACGACTCGGTAAGGTCATGTCATGCCTAACGCACCTGACTAGAGGACCTAGTGTTATAGTTTCCTTTTTTAACTAGGTTAACCATTTTTCAATAAGGAAATTGTAAGACTTATTCTATAAGATGTTCCTGATGGATCCTTTGTGAATACAAAGTCTGACCTTTGCTTAAAGACCATGTCAACGCTATCTCGAAGCATGTATGTGGTACTCTGATTTTCAACAAGAACATTTGAAGCCCAATGCTAAATGTTTCTTGCTCAATTGTCCAAACACCTCTGTATGGGTAATGTCATGAAATTTCTCTCCCCTTATCTAAAGGGTATTCTACATTATATCCTGTCAAGGATATCATGCTTTGCTTGTCCTTGGAAAGGATATACCCCTGAAATATGTGTGTAAACACATTTTCCTTTCCATTGTTCTGTTTAGTCTGATACATATGTTTTCCTTTCCATTGTTTGGTTTAATCTTTCTTGTGATCTATATGATCTAAGCAGTAATATATCCCTGCTTATGTAAACACCTCGTTGTACCACTCTGCCAGAAAGACCCTGCTACTTTTGTTAATGACATTCCGGTAACCACCGATGGACGTGAACTTTGCCTACTGGTCCGCCTCGTTAAACGAGCAGGAAAATGGTTCTCTTCGTCCCTCGCCCTTGGTACCTATGTTGTTGCCGACATGACCGACAGACTATCCTCTGACATGCCTCGCTTACATAATCGTACAAGATGTCACCGACCTTCCTACTTTTAACCACATGGTGGGCCCATAACCCACAGTTCCACATGATCGAAACTTGACTCTCCTGCACCCCCTGTTCCCAAGGTTCTTCCTCGCGTGTGGCCTCGTATGTAATTCACGAGCCACCTTTTGAGATATCATCAATTACGGTATCGAGACCACGCATTACTTATTCCCGTTGCTTTGAACCCCTTTCACGCCTCGCTTTTGCACGCGAGCGATTTCTGCCCGCACAAAACTTCCCTTGATACCTCCTTACTTTGCTCTCGATATTTTCTTAAATTTCAATTCGAGAGTTACTTTCTGCCACCTTCCCCTTTGTTATCGACCAGATAGTCAACCTTGCAGAGGTAGGTTCTTCCGGAATACCCACACGTTATTCTTTCGAAGTACGATGGAGTTCCTAAAGAAAGGATGCCGATTTCATCATGATGACCCGAAGCAGAGAAATGAAGGCATCAACGTATTGGATTGACCTCTTCGAGAAGAGCAACCAACACCGGGAAGACCCGACCAAATCCCTTCCCCCTTGCTCCCCTCTTAAATCTCGGGACGAGATTTCTTGTAGTGGAGGAGAATTGTGACGCCCGGATAATTAAGCTACAGTAACCCTCTGCTAATGATGCCACGTCACCTCGATTACTGTTGCTAATCTTGGGTTAATTCAAAACCGTTTCAAAATTCAAATTCAAATTAATGTCAACAATAAAAGTTTTCAAATATACAAAACAAAATGTTCGGGTTGTGTCAAAATGGCATAGGTATTTATAGTGCAGCAAACACATTTTTATAAAATGTCTAAATAATTTAAAGTGATTTAAAACAGAAAATAAAATAAATAAAAACAAAATAGAAAAACTAAAACCTAAAACTAGAAGAAAAGGAGAGAGAAAGACCCCCCTGGGCCAGCAGACCCAGCGGGCCGGCCCATTCGCCCACTTGGCCCAGCCGGCCGGCCCACTACCCCCTCCTTATCCACTCCCTCCCCCAAACCCTAACCGGCCACCACCCACTCCCCCCACGACGCGCCCTTCCCCCCGATCCAGATCGGATCGGGCTCGACGCCGCTCGACGCCACCCCGCCGCCACACGACGCCGCCCGGAGCTCGCCGCCCCCCCATGCCAGGACGCCGCCGACCTCCTCGCCCTCGCTCGCCGGCCACCTCGACCGCACCACGCCTCGCCGCAGCCACCAGGAGCACCTCCGCCTCGACCTCCCCGTCGCCGGACCCCCCTCGCCGGACTGCTCCTCTCCGCCGCTCGTCCCCGTCGTCCTCCCCGACCTCCACCGAGCACATTGCCCCGTCCCTGCTCCTCGATGTGAGCTCCGCCCCTCCCCTCCTCTTCTGTCTGTTAAGTGGCGCTTCGTCGTGCCCTTGATCTGCTTGTCGGCTGACCCATGGCGTGCGTGCACAAGACGCATCCACGCCCTCCGTTGCCGCCCAGCCTCAAGCCGCACTTGTTGCCGCCTGACGCGACCTCCTCTCGGCGCCCTCCTCCGTGACCTTTGCCTGCCTGACCCGCCCGCCGTGGCCTCGCCGCGGCCATCTACGGCGCCCGGTGCCTGTGCTACATCGCCCCCCCTCACTCTCTGCTGCTCTTGCTAGTCTTTGCCCGTCTTGCCCGTGGCCCCCTGTCGCCGCCACTGCTCCCCGTGCCGCCCTCTGTTGGCGCCCTCCGGCTCGCCCGTGTGGCTGCGCTCCGGCCAGGCTCACCCGGCCGCCCGCGCCATGGGTTGGTCGTTCGGGTGCCCCTACGGTGGCGCTGGCGCCTCGCGCCTCGCCCTTGCTTGGGTCAGGCGCACCCGATCCGCTAAGGCCCAGTGGCCCTATGACAGCCGGGGCCCCAGAACGTTTTAATAAAAAAGAATTAAAATAATAATAATACTAAATAAATAATAAATAAATAAATAATGAAAATAATTAATTAATTAAAGAATTAATTAACTTAATTAATCATGATTAGATTAACCTAATCACCTAGTTTAGTTAATTAAGCTGTTAGGTTAATTAACGATCGATATTTATCACGGGACCCACGCGTCGGCTTGACCAGTGAACACCTACATTGACTGCGACGTCATCTTGGCGTCGCCAGACAACTATTACGGATAATGTTGTTTTAAAATAATTAAGTAAATCTTAAAAATGATTTAAATCTTTTAAAATTAATATAAAATAAACCGTAGCTCAGATGAAAATACTTTCTACATGAAAGTTGCTCAGAACGACGAGAGGATTCCGGATACGCAACCCGTTCGTCCGCCACACCCCCCTAACCTATCGAACTTGCAACTTTCCCCCTCCGTCTCCTTCGCCCGAAAATGCGAAACGCCGGGGATACTTTCCCGGATGTTTCCCCCCTTCACCGGTATCATCACATACCGCGTAAGGGCACACCTAGCATCACGCTTTGCTTTGTCATGCATCGTCATGCATCTGTTTGCTTAAACATTCATTGTTTCTTCCACCTCTTCTTCCGCTAGACACCGAGACCGACGCTGCTGCCGCCCCGTTCGACTACGGAGTTGACGACCCCTCTCTCTTGCCAGAGCAACCAGGCAAGCCCCCCCCACTTGATCACCAGATATCGCCCATTCTTCTCTATACTGCTTGCATTAGAGTAGTGTAGCATGTTCTTGCTTTACATTATTCCTATCCTGATGCATAGCCTGTCCTTGCTACTATTATTGTTACCTTTACCTACAATCCTACATGCCTAGTATAGGATGCTAGTTTTCCATCAGTTGCCCTACATTCTTGTCCGTCTGCTGTGCTATACTATCAGGCCGTGATCACTCGGGAGGTGATCACGGGTATATACTATATACTTTATACATGATACATGTGGTGATTAAAGTCGGGTCGGCTCGAGGAGTACCCGCGAGTGATTCATGGATTGGGGGCTGAAAGGACCTTTGTCCCGACGTCCCTCTGGATGGATCTTTGTGGCGGAAGCTGCAGGCGAGTTGAGACTACGGGTGAGAGGTGGGCCTGGCCTGTCGGCGTTCGCGGTAACTTCAAATAACACGCTTAACGAGATCTTGGTATTTGATCCGAGTCTGGCTACTAGCCTATACGCACTAACCAACTACGTGGGAAAGATATGGGCACTCGGCGTCGTGGATTCAGCCGAAGCCTTCGTGACGTCAGCGACTGAGCGGCGCGCGCCAGATTGGACCGCGTAACGTGACTTCCTTTGTAATGGAGGTTGCTAGGTCTGCTTCTGGCCGCGTTTGCAATGTGCAGGTGTGCTAAGTGCGATGGGCCGAGACCCCTTGGCGCTTAGGTTTAGACCGGCGTGCTGACCGCTCTGTTGGCCTAGGTCGGGCTGCGACGTGTTGATCTTCCACGGCCGGGCATGACCCAGAAAAGTGTGTCCGGCCAAATGGGATCGAGCGTGTTGGGTTATGTGGTGCACCCCTGCAGTGAAGTTAATCTATTGAATAGCCGTGATGTTCGTTAATGTGACGACTTGGAGTTGTACCTTGACCTTATGACAACTAGAACCGGATACTTAATAAAACACACCCTTCCAAGTGCCAGATATAACCCGGTGATCGCTCTCTAACAGGGCAATGAGGAGGGGATCGCCGGGTAGGATTATTGCTATGCGATGCTACTTGGAGGATTTCAGACTACTCTCTGCTACATGCTTCAAGACGGAGGCGACCAGAAGCGTAGTCTTCGATAAGACTAGCTATCCCCCTCTTATTCTGGCATTCTGCAGTTCAGTCCACTGATATGGCCCTTTACACATATATCCATGCATATTTAGTGTAGCTCCTTGAATGCGAGTACTTAGGATTATTACTCATGGTTGCCTTGTTCCCCTTTTCCCCTTTCTTTACCCGGTTGCTACGACTGACGATGGAGCCGAGGCAGACGCCATCGTCGATGGCGACTACTACACCGGAGGTGCCTACTACTACGTGCAGCAGCCCGGCGAGGAGTAGTTAGGAGGATCGAGCAGGAGGCCTGCGCCTCTTTCTCGATCTCAGTATCCCGGGCTTTGTGCTAGCCTTCTTAAGGCAAACTTGTTTAACTTATGTACGTACTCGAGATATTGTTGCTTCCTTGACTCGTCTATGATCGAGCACTTGTATCTGAGCCCTCGAGGCCCCTGGCTTGTATTATGATGCTTGTATGACTTATTTTATTTTTAGAGTTGTGTTGTGATATCTTCCCGCGAGTCCCTGATCTCGATCGTACACGTTTGCGTGTATGATTAGTGTAGGATTGAATCGGGGGCGTCAGACAGAGGCACAAAGTGGGCGGCTGCCCCCCGAGTTTCGTTCAAGCCCTCCGTCACAGTTGGCGTCTTGGACAGACGTAGGACGGAATTGGGAACCCGCTGGTGATATACCAGTACTGCAGAATCACATCGGGGAGCTTCTTGCAAGGGACATTAACCTTGTCAGCATAATGCAAGTGATGTTGATCCGGCGGATGTTGCCGTGCCAACGCCGGCCTCTCTGGATATGGGAGTTCAATCCGGAGGGTCCACGGACCGTCAAGCACTTCTTCGGCCTGAAGCTCGAAGAGATGTGCAAATTATTCTTCGGACGGAAAGTAAAATGTACGGACACCACCGAGGATGCGGGCCTAAGCTGCAATCGCCTAGATACCCAAGTAAGTAGCTTTGATGCCGGACACCCTGTTTTGTATTTGTCACGATTGTTTGTTCTGAAAATCATCCATGGCCAGGAATGGCTCAGCAAGGCGGAGAGAATCAGGTGTCCGGCGCCACTTCCCGAGGGCTCGCCTGGCCCCGCCATGGCCAAGATGCTCGACCGGGTGCTCAGCAGGATGCCCTCGGGGAAAGACAAAGGGAGGAATGAAGAAACCGAACCCCACGTGCTATGCATCTGAACCGGGGGAATTGTTACCTCCCTCAAGGAGGATAGTCGGGAAGGGGAGGCTAAGGCCTCCTCCCCGCGCGGGAAGAAGAGGGCCGCTTCCGAGGACTCGGAGACGGAGATGCCCAAACCAGGGAAAAAGATAACACAAGGGACTCTGCCCCAACGGGCACCCTCACCGCATCGTGCCCACCAACGGGCCAGCCCTCCACCGAGCTGTAAGTTAATTTTTAGTTCGAAGGTATTGCGTTCCTCCTAGATCAATAACCAGGATTCGTCTTTGTGATCCGGCTAGCAGCCCTTCTCAGCGAGTTAGTCTTGGGGACCTTCCTCCGGAGATGATGGAGAGTGAGACCCCACCTACCTCTCTGGCTCGTGAAGCGGGCGACGCCGAAGTGTCGTCACGGAGGAGTCCGGATCTGCCGAAGCCGGAGGCCCACGCATCAGCCGCCCTGAGCTCGGATCATTTGGCTCCCACAAGGGGCAATGGGAGGGGTCCGGCACAGTTCGATGTTCGGCCGGACGTACTGACGGGCCTACTAGAGCGAGCGGCGCTCTCAGAGGAGCACCACTCATTAATGAGCGCGGTGCTCAAGAAGATTTCGTCCGCTACAAGCGGTTTGAATGAAGCATTTGCAGGTCTGCTCAGAGGCTTTGAGGTATGTAGTGAAGAATACACTGTTTTTGGCTGTGAGGCACGCGTTAGGTGTGCTCCATATAGATAGTAGCCCCTGAGACTCGGTTTGCCCTCCCTAGGGGGCAAACGGGGGATCATAAATCAATGAGTGCAGGTACCTGTGAGTTCGGCCGCCGACCAGTCCGTGGAAGTTTCCAAACTGACCAGGCAGATTCGATCGATTGATGCCGATATCACGCTGGTGAACGAGCGGCTAGACAAGTCACAAGGTATGTGCTCTGCCTTCCTTTGTACCTGGAAAATATGGAGGCGGCATGATATTAATATAATATGTTCGGACTGCAGATGGTGCTGCTGCCGTGGAGGCCCTGAGGGCAGAACTTGTCCAAGCCAAGGAACAAGCCCAGGTTAGCAATGTGGCTTCCCTAAAGGCCGCCGAGGAACTGAGAGCCGAACAGGCTGCTCATCGCCGAAGCAAGGAAAAGATGACCGAGATGGCTATTGAGTTAAAAAATGCCGCTGACCGGTATGAGCTCCTTCAAAAGGAGCATAAGGATAGCTTGGCCGAGCTGGACAAGGCACGCAATGCCACCAAGGAAATACGGATCGAGCTCAGGGGTGCGCGGGAGGAGCTTCAATAGGCCGGTAAAATCATGGCTGGAGGTTCCTACTTGTTGCGGACAAAGTTTTTCGATCCGAAGTACGCTCCCCTGGGTGGGCGCTGGAGTCCTGTGGACGCGTATGTGAATTTGGCGAAGGGTACGGCTGACGCTGCCAAGTTCTTCGAGGGTCAGGGTGATAAGGAGGTGGAGAAGCTTTTCTGGTCGCAATTCAATTCTCCCACTCGCCCGTTGCCATTAAATGACAAGATGGCTGTTGTAGCGGAGCTTCAGAGGCTGTCCGGTCTTGCAATGCGGTCTGTGATAGACCATCTTTGGCCGGAAGGGCTTAAGCCAGACATTTACTTTGGCTTGGTGCAGCAATTCCTTGGGGCCGTGCCTCGGATCGATGCCATGAGGAGGTCCGCGTGCATAGAGGGTGCACGGATGGCTCTTGCCCGTGTTAAAGCCTATTGGACGGATATGGAGGCCAATATTATAGTGACCCAAGATCCGGCGGGGGGCCAGTATCCGGCCAAGCACTACTTGGCGCAGGTCACAGAAGGTGCCCGCCTAATAGAGGCGCAGTGCTCGAAGAATGTCTTACTCGAGTGATGAGTCGAATCATTGTAAAAAACAATGTTAGTTTGGTTATAAGGCTATATTTATACTTTTTGCCCGAAAGTATTATTGTGTCCCCTGTGTGGCCGTTTACACACACACACACACACAGATATATATATATATATATATATATATATATATATATATGAATGTTTAATCCGAAAGATAGCAGTGGTTGGCTTCATCCCCCTACGCAGGCAATGCGGGGGTGTTCGAAAAAAATATGCTTAATCACACTTGATCCAACGTCTTGGTCCATGAATGAGGTGATCGCACGTCGAACTAGGCAACCGGACTATATAGCTGTAACACTTTCGCTTAGACATGGGAGTCTAATGTTGGGGCTACTATGTAGCCCCTGGTACCTTCGCATGCATCCGAACTCGGGCGCGTGTGTACATGACCGGGAAACGGTCCTTCATTAATGCGGAGGGATCCTAAAGATTCCGATAAGTCTTCGAGTGGTTGAACAATCTCTCACTGTATCATGACAGTCAGTTTTCGACTTTCTCTACTGAGGTGCTCGTCCGAAATAACCAGGGCACAATCGCAGTAGTTCTCCTTTGGCCACCTTAGACGATAGTAACGGAATGTAAGGCAGCAAACCCAGGAGCCGGGCAAACCCAAAATTTGACCAAAGACATGATTCGGAGCTGCTGCATATAAGGCCAAACTCGTGAAGCGGAACACTCCCGAGGGTATTCGGACTTTATAATAGTCGATGGGCTCAAGAATGCCCATTCGTTAAAAACCCTGTTTTTTCAGGTACGTGCGTTAATCTATCGTGGCGAGATGCCAAAAACGGCAGTATCCTCTATGGGTATGGAACCCATGGGATGGTTAAACAACAAGAGGCAATAAAAAGTTTTACACAGGGGCTTAATCTAAAAAGAAACCTGTTGAACGGGGCCCTGCTGCACGTCTGCGCCTTTGTCTCCGTTGTGTCGTATCTTGGAAGGGTATCGCGCGAACATTGTCTGTGGATAAAAGGAAAACTCGTAGAAGAGTACAACGTAAGTATGCGGTGGATAATAAAAGTGTAAGATGTTGGCCTGCCCATAAGGTTGAGCCAACTGTGGGACTGTGTTATATAGCCCCTGGTGTCCATCGTGGGATTATATATACGGTGCCCTGGTTCAATTTTATCCGGGCGACCGGACTCGTCTAGCCGAGTCTGTGGCCCTTAATGATCAGTCATGTTTTCTTATGTTGGAGGCCGCTTATAGTCCGGCCGTGAGGGCCGTCGCGTGTTCCTCTGCGCGTGACGAGCGCTTTGTTAGTCCGCTAACGGTGATGACGCCACGTGGACTGGGCATCTTAAGTGTAAGGTAGCCATAGTGCGGCAATGCGTTGAAGCGGGCGAAGACCGTTCTTCCGAGCACTGCGTGATAGTCGCTTTGGAAGGGTGCGATGATGAAGAGTAGTTCTTCGCTTCTGAAGTTGCCTGGCGAGCCGAATGTTACCTCCAGTGCGACGGAGCCCCTGCTGTGGGCTTCAACGCCTGGTATCACCCTTCAAAGGTGGTGTTGCTTTGGTTAATTCTGGATGGGTCTATCCCCATCCTGCGGACAGTGTCCTGATATTAAATTGAGACTGCTGCCGCCGTCCATAAGGACGCGGGTGAGACGGTATCCATCGATTATCGGGTCAAGCACCAAGGCCTTTGATCCAACGCGCCGAATACTAGTTCGGTCATCCAAGTTATCGAAAGTGATCGGATAAGGCATCCAGTGGTTAGGCATGAGTACGATGGGCTCTATATCGAGCGCGTCTCTATGCGCGCGTTCGTGCCTCCTCATGGATGTGTGAGTCGCGTGGATCATGTTCACTGTTTTAACCTCTGGCGGGAATTTTTTCTGTCCTTCAGTGTTCGGCTGGCGAGGGTCATCCTCGTCTTCACTTGGTGTTTCCCTTTCCTTATGTTCGGCATTTAATTGTCGGCCTGCTTGAAGACCCAGCACTCTCTGTGCGTGTGGATTGCAGGTTTGTCAGGGGGGTGCCATGAATTTGGCATAGTCTATCTAGGACTCTATTCAGACCGGACGGTCCCTCTTTGTTGCTTTTAGATGGCTTGTTTTGCTGATTAGGTCGAGAGCCCCTGAATCCGGCATTGACCCTCGTGTTATCCGGGCTCTCCTCCTTGTTTTGGCGTTTGTTTTTATGACGCCGTGGCTTCCCGTTGCCATCCCTTATTTCGGATGTGCCGGGGTCGCTGGTGCCTTTACGGGCTAACCAGATATCTTCTCCCGCGCAAAAGCGGGTCATAAGGCTTGTCAGGGCTGCCATTGTCCTTGGCTTTTCTTGGCCGAGGTGTCTAGCGAGCCACTCGTCACGGATGCTGTGTTTGAATGCTGCTAAGGCTTCGGCATCCGGACAGTCAACGATTTGGTTCTTCTTAGTGAGGAATCTGTTCCAAAACTTGCAGGCGGATTCTCCGGGCTGTTGGACTATGTGACTTAAGTCGTCAGCATCCGGAGGCCGGACATAGGTCCCTTCTAAGTTGGCCCTGAAAGCGTCCTCGAGTTCCTCCCAGCTCCCAATTGAATTTTCGGGGAGGCCTTTTAACCAGTGCCGAGCTGGTCCTTTCAACTTGAGGGGGAGGTATTTGATGGCGTGAAGGTCATCCCCTCGAGCCATATGTATGTGCAGGATAAAGTCCTCGATCCAGACCCCTGGGTCTGTCGTTCCGCCGTATGCCTCTATGTTCACAGGTTTAAAGCCCCGTGGGAATTCGTGGTCCGGTACTTCATCGGTAAAGCACAGGGGGTGACCAGCCCCTCTGTATCTGGACGTGCTGTGGCATGTCGTCGGCTGTTGTTGTCTCCGGTCTTTATGCCGGACTGATATTCGATTGGCGTAATCGTTTTGGCGACCATAGTCCTTCGCCGGGGTGTGTCCTTTGGATCCATAGATGGACCTGGCCGCGCCAGCTTTCTTATTCAGGTGTTCATGTGGATCGGTAGCCGCTTTGCTGCGGTTATGAAGTGGTACAACTTCGTCGTCGAATTCTGGCAGTAGCTTGCGTTTTGGATAGCTCTTTGTATGGCGATCATCGCCGTATCTTTCTTCAGTGTCTAGCACTTTATTACATCCACGGTTGAGCGTTTCCTGTGCGGCCTTGAGCCGTTGCTTCTGCTTCTTTAGACTTCTTGCGGTGGCCATAAGCTTTCTGTGGAGGTTATCTCGTTCCGCGTGTTTTTCCGGGATTGCATCATTATCCGAACTGTTTTCTTGTGCTGGTTCGTTTTGATGACCTCGTCCGTCGGGATCATTGTCCTCGGGCGTCTGCTCCGAACTGTGTTCAGGGTGACCTGGTTCGTCCTGCTCCATCATTGGGTCCGTGTGGTCATTGTTGCCTTTGGAGTTAATTGTAGTATCGATCCCTCTGGCGCTCTTGTCACTATTTTTACTGTTGCTGGACTTAGAACGGCGTCTGCGCCGTCGCTTTGGCTTTTGTCCGGGGGTTTTATCATCCGGATTGTCGCCTTTGTCCTCTTTGGGCGTGTCCACCATGTATACGTCGTGTGATGAGGGGGAAGTCTGGCGCCCCATAGATTCCGCATCTTCTCCTGCATCGTCGTCCATATCGTCGAAGTCGGGCACGTCGGCTAAATCATCGACCGTTGCTATGAAGTGGGTGGTGGGTGGGCAACGAATTTCTTCATCGCCTGCTTCCCACCCGAGACGGACGTAGTTTGGCCCAGAAATTTCTGTCAAAGAGAGAGTTTTCAACGAGTTCAGCATGTCGCCAAAGGGCGAGTGCCGAAAGATGTCCGCGGCGGTGAACTCCATTACCGGAGCCCATCCTGGCTCGACTGGCTCGGGAGTGCGCGGACCGGACTCAACATCCGGATACGAATCCGGGGGTCCGGAGTCGTGGGCCACCCCGAAGGTAAGGCCCGTATTTGGCTCCAATGCCGATGAGTGGGCGACCTGCGGGACGGGGTCCACCCCTCCATCCTTAGGCAGCGCAGCCTACTCCGGATTTAGGTCCGAGGCTAATGCGGGGGTGACACCCCGAGCTTTGTCCGACAGCAGGTCTAAGCCATGCTCGTCGCGATTGTCTGGTATCGTGTTATTGACGATGGTTGAAGGAGCCATCGAGCCCAGCAGCAACGACACAGAGGAACTCTCAATGAAAGCACCAATGTCGGTGTCAAAACCGGCGGATCTCGGGTAAGGGGTCCCGATCTGTGCGTCAAGGCTGATGGTAACAGGAAGCAAGGAACACAGATGTTTACCCAGGTTCGGGCCCTCTCGATGGAGATAAAACCCTACTTCCTGCTTGATTAATATTGATGATATGGGTAGTACAAGAGTAGATCTACCACGAGATCGTAGAGGCTAAACCCTAAGAGCTAGCCTATGATGGTATGATTGTAATTGTGATCGGCCTTCTAAGGACCAACCTCTCCAGTTTATATAGACACCAGAGAGGGCTAGGGTTTACATGGAATCGGTTACAAGGAAGGAAATATAATATCCGGATCGCCAAGCTCCCTTCCACGCCAAGGAAAGTCCCATCCGGACACGGGCCGAAGTCTTGAGTCTTTATCTTCACGCTTCAATAGTCCGGACGTTGTACACAGTCCGGCTGTCTGGATACCCCCTAATCCAGGACTCCCTCAACCGGCGCGACACCTTGATCTCCATCATAGCATCGTTGTCGTCTCGCCAACTTATGCTTCTACGACTATCGCTACCGCTTAGTGATAAAGTAAAGCATTACAGGGCGTTTGCATTGCATACAATAAGCGACAACCATATGGCTCCTGCGATTGCCGATAACTCGTTTACAAAACATGATCATCTCATACAATAAAATATAGCATCATGCCTTGACCATATCACATCACAACATGCCCTGCAAAAACAAGTTAGACATCCTCTACTTTGTTGTTGCAAGTTTTACGTGGCTGCTACGGGCTGAGCAAGAACCTTTCTTACCTACGCATCAAAACCACAACCATAGTTTGTCAAGTTAGTGTTGTTTTAACCTTCTCAAGGACTGGGCGTAGCCACACTCGGTTCAACTAAAGTTGGAGAAACTGACACCCGCCAACCACCTGTGTGCAAAGCACGTCGATAGAACCAGTCTTGCGTAAGCATACGCATAATGTCAGTCCGGGCCGCTTCATCCAACAATACTGTCGAACCAAAGTATGACATGCTGGTAAGCAGTATGACTTATATCGCCCACAACTCAGTTGTGTTCTACTCGTGCATATAACATCTACGCATAAAACCAGGCTCAGATGCCACTGTTGGGGAACGTAGTAATTTCAAAAATTTCCTACGCACACACAGGATGATGGTGATGCATAGCAACGAGAGGGGAGAGTGTTGTCCACGTACCCTCGTAGACGGAAAGTAGATAGCACAACGCGGTTGATGTAGTCGTACGTCTTCACGATCCGACCGATCAAGTACCGAACATACGACACCTCCGAGTTCAGCACACGTTTAGCTCGATGACGTCCCTCGAACTCCGATCTAGCTGAGCTTTGAAGGAGAGTTCCGTCAACACGATGATGTGGTGACGATGATGATGTTCTACCAACGCAGGGCTTCGCCTAAGCACCGCTATGATATTATCGAGGTGGACTATTGTGGAGGGGGCACCGCACACGGCTAAGAGATACAAGGGATCAATTGTTGTGTCTAGAGGTGCCCCCTGCCCCCGTATATAAAGGAGCAAGGGGGAGAGGCGGCCTGCCAGGAGGAGGCGCGCCAGGGAGGAGTCCTACTCCCACCGGGAGTAGGACTCCCTCCTTTCCTAGTTGGAGTAGGAGAAGGGGGAAGGAGGAGGGAGAGAGGAAGGAAAGGGGGGGGGGGTGCCGCCCCCTCCTTGTCCAATTCAAACTAGAGGGGGAGGGGGCGAGCGGCCTGCCCTAGCCGCCCCTCCTCTTCTCCACTAAGGCCCATCTTGGCCCATTAAACCCCGAGGCGGTTCCGGTAACCCCTGGTACTCTAGTAAAATCTCGATTTCACCCGGAACACTTCCGATATCCAAACATAGGCTTCCAATATATCAATCTTTATGTCTCGACCATTTCGAGACTCCTCGTCATGTCCGTTATCACATCAGGGACTCCGAACTATCTTCGGTACATCAAAACACATAAACTCATAATATAACCATCATCAAACTTTAAGCGTGCGGACCCTACTGGTTCGATAACTATGTAGACATGACCGAGACACATCTCCGGGCAATAACCAATAGCGGAACCTGGATGCTCATATTGGCTCCTACATATTCTACGAAGATCTTTATCGGTCAAACCGCATAACAACATATGTTGTTCCCTTTGTCATCGGTATGTTACTTGCCCGAGATTCGATCGTCGGTATCCCAATACCTAGTTCAATCTCGTTACTGGCAAGTCTCTTTACTCATTCCGTAATACATCATCCACAACTAACTCATTAGTTGCATTTCTTGCAAGGCTTATAGTGATGTGCATTACCGAGTGGGCCCAGAGATACCTCTCCGACAATCGGAGTGACAAATCCTAATCTCGAAATACGCCAACCCAACAAGTACCTTCGAATACACCTGTAGAGCACCTTTATAATCACCCAGTTACGTTGTGACGTTTGGTAGCACACAAAGTGTTCCTCCGGTAAACGGGAGTTGCATAATCTCATAATCACAGGAACATGTATAAGTCATGAAGAAAGCAATAGCAGAATACTAAATGATCGAGTGCTAAGTTGACGGAATGGGTCAAGTCAATCACATCATTCTCCTAATGATGTGATCTCGTTAATCAAATGACAACTCATGTCAATGGCTAGGAAACATAACCATCTTTGATTAATGAGCTAGTCAAGTAGAGGCATACTAGTGACACTCTGTTTGTCTATGTATTCACACAAGTATTATGTTTCCGGTTAATACAATTCTAGGATGAATAATAAACATTTATCATGATATAAGGAAATAAATAATAACTTTATTATTGCCCCTGGGGCATATTTCCTTCACAAGATATTCCAATCCAACCACAAGAATCTTGATCTCTAGCCTTCCCCATGTTGCTTTCCACTCAAATCATCTTTCCACCAAATCCAGATCTGTGAGAGAGAGTTGAGTGTTGGGGAGACCATCATTTGAAGCACAAGAGCAAGGAGTTCATCATCAACACACCATCTATTACCTTTTGGAGAGTGGTGTCTCCTAGATTGGTTAGGTGTCACTTGGGAGCCTCGGTCAAGATTGTGGAGTTGAACCAAGGAGTTTGTACGGGCAATGAAATCGCCTACTTCGTGAAGATCTACCCTAGTGAGGAAAGTCCTTCGTGGGCGATGGCCATGGTGGGATAGACAAGGTTTCTTCTTCATGGACCCTTCGTGGGTGGAGCCCTCCGTGGACTCGCGCAGTCGTTACCCTTTGTGGGTTGAAGTCTCCATCAATGTGGATGTATGATAGCACCACCTATTGGAACCACGCCAAAAATCTACGTGTCTACATTGCATTGCTCCCTCCAAACTCCTCCCCTTTACCTTCATATGCAATGATGTACATTCCTCTGCTATACTCTTAGAATTGTGTAGGTTGATTACTTGACTTGTGATAAATTGCAAAAATCTGCCAAGTCTTAAAATTGGGAAAAGGCTAGATTTTTATTTGGTCAAGTAGTCTAATCACCCCCCTCTAGACATACTTTCGATCCTAAAAGAGGCCCGTCTACTACCTGAGTGAGGTGCTGTCGACCTCCAAGCAGAGCTACCCCCACTACCAGAAGATGTGCTACGGCGTGTACTTTGCCGCTAAGAAGCTCAAGCAGTACTTCCAGGAGCACTCCATCACGATCGTCTGCACTTCCCCACTTTCCGAGATCATAGGCAATGGAGATGCATCAGACCGGGTGGCGAAATGGGCCATCGAGCTAGCTCCCCACACCATCCTCTACCAGCCCCGCACCACCATCAAGTCCTGCTACCGCCAACTTCCTCGTCGCCGACCGGGCCAAGACTCAAAGATTGCCGCCAAATGTGATTCCACCCATTGGCGGATGCACTTCGACGGCTCAAAGATGCGCACCGGTTTGGGAGCTGGCATCGTCCTCGCCTCTTCCAAAGGCGACAAGCTCAAGTACACGCTGCAGATTCACTTTGCCGCCTCCAACAACATGGCCGAGTACGAGGCGCTCGTCCACGGGGTCCAACTGGCCAAGGAGATGGGCATCCGCCGAGTGTTGTGCTACGGCAACTCAGACTTGGTGGTCCAGCAGTCATCTAGCGACTGGGACGCCAAGGATGCAAACATGGCGAGCTACCACTTGCTCGTCTAGCAGATCACTGGGTACTTTGATGGGTGCGAGTTCCTTCACGTGCCACGGGCCGACAACGAGCAAGCTGATGCCTTGGCACGGATTGGCTCCACCCGGCAGGCAGTACCAGCCGACGTCTCCCTCCAGTGCCTGCGCAAGCCATCTATCAAGCCTTCACCGGAATCAGAGTCCATCTTCGTGCCAACTGACCCCGGAACAGCTGGATCATCGTAGCAATTTCCAAAGGTGGAAGTGATAAGTATGGAGTGTCGAACCCACAAGGAGCTAAATGTAAGATCAATATTCTCTCAAGCCCTATCTTCCACTGATACGACTATACATGCACCGAACGTTTGCTTCCAACTAGAAACGAGAAATAAAACTATGTTGTGGGTATGAAGAGGATAACTTTGCATGGTATTGGAGAGAAAAATATAAAAGTAGGTGATGTTATCATAAAGTTAAAATATATTACTAAATATTATAAATAGAGAGTGTGGAATAATGGTGGATCGATGTGCGGAATTGTCCTAGGCAATTGTTAACAAAACCAGTAATCACTGTTGCAGTTTCATATGAGGGAGAGGCATAAGCTAACATACTTTCTCTACTTGGATCATATGCACTTATGATTGGAGCTCTAGCAAGCATCCGCAACTACTAAAGATCATTAAGGTAAAACCCAACCATAACATTAAAGCATGGAGTCCTCTTTATTCCCATACGCAGCAACCCCCTTACTCGGGTTTGTGTTTCAATCACTCACCAACCCACTATAAGCGAATCATGAACGTATTGCAACACCCTACAGTGGGAATCCCTCACGCTTGCGCGTCACGGAGGGCACCATAGGACAACACCAAAATAAAACATACAACTCGTACCAATCTAGATCATCAATCAACCCAAAGACAAAGGATATCTACTCAAAACATCATAGGATGGCAACACATCATTGGATCATAATATGTGGCATAAAGCACCATGTTCAAGTAGGGATTACAGCGGGGTGCAGGAGAGTAGACCGCGTAAAAGAGATTAGGATGGTGATGATGATGGTGATGTTGATGAAGACGATCACCGCGGCGATGATTCCCCTCCGATGGCACTCCGGTGCCACCAAGAGAGAGGAGGAGAGGTTCTCCCCCTTGTGCTTCCTCCTCCATGGCCTCCCCCCTAGATGGGGAAAGGTTCTCCCTCTGGTCCTTGGCCTTCATGGCGATGATGGCCTCTCCGGGATACTGAGCCATGGCCACCGGTGATGATGGCCCCTCCGGTAGGGTGCCGGAGAGGGCCTAGATTGATTTCTTGTGGCTACAGAGGCTTCTGGCGGCGGAACTCCCGATCTAGGTTAATTTTCTGAGGTTTCTGTATTTATAGGAATTTTTGGCGTCAGTCTCACGTCAAGGAGGTGCCCGAGATGTCCATGAGGCAGGCCCACGCGCCGAGGGGGGTGGGCGCGCCCCCACCCTCGTGGGCAGCCCGGGACTCTTCTGGCCCAACTCCGATGCTCCGTGGTCTTCTTTTGGTCCATAAAAAGTCATGAAAAATTGGCACGTCAATTGGACTCCGTTTGGTATTCCTTTTCTGCAAAACTCAAAAACAAGGAGAAAACAGAAACTGGCACCGGGCTCTAGATTAAAAGCTTAGTCCCAAAAATCATATAAAATAGCATATAAATGCATATAAAACATCTAAGATGGATAATATAATAGCACGAATACTTCATAAATTATAGATACGTTGGAGATATATCAGTATCCCCAAGCTTAATTCCTGCTCGTTCTCGAGTACGTAAATGATAGAAGAAATAATTTATGAAGGGTGAATGCTAGCAAGTGCTTAAGTTTGATCAATGATAATTCCAATCACTTTTTCTAGCATCATTATATGTCATAACAGTAGCTCATCTCATAAAACTTTTCATGATCAAGTAACAAGCTATTCACATGTTAAAGTATGGATCATAAACTTTCTTGAAAACTAACAAACAATATTCTCAGCCACCAAACAATTGCAATTCATCTTATTTTCAGGAAGGGTCTATGTCAGACCTTTGATTCAGCAAACTCCACATACTCAACTATCATTTAATCTTTCACAATTGCTAACACTCACGTGATATTTATGGGTTCAAAGTTTTAATCGTATTACGAGAAAGATAGGGGCTTATAGATTCGCCTCCCAACCTTTTAACTAAAGGGTAATGTCAACAATAATAGTTCATGATGTCTTACATCCAATTGGATATATATATTCTGCACACCACTTCCGCACTGCATGCTGAACACAAGTGCACTTCATTCTTTGAACCAAGTGTGCTGCAGCACTCACACGAGTGAACTTCTCGTCGAAAAAAACTGCACGCGTTATTTTTTCGGTACTGTTTTCGCTCTAATTTTTTAACCATTTAGCGGAATGAGGCGTGTAATATACCGTTGAAAAGCTATGGATTAGGCGCAACTTCGACATGTTGAACACTTTCCGAGATTCCACACGGTTTAAGAGCAGTTTTGAAAATGGTGCGGCCCATGATGAGTGGCAGCGAGCGTTTTTTCGCGATTTCTTCTAAACCGCTCGTCGGAATGAAGCAAACGATACGCCATTGGATAGATATCGTCGAGGCGCATCTTTTTCAAATATAAATTTTTCTCTAATTCCTTACGGTTTAAGATCAATTTCAAATTTACTAAATCGTGGAATTCTGTTTTTCAAATTTTTTCAAATTTTCGGTACTGTTTTTGCTCCAGTTTTTGAACCGTTTGTCGAAACGAGGCGTGTGATACTCCGCTGGAAAGCTACGAACGAGGCGCAACTTTCACATGTTGAAATATTTGTGAAATTCCTTACGGTTTTAAGTTAATTTCGAAAATCGTGCGGCGGACGACGAGTGGCCGCGGCAGTTTTTGGCGAATTTTTTGCAAACCGCTGGTCGGAATGGTTGAAACGATACGCCGTTGGAAAGATATCGATGATACGCAACTCTTTCATGTAGAACACTCTCTCTAATTTTTTACGGTTTAAGAGGAATTTTGAATTTACCTAAATACGGACACTTTGTTTTTCGCGACACGGAAATCGACGTGGGTACTTCATCCGACTGAAAACCGCACTGCAATGGATGAAAAAATGCACTGCATCACACGGGTAAGAGAACTGCATGGTTTCTTTTATTCAAACGTGATTTTTTTAAGAACGAGAAAGTAGAGTGCACGTCACATCGGGTGTAAATGAACCACAACAGTACCAAAAAGTGAACCGCATTACTTTTTTTTCGCTTTCGTAACAATTTTTTTGCACTTACGAGATGAACAACATCATACGGCCGACCGCACTACTCCTGAATGAAAAATGCACTGCATCGGACGGGGAAGCGAGCTGCATAATTTCTTTTGTTGGACATAAATTTTTTTAGACGAGAAAGTGGACCGCACTTCATGTCGAGCGTAGGTGAACCGCAACACCATCGAAAAGTGAACCGCGGCACTACCTAAAGTGAGTCTCATGAGTTTTTGTTGTCTTTTTCGTTCTTATTATGTTTTACGCTCGTTGACCAGACGAGTGGACCGCAGGGACTGCGCGAGTGAGCTACATCTAATATAGAAGCGAGCTTATTTTGTGAGATGTTTTTGTTTTGTGTTTACCAAGTGGACAACAAAGGAGTTTTATAGCGAACCTCGTCAGAGAACAAAGTGAGCTTCAAAAGATGGACATCCATCTGATTGTTATACACAGCTATCAAAAGATGGACATCCATCTGATTATTATACACAGCTACACACGCATATAGAGTCTGCACTCTCCATCAGCCGTATCACGGTAATGAACTGCAGTGTTTTACAAAAAATTTGAGCAATGGGGCATCCAATAGAACTGCATCCCTCCATCTTTTCCTGCAAAAATGAGTAAAACGAACCTCAATAGAAAACCATAGCGGACTTCATTTGCACTCTTTTTTCTCTTCAGATATCACAGAAATCAGTGAAGTGCTTGAGAAACCTGCCGAACCTCATGGCACGCCGATCATCTTGCCGCAGTGGAGGCCAGCAGCACGCTGGACCGCGGGCACACTCATTTTACAAACATGCAGAACTCAAAATTTCACACGGATACCGCACGCTGCCCGCACGACGCGAGCAGAAACCAAGTCTCTGAACCCCGCACCTACACAGGGAGCTGCTTTTGTTATCGTGAAAACCAAAACCGTACTGCATCCACGATTTATGTGCACGAGCACGTCGCCGGCTATACAATCGAACTGCAGTGGAGTTTCTCCTCGCCGGGGATAGTCGTGGGGGAAGGAGACAAGGGGAGGAAGTGGTACAGAAGGGTAGGAGGCTTCTTGGCGGTGAATCTCTTGCCCCGCCATCACCGAGGGGTGTGGCCAGCATGACCCGCCAACCCCAGCACGACCGCGACGGGGCACCAGAGGTGGCAGGCACCGAAGATGGCGACCGGACTTGCCGGTCACGTCGAGCGGGAGAAGGCCGTCCGAGCCGCCCTTTTTCCTCCCCAAATGCGCCTCACTTCCCTATCCACCTGCGCCTGGACTGTGCAGATGGAGGGTGGGATACTCGGCCGCGAGATGGGCTCACGCCAGTGCAGAAAGGCAGGAGGCGCGACGGTGGATCTAGACATGGGGAGGGTGGATCCGGCCAAGGCCATGTGAGTTTGTTGGGGCCGACGGAGTGGGGAGCTCAGCCCTGGCGTTTGGCGGCGACTGGGCGAGGCTGGGCGTGGGGAGAGGCCAAGGGGGAGCCGCCGCGGCCTGGCTCCGGCGGCGGGGCGTCACGGGAGGGCGTCACACCCTGGATCCGGCACTGGGGCGTCGCACCCTGGATCCGGCACTGGGGCATCGCGGGGGTGGGTGGAGGGGGCGTGGCTTGGACCCCGTGCTGGCTCCTGCTTGGAGGTGGCCGAGGGAGGGGTGGCTGGCTGGCAAGGGGAGGAGGGACGCGGGAAAGGCGGGGGCGCAGGAGATCGCCGCTGGTTGCTGTGGTGGGCGAAGGGAGGGAGGTGGTGCGGTGGTGGGTGAGGGAGAGAGACAAAGATGGTGGGTGGGCTAGGCACGAGATGTGGGAGGAGTGGGGGTGGCCGAGTGGGTTTCGCCCCGGGTTGACCTTGGGTTCCAGGGTGTTAGCAGAATAACGAGATTGTTAGCAGAATAACGAGATTGTTAGCAGAATAAGACTCTTAAGGGTGTTATCATAATAGACCCACCATATATATATATATATATATATATATTCTAATCCCAGGATTAGAATAGTTATTTGGATCACAGCAACCCCTATATAGGGCCCGACAGGGCCCTCCCGAACCTCCCCGCTCCGTGCGTCTCCCGCACTCCGTCCCGCAACCGCCGCAACACGCCTCTCCGGACACCCCCGCTGTCGCGCCCACTACCCGAATCCTCCTGCCACCGTGACCTCTCCCCGGATCCCCCCGGCGGCCCTCCTCCCCCAACTCCGGTCCGACTTCTTCCCCCACCTCCAACTCCTCCCGCCGGAGATCCCTGTGCCTCATCCCCAACCCCGGCCCGGCATCTTCCCGGCCACCACGGACATCTCCACGTCCATCCCACCCTACCTACCGTGGACGGCACCTAGGATCCCGCTGGTTCTTCCCCACGCGCCGCCGGCCGCCGAGATCTCGCCGCTTTACCTGAGTAGATCGAGGGACGCCGGAATCCGGCCGCTCGTTCCCCAAGCGCCGCCCCTGCTGTCCGACGTGAGTTGTGGCCCAACCATCGCGTGCCGCTGCCTGCATCTCATTGTTGTTGCGCGCCACGGAGATCCCACCTGACACCTGCACCCTCCGCTTCCCTGAAACTAGTTTACAGGATGTGGGAGGAGGAGGTGGACGCATGAACACTAATGATGTAGCAGTTTGAGCTATGAAAAGGTGGCAGGTCGAGAGCTTACTCCTCCGCCTGCTGGGATGCTAGCCACTGGATCACAGAGCAATGGCCTCCCTGACCTGCGGCTTTCATCCACCACTGTGTGGGCTTGCTGCGGTCGCTGCTGTACACTGGTTCGGGAGGATCCCGACCTGCACTCATGCTCCGCCTCATCTTCTGACGACGCACAAGGTCTATGGCCAAAACAGGGCGAGCTGCTGCTGCCGTAGTACTACTAATGCGACTGAAATTCAGTAAAAACAGAGAGAGAAAGTTTAGAGATCCCTCTACTAAATATTAGCATGCAATACAAACTTAACTTCTATCAGACAACACCAAATGTGTCAGCCTGTCTAAGTGGCAAGTGGCTCCTTTGCTCACAGAATCTGAGGAGGCCTTCCTATTTATAAATTTAATAGTAATTAAATTTTCCTTTTGTAAAAGAAATAACACATTAGTTCGATGTCTACATAAAGAAATAAATTTTCCCTATTTCTAAAAAGTAAAATCAAGAAGGTCAAATTAAAATAACAGAGCAGTTTGATGCTCATTAAAAAATTGGAATTTTCTCGTTTCTAAAAAATAACCAAAAAAATTTGAAAGTTAGATTTTCCTCGTTTCTAAAAAGATAAGAGAGAAGGCCAACTCAAAATAACAGAGCAATCCAAAAAAAGTTTATGAAAAATGGATTAAAAAAACTAGAAAAATTGAAATAACCGAGAGGTCAAAAAAATATAGAAGTTCAAATCTGACAACCCTAGAAGTTCAATATCAAAAAACTGAGAAGGTGAAAAAACTAGAAGTTCAAATTTAAAATCCTTGAAAATTGTTTGCTTACGTAAAACCATATTTTTCTAAGAAGTTCAAAGTAAAAAAAGTTTGAAGGTAAAAAAACTTAGATGTTTTATCGTTATTAAATAATAAAATGAAGAAGTTCAAATAAAAAAGAAAAAACTAAAAAAAGTTTTAAAAGAATTTTCTCGTTTTTTAAACCAAAACACAGAGAAGTACAAATTGATAACTATCGGAAGTTCACGTATTACATGATGTGCATTTCGTATGAGAAAAAAGAATAAAAAAGGCAAAGTTTAAAATTTGTTGCTAGAAGTTCAAGTGCTCTTCCCTCGGAAGTTAAAAAATTCTTGTTATTAAAGAAAACTCAGATTTTCCTCCTTATTAAAGAATGAAACAAGAATTTCAAAAATTAAATAATAAGAAGTTCAACTTTTAATAATAGAGCGCTTCAAAATTTCGTAAAAAAATTTAATAAATAAACCAGGAAGTCCATATTAAAAATATGGAGAAATTCGATGATTATAGAAAACTTAGATTTTTCTCGTTATTAAAGAATGGAAACAAGAAGTTCAAAAATAAAATAACAAGAAGTTCAACTATGAAAAATAGAGCGCTTCAAAATTCATAAAAAAGGATTAAGAAAAATATATTAAAAATTCATAAAAAACTCAAGTATTTTCACGTAACCGAGAGAAGTTCAGGTTGATAACTGATAGATGTTCATGTACTACATGGTGTGCATTTTGTATTAAAAAATAATAAAAAAGCAAAGGCTAATTTTTTTTGTTATAAGTTCAAGTCCTTCGTCAGAGAAAAGTTAATTTTTTTATTGTGAGAGTGATTTGTACAAAAGCAATATCATTTGTGTAACATTGACGAATAAATGAGAAAATTAAAAACGAAAATACGTCACAGAAGTTCAGCGTGAAAACAGAACGAAGTTCAACTACTATAGTGAATGAATTTGAGATGAAAAACTTTTAAATCGTCACAGTATGAAAAAACGATCAACACGGGAAAGTTGCGTGTTCACAGCAGCTTTCCACTGGTATATCACTTGGTCAATTCCGGTGAGTGGATGGAGAGCTACAAGCAGTGGATGAAGAGCTACGAGCAAGAAAAGCACGTGAAAAAACAGAGTGAAGTTCAGGTACACGCACCGAGAAGTTCAGGTTCTTCACGCGGTGCATTTTCGAAGAATCTGTTTCGCGGTAGAAGCAGAACGAATGATCCCGCCATTTTTAGAACTACATGAAAACGGCTAGGAATCAGAGAAAACCATCAACATGAAGAAGTTTCGCATTTTCCGTAGCTTTTTAACGGTATATTATTTGCCCAATTCTAATAAAGTTTGTAGAAATTACGGCAAAAATACGTTTTTCGCTATTTTCGAAACTGACTTAAAACCGTAAAGAATTGGAAGAAGCAATACATACCAAAAATTTTCGCATTTGTTCAAGCTTTCCAACGCCATATTATTTGCTGCATTCGGACGCACGGTTAAAAAATTAGCTCGAAAATACGAACTCGATAGGACCTGGACCATTTTCTAAATTACTCTTAAACCATTTAAAATTAGAAAAAACATTCAAGATGATAAAGTAGCGCATTGCTATAAGATTTCCAACGCCATATCATATGCCTCCATTGGATTAGCCGTTTAGAAATGACATCGAAAAAACGAACTCAGCTGTTTGGTTTACGGAATTTTACGTTTTTTCAAATTACTCTTTAACCATTGTGAATTAGAAAAAACTTTCAACACGTGGAAGGAGCGGTTTTGCAGCATCTTTACAACGCCATATTATATGCCTCATTCTGTAAACGGTTTAGAAATGTGATCGAAATTACGTTTCACGTTTTTTGTGTGAAGAAAAAACGGTTTTCAAAACTGCTCTTAAACCGCTTACATTTTGCGAAAAATTTAAGTTGGGTCATGATACTCGTGTCCATAGCTTTCCAACGGTATATAGCAAGCCCTATTTTGGCAATGTTGCGGGAAGTTCAACCTAGCACAGGGGGAAGTTCAGGTCGAACAACTCAGGCAGTAAAATCGCAAAAAACGCGAGTTCTTCACGACCCGTGTGCAAAATCCGCCTATGAGCGAGATTCCTATCTAAAACGAGTATTTAGTTGCTAAAAATCATTTGAAGATTACACTTACATCACATGGAACACGACTAACCAGAAAAACTCGCGGTAGAAGGCACGGTTGCGAAGATAGCCCGAAGGTCGGGTTCGTACAGAGAGAAGTTCACGCGCGTTACTCAGGCAGTTCAGGTTGGGATCAGAATATTATTCTTCCAGTGATCAGAATAGTGTGTGTGTGTGTGTATATATATATATATATATATATATATATATATATATATATATCAGAATCTTTCCAACACAATGTGCTTGCCAAAGGATAAAATGTAAAAAGGAAAGGTGAAAATCACCATGACTCTTGCATAAGGTAGAAGATAAAAGTAAAAGATAGGCCCTTCGCAGAGGGAAGCAGAGGTTGTCATGTGCTTTTATGGTTGGATGCACAAAATCTTAATGCAAAAGAACTTCACTTTATATTGCCACTTGTGATATGGACCTTTATTATGCAGTCCGTCGCTTTAATTTCTTCCACATCACAAGATCGTATAAAGCTTATTTCCTCCACACTAATCAATCATACATATTTAGAGAGCAATTTTTATTGCTTGCACCGATGACAACTTACTTGAAGGATCTTACTCAATCCATAGGTAGGTATGGTGGACTCTCATGGCAAAACCGGGTTTAAGGGTACTTGGAAGCACAAGTAGTATCTCTACTTAGTGCAAAGAATTTGGCTAGCATGAGGGGAAGGCAAGCTCAACGTGTTGGGCGATCCATGACAATATACTTTATTTCAGATATAAGAAAACATAACCCATTACGTTGTCTTCCTTGTCCAACTTCAACCTTTTAGCATGTCATATTTTAATGAGTGCTCACAATTACAAAAGATGTCCAAGATAGTATATTTATATGTGAAATCCCTCTTCCTTCAAGTGACCAATTCTACGTTTGCTAACTTTTAATAAGTCATTACTCCCCATGTTATAAGCATATGAAACATATAAAAATTTAGGTTTATGACATTCAATTTATTCAACCATTTACTCATAGGATATACGTGAAGCACATGAGTAAATGACAAACTACTCCAAAAGATATGAGTGAAGAACACTGAGTAGTCAAATAATTAACTAGCCATGGGAGGATTCTTTTTCATTCAATATTTCAGATCCAATGATTTTATTCAAAAAGCAAGTAAAATTGAAAATACTCTCCAAGAAAAACACATATCATGTGACGAATAAAAATATAGCTCCGAGTAAGATATACCGATAGTTTTGAAGACGAAAGAGGGGATGCCTTCCAGGGCATCCCCAAGCTTAGGTACTTGAGTCTTCCTTGAATATTAACTTGGACTGCCTTGGGCATCCCAAAGCTTAGGGTCTTTCCCCTCCTTATTCTCCTCATATCGATATCTCACCCAAAGCTTGAAAACTTCAATCACACAAAACTTAACAAAACTTCGTGAGATAGGTTAGTATGATAAAGAGTAAACCATCCACTTTCGTACTGTCTAAGACAAGGTTCATAATTGTTCCCGCATAATGTATACTGTACCATATCATTTCTACAATTTATATTGAGAAATATAAGTCATAGAAATTAGAAAACAAGCAAACTATGCAATGAAAACAGAATCATTTAAAAAGAAATGCCTGTAATGATCTGAACATAAACCATACTTATGCTACTCCAAAAATTATGAAATAAATTGGTGGACGTTACTAATTTGTCTATTAATCTTCTTCAAAAATAATCAACTCAAAAGCACTCTTCTGTAGAAAATGACAGCTAATCTCGTGAGCGCAAAGTTTCTCTTTTTTACAGCAAGATCACATTAACTTTCACCCAAGTCTTCCCAAAGGACTTACATGGCACTTCATTGAAAAAAAAGCTATAAAACATGATTACTAGAGTAGATTAATCATGTATACACACAAAAACAGTAAGGGTAAATATTGGGTTTTCTCCCAACAAGCGCTTTTCTTTAATGCCTTTTAGCTAGGCATGATGATTTCAATGATGCTCACATAAAAGATAAGAATTGAAACATAAAGAGAGCATCATGAAGAATATGACTAGCACAATTGATTCTAACCAACTTCCTATGCCTAGGGATTTTGTGAGCACACAACTTATGGGAACAAGAATCAACTAGCATAGGAAGGCAAAACAAGTATAATTTCAAAACTTTAAGCACATAGAGAGGAAACTTGATATTTTTGCAACTCCTACAAGCATGTATTCCTCCCTCATAATAATTTTCAGTAGCATCATGGATAGCAGCTTTGTTCTCATACTCAATTGGAACCTCTTCCGAAATAGTGGAATCATTATTAGCTAAAGTTGACACTCTTCCAAATCCACTTCCATAAATATCGCACTAAGATTCCACACCCTCCAAAATAGTGGGATCACTAATTCCTAAAGTTGACACTCTTCCAAACCCACTTTAAATTATAGTATTATTCATACTCCAAAATATATAAGTGAAGTTCATAGAGCATTCTACAATTAATATAGACTAACCAATATCCAAGCTCAAATATGTAAGTGAAGCACACGAAGCATTCTATAAAACCATACTCAAAAGATTTAAGTGAAGCACAAAGAGCAATTCTATAAGATCATACTTAAAAGATATAAGTGAAGCACATAAAGTATTCTACAAATCAATGAAGGGCCATCTCATGCTATCATGGTTCTTAAAGGAAAAACAAAAACACAAAGGACACAAATCATGTGAACAAAACAAAAACCAAGGTATACCGATAATTGTTGAAGAAGAAAGATGGGATGCCAACCGGGGCATCCCCAAGTTTATATGCTTGAGTATCCTTTGAAATATTTACTTGAGGTGACTTGGGCATCCCCAATCTTGAACTCTTGCCTCTCTTTATTCTTCTCATATTGATAGTTCCTCGATCTTCGAACACTTCATCCACACAAAACTTTAACAAAAACTTTGTGCAATCCGTTAGTGTAATAAAGCAAATCACTACCTTTAGGTACTGTAATGAACTCATTCTTTATTTATATTGGTGTTAAACCTACTGTATTCCAACTTCTCTATGGTTCATACCCCCCGATACTAGCCATAGATTCATCGAAATAAGGAAACAACACACGCAAAACAGAATCTGTTAAAAACAGAACAGTCTGTAGTAATCTGGAAGTTTGGTAAACTTCTGTAACTCCTAAAATTATGAAATAAATTTGACAATTTGGAAATTTTGTACAGAAGTATTTGCAAAAAGTTTCAGACCCATTTTACCTTCCAGTAAAAAATGTAAATTCATGCACTACATCCAAAGTTTCTGTTTTTGTTCTGCACATAGTAAACAAGCAATCTAATCAACCCAAAACCAAAGCTTGGCACATTATTTTTATAATACAATGGATATATACAAGGAGATAATTATTTACAGAGAAAATTCCATGAAAAATTCTACATTGTTTCCGTGAGCATGAACACAAGTGCTCAAGGTCGACCCTCACTTCTTGAATGCATAACTTTCCAATCACTTCTCTTTTTGAAAAACTTTTTAGGCATGAGAGGCAAGTAATAATTTTGTGTATTTTCATTATTTTAATTTTTTTGTATGTTTCACCCACAACTAAACAGAAACAAAAATGAAAAAACAAAATCTACTTAGTGAAGAAAGCAAACAAGCACACACGAGAATATCAACCCCACGCTATTGCTCCCCGGCAATGGCGCCAGAAAAGAGCTTGATAATCCCCAAGTGCAGGGAATCATCGTAGCAATTTCCAAAGGTGGAAGTGATAAGTATGGAGTGTCGAACCCACAAGGAGCTAAAGGTAAGATCAATATTCTCTCAAGCCCTATACGCCAATCGACACGACTCTCACGTGCAATCAACGTTTGCTTCCAACTAGAAACGAGAAATAAAACTATGTTGTGGGTATGAAGAGGATAACTTTGCATGGTATCGGAGAGAGAAAATATAAAAGTAGGTCCTGTTATCATAAAGTTAAAATATATTACTAAATATTATAAATAGCGAGTGTGGAATAATGGTGGATCGGTGTGCGGAATTGTCCTAGGCAATTGTTAACAAAACCGGTAATCACTATTGCAGTTCCATATGAGGGAGAGGCATAAGCTAACATACATTCTCTACTTGGATCATATGCACTTATGATTGGAACTCTAGCAAGCATCCGCAACTACTAAAGATCATTAAGGTAAAACCCAACAATAGCATTAAAGCATCAAGTCCTCTTTATTCCCATACGCAACAACCCCCTTACTCGGGTTTGTGTTTCACCACTCACCAACCCACTATAAGCGAATCAAGAACGTATTGCAACACCCTGCAGCGGGAATCCTCACGCTTGCACGACACGGAGGGCACCATAGGACAGCACCAAAATAAAACATACAACTCGTACCAATCTAGATCATCAATCAACCCAAAGACAAAGGATATCTACTCAAAACATCATAGGATGGCAACACATCATTGGATCATAATATGTGGTATAAAGCACCATGTTCAAGTAGGGATTACAGCGGGGCGCGGGAGAGTGGACCGCGTAAAAGAGATTAGGATGGTGATGATGATGGTGATGTTGATGAAGACGATCACCGCAGCGATGATTCCCCTCCCGATGGCACTCCGGTGCCACCAAGAGAGAGGAGGAGAGGTTCTCCCCCTTGTGCTTCCTCCTCCATGGCCTCCCCCTAGATGGGGAAAGGTTCTCCCTCTGGTCCTTGGCCTTCATGGCGATGATGGCCTCTCTGGGATACTCCTCCATGGCCATCGGTGATGATGGCCCCCTTCGGCAGGGTGCCAGAGAGGGCCTAGATTGATTTCTCGTGGCTACAGAGGCTTGCGGCGGCGGAACTCCCGATCTAGGTTAATTTTCCGAGGTTTCTATATTTATAGGAATTTTGGCGTCAGTCTCACGTCAAGGAGGTGCCCGAGCTGTCCACGAGGCGTGCCCACGCGCCTGGGGTGGGCGCCCCCACCCTCGTGGGCAGCCCGGGACTCTTCTGGCCCAACTCCGATGCTCCGTGGTCTTCTTTTGGTCCATAAAAAATCATCAAAAATTGGCACGTCAATTGGACTCCGTTTGGTATTCCTTTCCTGCAGAACTCACAAACAAGGAGAAAACAGAAACTGGCACTGGGCTCCAGGTTAATAGGTTAGTCCCAAAAATCATATAAAATAGCATATAAATGCATATGAAACATCTAAGATGGATAATATAATAGCATGAATACTTCATAAATTATAGATACGTTGGAGACGTATCAAGCACTCGCACCCCGGCCCGGGGACTTCAGAACCCGGCCCGGGGGCTGCAGCAATCGGCCGAGGGACTTCGGCAGGTGGTTCGGGGACTGCAGCACTTGCACCCGGCCTGGGGAATTCAACGACGCAGCAAGTAGCGGACGGTTTTGGCCCGCCGCCTCCCAACCCAACCGCCCTGCTACGAGTTGCCGTGATGACAGTGGTAGAGGCACCATCTTGGGCGCAGGCCATCCTCAACTTCCTGGTGAGCAGAGAGCTACCAACCAGCAAAATTCTAGCCCAGCAGGTGCAATGTCGGGTAGCAGCATACACAATAGTAAACAGAGAGCTTGACTGGCGTAGCGTGACTCGCGTCTTCCAGCTCTGCGTAGAGCCGGAGAAGGGCAGGGCAATCCTCAGAGATATTCACCAAGGCGAATGCGGCCACCACACGGCCTCCAGATCCCTTGTCGCCAAAGCTTTCCGCCATGAATTCTTCTGGCCGACTGGTTTGGACACCGCCAAGGAATTGGTCAAGAAGTGCAAGGGGTGCCAACGCTTCGGCTCCAAGCAACACCTGCCGGCTTCTGCGCTCAAGACCATCCCCCTCACTTGGCCGTTTGCCATCTGCGGGCTGGACATGGTGGTCCCATTCAAAACAGCACGCGGCGGCATGACCCATCTGCTAGTCATCGTGGACAAATTCACCAAGTGGATTGAAGCGAAGCTAATCAAGAAGCTGAACGGTCCGACTGCTGTGACCTTCATCGTTGATATCACAGTCCGGTATGGCGTACCACACAGCATCATCACCGAAAATGGCACCAACTTGGCCAAAGGCGCCTTAGCCCATTTCTGTGCAACACAGGGCATCCGACTGGACTTAGCGTCCGTTGCCCATCTACAGTCAAATGGCAAGGTCGAGCGAGCAAACGACCTCATCCTGTCTGTCATCAAGCCCCGGCTGCTGGATCGAAGAGCTGCCGGCCATCCTTTGGAGTTTCTGGACTACGCCGAACAAAGCAACCGGCTTCACCCCCTCACCCCCTTCTTCCTCGTGTACGGGGCCGAGGCCATCATGCCGACTGACATCGAGTTTGACTCGCCTCGCGTCACCATGTACATAGAGGCGAAGGCGAAGGAGGCGCGAGAAGACGGCGTCGACCTGCTGGAGGAGGCCCGGCTGCTGGCACTCAGCCGGTCCGCCATCTACCAGCAGGGCCTGCACTGCTACGACAGCCGGAAGGTCAAGCCACGATCCTTCCGCGAGGAGGACCTTGTGCTCCGGCTGATCCAGCGAATAGCCGGCCAGCACAAGCTCTCGGCCCCTTGGGAGGGGCCTTTCATCATCAGCAAAGCCCTGGGCATTGACTACTACTACCTCATCGACACGCAGAAGCCCAGGGCACGCAAGAGGGACAATTCCGGCAAGGAAACAGAGCGCCCATGGAACGGGAATCTTCTTCATCGATTTTATAGTTGATGCACTGTATGTACCATGCTACCTTTTGTATTATGCAAAGACAACGGGTCTTTCGAGGAGCACTCGGGGCTACCCTTTTTATCTATATGATAAGATTATGGCTGTGAATGCATTATTTCACTCCTTCGCCCGGCACCGGGTCCGGTTAGTCGGCCCGGGGGCTCCCCGCCTTGTCCTATGTTGATACCACCTGCAGTCGGACAAGTAGTGTGCCGACATCTAAGCCCTCTCGCGCCTTAAGCCACAGCTCGCAAAGCGACTGTCCGGCTGGCAAGAGCTAAAGGCAGGAAATGATGTCCACACAAAAAATGATTAAGGAAAAATACCAGCATAGGCCAAGCCGGGTCTCACCTCACCCGTCCGGCTGCTGAGCAGTCGGCCGGCCGGATTCTCACTTGACTAGCTACATTTTGGACGGCCGAAGTACTTGTCTATCCTAAATGGCCAAGTCCCTGACCTAGCCACAGACCGCAGAGCGGCTGTCCGGCTGGCAGCACGGCAGCCAAAGGAAGGCGACAAAGGAAAAAGCCAAAAAGAACATAAAGCAAAACCAAGCCAGAACCCGACAAAAGCGCAAGCATGTGTGAGAATAAAGTTATTTACATATCAAAAGGCCCATTGCCAGTATTCAACAGAGTTTGAATTACATCCCCAGCGGGTGGATCTGCGCAAATTTAATTTGTTCATTTAAGTACAAGACAGGAAAAGCACGGAAGATAAATGGCCGCCTAGGACAGGAGTGCCGCATGCGGAGTGGACAGGAAGACAGAGGCAGAGGCGCTGGCTGGTGGGGCATCCGACTGGTGGGTCTCGGCCTGGTCAGCACCAGCGGCAGTCGGCACAATCTCCCGTGGCTCGCTGGTTGAGGCCTGATCAGGCTGAGGCTGGCTGCTTGCTCCATTGTCCGGTGCGATGTCTTTTCCTTCCTTGTCCTCGTCCTCCTCGCCCTCATCGCTAGAGGCGATATCCTCTGCCGAGTCCTCCCCCTCCTCCGGGTTCAGCCCAAACCAGTTGGGTGGCACCTCAGCACCGTTGTCGTCCAGCTCTGGGATGAAGACGACGCGGTGTCGGCGTGCTCGAAGATTGCCACAGCACGATAGGTGAGCTCACGGTGCACCGCCTCCAACTCTGGTCTGGCCTGCTGCCGGAAGGTGGCCAACTGCGCCAGCCTCAGATCCGGGTACCAAGCCTTGGCGAATTCCAGCGCAGTCCGGGTGCCTGCTCGAGCCGCGTTGCCCTTCCACGCCTCGAACCACCCGACTGCTACCTCCAGCCAGTCGGTAGTCCGACTGGGGGTGCTGGTGACCTGAGCGTCCAGCCAGAGTGCGGCCAACATCTGTGACCCGGCGCGCTGCAGGCAGCAAAGTAGGCGGTGAGCTGGCACCAAGCACGTCTTGACGGCCAGAAGCTGCTCGCCAAGGTTATGAGGCGCGTTCGGCGGAATGTCTATGTCCACCCTCCTCCGCTGATCGCGCCGTGCCTCGATGGCCTGGCTGACGGCAACGGACTGACTGGGTAGAAATTCTGCACAAGAAGAGGATCAAGGAATTAGAAGCTTGAAGCCGGCTCTTATGACAGTCGGCGACTGTGTGACAAAAGAGGAAATGGCTTACCATCGATCATGTCCTCAATCTCTCCGTAGCCATCCGACAGGAATTTCTCCCTCTCGGCCCAGTCTGAGCGCCGAGTCTCGTACTCGGCCTTGAGGAGAGCTTCACTGTCCTTCAGCTTTTGGACCTCCGTCCGGTGCTTCTCCGCCTAGTCCGCCAGCTCCTTCGCTAGTCGGTCGCGCTCCTGGGCGGCCTGGATGCGCTCCTGCTCCTTGGTGTGGAGCTCGGACTCGACCTCGCCCAGGCGTTTCTGCAGATCAGTGGCGGCCTCTGCCAAGACAAGAAAGAGAAGATGTTAGCATCAACCAAAAGCAAGTAGTTGCCAGAAGATCTGGCCCGACTGCTCAGCAGTCGGCCCGAATCTCGGGTCCACCGTAACGGAACACCGTTAAGCTATCGGGTCCGGTTTTGGATCCGATAACCCGTTAACAGCCCCGACCAATGGGGATTTTCCACGTGTAAAATCATCATTGGCTGGAGGAAACATGTGTCGGCTCACTGTTGGGACAGATGTCATCCACTCATTGGACCCAAAGCGCCTATGATACGTCGACACGTGGCACGGCCCAACAGAGGCCCTTTCCTATGAAAAGTCCGGCCCGTTTGACTTGGTCAAAAGGTGGCGGGCCGGCCTACGGCAAGCCTGTTAATGGCATGTTCACATATAGCCCATTTATAGCCCGCTAACCCAGGGCCCGTTTACGGCCTATCCGATTTAGGACCAGTAGCGTCATCTATGCCATCCAATATAATTCCAGCCTGTTTTAACTTCCGGCCCATGTATGGCCCATGACGTCTTTTGGCCGATATGAGGCCCTTAGTAACCCTCGTCCCATTAACGGCCCGTGGTAAAACTGGCCCGTAATGAACAGTGTATCACTTTATACCCATTAACGGCCCATTATTCCGTAATGCTTTCCAGCCCATGTTATCTTTCGGCCTTCTCAGGGCCCATTTATTCTTGGGCTCATTTCCAGCATTCGTTTACTTTTGGCCCGTTACTGTCATTTTCTGCTTGTGGGCCAAATACAGCCCGTGGTTACAGTCGGCCCGTTAATATGTTGGGCCGTTTTCATAGCGTCATCAAATAATGCCGATTAACGACGGCGTGTTATGGTCGGCCTCTAAATGGACGATTTCAACTCTAGCACATTTACGGCCATAATGTGGTCTGTTATTGGCCCATCTTTGGCCAACCGATCATACGGCCCGTAGAAGGCCCATTGATGATCCGGCCTGTAGAAGGCCCATTGGTGATACGGCCCGTAGAAGGCCCATTGTGTCTATGGCCCGTATAAGGCCCATTGTTTCTACGCCCCATAGAAGGCCCATTGTTTCTACGACCCTTAGAAGGCCCATTGTTTCTATGGCCCGTCGGAGGCCCATGTTAACTACAGTAAATATGTAGCACATGGTTAATGTGCCCTAGTTTTAAAAAATAGGTTATTGCGGCCACTAGCAAACCGCGGAAAAAGAACTGCACTGACTACAAGAAAACAAATAAACAAGACAATAAGGAAATAAATAGGCAAGCAACTTACGCTAGGCTATCATGGCTATTACACATATTATATCCACTGGCATCAAAGTTCGCCACCAGTGCAAATATAGGGAACAAAGCAGCATATAAACGCTGCAGCAAAACAAGTCCAAAACTGGAACCACTTCAGAAGAGCTCAAGAAACAATATCCTGGGTACCCATAATGTTGGCAAGATGCTTAGCAAGCTTATTAACTTTCTCTTGTTTGGCGCCTAAATCCTCCAGCACTTGTTGTTGCACTAGAAAGTATGCATCTAAATTCTGCAAGGACTTCCTCGGTCCTTCGGCTTCCTGTCGCATAACATCTGATCGATGTCTTTCAACTTGAAGTTGAGACTCAAGAAGCTGAACTGATTCAGGCAGCAAGTTCGAAGAGCTGGTGCCAGCAGTAGTAGCCAGTAACTCGAACACTACATCAAGACAGGACTTTGGGGTTGTCTCAGTGTCTTCAATATAGTTTTTATCAGCTTTCTTGGAGAACAACAGGGATGTCTCACTATCTTGAACCTTATTTGCATTACTTCCTTTACCATTGCATAACGGGGTACTCTTCTCCAATATTTTATCCTCGTTCTAAAAGAGAAACAAACAAACACATCACAGGTTTACAATGTAGTATATGAAACTCATTTTGGTAAACCAGTTCAGTAGTAAGGTGGACAGGATAATAGCATGAAACAAACATATATCTATGTAGTATCGTCACTATATGGTCTATATCATTCTAGTTTATGTTGCCAAATCAAGATAGATACGATTCAATCATATCTATTTAAGACAAAGCAGCATAGACAGAATATAAGTGTGGGAAACTACACAGCAATAACAACACTTGTAATGTGCATGGCATGAGAACATAACTGTTTATTCAATTGAAACTGAAATCAACATAGAGCAAGTTACAACAGCAAACACGTTAAAGAAACAGGTTTAAAACATACATGTTGCGCCATTGGAGTTTCAATTGCATCCTTCAAATTTGAAATTAGTTGGTATGAGTAAATACTGATGATGCAAGAGCAAAGTAGTATGAACCATAGCTACGGAACCTGACCTAAGAACAATTCTTCTTCTGCTTTAAGCGTTGACTTGGGGTTTGGAGTGGTGGTCCTCGTGCTTTGGGCACTGCAGTTGCCTTACTAACTGATCATGTTTGGGTGATCTGTGGTGGAGATGGTGATGTGTCAACGGGAACCGGGTTACTATCTGCTGGGGTTGGGGTTAGAAGGGGTGTAGCTGGTTCTCCGTCCAACCGGGTAGGGGTACAATCTGCGTGAGTCTGGGTTATGTGTGGTGGGGCTGGTTCTTGGGCAAGTACAACCGTGGTTCTATCTCCATCGACAGGTAGCACGATCTTTTCTGAAGACCGTGTTTTTACTCCCACAGATACTGCCATCGCCCCCTCGAATTGAAATGGCTGATAAACAAGAAAAGTAATTGAATGTACAGACATTGTAAGATAGACAGGTGCAATGGATAGTAGGGAAGAAAACAGGGAATGAAATAATTCACATTTATGTTGTCTAACCAAACATAATAGCAGGACATAATTTCAAATATATGATGGCTAATTAAACATGATACCATGACACAATTTCACATGTATGATGGCTAACTAAACAGGATAGAATGACATACTTCAAAATATGATGACTATGTAAATAGGATGACATGATATAACTATACAATGTGTCTATTAAAGTGGTTGGCATGCTATAAATCACAAACATGCCGTTGATGGAAACATGATGGCATGATATAATTCACGGATAGAATGACATAATTCAAAATATGACGACTATGTAAACTGGATGAGATGATATAACTATATTATGTCTTTAGAAAATGGGTTGGCATGCCATAATTCAGATACATGCTGTCTATGTAAACATCATGGCATGATATAATTCAAATATATGATTTATATACTAAGGAAGTGAGCAGAGGGCAATCGCATATATGATGTGCCAACTAAGGAGATGGCATTCAATATCGTGTATATGATGTAAAAACTAAGCATTGCAATACAACATATGCACGATATGAGTAATATAACCCTGCCAAGTTTGAGCATACACCTAAGTGGGATAATAGGGCTGGTCATCTGCCTCTCAATCCTCCTCTGAAGAGCTATCTCAGAATCAGCAACATATCTCGCTTCAAAGAGTAGCATTGTCTTCTCAAGACCTTGTTTTCACTCCATTTCTCCATCACCAATTCAAATGGCTGATGCACAGGAAGAGCAGTTGAATATACAAACATTGTCGACAAAAGCAATGAGAAATACAAAAAAAGGACGGCATGATATAATTCACATATATGACGCTTGGCTAAATAGCATGGCATTGCATTATTCACATATATAATGCCTTGCAACAAGATAGCATTGCATAATTCACATATATAATGTCTTGCAACAAGATGGCATTGCATAATTCACATATATGGTAATTAGACACTAAACAGGTGGCATTCACACAAATCATGTCTAAACTAAGCAAATGACATAGCAATGCAAGATACCATACACATGATATGAGCAACATAACCCTGCCAAGTTAGAGCATGCACCTCGGGGGGGGGGGGGGAATAGGACTGGTCATCTGTCTCTGAATCCTGCTCTTAGGAGCTATCTGTTACCAACAAGACATGCGCTTCGTCAAATAGCATTGTCTGCTCTGAAGACCTTGTTTCCACTCCAGATTTTTCCATGACCGTGCCGAATGGCTGATGCACATGAAGAGTAATTGAATGTACTAAAATTGTTGACAAATTTAACACGTAATAAAAATGATGTCATGATATAATTCACATATAAGATGACTGGCTAACCAGGGTGGCATTGCAAAATTCACATATATGATGCCTGGCTAAACAAGATGGCATTGCATGATTAACATATACGATAAAGAAACTAAACAGATGGCATTGACACAAAGCATGTCTAAACTAAGCAGATGACATATTTGATGTATACAGTAAGCAATGCAAGGCACCATATGCATGATTTTACCAACATCAGGATGCCAAGTTAGAGCGAAGACCCCATGGGGTAAATAGGAGTGGTCTTCGCTTACGAATCCCCCTTAGAATAGTTATCTTCCTCTTGATTACGATCCGAAATGGGTGGAGGGGGGCTGCCTTTGCACCCACCATGGAGCGACGTCTGCATGAAATTTTATTGCCATGAAAGGCTCGTCTCTTTTGGTCTATATGTTCAGTTCCATTGTGTACAATAACTGACATGCATAGGAATAAAACATAGTGAGATTATGTAAGGAGTGCATGCACAAATCCAGAGTGAAGGTAGCAAACTGTGGATAGACCCAAAACCAATGATAGCAAATGATAATAGCTTTAGTTAAAAAATACGGATAATGGCTCCTTTAATGTTTGTTTGCACCCAACATGAAACTCATAGTAGACACCGAGATTAACCAGATAGTAGACAGATAGTACTGATTGCTGCCCCAATATGTACCCCGCAACCATTTAAAAACTCAAGTTTCAGCATAAGTTTGGACCTGAGTCGGAGCCTAATAGGTGAACACGATGATAAAGTAGCATGTCATCATATTGAGCGATGCATAACGTAAGCAGCCACGGAAGAGTGCGACCTCTCTTGCGGACCCGTGTAGTCCTCAAGGTCATCTGCTCAGTTGATGATGGTAATGCAGTTGTCGTGGCTGCCGGTGGCGAGGAAGAAGATCTGAGGCGGCGAAAGATAGTCTGGAGAGCGGATCCCTGCTGTGGTGAACCCTTCCGTCGTTGGAGCAGGTGAGCTGGAGTGAAACACAGCACCACAGGAGCAGGACAAACCACACAAGGTTTTCTTTGCCACATATCTGTAACAAAAGTAATTGTGTAAGGGCTTGTTTGAATTTGAGGATTCTAACAATGCAGGAATAGGAAATAGATAGGAATATGATAGGAATGCACGTGCAAAACAGAGAATTTAGAAACAGATGATTTCTGCCAATCTGGGTGTTTGGTTCACAAGAATTGGAAGATCACATGATGCAAAGAAGCATGGTGAGATTAAGTCAAACCACAAGAAGTGTACAACCTCTTTGGAGAAGCCATGTCGATCTCAGCGTGATTGGGTTGGCCGGTGAGGATGTTCCGGCTGACTTGGTTGTCGGAGGAGGGGAAGAAGATCTTAGGCATCTGGAGATGGAGCCCGAGGTACTGCTGCGCTGCGATGGAGGGTTTCGTCGTTGGAGCAGCTCCGGTGAGTTGTACGACGCCGAGGCTGAAGCAGGACAAGAGAGACAACATGAACTTGAGTGGAATTCTAATAGTATCTCCAATAGATGACGTAAAATACATAACCACAAAGTGCTAGATGTATACATCAGCCGCTCATCTCTGAACTTAACTGTCGAAACTGAATTTAACTGTCAAAACTGAACTTAACTGTCAAAACTGAATTTTGCTATCGAAACAGAATTTTACTGTCGAAACTGAACGCACTAGAGGTGAGGCTACACGTCAGTCGACTGAATTTTTCATCTCTTGTCAGTTGATTTTGCAGCCGTTGGATACGAAATCAAGGGCCTGTAGTTCATCTTCAACCTCCACCCCCCTGAGCCGCCAGCCACCACCGGCCAAACAGCCGCCTTCGCCACCATGCCGGTGGTGCGCCCGCTCCCGCCCCGAAAACACTCCCCACCGCCGAACTGCCGCTGCCCCGGCCATCCCTCTAGCCCCCCCCATGCCGAGCTTTTTCTCCGGCGATCCCCACGCCGCCGCCCTACCACCGCCGGCGACCACCGGCCCCACCCTGAACCCTAAGATAGATAGTGGGGTACCTCTCGTGAAGCTCCCTCCCTGTGGCTGGTTCTTCCTTAACTCCGCGAGGCCCCCACTTCGAAAATCGACTGAACCAAAAGTCGATTCAGTCGATTGAAGTGTAGCTAAATCGGAGCAGCATCGCAAGCAAGAGCAAGAGTGAGAGCAGCAGCGCGAGCAAGAGCAGACCAGGCAGGGGATCGAGAGCAAGAGCAGAGCAGCAGCGCGAGCGAGAGCTAAAGCAGCGGCAGCTCCTACTGATGTTGACGTCACCGCCAAGGGAGCGACGCTGGCCGGCAACGCCGCCGTGGATGGAGCCGTGCTGTGTCGGCTCGGGACGATGATTCTCTTCCGGATCAGTGTACAACCTCTTTGGTGCGCCGATTAGGCCGCAACTTCATCCGAGGAAACGGTGATGATGATGCTCTTTCGGTGGTGCAGGTGAAGACGGCGGTGTGGGAATGGAGGTGGCGCGAAAGACGAGGGGAACGTTGGGGCAGCTCCTTAGAGGTGGAGGACGGGGTGGCTGAACCGACGGGACGACCAGATCGACGATGGATCCTCATTCGTTACGGTGGATGAGGGACGTCGAGGTGTTGCTGTGGACGATGTCATCGGGGAAGAGGCTCCGATTGGGTGGCGGACGGAGGAGGGTGTGGGGCTTCGCGGGTTTTCCTGGCCTCGGTGTATGAATGGGTGGGTGGATGTGATGGGAGTGGGGAACCATGGCTTAGGGACGCGCTGGTCCGAAATGTGGGGTAAGTTATGAAAGTACCCCCACTGATTTGAGGCGGTTCTTTCGGTTCAGGGGTATCACGGGCATTTCGCGTGTCGGGATTTCACAGGAGGTGGGAGTTTTCGCGCACGTTGTAATTTTGGAATAGCAAGGCACGGGTTGAGATGGAGGGAGTTGTCGAGCGAGCGAGACAAAGATATATCTTAAATATTTCGGGCTAACAAGGCGCGGGTTGAAATTTCCGGACAAGCCTAACGTGTACTGTACCAAATCAATTCGCACTACAAATGTCATTCAAAAATTTGAATTCATGTTATGTTCAATTAAAATATTTTGCTACGTGCATAATGCATGCAACCTATTACTCAAATGAACGTTTTGGTGCATTCCAAACGTATATACTACCGCTTAGATATGAACTAAATTTGAATTCGTTTCTCTATTTGAATAAGATCTACAATAATGATTGTTGTGAAGTCAAAGCATTTGAATTCATTTCTCAGTTTTAGTAAGATCTACAATCGTCATTATTGTCAAGTTAAACCATCGTTTGTGTATTATCTTCACAGCACACCATGTGATTAGTCTCAAGTTACATTTGAACTATATGTATTATATGAACTCGAACTCGATTTTTTTGAATCCACTTTATGTTGATTTCAAATCGTAGTACATTTCAAGCTCTAGCTAGATCTTCACAAACTAAACCATGTCTCATCTATACCTACCTACTAATAAAAGAAATAGGTATTCTTAGTCCGTCATGCTATTTTATAGAAAACCCTGATGTTTCTGACATTAAACCCACAGTAAATATTAAATGTTTTTTTTAAATACTCATATATTCCAAACCGTAACTCCAAATTTAACATGTTTTACATGAAATTTGATTAAAAAATATATAGAATCTGAATATGATGTTATTTTACCTGTTAACTGTTTATAAAATACTATATAGGGTGTAATCTTAATCAACAGTGCATTAGCCGTCTTTCTTTCATATTGGTACTAATTCGGATTGTGGATGAACATCTCAGCAAAATTAGGATTGGAGACGAAATTGAAGATCACTTGCCCGTTTCGTTGTACGTATTAAATCTACGTGCAAGCCGTGTTTAAATAGAAGACATGTGGAATCTTGAACTTGCGCTTTTGTAGGCAAAGACCATCTTTGTTTCGGCCGTAGCTACAAATACTCAGATTATAGACCATTTTTTAAAATTAAAAGCATGTGGTATTTTTTTTCTCCCGTTGCAACGTACGGGCCCTTTTGCTAGTATGTATAATGTGTTTAGAACATTATGTATGGTGCCCCGCCCCCTACGCCTACAAGTATTTAGATGTGAGTTGCAAACACCACATATTACCACAGATTCAAATAAAATGTGAGAATGTTTGAAATATAGTATTGTTTAGATTGTTCGATGTTTAGTTGTAAGCTAGAAATGCCACACATTATCACAAATTCAAATAAAATGTGAGATTATTCAATGTATAGTATGGTTTAGATTGTTCGACATTTAGGTGTGAGTTGCAAATGCCATGCATTATCACATTATGGTATAACATGTGCAAAACCACAACACGCCAGATCACCGCTATATTCATGCATGCATATGTTTAAAACACTATGATCTCCTATTCAAATATATGAATCCACTTTCATATCAAATTATGATCTTTGTTAGTCTCTTACACCCACACAATCCTCTAACCTTTGTAGCTACGACTAATTTTCTCTCGTGCATGCACACGCCCTCCTCGCCCTCCCCCTCCCTCAGCATTCTATCCATCGTGCACATTCATTTTTTTCTTTAGGTCATTCTCCCACAGTCTCCACAACTCCTTTCCGACACACACCGATCGATAAACCTCTCCAGCGATCTCTGCCTACAACATACACACGCACCTTCAATCTCCTCGTGTCTCTCATACGGTCCCCCACACGTGTAAACTCTCGCCCCCTCTTTACATCAATCTCACAACCGCACACTCCTCTCCCTATCTAGCTAGTAGCTGGGCCTCTCGCACCACCTCCTAGCTCCATTCTCTCTGTCTATCTGTCTCGTCGGGCCTTATTTGCCTCTAACAAATGGACGTACACCGGCCGATCTCCCGCTATACATATAGCTAGCTAGGTCCTTATAACTCATTTTCCCCACGCGTCGATCGATCTACCTAATTAGTTATGTCTCTCACTTCCTCCGACAAACAACAATTGATCTACCAATCTAGGTAGGTTTGCTTACCAAACACATGGTTCCCCTTCATCATCCATGGATGTGTCCCCATAGATCTATCACGCACAGGCACACACAGAAACACATCCCCACTCTTATTGATAATATTGCAGTTCCACCCTCAGTTTGTCTAGTAGGCCTCTCCCACCATCTTCGAGAAGCAACTCCATCACCCATCCAACACTCTACCCCTCTCCCTCCCTCTTTCTCTCCTCTCTCTCTCTGTCCTATCCTATTTCCCGTCCTTCAGTTATGTATGGATGTCGACCGATCTCTCTCAAGACATAGCTGGGTCTCTCCTTCTCAACACATATACGAGTCGTTCTACCTCTATAGTTAGGCCTCTGCCTACCCCTCCCCCCACCCCTCCCACACACATACACCAATACATCGAGCGCTCTAGTCATGTCTCCCTGCCACACACAAACTTGACCCGTGCCCTCTGATGTTCCGGTAGCTAGTCAGTCGCCCTATATCTTTGACTTGCACACACACACAATTTTGATGGCTCTCTTCATCGATCTCGCACCCACCCACTTGATCCTCTCTTCGACTCCATCGATATCTATGACCCCTCCCTATCTTCTCGTGGATCTCCTGACCTTCTATATATGATATGGATAGGCCTCCATTTCACACACATTGCATGCAAAATTTTGTTTGAGATGTCATTGACACATATTCCCACAAATACATTCACGAAATCAACCTCCCCCCAAAACAAAAAACACTCACGAACGCACAAGCCATTTGTCTAGTTTTGTATCTCTCACACACACCCACGTAGGGTGGGGGACGACACGAAGAGAAGAGGTGCACACATGGCGACGTGCTCCCATCTCTTTCCCAACCACACCAAGTGGGTACACGGTGGAGCTCATTTCTGTACGAAAAGGCAGCCCACGTGGTAACTTGACACGTGTACTGGTTGTCCACTAGATGGAGGGAGGATCGTCTACCACGGGTGAACAAACAAATTGCGACTTGACGTGTTATGTTAAAAAAAGGCAAACCATGTGGGGCCTACCTTAGAGGCAAGGCTCTATACACTGGAGTACTTTTGATGTGTCCCGTCAACTCGCAGAACGAGGAGAAGCTTGCTTAGTACGCTGTCTCCCCCGCCCATGGGCGTGGTGGCTTGCAGGATGAGGTGAAGCTTGCTTACTAATGAGTACGTACGCCTTACGCCCGCTCCCTCGCCCACGCGCGCGGTGGCTCGCAGGACGAGGAGAAAATTTTACTAGTACTCCCTCCGTTTACTCCTCGTCCCTACCTTGGTTAGAGAGATTATCATATTGTTTGTAATATATGTCCTTTAGTAGATTTTTATATGAACTACTAGTACATACTCCAAACACTGATGTATATAGACGTATTTTAGAGTGTAGATTCACTCATTTTACTCCGTATGTAGTCCATATTGAAACAGACATATTAGTACGCACTCTCCCTCGCCCCTCGACCCTCGCCACGTGGTGGACGTGCAGCAATTCATTCAGTCTCATATAGCCAGAACGATATATACTGCAGTACCATTATTGCTCGACTTCCTGAAGAGGCGAAGAGCCAATTGCAAGGTTAATAGTTTGGAGATGCCAAGCGCAAGGTTTATAGGAGAACGAGTAGTACGTAGCGTCATTTATAAATAAAGTTTTTTTCTTCATGCACGACGCAATATAAATAGGTTCATATGGAGAGAAAATGAAACCGCTCCACTATATACATAGGCAGGACGAGCCTACACGGTTGCTTGCTAGGGTTGCTCTCTTCAGTTTTCACACTCTCTCGCACAAACCCACTGTGGCCACATCTCTGACATCCCGGCAGATCATGTCCGCCGGGGAAGGGGTGGATGCTTAGTGTAGATGCGGTCGCCGTCGCCGACGGCGAAAACCCACTGTCGGCACGTCCCGATCAGGGGTCCCCGCCATTCTCTCTCACAAAACCAGTGAGGTTGCCTTCGTCCATTGCTCACTGCCGCGACGTGGGTAGTTGCCTCCTCCCGCCGCCCTCCTCTAGGTTGAGCTACGTCCCGACATCCCTCAGGTACAACTCCCTTTACAGCCGGCTTGCACCACTGCTCCAGCTGCCCACATCACTCCATGTGGATATTTCTCTACTTCTTTGTCCCGCACATACCTCTACTGGCTTCTACGTACTGTATTTGTGATGAGTTTATGTCTCATAAGTAGTCCCAGTGATCTTATTCTAATCACGCTTCTTCAATTTCTTTGCCACATGGATGCTCATCTTGATTTTGGTGAAACTGCACAAAATGATTTGATGGTCAAAGGGTTGCAAACTTCATTTCTTAGGAAGCTCCGACATTGCTAGCAAATTAAAGCCTGGTTAGGGTTTATGGTTCAAGGGCTAGGCTGCCTCTGTTTCAATGGCTAGGGACTGCATGAGTAGTAGTACTGTACGCCTTACGCCCGCTCCCTCGCCCACGCGCGCGGTGGCTCGCTGGACGAGGAGAAAATTTTACTACTCCCTCCGTTTACTCCTCGTCCCTACTACCTTGGTTAGAGAGATTATCATATTGTTTGGAATATATATGTCCTTTAGTAAATTTCAATATGAACTACTAGTACATACTCCAAACATTGATGTATATAGATGTATTTTAGAGTGTAGATTCACTCATTTTGCTCCGTATGTAGCATAAAGTTGAGACACTTATTTTGGAACGGAGGGAGTACATATTTGCTATGATCTGTCAATCATTGAGATGCAATAGCAAGCATGTTAGTCTCCTTTGTATTTGATGAAATGTTGCAACGGGCAACCTTGGACGCAAGATACATGTAACGGAAGCTGGAAGCTTCATAGCATTGTACTATCTCGTTGATAAATTATAGTACGTACTATACAAGTACTTCCTCCGTTCCTAAATATAAGTCTTTGTAGAGATTTCACCATGAACGACATATGTATGTATATAGATGCATTTTAAGTGTAGATTCATTCATTTTGTTCCGTATGTAGTCCACCTAGTGGAATCTCTACGAAGACTTATATTTAGTAACGGAGGGAGTACTATGTAAAGAGTTAGGTGTCGCACGGTGTCTAGAAAATATGGTGATAGTGTGAGGTGGGCCATGTAATCACTGAGCCTGCATGTTTTCACTGCTCTTGCACTCCTCCGCCGTTTGAATGGAGAAAAATTTAATCTAGTAGTACCTCCTTTCGCCGAAAGCGTGGGACATCCAGCAGTCCTACCACCTCAGTAATAATGACCAATGAGCCGTCAAATCACTCTTGAATCTGCTTCTCCCTTCAATGCAGGCGCCAGTGAGAGGTCACGTCCGCTCTGCCTGGGCATGAATGCAGCACCGATTCTTTGGAGCGGCGCTGACTGCTTTAAGGGAAGGCTGCAGGCGATGGAGGGGCTTTGGGTGGGCCAGGCTGGTCAGGAGCGGGCGTGGCAGCTGTCCGCCTATCCCTACCGGACGCCCGGAAACAAGAGGATGCACCGGCTCTCGCGGCTAAAATCGTACACTACACACCATATCTCTATAGGAGTAGGTCGATCTGTCGCTCTCTCTAACACACACATGCTATTAAACACACACACACGCCCACATAGGTTCATAGAATAGAAAAATCGTGCGAGTGTGAAGCCACAGGAAGTGAGATACAAATGGAGTACGTGCAAGAAGAGAAGAGGTGACGAATATTCCATCAAACTTGGACTGAGGAGTAGTACTCCCTCCGTCTAGGTGTTAAATCATCCTACGGAAATCAGATATTCCCAAAATGTTTAGGTCGTCCATTAACTTCACATCTCAATCCCCTCCTGGCCTCGTTGCTAGCGAGCGTTGTTACTTAGGGAGCATTTGGATCCTTAGCAAGAATAGCTTATAGCATAGCTGGGCAAGGTTAGGTGTTTGGAACTATTAAAATATGTTAGCTTTTGTGGGCTAGCCACCTTGGGTGGGCTAGGAAACCTTGCTAGCTCAGGAGAGCCAGATCGGCTCACTTCCGACAGCAAACTTCGCGTAGTAGTAACATAGACTAGTAACATATGCATGTTACTAGTCCAAGTTACTCACCACTATGACCAACCTAAGCAATGTAACCAAACGCTCCTTACTCTGCCTTGTTATCTCCCCCGGAAACCCAATGCATGGAGCGCAACTACGCGTTGATCAGTCAAGAAATCAAAGTCGGCTTGCATGTGAGTTAATACGTGGCCCTGCATGGTAGCTAAAACGACATCGCTTAGTTGTTTGGATTAATTGTTGCGTTTAGAGACATAAATCAGGGCTTTGATTGGAGGAATGACCAGTCAAGTTTCTCCTTCTCCTCCAATCTGCTTGCACCTTGGTCCCGCTGCACCTTCAAACGTGACTTATTACACCTAGACGGAGGGAGTTGTACGAGATACGATGGCACACTGACTTAGGTCAAATACAAGTGCCCAAAATGGTGTGCATGTTATAATAAGGATTCACTTAAAATAGTGTGTGATCGAACGGAGGGATCAATTGGACAGTGTTCCCGAGCAGTAACGAGATGTGTGAGGTAAGATACACAGCTGGAGCTTTTAATTTTTCTTACTAATTTGTTTGTTTCACCCTCTGACTGGTGGGACCCAACGTACTACGTGGAGAGAGGTAAGGTCACTAAGGCTGCATTATTTCTGCACCACTTTGGATAGTCTTACCACCAATGCCACATGACACGATTATGATTTAAATCCCAATGACTCCCCCACACAAAAAACAAGACATGCTTGTCACACGAATGCAGGAATGTATAAAAGGTCATTTTCCTCTCGTTGAACATAACAGGAGGGTTGTGTAGCTGGTTAGCCTGTTCGCTCATCAAACTTGAGGTCTCGGGTTCGATAACTACACTTGAGCATAATTCATGCCAGGAGGATTCTTTGACTGGTCAAAATGGATGGATCTGAGTCATCACGATCTCATAGTGACTGTATAATCACCTCATCACGTATAAGCTGCAGCCTCGGCGCGTGTTTTCTAGGGTTTGCACTCTTCACACTCTCTCCAATATACATATACAAACTGGAGCCTCAGCGCTTGTAGTTGCTCTCTTCACACTCTCTCACCCTCTCCAGATCTAAACAAGACTTCGTTGGCGCCTCTCTATCCCTCACAGCTGGTCTGCTTGTATTTGCTCTCTTCACACTCTCTCACCCTCTCCAAATCTAAACAAGATTTCGTTGGCCTCTCTCTCTCCCATCACTGCTGGTCTGCTTGTAGTTGCTCTCTTCACACTCTCTCACCCTCTCCAGATATAAACAAGACTTCGTTGGCCTCTCTCTCTCTCTCTCCCATCACTGCTGGTCTGCTTGTAGTTGCTCTCTTCACACTCTCTCACCCTCTCCAGATCTAAACAAGACTTAGTTGGCCTCTCTCTCTCCCCTCATTGCTAGTGAAAGACCCGGCAGGATCCGTCCGCCGGGAAGGGAAGGAGGCTTAACGCTGTCGCCGTCGGCGAGGGAGGGAATCCACTACCAGCGCAGCTGTTCACTTTCACCCAGCGGTGGCGCAGGAGGGCCTCCAACCCGTTCTTCTTTGCCACCGTACATAGTGTGGGTCGAACGGCCTCCGGTCGCCCACCGAACCACACCCCAAGAACCTCAAGGTATAATTTACTTATTCCACATGCATTGCTCTAGCTGCATGTGTGCTTTTTCCGCTTCTGCACTCGAATCTAGGTGTTGGATCAAACAGGAAAGTAGTGGGGAAAGTTGTATAGCATGAATCTAGGGTGTGGTTCAAAGAGGAAAGGGGTGGGGGAAAGTAGTGGGAAAAGTTGCATAGCATGAATCTAGGACGTGGTTCAAAAAGGAAAGGAAGGGGGAAAGTAGTGGGGAAAGTTGTATCGCATGAATCTAAGACGTGGTTCAAAGAGGACAGGAATGGGGGAAAGTAGTGGGGAAAGTTGTATAGCATAAATCTAGGACGTGGTTCACAGAGGAAAGGAAGTGGGGAAAGTACTAGTACAGACTGGTATCTATCACCTACGTTGGTCGAAAAGGGAAAACAATGACAAACGCAGTACGCACATTTGTAACGAACTGATCTTTTGTTCTAGGGGACAAGGCTGTAGAGTTTGAGCAGGACTAGATTTGCTGTGCTCACATAGGGAAAGGTGTCTAAAGATAACAAAACTGGGACCAACACAAATATGCTCCTTGGTTGTTTGTTCTTTGTTGCAACAGATTCTGTATCACCCCAGTACATCAGTAGATGCACATAGTGCTGGTGCGTCCACTGTCCCGTGTAACTCTTTAGCTGTTGTTAATCTAAGGCCCTGTTTGGTTAAAAACTCCCTAGTGCCTACCTGCTTGGTTCCAGGGACTAAACATGGACTAGAGGTTATTAAATGACATGCTAAAAGACCATGTTACCCCTAGTAATGAACTAATAGAGACAAGGTGCGATGCATGGCAGGGGCAACTGTTGGAAAAAGTTCCAAAAAGACTCTCCCTCAGGGTCTTCTTTCTTTAGTCCCAAATGCCCACTTTTACTTGCTAAAAGTCCCTCCTGTTTGGTTTAGATGGGACTGACATGGAGTTTTTTTAGTCCCTCCACCAAAATGTCCCTGTAAACAAACACCCTCTAATAATGTCGCTGGAAAATTAATGCAATGCCACAGTTAAAAGCAAATTACATGTTTAACGAATTTTATTGTTAATATAATCTCTCTATTAATATTAATCAATGCCACTGTTTGAGAAATGCTACTTTCTTGCTTTCTTTCCCATTTAGATAAGGTAGATGCTTATTTTTGTTGGCTTCTGTGTCATCCACCGTTATTGACCACTAGTTGTTTCCTTTGCACCTCTGTGTAAACAGGGTTATCTACTTCACCTCGTTGCCATTGAGACTTTTTGTCGCACTGCACAAAACACTTTTTTTAAGAGTGTTTGTGCAGTTCAACAAAAATGTCACACCGAAAATGTTGCTTGATTGCTTGATCTTAGTGGAACTGCACAAGAGGAGATCTTACTTCCTATCCGTGTTGGCAAATTTGCTTCAGATCTTCTTCTTGTGAGTTGTTTGAATTCCGCGTCATGAGAGGTCAGTACTAGCCTTCTTTCACATGATTCTACAGTGTGCTTTCATATGTTGTGCTACTTGTACGGTAATGTTGCTTGATTTTAGTGAACTGCACAAATGGAGACAAGACTTTCAATCTGTATGTGCACTCGAATATCCCATTGAGGTAAGATAAGGATATTTCACAACTTGTAACACCCCAGAAGTAACTTTCCATATTTGTAACTCCAACTCTTGCCATTTTCGGCATTGTGATATGATATTCCCTTCGTGGTTGGGTTTTTCTTCATTTTGCATTTTGTCCATGTCATGCATTTTATATCATGTCATCATGTGCATCGCATTTGCATACGTGTTCGTCTCTTGATTCCGAGCACTTTTCCCGTTGTCCGTTTTGCAATCCGGCACTCCTATCTCCCCCGGCGTCCCCTTTTACGTTTTTCCGTGAGCGGGTACTAAACTTTCTCGGAATGGACCGAGGTTTGTCAACTGGCCTTGGTATACCGCCGGTAGACCACCGGTCAAGTTTCGGGTCATTTGGAGCTCGTTTGGTACTCCAACGGTTAACCGCACTCTCGCAAAGGCCTCTTTTAAGTTGCAGCCCAACACCCCTTCAAAATAGTCCAATAACCCATCTAAGTCACTTCCATGCTCTCCGTCGTTCGATCACGATCGCGTGGGCGAAAACTACACCTCATTTGGACTCTCCTAGCTCCCTCTATGCCTATTTAAACACCTCCCCGTCCAAATCCGGGTCCAACCCTAGCCTTCCCTACCTCGCGGGGCGAGAATGCCGCGCCGCCGGACACGTCCGCCCGCCAGCGCCGCCGCCAGCAGAATCCGCCGCCGCCACGTCACCCTTGACCTCCTCTCTCTCCTCCCACCGCCCGCGCCCACGGCCGGCTGCCCGAACTTGGCAACCCAGCGCCCGCTCCTGTCGCGCGCCCGCCGCCGCCGGGCGCCTCGCCAGCGCCGCCTCCGCCCGCTTCGGCCTTCGACCGCCCGCCGCCGAACCCACGTCCCGCCTTGCGGCGCCCTCTGCCGCGCCGCCCGGTGTCCCTCGGTCGCCGCCGAGCCTCGCCGAAACCTCGCCCGCCCGATGCGGCGTGGCCTCCCTCCTCGGCTGGCCCGCCCGGCCTCTCCCTCCTCCTCCTCGCCGGCGAACTCCGTGGCCCGTCGCCGCCCGTCGCCCGATCGGATCCGGCCCGCTCCGGATATCAGATCCCGTTGACTTTCTTCCCCCCCCCCCCTCAAATTCATCTAAGTTTTTATCTCGGTGATTATTTCGTGGCATTTTCAACGCATCATAACTCTGCACCCGTAGCTCCGTTTCGTGTAATATGTCAAAATGTTTGTCTCGAAGAGTAGATCATTTTATCTCATTGCATCATTTTCATTTGAGCTCATCTTGATGCCCGAAATGCTGTTGGAAGAAGGCTATGTGATGTTAGTTTCTGTTTCTTAACAGAACATGCACTATTGTTATTTTTTCTATGATTGATGTGTGCACCCTATGAATTTGAGTCCTACATGTGTTTTGTAATATGCCATGCCATCTTTCCAGGGGTGTATGCCATGTATTTTTGTGATCTATGTGGTGACTAGCACACAAGCATGCAAAGTAGGTGTCCTGATGTTCTTTGTTTTCAATACTGTTTAGGCGATATTTTGATGCCATGTTAACTTGATGCTACCGAGAGATATATGCATATTTTGAGATACTTCAGTAAGGATGTTTTGAACATATGGTTATGCTCTATCCATCCATGCCTTTGTTTGCAATTATGGAGTGCCATAGCTTGAGTCAATCGAGCTCTACTTTTACTACAAAATGTTTCCTGGGAGATTGTTTACATGTTATTCAATTTTGCCAAGGTTGTTATGGTTGATCCGTGTATGCTATGATGTTGTTCTTGCCATCTATGTCTTCTATGCCATGTCTTCTTGATTTATGTATGCTTAGTTTATCATGAAAGGCTCTGTAGTGAGTGCTTTGAGCTCTTAAACATGCCTACTTGTTATCTGTTTTTGACATGCCATGTTGCTGAATCTGTTAACGAAACTTGCCATATTGACATGGGTGTTACTATATTTTCTGATCCTTTTTGGCTTATGGTCAGTAAGGGACTTTTGTTCTATGCTTTGAGTAGATTCATTCCATGCCATGTTTTGCTATTATAAGTTCCTGTAGAATGTTGTTTTCTTGCTCTGAACATTGCTACCTGATGCTGTTTTTGCCATGTCCAGCCTGATATTTTTTGCACTTTTGCCATGCTTGTTTGGACCTGTTGTGTTGTGTTTTAGCCGTAGCTCAGTGTTCATCTTTTGTCAAGAATCTTGAGTAGATCACTGCCATGTGCTTTGTTGGTACGTTTGGGTGCAGTAGCTTAATTTCTTGTTACTTGCTAAGTGGCATCATGCTGTTAATGGCAGATTTGTGCCATTCTTGTTTTGCTTGTCATTTGCAAACCGTGCATCCGATTCCGGTGATCTTTATATCGATTTCAACCGAAATCATCTTATCTTTCCAGCGGCATAATTGGTTTGCCAAGTTGATGCCTGGTTCATCATTTTCCTTCCGGAGCGCGCATACGCATTGCATATCTCATCTCGCATATCATGCCATATATTGCATCATGTTGCTTGTGCATTGCACCGTGATTTATTGTGGTTCCTTTGTTTGTGTTCTTGCTTTGGGTAGAGCCGAGGCGAGTACGTGAACGAGGAACCTGTTGAGAACGTTTTCGAGGATCAAGCTTTCGACAACTCTGAGAACATAGCAGGCAAGATGACCATACCCTCGAAATCACTTCTATCTTTGCTATGCTAGATGCTCGCTCTTTTGTTATGCCTATGCTACGATGCCTATCACTTGCTATATCATGCCACCCATATTGCCATGTCAGCCCCTAACCATCCTTTCCTAGCAAACCGTTGATTGGCTATGTTACCGCTTTGCTCAGCCCTCTTATAGCGTTGCTAGTTGCGGTGAAGTGAAGTTTGTTCCTTGTTGGAACATGGAGATGTTGTTCCTTGTTGGAACATGTTTACTTGTTGGGGATATCACAATGTATATATCTGCTATAATTAATGCATCTATATACTTGGTAAAGGGTGGAAGGCTCGGCCTTATGCACAGTGTTTTGTTCCACTCTTGCCACCCTAGTTTCCGTCATACCGGTGTTATGTTCCTTGATTTCGGCGTTCCTTACACGGTTGGGTGATTTATGGGACCCCTTGACAGTTCGCTTTGAATAAGACTCGCCCAAAGAAGGCCCAACTTTGGTTTTACCATTTGCCACCTAAGCCTTTTTCCCCGGGTTTTCGCGAGCCCGAGGGTCATCTTTATTTTAACCCCCGGACGGTGCTCCTTGAGTGCTGGCCCGAACCGAAAGCAACTGCAGGGCCACCACGGGAAACTCGAGGCTTGGTTTACTCAGAGCTTGACTTATCCGGATGTGCCACGAGAACGAGATATGTGCAGCTCCTATCGGGATTTGTCGGCACAATCGGGCGGCTTTGCTGGTCTTGTTTTATTCTTTGTCGAAATGTCTTGTAGTCCGGGATTCCGAGATTGATCGGGTCTTCGGTAGAAGGAATATCCTTCGTTGATCGTGAGAGCTTATAATGGGCTAAGTTGGGACACCCTGCAGGGTATTATCTTTCAAAGCCGTGCCTGCGGTTATGAGGCAGATGGGAATTTGTTAATGTCGGTTGTAGAAAACCCGAAGTTGACCTCAATTAAAATACACATCCACAGCGTGTGTAACCGTGATGGTCTCTTCTCGGCGGAGTCCGGAAGTGAACACGGTGTTGGAGTTATGTCGGCGTAAGTAGTTCAGGATCACTTCTTGATCGCTACTAGCTTCACGACCGTGCTTTGCTCCTCTTCTCGCTCTCTTTTGCGATGTAGCCACCATATATGCTAGTCGCTTGCAGCAGCTCCACCTTACAACTCTGTCCTTCCTATAAGCTTAAATAGTCTTGATCTCGCGGGTGTGAGATTGCTGAGTCCCCGTGACTCACAGATTCTACCAAAACAGTTGCAGGTGCCGACGATGCCATTGCAGGTGACGCAACCGAGCTCAAGTGGGAGTTCGACGAGGAACGTGGTCCTTACTATGTGTCTTTTCCTGCTGATCAGTAGTGGTGCCCAGTTGGGGCGATCGGGGATCTGTGTAGCAGTTGGGGTATCTTCTTTTATTTTGGTTCCGTAGTCGGACCTTGAGTGTACTCTGTATGATGGATGTTTATTTATGTACTGTGTGAAGTGGTGACTGTAAGCCAACTATGTATCTCTTTCCCTTATGTATTACATGGGTTGTGTGAAGATTACCTCACTTGCGACATTGCTTTCAATGCGGTTATGCCTCTAAGTCGTGCCTCGACACGTGGGAGATATAGCCGCATCGAGGGCGTTACACAACTGTTGGCCTGTATTTTGCCACTTTCATCAGAAAATTAATGTCATTGTTTAGTTCTATACTTGTGCAACCTAATTGACATGCCAAATCTTACATTGAAGGCGAAGCTTGTCTGTTATTGAACCAAGTGATGAAGGGGAAGAACAAGCGGAAGAAAAACAAAAATCAACTCTTGGTGCTGTAATGAAGCACTCGAACTGTAATGACACAAGTAATGATATAGTTTTGCATCTTAATTTATTGCTATGGCTGGAACGAGCAATTGTTTTGCCACTGATTTGATTCCACTCTTAATGTAAATCATAATTATCTCTACTTGTGCAAATAGGGATCTTCTTTGAAGTTACCATATATTTTAGTGGAACTGCACAAGAAGGTGTTGGAAACATTAATCTAATCGAGGAGTATATAGTAAGCATGGCCACCACAGTAGATAGCAACAGATGGTTCCGGAGAAGTGCTTCATTTGTACGCTCTACACAATAAGCCCCCTGACAAAGGTTGGTACTCGCCCACTGATTTCATTCATATGATTGAGCTTTGTCATCTCTATTGGTGTTGTGCTACTGTTTAGATACTGTGATCAAAAAGTGGTATTGTCCTTGAGAAGTGCTTCATCTGTGCTGTTTTAAATACTTCCTTTCCTTTTTTTTTGAGAAAACAGGGATGCTAGCATTTAGTTATCCTCTTGTCTTTGCACAACAGGATCATCCTCCTCTGAAGAAGAATATGGAGTACGTGAAGTGACTAGTTCCGATTATGCCAGGATGAAGAAGCCCTATCTATCTTCTCATCAGAAGGAGCAGTTGAAGGATGGTTACATTACCCCCCACAAGACCAAACTAAATTCAGCTCAGAAGGATGACAAATCTCCATTTTCTTCTTTGTGATGCTTGAGTACAATGTTGTTCTAGGATTCTTTCCAGTGAGTCCATTTCTTAAAAGTGTGCTCTACATGGACCATGTAGGTGCCTGTTTAAATTGTCAATTCATAGTAAGTTTGCTTTATACTAATCACTTTTTTTGTATTTTTGCAAACAGGGGTGCTCAGCTTGATTTCAATGGGAACTTCACAAAATGTTCATGAATACATCGAATCATTCATTTCCACCACAAGAAAGGAGGTGCCGATAAGTTCAAGGCGTTGCAACATATAAGGGCAAAATCATACAAGCTACGCGCGAATTTGGTTGATTTTGGTGGAGCCGTACAAAAAGAACAGCTTGTTTATTTAGCACGAGGTGCCATGTCAATGTCCGAACTGATGGAAAACCCTGCCCATTCCACAATCGTAGGCATTTGATGTTTTGGAATGGGAAAACCTTGTCAAATTTTTCTCATTGATTTTAGCAAGACATGCGTTTGATATTTTCGAATGGGATGCCCTTTGCTGTCAGCAGCATCGATCCATTTTTTTATTCTTTAGTTGTGAAGTAAATATTGGCTCTAACATGTGGATCGCTGAGATGCATAATCATCGATTGTTTTGAATGTTCTCTATGACATGTGAATCGCTATGATTGCAATGTACAGGAACGCTAAAAAGCTGCTCAAACCCTTTGTACTCCTTCTGTTCCTTTTTACTTCGCACATTGTGAAAGTGCATACTTTTTTCTATAAGATTGGTCAAAGTAGAGATACTTTGACTACAGACAAAACTTGTATGCAGACTAGAAAGGACCGGAGGGAGTACATGTGAAACTGCTGCAAACGAGGTGATCACCCTGGGAATAATGCTAGTACGTATTGTTTTGCATGTTCATCCAATGCCAGTGATACAAGAATTCGACCTGATCGAAATAAATTCATTCATACACGGTCGGATTTCATATAAACATGGCGGATTTCATTACATTTCATACATTCTTCAACTAGAAAGGGGTGCGCTGGAGGTAAAATTAATTAACCGAAGCAACCCACCTGTGTCCGGCTGAGCCGAACAGAAGCTTCAGTGTCTTAACTGCTAGTGCAGTTGGCTGACTGACATGTGCAGTTGTGTAACTGACATGTGGCCCAGATGCCTGTTGGGTCCATGTGTCAGTCAGCAAACTGCACCAGCAGTTAAGTAGAAGCAGCGTCCTTCTCCAACATAGCTCTGCGACTCCATGTCGCCGCCAAGAAGCTAACCGGCCATCAGTGGTCAACCCGCCTAGCTTGTCATAGCGATTAGGGAAACTAGGAGCCCAATGATCAGGATCCCCACATGACAAACACCTTTCTTATTGTCATTCTTCTTCTTGAAGTTCGTGTGTTGCACAACCTTGTTCTTCCCATCAAACTTTGCTTTACCATCAAACTTGCCCTTGTTCTTGAACTTGTGGGGCTGGAAGTTCTTCTGTACCAGATTGGCACTAGATCCTCCCTCGATTCCTCGAGCACGTGTGTCCTTTGCTCTCGCCTTTTCTTCCACATCAAGAGTGCCAATGAGATCCACGAAGGCGGAATCTTAGTGACGATACCTCTGGCAACAAACTTGTCCGGTAGCATACAACTGAAGTGCTCAAGTTCTCTAGCAAATGATTGTATCTCATGAGCTTGCTCAACCACGGAGTGCTCTTCAATCATCATGTAATCATACAATTGCTCCATGATGTATAGCTCAGTGCCAGCAACCGGAGGGTAGCAGCGGTGGCCTTACTTGGACCCGAGCGGCGGCAACCTACCGTGTTCTACTCTTCCTCGTTTTCTATGTGGCGTGGCCTCATTGGCAGTGGGGCGGGGCCTCGGCGGAGCCGGCGATGTCCTCTGTCTCGCTGCCGACGGGCGGTGCCTCGGCGGAGTGGGGGAAATCCCCCTAGTTTTCGGCAGGGTGGGGCCTCGGCGGAGCCGGCGGTGTCCTCTGCCTCATTGCTGGCGCTGCAGGGCCTCGGCGAAGCAGGGCCTCGTCGACGCCAGCGGAGCGGGGACTCATTGGAGCCGGCATTGTCCTCTGCGTCATCCTCGGTCTCGCCAAACAGCGCCGCGCCCGCTTCATTGCCCTCTTTGTAGGCGGCCGCAGCCTCTGCCACCCGCATGCGGTATCGCCAGCGCTCAAGGCGGCCCTCGCGGGCGGAGTGGTACGAGTCGAGCAGCGCCTCCTGCTCCGCCCGCTTCGCGGCGATCTGCTCCTCCGCCTGCATGTGCTCCTGGAGGAGATTGTGGCTGTAGTTGGCGTTGGCCTGCGCCTCCCGGAACATCTCCTCACGCTTCTGCCTCACCGTGTCCATATATTGGGCACGGGCCTCGCCGATGGTCATGGTGCAATGCACCGGTGAGGATGGCGCGGAGGAGGGGGTTGGCACCAGATCGTCGACTACCATGTTCTCCATTGTGACGTCGTCGTCCTCTGGCTGCCTGCCGGCCAGCCAGTCGGCAGCAATGGCTGCCATCTCCTTGTGGTCCGTCATCCGCCCGTCCCGAAGAGCGCTGGAGCGCGAGGAAGCCATGGTGGGCAGTAGTGGTGTGGACAGGAGAATAGGAACGGATGCGGGTGACTATGGCTATGGCCGACGCAATAGTTTATATAGAAATGGTGGGCGGCGGAGGGACGGATGTGTGGCGCCGGAGTAGCCGCCTCGGCAATCACGTATCACTAATGTGGGCGGCAGAAGGACGGACGGACGAAACTTGTGTCGTTTGAAGGCAGAGCAATCGCATGCACCGGGAAGCGGGGCGGGCGGCGCTGACCGTTTCGGGCGGAAAGCGCGCGTGTTCGAGGGAGGCGGTCTGGGTGGGCCAGGGCAGTCAGACTCATGCTTGGCAGCGGGTCGGTCCAGCAGCCGGACATGCTGGCTCGCCAGCTACCTCGCCGAGCTGAGCGACGACAATCAGACGATGGACGTAACTTCCGACCAGGAGCCGGCGCCACTGTCCAAGCCGGTTCATGCCGTGTTCACCATAGAGCAGGCGCGGCCGCACTACGACGCCCTAATGGCGGAAGAGCTACCGGTGCAGGAGGGCCTGTGCTGCAACCTTCATCTCCTCAATGAGCACCGGTGAACAAGCGAACAACAATTCCGTCACAGACATGTGGCCCTATGATTCTGGCTTCCTGAATGAGCAGCGGGCACTGTATCAGACCATCCGTAGGGCCTGCGAGGCCCTCTCCGTCGTCCTTCGAGTTGTTGCGCTCGCCGTGGTGCCGCCGTCTCGCATAGTCAACATGGTCAACAGACATGAGGATGAGGAGATGACTTTACTTGGAGAGGATGACAGTGGGGACCCACCAGGGCCATAGCCGCACGTATGCAAGTGCCTCCTTATTAGTATATAAAACTATAATTTTTTTTGCTTCCTCCTGGTTTCCTGACATCACGGTCCCACACCATTGTCAACCTATGTAGTCAATAAACGAGAGAATCGCACAAGAAGCGGCAGATAGCTAGGACCAAGCAGCTCGAGCAGTATTTGTGTTTTTGAGGTGTGAGCACTGCAGAGTTTTTCTTGAGCGATGTTTAGCCTAGATATTAATTTTTCTCCTCTGAACAACAACGAAAACAATGTTGCGGCTATTAACTGGGCGGGCTGTGGCCCGTCTAGCCCAGGCCAGATATCCAGCCCAGATATTAATTTTTTTCAAGCTGAAAATGGCTAGCCCAGCTATACTTTTTTTAGGAATACCCAGGTAAGGTCAAGTTGTTATTCTCCGCCCCGTTGGGCTGCAAATCTTTCCTAGGAGGGATGCATTAGGCTTAACAAGAAAATGGGCTTTAAGAAATAATAAATGGGATGTAATTATAAAAACTGGGCAGTAACTATAAAAAATGCACTAAACACGTATTTACTTTATAAAATATTATTTTTGGATACTGAAAATTATAATTTCATTAATTGTTGCGAGCGCAATGTTTCGTTGGACTTACGTAATATAAATTTATATTGAAATTGTATTTAATATGACTAGAAATTGCGGGATAAAAATATTTCGGATCCCATCAAAATGTGGGAAATTTTATTGAATTCTGTTTTGAACGGTTGGTTGAAATGGGTTGTATTTTTAACAAATTGTGAATGGGCTGTAGTAAATTTCATTAGAATTCAAAAATTGGTTGCACATTCTTACAAATCTCAAATGGGCTATAAGTTCTCTGCCACACACTTGTGGCCTTACTAAGTTGACGCGTCCCCTAAAAAAAAGAGAGTTGACGCATATGCAAGGCTTTGCCAACTTATAGTCAACACACGGTTCTAGCAGCAGTGGCCATTGGATGTCCATCCAACGGATGCCGTTCTTCTTCTTCAATCTCGGATATTCTAGCTTCACCCGCCCAAAAAGTGATTCCTCCCCCTGGCATCTGGGGCGCACCGTTTTGGAAGCTGACCTGTGGGCCTACTAAGTTGACGCGTACCAAGGGCTTTGTCAACTTAGTAAATATAAATGATTCTAGTTGCAGTGACCGTACAATGCCCATTCAACGGCCGTCGTGCTTGTTCAACCTCTGGTCTTGTTGCTCCAGCCGCCCAAAGCAGCGCCGGTCGTGCCACCTGCTCCTGCCTCCCGTGGCCGGCTGTGCTGCCGTGGAGGCCTCACCGCCCCCTACTACTCCCACCACTGGCCAGGCCATCCCTCCACTCACCCACACCCCATGTTATTCTGCGGCGACAGCAGCTTCATACCGCAGCCGAACCAGTGAACCCTCGCTCCTTTCCGCGTGGGTATCCACTGCCAGGTCTTCCCCGGCTCCGTGTCGTCCCCTTCCTAGGCCTCGCCGTCGTCCACAGCCGTGGTGCTCTCGGCGCGGCGTGGTCAACGTGGTCAAGGAATGGCTTCCATCGGACGTGGACTGTACGTGGAGAGGCTCACAGCTGGGTCCACGGTCGCAGCACGGAAGTGCCTCCTTATTACACGGAAAATAATGATCCTCCACGTGACAGCAGGGACCCACCAGACGGGCAACCGTATTTCGCGAAAAAAGCGTTTCCCCCTGACTGCTGGGACCTACCAGCGACATCTTCGCACGAAAGGAAGTGCGTCCGGCAAAGCGATTCGCCGACCGCAGGGACCCACCAGCTACATCTTCGCACGCAAGGAAGTGCACGGCGATACCGGGACCCACCTGGTCGAAGCGTCGTAGAGTTGTCATTCTGGTCACGAACGCGGTACGTACATACCGGTCGATGTAGAGGCGCACATGTCATAGTAGAGGCGTGCACGTAGCATGTACACGCACGCACAGCGCCCGTGGTGCAAGAAAGTAAATCGACCACGCACGCATTACATACGGGCGGGGTCTCGAACGCCTACTCGCGCGTACGTACGGCCAGGGCTCGTGTACATGGCTGGGTCGGAACAGAGAAAATGCGTCATCGTCGTGTTCATGGGGAGGCAATGGAATGCGTCATGTTCATCGGGAGGCAATGGAACGCGTGGGAGCCAATCGGCTTGGACGGAACAGCCGATGGAAATGAGGCCTGACGTACCGCAGAACGTTGGAAACGGCCTTGTGTTCGACCGGCCACGGTCGAAACGGGATCCTGTTCATCGGGAGGGGTTTGGCGTACCGCAGAACGGAGGAAACGGACCTCCTACGGTCTAAACGGAGGTCCTGTTGATCGGGAAGGGTGTGGCGTACCACAGAACGGAGGAAACGGACTTGTGTTGGAGCACTACGGTCGAAACGGGGGTCCTGTTCATCGGGAGGGGTGTGGCGTACTGCAAAACGGGACTCCACGAGATACTGTTCATCTGCACCGTCGACCCCTCCAGCCTCCACGGGCTACAGTTCATCCACCATTGACCTCCTCCAGCCTTCACCTGCGACTGTTCATCCACGGGCTCCTGTTCGTCCAACCTCCACCGCGCGCTACTCCACCAGCTACTATTCAACTAGCCCTCTCCACGGGCTACTGTTCAACCACCCATCCACGGGCTATTGTTCATCCAGCCCTCCACCGTCTACTGTTCATCCAGCCCTCCACGGGGTGGTCCTGTTCATCCAGCCCTCCACGGGGTCCTGTTCATCCACCCCCACCCGGAACTGTTCATCCAACCCCCCCCCCCCCTACAACGCTCACTGTTCATCTAGAGGCATGCTACGTCTTGAGCTTGCGTTGGTTTTCCCCGAAGAGGAGAGGATGATGCAGCACAGTAGCGTAAGTATTTCCCTCAGTTTTTGAGAACCAAGGTATCAATCCAAGAGAGGTTACGCAGCAGTCCCTCGTACACTGCACAAAATGATAGCTACTCGCACCCAACGAGATTAGGGTTTGTCAATACCTTCACGGTCACTTACGAGAGTGAGATCTGATAGAGATAATATTTTTGGTATTTTTGGTATAAAGATGCAAAGTAAAAAGTAAAAGAAAAGTAAAAACAAAGCAAGTATAAAAGTGATAGAGATTGATATGATGAGAATAGACCCGGGGGCCATAGGTTTCAATAGTGGCTTCTCTCAAGAGCATAGATATTCTACGGTGGGTGAACAAATTACTGTTGAGCAATTGACAGAATTGAGCATAGTTATGAGGTTATCTAGGTATAATCATGTATATAGTCATCACGTCCGAGACAAGTAGACCAAAATGATTCTGCACCTACTACTATTACTCCACTCATCGACCGCTATCCAGCATGCATCTAGAGTATTAAGTTAAAAACAGAGTAACGCCTTAAGCAAGATGACATGATGTAGAGGAATAAATTCATGCAATATGATAAATACCCCATCTTGTTATCCTCGATGGCAACAATACAATACATGCCTTGCAACCCTTTACATCCTTTGAGTAAGGACACCGCAAGATTGAACCCAAAGCTAAGCACTTCTCCCATTGCAAGAACTACCAATCTAGTTGGCCAAACCAAACAGATAATTCAAAGAGACTTGCAAAAATAACTCAATCATACATATAAGAATTCAGAGAAGATTCAAATACTATTCATAGATAAGCTGGATCATAAACCCACAATTCATCGGTCTCAACAAACACACCGCAAAAAGAAGATTACATCGAATAGATCTCCACGAGAGAGGGGGAGAATCTTGTATTGAGATACAAAAAGAGAGAAGAAGCCATCTAGCTACTAGCTATGGACCTGAAAGTCTGGAGTAAACTACTCACACTTCATCGAAGGGGCTATGGTGTTGATGTAGAAGCCCTCCGTGGTGGATGCCCCCTCCCATGGAGCTCCTAACAGGCCCCAAGATGGGATCTCGTGGATACATGAAGGTACGGGCGGTGGAATTAGGTTTTTGGCTCCTCTTACGATCGTTTGGGGATACGTGAGGTATATATAGGAGGAAGGAGTACGTCGGTGGAGCGTCAGGGGCCCACGAGGTAGGGGCGCGCCTCCACCCTCGTGACCGCCTCTGGCTCTTCTTGGAGTAGGGTCCAAGTCTCTGGATCACGCTCGGTGAGAAGATCACGTTCGAAGGTTTCATTCCGTTTGGACTCCGTTTGATATTCCGTTTCTTCGAAACACTGAAATAGGCAAAAAACAACAATTCTGGGCTAGGCCTCCGGTTAATAGGTTAGTCCCAAGAGTAATATAAAAGTGGAAAATAAAGCCCAATATAATCCAAAACAGTAGATAAAGTAGCATGGAGCAATCAAAAATTATAGATACGTTGGAGACATATCAGGCATCCCCAAGCTTAATTCCCGCTCGTCCTCGAGTAGGTAAATGATAAAAAGAGAATTTTTGATGCGGAGTGATACTTTGGCATAATTTCAATATAAATCTTCTTACTTGTGATATGAATATTCAGATCCGAAAGATTTAAGTCAAAAGTTCATATTGACGTAAAAATAATAATACTTCAAGCATACTAATCAAAGCAATCATGTCTTCTCAAAATAACATGGCAAAAGAAAGTTCATCCCTACAAAATCATATAGTTAGGCTATGCTTCATTTTTGTCACACAAAGATGTTCCCAAATTATATACCCCCGATGACAAGCGAAGCAATTGTTTCATACTCAAATAATCTCAAACTCTTTCAACCTTTACGCAATACATGAGCGCGAGCCATTGGTATAGCACTATGGGTGGAATAGAATATGATGATGGGATTGTGTGGAGAAGACAAAAAAGGAGAAAATCTCATATTGACGAGGATAATCAACGGGCTATGGAGATGCCCATCAATTGATGTCAACATGAGGAGTGGGGATTGCCATGCAACAGATGCACTAGAGCTATAAGTATATGAAAGCTCTACAAAAGAAACTAAGTGGGTGTGCATCCAACTTGCTTGCTCACGAAGACCTAGGGCACTTTGAGGAAGCCCATCATTGGAATATACAAGCCAAGTTCTATAATGAAAAATTCCCACTAGTATATGAAAGTGACAAAATGAGATACTCTCTATCATGAAGATCTTAGTGCTACTTTGAAGCACAATATATGAGACTCACTACATGAAGAACAAGGTGCTACTTTGAAGCACAAGTCTGGTAAAAGGATAGTAGCATTGTCCCTTCTCTCTTTTTCTCTCATTTTTTTATTTGGGCCTTTTCTCTTTTTTTTTGGCCTCTTCTTTTTTTTCGTCCGGAGTCTCATCCCGACTTATGGGGGAATCATAGTCTCCATCATCCTTTCCTCACTTGGGACAATGATCTAATAATGATGATCATCACACTTTTATTTCTATTACAACTCAACAATTACAACTCGAAACTTAGAACAAAATATGACTCTATATGAATGTCTCCGGCGATGTACCGGGATGGTGCAATGAATCAAGAGTGACATGTATGGAAAATAATGCATGGTGGCTTTGCCACAAATACGATGTCAACTACATGATCATGCAATGGCAATATGAAAAAATTAATGTATGTCATAATAATGATGATGGAAGTTGCATGGCAATATATCTCGGAATGGCTATGGAAATGCCATGATAGGTAGGTATGGTGGCTGTTTTGAGGAAGATATAAGGAGGTTTATGTGTGAAAGAGTGTATCATATCGAGGGGTTTGGATGCACCGGCGAAGTTTGCACCAACTCTCAAGGTGAGAAAGGGCAATGCACGGCAATCAAGAGGCTAGCAAATGCGGAAAGGTAAAAGTGTGTATAATCCATGGACTCAACATTAGTCAAAAGAACTCATATATTTACTGCAAAAATTTAGAAGCCATCAAAAATCAAGTACTATGCGCAATGCACCTAGGGGGATAGATTGATAGGAAAAGACCATCGCTCGTCCCCGACCGCCACTCATAAGGATGCACAAGCCAGGTACACTTCATGTTTCAAATTTGTTACACAACTTTACCCATACGTGCATGCTACGGGACTTGCAAACTTCAACACAAGTATTTCTCAAATTCACAATTATCAACTAGCACAACTTTGATATTATTACCTCCATATCTCAAAACAATTATTAAGCATTAAATTTATCTTAGTATTCAATTCACTCAAAAGAAAGTTTCACATATCTTGAACACCAAGTATATTAACATTAAGCAAATTACCACGCTATTGACGACTCTCAAAATAATCTAAGTGAAGCATGAGAGATCAAGTTTCTTTAAAACAAATCCACCACCGTGCTCTAAAAGATCTAAGTGAAGCACTAGAGCAAAAATTATCGCGCTCAAAAGATATAAGTGAAGCACTATGAGCAAAACTATCAAGCTCAAAAGATATAAGTGAAACACATAGAGTATTCTAACAAATTCCAAATCATGTATGGCTCTCTCAAAAGGTGTGTACAGCAAGGATTATTGTGGTAAACTAACAAGCAAAGACTCAAATAATACAAGACGCTCCAAGCAAAACACATATCATGTTGGTGAATAAAAATATAGCTCCAAGTAAATTACCGATGGAAGTAGACGAAAGAGGGGATGCCGTGTACAGCAAGGATTATTGTGGTAAACTAACAAGCAAAGACTCAAATAATACAAGACGCTCCAAGCAAAACACATATCATGTTGGTGAATAAAAATATAGCTCCAAGTAAATTACCGATGGAAGTAGACGAAAGAGGGGATGCCTTCCGGGGCATCCCCAAGCTTGGACTTTTTGGTGTCCTTGTATTATCTTGGGGGTGCCATGGGCATCCCGAAGCTTAGGCTCTTGCCCCTCCTTGTTCCATAATCCATCAAAAGAATTTACCCAAAACTTGAAAACTTCACAACACAAAACTCAATAGAAATCTCGTGAGCTCCGTTAGAGAAAGAAAACAAAAGACAACTTTAAGGTACTGTAATGAACTAATTATTTATTTATATTGGTGTTAAACCTACTGTATTCCAACTTCTCGATGGATTATAAACTATTTTACTAGCCATAGATTCATCAAAATAAGCAAACAACACACGCAAAACAGAATCTGTAAAAAACAGAACAGTCTGTAGTAATCTGTAACTAACGCAAACTTATGGAACCCAAACAATTCTACCAAAATTAGACGACCTGGAAAATTTGTTTGTTGATCAGCAGAAATTGGAATCACTATTTTATCACGTTCTGGTGATTTTTAACAATTCGGGAACTGAGTGCAAAAATTCTGGAAATTACAGCAAGATCAAATAACTATCTCCCAAGAAGATCTAATAGGTTTAACTTGGCACAAACACTAATTAAAAGATAAACCCACATCTAAACAGAGGCTAGATGGATTACTTATTCCTAAGCAGAAGCAAAAACAAAAAAACTAAAAATAAAATTCGGTTGCCTCCCAACAAGCGCTATCGTTTAACGCCCCTAGCTAGGCATAAAAGCAAGGATAGATCTAGGTATTGCCATCTTTGGTAGGCAATCCATAAGTGGCTATCATGATAGATTCATATGGTAATTTTATTTTCTTTCTAGGAAAGTGTTCCATGCCCTTCTTTAAGGGAAATTGGAATCTAATATTTCCTTCCTTCATATCAATAATTGCACCAATCGTTCTAAGGAAAGGTCTACCAAGAATAATAGGACATGAAGGATTGCAATCTATATCAAGAACGATAAAATCTACGGGCACATAATTCCTATTTGCAACAATAAGTACATCATTAATTCTTCCCATAGGCTTTTTAATAGTGGAATCCGCAAGATGCAAGTTTAGAGAGCAATCATCAAAATCACGGAAATCTAGCAAATCACATAAAGTTCTGGGAATAGTAGAGACACTAGCACCCAAATCACACAAAGCATGAAACTCATAATCTTTAATTTTAATTTTTATAGTAGGTTCCCACTCATCATGGAGTTTCCTAGGGATATAAACTTTCAACTCAAGCTTTTCTTCATAAGATTGCATCAAGGCATCAACAATGTGTTCGGTAAAAGCCTTATTTTGACTATAAGCATGAGGAGAATTTAGCACGGATTGCAACAATGAAATTCAATCAATTAAAGAGCAATTTTCATAATTAAATTCCTTGAGATCCAAAATATTGGGTTTAGAAATATCTCAATTTTTATTTCTTTCAATCCCACTTTTATCAATTTCATCATCAAGATCTAAAAACTCAGAATTCTTTGAACGCCTTCTAGGTAAAGGAAGATCATATTCAGTTTCATCAAGATTCATATTGCAAATCAAAGATTTAATAGGGGACACATCAATAACTTTTAGATCTTCATCTTGATTTTCATAGTAATTCGGTTTAGCGGCCATCTTATTGACTAAGGTAGCTTGCATATCCGAAATTTCAGCGGTCATCTTTTCAAGACGAGCAATTTGGGCTCTTATACCATCAAATTCTTTGGACATATCATCGAGCTCTTTATTCATATAGCTCATAAAACTCTTTTGTTCCTTAAGCTCATTTCTAAAGAAATTATTATGCTAAAATTGCAAAACCTCCTCTAGCCTTTTAAGGTGAAGATCACCAAGTTTAGGTAGGGCCATCACGACAAACAAGCAATCCAACACACGAGCAAACAAAAAGGCAAAGGGAAAAGGAGGAGGAGATAGGGAAAGAGAGGGCAAATAAAACGGCAAGGGAGAAGTGGGGGAGAGTAAAACGAGAGGCAAATGGCAAATAATGTAATGCGAGAGATAGGGCTTGTGATGGTTACTTGGTATGTTGACTTTTGCGTAGACCTCCCCGGCAACGGCGCCAGAAATCCTTCTTGCTACGTCTTGAGCTTATGCTGGTTTTCCCGAAAAGGAGAGGATGATGCAGCAAAGTAGCGTAAGTATTTCCCTTAGTTTTTGAGAACCAAGGTATCAATCCAGTAGGAGGCCACGCGCAGGTCCCTCGTACCTGCACAAAACGATAGCTACTCGCAACCAACGCGATTAGGGGTTGTCAATACCTTCACGGTCACTTACGAGAGTGAGATCTGATAGAGATAATATTTTTGGTATTTTTGGTATAAATATGCAAAGTAAAAAGTAAAAGCAAAGTAAAAACAAAGCAAATATAAAAGTGATAGAGATTGATATGATCAGAATAGACACGGGGGCCATAGGTTTCACTAGTGGCTTCTCTCAAGAGCATAGATATTCTACGGTGGGTGAACAAATTATCGTTGAGCAATTGATGAATTGAGCATAGTTATGAGGTTATCTAGGTATGATCATGTATATAGGCATCACGTCCGAGACAAGTAGACCGAAACGATTACGCATCTACTACTATTACTCCACTCATCGACCGCTATCCAAAGATGCATCTAGAGTATTAAGTTAAAAACAGAGTAACACCTTAAGCAAGATGACATGATGTAGAGGAATAAATTCATGCAATATGATAAATACCCCATCTTGTTATCCTCGATGGCAACAATACAATACGTGCCTTGCAACCCTTTACATCACTGGGTAAGGACACCGCAAGATTGAACCCAAAGCTAAGCACTTCTCCCATTGCAAGAACTACCAATCTAGTTGGCCAAACCAAACGGATAATTCGAAGAGACTTGCAAAGATAACTCAATCATACATAAAAGAATTCAGAGAAGATTCAAATACTATTCATAGATAAGCTGGATCATAAACCCATAATTCATCAGTCTCAACAAAGACACCGCAAAAAGAAGATTACATCGAATAGATATCCACGAGAGAGGGGGAGAACATTGTATTGAGATCCAAAAAGAGAGAAGAAGCCATCTAGCTACTAGCTATGGACCCGAAGGTCTGAAGTAAACTACTCACACTTCATCGGAGGGGCTATGGTGTTGATGTAGAAGCCCTCCGTGGTGGATGCCCCCTCCGGCGGAGCTCCGAAACAGGCCCCAAGATGGGATCTCGTGGATACAGGAAGGTACGGCGGTGGAATTAGGTTTTTGGCTCCTCTTCTGATCGTTTGGGGATATGTAGGTATATATAGGAGGAAGGAGTACGTCGGTGGAGCGTCAGGGGGCCCACGAGGTAGTGGGGCGCGCCCAGGGGGGCCCTCCACCCTCGTGACCGCCTCTGGAACTTCTTGGAGTAGGGTCCAAGTCTCCTGGATCACGTTCGGGGAGAAGATCACGTTCCCGAAGGTTTCATTCCGTTTGGACTCCGTTTGATATTCCGTTTCTTCGAAACACTGAAATAGGCAAAAAAACAGCAATTCTGGGCTGGGCCTCCGGTTAATAGGTTAGTCCCAAAAGTAATATAGAAGTGGAAAATAAAGCCAAATATAGTCCAAAACAGTAGATAAAGTAGCATCGAGCAATCAAAAATTATATATACGTTGGAGACGTATCAAGGCAACACCACGGGGTCCTATTCATCCACCCCCACCAGGAACTGTTCATCCAAACCCCCCAGCAACGCTCACCGTTCATCCAGAGGCAGCATCGATCGGCTTCAGCTAGCAGCAAGAGCTGGCGAATCTCTCGATCGGGTTGATTAACAGCCATCGATCGATTGCTCGGTTCAAGAACGCGTAGTTCGCAAAGGCAATCGCTTAGGGTTCGATTAGAGCCCAACGCCTCGCCGGGTTCAGTTAGAGCCCAACGCCGCACTCCACGCCGCGTGTGTGTACGAGAGAAATGCACATCGCTCGGCCCCGACCACCCATCGTAACCGGGAACACCCCGATATTTTCCTCGCCCTCACTTCTACCATGGTTTTTTCCGTCATGGACGGCCCAGGACGAAAAGCCCATTTTCTGTCATGATTTTTTGTCATAGAAGTAGGACCCCACCACATCTATGATGATACCGTGTTTTGTCACAATTATTGTCATAGAAGTGTCATAAGTATGACAGAATTTTTTTTCGTTCGGCCCAAAATGTCACGGATGTGTCTTTTTTTGTAGTGAAAGCTCATGCCTGGACTGTAGGAGGGTGGCGCCGTGGGTGTTGAACTGGGCCAGGATGTCCTGCACAGCCACGTTGAGGTCGCCTAAGCCGGCCACGGACGTCCAATCCGGCGGAATGCTACCTCTTGAGCATGCGTTGGTTTTCCCTTGAAGAGGAAAGGGTGATGCAGCAAAGTAGCATAAGTATTTCCCTCAGTTTTTGAGAACCAAGGTATCAATCCAGTAGGAGGTTACATGCAAGTCTCCTTGTACCTGCACAAACAAATAAGAACCTTGCAACCAACACGATAAAGGGGTTGTCAATCCATTCACGTCCACTTGCAAAAGTGAGATCTGATAGAGATAGTAAGATAAATATTTTTGGTATTTTTATGATATAGATTGGAAAGTAAAGATTGCAAAATAAAATAGATCAGAAACTTATATGATGGAAAATAGACCCGGGAGCCATATGTTTCACTAGTGGCTTCTCTCAAGATAGCATAATCTGTGGTGGGTGAACAAATTACTGTTGAGAAATTGATAGGAAAGCGCATAGTTATGAGAATATCTAGGCATGATCATGTATATAGGCATCACGTCCGCGACAAGTAGACCGAAACGATTCTGCATCTACTACTATTACTCCACACATCGACTGCTATCCAGCATGCATCTAGAGTATTAAGTTCATAAGAACAGATTAACGCATTAGGCAAGATGACTTGATGTAGAGGGATAAACTCAAGATATAAAGCCCATCTTTTTATCCTCGATGGCAACAATACAATACGTGCCTTGCTGCCCCTGCTGTCATTGGGAAAGGACACCACAAGATTGAACCCAAAGCTAAGCACTTCTCCCACTGCAAGAAAGATCAATCTAGTAGGCCAAACCAAACTCATAATTCGAAGAGACTTGCAAACATAACAAATCATACATATAAGAGTTCAGACAAGAACCAAATATTGTTCATAGATAATCTTGATCATAAACCCACAATTCATCGGATCTCGACAAACACACCGCAAAAAGAATTACATCGAATAGATCTCCAAGAGAATCGAGGAGAACTTTGTATTGAGATCCAAAGAGAGAGAAGAAGCCATCTAGCTAATAACTATGGACCCGAAGGTCTGTGGTAAACTACTCACACATCATCGGAGAGACTATGGTGTCGATGTAGAAGCCCTTCGTGATCGATTCCCCCTCCGGCGGAGCACCGGAAAAGGCCCCAAGATGGGATCTCACGGGTACAGAAGGTTGCGGCGGTGGAAATAGGGTTTCGTGGTGCTCTCGGATGTTTTCAGGGTACATGATTATATATAGGCGAAAGAAGTAGGTCGGTGGAGCCACGAGGGGCCCACGAGGGTGGGGGCGCGCCTCCCTGCCTCGTGGCTTCCTTGTTGCTTCCTTGACGTCCACTTCAAGTCTCCTGGATTGTGTTTGTTCTAAAAATAACTCTCCCGAAGGTTTCATTCCGTTTGATATTCCTTTTCTGCGAAATACTGAAATAGGCAAAAAAAACAGCAATTTGCACTAGGCCTTCGGTTAGTAGGTTAGTCCCAAAAACAATATAAAAGTGCATAATAAAGCCCATTAAACATCCAAAACAGATAATATAATAGCATGGAACAATCAAAAATTATAGGTACATTGGAGACGTATCACGGAGCGGCGCTGGTGGCCTCAGTGTCGGGCGCCGACGAGCTCGCGGCCCCAACTTCCATCGGCCTTGGCGCCGAGACCACCTTCACCGGGCGCTGGTGCGCCAGAATGCGGGGTGTCACAACCCGGCCCGCTACCAGCTCACCGCCAGATGGCGGCACCACCGACGCTTCGGGCTGGCTGCCCTGCGCGTCGGTAGTCGGCGCGCGCAGAGGCACCTCCATCTCTGGGACGACGGGGTCAGCCCCTCTCCTCTCCAGGGCCGGCTGGTCGACCCCAGCCCCTCCAGTCGGCACCTGGTCCTCCAACACCGGCAGCTCCACGTGCTGTGGGCCGGTGGCCTCCGGAGCACTGCCACGGGACACCTCTTCCTCCAGCACCTTGGCGGCTGCGTCCGCCTGCTCCTTGGTCGCAGCGTCGGCCACCTCCGCCTCTGCTCGGGCTGCGGCGTCCCGCTCCTGCTACGCCTCCAGCACGTTCCTCTTCACACCTCCCGAAGGGCGACGGCCGGGTCCACCCCAGCACTAGTCCGATTGCCTGGTTCGCTGCGCTGAGCACCTCCCTCGAAGGACCCATAAATGGGAAAAAGAGTGCCCAGATTTATCCCGAACACCCCAGCACTAGTTGCATGGGGGCTGAAGCCGACGACTAGCAACTCTCAGATTTTATAAACGGCCGCACAGAAGGTAATATTTTAAATTCGAAAGCATTGCATAACGCAAATGAACTAGTTTTCATTAATAGAGGATCACATGGGCAAGTTCATTCAAAAATTACATCCTTCGCACACTCGTCCGCCACAAGACGGGCACCCTTCAGGACACCCTCATAATACATTTCAGGGTGGCGATGCTCCTTGCCCTGCGGTGGTCCCTCCTTCACCAGCTTCTCGGCGTCCATCTTGGCCCAGTGCACCTTCGCACGGGCAAAAGCCCTGCGAGCACCCTCGATGCAGACGGACCGCTTTATGACTTCCAGCCGTGGGCAGGCATCCACAAGCCGCCTCACAAGGCCGAAGTAGCTGTTGGGAAGGGAATCGCCAGGCCACATCCAGACTATAAGGCCCCTCATGGCCTGTTCGGCCGCCTTGTAGAGCTTGACCAGTTGCTTCAGCTGGTCGCTCACGGGCATCGGGTGTTTGGTCCCAGTATACTGAGACCAGAACAACTTCTCCGTCGAGCTTCCCTCCTCGGCCCGGTAGAACTCCGCGGCATTAGATACACTGCGGGGAAGATCTGCGAACGCTCCTGGAGAGCTCCGAACTCGGGTAAGTAAAAGGAAATTTTCCTTCGCATGCCTAATTTGCATAATGAATGCCTTACCCGCCGCTATCTTCTTCACCGCCTCAATTCCCTGGAGGGCCTTTTGGGCTTCGGCCTTGGCATTTTTTGCGCTTTCGAGGGCCTTCGCAAGCTCGGACTCTCGCGTCTTCGAGTCAAGCTCCAAGGACTCATGCTTCTTGACGAGCGCCTGGAGCTCTTGCTGCACCTCGCTTACCTGGGCTTCGTATCTTTCTCGCTCGGTGCGCTCCTTGGCCGCTTTGTTTTCGGCCTCGGTGAGCAACTGCTCCAGGGTCGCCACTTCGGTCGTGGACCCTGGTACATCCATGATGATCCTATTATCTTGCAACCAAAACCTTTTTTATAGACAGGGTATTGCTTACCTTTATTCTCCTTGAGCTGCTTTTTGGCAAGGCTGAGTTCTTCCTTGGACCGCTCGAGGTCCTGCTTAAGTGCAGCGATCTCTGCAGTATGTGCGGCAGCGGCCAACAGTGAAGCTTGCATACGCATATAGACATATTTGGATGAGACTCCTGCAGTTATTCTTCGATCCTCTGTTCGGCTTTTCTTCGCGAACGCCTAACAGAGCATCAGGGCTACTGTCTATGTGGTAATATTTTTATATATTTCGACTACTTACCTCAAAGCCTGTTAGGAGGCTGGCGCAAGCTTCGGTTAGTCCGCTTTTGGCGGACCTAACCTTCTCGATCACCGCACTCATTATAGTGCGGTGCTCCTCGTCGATGGAAGCGCCGCTAAGCGCTTCCAGCAAGTTGTCCGGTGCCTCCGGATGGACGGAGGTCACCGGCACGGGCGGCTTGCCCCTCTTAGCAGGAGGCCACCTGCCGGAGTCAGGGACCACTGGTGGTCCCGGTGCGGTGTTCGGCTTGGGACCGAACTTGGAGCCCGCGGGGATCTTGCTCCCTTTGCGCCCAGGGTCCGGAATGTCGCCTTTGGCCGCCTCCAGGACTACCTCCCCTCGACTTGATGCCCTTTGAGACAACACCTCGATGTTGTCCGTGGGGAGAGGGGTGGAGGCGGTCGGAAGCGAACCGCTACTCATAGCCGACGGGTCCAAAGAACCATCCGACGAGGATACGTTGATGCGGGCTTGAGGCGTACTGCACAATAAAATTCGACATAAGGAGAAGCGGTGCAGTAAAAAGCATACCATGAATTACTCTAGTATCCGAATACTTACGACTTCGCCAGGGGCTTGTCCCTGGTGAACCACTCATCGTCGCTGTGAGTGGTGGTCGTTGAGCAGTCCGGAAGGAGAGTCCTTCCCTTCTTGGACCCCCCGGCCTCCCAGGTTGGGGTGGCCTTCCTTTTCCTGTCTCCCCCAACTGGAGGGGGAGAATCTTCATCTTCCTCCTCCTCGTCTTCGCGAGAGGAGTGCGTCTCGGAGTTCGATATCACCTGACGGCGGGAGCTCTTTCTAGTCCCCGCGGCCTTCTTCTTGGCCTTCTTCTCCGGCACCTCATAAGGCGCCGGAGTCAACATCTTCGTAAGAAGAGCATCGGCCGGATCTTCGGGCAGGGGCGCCGGGCAGTCGATTTGCTCCACTCTCTCCTCCCAGTCCTGTCAAAGGCATGGGAGCTCAGATCCCGCACTTGGTCAAGCCGGGGAAAGTAAAAACCTTATAAGGTGCAAAAAACTTACCGGATTCGCAGGGCGCTTCGTGCTAAGTCCGCGGTCCTCGATAAGGGAAGGGGGGACCTCAGCACCCTTGAATAGCACCCTCCAGACATCCTTGTGCATTGTGTCAAAAAGCTTGCGCAGGGTCTGGTGCTGGGCCCGGTCGAACTCCCATTAATTGAACGCCCGTTGTTGACATGGGAGGATCCGGCGGAAGAGCATGACCTGGACCACGTTGACAAGCTTAAGTTTCTTGCTTATCATGTTCCGGATACATCACTGGAGTCCGTCCAGCTCTATCGGTGAGCCCCATGACAGGCCCTTCTCTTTCCAGGAGGTGAGCCGCATGGGGATTCCGGATCGAAACTCGGGGGGCCGCCACCCAGTTGGTGTCGCGCGGCTCGGTGATGTAGAACCACCCCGATTGCCACCCCTTTATGGTCTCCACATAGGAGCCCTCGAGACATGTAACATTGGGCATTTTTCCCACCATGGCACCTCTGCATTCCGCTTGCTGGCCGCCTACAACCTTTGGCTTGACATTGAAGGTCTTCAGCCACAGGACGAAGTGGGGCTGGACACGGAGGAAGGGCTCGCACACGACGATAAACGCCGAGATGTTGAGGATGAAGTTCGGGGCTAGATCGTGGAAGTCCAGCCCGTAGTAGAACATGAGGCCGCGGACGAACGGGTGGAGGGGGAACCCTAGTCCGCGGACGAAGTGGGTAAGAAAAACTACCCTCTCGTAAGGTTCCGGGGTAGGGACGATTTGCCCCTCGACGAGCAGCCGGTGCACGATGTTTGCAGCCAAGTATCCGCCCCCCCCCCCGCAACTTTTCGATGTCCTCCTCCGTGACGGAGGATTTCATCCACTTTCCTCCAGCTCCGGACATGATTGGGGCAGTGTGAGGAGAAAGGTGCAAACATGGGCGTTGGAGCTCGAGTGCGCAAGAATGGATAGGCAAGGAGGAAGAAGGCGTGGGAGGAAAAAGGTGAACCCTTATCCCTTTATAAAGGCGGATGAAACAATACGCCCCCACTATCCTGGTTAACTCGCTTATTCCCCAAGAGCCGCGATTGATGGCGCGGTTGGGTTACCCACGCCCGTATTGATGAGAATCCCGTGATAAGGGGACACGATCTCTGCTTTGACAAGACGTCCCAAAGAAACCGCCTCGCGATATGCGCCAAGGAAGGTTGAGAAAAACGGCTCGATAATAACCGGGCCATGGTATGATCTCATGATATCAAATAGGTCAGTAGGTCAGATTTGTGGAAATATTATTCTCTCTACGGTGGTATGTGGAACTTGTTTTGCAGAGCCGGACACTATCCTTGTGTTCAAGATCTTCTATGGAGTATTTGGAGGAGGAACCCGCCTTGCAATGCTGAAGACAAACTGCGCGCCGGACTCATCGTCATTGAAGCCTGGTTCAGGGGCTACTGAGGGAGTCCTAGATTAGGGGGTATCCCGACAGCCGAACTATATCCTTGGGCCGGACTGTTGGACTATGAAGATACAAGATTGAAGACTTCGTCTCGTGTCCGGATGAGACTCTCCTTGGTGTGGAAGGCAAGCTTGGCGATACGGATATGTAGATCTCCTCCCATTGTAACCGACTCTGTGTAACCCTAGCTCCCTCCGGTGTCTATATAAATCGAAGGGTTTAGTCCGTAGGACAACATCAATCATACCATAGGCTAGCTTCTAGGGTTTAGCCTCTACGATCTCGTGGTAGATCAACACTTGTACTACTCATATCATCAAGATCAATCAAGCAGGAAGTAGGGTATTACCTGCATAGAGAGGGCCAGAACCTGGGTAAACATCGTGTCCCTTGCCTCCTGTTACCATCCGCCTTAGACGCACAGTTCGTGACCCCCTACCCGAGATCCGCCAGTTTTGACACCGACATTGGTGCTTTCATTGAGACTTCCACTGTGTCTTCACCATAAGGCCTGATGGCTCCTTCGATCATCGGTAGAGATGCAGTCCAGGGTGAGGTTTTCCTGCCCGGACAGATCTTCGTATTCGGCGGCTTCGCACTGCGGGCCAACTCGCTTGGCCATCTGGAGCAGATTGAGAGCTACCCCCCTGGCCACCAGGTCAGGTTCGGAAACTTGAACTACACGGTCGACATCCACGAAGACTTGATCTTCGACGGATTAGAGCCCATGCCAGGTGCACCGCCCGATCACGACGAGCATGATTTAGCTCTGTCGTCGGATGGTGTTCAGGAGATCGCACCAGCAACAACTCCGGCCTTCAACCTGGAACAGATTGCGCCATCCAAGGACGGGCGGATAGACCCCGCCATGGAGGTCGCACTCTCAGCGGCGATAGAGCCGGATACTGATCCTACCCCTCGCGAGGGCCGTGATGTCGAACCCATAGACTCGTCTCCGACCACAGACTCTGAACCGTCTGTGCCCGTGCCTGTCGAACCTGTTTGGGCGCCGATCATGGAGTTCACCTCCGCGGATATCTTTCAGCACTCGCCCTTCGGCGTTGTACTAAACTCGTTAAGGTCTCTCTCTTTGTCAGGAGAACCTTGGCTGAATTATGTCCGGCTAGAATGGGATGCGAACGATGAAGAAATTCACGTCCACCCAGCACCCACTTAGTAGCCACTGTCGATGATCTAACCGACATGCTTGACTTCGACTCCGAAGACATCGATGATATGGACAACGATGCGGGAGACGAATAGGAACCACTGCCCACGGGGCACTGGACCGCCACCTCATCATATGATATATATATATATATATATATATATATATATATATATATATATATATATATATATATATGGTGGATACACCCAAAGAAGGCAATGGCGACAAGGCAGTGGAGGATGACCCCTCCAAGCAACCCAAGCGCCGATGTCAGCAGCACTGCTCTAAGTCTAGCCATAGCAAAAACGGCGATACCGGCACATGAGATAACAGTACTCCGGACAGTGCCGAAGACGATGACAATCCCCTCCAGCAGGATCCACAGCCGGAGGATGAACAAGCCAGCCCTCCGGAGCGAGCGGCAGAGGGAGAGGAAGACGATTACATGCCTCCCTCCGAAGACGAAGTGAGCCTCGACGACGAAGAATTTGTCGTACCTGAGGATCCCGCCGAGCAGGAGCGCTTTAAGCGCCGACTTATAGCCACAACGAATATCCTGAAGAAAAAACAGCAACAACTTCGAGCTGATCAGGACTTGCTAGCAAATATATGGACTGAAGTCCTTGCGACCGAGGAATACGAACTCGAACGCCCCTCCAAGGGTCACCCAAAGCGTAGGTTGCTACCCCGACTTGAGAAGGAATCATTAAAACCTACATCACCAGCGTACGACGCGGCTGATCGGCCACCTCGTGGCTGAGACAGAGAGGCATTCTGGCCAGAAGTTCAGCCCGCACCCCGCCGCCACTCGAACAAAAATACCAAGGCACCGGGAAACACGCGAGACGTGCGAGACGTATTGGAAGACAGGGCAAAGCACGCAAGATCGATCTACGGATCACGAGGGCGCGCCCCTACGCGGGACGGTGACCGTCACGCCGGGTACAACAAAGGTAAATCTGGCCGGGCCGAATACAGTAGGCATGACTCATATGAGCTACGCCGCGATATAGCCCAACACAGAGGCGCCGCACACCCCCTATGCTTCACTGACGAAGTAATGGATCATGAATTCCCAGAGGGTTTTAAACCCGTAAACATCGAATCATATGATGGTACAACAGATCCCGCGGTATGGATCGAGGTCTTCCTCCTCCACATCCACATGGCTCGCGGCGATGATCTACATGCCATCAAGTACCTCCCACTAAAGCTTAAAGGACCAGCTCGGCATTGGCTGAATAGCTTGCCAGCAGACTCCGTTGGCTGTTGGGAGGATCTAGAAGACGCATTCCTCGACAACTTCCAGGGCACTTATGTGAGACCACCGGATGCCGATGACTTGAGCCACATAATTCAGCAGCCAGGAGAATCGGCCAGGCAATTCTGGACACGGTTCCTAACCAAGAAGAATCAAATCATCGACTGTCCGGATGCAGAGGCCTTAGTGGCATTTAAGCACAACATCCGTGACGAGTGGCTCGCCCGGCACCTTGGCCAGGAAAAGCCAAAATCCATGGCAGCCCTCACGACGCTCATGACCCGCTTTTGCGTGGGAGATGATAATGGCTGGCTCGCAGCAACAACATATCAAGGAACCTTGGCACTTTGGATACCAAGGATAGCAACGGCAGGCCATGTCGCAACAAACATAAGTGCTGCAATAACGGTGATAACGCCGAGGATGCGATAGTCAATGCCGGATTCAGAGGCTCTAAACCCGGTCAGCGGAAAAAGCCATTTAAAAGAAGCACTCCGGGCCCGTCCAGTCTAGACCACATACTCGATCGCTCGTGCCAAATACACGGTACCCCTGACAAACCAGCCAATCACACCAATAGGGAATGCTGGGTGTTCAAGCAGGCCGGCAAGGTAAACGCCGAAAACAAGGACAAGGGGCTGCACAACGATGACGAGGAGGAGCCCTGGCCGCCGAACACGGGAGGGCAGAAGAGGTTCCCCCAACAAGTACGGACGGTGAACATGATATACGCAACTCACATCCCCAAGAGGGAACGGAAGCGTGCACTAAGGGACGTATATGCGATGGAGCCCATCGCCCCAAAGTTCAACCCATGGTCCTCTTGTCCGATCACTTTTGATCGCAGGGACCACCCCACTAGTATCCGTCATGGCGGATCTGCCGCATTGGTCTTAGACCCAATCATAGACGGATTTCACCTCACTCGAGTCCTTATGGACGGCGGCAGCAGCCTGAACCTGCTTTATCAGGATACGGTGCGCAAAATGGGTATAGACCCCTCGAGGATCAAACCCACCAAAACGGCCTTGAAAGGCGTCATCCCAGGTGTAGAGGCCCATTGTACGGGCTCAATCACACTGGAAGTAGTCTTCGGATCTCCGGACAACTTCCGAAGCGAGGAATTAATCTTTGATATCGTCCCGTTCCGCAGTGGCTATCACGCACTGCTCGGGCGCACCGCATTTGCAAGATTCAATGTGGTACCGCATTATGCATACCTCAAGCTCAAGATGCCAGGACCTAAGGGGGTCATCACAGTCAATGGAAACACAGAGCGCTTGCTCCGTACGGAGGAGCACACTGCGGCCCTCACAGCAGAAGCACAAAGCAGCCTTTTTAGGCAATCCACCAGTTCGGCGATCAAGCCCCCGGACACCGTCAAGCGCGTCCGGAGTAAACTGCAACAGGATTGCCTGGCACGTTCAGAGCTCGCCTAGAAATTCGGCCCCCGCCCCAGTCTTAGTACAACGGCAAAATCCATCCCGCGCGTACATAATTACGCACTGAAAATACCATGGGCATTGGCGGGGGCACGATCACGGCACGTCCCACAATGCGGCTCAACCGCACTAGGGGCTTACTACCGTTATCATTCTCTCTCTTTCAGGACTTTACTCGCTGGAAGCCCTATCTGGCAGTACGATAGCCGGACATACGATACAACACCCAAGGAGGCAGGAAGCTACATCGTACAATGGAATCCCCAGGTGGTCTCTGATAACGAGTAAAATACCTACTTTAAATACTAGTTCGCGGCTTGCCCTTGGTCGGGACATGTCAAATAGTCCTACTTTTTGCTTATCGCACTGCTTGTATTAGTATGCTTCGACGCATTTTTTAAATAAACAATGCATAGCACTAGTCTATTATCGCATTCTATATTGTTTTACATATATATGTTCATTTATGACAATCAGCACCCGTACACTCTGGTATGACCAATACGCCAGGGGCTTCCGTATACCCCATAATTCGGTGTGAGAAGTCCGAACACTTTCGACAGTGCGGCACCCCGAACTTATAGCATTATATGCATTAGCTCCGAATCATGTTCTTGGGTCAATAGTTGGGTTTGCTCGGCTCCCATGTTTTGGTACCTTACGTTCCGCTATATCGGCTAAGTTAGCACTGGGAGAACTACTGCAATTGTGCCCCGGTTCTTCCGGCCGAGCACCTCGAGAGAAAGCTAAAATCGACTGTCATGATGAGGCGAGAGCTGGTCGCTGTTCGCGAGGTCTCAAGTCCCTAAAGACTTTCTTCGCTTCGGGCGAGGAGTCGGCCTTGTCCGGCTTAGGCGTGTATAGCGCCCCAACTTCGGCTTTCCGAATACTAGGGGCTTCGCCAAAATTTAAAAATGTAGACTTCTATGGCTAAGTGAGAGCGATAAAGCATTATAGTCCGATTGCCTGGTTCGCTGCGCTGAGCACCTCCCTCGAAGGACCCATAAATGGGAAAAAGAGTGCCCAGATTTATCCCGAACACCCCAGCACTAGTTGCATGGGGGCTGAAGCCGACGACTAGCAACTCTCAGATTTTATAAACGGCAGCACAGAATGTAATATTTTAAATTCGAAAGCATTGCATAGCGCCAATGAACTAGTTTTCATTAATACATGATCACATGGGCAAGTTCATTCAAAAATTACATCCTTCGCACACTCGTCCGCCACAAGACGGGCACCCTTCAGGACACCCTCATAATACATTTCAGGGTGGCGATGCTCCTTGCCTTGCGGCGGCCCCTCCTTCACCAGCTTCTCGGCGTCCATCTTGGCCCAGTGCACCTTCGCACGGGCAAAAGCCCTGCGGGCACCCTCGATGCAGACGGACCGCTTTATGACTTCCAGCCGTGGGCAGGCGTCCACAAGCCGCCTCACAAGGCCAAAGTAGCTGTTGGGAAGGGAATCGCTAGGCCACATCCGGACTATAAGTCCCCTCATGGCCTGTTCGGCCGCCTTGTGGAGCTCGACCAGTTGCTTCAGCTGGTCACTCACGGGCATCGGGTGTTCGGTCCAAGTATACTGAGACCAGAACAACTTCTCCATCGAGCTTCTCTCCTCTGCCGGTAGAACTCCATGGCATCAGATACACTGCGGGGCAGATCTGCGAACGCTCCTGGAGAGCTTCGAACTCGGGTAAGTAAAAGTAAATTTTCCTTCGCATGCGTACTTTGCATAATGAATGCCTTACCCGCCGCTATCTTCTTCACCGCCTCAATTTCCTGGAGGGCCTTTTCGGCTTCGGCCTTGGCATTTTTTGCGCTTTCGAGGGCCATGCGCTTTTATGGTTGGATGCACAAAATCTTAATGCGAAAGAACGTCACTTTATATTGCCCCTTGTGATATGAACCTTTATTATGCAGTCTGTCACTTTTATTTCTTCCACATCACAAGATCGTATAAAGCTTATTTTCTCCCACACTAATAAGTCATACATAAGAGAGAAATTTTTATTGCTTGCACCGATGACAACTTACTTGAAGGATCTTACTCAATCCATAGGTAGGTATGGTGGACTCTCATGGCAAAACTGGTTTAAGGGTTTTGGAAGCACAAGTAGTATCTCTACTTGGTGCTGAGAATTTGGCTAGCATGAGGGGGAAAGGCAAGCTCGATATGTTAGATGATCCATGACAATATACTTTATCTCAGATATAAGAAAACATAACTTATTACGTTGTCTTCCTTGTCCAACATCAACTCTTTAGCATGTCATATTTTAATGAGTGCTCCCAATCATAAAAGATGTCAATGATAATATATTTATATGTGAAACCTCTCTTTCCTTATTACTTCCTATTAATTGCAACGATGACCAAAGTTATGCTTGTCAACTCTCAACAATTTTTAATCATCATACTCTTTCTATCTGAAGTCATTACTCTCAATAAGATCAATATCAACTCTTTGTTTCTTTTTATTCTTTTCTCTTTTCTTTTATTCATTCAAGATCATGGCAAAATAATCAAGCCCTTGACTCAATACTTATCTTTATTATATAGCTCCCGGACTCGATTACAAAGAGAGATCACAAAGCAAAACTCAAAACTAGATCATGCCATAAACTTTATTCTACTAGATCAAGATACTACTAAAAGGATCGAACTAAGAAAAACGATAAAGAAAGGAGCCTAATGGTGATACGTTACCAGGGCACCTCCCCCAAGCTTGGCAGTTGCCAAGGGGAGTGCCCATACCCATGTGATCATATCTCCTTTTTTGTTGGTGATGGTGTAATATTCTTGGCGATGATGCCCCTCAAGATACGATTCTCCTCCTCGAGCTTATTGTCTTTCTGATTGAGGTCTATTATTTCCTTACGAAGTTTTCCTTTAACGGCTAAGGCTCCTTGCACCCATGGGTGTTGCATAGGTGCGGGAAAACAAGTGACACTCTTCTTCATATTTTCATAAAAAAGAAATCTAACATTGGAAGGGATCACCGTGTTTGGAATGGCTGAGCTCTGTAGTTCTCCCATCGTAAACCCAGCTCGAAAGCGAGAAGTGACTTCTTGATCCTCCATGGCATCTATCATCATCAAATCAGCCTACATCTCTTCCTCCATTGCTGGCCCAAAGTGGTCATCGTCGCTGGTTGTCCTTGGTTCCGATGCCGGATGAGACACCCGGCTCTCCCTGACTGACTCTTGAGAAGACATCTTTGTCGGTGTCAAAACCGGCGGATCTCGGGTAGGGGGTCCCGAACTGTGCGTCTAGGCGGATGGTAACAGGAAACAAAGGACACGATGTTTTTACCCAGGTTCGGGACCTCTCGATGGAGGTAATACCCTACTCCCGCTTGATTAATATTGATGATATGGGTAGTACAAGAGTAGATCTAACACGAGATCAAGGAGGCTAAACCCTAGAAGCTAGCCTATGGAATGATTGTTGTTCGGCCCCACGGACTAAAACCCTCCGGTTTATATAGACACCGGATAGGTTAGGGTTACACAGAGTCGGTTACAATGGTAGGAGATCTACATATCCACCAAGCTTGCCTTCCACGCGAAGGAAAGTACCATCCGGACACGGGACGAAGTCTTCAATCTTGTATCTTCATAGTCTTGGAGTCCGGCCGTGATGATAGTCCGGCTATCCGGACACCCCCTAGTCCGGGACTCCCTCGGTAGCCCCTAAACCAGGCTTCAATGACGACGAGTCCGGGCGCGCATATTGTCTTCGGCATTGCAAGGCGGGTTCCTCCTCGAATACTTCATAGAAGGTTTTGAACACAAGGATAGTGTCCGCTCGCAAAACAAGTTCCACATAACACCGTAGAGAGAATAATTTTGCACAGATCTGCTGACGTATTCAGCGGGCGTGACATCACACCACGGCCAGGCCTTTATATGAATCGCTTTTACTGTTCCACCTTAGCGCGTTTAGCGAGGCGGTTTCCTTGGCACGCCTTATCAAAGCATAGATCGTGCCCCTTATTCCGTGATTCTCATCAATACGGATGTGGGTAACCCAACCGCGCCATTGATTATGGCGCTTGGGAGATAAGCGAGTTTTACCAGTTGGTGGGGGACGATAGCTCCGTCCGTCCATATAAGGGGATAAGGATCCACCTTTTCACCCACGCCTTCTTCCTCCTTTGCTTCTCCATTTCACAAGACTCGAGCTCCAGCGCCTAAGTCCGCACATCCCACCTCAACCTTCTCCAACCATGTCGAGGCGGGAGGCAGGTGGATGGCCTCTTCCGTCACGGAGGGGCATCACAAGACTGCGGAGGCCGGATACTTGTCCAATGACGTCACAAGATAGGCTGCCCGATGCGGGGCAGCTCATTCCAACCCCAGGCCCCATGAGAGGGTGGTATTTCTCCCCACTTCCTCCATGGACTAGGTTTTCCACTTCACCCATTTGTCCGGGGCTCATGTTCTACTACGGCTGGACTTCCACGACTGGCCCCGAATTTCATCCTCAACATCTCGGTGTTTATCGTCAGGTGTGAGGCCTTCCTCTACATCCAGCCCCACTTCGCCTTATGGCTGAAGATCTTCAACGTCCGGCGAAGGTAGTGGGCGGCCGCTGCCGGAGGCGCGGAGGCGCCATGGTTGGCAAGATGGCCAAAGTCCCATGGCTCGAGGGCGCCTTCGTGGAGACAATAAAGGGGTGGCAATCGGGTGGTTCTACATCACCGAGCCATGCGACCCGAATGGGTGGTGGCCCTCAATTTAGATCTGGCTTCCCCACACGGCTCTCGTCATGGAAAGAGACGGGCCTGACGTGGGGAATTCGAAGAGCTATCCGGACTGCAAACATGCGTCCAAACCTCGATGGACAAGAATCTCGGGCTTGTCGACGTAATCTGTGATGCTCATCTCGCGGATTCTCCCCGCCAACAACGGGCCTTTAACTTGTGGGAGTTTGATCCGCACAAGATCGAATTTGAGTCGGCTCTTCGACACTACGCACGAAGATGCTCGGAAGGTGCCGTTCAACGGCGCCAAGCCCGGCGTCCTCTAACAAAGATCACGGATACAGCTCGCGCGCCCAGCCGGCGAGGTAAGTTATTTTACCCTTTACGGGACTCTTTTTCATAGATTGACTCTATGTGGGATCTAAAACTCCCTATTCTTTTGACAGGACTGGTTGAAGACGTCCGGACAGATTAACCGTCCGGCTCCTTTGCTGTAAGACCCAGCGGACGCCCGATTGACGCAGCTGTTGCTCCGCACCCCATGTGGTGCCGAGAAGAAGGCCAAGAAGGAGGCCACGGGAACTCGAAGGAGCTCCCGACGCCAGGTGTTGTCAGATTCTGAAGCGGAATCTTCTCCTGAAGACGAGGAGGAAGAAGAAGAAGCTCCTCCCCCAGCGGGGGAGGAGAAGAAAAGGAAGGCCGCCCCGACCTGGGAGGCCGGAGGGTCCAAGAAGGGAAGAACCCTTCCTCCGTACTTCTCCACCAACGTTGACAACAACGAGGAGGATTGTCCTACAAGGGCCAAGCCCCTGGCGAGATCGTAAGTGTCCGGATACCCATGGCTTTTTATTATTGCGGAGTGTTCTCTAATGTCGAACAACCGTGCAGCCCGCCCAAGGGCGAGTTCGCCGATTCATCGAGCGGGTCCACAGGCTCGTCGGAAATGGAGAGTACCTCGCTTCCGACCGCCTCCTCGCCTCACACTGCGGACGACGCCACGGCGGGGCCCCAAGAGGGGCTTGGTCAAGAGGAGGTAGCGCAGGAGGTGCCACAAGGCAACCTCCTGGACTCCAGGCGCGCGGGGGGCAAGACCCCAAGGGCTCTAGGCCCGACCCTTGTCCGGTCTCCATGCCGGAACTTTCAGTGGTTCCCGAGACCGGCAAGCGGACCCTTCGGAAGAAGGGTAAGACGCCGGTGTCCTCTGTCCAACCGGAGGCACCGGATAGCTTACCGGAGGCGCTTAATGGCGCTTCCATCGAGGAGGAGCACCACACTATTATGAGTGCGGTGATCCGGACAGTTCAGTCCGCCAAGAGCGGACTGACCGAAGCCTATACCAGCCTTCTAACAGGCTTTGAGGTAAGTTTTAGAATATGTAAAAATATAACCGCATAGACGGTAGCCCCTGATGCTTAGTTCGGTGTTCGGAAAGAAAAGCCGGACTAAGGATCTAAAAAGATATACGCAGGAGTCTAACATAAGTATGTCAATATGGGAATGCAGGCTGCGCCGACCTCTCGCCAGACCGATCGCGAAGGTCAATGCATTAAAGCAGAACCTCGAGCGGTCCGAGAACGAGCTCGAACAAGCCAAGAAGCAGCTCGAGGACAAGGAAGGTAAGTAATACCTTATGAAAGAAATACCTTATAGAAAAGGTTTTGGATGCAAAAAATAACAGGAATAACTTGGGTACTACAGGGGCCACGAACAAGGTGGCGACCCTGAAGGAGGCGGTGTCCGTGGCTGAAAACAAAGCGGCTGCGGAACGCACCGAGCGAGAGAAGGGGGAGGTGCAGCTGGCTACAGACGGCAAGAGCTCCAAGCTCTCGTGGAAAAACACGAGGGTTTGGAGCGTGACTCGAAGAATCGAGAGTCCGAGCTCGCCTCGGCTCTTGAGAGTGCCAAAGCTGCTAAGGCCGAGGCCCAAAAAGCCCTCCAAGAAATTGAGTCGTTAAAGAAGATAGCAGCGGGTAAGGCATTCTTTATGCAAAGCAAGCATGTGAAAGTGAATTACCTATTACTTACCCGGATTCGAAGCTCTCCAGGAGCATTCGCAGATTTGCCCGTGGTGTGTCCGATGTCGCCAGATTCTACCGCGCCAAGGAGGGAGCTCGATTTAAAAGGTGTTTTGGTCTCAAGATCTTGAGGCCGAACATTCGGTGTTTCGAGCGACCAGCTGAAGCAGCTGGTCGAGCTCCACAAGGTCGCCGAACAGGCCATGAAGGGCCTTATAGCGCGGCTGTGGCCATTGGAGGCCATGCCCGGGAGCCATGTCCGCGGCTTGAAGTCATCAAGCGCTCCGTCTGCATTGAAGGTGTCCGTCGGGCCCTTGCCCGTGCTAAAGTGCACTAGGGCAAGCTAGATGCGGAGAGGCTTGTGACGGACGGGCCACCGAAGGGCCATGAGCATCGCATGCCCGAAATGTACTATGAGGGCCTCCTGAAGGGTGCCCGCCGAATAGCGGATGAGTGCTCCAAGGATGTAATTTTTGAATAAACTCGCATTTGTTATCCTGTACGCTGAAAACTTGTTCATATGCGCTAAGCAACGCTTATTAATTTAAAATATTACCTTCAGGCGGCCGTTTATCAAATTTGAGAGATGGCAAGTCGTTGGCTTCAGCCCCCATGCCACGCAGTCTTTGGGGTGTTCGGGATAAACTTGAGCATTCTTGTTCCCATTCTTGGGTCCATCTAGGAGGCGCTCAACACAACGAACAAGGCAACCGGACTTATAATGCTTGAACACTCTCACTTAGCCATAGAATTCTATAATTATAAATTTGGTGAAGCCCCTAGTATTCGGAAGACCGAGTTCGGGCGCTATCCATGCCTTGGCGGACAATTCCGGTTCCTCGCTCTAAGCGGCATAAGTCTTTAGGGACCCGAAAAACCTCTCGAACAGCGACCGACTCTCGCCCTATCATGACGGGTCAGTTTTAGCTTTCTCCATCGAGGTGCTCGACCCAGCTCAACTGGGGCACAATCACGATGGTTCTCCAGTGCTACCTTACGATATAGCGGAACGTAAGGTACCAAAAGACGGAGCCGGCAAACCCAACTATTGACCCAAGACATGATTCGAGCCAATTAATATAATGCTATAAGTTCGGGTGCCGCACTTGTGAAAGTGTTCGGACTTATCACACCATAATTTTGGGATACTTAAGCCCTCGGTGTGTAGGCCGTACCAAAGTGTACGTTGCAACATGTCGTGAAATGAACATATGTATATATGAAGGAAGTATAGCAATAATAAGCAAGAGCTATGTATTGTTTATTCAAAAGATACTGCAATGGAAGCAGAACGATACAAATAGTGCGATAAGCAAGGGATGGGACTATCTAACATGTCCCCCTCCAGGGGTAAGCTGCGGGATGGTATGTAAAACAGGTATAATGCTCGTAATAGAGACCACCTAAACACTTGACGTGGCTTTCTACTTCCCTGGCTGTTGTATCGTGAGTTCGGCGATTCTAGTGCCGGACAGGACTGATGAAACACGGAGTCCTGAAAGTAAGGAAAAGGAAGAAAAAAAGGAAAAAGGAAAAAGAATGACACAATCGGGAGCCCCTGGTGCGGTCGAGCCGCATTCTTGGCGTGTCGTGGTCTTGCCCCTCCCCATATGCCCATGGTATCTCCAGAGCGTAGTTATGTACGCGTAATACTAGCTTTGCAATTTCGCGAGGGCGGGGGTTGGGGCCGGATTGCTACGCGTTCTTGAATCGTGCCAGGCGGTCTTATTGTAGGTTACTGCGGGCGCGCTTGACCGTGTCCGGACGCTTAATGGCCGGACTCGAGAGTTGCTGTGAGAGGCTGCTTTGTACCTCCGCCGCGAGGGCCGCCGTGTGCTCCTCCGTTCGGAGAGAGCGTTCGGTGTTTCCATCGACCGTGATTACTCCTCGAGGGCCCGCATCTTGAGCTTGAGGTATGCGTAGTGCGGCACCGCATTGAACTTTTCAAATGCGGTTCGTCCAGCAAAGGCATGACAGCCGGCCGCGAATGGGACGATGTCGAAGATTAACTCTTCGCGAGAAGTTATCTGGGATCCGAAGACCACTTCGAGTGTAATCGAGCCCGCATAACCTGGCCTCTACACCCGGTATGTCGCCTTTAAAGGTCGTCTTTGTAGGTTTAATCCTTGAGGGGTCTATGCCCATTTTGTGCACTGTATCCTGATAAAGCAGGTTGAAGCTGCTACCGCCGTCCATCAGGACTCTGGTGAGGTGAAATCCGTCGATAATTGGGTCAAGAACCAATGCGGCAAAACCGCCGTGACGGATGCTAGTGGGGTGGTCCCTTCGATCGAAGGTGATCGGGCAGGAAGACCATGGGTTGAACTTCGGGGCGACTGGCTCCATCGCATATACGTCCCTTAGTGCATGCTTCCGTTCCCTTTTGGGTATATGGGTTGCGTATATCATGTTCACCGTCTGCACTTGCATGGGAAAACCCTTCTGTCCTCTATTGTTCGGCGGCCGGGGCTCTTCCTCGTCATCGCTATGCAGCCCCTTGTCATTGAGTTCGGCACTTAACTTGCCTGCTTGCTTGAACACCCAACAGTCCCTGTTGGTGTGATTGGCTGGTTTTTCGGGGGTGCCAAGTATACTTCACAAGCGATCGAGTATTCGGTCCAAGTTGGACGGGCCCTGGGTATTTCTTTTGAATGGCTTCTTCCGCTGATCGGGTTTAGAGCCTCTGAATCCGGCATTGACGGCCGTATCTTCAATATTATCGCCGTTAAGCACGCGGCGCTTTGTTCTTGCTGTAACGCGACCTGCCATTGCTGTCCTTGGTATCCGGACTATCGGATGTTTGGCCAAGTTGTTGCTCGAGCTAGCCAGCTGTCCTCTCCCGCACAAAAGCGAGTCATGAGGGATGTGAGGGCTGGCATAGATTTCGCTTTTCCTGTCCTAGGTGCCGGGCAAGCCACTCGTCATGGATGTTATGTTTGAAGGCTGCAAGGGCCTCTGCATCCGGACAGTCAACGATTTGATTTTTCTTTGTGAGGAACCGTGTCGAATTGCTCGGCCGATTCTTCCGGCTGCTGAATTATGTGGCTAAGGTCATCGGCGTCACGGTGGTCGCACATATGTGCCCCGGAAGTTATCAAGGAATGCGGCTTCAGTGTCCTCCCAACAACCAATTGATTCTCGCAGGCAAGCTATTGAGCCAATGCCGCTGGTCCTTTAAGCTTGAGTGGGAGGTATTTGATGGCATGTAGATCATCACCATGGGCCATGTGGATATGGAGGAGATAATCTTCGATCCGGACCGCAGGATCTCGTGGTACCATCGTATGATTCGATGTTCACGGGCTTGAAGCCCTCGAGGATTTGATGATCCATTACTTCATCTGTGAAGCATAGTGGGTGTGCGGCGCCTCTGTATTGGGCTATATAACGACGTAGCTCATATGAGCTTTGTCTACTGTGTTCAGCCCGGCCGGGTTTGCTGTATCCGGCGCGACGGTAATCATCCCGCGTCGTTGGGCACCCACGCGATTCGTAGATCGATCTTGTATGTTTTGCCTTATCCTCCAATATATCTCGCAAGTCCAGCGCGTTTTCCCGTGCCTTGGTACTTTTCGAGCGGCGTCGGGGTGTGGCTTGAGCGGAGGGCCGAGAGGCTTCTGTCGCTGACCGCAGGGGTGGCCGGTCTGCCATGTCGTGTCCGGTGACTTGGATGCTTCCTCCTCTAGTCGAGGCAACGACCTGCGTTTGGGGTAGCTTTTGGAGGCGCTCGAGTTCGTACTCTTCGCCGCAAGGACTTCAGTCCATCCGTCACCTAGCGTGTCTTGATTAGCTCTAAGCTGTTGCTGCTTTTTCTTGAGGCTGCTTGCCGTGGCTATAAGCCTGCGTTTGAAACGCCCTGCTCAGCGGGATCCTCAAGCACGACAAATTAAATCGTCGTTGAGGCTTGCCTCATCTTCGGAGGGAGGCGTAATTATCGCCCTCGACCTCTCTTTACAGACCGTCAGGCGGACTTGCTTCTCCCTCCTCCTGCGCCGAAGTCCTGCTGGAGGGGTTCTCTTCGCACCGTCCGGGTGTTATTATCTCCCGTGCCGGAATCACCGTTTTTATTGTGGCGGGATTTAGAGCGGCACCGCTGACGTCGGCGCTTCGGCTGTTTCTTGGAGGGGTCATCCTCGGTTGTTCCATCGCCGTTCCCATATTTTGGGATGTCCACTATATATATGTCATATGACGAGGTGGCCTTCCAGTGCCCTGTAGGCGCTGGGTCTTGGTCGTCTCTGGCATCGTCGTCCATACCGTCGATGTCTTTGGAGTCGAAGTCTAGCATGTTGGTTAAATCATCGATAGTGGCTACAAAGTGGGTGCTGGGTGGGCGTTGAATTTCTTCGTCGTCCGCATCCCAACCTTCCTGTCCGTAGTCCGGCCAGGGCTCTCCGGATAAAGAGAGAGACTTCAGTGAATTCAGGATGTTGCCAAAGGGCGAGTGCTAAAAGATGTCCGTGGCAGTGAACTCCATGACCGGCGCCCAATCGGATTCGATTGGCAGGGGCGCGGAGGGTTCAGAGTCCGGAGAGGAGTCCGGCACCCTGGAGTCGAGGTCTTCGCAAAGGACATGGATGGAGTTTGGCTCGATCGCCGTGGAGATTGTAGCCCCCAAGGCGGTGTCCAACCACTCGTCCTTGATTGGGGAATCCGGCTCCGGATTAAGGGTCAGAACGGATCTCGGTGCGGCCTCTGTGGCAATCGCTCGTCAGCAGAGCTAGATCATGCCCATCGAGACAAAGGCGGCACGCTTAGCTTGCGGCTCGAATCCGTCGAAGATCAAGTCTCCGCGGATATCGGCCGTATAGTTCAAACTTCCATATCTCGACTGATGGCCAGGGGCGTAGCTTCGATCTGCTCCGGATGGCTGCTTAATTGCCCGCAGCAAAGCCGCCGAATCTGAAGATCTGTCCGGGAGAAAAGTCTCACCACGGACCGCGTCATTGTTGATGATCAAGGAGCCATCGGGCCTATCGGTGACGCATACGGAGGAACTCTCAATGAAAGCACCAATGTCGGTGTCAAAACCGGTGGATCCGCGGTAGGGGGTCCCGAACTGTGCGTCTAGGCGGATGGTAACAGGAGACAAGGGACACGATGTTTTTACCCAGGTTCGGGCCCTCTCGATGGAGGTAATACCTACTCCTGCTTGATTAATATTGATGATATGGGTAGTACAAGAGTAGATCTACCACGAGATCAAGGAGGCTAAACCCTAGAAGCTAGCCTATGGTATGATTGTTGTTCGTCCCCACGGACTAAAACCCTCCGGTTTATATAGACACCGGATAGGTTAGGGTTACACAGGTCGGTTACAATGGTAGGAGATCTACATATCCAGATCGCCAAGCTTGCCTTCCACGCCAAGGAAAGTCCCATCCGGACACGGGACGAAGTCTTCAATCTTGTATCTTCATAGTCTTGGAGTCCGGCCGTGACGATAGTCCGGCTATCCGGACACCCCCTAGTCCGGGACTCCCTGAGTAACCATAATTGATAAACCGTCCTCACAAAAAATATGATCTGGATACTTCAAAATATACAGACTGAATTGAGTGGACAGACATTAACATAGACTGTTCTCAGGACTGACCACACACCAAAAGCGGCAGTACTAATAAACAATACAGGGTTCACAAACACAAATCAAGTACTAAACAATAGTACTTACTACAGACAAGCAAAGTTGCACTAACTAAACTCTGCAGACTATTTCTTGCCACCGACCTCTGGGACTCCCTCAATCTTGCTCTAATCTGCAACAGCAAAAACTTGAAACAAGAACAGAGAATATTTGTGTGATACAGGAGTCAAAACCTTCGGGAGGTTATATAATGAATTTTTACCGACCAAAGTACGTACCGTGCAAGAAAACGGAGTCCGGAAGGCACACGAGGTGCCCACGAGGTAGGGGGCGCGCCCAGGGGGTAGGGCGCGCCCTCCACCCTCATGGGGCCCTCGTGTTCTTCCCAAGCTGCTTCTTATTTTTCTATTTTTCTAAATATTCCAAAACGGGGAATATTGCCTTAAAAACTATTTTGGAGTCGGTTTACTTACCGTACGACATACCTATTCCTTTTAGGAGTCTGAAACATTCCGGAAAGTGTCCCTTATGTATTCCTCCAGGGTTACGGTTTCTATAACATTGGTTTCAACATTTATGGGATTACCTGAGATATAATGTTTGATTCTTTGACCGTTCACCACCTTCGGATTTGTGCCTTCGAAGTTGTTGATTTTTATGGCACCGGAACGATAGACCTCCTCGATAACGTAGGGGCCTTCCCATTTAGAGAGAATATTTCCTGCAAAAAATCTTAAACGAGAGTTTTATAGCAATACATAATAACCTACATTAAACTCACGCTTTTGTTTCCTTTTGGCATGCCATCTTTTAACTTTTTCTTTAAACAACTTGGCATTTTCATAAGCTTGGGTTCTCCATTCATCAAGTGAGCTAATATCAAATAACCTCTTCTCACCGGCAAGTTTGAAATCATAGTTGAGTTCTTTAATAGCCCAATATGCCTTATGTTCTAATTCGAGAGGTAAATGACATGCTTTTCCATAAACCATTTTATACGGAGACATACCCATAGGATTATTATATGCAGTTCTATAGGCCCACAGTGCATCATCAAGTTTCTTGGACCAATTCTTTCTAGACCTATTGACGGTCTTCTGCAAAATTAATTTGAGCTCTCTATTACTCAATTCTACTTGACCACTAGACTGTGGGTGATAAGGAGATGCAATTATATGATTAACATCATACTTAGCAAGCATTTTACGGAAAGCACCATGAATAAAATGTGAACCACCATTAGTCATTAAATATCTAGGGAGTCCAAACCTCAGAAAAATAACTTCTTTAAGCATCTTAATAGAAGTGTTATGATCAACACTACTAGTTGGAATAGCTTCTACCCACTTAGTAACGTAATCAACAAAGAACTAGAATATGTGTATATCCATTAGAGGCAGGAAAAGGTCCCATATAATCAAAGCCCCAAACATCAAATGGTTCAATAACAAGTGAATAGTTCATAGGCATTTCTGACGTCTACTAATATTACCAATTCTTTGACATTCATCACAAGATAAGACAAACTTACGAGCATCCTTGAAGAGAGTAGGCCAGTAAAAAATGGATAGCAATACCTTATGTGCAGTTCTATCTCCAGCGTGGTGTCCTCCATAAGCCTCGGAGTGACAATTGTGTATGATCTGTTCCTATTCGTGCTCAGGTACACAATGTCTAATAACACCATCTACTCCTTCTTTATAAAGATGTGGGTCATCCCAGAAGTAATGTCTCAAATCATAGAAAAACTTTTTCTTTTGCTGGTATGTGAAACTAGGTGGTATAAATTTAGCAACAATGTAATTGGCATAATCAGCATACCACGGAGTACTACGAGAAGCATTTATAACATTTAATTGTTCATCCGGAAAGCTATCATCAATAGGTAGTGGGTCATCAAGAACGTTTTCTAACCTAAACAAGTTGTCTGCAACGGGGTTCTCAGCTCCCTATCTATCAATAATATGCAAATCAAATTCTTGTAACAAGAGAACCCATCTAATAAGTCTAGATTTAGCATCTTTTTTTCCATAAGATATTTAATAGCAGCATGATCAGTGTGAATGGTTACTTTGGAATCAACAATATAAGGTCTAAACTTATCACAGGCAAATACAACTGCTAAGAATTCTTTTTCAGTAGTAGCATAATTTCTCTGATCATTATCTAGAGTCTTACTAGCATATTGAATAACCTTTAATTTCTGATCAACTCTTTGCCCTAGAACAGCACCTACAGCATAATCACTGGCATCACACATAATTTCAAAGGGTAAATTCCAATCAGGTGGCTGAACAATAGGTGCAGAGATCAATGCTTTCTTAAGTATTTCAAATGCTTCTACACAATCATCATCAAAGACAAATGGTATATCTTTTTGTAATAAATTAGTCAGAGGCCGAGAAATTTTTGAGAAGTCCTTAGTGAACCTCCTATAAAAACCGGCTTGGCCAAGGAAACTTCTTATACCTTTGATGTCCTTGGGACATGGCATCTTTTCAATAGCATCAACCTTGGCTTTATCAACCTCAATACATCATTCAGAAACTTTATGCCCCAAGACAATACCTTCATTAACCATAAAGTGGCACTTTTCCCAATTCAAGACAAGATTAGTTTCTTCACATCTCTGCAAAACTCGATCAAGGTTTCTCAAGCAATCATCAAGAGAGGATCCATGGACGGAAAAGTCATCCATGAAAACCTCACAAATATTTTCACAAAAGTCAGAGAATATAGCCATCATGCATCTTTGAAAGGTAGCAGGTGCATTACATAAACCAAAAGGCATACGTCTATAAGCAAAAGTACCAAAAGGGCAAGTAAAAGTGGTCTTTGATTGTTCATTGGCTGACACATGTATTTGAGAGAAACCAGAATAACCATCTAGAAAGCAAAAATGTGTATGTTTAGATAATCTTTCTAGCATTCGATCGATAAAAGGTAAGGGGTAATGATCCTTTTTAGTAGCCTTATTTAATTTATGGAAATCAATTACCATCCTATAACCTCTAATAATTCTTTGCGGAATCAATTCATCTTTATCATTAGGAACAACAGTAATACCTCCCTTATTAGGGACACAATGGACATGACTTACCCACTGACTATCAGCAACGGGATAAATTATACCTGCCTCGTGGAGCTTTAGTATTTCCTTTCTTACCACTTCTTTCATTTTAGGATTCAGACGTCGTTGATGATCAACAACCAGTTTGGCATCTTCTTCCAAATTTATTTTATGTTGACATAGAGTGGGGCTAATGCCCTTAAGATCATCAAGAGTATATCCAATAGAAGCACGGTGCTTCTTAAGAGTTTTCAATAATCTCTCTTCTTCATGCTCTGAAAGGTTAGCACTAATAATAACAGGATATATCTTCTTTTCATCAAGATAAGCATATTTAAGAGTATCAGGCAACGGTTTAAGCTCAAACACGGGATCACCCTTGGGTGGAGGGGGATCCCCTAGGATTTCAACAGGAAAGTTGTGTTTTAGAATAGGTTCCTGTTTAAAGAATAATTCATTCATAAACATATCATTTTCATGGTCTAGCAAATATTGTTCTAAAGGATCACTAGGAGGTACGGCAATAGAAGCAAGACCAACAATTTCATCCTTACTAGGCAATTCTTCTTCACGGTGTTGTCTACTAAATTTAGAGAAATTAAACTCATGAGACATATCACCCAAACCAATAGTAACAACATTCTTTTCGCAGTCTATCTTAGCATTAACGATGTTCAAGAAGGGTCTACCAAAAATAATGGGACAAAAGCTATCTTGTGTGGAACCAAGAACGAGAAAATCAGCAGGGTACTTAGTTTTCCCACACAAGACTTCAACATCTCTAACAATTCCCACTGGTGAAATAGTATCTCTGTTGGCAAGCTTAATTGTGACATCAATATCTTCTAGCTCAGCAGGTGCAATTTCATGCATAATTTCTTTGTATAAGTCAAAAGGTATTGCACTAACACTAGCACCCATATCACATAAGCCATGATAACAATGATCTCCTATTTTAACAGAAATAATGTGCACGCCTACCACAGTCTATGTTTATCTTTAGCACAAGGTTTAGCAATTGCGGTTTCACCGCAGAAATAAATAACGTGCCCATCAATATTATCAACCAAGAGATCTTTAACAATAGCAATACTAGGTTCAACTTTAACTTTCTCAAGAGGTGTATAAGTTCTAATATTGCTTTTACGAACCACAGTTGAAGTTTTAGCATGATCTTTTATCCTAACAGGGAAAGGCGGTTTCTCAACATAAGAAGTAGGAACAACATGATCATTACAAGTGACAGTCTTTTCTTCAAGTTTAGTAGGTGCTGCTACTTTTACTTCTATGGGAGGATGATATTTAAACCACTTCTCCTTGGGGAGATCAACATAAGTAGCAAAAGATTCACGGAAAGAGGCTACTATCTCGGAGTCAAGGCCATATTTAGTGCTAAACTTACGGAAAATATCGGTATACATAAAAGATTTAACACAATCAAACTTAGGTGTCATACTTGACTCCTTACCTTCGTCGAGATCCCAATCTTCAGAGTTGCGTTTAGTTCTATCCAATAAATTCCAGTTGAATTCAATAGTCTTCATCATAAAAGAGCCAGCACAAGAAGTATCGAGCATGGATTGATTATTACGAGAAAGCCGAGCATAATTTTTTTGAAGAATTGTTTCTCTTCAGAGCTCATGATTGGGGCATGAATATAACATTGATTTAAGCCTCCCCCAAGCTTGAGCGATGCTTTCTCCTTCGCGAGGCCAAAAATTATATATATAATTGCGATCACGATGAACAAGATGCATAGGATAAAATTTCTGATGAAATTCCAATTTCATTCGTTTATAGCTCCATGATCCCGTGTCATCACATAGCCTATACCATGTCGATGCATCTCCCTTCAAATATAAAGGGAAGACCTTCTTCTTAACAACATCATCGGGTATACCTGCAAGCTTAAATAGTCCACAAACTTCATCCACATATATTAGGTGCTCATCAGGATGCTTTGTTCCATCTCCTACAAAAGGATTATCTAGCAGTTTTTCTAACATACCCGAAGGAACTTCAAAGGGAACATTTTCATTTTCAGTAGGTTCACTATGTTGAGGAGCAACTCTTTGCTCTACTGGTCGGGGTGAAGATACCCCAAACAAGCCCCACAGAGGATTACTTTCCATAGTAACAAGTGACAGTAAATTTCAGCACACTATATAAATTTTTCCTTACCAAATTGCACCTACCAAAGGCGCTTCACTCCCCGGCAACGGCGCTAGAAAAGAGTCTTGATGACCCACAAGTATAGGGGATCTATCGTAGTCCTTCCGATAAGTAAGAGTGTTGAACTCAACGAGGAGCAGAAGGAAATGATAAGCGGTTTTCAGCAAGGTATTCTTTGCAAGTACTGAAATAAGTAGTAACAGATAGTTTTGTGATAAGATAATTTGTAACGAGCAACAAGTAACAAAAGTAAATAAAGTGCAGCAAGGTGGCCCAATCCCTTTTGTAGCAAAGGACAAGCTTGGACAAACTCTTATATAGAGAAAAGCGCTCCCGAGGACACATGGGAATTATCGTCAAGCTAGTTTTCATCACGTTAATATGATTCGCGTCGATGCTTTGATAATTTGATATGTGGGTGGACCGGTGCTTGGGTGCTGTTCTTACTTGAACAAGCATCCCACTTATGATTAACCTCTATTGCAAGCATCCGCAACTACAACAAAAGTACTCCCTCTGTAAACTAATATAAGAGCGTTTAGATCACTATTTTAGTATTCTAAACGCTCTTATATTAGTTTACGGAGGGAGTATTAAGGTAAACCTAACCATAGCATGAAACATATGGATCCAAATCAGCCCCTTACGACGCAACACATAAACTAGGGTTTAAGCTTACATCACTCTAGCAACCCATCATCTACTTATCACTTCCCAATGCCTTCCTCTAGGCCCAAATAATGGTGAAGTGTTATGTAGTCGACGTTCACATAACACCACTAGAGGTTAGACAACATACATATCATCAAAATATCAAACGAATACCAAATTCACATGACTACTAATAGCAAGACTTCTCCCATGTCCTCAGGAACAAACGTAACTACTCACAAAGTATATTCATGTTCATAATCAGAGGGGTATTAATATGCATAAAGGATCTGTACATACGATCTTCCACCAAATAAACCAACTAGCATCAACTACAAGGAGTAATCAACACTACTGGCAACCTACTAGTACCAATCCCGGACTTGGAGACAAGAATTGGATACAAGAGATGAACTAGGGTTTTGAGAGGAGATGGTGCTGGTGAAGATGTTGATGGAGATTGCCCTCTCCCGATGAGAGGAGCGTTGGTGATGACGATGGCGATGATTCCCCCCTCCAGGAGGAAAGTGTCCCCGGCAGAACAGCTCAGCCGGAGCCCTAGATTGGTTCCGCCAAGGTTCCGCCTCGTGGCGGCAGAGTTTCGTCCCGAAAGGTTGCGTATGATTTTTTCCTTGACGAAAGACTTTATATAGCAGAAGATGGCACCGAAGGGCCAACAGGGGGCCCACGAGGTAGGGGCGCGCCCTCGGGGGTAGGGCGCGCCCCCCACCCTCGTGGCCAGGTGGGTCCCCCTCTGACGTACTTCTTCCGCTCAATATTTTTTATTATTTCCAAAAATGACTTTCGTGGAGTTTGGGACTTTTGGAGTTGTGCGAATAGGTCTCTAATATTTGCTCCTTTTCCACCTGAATTCCAAACAAGCATTCTCCCTCCTTATGCAAACCTTGTAAAATAAGAGATAATAGGCATAAGTATTGTGACATAACGTGTAATAACAACCCATAATGCAATAAATATCGATATAAAAGCATGATGCAAAATGGACGTATCAAGCCGCCTGCTCCTTTGCCACCGCCCCCTGCGGCGTTGTCCTCCTCCATGGCAGCCACCCCTAGCTCGGGGTCGTCCACGTTGCTTTCCGCACGGTCCGCCAGGTACTTATAGCCTGGGTCCGGCGCGTCAATTGTCGTCCGGCCTGGGAAGCGCTGCATCACAACCGGATGGTCAGGCGACAAGAAGAATTTGGGGCAAGCAAAGAAAAGAGAATCAGAAACTTACCGAAGGAGGCGGGTTAGCGTGGCTATACGGCTCCTTGCTGAACCGCCAGATCCCCTCGACGAGCTTGCAGTCGGAGAAGAAGTTGACCAGCTGGACCACTTCCACATCCGGCAGCGCTTTGGTGGACATCCTGCATGGGTCCCGGAGCCCACTCATGTTGCTGATCAGGTCGGCCGGGCTTGAAGGGGCAGCACTCGGCGCTCCGTGAAGGCGGCCAACAGATATGAGGCCTTGAGGCCCTCCGACTCCATCATCTCCTGGAGCCGGGTGAGAGAGGTGGAGATGGCGGCCGACAGCTTCCTCGGCCGGAACTTCTAGTTGGTGCGGGGCTCAACAGGCGGGCCGGCTGTGTAAGCCGGCAAGTTGACGTAGTCCCCTCGCATGGATGTTCGGGACATAGAAGTATGACTTCTGCCAGAGCCTGGCCGACTGCAGCAGTGCGAGGGCCGGGAAGGGGACCCCGGAGCCAATGCGTTGCACCACGACATAGGCCCCGCACTGGGCCGCCTCGTCTTTGGCGGCGGTGCCGAGGTTGAGGTAGAAGAGCTCCCCCCATAGCTCAAGTGAGGTCAAGACGCTGAGATACCCCTCGCAGAGGGTGACAAAGGCGGCGAGCAGCACCACCGTGTTTGGCGTGAGATGGTGGGGTTGGATTTGGTAGAAGTCGAGGAAGGAACGAAGAAAGCCGCTCGCCGGCAGGCCGAAGCGGAGGAGGAACTGTGACCGGAAGACGACACGCTCGCCGCCCTCCGGCACCGGTGAGATCTCCCTCTCGGGGGGAACACGCACCTTCACGTGCGCCGCATGGGGAAGCCGCCGCGTCTGGCGGAGGAACTTGAGGTGGTCCTCGTGGACGTTGGAACCGTCCCAATCACCGGAGCGTCCGCTGTGCGCCATGGACGTAGTTGCTCGGTGGCGGGGCGGGGCGGTCACGTGATGGCGAGGCTACAGCGATTCAGAGAAGTCGGGTGACGGCGGGCTACAGCGAGGCACCGCCGGTGAGCGGCAGCACGACGGCAGCAAAATAGGCAAGGAAGACAGAGGAAGAAGATGGAGGGCGATGAGGGCACGCGTGCGGTCTGTCGCGCCCTCCTCCCCCTAATTATAGGCACGCGCTAGCGGAGCCGAGGAGGCAAGATGTGTGGAGGCGTGGGGTTAACTACACCCACGCCCCGCACGACCCCGCACATTCCGCGCCTCCATGGTGTGTGATTAAAGCGCCTGAGAAGCGCAACAGCTTGCCTCGGCTGCTGCGGATCCGCGCGTGTGCCGGGGCCCTGTAGTGGTGGGCCCAGGCCTACGGCAACGTCCTGATTGCTCCCTGACTATAGCACCAGAAAAGCTCCAGTCTGCTAGGACTACGCCGGTATTTCCCCAAACAGGAAGGGATGATGCAGCACAGCGACGGTAGGTATTTCCCTCAGTGAAGAAACCGAGGTTATCGAACCAGTAGGAGAACCAAGTAACACAACGAAAACAACACCTGCACACAAATAACAACACCTCGCAACCTGACGTATTAAAGGGGTTGTCAATCCATTTCGGGTAACGATGCCAGAAATTTATAATAGATTGAAATAATAGATCACAAATAAAATAAAGTGCAGCAAAGTATTTTTGTATTTTTGGTTTAATAGATCTGGATAAAAATGCAAAGGAAAAATAGATTGCAAGCAAATATATGAGAAAGAAGACCTGGGGGCCGTAGGTTTCACTATTGGCTTCTCTCGGGAAAAATAGCAAACGGTGGGTAAACAAATTACTGTTGGGCAATTGATAGAACTTCAAATAATTATGACGATATCCAGGCAATGATCATTACATAGGCATCACGTCCAAGATTAGTAGACCGACTCCTGACTGCATCTACTACTATTACTCCACACATCGACCGCTATCTAGCATGCATCTAGTGTATTAAGTTCATGGAAAAACGGAGTAATGCAATAAGAACGATGACATTATGTAGACAAGATCCGTTTATCTATTGTGTAGATATAGATCCCATCCTTTTATCCTTAGCAGCAACGATACATATGTGTCGGTTCCCTTTCTGTCACTGGGTTCAAGCACCGTAAGATCGAACCCACTACCGGGCACCTCTTCCCATTGCAAGATAAATAGATCAAGTTGGACAAACAAAACCCAAATATCGGAGAAGAAATACGAGGCTATAAGAGATCATGCATATATGAGATCAAAGAAACTCAAATAACTTTCATGGATATAAAGAGATATAACTAATCATAAACTCGAAATTCATCAGATCCCAACAAACACACCGCAAAAAGAGTTACATCATATGGATCTCCAAGAGACCATTGTATTGAGAATTCAGCGAGAGAGAGAAAGCCATCTAGCTACTCAATACGGACCCGAAGGTCTACAAAGAACTACTCACGCATCATCTAAGAGGCACCAATGGAGGTATTGAACCCCATCCGAGATGGTGTCTAGATTGGATCTGGTGGTTCTGGACTCTGCGGCGGCTGGATGAATATTTTGTCGACGTTCTTAGGATTTCTGGATTTTTGGGGTATTTATAGAGCAAAGAGGCGGTCCGAGGGGCACCTGAGGTGGGCACAACCCACCAGGGCGCGCCTAGGCCTCCTGGCGCGCCCTGGTGGGTTGTCCCCTCCTCGGGACTCCCCCCAGGTGCAACCAGGGCCCAAATTCTTCCTTTTGGTCCATAAAAAATCATCGGGAAGTTTCGTTGCATTTTTACTCCGTCTGATATTGATTTTCTGTGATGTAAAAAACATGGAAAAAACAGCAACTGGCACTTGGCACTATAATAGGTTAGTACCAAAAAATGATATAAAATGACTATAAAATGATTATAAAACATCCAAGATTGATAATAAAACAGCATGGAACAATAAAAAATTGTAGATACGTTGGAGACGTATCAGCATCCCCAAGCTTAACTCCTACTCGTCCTCGATTAGGTAAGTGATAAAAACAGAATTTTTTATCTGGAGTGTTTTTTATCAAGTCATAACATATTCTTTTCTTTATAGCATGGACATTTGGACTTTTATGTGTCTCAAAGCAATAGTCTATTTTTGACATAATAATTTAGATACTCAAGCATATCAACAAGCAACCATGTCTTTCAAAATATCAACGCTGAAATAAGTTATCCCTAGCCCATCATGCTCAAACATTGATCCATTCATGAAACACACTCGAACATTAGCTACACCCAATACTTAAGCATGATCATATTGCCTCCTAGTTGGTGCTTTTGTAAGAGAAGATGGAGACTCAAATTCAAAAATAAAAATTGCATAAAGTAAAAGAAAGCCCCTTCACAAAGGGAAATAGGGATTTGTAGAGGTGTCAGAGCTCAAAGCGGAAAAAAATTAGAGATAAAAACATTTTGGGAGGTGTATCCATCTCACCAACGAAAACGTCATAGAGCTACGAACACTTTCCATGCTAGATATGCCATAGGCGGTTCCCAAACAGAAAATAAAGTTTATTTCTTTTTCCACCGTACTTTCACTTTCCATGGCTAGCCATATCCACGGGTGCCTGCCATACCAACACTTTCCAAAGAATTTATTATTTGACAACATAAAGTAAATTCATTTTTGCATTTTGGGACTGGACATCCCTAAAACCTTTGCCTTACTCTCGTGCAATGACAAATGAATAAACACTCATCATGAGAATAACACATCCAGCATGGAAAATATTAGCCACCCGTTACCGTTCCGCGAGCGAAACAAACACACAAAAGAGAAGTTTATTTTGAAAATTACAGATGGCACATGCAAATTTGCTTAGAACGGCAAAATAATACCGCAAATAGGTAGATATAGTGGACTCATGTGGGAAAACTGGTTTAATGGATTTTGGATGCACAAGTAGAGGTCATACTTAGTGCAAAATGAAGGCTAGCAAAAAGATTGAGAAGCGACCAACCAAGAAACGAATAATATCATAAGCAAGCATTAAGAATAATTAACACTGAATAATGCACCACAAGTAGGATATAATTTTCATTGCATGATTATTGACTTTCGTGCATGCATAGGGAATCACAAACCTTAACACCAATATTCTTACTAGAGCACAATTACTCATCAACATAACTCACATATCACATCATCATATCTCAAAAGTATTACTAAGAATCAAGTTTATTTTGTCTAATGATCTTCATGACATTTTTTTACTTTATCCTTCTTGGATATCAATCACTTTGGGACAAATTTTCATGTGTTGCTTTTCATAAGCTCAAGCAAATATAAGTGAAGATCATGAGCATAACAAATTTTCTTTCTCTCAAAATAACTGAAATGAAGTCAAGAGAGAATTTCTTCAAAATTTAACTAACTCTCAAACAAATCTAAGTGAATCAAGAGAGCATTTCTTTAAAAATACTAAGCACACCGAGATCAAAAAGATATAAGTGAAGCACTAGAGCAAGTCCTAGCTCATAAAAGATTTAAGTGAAGCACAAAGAGCAATTCTAACAAGTCATGATATAATTTTGGCTCTCTCAAATAGGTGTGTCCAGCAAGGATTGATGACTTAAAACACAAAATAAAACAAGCAAAGACACATATCATACAAGACACTCCAAGCAAAACACATATCATGTGACGAATAAAAATATAGACTCGAGTAAAATACCAATGGTTGTTAGAAGAAAGAGGGGATTCCACTCGGGGGAATCCCCAAGCTTAGTTGGTTGCTCTTTCTTGGATAATAGCTTGGGATGTCGGGGCATCCCCAAGCTTAGGCTCTTCTATCCTTCTTTCATCCATCGTAAGATAACCCAAAACTTGAAAACTTCAATCACACAAAACTCAACAAAACCTTTGTGAGATCCGTTAGTAAAAGAAAGCAAACCGCTACTATAAGTATTGTATCAAACCAATTCATATTTTGTTTTTGTATTATATCTACTGTATTCCAACTTTTCTATGGCAAAAACTCATCAAAGAAAACCATAGAGCCATCAAAATATGCACACAACACAAAGAAAACAGTCTGTAGCAATCTGACCTTTGCGAATACTTATGGAGCTCCAAAAATGCTACCAAATTAGGACGACCAGGGAAATTTGTATATTAATCTTCTGCAAAAAGAATCAGGGAAAAAGTTCTTTCCTGTGATTTATGAAAATTATTTTCGTGAGCGCAAAGTTTTTTTTCAGCAAGATCAAACAACTATCACCCAAGAAGATCCTAAAGGCTTTACTTGGTACAAACAGTAACTGAAACAAAAAAACACAATCATACCAGTAGAATAATTGTGTAAACACTCAAGAACAGAAAGCAAAAAGCAAAAATAAAATTTATTCATTGGGTTGCCTCCCAACAAGCGCTATAGTTTTACGCCCTTAGCTAGGCATAAGGCAAGGATCTAAGTTTTGTCTTCCGAAGTTTTGGTAACTTTTGTAAGGGCTTTCTCAAACCCGGGAGGCTCTTTACGCTTCCCTAAATTAGCCGGAAAAGAAACCATCTTAAGATCCAAAATATCCAATTGCTTGTTGCAAAGAGTAATCAAGGTATTCATGCGATTGATACTACCACTGAGGTGCTTGAGGGGTTCATTATATTTCTGTATTTCAACCATATGTTTATGAAAATCACCAAGTTTGTCCAACATTTGAACTCCATCGGAGGTAAAGGAAAACCCCTTCTTTTGAGGATAAATTCCCAAAATTCCTTCTAGAATTTCATAGGCAGCGTTTGCATCAAGCTCAATAAAATTTCCTTTAGCGGCAAAATCAAGAAGTTATCTATGATGCAAAGCTAATCCTATGTAAAAATTATGAAGCAAAACCTTAGCATCCCCCTTTAGATTGGAAACACAATACGATTCCATAAGCCTATACCAGGCATCTTTCAGATTTTCTCCTTGTCTTTGCTTGAAGTAAAGAACATCAAAATCTGGTGACAAAGGAGGAGTAGGGACGCTAGCCATCGGGACTAGAGACAAGAGATCGGTGAAAAGGAGAGGCGAATAAAATGGCAAATTTTCGTGAAGTGGGGGAGAGGAAAACGAGAGGAAAATGACAAATAATGTAAATTCTGAGGAGATGAGATTTGTGATTAGGAACCTGGTTATGTTGAAGATCCTCCCCGACAACGGCGCCAGAAATTCCTTTCGACTGCTCTCTGACTATAGCGCCAGAAAAGCTCCTGTCTGCTAGGACTACATCGGTATTTTCCCAAAGAGGAAGGGATGATGCAGCATAGCGACGGTAGGTATTTCCCTCAGTGAAGAAACCAAGGTTATCGAACCAGTAGGAGAACCAAGCAACACAACGTAAAAAACACCTGCACACAAATAACAACACCTCACAACCCGACGTGTTAAAGGGGTTGTCAATCCCTTTCGGGTAACGATGCCAGAAATTTATAATAGATTGAAATAATAGATCACAAACAAAATAAAGTGCAGAAAAGTATTTTTTGTATTTTTGGTTTAATAGATCTGAATAAAAATTCAAAGCAAAACTAGATCGCAAGCAAATATATGAGAAAGAATACCCGGGGGCCATAGGTTTCACTAGTGGCTTCTCTCGAGAAAAATAGCAAACGGTGGGTAAACAAATTACTGTTGGGCAATTGATAGAACTTCAAATAATTATGATGATATCCAGGAAATGATCATTACATAGGCATCACATCCAAGATTAGTAGACCGACTCCTTCCTGCATCTACTACCATTACTCCACACATCGACCGCTATCCAGCAGGCATCTAGTGTATTAAGTTCATGGAAAAACAGAGTAATGCAATAAGAATAATGACATGATGTAGACAAGATCCGTTTATCTATTGTGTAGATATAGATCCCATCTTTTTATCCGTAGCAGCAACGATACATACGTGTCGGTTCCCTTTCTGTCACTGGGATCAAGCACGTAAGATCAAACCCACTACCGGGCACCTCTTCCCATTGCAAGATAAATAGATCAAGTTGGCCAAAGAAAACCCAAATATCGAAGGAGAAATAGGAGGCTATAAGAGATCAAAGAAACTCAAATAACTTTCATGGATATAAAGAGATATAACTGATCATAAACTCAAAGTTCATCAGATCCCAACAAACACACCGCAAAAAGAGTTACATCATATGGATCTCCAAGAGACCATTGTATTGAGAATTCAGCGAAAGGGAGAAAGCCATCTAGCTACTAACTACGGACCCGAAGGTCTACAAAGAACTACTCACGCATAATCGGAGAGGCACCAATGGAGGTGGTGATCCCCATCCGAGATGGTGTCTAGATTGGATCTGGTGGTTCTGGACTCTGCGGCGGCTGGATGAATATTTTGTTGACGTTCTTAGGGTTTCTGGATTTTTGGGGTATTTATAGAGCAAAGAGGCGGTCCGGGGGGCACCCGAGGTGGGCACAACCCACTAGGGCACGTTTAGCCCTCCTGGCGCGCCCTGGTGGGTTGTCCCCTCCTCGGGACTCCCCCAGGTGCAACCAGGGCCCAACTTCTTCCTTTTTGTCCATAAAAAATCATCATGAAGTTTCGTTGCATTTGGACTCCGTCTGATATTGATTTTCCGCGATCTAAAAAACATGGAAAAAACAGCACTTGGCACTATGTCAATAGGTTAGTACCAAAAAAATGAGATAAAATGACTATAAAATGATTATAAAACATCCAAGATTGATAATAAAACATCATGGAACAATCAAGAATTATAGATACATTGGAGACGTATCACGTCCCGTCACGAGCTTGGGCTGGCAGGCTAGCCTGGTCTGCTAGCGCCGCATGGCAAGCGGGCAACGGGCAGCAAGCCTCACTCCCAGCTGGCTCGCCACCCGGCGTCTACCCCGACGTTTCGAATTCACCAGTCGGTCGGCCCCTCCTTGGCTGACTCCTAACAATCGGCATCTCCAGAAGACGGACAAAGAAAAATTACCAGATCACTCGGAGTAGGAAGCTGCTGAGGGTCCTCGATTTCAGCCGCGACACCCCACCAGCTTCGGGGACTACTGTCGGAGGGATTAACCACGGGTAGCCTCATCAGCACCCTATAGTATTTCAAGACACCGGGGCTAGCCGCGCCCCTCACACCTTCCGGATGAAAGGCCGACTCCTTGGGCCAGCTGGTCTAGGAGGTCGGCTGCTAGAAGACAGCGAGCTCTTAGAAGGCGGCCACGAGGGATCCGACTCCTAGCAGGCGGCCCCTTGTCCCCTCAAATTTTGCATCCATTTACTACGACAAGATGGGGCGTGGCTACAGTGGTCACAGTGCGGGCGTACCAAGCGGACACCCCTCGCCCGGCGTGGCACTGTAGCCACGCGGTCCATGACACGGCCTACGTCAGCCAGAGCCATGCTCCCACGATGAGCGGTCGATACGGACCGTAGGCGACGGGCCCTACCTGTCCGCGAGCAACTAGAAGACGGCGACGCCTGAGCAGGCGGCCTCAAGGGCGGGCCAACCTCCAGTAGGCGGCCCTCCCCCCTCGGAGTCTGCGCACCATTAATCTCATGAGATGCAGCATGGCTATAGTAAGCGCCCGCCAGGCGGCGGGATTGTAGCCATGCGCCTCCCGACAAGGCATCCGTCATCAAGGGCGAGGCTACAGTAAAAGGCAGTCAGCATGGCCCGCAGGCGGTGGGCCCTACCTGTCGGCCGAGTTTGCGGCAGCCGGCGGGACCCACCAAGCGGCGGGCCCCAGGAGCCGGCAGAGATGGCGGCACCCAGAGGCATTGACAGTCGGGTCCTACACCCGGTCGGATTACCATTGTACCCCTGGGGGGTAGGCCTATATAAACCCCCCAGGCTCATCCATGCAAAGGGTTCAGAACGCTAGCCATCATACACACACCCATAGAGGAGAAGATAGAGCTAGCCTTGCCTTTCTTCCTCCTTTAGCCGAAACAGCTCAAGGAGAACACTTGTAGATACTCTATTGACGATAGTCACCATGCGGAGACCCCGTAGAGCAGGACTAGGGCTGTTATCTCCATGGAGAGCCCCGAACCTGGGTAAGACTCGTAGGCGTTCGAGGTCTCTCTCACTCCCGCTTCTAGGATCCGGCGACGTACTCCTGTCCACCCCCTGGCATATGTTGCTAGATATCCCCGACACACCTCATGTTAAAATTTCCAATAGCATACAAGAAAGTGTTTCACCCTTTTGTTCATCGGTAACTAATTTCCAATATATAAATCCAACCTTGCCGATGGATGGGAGAATTGGCCATGCTACTACTAGCTATTCGGCCAGTTACTCTGAACCATCATATGCTACACCTCTTGTTAGTAATTTTTCAGCACCGTACACAACTGTAGATGTTCATAATTCGGCCCCGCACCTTATGGTCATAGCCGAATAAGTGAAAATTTTGCAAGAACACATGTGCCATCATCTAATACTATAGCATATAATGCATGCTCTACACAATTCAAGAATTTTGGCAACACTCATGAATCGTTGCTGAAAGAATCTAAAAGTATTATGGAGCAATCCCTTTCAGAAGCAATTGTGGTTGCGTTAAAAAAGAGTTTGGCACAAAACAAGAGGATTAGTGCTCTTTGCCTTGAACAATATGAAAAGGGGTTGTTTCCTTATTATGTAGCAATAAAGGCTAGAGTTTTGCAAGAAGATAAAACTTAATTGATTGATAGAATTGGCGAAAGAACATATGGTTATACTGTTGGGGAACGTAGTAATTTCAAAAAATTTCCTACGCACACCCAAGATCATGGTGATGCATAGCAACGAGAGGGGAGAGTGTTGTCTACGTACCCTCGTAGACCGAAGCGGAAGCGTTGACGCAATGTAGAGGAAGTAGTCGTACGTCTTCCCGATCCAACCGATCCAAGCACCGTTACTCCGGCACCTCCGAGTTCTTGGCACACGTTCAGCTCGATGACGATCCCCGGGCTCCGATCCAGCAAAGCGTCGGGGAGGAGTTTCGTCAGCACGACGGCGTGGTGACGATCTTGATGTTCTACCGTCGCAGGGCTTCGCCTAAGCACCGCTACAATATGACCGAGGTGGAATATGGTGGAGGGGAGCACCGGACACGGCTAAGGAACGATCACGAAGATCAACTTGTGTCTATGGGGTGCCCCCTGCCCCGTATATAAAGGAGTGGAGGAGGGAGGGCGGCCCTCTCTATGGCGCGCCCTAGGGGAGTCCTACTCCCACCGGGAGTAGGATTCCCCCTTTCCTAGTAGAACTAGAAGCCCTTCCAAGTAGTAGGAGTAGAAGGGAAGGAAAGGGAAGGGAAAAGGAGAAGGAAGGAAGGTGCGCCCCCCCTCCCTTCTCCAATTCGGACTAGCCAATGGGGAGGGGTGCGGCCACCTTTTGAGGCCTTTCTCCCCTTTCCCGTATGGCCCATTACGGCCCAATACGAATTCCCGTAACTCCACTGTACTCCCGAAAATACCCGAATCACTCGAAACCTTTCCGATGTCCGAATATAGTCGTCCAATATATCGATCTTTACGTCTCGACCATTTCGAGACTCCTCGTCATGTCCCCGATCTCATTCGGGACTCCGAACTCCTTCGGTACATCAAAACTCATAAACTCATAATAAAGCATCATCGTAACGTTAAGCGTGCGGACCCTACGGTTCGAGAACAATGTAGACATGACCGAGACACGTCTCCGGTCAATAACCAATAGCGGAACCTGGATGCTCATATTGGCTCCTACATATTCTACGAAGATCTTTATCGGTCACACCGCATAACAACATACGTTGTTCCCTTTGTCATCGGTATGTTACTTGCCCGAGATTCGATCGTCGGTATCTCAATACCTAGTTCAATCTCGTTACCGGCAAGTCTCTTTACTCGTTCCGTAATACATCATCTCACAACTAAGTCATTAGTTGCAATGCTTGCAAGGCTTATGTGATGTTTATTACCGAGAGGGCCCAGAGATACCTCTCCGACAATCGGAGTGACAAATCCTAATCTCGAAATACGCCAACCCAACATGTACCTTTGGAGACACCTGTAGAGCACCTTTATAATCACTCAGTTACGTTGTGACGTTTGGTAGAACACAAAGTGTTCCTCCGGCAAACGGGAGTTGCATAATCTCATAGTCACAGGAACATGTATAAGTCATGAAGAAAGCAATAGCAACATACTAAACGATCGGGTGCTAAGCTAATGGAATGGGTCATGTCAATTAGATCATTCTCCTAATGATGTGATCCCGTTAATCAAATGACAAGTCATGTCTATGGCTAGGAAACTTAACCATCTTTGATCAATGAGCTAGTCAAGTAGAGGCATACTAGTGACACTCTATTTGTCTATGTATTCACACATGTATTATGTTTCCGGTTAATACAATTCTAGCATGAATAATAAACATTTATCATGAAATAAGGAAATAAATAATAACTTTATTATTGCCTCTAGGGCATATTTCCATCAGTCTCCCACTTGCACTAGAGTCAATAATCTAGTTCACATCGCCATGTGATTTAACACCAATAGTTCACATCACCATGCGATTACCACCCATAGTTCACATCATCATGTGACCAACACCCAAAGGGTTTACTAGAGTCAATAATCTAGTTCACATCGCTATGTGATTAACACCCAAAGAGTACTAAGGTGTGATCATGTTTTTTTTGTGAGAGAAGTTTAGTCAACGGGTCTGCCACATCCAGATCCGTATGTATTTTGCAATTTTCTATGTCAACAATACTGCTTTCGGAGCTACTCTAGCTAATTGCTCCCACTTTCAATATGTATCTAGATTGAGACTTAGACTCATCTAGATTAGTGTCAAAACTTGCATCGACGTAACCTTTTACGACGAACCTTTTGTCACCTCCATAATCGAGAAACATATCCTTATTCCACTAAGGATAATTTTGACCGCTGTCCAGTGATCTACTCCTAGATCACTATTGTACTCCTTTGCCAAAATCAGTGTAGGGTATACAATAGATCTGGTACACAGCATGGCATACTTTATAGAACCTATGGCTGAGGCATAGGGAATGACTTTCATTCTCTTTCTATTTTTTGCCGTGGTCGGGCTTTGAGTCTTACTCAATTTCACACCTTGTAACACAGGCAAGAACTCTTTCTTTGACTGTTCCATTTTGAACTACTTCAAAAGCTTGTCAAGGTATGTACTCATTGAAAAAACTTATCAAGCGTCTTGATCTATCTCTATAGATCTTGATGCTCAATATGTAAGCAGCTTCACCGAGGTCTTTCTTTGAAAAACTCCTTTTAAATACTCCTTTATGCTTTCCAAAAAATTCTACATTATTTCCGATCAAAAATATGTCATTCACATATACTTATCAGAAATGTTGTAGTGCTCCCACTCACTTTCTTGTAAATACAGGCTTCACCGCAAGTCTGTATAAAACTATATGCTTTGATCAACTTATCAAAGCGGATATTCCAACTCCGAGATGCTTGCACCAGTCCATAGATGGATCGCTGGAGCTTTCATATTTTGTTAGCACCTTTAGGATTTACAAAACCTTCCGGTTGCATCATATACAACTCTTCTTTAATAAATCCATTAAGGAATGCAGTTTTGTTTATCCATTTGCCAGATTTCATAAAATGCGGCAATTGCTAACATGATTCGGACAGACTTAAGCATAGATACGAGTGAGAAATTCTCATCGTAGTCAACACCTTGAACTTGTCGAAAACCTTTTGCGACAATTCTAGCTTTGTAGATAGTAACACTACTATCGGCGTCCGTCTTCCTCTTGAAGATCCATTTATTTTCTATGGCTTGCCGATCATCGGGCAAGTCAACCAAAGTCCATACTTTGTTCTCATACATGGATCCCCTCTCAGATCTCATGGCCTCAAGCAATTTTATGGAATCTGGGCTCATCATCGCTTCCTCATAGTTCGTAGGTTGGTCATGGTCAAGTAACATGACCTCTAGAACAGGATTACCGTACCACTCTGGTGCGGATTTCACTCTGGTTTACCTACGAGGTTCGGTAGTAACTTGATCTGAAGTTACATGATCATCATCATTAGCTTCCTCACTAATTGGTGTAGTAGTCACAGGAACAGATTTCTGTGATGAACTATTTTCCAATAAGGGAGAAGGTACAATTACCTTATCAAGTTCTACTTTCCTCCCACTCACTTCTTTCGAGAGAAACTCCTTCTCTAGAAAGGATCCATTCTTAGCAACGAATGTCTTGCCTTCGGATCTGTGATAGAAGGTGTACCCAATATTTTATTTTGGGTATCCTATGAAGATGCACTTCTCCGATTTGGGTTTGAGCTTATCAGGTTGAAACTTTTTCACATAAGCATTGCAACCTCAAACTTTAAGAAACGACAACTTAGGTTTCTTGCCAAACCATAGATCATACGGTGTCGTCTCAACGGATTTAGATGGTGCCCTATTTAACGTGAATGTAGTGTCTCTAATGCATAACCCCAAACCGATAGTGGTAAATCGGTAAGAAACATCATAGATTGCACTATATCCAATAAAGTACGGTTATGACGTTCGGACACACCATTATGCTGTGGTGTTCCAGGTGGCGTGAGTAGTGAAACTATTTCACATTGTTTTAACTAAAGACCAAACTCGTAACTCAAATATTCTTCTCCACGATCAGATCGTAGAAACTTTGTTACGATGATTTTTCACTTCACTCTGAAATTATATGAACTTTTCAAATGTTTCAGACTTCTATTTCATTAAGTAGATATACTCATATCTGCTCAAATCATCTGTGAAGGTCACAAAATAATGATACCCGCTGCAAGCTTTAATATTCATCGGACCACATACATCAGTATGTATGATTTCCAACAAATCTGTTGCTTGCTCCATTGTTCCGGAGAACGGCGTTTTAGTCATCTTGCCCGGTTCATAATCAAGTGATTCCAAAATCCCATCAGCATGGAGTTTCTTCATGCGCTTTATACCAATATGACTTAAACAGCAGTGCCACAAACAAGTTGCACTATCATTATTAACTTTGCATCTTTTGGCTTCAATATTATGAATATGTGTATCACTACGATCGAGATCCAACAAACCATTTTCGTTGGTGTGTATGACCATAGAAGGTTTTACTCATGTAAACAGAACAACAATTGTTCTCTAACTTAAATGAATAACCGTATTGCAATAAACATGATCAAATCATATTCTTGTTCAACGCAAACGCCAAATAACATTTATTTAGGTTTAACACTAATCCCGAAAGTATAGGGAGTGTGCGATGATGATCATATCAATCTTGGAACTATTTCCAACACACATCGTCACCTCGCCCTTAACTAGTTTCTGTTTATTCTACAACTACCGTTTGGAGTTACTACTCTTAGCAACTGAACCAGTATCAAATGCCGAGGGGTTGCTATAAACACTAGTAAAGCACACATCAATAACATGTATATCCAATATATCTTTGTTCACTTTGCCATCCTTCTTATCCGCCAAATACTTGGGGCAGTTCCACTTCCAGTGACCAGTCCCTTTGCAGTAGAAGCACTTAGTCTCAGGCTTAGGACCAGACTTGGGCTTCTTCACTTGAGCAGCAACTTGCTTGTCGTTCTTCTTGAAGTTCCCCTTCTTCCCTTTGCCGTTTTCTTGAAACTAGTGGTCTTGTCAACCATCAACACTTGATGTTTTTCTTGATTTCTACCTTCGTCGATTTCAGCATCACGAAGTGCTTGGGAATCGTTTCCGTTATCGCTTGCATATTATAGTTCATCACGAAGTTCTAGTAACTTAGTGATGGTGACTAGAAAATTCTGTCAATCACTATCTTATCTGGAAGATTAACTCCCACTTGATTCAAGCGATTGAAGTACCCAGACAATCTGAGCACATGCTCACTAGTTGAGCGATTCTCCTCCATCTTTTAGCTATAGAACTTGTTGGAGACTTCATATCTCTCAACTCGGGTATTTGCTTGAAATATTAACTTCAATTCCTGGAACATCTCATATGGTCCATGACGTTCAAAACGTCTTTGAAGTCCCGATTCTAAGCCGTTAAGCATGGTGCACTAAACTATCAAGTAGTCATCATATTGAGCTAGCCAAACGTTCATAACGTCTGCATCTGCTCCTGCAATAGGTCTGTCACCTAGCGGTGCATCAAGGACATAATTCTTCTCTGCAGCAATGAGGATAAACCTCAGATCACGCATCCAATCCGCATCATTTCTACTAACATTTTTCAACATAATTTTTCTCTAGGAACATATCAAAATAAACATATGAAAGCAACAACGCAAGCTATTGATCTACAACATAATTTGCAAAATACTACCAGGACTAAGTTCATGATAAATTTAAGTTCAATTAATCATATTACTTAAGAACTCCCACTCGACGAGACATCTCTCTAGTCATCTAAGTGATCACGTAATCCAAATCAACTAAACCATAACCGATCATCACGTGAGATGGAGTAGTTTTCAATGGTGAACATCACTATGTTGATAATATCTACTATATGATTCACGCTCGACCTTTCGGTCTCCGTGTTCCGAGGCCATATCTGCATATGCTAGGCTCGTCAAGTTTAACCTGAGTATTCTGCGTGTGCAAAACTGGCTTGCACCCGTTGTAGATGGACGAGAGCTTATCACACCCGATCATCACGTGGTGTATGGGCACGACGAACTTTGGCAATGGTGCATACTCAGGGAGAACACTTCTTGATAATTAGTGAGAGATCATCTTAAAATGCTACCGTCAATCAAAGCAAGATAAGATGCATAAAGGATAAACATCACATGCAATCAATATAAGTGATATGATATGGCCATCATCATCTTATGCTTGTGATCTCCATCTCCAGAGCATCGTCATGATCACCATCGTCACCGGCGCGACACCTTGATCTCCATCGTAGCATCGTTGTCGTCTCGCCAACTATTGCTTCTACGACTATCGCTACCGCTTAGTGATAAAGTAAAGCATTATAGGGCGATTGCATTGCATACAATAAAGCGACAACCATATGGCTCCTGCAAGTTGCCGATAACTCGGTTACAAAACATGATCATCTCATACAATAAAATATAGCATCACGTCTTGACCATATCACATCACAACTTGCCCTGCAAAAACAAGTTAGACGTCCTCTACTTTGTTGTTGCAAGTTTTACGTGGCTGCTACGGGCTGAGCAAGAACCGTTCTTACCTACGCATCAAAACCACAACGATAGTACGTCAAGTTAGTGTTGTTTTAACCTTCGCAAGGACCGGGCGTAGCCATACTCGGTTCAACTAAATTTGGAGAAACTGACACCCGCCAGCCACCTGTGTGCAAAGCGTCTCGACCATTTCGAGACTCCTCGTCATGTCCCCGATCTCATCCGGGACTCCGAACTCCTTCGGTACATCAAAACTCATAAACTCATAATAAAACTCTCATCGTAACGTTAAGCGTGCGGACCCTACGGTTCGAGAACAATGTAGACATGACCGAGACACGTCTCCGGTCAATAACCAATAGCGGAACCTGGATGATCATATTGGCTCCTACATATTCTACGAAGATCTTTATCGGTCAGACCGCATAACAACATACGTTGTTCCCTTTGTCATCGGTATGTTACTTGCCCGAGATTCGATCGTCGGTATCTCAATACCTAGTTCAATCTCGTTACCGGCAAGTCTCTTTACTCGTTCGGTAATACATCATCTCACAACTAACTCATTAGTTGCTTTGCTTGCAAGGCTTATGTGATGTGATTTACTGAGTGGGCCCAGAGATACCTATGCGACATTAGGTGTGACATATCATAATCTCATATTAAGCCAACCCAAATTGTACCTTTGGAGACACACAGAGAGCACCTTTATAATCACCCGATTACGTTGTGACGTTTGGTAGCACACAAAGTGTTCCTCCGGCAAACGGGAGTTGCATAATCTCGTAGTCATAGGAACATGTATAAGTCATGAAGAAAGCAATAGCAACATACTAAACGATCGGGTGCTAAGCTAATGGAATGGGTCATGTCAACACATCATTCTCCTAATGATGTGATCCCGTTAATCAAATGAAAACTCATGTCTATGGCTAGGAAACTTAACCATCTTTGATCAACGAGCTAGTCAAGTAGAGGCATACTAGTGACACTCTGTTTGTCTATGTATTCACACATGTATTATGTTTCCGGTTAATACAATTCTAGCATGAATAATAAACAATTATCATGAAATAAGGAAATAAATAATAACTTTATTATTGCCTCTAGGGCATATTTCCTTCATATACAGTAGTGCATACACCTCCACCTTGTACCGCAACATATTAAACATCTACACAATTACAAAATTTTGGCAACACTAACAATTCATTGCCAAAAGATCCTAAAAGCAATGGGGGGCAAACTAATCTGGAGCAGGCTGAATTGAGAGGGGAGTTAAAGCTTTGCACGACAGGGTGCAAGTACTTCGCCAGGAGAGAATTAATAGGGAATTTGCTCAAAGAAAACAAGCCTTGCCAATCACTATAATAAACGAAAAGAAGGATGATTCAGAACATGAAAGTGCTTCGGTTGAAAAAGCTGAATCAAGTAGTATATATTCCGAGTCCATCAAATCCAAATAGGCAAGCATTATTGAGAAAGGGCATGGAAAGCATAGCAAAACGACCATGCTTGATTTTTCTAAAGTTAATGGAACCTACATCCTGCCCTATGAGTTCCGTGCCATAGAAATTGACAAGCCTCAAGGACAAGAGCAAGTAGCCAAACAAATTTCAGCTGACAAGAATCTTCAAAGTAATGATGCATGGAATCAAGAAAAAGATGATGACAAGGCGTTGGGGAGCCATTCAAAGACGAAGAAAGATATTGTTCAAGTCACACCACCATTATGCTCTCCCAACATATTTGAAGAGGTATATGCCTAACAAGTAATTTACCTATTTCTAGATTTGGTCGCAACTTCATAGTTGATGCATCTATTATAAAAATTCTCATAAGTAATTTTGAAAGACCAACGAAGAGGGGTAATTTACTTGTTAGCAATAAAATTATTGTAGAGCATATCAATGAACCGATTGTGCCATTTATAAAGACCAATAATGAATTATTATTGCATCCAAGGCTTTCCTCATTGCTTTATCTAAAGTTCATAACAAATTGGGTAGCTTTTCTTATTTCTTACTTGGCTTACACTTGGTATCAATTGAGACATGAATGTTCTAACTATATTTGTTTCAGAAATTTAAAGTCAATGTTAAAATCTTTTGAGAAAACCGATGCTAGTATAGTTTCTTATTTAAAGACATCGGAGATAGAGTGCAAAACACGATGCATGGCTGAATGGGGGGTGCCAAATCTGAACCATTAATTTGCTTACTTCCAAAGTCGTTCTCACAGCAAGATCGAATAGAAAATAAAAGGTATACCTTCAATTCAAATATGTGCGATCAAATCTTTGATTTGGTGTTGAGAAATAACTATATTAGAATTCTTGATCACCATGTTGAGCCATCTATCCAAAGATAAATGTATTGTAGTTTGCATCATTCGTTCAAACATAATTTTGAGGATCGCAATATGTTTCGTCAAATAGTCAAATCGGCCATTGATAAAGGATGATTGAGATTTGTTAAAACACCAAAGGATGACCAGTCTATTCCGATTGGTCCTGATGGAAAAAGTTTTTGCACCGGATCCTTCAAGCTGATTCATTAAATGATGAGACGGTAAAAACGGTGGATGATGGGATCAAGTTTTCAAGTAAACAAGTTATTCAAGAGCACAATGAAAATATTCTTGAAGGCATGAGTTCTATCAAAGTTATAATGAAGATGCCAAGGATTGGGGGGCAGCAAGCAAATCTAATGATCAATGAAATCAAACCAAAATAAAACAAAGGCTGAAATAAGCGCAAGGGTACGAGATCAAAAAATCACCTTCGCTGAATTAATAGATAAATATCAAAAGAAGAGTGAAGAGAAAAGTGCGTATTGGCCAACTAATGCAAAGAAACCAAGATCACCCCCAAGGCTCAAATATGAGGATCAGTATTGGAGTGAGAATTTCAATGCAACATATTCATATCCATATTTTGGGCCGCCAATGCCAATGTCGTGGATGCCTCCCTATGCTCATGTAGATCCATATCCATCATGGGACATGTGTGATAAAAGGCACATTCTCCATCTTATTTTAGACCATCTCACCAATATTATGCAGCATTCGAAAAGATCAACATTCAATGAACAATCACATGTCAAAGACCATTTTAATCACAAGGAATCGGTCCGAAGCTCAAGAAACAATAAATAGGTGGTAAAGCAAGTTTATCACGTTAAAAGAGATGGTCGTAAATGTGATGGTTTAGATTTGGTTTCAAATGAAAAAGAGCCAATTAATATGTTGACACTGGCCACTAAAGGCAATGAGATGGAGTAATCAATTGTTGAGAGTCAAAGTGCCAAATCTGAAGAAAATAAGCTTAGGGTGCACAAGACCAAAAAAGAATTGCCATTGGCAGAAACATAATCACAGTCGAGGTGCCCACTCGGCTTATCATATTGGCGAAAGAAGGAAATACGAAAGCTTAGTGCACAAGAGCTGAGAAAGAAGAATATGGCATGGGTTCCCAAGGGGGCAGTCAGAATAAAAATGATGTGCAACCTTTTATTGCAACATATACAACAAAAGTGAAGAAACAGAAGGATGGAAGCGAAAAACAATTAAGCCGAAGGTTTGCATTGCCCCATCAAAATCTTCGGTTAGCATATCACCCATACTCATCAAACATGCCATTGATGTCTTTGCCTTGGATTTCACCCCCATGTATGATCGGTTACCCTACATGGGCCTATTTATGGATGCGATGTAATTTCTTAAATTATGAAAGGGTATTACGAAATCACTATACATTTGATTACACTACAAAAAAAAGACACATCCGTGACATTTTGGGCCGAACGAAAAAAAATCCGGTCATACATATGACACTTCTATGACGGTAATTGTGACAAAACCCGGTATCATCATAGATGTGGTGGGCTCCTACTTCTATGACAAAAGATCATGACAGAAAATGGGCTTTTCGTCCTGGGCGGGCCGGAGACGCAGCTGCATGACATTCTTTGGGCCGTCCATGACGGAGAAACCGTGGTAGAAGCGAGGGGAGGAAAATTCGGGATTTCCGATTACGGTGGGAGGTCGGGGCGAAGCGATGCATCGCTTTCTCGTACACGACGCTGTGGCGTGTGTAGGCGTTGGCTCTAATCGAACCCGAGTGAGGCGTTGGGCTCTAATCGAACCCGGCGATTACCGCTGCAGTTACGCGTTCATCGAACTCGAGCAATCAATCGATGGTTGTTAATCGAACCTGATCAAGTGATTCGCCGCTCTTGCTGGTAGCTGAAGCCGATCGATTGGATGAACAGTGAGCGTTGCGGGGGGGTTGGATGAGCGATGGCGGTGGCATTGCCTGCGGATGAACAGGACCCGTGGTGTGGAGGGCTGGATGAGCGATGAGACGATGGAGGGGTGCCCGTGGAGGGTGGTTGAACAGGACCCGTGGTGTGGAGGGCTGGATGAGCGATCGATGGTGGAGGGGTGGTTGAACAATAGCCGGTGGAGTAAGCGCGGTGGAGGCTGGATGAACAGAGCCCATGGAGGCTGGTGGAGGTCGCCGGTAGCCCGTGGAGGCTGGAGGAGGTCGACGGTGGAGATGACCAGTATCCCGTGGAGTCCCGTTTTGCGGTACGCCACACCCCTCCCGATCAACAGGACCCCGTTTCGAACGTAGGAGGTCCGTTTCGTCCGTTTTGCGGTACGCCACACCCCTCCCGATCAACAGGACCCCCGTTTCGACCGTAGGAGGTCCGTTTCTTCCTTTTGCGGTACGCCAGACCCCTCCCGATGAACAGGATCCCGTTTTGAATGTGGCCGGTCGAACACAAGGCCGTTTCCTCCGTTTTGCGGTACGCCAGGCCTCGTTTCCATCGCCTGTTACGTCCAAGCCCTCCCAATGAACACGACCACGCATTCCGTTCCGACCTAGCCGGTTGGCTCCCACGCATTCGTTGCCTCCCGATGAACACGACGCATTTTGTTGCCTCCCCATGAACACGACGCATTCCATTGCCTCCCCATGAACACGACGACGACGCTCTTTCTCCGTTCCGACCCAGCCATGTACATGAGCCCTGGCCGTACGTATGCGCGGGTAGGCGTTCGAGACCCTGCCCATTGGTACGTACATGGCCGTATTTTCTTTCTTGCACCCTGGCCGATGTACGTACGTGTACATGCTACGTGCGCGCCTCTACAACGACACGTACGCGCCTCTACTACGACACGTGCGCGCCTCTACATCGACCAGTATATATGTACGTACACGTTCGCGACCAGAATGACAACGCTACGTACGCTTCGACCAGGTGGGTCCCGACTGTCAGGCACTTCCTTGCCTGCGAAGATGTAGCTGGTGGGTCCCAGCAGTCAGGGGGACGAATCGTTTTGTTTTTTTTGCCCGGACGCACTTCCTTGCGTGCGAAGGTGCAGCTGCTGGGTCCCAGCAGTCAGGAGGGAATCGTTTTGTTTTGTTTTTGCCCGGACGCACTTCCTTGTGTGCGAAGATGTAGCTGGTGGGTCCCAACAGTCAGGGGGGCGAATCATTTTTTTCGGACGCACTTCCTTGCGTGCGAAGATGTAGCTGGTGGGTCCCAGCAGTCAGGGTGGCGAATCGTTTTTTTTCGGACGCACTTCCTTGCGTGCGAAGATGTAGCTGGTGGGTCCCAGCAGTCAGGGGAAACATTTCTTTCGCAAAATACGGTGGCCCGTCTGGTGGGTCCCCACTGTCAGGTGGAGGAATAATTATTTTGCGCGTAATAAGGAGGCACTTCCTTGCTGCGGCCGTGGACCCAACTGTCAGCCTCTCCATGTATGGTCCACGTCCGATGGAAGCCATTGCTTGACCATGTTGACCACACCGCGCCGAGAGCACCAGGGGCGGTGGACGACTGCGAGGCCTAGGAAGGGGACGACACAGAGCCGGGGAAGACGCGGCAGTGGATGCCCAAGCGTAGGGGAGTATGAGGGTTCACTCGTTCGGCTGGGGTGTGAGGCTGCCGTCGCCGCAGAATAACAGGGGGTGTGGGTGCGTAGAGGGATGGCCTGGCCAGCGGTGGGAGTAGTAGGGGGCGGTGAGGCCTCCATGACATCACAGCCGACCACAGGCGGCTGGAGCAGGTGGCACAACCGGCGCTGCTTTGGGCGGCTGGAGCAAGAAGACCAGAGGTTGAAGAAGCACTACGGCCGTTGATGGACATCGTACGGTCACTAGAGCTAGAATCGTTCATATATTGACTAAAGTTCACAAAGGCCTCCGTCGATCAACTTAGTAGGCCCATTAAGTCAGCCTCCCACCAAGGTGGGTCCCAGCTAGCCGGGGTATTCATTCTTTTGTGCGTAATAAGGAGGCACTTCCGGTGGGTCCGAGTGACAATGGGGAAGGTTTTTTCGCGAAATACAAAGGTGGCCCGTCTGTGGGTCCCAACAATGTGGGAAACATTTTTTGTGAAATACTGGTGGCCCGTCCGGTGGGTCCTCATTGTCGGTGGAGGAATAATTATTTTTAGCGTAATAAGGAGGCACTTCCTTGCGGTTGCCGTGGACCCAGCTGTCAACCTCTCCACGTCTGATACTCTTTTCGATGGAAGTCGGTCGTTGACAACATTGACCATGCAGCGCCGAGAGCACCACTGGTGGACGACGGCAAGGCCTAGGAAGGGACGACGCTGAGCCGGGAAGACGCGGCGATGGAAGCCCAGCGGAGTGGAGTACGAGGGTTCACCGGTCAATTGCGGTGTGAGGCTGCCGTCGCTGAATAACAGGTGTGGGTGAGTAGAGGGATGCCTGGCCGATGGTGGGAGTAGTAGGGGTGCCGAGGCTGTGGCGGCCTGACAGCCCGGCCATGGGAGGCGGGAGTAGGCGGTCCCGCCGGCGCTGCTTTGGCTGCTGGAGCAAGAAGATCAGAGATTGAAGAAACATGACGGCCGTTGGATTGACGTCCAACGGTTACGTCTGCTAGAATCGTATGTTGACGTATATAATAACTAAAAAAATCTTGCATACGTGTCAACTAAACAGGCCCTCAAGTCAGACCACTCCCTCTTTTTTTAATAATTTATATATAGCTCATGGCAACTTCTTATGCAATTTATGGCAGTCATTTTTTTGGTTGGCCAAGGCCAATTTCGCATATTTCTGTGGGTTCCAAACTATTTTTAATACCAAAATGTCGAGCCAGATTTAAAGTACTTTGAAGATATATTTAAATTAGGTTAATGCCCAGTGAGATAGGAATCTGAAAATGTGAAAAAATTCAGAAATTATAAAGTAATTGCCAATTTCTCATCAGTTTTTATATTTACAACCCATTTGATTTGCAGGCGTCTTGAAAGAGTTGCAGCCTATCAGGGCGTAGAAAAGTAAGTAGGCCTGGATTGGGTATTCTTCAGAAAAAATAAATTGGGCTCATTTCCACAAAGAAAAAATAGCTGGGCTGGTCACATGGTGAACATAAAATATAAGCACAGGCTAGACGGGCCTGACCCGATTCAAACCTGCTCCGTCTCAACAATACCAAACAAAAACTGCTCGAGTAGCTACGTCTCAGGTGTCAACCGATCTTGTGCTGTTCTCTTGTCTATTGACTATATACGCTCACAATGTCGTGGGTCCCAGATGTCAGGAAAACACTAGGAGGAAGCATTTTATTTTTCCATACGCTGACGTGGTGGGCCCCTACTGTCATCCTCTCCACGTACTACTGCCTATTCCTGTTTTTTGTTGACCATGTTGACAACACGAGAGGGTGGAGCCGCGGCAAGCGCACCAAAGCGCACGGAGGCCGTCAGCGTTAACGATTTAGGAGACGGTGGGGCGGCAATGCGTGCGCCGAGGCGCAGCCAGCCGTGGGTGGCGGAAGCAGGCGGCCCCGCCGGCGCTGGTTTGGTTTTGGCGGCTGGAGGAAGACATCACTAAAGAAACACGACAGATTGTAAAAGCAGCAGGAGTACTTAACAACCTTAACTAAAACCAGCAGGGGCACTTAACAACCAAAGCTGAAAGTAGTATGAGTACTTATACAGGTTCAACCGTACAAAGCACGCCTCGAACAGTGCTACTTTTCTCTGATTAACCAAGGGTGAGGCCGCCAAGCGCCAGGACAAGGCCAGGCGCCACCTCAGCGCAGCCACAACCTTCCGAAGCGGCTTCATCTCATAGAACGTGGTCAATAAATAGGATATTCGCTTTAGAGCCATGGAAAAGCATGAACATAATCTTCTGTCCTATTTGCAAGATGGATGGGCCTTCATTATTTGAGACCACCCATGAATAAGTATCTTTTCACCTCCAAGGGGAATTGAGTAGGTCGACATAAACATCATGTTGTGACCAAGCACAAGTCTGACCCGACCATGGTCAGGCATCTGTATAGGAACAATAGAACTCGGCAGTTCCTATTTCAAGAAGATCACAGCTGTAAAACTGTGTATAAGCAATAGTTTATGAACAACATATGTAACAGAAAACAGCTCGTACCATAAGTTTCTCGACACAGTTGGACCTGTTCAACAAGTGCAGCAGTGGCACACATATCCCACGTGGCCTTCCACCATTGAAACGCCCCACAAGGACCTGAAGACGATCAATAAAGTGTAGGAATTTGTGGATGTCGATCCAGTCAACTTCAGTGCCATTAGTAACAGCCGAGTTATTACAGAGTAAGAAACAAGCAGACTGCTTAACTCTGAAAAAACCTACACATGCCACCAATTATAAGAAAATATTAGTTAGAAGTAGCATCTTTGTGAGAGATTCGTTGCTACTTCTAAAGTCAAATTGTGATTAGTTAGACATAATAGGTGGATTAAGAAGTAATCCAGGCAACAAGCAAGAACCAGATACAAAACTAACATGGATGAACAATTGGAACGACGTTGGGGTGGAAGATCGCAGTGAAGATGAGACCAGGTTCTGCTATTTCCATGAACATTTGTGCGCCAACTTTCAGTCCGTAACACTTGAGAAAGTTTATCCAAGTTCGGCCATAAAAAAAGCAGCGATCTTCTTGGTTCATGAAACCAACTCGGAACTTATATCCATGGCTTGTCTTCACTGTGACCATTAAACTAGTGTATTCAGTTATGGCAAGGCCGAGCATCTTGAGTACATGTGCTCTGGCAGAGCAAATAGTACACTGCAGGAAAAATAATATGAGAACACAGCATGTTAAAAAACCCCACCCTCCCTTATAGAAAAGAGGATTCTAGGAACATACTGTGCGCGTTTCAAAATGCTGTGTTAGGATGAGAAGGAACAAGTGTGGCATCTCGCCGAGGGCGCAGAAACCTGTAGGGTACTCGCAATTTAGGCACTGCAAATGAAACACACTATATTCAGTAGGAAGAAAAATGCATCAACGGCGGCGGCTGCCATCCTAGGATTACCTGCGACCAAGGGACTTGGATTTATCGGGGATGGATGAAGAATTCGTACCTGGTTCTCCATGAGAAAACCCTATGCAATCGCCGAGAGGGGGTTTTCTCTGAACAAGCAGAAGAGGAAGAAGGGGATTCAGGCCCAGTGAAATATTGCCGATTCGTCCGTCCAGCTTAATGCTAAAGCTGGAAAGGGGGATTGTGATTTGACGGCTCATTGGGCATTACTGCGGCGCTACGACCGGGGTGTGTCTACAATGAAGTTGTGCACTCTAATTTGTGCATATGGCATGTGGACCCCGTTGCCGGTTGCCCCACATATCAGCGAAAGGAAGTAGAAAGACAAGAGTAACTAGTTACACATAAATATATATTTTGACAGAGAGATACTCCCTCTGTAAAGAAATATACAAATATTTTATATCATAGGCTCACCTTGCCGAGAAATATACTCCCTCTGCAACGCACGGGCATTATGGGGGTTCAGCTTTTTTTATGGTGGTTCAGCTAAGAATATAATACTCAGATAGGCTCACGGTTCTGGACTTTGGGCCACAGGCTGACCCTGCATGTTTGGGGGCCCATGTGTTCTACCTCAGCGCTTTTCATATTGCAAGCGATCGGTACGACGCTAGTTTTAGATGATGTCGCAAGGCGAATACACAAATTGAATAAAGCACGGCAGCTGTTGGAATGAAATCGAACGACAGTTCCTAACCAGCAATCAGAGTTGCAATTCTATCAACGATATACCATGTGATAAATAATATTGTCGTACTACTTATACACACAGGACACTTGTTTCACCATGCCAGTTTATTACATCAAAATCTCTCGGAGGATAGATCAGTTCGGCAGTTGTGTGCTGCTAATGAAGAATTTCAAAGTTGATTTGGACCAGCTCTCCTTGCCGAGAAAGTTTGATTTTGACATCATCCCCTACCGCAAGATATGATTTAGATTTCAACCTTGACCATCCTTTAGCATCAATCATCATGCGACCATCCTTTATACTTACGGTATATTGAGCAGGTTCATCCACACCAAGGCTGCGCATGGTAAGAGAAACTTGGCCGCGGTCGCCCGGTTGTTGCACGACTCCCTCGTTGCTCTAGGAATTCTCTGTTTGCAAATAAGAAGACATACCCAAATAGTTAGATCAACACAGTGAATCATGTGAAACAACATGGAAAGAAAAAAGAACGAAGCAATTGGGCGGCCAATGCTTTCCAAGAAGGTGGACATGTCGGTTTTTGTAAGGACTTTGGTATATGAAGTGCTTAATCGCAGCCCGGTCATTGCCGGTGCAACTGCACGGGCCAGAGCAGATGCAAATGCAAGTGTTGGTGCAGGTGCCGAAGCCGCTGCTGCTACCGGAGATGGTGCTCCTTGTAGAGCTGGTGGCGGTGTCGGAGCAGGTGCCGGTGTCGATGCCCGATCCTCCGGTAGATCAGACTGATCCGCTGACGCAGTCGGTGCCCAATCCTCAGCTGGATCAGACTGAGCTGTTGCCGCTGTCAGTGCTAGAGCAACTGCCGGTGCTCGATCTGTGCGAGACAGCGGTGATCGTGTCTGGTCTGCTATGATCAGCTTTCTAACTTGACTAGGATCCGTGACCGTGATCCAGTTTTTTTCTTCATTTCTTTTAAACGCGAGAAGGACTAATTGTGGCATTTTTGTTAAACCAAACTGCAGTTCATTATAGGGATTCAACTTGCACTCAGACAACAGGCTGATCCAATTTTTTCTAGTAATATAAGTGATGGACAGTGCCTTCGTTACTGACACAACATAAGAAGTGAAACCTACAAAAATAGCCATCGTAGAGCAAACCAAATGGTTTATTCTGTGATGAATGTCACATGGAAAAATCTGCATCGTAAAATTGCAGGAAAAGAAAGAAAACATGACATTAAATCAATAAGATTTAGACAGTAAATCAATAAGATTTACTTGATGTGACACGATTGAATCCTTACCAGGAAATCACTATGTTGAAGTACTAAACAGAAGATTGATCGTCCAACTACGCGTGGCATGCAGGGGCCCCGCCTACTCCCACAAGAAGGACAGTCCAAAGGTCGTGACAAATTTTATGGACCGAACATCCATGGGACTGGAAATCCTCATGGGTGCGATAAACCCTGCAATGCATACATATATTGGAGTGTAACTGTCGGTGTCAAAACCGGCGGATCTCGGGTAGGGGGTCCCGAACTGTGCGTCTAGGCGGATGGTAACAGGAGACAAGGGACACGATGTTTTTACCCAGGTTCGGGCCCTCTTGATGGAGGTAATACCCTACTCCTTCTTGATTAATATTGATGATATGGGTAGTACAAGAGTATATCTACCACGAGATCAAGGAGGCTAAACCCTAGAAGCTAGCCTATGGTATGATTGTTGTTCGTCCTACGTACTAAAACCCTCCGGTTTATATAGACACCAGATAGGTTAGGGTTACACAGAGTCGGTTACAATGGTAGGAGATCTACATATCCGTATCGCCAAGCTTTCCTTCCACGCCAAGGAAAGTCCCATCCGGACACGGGACGAAGTCTTCAATCTTGTATCTTCATAGTCTTGGAGTCCGGCCGTGACGATAGTCCGGCTATCCGAACACCCCCTAGTCTGGGATTCCCTCAGTAGCCCCTGAACCAGGCTTCAATGGCGATGAGTCCGGCGCGTTGATAGTCTTTGGCATTGCGAGGTGGGTTCCTCCTCCGAATACTTCATAGAAGGTTTTGAACACAAGGATAGTGTCCGGCTCTGCAAAACAAGTTCCACATACCACCGTAGAGAAAATAACTTTTGCACAGATCTGCTGACGTATTCTGCGGCGTGACATCACACCACGGCCAGGCCTTTATATGAATCGTCCTTTTACCGTTCCACCTCAGTGCGTTTAGCGAGGCGGTTTCCTTGGCACGTCTTATCAGAGCATAGATCGTACCCCCTTATTCCGGGATTCTCATCAATATGGATGTGGGTAACCCATCCGCGCCATTGATTATGGCGCTTGGGAGATAAGCGAGTTTTACCAGGCTGGTGGGGGACGCATAGCTTCGTCCGTCCATATAAGGGGATAAGGATCCACCTTTTCACCTACGCCTTCTTCCTCCTTTGCTCATCCATTTCCGTGCACTCGAGCTCTAGCGCCCAAGTCCGCACTTTCCTCCTCAACCTTCTCCAACCATGTCAGGAGCGGGAGGCAGATGGATGGCCTCCTCCGTCACGGAGGGGCACATCACAAGACTGCGGGAGGCCGGATACTTGTCCGGCGATATCACGCACAGAGCTGCCCGACGCGGGGCAGCTCATTCCAACCCCCAGGCCCCATGAGAGGGTGGTGTTTCTCCCCCACTTCCTCCGCGGACTAGGTTTTCCACTTCACCCATTTGTCCGGGGGCTCATGTTCTACTACGGCCTGGACTTCCACGACCTGGCCCCAAATTTCATCCACAACATCTCGGCGTTTATCGTCGTGTGCGAGGCCTTCCTCTGCATCCAGCCCCACTTCGGCTTATGGCTGAAGATCTTCAACATCCGGCCGAAGGTAGTGGGCAGTCGTCAAGCGGAGTGCGGAGGTGCCATGGTTGGCAAGATGGCCAAAGTCCCATGGCTCGAGGGCGCCTTCGTGGAGACAATAAAGGGGTGGCAATCGGGGTGGTTCAACATCACCGAGCCACGCGACCCTGAATGGGTGGCGGCCCCCGAATTTAGATCTGGCTTCCCCACACGGCTCTCGTCATGGAAAGAGACGGGCCTGACATGGGGGAATTCGGGAGAGCTATCCGGACTCCAAACATGCGTCCAAAACACGATGGACAAGAATCTCGGGCTTGTCGGCGTAATCCAGTGATGCTCATCCGCCGGATTCTCCCCGCCAACAACGGGCCTTCAATTTGTGGGAGTTCGATCCGCCTGACACGAACCTTGAGCCGGCTCTTCGACACTATGTACGAAGACGCCTGGAAGGTGCTGTTCAAGGGTGCCGAAGCCCCAGCATCCACTAACAAAGATCACGGATACAGCTCGCGGCGTCAAGCCGGCGAGGTAAGTTATTTTACCCTTTACGGGACTATTTTTTTATAGATTGACTCTAGGTGGGATCTAAAACTCCCTAATCTTTGACATGACTGGCTGAAGACGTCCGGACAGATTAACTGTCCGCTCCTTTCTTGAGGAAGACCGGAGGACGCCCATTGACGTGGCTCTTTGGCTCGGCGCCGCATGTGGTGCCGGAGAAGAAGGCCAAGAAGGAGGCCACGGAACTCGAAGGAGCTCTCGACGCCAGGTCTTTGTCAAATTCTGATGCAGTAATCTTCTCCACGAGGACGAGGAGGAAGAAGAAGAAACTCCTCCCCAGTGGGGAGGAGAAGAAAAGGAAGGCCGCCTAACCGGGAGGCAGGAGGGTCCAAGAAGGGAAGAACCCTTCCTCCGGACTTCTCCACCAACGTGGACGACGACGAGGAGGATTGGCCTACAAGGGCCAAGCCCCTGGCGAGATCGTAAGTGTCCGGATACCCATGACTTTTTATTATCGCAAAGTGTTCTCTAATGTCGAACAACCGTGCAGCCCGCCCAAGGGCGAGTTCGCCGATTCATCAAGCGGGTCCCTGGGCTCGTCGGAAATGGAGAGTGCTTCGCTTCCGACCGCCTCCTCGCCTCACGCTGCGGACGACACCGTGGTGGGGCCCCAAGGGGGGCTTGGTCAAGAGGAGGTAGCGCAGGAGGTGCCACAAGGCAACCTCCTGCACTCCAGCGCTGGGGCAAGACCCCGGGGCTCTAAGCCCGACCCTCGTCCGGACTCCATGCGGAACCATCACGTTCAAGTCCGGCCAGCGGATCCTTCGCATAAGAAGGGTAAGACGCCGTGTCCTCCGTCCAACCGAGGCACCGGATAGCTCTCGAGGCGCTCAACGGCGCCTCCATCAAGGAGGAGCACCATACTGTTATGAGTGCGGTGATCCGGACGATTCAGTCCGCCAAGAGCGGATCGACTGAAGCCTGCATCAGCCTTCTAACAGGCTTTGTGGTAAGTTTTAGAATATGTAAAAATATTACCGCATAGACGGTAGCCCACGATGCTTAGTTCGATGTTCGGAAAGAAAAGCCGGACTAAGGATCTAAAAAGATATCTGTGAAGTCTAACATAAGTATGTCAATATGGGAATGCAGGCTGCTTATTTGACCTCTGCCGCAATGATCATGCGGAGGTCAATGCATTGAAGCGAGAACCTCGGCGGTCCGAGAACGAGCTCGGACAAGCCAAGAAGCAGCTCGAGGACAAGGAAGGTAAGTAATACCTTATTAAAGAAATACCTTATAGAAAAGGTTTTGGTTGCAAAAATAACAGGAATAACTTGGGTACTACAGGGGCCACGAGAGAGGTGGCGACCCTGAAGGAAGCGGTGTCCGTGGGTCGAAAACAAAGCGGCGGGAACGCACCGAGCGAGAGAAGGGGAGGCGAGCTGGCCAAGGTACGGCAAGAGCTGCAAGCTCGTGGAAAAACACAAGAGTTTGGAGCGTGACTCAAGACTCGAGAGTCCGAGTCGCCTCGGCTCTTCAGTGCCAAAGCTGCTAAGGCCGAGGCCCAAAAGCCCTCCATGAAATTGAGTCGTTGAAGAAGATAGCGGGTAAGGCATTCTTTATGCAAAGCAAGCATGTGAAAGTGAATTACCTATTACTTACCCGGATTTGGAGCTCTCCAGAGCATTCGCAGATTTGCCACATGGTGTGTCTGATGCTGCCGCATTCTACCGTGCCAAGGAGGGGAGCTCGACGGAAAAGGTGTTCTGGTCTCAGTATACTGAGGCCGGACATCCGGTGCCCTTGAGCGACCAGCTGAAGCAGCTGGTCGAGCTCCACAAGGTCGCCGAACAGGCCATGAAGGGCCTCATAGCGCGGCTGTGGCCATTGGAGGCCATGCCCGGGAGCTACTTCGGCTTGGTGCAGCGGCTGGTGGATGCCTGTCCACGGATTGAAGTCATCAAGCGCCCGTCTGCATTGAAGGTGTCCGTCGGGCCCTTGCCCGTGCTAAAGTGCACTGGGGCCAGCTGGATGCGGAGAAGCTTGTGACGGACGGGCCACCGAAGGGCCATGAGCATCGCACGCCCGAAATGTACTATGAGGGCCTCCTGAAGGGTGCCCACCGAATAGCGGATGAGTGCTCCAAAGATGTAATTTTTGAATAAACTCGCATTTGTTGTCCTGTACGCTGAAAACTTGTTCATATGTGCTAAGCAACGCTTATTAATTTAAAATATTACCTTCTGTGTGGCTGTTTATCAAATTTGAGAGATGGCAAGTCGTTGGCTTCAGCCCCCATGCCACGTGTCTTTGGGGTGTTCGGGATAAACTTGAGCACTCTTGTTCCCATTCTTGGGTCCATCTAGGAGGCGCTCCACACAACGAACAAGGCAACCGGACTTATAATGCTTGAACACTCTCACTTAGCCATAGAATTATATAATTTTAAATTTCGGCGAAGCCCCTAGTATTCGGAAGACCGAGTTCGGGGCGCTATCCACGCCTTGGCCGGACAATTCCGGTTCCTCGCTCTAAGCAGCATAATTCTTTAGGGACCCGAAAAAACCTCTCGAACAGCGACCGGCTCTCGCCCTATCAGGACGGTCAGTTTTAGCTTTCTCCACTGAGGTGCTCGACCCAGCTCAACTGGGGCACAATCGCAGTGGTTCTCCAGTGCTACCTTAGCCGATATAACGGAACTTAAGGTACCAAAACACGGAGCCGGGCAAACCCAACTATTGACCCAAGACATGATTCGGAGCCGATTCATATAATGCTATAAGTTCGGGTGCCGCACTTGTGAAAGTGTTCGGACTTATCACACCATAATTTTGGGATACTTAAGCCCTGGTGTATTCGCCGTACCAAAGTGTACGGTTGCAACATGTCATGAAATGAACATATGTATAGATAAAGGAAGTAGTGCAATAATAAGCAAAAGCTATGTATTGTTTATTCAAAAAGGTACTGCAATGAAAGCAGAACGATACAAATAGTGCGATAAGCAAAGGATGGGATTATCTAACATGTCCCCCTCCAGGGGTAAGCTGCGGGATGGTATGTAAAAAACAGGTATAATGCTCGTAATAGAGACCACCTGAACACTTCGATGTGGCTTACTGCTTCCCTGGCTGTTGCATAGTGAGTTCGGCGGTTCTAGTGCCGGACAGGACTTCTGAAAGACGGAGTCCTGAAAGTAAGAAAAAGGAAGAAAAAGGAAAAAAGGAAAAGAATGACACAATCGGGGGCCCACAGTGCGGTCGAGCCGCATTCTTGGCGTGCCAGTCTTGCCCCTCCCCATATGCCCATGGTATCTCCAGAGCGTAACTATGTAATGCAGCGTAAGACTAGCTTCATAATTTCGCGAGGACTGGGGTTGGGGCGGATTGCTACGCTGCGATGCTTGAATCGTGCCAGGCGGTCTTGTTGTAGGTTACTCCGGGCGCGCTTGACAGTGTCCGGACACTTAATGGCCGGACTCGAGAGTTGCTGTGAGAGGATGCTTTGTACCTCCGCCGCGAGGGCCGCCGTGTGCTCCTCCGTTCGGAGAGAGCGTTCGGTGTTTCCATTGACCGTGATTACTCCTCGAGGGCCTGGCATCTTGAGCTTGAGGTATGCGTAGTGCGGCACCGCATTGAACTTTGCAAATGCGGTTCGTCCGAGCAGTGCATGATTGCCGCTGCGGAATGGGACGATGTCGAAGATTAACTCTTCGCTTCGGAAGTTATCCGGGGATCCGAAGACCACTTCGAGTGTAACCGAGCCCGTACAACTGGCCTCTACACCCGGTATGACGCCTTTAAAGGTCGTCTTTGTAGGTTTAATCCTTGAGGGGTCTATGCCCATTTTGCGCACTGTATCCTGATAAAGCAGGTTCAGGCTGCTACCGCCATCCATCAGGACTCTGGTGAGGTGAAATCCGTCGATAATTGGGTCAAGAACCAATGCGGCGAAGCCACGGTGACGGATGCTAGTGGGGTGGTCCCTTCGATCGAAGGTGATAGGGCAGGAAGACCATGGGTTGAACTTCGGGGCGACTGGCTCCATCGCATATACGTCCCTTAGTGCATGCTTCCGCTCCCTTTTGGGTATGTGGGTTGCGTATATCATGTTCACCGTCCGCACTTGTGTAGGAAAACCCTTCTGTCCTCTATTGTTCGGCGGCCGGGCCTCTTGCTCGTCATTGCTATGTAGCCCCTTGTCATTGAGTTCGGCACTTAACTTGCCTGCTTGCTTAAACACCCAACAGTCCCTGTTGGTGTGATTAGCTGGTTTTTCGGGGGTGCCATGTATCTGGCACAAGCGATCGAGTATTCGGTCCAAGTTGGACGGCCCCGGTATTTCTTTTGAATGGCTTCTTCCGCTGACCGGTTTAGAGCCTCTGAATCCGGCATTGATGGCCGTATCTTCAGTATTATCGCCGTTAACGCGGCGCTTTGTTCTTGCTGCGACGCCGACCTGCCATTGTTGTCCTTGGTATCCGAACTATCGGGATGTTTGGCCAAGTTGTTACTCGAGCTAGCTAACTGTCCTCTCCCGCACAAAAGCGGGTCATGAGTGTTGTGAGGGCTGCCATGGATTTTGGCTTTTCCTGTCCTAGGTGCCGGGCAAGCCACTCGTCATGATGTTATGTTTGAAGGCTGCAAGGGCCTCTGCATCCGGACAATCAACGATTTGATTTTTCTTTGTTAGGAACCGTGTCCGTAATTGTCCGCCGATTCTTCCGCTGCTAGATTATGTGGCTAAGGTCATCGGCGCCCGGTGGTCGCACATATGTGCCCCGGAAGTTATCGAGGAATGCGGCTTCCGTGTCCTCCCAACAACCAATTGATTCTGGCCGGCAAGCTGTTGAGACAATGTCGAGCTGGTCCTTTAAGCTTGAGTGGGAGGTATTTGATGGCATGTAGATCATCACCGCGGGCCATGTGGATATGGAGGAGATAGTCCTCGATCCGCACCGCAGGATCTCGTGGTGCCATCGTATGATTCGATGTTTACGGGTTTGAAGCCCTCGGCGATTTGATGATCCATTACTTCATCCGTGAAGCATAGTGGGTGTCGCGCCTCAGTATTGGGCTATATCACGGCGTAGCTCATATGAGCTTTGTCTCATCGTGTTCGCCCGGTCGGGTTTGCTGTATCCGCGCCGATGGTAATCATCCCACGCCGTTGCCCACGCCGATCCGTAGATCGATCTTGTATGTTTTGCCTTATCCTCCAAAAATATGTCGCAAGTCCAGCCGCTTTTCCCGTGCCTTGGTACTTTTTGAGCGGGCCGGGTGTGGTTTGAGCGGAGGGCCGAGAGGCTTCTGTCAGCGCCACGGGGTGGCCGGTCTGCCATGTCGTGCGCTGGTGACTTGGGTGCTTCCTCCTCTGATCGAGGCAACGACCTGCGTTTGGGGTAGCTTTTGGAGGGGCGTTCGAGTTCATACTCTTCGGCTGCAAGGACTTCGGTCCATCTGTCAGCTAGCAGATCCTGGTCAGCTCTAAGCTGTTGCTGCTTTTTCTTGAGGCTGCTTGCCGTGGCTATAAGCCTGCGTTTGAAACGCTCCTGTTCGGCGAGATCCTCAGGCACGACAAATTCGTCGTCGTCGAGGCTTGCCTCATCTTTGGAGGGAGGCGCATAATAATCATCCTCGACCTCTCTTTTCGCGCAGACCGTCAGGCGGACTTGCTTCTCCCTCCTCCTGCGCTGAGTCCTGCTGGAAAGGGTTTTCTTCGGCACTGTCTGGGGTGTTATTATCTCCCGTGCCGGAATCACTGTTTTTATTGTGGCGGGATTTAGACGTCGACGCTTCGGCTGTTTCTTGGAGGGGTCATACTCCGTTGTTCCATCGCCGTTCCCATCTTTTGGGATGTCCACCATGTATATGTCATATGACGAGGTGGCCTTCCAGTGCCCTGTAGGCGCTGGGTCTTGGTCGTCTCCGCCGCCGCCATACCGGCCGACGCCTTCAAGTCGAAGTCGAGCATGTCGGTTAAATCATCGACATCGCTACAAAGTGGGTGGTGGGTGGGAGTTGAATTTCTTCGTCAGTATCCCAACCTTCCTGTCCGCAGTCCGACTGTGGCTCTCCGGATAAAGAGAGAGACTTTAGTGAATTCAGGATGTCGCCAAAGGGCGAGTGCTGAAAGACGTCCGCGGCCGTGAACTCCATAATGGGCGCCCAATCGAATTCGATTGGCAAGGGCGCGAGGGTTCGGAGTCCGGAGAGGACTCCGGCACCCTGGAGTCGAGGTCTTCGCAAAGGACAGGGATGGAGTTCGGCTCAATCGTCAGAGATTGTAGCCCCGAGGCGGTGTCCAACCACTCGCCCTCGATCGGGGAATCCGGCCGGATTAAGGGTCGGAGCGGATGTCGGGCGGCCTCTGTGGCACCGCTTAGCCGCAGAGCTAGATCATGCCCATCGAGACAAAGGCGGCGCTGCTGCGGCTCGAATCCGTCAAGATCAAGTCTCCACGGATATCGGCCGTATAGTTCAAACTTCCAAAATTGACACGATGGCGGGGTGTAGCCGATCTTCTCCAGATGGCTGCGAATTGGCCCGCAGCAAAAGCCGCCGAATACGAAGATCTGTCCGGGAGAAAAGTCTCACCTGGACCGCGTCGTTGTTGATGATCAAGGAGCCATCGGGCCTATCGGTGACGATACAGAGGAACTCTCAATGAAAGCACCAATGTCGGTGTCAAAACCGGCGGATCTCGGGTAGGGGGTCCCGAACTGTGCGTCTAGGCGGATGGTAACAGGAGACAAGGGACACGATGTTTTTACCCAGGTTCGGGCCCTCTCGATGGAGGTAATACCCTACTCCGCTTGATTAATATTGATGATATGGGTAGTACAATAGTAGATCTACCATGAGATCAAGGAGGCTAAACCCTAGAAGCTAGCCTATGGTATGATTGTTGTTCGCCCCACGGACTAAAACCCTCCGGTTTATATAGACACCGGATAGGTTAGGGTTACACAGTAGTCGGTTACAATGGTAGGAGATCTACATATCCGTATCGCCAAGCTTGCCTTCCACGCCAAGGAAAGTCCCATCCGGACACGGGACGAAGTCTTCAATCTTGTATCTTCATAGTCTTGGAGTCCGGTCGTGACGATAGTCCGGCTATCCGGACACCCCCTAGTCCGGGACTCCCTTAGTAACCATTTTTGATAAACCGTCCTCACAAAAAATATGATCTGGATAGTTCAAAATGTAGAGACTGAATTGAGTGGACAGACATTAACATAGATCGTTCTCAGGACTGACCACACACCAAAAGCGGCAGTACTAATAAACAATACAGGGTTCACAAACACAAATCAAGTACTAAACAATAGTACTTACTACAGACAAGCCAAGTTGCACTAACTAAACTCTGCAGACTATTTCTTGCCACCGACCTACGGGATGAACCCCGCATAACTGACTAGGTCATGGACTTCGTGTGAGATGTCTACATGCACCATCACCATCTTGTCAACCTTGGAGAACCTAACAGAGTGGTCTTTCCACTCATAAACATGATGATGAAGACAGGCCGCATCAGATTTGTTGGGAAGCTTTACAAGAACCACACCCTTCAGAATCGAAGGCACAACCAGAAATGGTTGTGGTCAAGGCAACCCTCGAGAACACGCTCGACAACAATGCTACAGGAAACACTAGTTCAGTGACACGTGGCGACAAGGACACAACAAATGGATAGTTCAAAGAAGAGAAATCATCATCGTGTCTTCCAGTTCACACGGCATGACTTTGAGAACTTCATCTCCACCGCGGACCTGGTTCTAATTCAAACAGAAACCATATTTTATTACTACCTCCGCTCAGAAATATAAGATGATTTTCGATATTATACTCCATATATGACTACATATACGCACGTAAATGAGTGAACAAAGACACTAGAACATTTCTTCAAAGGCATGAGAGCAGAGGGATTACATGCAATATCCATAACACAAGTTCTTGAGGCAAATATACCCTCTTAAAAGGTAGCATTGATGTTCATAGTACTCCCTCCGTCCCAAAATTCTTGTCTTTGATTTGTCTAGATACGGATGTATCAAGTCACATTTTAGTATTAGATACATCCATATCTAGACAAATCTAAGACAAGAAATTTGGGATGAGGGAGAAGTTGAAAGTAATCTATAAGAAATCAGTGTCAACCTCTCGCATGTTTTGGTCAAAAGAGGAATTTAGAACCGTCATTTCGCACACTAAAATCACATGCAAGATCACCCAGAAAGTTGTACTACCAGTACTAGTACTGCATGTTAGATGAAAAAACATGACCAAGATCGAGAAAAAGATCGTCAACAAGAGACATTACTTGGACTTGCTTAATGAGGGATCCCGGAGAGGGGGGCTTGGACAGGGCGATGGCTTTGAGCTTGTCTCATGTAGTGTCGGCGGGGTGCTTGCGCTTCTTCGTACCATGAGCCTCGATGGTTTTGGCCAGAGCCATAGACATCACGTCGGCCGGTGCTCCGGCGTCCATCCAAGAGAGGAAGCTGAGAGAGAAGAGTTAAAGGAGGAACAATATGAGGGAGAAGCGAAGCGCGTGGGGGTTTTCTTCAAGAGAGGAAGCTGAGAGAGAAGAGTGAAATGATGGTTGCTTCGTCCGTCCAACTTACTGCTGGAAAGGAGGGGGTTTTGTGATTTGACGGCTCATTGGGCATTATCATGCGGTTCGATCGGGGTAGTCTACCGTCACTCTACTACGGAGTAATTTAGTGCATGGCTGGTGGACCGAGGTGCTGGCTGTCCCACACGTCGGTGAAAGTGAGTAATTTAGTGCATGGCTGGAGGAGGATCCGCACGGTAGAGTGTGTCCACTATTTTTCTGAAGAAAAAATGATTACAGCAAGCGTTTCCACTCTTACGACGGAGGAGTGCGAAACACGGCAACCACTTGAACATGTACAGTGCTCCTACTACTAGGCATGTGCAGTGGTTCATACGTCAGTACTACACAATCTTGTTGCTAGTGTAGTAAGATATGACGATAACAAATGTTGTTGTGCGCATGTCAACTACTCCTATGTGTAACATAGTACCGCTTTTTCGACTGTCCGTTCGAGAATGAACGGTGAGATCAATGTTCACAGAACTAGGTCCACAGCGCACGGAGAGCACGGTGCTACAGTACTCCATGAAACATGAACCATATGAAGCACGAATAGTGTTAGGCAGGGTGTATGAAGGGTGCACGGGATGGGAGCAAAAGTTCCCTTATCGAACCACTTTTGGGTGTTTGGCAGAGTACATGAAGGGTGCATGAGTCCACACTAGTAGGTTGACAAAAACACACGAAGAGGAAACAACTATATTGAGATGAGAATGCAACCAAACACACCCGCACGCTTTGTGCTACAAAGGATCGATCTACACCGTCTCGAGTTTGATCCAACGGTCATGTTGCACCGAGACATGGACATGCCCATGCAGAGGGCACCTAAACACCACCGAAGTCCCTCTGCTTCTCGAGGCGCATGACGTGGGTGATGCAGGGTGCAACCGCCCGCACAGCCCGCTCCCGGTCCGACGGAGCCAGCTTCACAAAGACGGCATCCAATGGCACGAATGGATTCCGTGACGGAGCCACGAAAGGATTCGGCCGGGCAACGACGACGGCAGCCCGCAACCCTCCTTGTCCAAATTTCAGCCCCCACCATCGTGCAGAGACGAATCAGCTCCTCGGAGATATAGGTGAAGAAGGAGACCAGGTCAGGAAGCCGCAGCTCGTTGAAGTCGACCGGGTGGTCGAACGGGTTTAGCCCGACGGCCGGCATCGTCGCGCTGGCACGACGGTAGGCATCACGCAGCCGCAACACGTGCGTGGAAACTTAGTTCACCAAGTGGCTGAGGCGATCCTGGACCTCGTCACGATAGGCCCACTCGCACTCCAGCCGGCTCCCCTGACGGCCTATCGTATATCCCTCTTTCTGCAGCAATGCCGCCGATGCCTCGAGCATCTTTGTGGTGGACGCCTGCCACCTTTGAAGCTCCGTGAACTCCCGCACATAACGGAGGAGCATGGCACTCCTCTCCTCCTTGAGCTCACGGAGCTCCACGTCCTTGGCCCTGAGCTCCACATCCTGGGCATGGAGCTCTGTGGTCAGGCGCCTCACCTCGGAGTCCGTGATCTGCTGCGCCGCCATGGCACCAGGTAGAAGCAATGGGGAGAGGAAGCAAAGGGGGCGAAACGGCTGAAAGGCAATGCAATCTACGGGAAGGCGGAGGGAGCGAGGAATCTTTTGGTTTTCACCACGTAAAACATCAGTCGACGACTTCTCACATCAGGGAGCAGTGGGTTTTTACAGGCGGAGTCGATCTTGACTAATTGCTGTCGCTACCGCCTGGCCAATCAAAAATAAAAACCCTTCCGCTACCGCCTGCCAATCAAAAATTAAAAATCCTGCCGCACCCAAACACCGTGAGCAACGTCGCGGTGGATATTTAAATTTACCTGCCGGCAAGTAGATAAAAAAGGGTGAAAAAACAAATATGGCGGCGGCCTAGCTAATCGGTCGAACTAGCCCAACTAGCTAGCCACCGTGCTTCATTGATGTACTCAACGGGAAAGGTAGTCTTTCTTGATTTGATGACTCATTTACTTGCTTCGGCACTATGACCGAGGAGGACCCAGAAAACGCGCGGTAGGGCGTCCCACGTCAGGAAGAATATATGCGTGCACCACCCGGGAGGACCCCGAAACCGCGCGGTAGGGTGTGCCACGTCTCGGCACGGAGGAAAAATGTGCGTGTAAAAATATAATGTATCAGACGTAGTACCTATGGTTTGACCTCGGGACCCAGCCAGTCGGTCGAAAACACCCCACTAGCCACACAACTTCATCATGCAAAGGTGGCACAGAGGATAGATGTGGTTAGCTCCGTCTCGACCAGCCACAACGTCTCTTGTTCTAGGCGATTCTTCTATTTTCCAAGCTTTTTTTAGTTGTAATAACACCACGGCAAGCTAGCGCCGCTCTTCGTGTGTGCCCGTGCAAAGGTTAGACGATGAAGAGAAGAGAGATTGAGATCGCAGACTGGAACCCACCAAAGAAGTGAGACAACGGTCATGCACGTGTTGACGAGGCACTCCTCTACTCTACTCAACACAAGTATCAGATAAAATCAAGTTATGGGACAAAGCCAACAACCGTTCGTTTTTTCAGGCTATCGACTTACGCTTTGTAGTCCAGGTTGCCAGGTCGAATCTCGCCTTTCAGATTTGTTAGTTTTAGGTCCAAATTTGATTAACCACAAGTTGGACCCGCATGTGTTGTTCCGATATTTCAGTGTAGGTGGTTTTTCTGAACAAACACTTTGCGCGGTTAAACAAGTAACAGCACAAGTTACACGTATTTTGCAAGTTTACGAACAAAAATGACAGCGGCATAGAATATCACATCCACCCCGAAGCTTAGATACTATGGTGATACGAGTTTTTACACCGTTGGAAGTGAGATCCAATGGCTTGGGAGTAGTCTTTGTAATTATCTGCAATTTCCAAACTCTCCAAAGGTTTTTTTGCTAATAAAACATTCAGGCCTCGTGTGTGCCGCTGCATCTTCGATCCAACGGCTCCCCGGTGCTCATATTAGGTGCTCCCCGTAGCTTAATTACCCGCTACGATGATATGAGCATCTAGGTCGTATGATCGATGATCGATGGCACATGCGTAGTACTTGTACTTTACGTGCATTTCCCAAAATCTATCACCGTATATTGCAAAAACATTCAAACCTCCTATCGTGGGCCGTTAGATCTCGGTGAACTTCGTATCACCATAGAATCTACGGTGGGGGCACCTCATACTCTCCCGCGAGAAAACATATGGTGCTATCGCAGCTTGGATGCTACGGTGATACGAGCTTGGAGGTCGTTTGATCTGAGATCTAATGGCATCTGAGCAGTCTTTGTGCTTGTAAGCAGTGGCCGAACTCTTTTGGGCTTTTCTGCAAAAAACCATTCGAGCCACCGAGGAGGTGTTGGGTCACAAATCCAATGCCTCTGAAGAGCTTGTATCACCAATGCATCTAAGGTGTGGTAGCACATGATATTCTTACATACAGGAGAATATGATGTCCTCCTTCATCTTAGATGCTACGGTGATACGAGCTTTGAGGTCGTTGGATATGGGATCAAAGGGCATCTAAGTAGTTTTTGTACAAATTGTGTGCAATTCTCAAAATCATCAAGGTTTCCTGCAAAAATATTAAGACACGTCATGTGAGCTGCTATATCTCAGATCTACAAGCTCCAAGCAACTCGTATCGGCATATAGCATCTAAGGTATGGGGGCACATGATATTCTCTCGGGGAGGAGGGGTGGGGGTGCACAACCAATCGGTGGCTGGGAGGGTGGGGACAAATATAATCTAAACAACCCTAAACAGAGCTCCACAATTTTATCTAAGGTCGAGAGGTTGAGCCCCGACAATCATAGCTCCGCCTAAACAGAACATTTGCATGTACTGTAGTACTAGACTTAATATTCATGTTTCAGTTTCATGTTCATTTTAAATATTGAACTGAGGACCATGGATGTCTTACATTTTACTCCCTTTGTTCCTAAATATTAGTCGTTTTAGAGGCTTCAAATGGACTGGCACATACGGATGTATATAGACATATTTTAGAGTCTAGATTCACTCATTTTGCTCCGTATGTAGTCACTTGTTCAACTCTCTAAAAGACTAATATTTAGGAATAGAAGGAGTATTTTTGAATTCGTGTCATACATGCATGGTTTGGAAAAATAGATGAACTATACTAATTGGATTGTTGTTGTGTTTGTGCGTGTGTGTCTCTATGTGTGTGTGTGTGTGGTCATATGCTTGATACATACAAAGTTTTCTCACCTCCATATTGTTCATCTTTTAAATTTGAATTTGCATTGGAAAACTTAGTAGGGATACCATGAAATGTGAAATCCACGTTGAGATCACTATATCACAAACTCACTCTAATTCAACAACTCGTCATAAATCTACTACCACGTTGAGATTAGTATTTGCAAGGAAAATACGGGTATTGTAATACACATAGATTCGTTCGGCAATTTAAGAGGTTCCTTTCGTATTCCCGACTGGTAGGACCCAACGGCGTACCAGCCAGACCTTGGCTCATGTTGATCCTCAAAAAAACCGGGCTCGTGTCCTTCGGTGGCGTGCGTGGTACGCACATTAGGCAACCCCAACCAGTCAAGCCTCAGCATTTCAAGTCGAAATATCTGGCGGCCAGAATTCCAGCCCTAGGAAATTCCCCTCATGTCCCCGGTCCATAATGACTACCGATGAACAACGGAGGGATGCTTTAGTAACTAGACAATGTTACATACTGTGCCGAGCACGGTTCAATTCCCTCGGTCGCCGCTCGTCAAGGTCACCCGTCAACTGCATTGCCTAGTACTACTACTACTACACCAGGATGAGCACAGAATTGAGCCCGTTTGTTCGTGCCTAGTACTTGAGTTAATATATCAGGTAATGCACTGGTACGGAGGGATTATCCTTTAAATCTGCATATATAACTTGTCTGAAGTCTAAATAAGCAAAATGTTTGACCAGATCCTTTCTTAAGAAATACAACAGGACAGATGTACGACTTGAAACTTTATTGCATGATGCAGGTTATGATATTGTTTCGAATCCTGGATCTTAAATTTCAGAAAATCCAAAAATGAGCATAAATTCTTGAAACTAAGCATGGTCACGTGATATGGCACAAATATTACTTCGTAAGTTTTTCTTCAATTTGAGACAAGCTGCTTATGACAAGTTGCACAAATGAAGAGCCAAGGTATTTTGGAACAAAGACACATCACGTTAAGGCAAACGCTTTCACTATTGAAACCGTGGCGTTTACGTGCCTCCACGAGTCCCTCGCTTCTCATCGGCAGGTGCCGTCCGGGAAGCGTGTGAGTCGACAGAGGCGGCGAAAGGCATCGCTGCGCCGTTGTCGAGGAGGCGTGGCGAAAGATCACTATGCGAGCTCACCGAGAGGCGAGCCCTTTGACCAGGCTCCGCCGCCCACCGTCGTCCCAACTGCTCCCACTTTTAATGTCGTCGGCGCCACAGTTTAAAATCAACCCCGCACTACCCAGTATCGCTACAATCCTCTCTCTTCCTCTCCGATTCTCCTGTCGTCTACCTCCAACTAGCCTGACCTAAACGTACGCCATGCCGCATCACGATGGTCTGCCCTTAGTGTTCCAGTTTCCCGAGGAAGACACCCAGCCGAAGTCTCAAGAACATAAGGCGCTTTGGGACGAGCTTGAACTGGCCTTGCGGGAAGACGTCGCGCCTGTCCCCGCTCCCGTTCTGGCTCCCGTCGCCCCGATTGCGCCAGCGCCCATCCCCGTGGCATTGATGGGCTGGGAGCCGCACATTGTCGCCGAGCTTGATCCCACGGGGTTCCACGAGGTCCCCGCCAACTTTCACATGCCCGTGCACCTGCCAACAAGATGCGTCGCTGGCGTCCGACGCGGTACACCGTCAAGCCGGTGCTCAGACACTGCCAGCATGCGCCTGCGCATGCACTAACGTTCGCGCCCGTGCCGGTGCCCGTGCACACGAATGTCTCCCCCGCGCTGTTGCGGCGCTGTCCCCAGCTGGTGCGGTGCCCCCCTCGGCGGCATGGATGGCCGCCGCGATCGCTTCCTTGCACTGCGCGCGGTCGCCTCCTCCCGCTTGATTGACTCGCTCAAGTCGAGAACATTTTGGCCTTCCTTTAAGCTAGGCTAACGCCCAGAGTACGCCAACAACGGCTCAAGACGCGCCGTCGCTGTCGGTCGATGGCCCGACGACACGAGCTAGCAGCGGAGGAGCCGCTTCCCACTGCGAGACGCCCCCGCCGCCGCCGCATAATCTAAATTTGCCATGAAAAACGTTTGGATTGCCATGCTTAAAATCCGAACGTTTATCATTTCCGTTTATTTTATATCGATCGTCGTATAATTTAAAGTCGGAGTCAGACTGAACGAAATGTATGGTTTGATCGATTGAATGTTCTTCTAGAGCCGTATCAAATTAAATATAAAACATCATCAAGCCACATGTATTCCTTGTCATCCAACGACCTAGACTGCTTCAATATCGAGCGCTCAACACGTTTAGCGTGCAGTTAATTTCATGCCAAAAATAGTACTAATCACATGACAACACGCAAAATAATATCCTAGTAGTTAATATCCGCATGCAGTTAATATACTTCCAAATTAACGTGCATTGCACGTACACACTGACTAGTGCTGCTAGTACGTGAAACTGGTGCCGTGACTTGTGAACGCGTCTAGATATGGTCAACGGCAACATCGCCTCATGAAGTTCTTCCTATTTGCTCGGCGCCCTAAACGCAGAAGGGAGGAGAGAGAGAGCACACATGGAACCCACCCGGTAAGTGAAGGCGAATAGTATTAAAAATAATATTACATGTTATCCGTTAATTAGGCTGTGGTAATATAAAAACATTATGTGAACAAAGGGGGTACAACAAACATTGCTATTCTACGTATGTTGCCAATTGACGTGCGGCTTGAAGGCCCAGTCGCATGTTCGATCCTCGTCCTTTATTTTTTAGTTTGTATATGGGTCAAAATTTATTTCATGACATGTGGGCCCCTTGGTGTGTAGTTTGTAGCACTTTAATTTGTGGGTCAAAATTTGTTCCATTCCAAGTGGACTATCGGTGTGTAGTTTTGTAGCTTATTTATAATAATTAAAGAGAACAACATAGTTTTTTCAATAATACCATAGTGCGACATTGAAGGCGAGAAAGGACGTGCGAGAGAGTGATGACCGAGCCAGAGGGAAATCAACTAGGGGAATTGCATGGGTTGCAACGGTGTTTGGAGTAGTTGTGGGCCGAATGCTATGAAAATATAATCTAAACCGACCGGAATAAATGCCTACACAAATTAATCCAAGGTTGGAGTGCCCCTCGCAATGTAAATAGCTCCGGCTTTGCGAGGGATGGAGAGGTAGTAGCTTCAACGCATGGAAGACACGGTGTGAGAAAGCGAGGTCAACTGAGAGACATATAGATAGAGAGACAAAGTGAGTGTGGTTCGACATTCATTGAACAAATATATATGCTCTAGAGAGATATTGTCCAATTGAGCTTTTTGGCAAGGGTGAGGGCTGTAAGATAGAGCTTGAGAGATGATCCGATCCGCAGGCGTGTAGATATATTTTGTGCGTGGGAGGAAGCAAGGTCAACTGATCACATAGGGTCGCCGTGCGATCGAAAGAGTGAGACGGGTTGGAGAGAGTAACCTAGATAGATGATGTGCATGAGAGAGTATACAATGTGAATAGGTCGAATTGGGCTCAAACATGGTGATATATCGTTTTTGTCCGAGAAAGAGCGAGGTCAATCAAGACATATGGAGAGAGAGAGAGAGAGAGAGAGAGAGAGAGATTGAGTGAGCATGGCCCACCATCAGGTCGAAAGAGTGGTGGCGGCTTGGATGGACAGACCTAGATAGACAATCTGCATGAGAGAGTATAGAGTGTGTCGATCGAGGCCCGAACAGGGAGATATATCAATTGTGTGTGAAAGAAAACGAGCTTAAACAAGACTCAGATAAAGAGAGCGAGATTGAGCGGGTGTGGCCCGCCGTGCGGAAGAAAGAGTGAGACAGTCTCGAGGGAGTGACCTAGATATACAACGTGCGTGCGTGCGCACGAGAGGTTGGGGGGCTAGATAGGCAATGCATGTATTTAGCGTGAGAGGGTGAGAGGGAGAGGGGGAGAGAGAGAGAGCTCGGCATGGGGTGCAATGGCGGGTGTGTGAGGTAAATACATTCGTAACAGAGTGGAAAAAGGGGTTGTGTAGTTGAGAGACTTAGAGATCGAAACATGGAGAGAAAGAATGAACGTGTGTTGGAAACCGATAGCTTCCTAAGGTGGTTAGGAGAGGAAGATTGACCGATCTGGGAAGTATGTGGCGTTTATGCAGGGGGGCTAAGAACAACATTTGAATGTACATAGTAATGAGACTTAATATCGATGTTTCAATTCGATTGTACATTGTAAGATTTGAACCGAGGACCAGGCATAAGGGTAATTATTTCGAATTCGTGCCATACTAAGTTTCAAAAAGTTGACATTGACTCAGTTTGTTGTGCTATTTTGTAGGTCATATGTTTGAATCCATCCAAAAAATTTCTCACTACCATGGTGTTCATCATATACATATGAATTTGTATTAAAAAAGTAGCATGGATACAGTGAAATGCGAAATCCACGTTAGAATTGGAGATCGCTACGTGACACACACTCTAATTCAAATAACTAACTACGTGACACACACTCTAATTCAAATAACTAATTATGTGACACACACTCTAATCCACGTTAGCGTGGGTACTGTTTCAAAAAAAATTCAAATAACTCCTCATTAATTAATTTATAGTACTCCCTCTGTTCACTTTTATAAGACCTTGAAGACATTTCAGGCAATGTGCAAAACAGTTCATTTTAAGTTGTCTGAAACGACTTACAAAAGTGAACGGATGGAGTATCTCGTTTCAAATGACTAATTATTGCAAGGAAAACACGGGCATGGTAATACATACAGATTCGTTTGCAAATGAAACAAGATCCGTTTGCATTCTCAAATGTAGGCGCACCAGGCAGACCAGGGTCGTGTCGGGTGGGCGCTTGGTGCCTTATGACAGCAATCGCCTTTGAGTCATCGACATGTGGGCCAGCCACCTGTTGGGCCCACATGTCATGGACACAAAGGCACGTGCCTTAAGGCACCGAAGCATAGTCCTGTCGGGGTGGTCACGTGTGTCGGACGGACGCGTAGCACCTAGCCACCCACCCCCCCCCCCCCGTCCCCCCAAAAAAAGTACGACGACAATATAAGTTCGCGCTTCCACGTTTCTGATTGAAATATCTGGCGGCCCCAATTCCAGCCCTGCAAAATCTGTCTTCTCCACCGTCCCCTTCCGCGCCCAGATTGCTCAAATCCCTAATTCGCCGCCAACCTTCGGATCGCCCCTCGTCTCGTCTCTTTCCCCACCGTTCCCCACCTCTGTGCCGGACGATGACGACGAAGACGACGGTCGCGCTTCACCACCGCACTGGAGCTACCTCATCTATGCCCTCGTCCGTCGCACCGGGTGGTCCACCAACAACGTCGGCCGGCGCAACCGACGTGCCTCACAGACACCGAGTTCCACCACATCAGGTGCGCTTCACTGACGCCGTCTCCCAGCTCACCGGGGCTACTTCACCGAGCACATCGTCGCACCTCCGCCCCCGAGGCCGTTGGGGGTTCACCAACGGTCTCGTCCACCGCATCGTAGCGCTCTGCTGCCACTCAAGATCTGCATCTGTGCGTGGCCATCCAACGCCAGCGCATCACCTTCAACGGCTCTGAAGTGACCCGCCTCTAGCTAGGCGAGCATGCCCAAACGCCAGCCCGAACTAGGTATCCACACATCACTCCCTTGTGCACTGTTCCGACGATGTTTGGATATCCTTTCACTGCTCTCTTAGCTTATACACTTATGCAACTCTGACTTTAACTCTTATTTCTTCTGGAGATATCATCTGAAACAAGCAAATCCATTTTTTAGCGAACCATGACGGCGCTACGGGATCTCGTACACATCCTGCACACCCTTATAACCTTGTAAGTATCTGTCCTCCGGTACAACATCAAGGTCGATTCCTCTTATTTGATCAACCATTCGCCGTGTCAAAAATGCGAGAGGGATGCAAGGAGCACAAGGCATGCACATCCAAGCAAGTGGTAACATGGACTTGTACATGGAACATCCCAAGCATAGCAGAGCTGTAGTGAGCACTGCATAACGAGCTAGCGTAAGTCCCTGCATTTCATTTAATTCATACTTGGCATTCGTGTATGATTTGTGTGCGATGGCTGATCCACGAATTCAAGTTACCAGGCTAACATTTAACATAAAAAATACGAAGGCACTTGCTCTCCGTAAATCAACATAACTTGAGAAATGTGAAGCTACATGCACTTTGAAAACCAGCTAATGATCCAAAGTAGTTCAGATTATAAACACTAAATGATGCAAGCACCAAAAACACAAAATGCAACATGGTGTACAAGGACTACAAACATGGTGCATGCACTGCTTGAATTATTCGTTCTCTGGCTGAAAATATCAAAGTGTAATTACACGTATAACCAGTGCGCAAACTGCATATCAATATATCTATCCTGCACAAGTATGCCAATAGGTTCAAAAAATAGATTAGGAAAGTATGTAAACTATGTTGTCATGATACGGGGACTTTCTGGTAGATGGCCTCAATGTTTCCTCAAGCTATGAAAATGCACTATATTTTGCTTGTCATCAATGCCTGCAAATCTCTATCTCTCTCAACATAGTAGATCATCATTAGACACTAAATCCTTCAATGAGCTTGCAAAATGCTTGCATTAGATCCCTCATTAGACACTATATGTTCATCACCAGGAGCATGTAAAATGTTTGCATCAAATCCTTCATTAGCAGTCTGTTCATTAGACACTTCAGTCTCAAGAACGACATGAGCTTGTATGTTTGCATCGGAAACTTGATTAGATACATCAGATTCAGCCAATTCAGTATTGATTGGGGGAGTTATCAAATAAGTAGAAATTGGTTTCGTTTTCTCATAGATTCCCTACATACAAGCAGTTTTACAACACCGTTAGGTTTAACTATTGGCCAGAAATTGAAGAGTTGAATTAGATATAATCGGGGATGTGATGTACCTGCTCGTTGCGCGTGCTACTCTTGCAAGCTGCGACTATCCGTTTGCGCAAGCTCGATGCCATGCCCGTGCTGCCGCCGCTGCCTCCCACGCAGGCTACACCCAGGGTTGGATCTTCATCTTCTTGTCCTTCCGTTCGCTTGAAGCCCGGCGACCGCCCTCCAAAGAGGGCGCGAGGAAGTGTTGTGTTGGTTTGTCCAGCGGCGGCTAGGTTAGGAGAGAACCAGTCTGGAGGCTGGAGCGAATGAATCGGGATTTTTCCTGCTGTCAATCGATATGGGAGGCGCTCGTTTGGGCCGCGAGCCTGCTATAGGGCCTGCCTTGCACTTATGTTATTGGCCCATCCAAATTGAAACATTTTTCTTCATTTTTTACATTGCCTGCTCATGCGTTGGGACGAAAAAACTAGCTTGGGCCAACCTGGACGACTCAAACTAGGTGCACACTTTCCAGCCACCTAAGGCGGCCGCCCATACCAGCCCCTATGGTGGCGTCGCACATTTTTGCGTGTATGATTGGATAGTGAAAAATATTCCAGTGGCACTTTCGATTTACCCACAGAATGGTTGAATTGCTTGTTTGTATGAACTGAGTTTGCCAATAATGTGAAGGATGCCAGTCTTTTCATCCTATTGTAGATTGCTTAGATCTCGATATGGCAAAAGTAATCGCATGAAATATACAGTAAAAGCCAGTGTGATGTGTTTGGCTACAACTAGTCTGACTACACGTCCTCATATAACATATCAAGGACGCACCATCTTACCAGATTAACCATTCGACTTACCCATGCAGTGTGGGAAGAAAGAAGTATTGGGACTGCGTATCCAAGCAATTGATGACATGGACTCCTTCGTACAACCTTGTAAACGAAAAAGAAGTTGCAGTGTGCCTATATAAAGAACTAGCATAAGTTCAGTTACCTGCTTCTCGGAATTTTAGTTAGCCACTTATTGCAAAATTGTTCAATTACGTTGCTTGGCTTAATTTAGTTTGCTACTGATTACATAATGGCACAACCTGTTAATCATATTGTAGACTGCGCCTATCTATGTGTTTGATACTTGCTGTTAAGAATTATCTGTTTGCCTTAACTTAAATATCTACTTGTTTGTTTAATCGCTTTGTTGCTACAACAATGGGTTACAATGATGTTAATAACTAGTTTTCGACATCCAATTGAAACTCTTTAATTCCTTGTTTGTTTAAGCGGTTTGCCGTTATAACTCCTAGTTGAGATGTTTTGCTAACTTCAACTTTTACGAATCCAATCGGAACTTTAATGGCAAAACAGGTTAGCCCAAGATCAAAGAGCGAGATCCCCATGGACGTTGCATCATCCTACGTAGTGGCACCGCCCAATCATGCATTATGAATTGCCAACTGCTGATGCTCTAGAGGCTAAACTAGTGGTAGAAAGAGATATCGCTTACGCACTTAGAGATGAAGTTGACATGTTGAGGAAGCAAACAGCACAACCACAAGCGATTACTCGGGACAACCATTAAATATCTGGTGGATTTCAAAAGCGAAGCAAGCCGAGACCGACGGATTGTTAAGGTCCTCAAGGAAAAAAGGAAATTAAATTCCTACTTGGTAAATCATAGGTGAAATGTTCTTTCCATAGTTGAATAACCTTTGTGTTGTCTGTTCATGTAATCAATCAAACCATTTGTTTTAGAGATCATGTAATAATTGTTTTTTTTGTTTTTTGGTTTGTAATTTTATTGGAGCGCAAGTCTGTATTAATTGATAAGACTAGGAGACATTTCATTTGGATTGCCGTGCCAGACCTACAAATATGACAATCGGTATGAATGTGCATTCAACAATAGTAGTAGTATAGATAGACCATAAGTGGCAAGCATCGGAAATGGCCAAGATGCTGGCTAAACAAAGGATGCTGTTGTAGCCAAAAAAGTACAATGACACGGCTTATGTATGTTAGTTGATATTATTGATCCATATACTCTATAAGTGTTTATATGTACATTAGTTCTCTACATTCTTGGTTGATTGACTCGGTATTTGAATCTTGATACATCGCTTGTGTACATATCTAAATGGGAGTACACATTATGCTGCGTGCGACATTTGAGTTGGACATGATGTGTTCCAAATATTCGAATTCACCTTAAACTGGATTCTAGTTTCTGAATTTGAGTATCGGCATTTGTAAACCATATTCATATATGACAGTGGAATACATCTTTGTTGTCCTTTTGAAGATATATAAAAACACATAGAATGATTTATAAAGATTCATATAGGAATACAAAATGGATTCGAGTTTAGTTGCCAGGATAAACGTGGATGCTTATTGTCCCAAAATTCGAAAGAAGCAGCAAAATGTCCACTCCCACGTCGGCTGCCCGAAGCCAAGTTTTTTGGGAGATGGAAATTACTGTCTACCCATTACACGGACAATCCATCGGCCCGATTTCCACTGCTCTAAATAGGGGTAGGTTAGTAACTTCAATTAGATGTGACACGACCGCCTCTGAGCCCATTCTTACATGGTGGGCGTCAAACATGGGCGGCAAAACTCATTTGATTCAAGCTCGTCCGAAAGACCTCTGTTTCTCCCTCCATTCCCCATTCATACATGGTAGGCGGCAAAACAAACTTGACTCGGCCGAAATCGATGTAGGCAAATATTTTCAATAGGGGCAGGTTTGTAACTTCACTCAGACATGACACAACCGCCCTACCTGTCAGCCCCGTTCATGCACCGTGGGCGCCAACCATGGGCGCCAACCACCCTCTCCTCGCCCGAAATCGCTCTGGGCAAAAATTGGCGAGATGCGAGATTACCGTCCTATCCCCAACCGACGAGACGTCCAAATTTTAAACGGGGGCTAAATTCGTAACTTTCCCATATTTCAGACAGGCGCGTCCCAAGAACATGGTTCCCCGTACCTCTCCCTCCATTTCCCCATTCATACACCGTCCGTGCTAGAACACCCCATCCCCACACCAGCCTCCGTCCGCCACCCCATCCATCGCCGCCGTCCTCCACCACATCCATCGCCACTGCCGTCCTCCACCATGCTTTGGAGCGCCTACCAAGACCGCGTCGTCCCTTTGCTAGAGATGGACGTTTCTCATCCACGGCGACGGACCAATAGCCTTGCATCGCGTCCTCTCGCTTCATCGGCGCCGTCGTCCTCTTTGCCGGGGCCGCTCACACGACCTTGTCTTCCACCGCAAAGGGACTTATCCCTCGATGCACCCGTCTACCGTCGCAGATCTGCTTCAACGCCACCGACAGCCATCGCACCCCTGATGCCTACACGGCGCCGCAAGAGAGGTGGTACTTCATATCTCCTCACCTTTTTTATCTCAACCAGAAAATAGATCTTAACTTGGTTACTCTACTTTCTTTTCAGCTCTTAGAATTTAGTTCTTAGTTCGAAGCAAACAATGGATGCTAAATATCATTTCTCCGGTTTGCGACTTCAAATCTGCCATGGCACAGACATAATACGGTTTAATTGATCATGCTTAGGGTTTAATTGATCATGTTGGTTTCATGGTGGTTTCTTTAATAGAAATCGGAGGGGAAACCCTCTTTTGCTAAAAATATATGCTTAGAGCTTCCCCCTTTTATGATCACTATACGATCAGAATACGTGCTTCGTGTCATAAAAACACTGATCCACCCATCAAGCTAAACAAGCTTAGTTGTTCAAATACGAATCTGATATTATTAAAACAGAGTTGTTTAATTGGTCAGCTAAATGTTTCTAAATTAGTCTAAAAAATGCATGTTCGCCGCTCGGGTGTGTATCTCTACAGGGTGCCCACGGTGGGTCGGCCCACCCTGGGATATTGGGTTGTCCCAGGCCCCGATTCCCCTCTGTTCTGCTGCGTGCTTCCGATCTCTACTCGCCCCCAGCCGCCTGCCTCGCTGGCGAATTGCCGTTCCCGGACGGCATGACTCTAGGAGGAGACGCCAGACTAACAGGAGGCCAGGAGCCGCTCGCCCAATAGCATCACCGTTGCCCGGGCGCGCCGTCGTGCCTCCCTTCCCAGTCCGTTCAGGGCTCAGGCGTGCAGCACCCACCAAGCCAACCCGATTTATCCTGAGATACGTCCTCAACACTCAGCAACCACTCCTCATCACCCATTTTCTAATTGATTCATTACTCATTAGGCGGACTGTCATTAGGGTTTGTTGTGTGCTCGGTGCTACCTACACTTAATGGTTCAGATGTATTTCGGTAATCTTTAGTACCTCTAAAGTTCACGGGGTTTTCAAAATTCCGGCCCTCGGATGCGAAACTAGTCATTTTGGATTGTTGGTCGTAGTGACATTGACCCAGATTACTACTCCAGGCCAGGTTTGTTGACAATTTTACTTGTCTTTCTTACTCATTCGATATAATATCCAATTATTCACGTCGATTAGTTGCAAACAATAAGTGCTAGACAAACTTCTTCATTCAGATTTTGGACGGTCTCTACTTGTCCTAGTAAGCTCACAAGTAAATGATTGATTCACGACATCTATGCTTGCCTTGTCATATTTGTTGTCAATATTATTTTAGGGTGGACCACCCTGTTTCTAAATCTTTGGAACCGTAGACATGAGTGAATAGTATTTCTCTATGTGATCTCTTCCATCATGTGTGGGTAACGAACACCGCATTGTATAGAAAGAAAGTGTCATTTCCAGCTTTTACATAGGTTTCGATCTTTTACATGGAATACAATCTGCCTACTTGCTTTGTATCGCTTTACCAACACTCCACCCTTGAAGCTAAACATTACGCCACTCATAATTGCTTAGTTTATTTGTTCAAATCTGAATTTCATATGATTCTAATGTTCCTACTTCAGTTTTGAAATGTGTGCCTCACTGCTATAGAGACATAAGGGGTTTGTATTTACGTGTGTGGTCCGTCAAGACGGTTGGGGAGGTGAACTTTGCATATGCAGGGGTTTATAGGGAGACACTCTCCGAGTTGAATCCGCCGTGCATTCCATAGATAATTTGACTACTTTTTATGTTTTCATGAAACTCAGATTCTGAACAGCATCATAATGATTATGAGCTTGCGCGCATGAAAAGAATAAAGCAGAACAATGCCATGGCTGTCAAACTTGGCATTAAGGGACTGAAATCAAGTCTGGATGCAATGCAAACGCTCTCCACCTACAGATTCATGCTCAGAATATGATCCTAACAGTGATTCTGAGCTAGAGGGAGACCTAAGTCAATGTAACTCCCTAGTGGAGGAGTCGAAGGCAGATGCCCTATCTTATTCACCCATCAAGGTACTTGCTCTAACTTTCCAAGGTTACATTGCTCGCACATATCTTGCAACTGATGCTTTGCATTGCTTCTACTTTGTTGAACTGCCACTAGCTTAGTTTACACATCGTGTATGTGATTACGCCCTGCCTATCCATTTTCAAATTACATATTCCATCATCATCATACCATATTTATCCATTCAAATGCTGTTCTTGTGTATCGACGCGTTCAAAAGGAAGAGGGTGATTGCTGATCGTGGAGGAGCACAAGCAAAGTATTTGGAAAAGGTAGTGGCATTTGATAAATCAAATAGCCCATTAGGTGTAGTTGCAATATCACACGACCCACAAAATACCCCAACTCTAGCAAACTCTAGCCCTACTACCTTTGGTCATTTCGATGCCCCAACTCAATGAGACCCCAACATCAAGAAGCTGTATGATTATGCCAGTTGACATAGCACCAGCTATACGACGCAAAACCCCCATTCCAGCAAAGAGTACACCAAATCCAGTTGCCAAATCCCTTTTCGAACCAGAGAGAGCCCCAATTGCAGCAAATAGGACCCCTGTTCCATTTCTTCCCAGTTTAGAAGACGAAGCTTATGTTGTTGTCAGGAACTTTGTGCGCATCTTTCCTTCATGGAAAGATTATACCACAGACACAGAACAATTTCCAGTCTTCCTCCGCAACTTACGCGTAAGTAATGTACTAATGTTATTCATGGTCATTACTGCATATGTTTCTGCTGACAGAAGACACAGGATTTCATTCTTTTAAATAGGCGAGGAGCAAACTGGATTGTGATGACGAGCAAGGGTTGGTTGCGCTTTTCAAACACTCATTGATGAAGTATCATTCCTACCTGAGGCAAGCGCACTTCAATGGCAAGCCTCTGAACGAAATTTCTGTAAAGTCTCCGGTGCTACATTTATCCGACGGTGACTGGAATAATATTGTTACACATTGGTCTCGGCTGCAGCGTAAGGTACTGTCTATGTTATCACATCACAATTTGAACTACATTTCTGTATTTGCCTTAATGTCTCACTTGTACGAAAACTGTTAGCAGAAGAACATTCATTCTCAAGGGACCACAGAATCTCGCAACTATACTTCTCACTGCATTGCTCTTGTGAGTACCTCTTGCCCTGTATGATCATACTTACTTTCATAGCTGTTTGATTATGTAGCATCACTGCACATGTTAGCCTCATAATCGTCCATTTGGTGGACATTATAAGATCCTATGGACTCTTACATAAAATTAGAATCGACCCAATGATTTTGAAGAGGTTTAGCTCTGCAGTCCTCTTGTAAGGACTGAACGTGGTCTATCACTGTACTTACATTAATAGCTACTCCCTCCGTCCCATAATATAAGAACGTTTTGTACAGTACACCAGTGTTCAAAACACTCTTGTATTATGGGAAGAGGGATTGGTTCATTTTGTAGCATTCTGCATCTTATCTCCCTCGCCCACCATTTACTAAAAAAGATCAGATCTATATTTAATCTTACCAACAAGTAGAATACAGCAACTAGCAACGCATGAGTAGTTGACCATGGCTCCTCACCCACCCACCCCTCCCTCCCACCTCCGGCCTAGGTTTTCCGGCGATCTACTCTTCTAGCCAACGACTTGTGTTTCTCTTCCGCCCATCCTCTCTGGCGGCTTCTGTTCTACAAGGCTATACCCATCTCATATGGGTTCTTCTGGTGGATCAACGTTCGATTTGGATTTTTCACCGGGCGCCTTTTTTGCGGACAAGGTTTTCAAACATTGTGGGAGATCTATTCATTCCACGGATGACACGGCCCATTTCATTATGGTGGTGTCTTTCGGCAGCATGTATTCCGTCTTAATGGCGATTATCGTGGCGGCTGCCTTGGAATCAGCGATTGGGGATCTGCGATTGAATTTTCGGTGCAAATCATCCGAGACAAGGTATTTTCCTTTTGGTATCTTGTAAACAAGTTGGTCTCTGCGTTCTCTGATTGAGGTCGTTCGGCGTGCCCACAATTCAAATGCTTCTTTCATCTTTGGGGAAATGGTGGTCCTAATTGGGTCCGTGAATTTAAGATCTGGAAAAAAGAGTGCGATGCTGAATGGATCCTAGTGAGTCCTTCTAAGAAATGTGCCACTTTGGGGTTGCTTGCCATGCATAATCCTCCGGCTAGATCATCTTTTAGATCGAGTTCATCTTTGCGAAAGAAGCTCTCTTTTGCAACGTTCCAGCAATATCCTGCTTGCAAGGGTTATAGGTTTCATGCTTCTCAGTCATTGGTTGATACGGTATCGGAGGCCAGATATGACGTGCATCCTCGTGACAGACTGACCTTGCCCTCGCCACCGGCGAATGATCTTCAGTGGAAGGTGGAGACGCCACCCATCTCTTTCCGAACAATCAACGTCCCTTCCATAAATCTCGCCGCTAGTTCCGGATCTTCACCCACCCAGCTGGTTCGAATTGAGCATGCACCATCACATGGTTCTGTCACACCTGAACACGTTGCTCCGGTCTCTCCAGCCCAACATGGATGCATGGCCCAGTTTGGGGCCCCCATCATGACTCTATTGCCCACAATGGCTCTGCTGCCTTGGTCGATTGTACCACGGCCCAGCCTCTGGCTCATCAGTCTCAGGATGTTTTGGTTTTTTCTGCTGCCTCAGTTGAGATTTCTCCCGCGGCTGTTATGGAGAACCATATTCCGGATATTTCGGAGGAGGCTGCTCAATTTAATGATCTCATTGATGATATGGTGTTCAAGGTTTGGAAATGTCAGAATTGTTTATTGATGATGCATTACACTAATTCGTGCGCCAGTCCAATTTGATGCCGTAGATGCTTTCGCCTGGGCCACCGTGCAAGAGGATGCTCCGATGCTGCGCATTCCCCGACTTACAAGTGGGTCCCGCGGGTCAATCCTACTTCCCCGGGACGGTCAGCTGAGATTTCCTCGCCTGACGCCTCGGTTTCCCTCGCTACTAGCCACACGGGGTCTCTGGCAAGTCCCATCGCGCCTGCAACATCATCAACGCCTCCGCCATTGCCTGCCGAGCCACCGCCCATGTAACGCCCTAGATTCAATGCGCCAGGTGTCTTCCAGTTATTTGCCGTCGTTGCCATGTCATGTGCTTGCGTGTTGCACTTTGCCATGTCATCATCTGCATTTTTATCATGTCGTCATGTGCATCGCATTTGCATACGTGTTTGTCTCATGCATCCGAGCTTTTTCCCCGTTGTCCGTTTTGCAATCCGGCACTCCTATGTCTCCCGGCGCCCCCTTTTTGCCTCTTCTTTTGTGCGGGTATTAAACGTTCTCGGAATGGACCGAGGTTTGCCAAGCGGCCTTGGTATACCACCGGTAGACCGCCTGTCAAGTTTCGTGCCATTTGGAGGTCGTTTGATACTCCAACGGTTAACCGGGTAACCGTAAAAGCCTCTTTCATGTGCAGCCCAACACCCCTTCCAAAGTGGCCCAAAACCCAGCAAACTCCCCTCCATGCTCTCGGTCCTTCGATCACGATCGTGTGGGTGAAAACCGTGCCTCATTTGGACACTCCTAGCTCCCTCTACCTATAAAATAGTCCCTCCCCCGATTTTTTCGTCCAAACCCTAGCTTCTTCCTCCTCCATGATAGGACACATCCCCGGGCCGGACATGTCCACCGCCGCCACATCACTCCGACCAATCGGGTCACGCCACCTCACCCCACCGGCCGCTCCCGGCCAACCGGAGCGCGCCACCTCAGCCGCGCCTCCCTCTCTCTCCTCCACCCGCCGCCGCGGCCCGCCCGGCCCACGGTTGGCCCGCCCCGGGCTGGAGCCCGCCCAGCGGCCGCGCCGCGCCAACCGCCGCCCAAGGCCAGCCCGGCCAGCGCGCCCGGCCGCACCCGCCGCCTCCAGCGGCGCGTCTTGCCATGCCAGGTCGCGCCCCTCACTCCGTCGCCGGGCCTCGCCTCGCCGCCACATGTACCGCGCCGCCCGCCTCTCCTCCGCCCGTCAGACGCCCGCGCACCTCCATGCCTCCGCTCTCGCCCGGCCGCCGCCGCCTTCGCCGGCCACCCCAAACTCTCTGCCTCGCGCCTCTCGCCGCCCATGCGATCCGGCGAGATCCGGCCGGAGGAGATCTCCCCGGCCCCGGATCCGCCTCCCTGACGTCTTCCCCGTCCTCTCCGGCAGCTACTCCGGCGAGAACCCCGGCCATCCTTGATCCCCGTGTGAACGAGGTTGACCCCGAAATTCCTGTCCCCGGAGTTTTCAGCATTCTGTTGCCATGTTCATCACATCATAACTTGCTGCATGCCGCTTCGTTTTGTGCGTGTAATATGTCAAATTGTTCGCCTCAAAGAGTACTTCATTTCATTCCATTGCATCATGTTCATTTGAGTCCATTTTGATGCCTGAATCTTCGTTGCAAGAGTGCTATGTGATGTTAATCTTCTGAAACTGGTATAACTTGATGATTTGTCATTTTTGTTGCATTTGATGTGTGCATCCTATGAGGTTGATGTCTATATGTGTTTTGTGTTATGTCATGCCATCTACACAGTGGTGCCATCCATATATTTTTGTGAGTTGTCTAGTGAGTGCATCGAGCTTGTTAAGTAGGGTACTTGTTGCTGTTTTGCATGTCTGAATCTGCTATATCATGATGCTATGTTAACCTGCTTCTACAAGTCAATCTATTCATAATCTGGAGATGTTCACTAAGTATGTTTTTTTATACATGTCATGATATATCCATCCATGCTCCTGATTGCATTTATAGCCTTCTGTAGGTTGTTGTAATCTTGCTCCAAATTTGCTAAATAATGTTGCTGTCAACCTGTTAACTTTAAGTTCAGTTTTGCCATGAGCTTTGCTAGTGATCCATGCACCCTATGAACTTGCTCTTGCCATGCTTAGCTTCATAAATATGTCTTCTTACTGTGAGTTGCCTTGCAATTCCATCTATTGCTCCGTGGTGAGTGTTTCAAGCTCACCAACATGCCTACTTATTGTTGTTCCTGCCATGTATGAATCTGTCATATAACTTGCCATGTTTACATGGGAGCCATCATATTTTCTGTGCCCTTTTGGCTCATGGTCAGTAAGGGACTTTTGTTATATGCTATTAGTAGATTCATTCCATGCCTTTGTTTGCCATGATAAGTTCCTGTAATATGTTGTTTGATAGCTCTAAACATTGCAACCTGATGTTATTTCTGCTAAGCCTGAAACTGTTATTATTTGCAAGCTTGCCATGTGTGTTTGAGCATGTCCTAGTGATTTCTGGAGATAGCTCAGTGTTCATGTTTTGTAATGCTTTACCTGTACATCGTTCCCATGCCTTTTGTTCTCGTGTTAAGATGACGTAGCTTGTTGTTTCGGTGCTTGCAATATGCCTAGTTGCTGTTTTGGACAGATTGTTGCTATAACTTGTTTCATGTGTAAGTGTTGAACCGTTGCTCCGTTTTGAGTGTGCTCTATATGAAACTTGCGTGATTTTGCATGTAGTTTCATATTATCATGTTGCATCCTTGTTTTGAGGTGCTTGTTTTATGTTTGAATGCATTTTGCATCAATGCCATGTTTAACTTGTTTTGCTCATATCTTCTAGGCCGTAGCTCCGAATCTAATGAACTTTATATGTAACTTGACTAGATTTTCGTGTAGATCATCGTGGTGCATCTTAACTTTCTGTTTAACAACTTGAACATAAATTTATTCAGATCTGGACCAATTTCGAAATTTGCATATGAGGACTTACCGGAATTGTTCTATGTTGTTTCCGGCCTCATTTAAACTTGCTTTGAGGTGTTGCTCTTGTTTGCATCATCTCTTGCCATGAGTAGCTTCAGGTAGCTTTGTCATGCATCATGCTTGTTGTGCATCATGCTTTGTTCATGTGTGGTGTGTTTACTATGTTGTGTGCTTCTTCTCGATAGTTCCTGCTTTCGCTATGCGATCGTGAGGATTCGTTAAATCTCACGCTTGGTTCGTCTTCGTGGCTTCATCTTCTTCATGGACTCGTTCTTCTTCCTTGCGGGATTTCAGGCAAGATGACCGTCACCTTGGATCTCATTACTATCATTGCTATGCTAGTTGCTTCGTTCTATCGCTATGTTGCGCTACCTACCACTTGCTGCTCAAGCCTCCCAAATTGCCATGAACCTCTAACCTTTGTCACCCTTCCTAGAAAACCGTTGTTTGGCTATGTTACCGCTTTGCTCAGCCCCTCTTATAGCGTTGCTAGTTGTAGGTGAAGATGAAGATTGCTCCATGTTGGATTATGTTTATGTTGGGATATCACAATATCTCTTATAATATTAATGCATCTATATAATTGGTAAAGGGTGGAAGGCTCGGCCTTATGCCTGGTGTTTTGTTCCACTCTTGCTGCACTACTTTCAGTCATATCTGGATTATGTTCCCGGATTTTGCGTCCCTAACGCAGTTGGGTGATTTATGGGACCCCCTTGACAGTTCGCTTTGAATAAGACTCCTCCAAAGAAGGCCCAACCTTGGTTTTACCATTTGCCTCACCACCACCTATTTTTCCCTTGGGTCGGCCAGCCCAAGGGTCATCTATATTCAGCCCCCCGGGACAATGCTTGTCTAAGTGTTGGTCCAAACTAGAGCACCGTGCGGGACCATCCCTTGGAAACTTGGGTTACGTCGGTACCTGTACGCTTAGCTTATCCGGTGTTGCCCTGAGAACGAGATATGTGCAGCTCCTATCGGGATTGTCGGCGCATCGGGCGGTCTTGCTAGTCTTGTTTTATTACTATCAAAATGTCTTGTAGCCGGGAATCCGAGACTGATCGGGTCTTCCCGGGGAGAAGGAATATCCTTCGTTGATCGCGAGAGCTTATCATGGGCTAAGTTGGGACACCCCTGCAGGGTTTGAACTTTCGAAAGCCGTGCCCGGTTATGTGGCGATGGGAATTTGTTAATATCCGGTTGTAGTAAACTTGAAGCAAACTCTTCTAAAATACACCAACCGTAATGCGTAATCTGTGAGTGTCTCTTTTCGGGTTGATCGAGAGGAGAACACGGTTTCTGGGTTATGTCTGACGTAAGTAGGAGTTCAGGATCACTTCTTGATCATTACTAGTTGGCGACCGTTCCTTTGTTTCTCTTCTCGCTCTCATTTGCGTATGTTAGCCACCATATATGCTTAGTCGCTGCTGCAACCTCACCACTTTACCTCTTCATTTCCCATTAAGCTTTGCTAGTCTTGATACCCATGGTAATGGGATTGCTGAGTCCTCGTGGCTCACAGATTACTACAACACCAGTTGCAGGTACAGGTTATGCGATGATCTTGACGCGAGAGCGATGTTACTTGTTTTGGAGTGCTTCTTCTGCTTCTTCTTCGATCAGGGGATAGGTTCCAGGTCAGCAGCCTGGGCTAGCAGGGTGGATATTGTTTGAGTTTCTGTTTATGTTTCATCCGTAGACGGATGTTGATCTTGTATATGATGTTGATGTATTCTTGTGGCATTTGTGCCTTATGTATGTATCCCCATCTATTATGTAATGTTGATGTAATGATATCCACCTTGCAAAAGCGTCTTCAAGATGCGCTTCTATCCTTGGTGGGACCTTCGAGTTCCTTTAGGATAGGGTCGCATCTTGGGCGTGACAGCCCATCACACCACCACCACCTACATCGCCACCATCGTCCTGCTTAGCCGCTCCACCATCTGCTGCGGCTCTGTCGCAGTCACCTTCCGAGGCGCTCTCTGCTATGGCTACCTTTGCTCTTGACCCCATGCCTCTTGTGCCGCCGGGTTCGAGATTATTGATGGTGGTCCGAGGCGGCTGCCACAAGACTTTCTACTCTCATGTTGTGGCTCGGGATCGTCGGCATGAGGAATACGCCATTGCCATCGTCGAACCAGCTCCTCCGCTCAAGAAGTTGCTATCTTCGTAAATATGGTTAGTGATTTTGTTGTTAACAATCTTGGTCGCGCCGTCCTTGATGCTCAACCATGGATCCAAGGTGTGGGTCTCCTCCGCTTCCGTAGCCCGGTTGCTAAGGCAGGCCCTAGTTGATCACCCCCGTTTCACCGGATAATGACAGATTTGTTAGATTTGTGCCGCATGATGAAGGAATCAATTTCAGAGCTGTTCGGGGTTTTCGGAGGGGTTGGGTTATGATAGTTGGGATTCCGCTGGATTATCGGTACTTTCGATTATATTGCCGATGCTATCGGTACCTTTTGGTCGCTTCCATCACCGGCATCAGGATGATCCGTTACTTGTTCGTACCCTAGCGTATGTTTCTTTTCCGGCAACGACATTGGTGCCGCGTGATGTGGTATATCGGGAGTTTGCTGATTTTGGTGGTTCTCGCATTACATGGTCTGCTCCGATTTACATCTTCTCTGCTGATTTTGCCGACATCTTGCCCTCGGATGAGGACCCGATGCCCTTTGATGGCAACCCTCATCCGCTCCCTGGTAATCTGCAGTTTAACAACCATAATTGGGTTATGCCTGAGTTTCCTGAGATTGGTTGGGATGAGCTGCCACCTCCCCCACAGGAGCATGAGCCACATCAACAGGAGGTTCAACAAGATAACCTTAATGTGCATCAGGAGATTGTTGAGGAAAACCAAGTAGTTGGGAATCGATCCACAGGAATCTATTGTTCGAGGTGTCAAATGATTACATTAATGATCGTGACTCAAGAAAACTTAGCGATTTTGCAACATCCTGGTGCCCGCTGCAGCCTCCTCTCCATGTTGGGCAAGTCCTCACTGTTTATGGCCCTGTGATTCCGCCAGAGATACAGTGGCAGCGCTCGTTCTGCAAGTTCATGCCAGCTATTTTTTCTGCTGAGATTCCAAAGTATGTGTTCAAGACGAATCTGTGTTCTCTGCTTCAGTCCAAGAGCGCCTGGGATATCTGCTTTCATGGGAATGATGTCAGCTTCTCTTTTTTGCCTGCACCTGATCCAACTCCCTGCTTTCCTCGTCAGGTTGTTCCAGTTAAAAGGCCCGTTGCTCGGGTGCTATGCTTTGATGGCTTTGATGACATCTACGAGCTTTGTCGCTGCTGAGTCCTTTGAGTTCTCCGCCATGCCGTAAGTCAGGACCAAACGTGGCCGTAAGCCAAAAGCTGCTAAGGGTTCTAAGGTTGTGGTTGACTCTGAGGTGCGCCGCAGTGCACGTTTAAGTGCTTTACGGGATGGATATCATAAGTCTCCAAGCACAAGCCTCAAGCAAGGCAAGAATCAGTCCTCTTTCAAGAAGCGTCGAGCAAGCTCAGCCAAGCCGGAGGAAAGAATGTCTGTGCCTCCGCCAACGCCAATTTCTGATCTTCAGCGTATTGGAGCACTGAGAATTGCGCCAGAGAAGATCTCCAAGGACAAGCTTGAGGCTGGTCCTTCTACATCCACCAGCAGCAAGGATTCTGATGTTTAGATCCTCTCGATGGCATATTGGTTTATGGCGTACCTATATAAATGCCATCTATCTGTTCTTCTGTTTCATGTTTAGGATATTTCCTTCCTGTTTCGTGGGTCTGTGTAGGTCATTGCATGATCTACTTTTGCTTCTGCTTTTTATTTTGGTTTGTAATGAATCAGACAGGGTTTAGAGATTGGAAGGTGTTATGTTGAACGTCGTGGTCTTAATTACGAAGCACGACAATTAGCGATTAAGCGTAAGATTGATGAAAGTGGTTGTTCGGTTATCCGCTCGCAAGAAACGAAATGCATGCACATTGATCATAGGTTCATTAGGAAATTTTGTCCACGTCGTTTCGATAACTTCTCCTATGTACCTTCGGATGGTGCTTGGTGGCATGATCGTTATCTGGAATTCTTCTTTCTTTGAAGGAAAATTAATCGAGGCAAGGCATTTTGGTATCATTATTGAATTCCAATCCAAGCATTCTTACGAAATTTGGACTCTTGTGTCGATATGGTCCTGCTAGGGCCCGACCCGGATGATTTCGTGCAATGGTTATATAATCTTGATATTAACCGTGATGATAATTGGTTGTTGTTGGGGGATTTCAATTTCATGCGTTCGTTGGAGAACAGAAACCTGCCTGGGGGTAATGTCAGCGATATTTTTCTGTTCAATGAAGTAATTGGGCATCTGGGTCTCATTGAGCTACCAATTAAAGGCCGACAGTTTACTTGGTCGAATATGCAAACTAATCCATTGCTAGAACAGATCGACTGGTTTTTTAACTTCAGTTGCATGGACCATTGATCATCCTAATACGCTTGTTCTACCCCTGGCTCGCACGGCTTCTGATCATGTCCCATGTGTCGTCTCGATTGCTACTGTCATTCCTAAAGCTAAAAATTTTCGCTTTGAGAATTATTGGATTGATTTGCCTGGTTTCTTTGACTGTGTGGCACATGTTTGGAACAAACCTGTCGCAACACATTCGGCTGCCCTAAATATTTCTTCTAAATTCAAAGCGCTAAGGTTTGCTCTCAAGAAATGGCACATGAGTTTGTCGACAATTAAAGCTCTAATTGCTGATTGCAACAAGGTCATTCTTTATTTTGATGGTATGGAGGAGATCAGGAATTTATCAAGGCCTGAATTTAATTTCAGGAGGATTGTGAAATTGCATTTGGACGATATTCTTCATTGGCAGTATGTTTATTGGAAGCAGCGTTGTACCATACGTAACATTAAAGTTGGTGAGGAAAATTCCAAAATTTTCCATGCCATGGCCACGGAAAGGTATAGGACAAACACTATATCATCTCTCAGGAATTCTGATGGTGATGTGGTTTCGGATTACCAACAGCTGGCCACCATGTTTTGGTCAGATTTTAATCAAAGAATGGGTAACGAAAAAGGAATCTGCATGGGTTTTGATTTGGACACATTAATTGCAAGAGTTGATGGCCTTCAGGATATGTCTCAGCCCTTCACAGATTCGGAGGTTGATGCTGTCATTAAGAACATGCCACCTGATCGTGCCCCCGGTCCCGACGGCTTTTCTGGCCTGTTTTTAAAGAGATGTTGGTCAATTCTCAAGGAGGATTTAATGCAACTTGTCAAGGAGTTCTATGAGGGGAAATGTAATTTGGAATGCCTAAATAGCTCATTAATTACTCTTATACCAAAGAAGTTAAGCCCTGAAGTTGTCGGAGATTTCCGGCCAATCTCCTTGACCAACACATGCTTGAAGTTTTTGACTAAGCTGCTTGCTAACCGTCTTCAGAAAGTGATTCTGCGATGCATTCACCGCAATCAATATGGTTTTCTTCGGTGTCCTTCCATCCAAGACTGCTTAGCCTGGTGTTTTGAGTATATACATCAATGCAAAGCCTCCAAGCGTCCCATCGTTCTACTCAAGCTGGATTTTGCGAAAGCCTTTGATACAATTGAGCATGATCTAATCCTCAAAATCTTGCAACGCAAGGGTTTTGATTCCAGGTGGACTGGGTGGATTAATTCTATTTTGTTAACAGGATCTTCTTCGGTGCTCCTCAACAGCGTGCCAGGGAAGCATTTTGTTTGTAGAACGGGAGTGCGCCAAGGTGACCCTCTATCACCGTTGCTTTTTGTGATTGCAATGGATTTATTGCAGTCTGTTGTCAATGAGATGTGTGCTAGAAACATCCTTTCTCTGCCAATCCCAACCACCTCCAATGATTACCCTATAGTGCAGTACGCCGATGACACTTTAATTGTACTGCCTGCGGTTGATGATGAGCTCATTGCTTTCAAGGAGATGCTGGCAACCTTTGCGGAGTCAACTGGCTTGTGAGTTAATTTTAGCAAGTCTTCACTCATTCCCATTAACATGAGTGATGAAGAAGGTGCTCGAGTAGCCTCTTTGCTTGGTTGTGACGTTGGCACGATGCCTTTCACGTATCTTGGTTTGCCCATGGGAACCTCTAGGCCCTCTATCTATGAGCTGATGCCTCTGGTGGATCAAATCGAGCGCCGTTTATCTGCCTCTTCATGCTTGCTTAACCAAGGATGCCGATTGCAACTTGTTCAGTCCGCTTTTGTGCTCCATGCCAATTTATTTTCTGTGCACTTTATCTCTCCCAAAGGGCATTATTCAGCAGCTTGAGAGGATCATGAGGCAGTGCCTATGGAGGGGTAACACGGATAACCCACGCCAATCTTTGGCTGCTTGGGATCTAGTCTGTCGTCCTAAGGATTTTGGAGGTTTGGGTGTTCTCGACTTTGTCTATCCAAAATGAAGCCTTGCTTATTAAGCATCTTTTCAAGTTTTTCAACAAAGTGGACGTGCCTTGGGTATCACTAATCTGGGACACCTATTATGCTTCATCACCACCCCAAAGCACCAGGGCATGTGGTTCATTTTGGTGGCGTGATATTATGCGGTTATTCCCCAAATTCTCCAACCTAGCGTTTCCTCAAGTTCATGCTGGTGATACGATTCTATTTTGGCTTGATCGTTGGTAGCTGGGAAATCATGTTGTCTTGTTGCAGGAATCTTTCCCAAGGCTCCACTCCTTTGCTGTGGACAATGCAATCACAGTTAAAGAGTTCTTGCTGCGGTCTGACATCTTGGAGCACTTTCATCTGCCTCTATCGCAGGAAGCCTTCTCAGAGCTCACACAATTACAAACACTCCTGCCGTCGATCAGTTTGAATGGCGAGATCAAGGATGTTTGGAAGTGGCCTTCCAAATCTGGTGATTACATGGCAAAGATATACTATGATTTTTGCTTCTCACATCTGGTGGTAGATCCTATTTTCAAGTGGATTTGGAAGAGTGCATGCACGCTAAAGATAAAAGTTTTTGGTTGGCTTCTGTTAATGGATCGTATGAATACAAGAGATATGATGCAACGAAGGCACTGGATCATTCAGGATGATACTTGTGTGCTTTGCAATCTTGCTCAACATGAGGATCAGGCTCACCTTTTCTTTGCTTGCAATTATAGCCAAAGGGTTTGGAACTATCTTGGGATTTCTTGGTCTCACAGAACCAAACCAAACCACATATGATATGGCTCAAGCAGTGGGGAAGGATTTTGGACACCCTTTTTTCTCTGAGGTGGTTTTCTCTGCTACTTGGAATATTTGGACACAAAGGAATGGGAAAATTTTCAGGAATGAGCAGCCATCATTTAGAGCTTGGAGAAGAAACTTTATACATGATATCTCTCTTCTGTCTCACAGGATTAGATGTAAATATAAGAATAGTTTTGTTTCTTGGATAGCTGACATCACATAGTTCCTTTTGTAAGTTTTCTCTCCTTGCTTGTAAATTTGTATAGTTGTAACTAATACTCTTTTATTTATTTAATAAAGGACTGTGAGGCTGTTGCCTTGCAGTAAATAGTCAAAAAAAACTAGTAGAATACACAGACAATGCCAGTGCAGAAGTGTAGCCCATTGCTCTTGTCAGTACATTTTGTCCTGTAACGCTTGTACTTCCAGGGATTGGTAGTTGATTATGTAGCATCAATCTCCATTTTATCTTCATTATCCTCTATCCCTTCCAGTATTATCATATCTATAATTACTCTCTACAAAATGTAGAGTACAAGCAATGCTTATGAAGAAGATTCTATGCTGAACTTCTTGAGTTATCCTTCCCTTGACATGGAGAAGGGCATTATAAAGCCGGTGTTAACTGTTAATGTAAGTAAGTCCATCTAAAGCCTTTATCCACAACTGTTGTTTAATTTTCTCATACTCCCTATGGTTTACTGCTGTTTAGTTTGCTGTTTCTACCAAATGCATGTTCGTAAGAACCATAAGTTCTTAGTTTTCCTTGTAAAACCAAATTCCTTATTCATACCATGCACATTACTTAATACTCCCTATATGTATGCTTGTTTTTGTGGATCTATAATCCAGTGTGTGGTGAAGCAGCCCACGTTTGCACCTTGTCATCTCCTGTTTTATCTTACTGATGTGGTTGATGATATGAACAACATGCCATGCACATTATCCAAAATAGATACAATGATTTTCTTTGCCCTTCATCTATGCTTGTTATGTTGACATGGTAATCCAAAGAGTGCGGTGAAGCTCCCCGCATTATGAACAATGCCAAATTATGCTATTGATATTTTGAGCTTACTCTTTATTTCCTAATTTGAAATTGGATAGAATTGACAGAACAGTTATCATCTTTGTTTATACACGTGCAAAACTGTCATCTCTCTGCTTTGTTTCAGGGTGATATGCCTGATGGCATGCACAAGTCTGCTGAAGGCTGTGAGACAAACCCAACATATATTGCAGCAAAGAAGGCAAAACATCTTGAAGATAGCGAGACAACCCCAAAGTCTTGTCTTGAGACTAACAGTCAGACAAGCTCACGGAATACGTTGTCTGAATCAGTTCGACTTCTTCAATCCCAAGTTCTAGCAGAAAGGCATTCTGCAACTCAACTTCGACTTGAAGTCCTATCTCTAAGAAAGATTGCGGAGAACACCAATGAGAACCTCATCGCTAAACAGCTACACCTGGAAGCTATGACCGACATGCTAGGCGGTCTCACAGCCTTGCTTTCGGCTTGCATAGCAGTTCCCCATAAGGCTAACCTTTCTTGAACTGTCTTGGAAGTGGTCTCGGTTCAGTATTATTTTGTTACTGTTGCAATGGTGCCCGATTTTTGTAATCTGCTTCTTCGTTTAAGCTTTATGATCACCGTGGCGAACTTGATGCCCAGTGGATGTAATATACCTTAGATCCTTTATTGTATAGTGTAGGTTTATTCTTATTTACTATGCCGTAATTTCTTTATTGTATAGAGTAGGTTTGTTCTTAATTCCTACTAGTTACTGCCATCATTCGCTATCTGAAAAAAAAATCAGATGTAGTCGACCGGACCGAAACATTCAACTCTAACGGGCCAGGTTTTTAGCGGCCACAATTGGGCCCGAATGATTGGGGCCTTCACACATTGCGCCAGGCCCAAACTTACACCGACCTATATTTTGGTTGGGCCTTTTGTCGACCCAGCGCTTAGTTTGGCCTAGGTAGCATTGGGCCATTAACAGGCTGAATATTGTCTTTGATGCATTACGGCCGAGATGAAACCATCGCCTTTAGCGAGCCAAAATGCATGTTGGGCCTCAATTTTCACTAGTCGTCGACGGGCCTTCAAAGAGGCGAAATGTAGACCGGGTCGTTTTGGGCCTAGTTAGCTCACGGGCCGTTACCAGGCCGAAACATATCTCGGGCCTTAGTTGGCCCACTGATATCATGTGCCTTTAAGAGGCCGAAAGCTTAGCACATGCATCAACGGGCCGAATTACGCGACATGCCTTTAACAGGCCCAAAGTCAAGTTGGGCTTAACTGTTGCCACCTTTAGCACGGGCCGTTAGTGGGCCCGATGTCCCGTCGGACCATATATGGCCCATGGGCAGCACGGGCCATTCCCAGGCCAAAAGTCACACCGGGCTGAAATGGGCCCATGTTTACATCAGGCCTCTAACAAGCCGAAAGTCACTGGGCTATAGTTGGGCCCAAATATTCGGCGAACAATTAACGGGCCAGATCTGGCTTCAGGCCGCAAATGGGCCCAAATATTGGGCGAACAATTAACGGGCTAGATCTGGCTTCGGGCCATAAATGGGCCCAAATATTGGACGAACAATTAACGGGCCAAATCTGGCATCGGGCCATAAATGGGCTTTTATTAAGCAGGTTGTTATTGGGCTGGCCCACTAGTACCTAATTAAGTTCTACGGGCCTTTGACTGGGCCGGCCTTTTTAACCAATATGGGCCTCTGTTGGGCCCAGCCACGTGTCGACGTATCATAGGCATGTCTCCTCCAATGGACGGGCGACATCTGGCCCACTGACGAGCTGACAGGTGTTCCCTTCGGCCAATCAGAATTTTACATGTGCAAATTTCCCATTGGTCAGGGCTGTTAACGGGTTATCGGATCCAAAATTCGACCCGATAGCTTAACGGCGTTCCGTTACGGTGGATGCCACCATTCGGTCACCTTTGACGAAAGCACTTCTGTGACGCGCGATTTATCGTCATGGAAGTGGACACTTCCATGATGATAATTTTGGTAATGCCATGGAACGCTTCTACGATAGCACAGGTATGACTATCTTGATTCTGTCATAAAATCGTCATGGATGTACATGCATGACAAAAAACGTGACCTACTGTGACAAACACGTATCATCACGGAAGTGTATTTTTTTGTAGTGTTAGCTACAAGTTTGTTGCCGATCCAAAGGGCCAACCTACTTAATTTGTCATTGCATTTGTTTATTTCAGTTATAAATGCTTTCGTGGATGAAGTCTACATGGACCATATATTAGTGACCGATATTTATCTATCACCCTAAGAATATATCTAAGAATGGGTGGTGTGGTATTCTAACGTTGTCTTTAGTTTGATTAGAGATCGACACAAGTTCTTGCATAGAAACTTGTCAAATTGACTCCATTGAGGATATTATGCATAGGACAATTGATCGAAACTACAAAGTGGACTCATGTTGATTGGCTGTGTTTTGGCTTATTATTTTTTAGAATTTATGCAAGGCCAAATCATTGTTGACTCTATTATTGAGCATCATATTGACATCATGCATAATGTTGGTATTAGCCTTGTCTCTCTAGTACTATGGAGATTATGTTTTGATGGTTGAATTCATAACAATGTCCAAGGTATTGGTGTTTTTTTATATATATCTCCCGATGGTGCTATTTTGTGAAGCCTCATGCCACTTAAAATATTTTTTGCAAAATAATCAAAGCCAAATATCCAATGTTATTCGGCTTGGAGGTTTTGGTTTCCATAGGTGATACACATATTGAGGCTTTCGGTGATTTGTTATGAGTAGTGCAACAAATATCCAAGGGTGATGAATGTTTTGATGAATCACTTATAGTTTATCTTGAGGTATGTCAAGATGTAAAATTTACCTTGGGTTGCTTCAATATTGCTCATATATCTACACATGAAAATTGAAGAGCAAATGAGTTGGCACGACAAGCATCCGGTTACTATGTTGATCATGGTGTACTACATATCTATGAATAGCTGATGCTTAGTCTCTTCAACATAGGCAAGGCCGAACCGAAGCCCACCGCTTCGGCCACTAATGGAGAGGATGCGAGCAAGGCGGGCTGCCATGGAAGTCAAAGGGATCGCTTCCCAATGAGCCTATGCAGCGTACAGCTCGCACGCTTCCCGGTGAGCCTACGGACTCGAGGACAGCTTGCATGCCTCTCGGTCAGCCTGCGCACCGGACGGCGCTCGCATGCCTCCCGTTCAGTCAAGGTCAAGAAGCTGTCCGCATGGCACCTCCTATAGCCATTAAAACAAAGACACGTGGCGTCACGTGAATGGTTAACAGAATTTTGGATTTACTATAATTTAAAAACCAGGCATCTCAATGTTTTGCCGGCAATCAACGGTGCCCTGGTGTTTGAAATTCATTCCCATTTCTTGCATGGGACCTAAGCATGCACCCACAAATTTGATATTTCAACCAATTTATATGCACTGGAGCATGTGCATGTAGTTCAAATTTGAATTATGCACATAAATGCATTGAAACCTCAGTTAATGCATAAAAATCTCCAAACGAACCCCGAAAAATCACAAAAATTCACACAACACTCCTGTTGTTCTATGTTGACACGAGAAAAAAATTGAAAGCAATAAGAGGCAATGGATATTGTTTCGTCCCCAAAGGTGGGACGCTCCCTACCAAAAACCATCGTGGTTGTTGTGAGAGGCTCCGGTTTGTGAGAAGCATATACCCAAACCTGCCCCAAATGGGACAAAATTTGTAACACGGTATGTTGATGCCGCTCCATGATAGCATGCCAAGTTTCATGAATTTCAGACGAGTTTTGGATTTACTATAATTTAAAAACCAGGCATCTCAATGTTTTGTTAAGGCAATCAACGGTGCCCTCGGTGTTTGAAATTCATTCCCATTTCTTGCATGGGACCTAAGCATGCACCCAAGGACACAGATTTGATTTTTCGACCAATTTATATGCACTGGAGCATGTGCATGTAGTTCAAATTTGAATTATGCACATAAATGCATTGAAAACTCAGTTAATGCATAAAAATGTCCAAACTAACCCCGAAAAATCACAAAAATTCACACAATGCTCCTATTGTTCTATGTTGACACGAGAAAAAAATTGGAAAGCAATAAGAGGCAATGGATATCGTTTTGTCCCCAAAGGTGGGATGTTCCCTACCGAAAACGATCATGCTTGTTGTGAGAAGCTCCGATTTGTGAGAAGCATATACCCAAACTTGCCCCAAATGGGGAAAAATTGCACCACGACATGTTGATGCCGCTCCATGATAGCATGCCAAGTTTCATGAATTTCAGACGAGTTTTGGATTTACTATAATTTAAAAACCAAGCATCTCAATGTTTTGCCGGCAATCAACGGTGCCCTAGTGTTTGAAATTCATTCCTATTTCTTGCATGGGACCTAAGCATGCACCCAAGGACACATAGTTGATTTTTCGACCAATTTATATGCACTGGAGCACGTGCATGTAGTTCAAATTTGAATTATGCACATAAATGCATTGAAAACTTAGTTAATGCATAAAAATGTCCAAACTAACCCCCAAAAATCACAAAAATTCACACAACACTCCTGTTGTTCTATGTTGACACGAGAAAAAAATTGGAAAACAATAAGAGGCAATGGATATCGTTTCATCCCCAAAGGTGGGACGTTCCCTTCCGAAAACGATCATGCTTGTTGTGAGAAGCTCCGGTTTGTGAGAAGCATATACCCAAACATGCCCGAAATGGGAAAAATTTTGCACCACGACATGTTGATGCCGCTCCATGATAGCATGCCAAGTTTCATGAATTTTAGATGAGTTTTGGATTTACTATAATTTGAAAACCAGGCATCTCAATGTTTTGCCGGCAATCAACGGTGCCCTGGTGTTTGAAATTCATTCCCATTTCTTGCATGGGACCTAAGCATGCACCCAAGGACACAGATTTGATCTTTCGACCAATTTATATGCACTGGAGCATGATTATGCACATAAATGCATTGAAAACTCAGTTAACGCATAAAAATGTCCAAACGAACCCCGAAAAATCTCAAAAATTCACACAACACTCCTATTGTTCAATGTTGACACGAGAAAAAAAATTTGAAAGCAATAAGATGCAATGGATATCATTTCGTCCCCAAAGGTGGGACTTTCCCTACCGAAAACCATCATGCTTGTTGTGAGAATCTCCGGTTTGTGAGAAGCTCCGGTTAGTGAGAAGCATATACCCAAACCTTACCCAAATGGGAAAAAATTTGTACCACGACATGTTGATGCTGCTCCATGATAGCATGCCAAGTTTCATGAATTTCAGACGAGTTTTGGATTTAATAGAATTTAAAAACTAGGCATCTCAATGTTTTGCCGGCAATCAACGGTGCCCTGGTATTTGGAATTCATTCCCATTTCTTGCATGAGACCTAAGCATGCACCCAAGGACACAGATTTGATTTTTCGACCAATTTACATGCACTGGAGCAAGGACCAGAGGACAAGGACCAGAACCTCCCATGCCATGGAGGACAAGGACCAGAGGGGGACAAGGACCAGAGGGGTAACCCTTCTCCCATCTAGGGAGAAGGTCAAGGAAGAAGAAGAAGAAGGGGGGCTCTCTCCCCCTCTCTTCCGGTGGCGCCGGAACGCCGCCGGGGCCATCATCGTCACCGCAATCTACACCAACACCTCTGTCATCTTCGCCAACATCTTCATCACCTTCCCCCATCTATCCACAGTGGTCCAGTCTCCCACAACCCGATGTACCCTCTACTTGAACATGGTGCTTTATGCTTCATATTATTATCCAATGATGTGTTGCCATCCTATGTTGTCTGAGTACATTTTCGTTGTCCTGTCGGTGATTGGTGAATTGCTATGATTGGTTTAATTTGCTTGTGGTTATGTTGCTGTCCTTTGGTGCCCATCATATGAGTGCGCGCGTGGATCACACCATAGGGTTAGTTGTATGTTGATAGGACTATGTATTGGAGGGCAAGAGTGATAGAAGCTTCAACCTAGCATAGAAATTGATGCATACGGGATTGAAGGGGGACCAATATATTTTAATGCTATGGTTGGGTTTTACCTTAATAAATGTTAGTAGTTGCGGATGCTTGCTAATAGTTCCAATCATAAGTGCATAGATTTCCAAGTCAGGGATGACATGCTAGCAGTGGCCTCTCCCACATAAAACTTGCTATCGGTCTAGTAAAGTAGTCAATTGCTTAGGGACAATTTCGCAACTCCTACCACCACTTTTCCACACTCTCTATACTTACTTTATTGCTTATTTACCTAAAACAGCCCCTAGTTTTTATTTACGTGCTCTTTATATTCTTGCAAACCTATCCCGTTACACCTACAAAGTACTTCTAGTTTTATACTTGTTCTAGGTAAAGCGAACGTCAAGCGTGCGTAGAGTTGTATCGGTGGTCGATAAAACTTGAGGGAATATTTGTTCTACCTTTAGCTCCTCGTTGGATTCGACACTCTTACTTATCGAAAGAGGCTTCAGTTGATCCCCTATACTTGTGGGTTATCAGGAAGCAACATCTGCCTCGGGGATAGCAACTGGTGAGAGTGGCACAACAGTTGTCCGTTCCGCAACGGCGGCCTTAGCCCTGATGGAGGCCGCCCACGACCATGTCGAGGACGCCCATGCCCAGATCCTTGCGATCACCGCACAAATCAAACAAAGCTTCTCCGACAACGGTCGGCAACCCACGACCGAAGAGCTGGCAATCGCCTAGAGCGGTCGAGCAGCCGTCCGTTCCTCCGCTGCATACGTTGCGACGATGGAGCCTGTCCAAGCCCAGATCGCGTTCGCCCACGCCCAGCTCGTGGCGGCCTTTTACAAAGAGATGGCGGACGTGGATGGTGAGATGCTTGCCGAGTATGGTGTGATGGATGCCATGGAGCCCCTTCCCCAGGAGACCGTCGGGCGCGAGCTGGACATGGAGGTGGCGCGGAGATCAACGAGCACCAGCCATAGTAGTACTCTTTGTTTTCTTTAATTAAGAGCGCCGGTCTTTAATTTGTTAGAGTAATGTTTGGGTCAGCTAGCTCTATTTAATTGCTGAACTTGCTCGATTAAGAAGTGTGGGTGTGTTGTAGTCTCCTTTGTGTACCCGACTTATGCAATGACGTGGATGACCACTGTAACCATGGAAATTCAAACCCAAACTTTTGATGTTCAAACTCATCACACATGGGTTAAGCTATCTGAATCGTTTGTGATGTCCACATATCATACATAGTTCTGAATAAGGGACCGTGTCATTGACACTTTATGGCGGCCAGCTTTTTTCCTTCAAGCGATTCCAAATTTTCGTCTTCCGCGGAAATATCTACCTCCCCGCCCCCTCTGCCTTCCTTTCCAAGTTGAAACCTTCACTCCTTGCTTGCAGCGCCGCCTCCTCGTCGGTGACCCTCCTTCATGCTGCTCGGCCTCCTCTATCCAGGCAGGTAATCCACACCCGACCCCCATCCTCCTCCTCCTTCCACATCCCACATGCCCCGACCGCCGGCGTGAGGGTGACACCTTCCACCCAAATCACCTACCCCTCCACCAAATAAGCGCCGACCTAAGCCATGGTGCACGCAGTATAGCCAGGACCTCAAGGAGCATTTGGCATGAGAAGAATCGCGTCAAGACGCTTGCGGATGAGGTCACGATGGCTGCCATTCGTGCCGACCCCCAGATTTTGAAGAAGCACCTTGCCATTTCCTAGGTACGACGGTTAAGCATGCTCGGTTTACCCATTGCGTGTGCTGCTCCTGCCTTTCCTTCACAAATTCTAGTGAATTGTGCTATCTAATTTTACCATCCAATCGGTTGCTCTAGTGTATATGTTCTATATGTCGTGCAATGTGGTGCTCACTTATTAAATGTTTTGTTAATTAGTTGTCGTCTTCAGTTAATTGTTTGGTTCAATTCTGCAAATATGATGTTCAATTCTTCAGGCTGCAATTTTGTATTGTCTTCCATGTGAGAAATAAATTGAATTTATCTTTACAAAATTGTGGGTGCATTCTGTTATTGTATACCATGTGAGGAATAAATTGAATTTGGCTGTAGTAAATACATGAGAAACAAATACAATTCCTACAATTGGTTGTAGTTAACTGTTTGGTTAACTGTCTGATCTTCCATTAGGAGTATGTTATATTGTGCAATGTGGTGCTCAGTTAATGTTTGGTTCATTTGTTGTGGTGTTTAGTTAACTGCTTGGTTCAATTCTGCAATGCAATGTCCGATTGTCGTGGGTAGAATTTTGTATTGTTGTGCATGTGAGGAATAAATCAAATTTGGCTGCACTTAATACATGAGAAACATATACAAGTGCTATATTCCCTAGTTCTTAATCATGCTTGGTTTGGGTAAATGGGTTTTCCATCTGGCTTGAATTAATCTGATGAATCTGCAATGTGCTTATTTTTCATCAACATATTTTACTGATAGCATGCGAACCCTTACTTAACCTAACGACTAACTACCTTATATGTGTTGCACGGAAACAATGGGAAGCACTGAGGTTTACAATCGAGGTTAGCATGTGCATGGTCCGTTGTCTAATAGTACATTATTGTGCAATTGCAGGAACCATTCTAATACTTAGGTTTTTAACAATTTGGTCTTGCACATGTAGGTTCTGTCATCGGAGGTTTTGACCCAATTGCTCGACCCTTTTTGCATATGGGGAAATGAGTTGTCCATGAATATCAATCAAATCAAGAAACTCAGAAAGATTGTTAGGATAAAGAAATTAGCAAGAAAAAACAACAAGATCTTTGTCTGCACAATGAAGAAGACATCGGTTCACTACAAGATGGTACTAACTATTATACCTTGCCTTTTTTATTCCTTTGCCCCATTTCCAATATAGAGAAGATATTTATGCACATCCTTGTTTTCAGGCGTTTTCAAAGCAGTTCACTGATGATTACCTCTCAAACCACCTCTATGGTCAGGAGGCGAGGAAGGTTTTCATACAACACCCACGGTTCAATATTGAAGTGTTCCTTTTTTTAGAAAAGGAGGACGACCTGTCGGCGTTCTGGGAACGGGGGTCCCCGGACTTGCCTGCCTGCGGCCTGCGGCGTGGATCAAGTGGTGGCCCAGCGCAGCCCCGCTTCATCAGCTCAAGCTCAAGACCCTCACGAGGGGCCAAGCCTCACGGGGCGGACGACAGGAACCTTCCTCAGGAGCAGCCTCGTCAGGCAGGCTCACGAGGAGGCGGAGGGATCAAGGCAGGGTACCTCACGAGGGTGCCCTGTGACGCAAGCCATGACGAACAGACCAGGCGGGCGCCAGCCCGCGCAGTGTCCTCGTTTCCCCTTTGGTGCAAAGGAGGCAAGCACAGGCCAAGGCATCAGGAAAAGGTTACCGCTTCGGTGCAACAAGACCAAGACCAGCAGAGCGGCAGGACGGAGGTCATCGTGGAGCCCAGGACAGCGTCACCGTCAGATCCTTTGGCAGCCGAAGACCAACTTTAGTCAGGATAAGTGTACTATATGTTCCCCTTCAAAATGGCCAATTGTTGGCGCCCTTCCCGTTCATTATTTGGGAAGAGGCCCAGGGCCTCCCTCTATAAATAGGACTAGCCACCACAGTAGAAGGGAGGAGGACCGAGATCACGCATAGAGAGGGAGAGGCAACTGAACTCACCCAAGCAGTTCATTGCACCAGCTCAAGAACAGCCCTCGCGAGGCTATTCTCCCTTTGTATTTTCATCATCAGCCCCTGAGGCAATCCACCACACCACACATTGGAGTAGGGTATTACACCACAACGGTGGCCCGAACCAGTATAAACCTCGTGTCTCTTGTCTTGTTCATCGTTCATAGTTTAGATCCCTTGCAAACCATCAACGCGTGAGCTAGTAGGGGAAAGATATCCGCACGCACCCCAGTGTCCGAACCTCAAGGGTCTGCCGGAACCCGAAATCCGACACGACCCCTGGCCTCTGCATCTGGATGATGCATACGGCCATTTTATTAATTATTGACACAAGACCTTACAGATTTATACAACAATAAGCCTAAAGCCACCAACTAAGCAACATCTGTCGCTATCCCTATCCAGTTGATGTAGGGGCGCTGAAAGTCTGGGCCTAATACCAAACATACCTCGCAGCCAAACCTAACATCTAAGACTTGAGGTCCCAACCAGGACGCGTGCCGGGTATGGTCACCCACCAGTCCGGCGTACTTCTCAACCAGGACATGAGGCCGCCGCAGCCACCTGCCAACAATCCATCTTCAGAGTTGTACTGCTGCATCAACCTTGCCCGGTCTAGCTACCGCGGACGCCACCATGATGCCAGGCAGCGTCACCCTCCTGCGTGAGTCCATCTCCGCACATCAGGCGCTGAGTCTCCACTGCACCACGTCGCCGAGATCCGCCGTCATCAATGGACCAGATGAATCACCGCTCCTCCTCTTGTCCCCTCCAACCAGCACTTGCTCCAAAATGATGCCCCCATGAGGGAGAACGATACCAAAGGCACCGTCATCGTCCGATCCGGTAGATCCAGATCTAGGGTTTCCCCCGGAACTTCCCGATCAGGTTGATGTGACCTGCAACGATGATGCCTCCATAAGGGAACGACGTCTGAGATGCCGCCATCATCCGCCAAGACCGCAGTCAGGCGCGATTTTCACCGGAAGCCACATCTTCCCGACCTCGAAGCTGGCTGGAACCGAACAAAACCTCGTCACGAAGATGTATGTCGCCGTTGGTACTCCGGCGGAGATCCGGCATCTCCTCACCGGTCCCTCCACGCGCCGCCGGTCGGCGGAAGGCCTCCCCGCGACAGATCCAAAAGGGGCGTTGGATCCGCAGTGACCATCGTCACCATCACGACCAGGACAGCCCACCCCGCCAGATGGAGCGCTGCCACCGCCGCCATCCATGCAGGGCCGCTACTCCGCCGGCGATGGTGCTTCGGCCCCACCGCACAGCCCGGATTCGCCGTTCCAGCCGCTGCCGTTGGATCACACGAGAGGAGCCGCCCCGCCGCCTCAGATGGGATCCGCCGCATCGACCCGCCAAGAAAACTTCGGCACCGGGCCCGCCGCCACCGCGGCCCACGCCGGCGGTAGTGGCGGCAGGAGGAGGCGGTAAGGGGGAGCTGGCGGCGCTAGGGTTTCGGGGCCCCTGGTGCCGCCTGGGGGGAGGCGACGCGAGGGGGAGGCAGAGGCGAGAATAAAATCATCCACATGCACTGGCCTAAAGTTGCGAAGACGTTCAACCTGAATGAAGGCTCAATATTCACCTTCCGCTTCAGCAGTTTTCCAAATGAGATGCATATGTCTATATACTGTCTATGATGCTAATTTCGAAAGGTTCTACATGTTGCATGTGGAACTTCCTGCTGGTACAGTTGTGTAATGGGGTAGCTGAGTGCTGAAGCTATATATGTTGTACTCTGACGTATTTCAATTATGAAATTATGCTTCCTTAATATGGAAATGAAATATATTGTGTGCTTAATATGAAATGTCAATTAGATTAATAAATGGATTATGAAAAATCGGATAATTAGCCTGCTAATGGCGAATTTGCCTGCTAATTGGGTTTTGCTATTGCAAACGGTTGTTGAAAAAATACCGTAGGTGATGACCTCAGGCAACGCACACAGTTTCTAGGAATAAACCGTGTTGGATCAATGAAGAATCACACACGACTTTCTCTTGAAAACTGTTTGCGTTAGGCCACCTTGCGCAAACGTTTACAACATAAAAATTGTGTGTGATGGACAACCTTTGCCACACAGTTTCTTCTATGGACCATGTGTGATACATTCAATAACGCAAACGATTTAACGAGAAAAATTGTGTGTGATGTACCTGTGAACGGAAACGTTTTCCTTGGAGCGACTGTGTGGGATGTGCATACGAACATGAACGTTTAGCGGGGACTGACTGTGTGGGATGTACTTGCGACCGGAAACAATTTTGCCGTATAATTGTATTTTTTAGCTCTACTGTACGTATTTCCGTATTTGAGCGCTCGCCGGTCGCACACGACCTCATTTTGCCGAACGTGTGTGCCTGGAGGGCATATCCCCGAAGGTTTCTAGGTCGTGTGGGAAGGACCCCCCCCCTATCGCCCACACTCACTTGGCGATGGTTCCAAATGCCATCGCGGAAAGGGGTTAAAAAATGTTTGTTTAGGACCGACGCGCACCAGTTATAGTCTCCATCATCCTTTCCTCACATGGGACAATGCTCTAATATTGATGATCATCACACTTTTATTTACTTTAGAACTCAAGAATTACAACTCGATACTAGAACAAATATATGACTCTATATGAATTCCTCCGGTGGTGTACCGGGATATGCAGTGACTCAAGAATGACATGTATAAAAAATATGAATGGTGGCTTTGTCACAAATACGATGTCAACTACATGATCATGCAAAGAAATATGACAATCACAAAACGTGTCATAATAAACGGAATGTGGAAGTTGCATGGCAATATATCTCGGAATGGCTATTGAAATGCCATAATAGGTAGGTATGATGGCTGTTTTGAGGAAGATATATGGTGGGTGTAATGCACCGGTGAAAGTTGGGCGGTACCAGAGAGGCTAGCAATGGTGGAAGGATGGGAGTGCGTATAATTAGTGGACTCAACATTAGTCATATAGAACTCACATACTTATTGCAAAATTTTATTAGCTATCAAAACAAAGAACTACACGCATGCTCCTAGGGGGATAGATTGGTCGGAAAAGACCATCGCTCGTCCCCGACCGCCACTCATAAGGAAGATAATCAATAAATAAATCATGCTCCGGCTTCATCACATAACGGTTCACCATACGTGCATGCTACGGGAATCATAAACTTTAACACAAGTATTTCTACCAATCCACAATTACTCACTAGCATGACTCTAATATCACTATCTTTATATCTCAAAGCAATCATAACGAATCAAACTTGTCATAGTATTCAATGCACTTAATATGAAAGTTTTTATTATAGCACTCTTGGATGCCCATCATAATAGGACTAAATTCATAACCTAAGAAATTTTCCAAGATGTTTAGAGACTCTCAAAATAATAAAAGTGAAGCAAGAGAGTTCAACAATTTCTATAAAACAAAACCACCGCCGTGCTCTTAAAAGATATAAGTGAATCACTAGAGCATATTGCCTAGCTCAAAAGATATAAGTGAAGCACATAGAGTATTCTAGTAATTCATGATTCATGCGTGTCCCTCTCAAAAGGTGTGTACAACAAGGATGATTGTGGCAAACTAAAAAGAAAAGACTCATATCATACAAGGTTCTCCAAGCAATACACATATCATGTGGTGAATAAAAATATAGCCTCAAGTAAATTTACCGATGGATTGAAGACGAAAGAGGGGATGCCTTCCGGGGAATCCCCAAGCTTAGGCTCTTGGTTGTCCTTGAATATTACCTTTGGGTGCCTTGGGCATCCCCAAGCTTAGGCTTTTGTCACTCCTTATTCCATAGTCCATCAAATCTTTACCCAAAACTTTAAAACTTCACAACACAAAACTCGACAGAAAACTTATGAGATCTGTCGGGGATATACCCCGCGGTATGACCCAGCCGGAGATATGACCCGGCCGGGACTTGGTATTTCATTGATGACAAGGCAGATCATAAGCCAGATTGTAAGCCGGCGGACAGTCATAAGCCAGATTACAAGCCAGATTGTAAGCCAGATTGTAAGCCGGCAGACAGTTATAAGCCAAATTGTAACACGGAAGACAGTTATAACCCGGTAAGTACTTAGCCATGAAAATGAGTCGCCTGGAGTTAAGAAGCCCAAGACGTTAAAAAGCCCGTGGTGAGAAGCCCATGGAGAGAAGCCCGTGAAGAGAAGTCAGAATAGTTTAAGTCTTAATCCGAGTTGGACTCTACATGTAACCCGCCCCTTCAACTTATATAAGGAGGGGCAGGGCACGCCAAGGGGGGAGGAGAAATAATCTTAAGGCTAGACACAACTAAAGGGGATCCGGCTTATGTGGCGACTCACTCATGAGCATAATGAGACCTAGACACAAATAGCATGCATGGTTATTACCGGATGATGTTTCCCGGTGCCCGAAGCTATCAAAACCCTTGTCTTGTGTGTTAATCCTCCTCACATTTCTCATCCCGATCAACCCCTCTCAAGCTACCACATAAATGCATTGGCCTCACGACTAAGTCCTCACACTAGGATATCTGTCGTGACAAATCCACGACAGTTGGCGCCCACCGTGGGGCCTGCGCACGGTGGTGTTGAGTTCTTCGAGGGATCTCTTCAGGGATCGAGAAAACTCATGATGTGCTGGATGAAAAGAGCCAGCGCAGAAGATCACATCATCGACGAACAGTCAAAACAACAGAATATGAGATTTCAGATCAACAAAGTTAGGGTTGCGTGGTCAACGTCTTCAACACACGCCGTGGTAACCCGCCGAGTCCGAGTCTTCAGCGCCTCTACCTATGTTGTGTGATGCCGCAGTCCCGAGCCGCCACTTCTAAGCTCGGCCCCACCTCGAAAGGGGAACCTTGAGCCGGCCCGCCTCGACCCGCTTCTGCGGTGAGTCACCGCGCCATGAGCCGCCGCGCTTCAAAAAGCCACTGGCCTCCTTGAGTCGCCGGGGCCCTGCGCTTGCCTGGCCTTAAGTCGCCGCCACGACCTTGTAATCATCACCCCTACAGTCTCGGGCCGTCCGAGTGGTATATGCTTCAGATAAAAGTCATACACGTCTCAGACATGGCAATCTTTTCTCTATGCAATTCCCGAATGTGAGTCGGACGCCGCCCGAACGCTGACTTGCTCTGGCCTTGCACCGCCTTCGCCACCGCGCCACGCACTGTTGTCCGGGTCTCGCTTCCATCGTGACCTGCCAAAGTCGCCGCCCGTCGCCGGGTTGCCTCTGCCACCGTGGCTCTGTCTTCAAGCTGTCGTCGCTACAAATGGCCAACCGCCACGAGCCCATCATCTCTACTTGCGCCAACCCACCGTGGCGCGATCCGCCGTTTCTGCCACAAGTCGTCGTGGCCCTGGGCAGCAGGCCTCGCGTCGCCTCCGGCGGAGAGCCGGCCTGCAACCATCTACGTGTGACTCGCCACTACGAGCCGCCGTTGCTGTCCACCTTGCACCGCCCTTGCCGAAGCGGCCTTGAGCCTCCATCGCGTCTGAGGCCTTGCACGAGCCGGCTGTTCCAATGCCTCGCCTCCCACACGCCATTCCGAGCCACAGGCCGCCTCCACCTGTGAGCCGGCCCGCCGTGACGAGTCACGGAATTGCCTCCGCTGGCCTCCTTCTGAGCCACCCTCGCGTCGAGTCGACCCGTCAGACGGCTCCGGGGCGAGTCGCCGCTGAAGGAAATATGCCCTAGAGGCAATAATAAAGTTATTTTTTTCCTTATTTCATGATAAATGTTTATTATGAAATGCTAGAATTGTATTAACCAGAAACTTAGTACATGTGTGAATACATAGAAAAAACAAAGTGTCCCTAGTATGCCTCTACTTGACTAGCTCGTTTATCAAAGATGGTTATGTTTCCTAACCATAGACATGTGTTGTCATTTGATGAACAGGATCACATCATTAGGAGAATGATGTGAGGGACAAGACCCATTCGTTAGCTTAGCATTATGACCGTTACAGTTTCATTGCTACTGCTTTCTTGATAACTTATACATGTTCCTCAGACTATGAGATTATGCAACTCCCGAATACCGGAGGAACACCTTGTGTGCTATCAAACGTCACAACATAACTGGGTGATTATAAAGATGCTCGACAGGTGTCTCCGATGGTGTTTGTTTAGTTGGCATAGATCGAGATTAGGATTTGTCACTCCGTGTATCGGAGAGGTATCTCTGGGCCCTCTCGGTAATGCACATCACTATAAGCCTTGCAAGCATTGTGACTAATGAGTTAGATTCGGGATGATGCATTACGGAATGAGTAAAGAGACTTGCCGGTAACGAGATTGAAATAGGTATGAGGATACCGACGATCGAATCTCGGGCAAGTAACATACCGATGACAAAGGGAACAACGTATGTTGCTATGCGGTTTGACCGATAAAGATCTTTGTAGAATATGTAAGAGCCAATATGAGCATCCAGGTTCCGCTATTGGTTATTCACCGGAGATGTGTCTCGTTCATGTCTACATAGTTCTCGAACCCGTAGGGTCCGCACGCTTAACGTTCGATGACGATTTGTATTATGAGTTATGTGATTTGATGACCGAAGTTTCTTCGGAGTCCCGGATGAGATCAGGGACATGACGAGGAGTCTCGAAATGGTCGAGAGGTAAAGATCGATATATTGGAAGGCTATATTCATACATCGGAAAGGTTCCGAGTGATTCGGGTATTTTTCGGAGTACCGGAGAGTTACGGGAATTCGCCGGGAGAAGTATTGGGCCTTATTGGGCCATACGGGAATAGAGGAGGCATGCCAAAGGGAAGGAGGCGCGCGCCCCCCATGGGTCTGGGTGGACTAGGGAAAGGCGGCGCCCCCTTGCCCTTTCCTACTCCCTCTCTCTTTACCTCTTTCTTCTCTCCTACCCCGCAAAGGAAATGGGGAATCCTACTAGGACTTGGGAGTCCTAGTAGGACTCCCGACACTTGGCGCGCCCCCTCTAGGGCCGGCCTCCTCCTCCTCCTCCCCCCTTTATATACGTGGGCAGGGGACACCCCAAAGGAACAACAGACAATCTCTTAGCCGTGTGCGGTGCCCCCTCTCCACAGTTACACACCTCGGTCATATCGTCATAGTGCTTAGGCGAAGCCCTGCGCCGGTAACTTCATCATCACCGTCGCCACGCCGTCGTGCTGACGGAATTCTCCCTCAGCCTCAACTAGATCAAGAGTACAAGGGACGTCATCGAGCTGAACGTGTGCAAAACACGGAGGTGCCGTATGTTCAGTGCTAGGATCGGTCGGATCGTGAAGACGTAGGACTACATCAACTGCGTTGATAAAACGCTTCCGCTTTCGGTCTACGAGGGTACGTAGACAACACCCTCCCCTCTCGTTGCTATGTATCACCATGATAGATCTTGCATGTGCGTAGGAATTTTTTTGAAATTACTACGTTCCCCAACAGCCGCCTCGTTTCAACCACCGCCTGGAGTCACGTAACTCCTCTGCCATGGCCCACGGGCTCGCCGGCTTGTCGAGCCGATACTCTACCTCTGGCTTGGCCTCGTCTTCAAGTCACCGTCGTTGTGCCATGTCGGCGTCGAGTCATGGACCTGTGGGTCGCCTATGAGCCGTCGCTGGTTCATCTCTGCCACAGAATCTACCTTCAAACCGCTGCCACCGTTGAGTCGCCACGGCCTCCCCGACTTCCATCACCGGCATCATCACCGAGCCATCTCTGCCGCCAGGTCCATGGCCGCACCCGAATCCGCCTCGGCCTCGAATTGCCGTTTCTGTTGCCGGCTCAGTTTCCGACTCCAATCCGTCGGCCGCCAATAAGCCGCCACCGCCATCGAATTGCAGTTGTCACCGACAAGCCGGAACCTCCTCGAGCCAGCCACATATCAAGCCTCTCCGCCTCTCTGAGCGACCTTCGCCCCGCTGAAGCTGCTTCCGCAGCCGCGCGAGCTCACCTCAAGCCACTGCCGCTGTAAGCCGCCAAGCGCCCGGCCTCACCTGCAAGTCGTCGTTCCTGCTGTCGTGGCCAAGCGCAATGACCGAGCCGTCGTCTCGATCATCGTCAGAACCGAGCCGGATTTCCCGCGCCGCTACCTGCCCCTGTTGATGCGGTCTTCGCAAGCTACTACGGCCGAGTCGACCTTGCTCTAACTCGCCGGTGGCCCGCCTGTGCCGCGCCTCACTCCTGTTGCGATGACCACAGTCTGGTTTCCACTGAAACCGGCCGCCGGGGGCCTCCTCTGCTGTGTCGTAAACCGCCGATTTGGGCGCTGCCTTGAAAGTCGCCTCCGCAGCCGCCTTGCTTCTACTGTTGAGGTTCTGCGTCAAGCCGCTGTTACCTTTGCCGTCCGAACCGTGGCCATTGCCAAGTCGATGTTGTGGTGACACTCGTTGTTCGTGCCTAAGTTGCCTGATGCCTTTGTCGTTGTTTGAGTCACCCTGGCCACCGAGAGGCCTACGCGGTGGCAGAGTCGTCCCGGCCTTGCGCACCGTTAAACAGCCTCCTACCTCTCCAGACCATGCTCGCCATCACGACCTTCAACGACCTCGTTGCAGGCTTCGGCCACGCGGCGCCCGACGCCAGAGCCTCCCCGTCACATGTGACTCGCCGCCTCCGTCAGTCCGTTCTGTTGCTGTGCCACACGATCCGCTTTGGCCCCTCCACTGTTGCGGATGAACTTCTGAGCCGCCGTCTCTATTGACCCACCTGACAACGCTGCTGAGCCGCCAAGCCCCGTCGCGCTTCTGCCACGGCCCCGCCATGGCCGAGCCACTGCCTCTCCTCTGCAGTGTTTAAATCATCTTCACCGGCTGCCTCGCCAAGACTCTGAGCTGCCCTAGCCTCTAACCACGCCCCTGCGTGTTCTCCTGAAGAAAGAGTAATCGGGGAATTGATTAAAAAAATGATGACCCAGAGGATCCCTTCTGAGCCGCCCGGTGCCGTGTTTTAAGCCGCCACCTCTGTCATCATTGCTGCAACCATACAGCTGATACTTTTTGATAAAACATATAAGGTGAAGTCCATCTTGTCAAGTTTCTATTAATACATTCTTATTTTCTTCGAGAACAATTACTCTCGTTTTGATTTTTTATGCAGAATTCACTATTACAAAGGAGACCATCAAGCTATGGCCCTTGCCTACACCAGATGGGTCAATGGACAGGGTCAATTATAAACCGCCGAGATTCAACATATTCCAGCAATCCACTGGTCATATCTTGGTCGAGCATGGAGATTCTCAAGCCAACTCCCCGAGTAGTGTTAAGACTCGGGGGCTACAATGACATGACTCAGCAGAATTGGCTAGTCTCAGTGATTTCAAGAACCCCAGGACGTTGAAGGGGAAGATAACCTGGTCCCGGAGGCTGCTGCCATATTGATGAAAATTTAAAAGCCGTCAGAAAATTTCCGGCTCAAAATGAAGATTCCGGTTTAAGATCCAGCTCAAGGGAAATCTTTCTTTCACCAAGCTTTGAAGCTCTCAATATCCGGTTTAACATCCGGTTCAAAAAGAATCCATCTCTCGCAAGTTCGAGCTCTCAGGAAAAACTAAAAGGTTGCCAAAGAGAATTTGTTGCCATGATGCGCGGTTCAAACATGGGTATCCTGCCTTATTGGTCACTTGGGGGCTTCCTGCTCAATGAGCATACCTGTGAATATCCCTCTTGATCCGGCTTATACGCCACTCTTACAGATTGTCACTTGGGGGCTTCCTGCTCATTGAGCATAGCTGTGAATATCCATCTTGATCCGGATAAAATGCCACAAACCACTTGGGGGCTTCCTGCTCATTGAGCATAGCTGTGAATATCGCTCTTGGTCCGGCTTATATGCCATGCTTACAAAGCACTTGGGGGCTTCCTGTTCAAACATAGGTGTATTAACCAAAGAGAACATAGCGTTACTACGCTCGTGAACTGGCTTGGAACACCAAGTGTATTCACCAAAACCTTCCGGGTTACCCCACAAAAAAGAATCTGCCACTCCGCGCGGGTAATCCCGGAATGACAACTCTTGACAGTCAATCTTACATAGACCCTGAATTTGTCAACGTTAAACCGACGGTCATGTGAGGCCGGATTCACAAAGTGTAAAAGTTTAACTCAGTGGCTTGGCGGCCCATGAAAGCCTTGGAGCTTTAGGCTTGGCGGCCTATGAAAGCCTCATTTTCTTGATTTTGACTCGTTATCTTTTTCTGAGCATTTTTTGGGATTCATATATTTACGCCATATTAACATATGGCTTGAGAAAATTCAGGCCATGTAGCCTTCATCTCTATGGCTCATATTTGAGCATATCCGGAGTTTATTAACTAGGTCTGGCTTTGGGCGTTAAGTCGCCAGTATATATTTGGATTGCGCCATTGGAATCATGCCTTATAAATCATTGGGTTATATTATTCAAATCTTTAATAGCCAACATGGCTGGATTTTTATTATGGTTATCAATAACCAATATTATGATTGAGGTTTACAAAGCCGCTTCAGAGTAATGGCTATTATTCCCTCATCTAAGAATACCAGCTCGCAACAAGGAGTAAGGTTCAATATTGATATGCAGAGCATTCAGCAATATCATCCAGACAGAGGATATGATTTATTCTGCAATGGAAGGAATAGTCCCGAGTCGCTGCAGGCTTACGGCCTGGCACTTGGGGGCTATATTATTCAAATCATGATTATATCAAATATGGAAGTTCCATGTCGATGCAGGCTTACGACCCGACACTTGGGGGCTATATTATTTAGATCATGATTATATCAAATATGGAAGTCCCATGTCGCTGCAAGCATGCACCATGACACTTGGGGGCTAATGCAAAGTCATTTTTTTCTCATCTTATTGAAGACCCGACTCATCACATTGTAATGAGCCGGACCTTGGGGGCTACCAATTGCGCCTGTCAAAAATTCAAGGTACACAAACCTTAATCAGTTATATTGAAGGGTTCATTGCTCAGTTGGTAGAGTACAAAGCTCTTAACCTTGTAGTCGTGGGTTCAAGCCCCACGATGGAGGCTACATCATATGATATTATTTTCAATGAAGTATATATAAAGTCCCAGCTCAGTATTATATTACTAAGTCGGCCCTTGGGGGCTACATGTTGCTGTTCAAGTCTATATGATCAAGTCTACAAAGTCCCTGCTCATTATTGCATCATGACCCGGCTCTTGGGGGCTACACTGGTTGAAGTTTTTATGAGCATAAGGCAATTACAAGTCCCAGGTTGCTGCAAGCATGGCAAACCGACACTTGGGGACTACATATGTGGAATATTTAGTTTGACTAGTGACTGAGATGAACAATCCAGATTTCTTCAAGGTTGTAACATTTACATTAAAGCAAGTCTTAAGCTGTTACTACGCTCCCTTCTTAAGACTTGGGGGCTACAGGTGATATGCATATAAGGGAGGTACACTTCCAAGTTTGGTAACATCAATATTTACAAACCGGCAGTTTTGGCAATTATAACTCGACAAGCTCTACATCTTTAAACTGGCTGAAAATCAGATGAGTATTTCAAGACCAATATTTTTATCAAGTTAGAGCATTGGAAGCTGAATCAAATGAATTATTCTTCACAATATTTTTCTGTGAGAAACCAATGTCAGCAAATTGATTATGAAGCTGGCCTATTGACCCGGATTTTCTAGAAGAAGGAAATGACAAGGACTTAAGAATGATCAGGTGTCGGCTTACAAGAATATTTAACCCGGAGCACAACCTGTCAAATTTGTTCTTGTGTTTATGTTGCAGGATCAGTTTAACATGGATAAATCCAAATCAAACTGGGGGCTAATGTCAGGGATATACCCCGCGGTATGACCCAACCGGAGATATGACCCGGCCAGGACTTGGTATTTCATTGATGACAAGGCAGATCATAAGCCAGATTGTAAGTCGGCGGACAGTCATAAGCCAGATTGTAAGCCGGCAGACAGTTATAAGCCAGATTGTAAGCCGGCACAGAGTTATAAGCCAGATTGTAAGCCGGCAGACAGTTATAAGCCAGATTGTAAGCCGGCAGATATTACTCTGTACAAATCTGAAAATTTTGACATACTTAAATACTGTTATGAAAACTATGCTCATAATGCCTATGTTAAAGAATTTATTGAGAGAATGTCCGCTGCTTTTCAATCAAATAAGCAACTTCATAAGCACCCTTAAAAGCCAAAAAATCTTCAGTTTGTTCGATATCTTAGTAACTATAAACACCTTTGGCATAAGAAGATAGAATTTCATTATCATTAAACTCACATAGGTAGGGAAGGTGTTTTTAGGGTTCTCTGAGCAACAAGTAAAATCATAAATTTCACATAGATTCCAAGCATAGCATAGAAAAAAATTTATTTGATTCCATAAGAGCCCCCCTTTTTTAGACAAATGGTGACGCACAAAATGAGCATGCTCATCTAATGATTTTCCCTCAACTAAACTAGTTGGAGTTTCAGCACGAGCACATATCGATCGAAGATGATCCATGTAGAAACCTTTAAGTGGATCCATAAACCTTTTGCTTTTTGTTTTTGAATAAATACACAATTATGGCAAGCAAACAAGCAAATAAACCAAGTAAGACATAAGGGCAAACGAAAAGAAGGCAAAATAAAAAGGCAAATATTTTTGTGTCTTTCTGAAAATCCTTTTAGTAGTGGGGGAGAGGAAAACGAGAGGCAAATGGTGAATACTGTAATGCAAGAGATGAGAGTTTATTATGGGTACTTAGTGGGCTTGATGTAGACCTCCCCGGGCAACGGCGCCAAAAATTATTCCTGCTACTTCTTGAGCTTGCGTTGGTTTTTCCCTTGAAGAGGAAAGGGTGATGCAGCAAAGTAGATAAGTATTTTCCTTAGTTTGAGAAGCAAGGTATCAATCCAGTAGGAGGTACAAGCAAGTCTCCAATCTATGCACCTGCACAAACAATCAAACACTTGCACCCAGCGCGATAGAGGGGTTGTCAGTGCCTTCATGGTCAATTGCAATGGTGAGATCTGATAGAGATAGGTATAAAAGATTACTAAAACATAAAAGTAAATAAATTGCAGCAAGGTATTTTTGGTTTATAGATCTGAAAATATATGATGGAAAATAGACCCGGGGGCCATAGGTTTCACTAGAGGCTTCTCTCTTGAAGGCAAATAATACGGTGGGTGAACAAATTACTGTCAATCAATTGATAGAAAAGTGCAAAGTTATGACGATATCCAAGGCAATGATTATGCATATAGGCATCACGTCCGTGTCAAGCAGACTGAAACGATTTTGCATCTACTACTATTACTCCACACATCGACCGGTATCCAGCATGCATCTAGAGTATTAAGTTCATAAAGAACGGAGTAACACCTTAACTAAGATGACATGATGTAGAGGGATAAAATCAAGCAATATGATGAAAACCCCATCTTTTTATCCTTGATGGCAACAATACAATACGTGTCTCGCTACCCCTACTATGTCACTGGGTGAGGACATCGCAAGATTGAACCTAAAACTAAGCACCTCTCCTGTTGCAAGAAATACCAATCTAGTTGGCCAAACCAAACCGGTAATTCGAAGAGAAACACAAAGATATCAAATCATGCATATAAGAATTCAGAGGAGATTCAAATAATATTCATAGATAATCTGATCATAAATCCACAATTCATCGGATCTCGACAAACACACCGCAAAAGAATATTACATCGAATAGAACTCCAAGAACATCAAGGAGAACATGGTATTGAAGATCATAGAGAGAGAAGAAGCCATCTAGCTACTAGCTATGGACCAGTAGATCTGAGTTAAACTACTCACGCTTTATCGGAAGGGCAATAGGTTGATGTATATGCCCTCCATGATCGAATCCCCCTCCGGCAGTTCACCGGAAAAGGCCCCAAGATGGGATCTCACGGGAACAAAAGGTTGCGGCAGCGGAAAAGTATTTTCGTGGATGCTTATGAGGTTTTGGGAATATTTGGGAATTTATAGGCCGAAGAATAGGGTTAGGAGACCTCCGAGGGGTCCACAAGCCCAGGGGCGCGCCCCCACGGCTTGTCGTCGCCTTGTGGGTCTACTGACTTCATCTCCAGGTCTTGTAGGTGTCTTCTGGTCCAATAAAAATCATCGCGAAAGTTTTTATTCCGGTTGGACTCCATTTGATATTCCTTTTCTGTGAAACTCAAAAACAAGGGGAAAACATAAACTCGCACTGGGCTCTAGGTTAATAAGTTAGTCCCAAAAATAATATAAAATAGCATATTGATACTTCTCCAACGTATCTATATTTTTTTATTATTCCATGCTATTATATTCTCTATCTTGGATGTTTTATATGCATTTATATGCTATTTTATACGATCTTTGGGACTAACCTATTAACCTAGATCCCGGTGCTAGTTTCTGTTTTTTCCTTGTTTTTGGGTTTCGCAGGAAAGGAATATCAAACGGAGTCCAATTGACCTGAAACTTTACGACGATTGTTTATGGACCAAAATAAGCCCACGGATAGTACCGGATATGCACTAGAGGAGTCCAGAGGCCACCACAAGGGTGGGGGGCGCGCCCCCCGACCTTGTGGGCCCCTGGTGGACTCCCCTGACTTGTTCTCGACGCCAACACCTCTTATATATCCCCAGACCTCCAGAACAGAACCTAGATCGGGAGTTCCGCCATCGCAAGCCTCTGTAGCCATGAAAAACCAGTCGGGAGCCCGTTTCGGCACCCTGCCGAAGGGTGAAACCTTCACTGGTGGCCATCTTCATCATCCCGGCGCTCTCCATGACAAGGAGGGAGTAGTTCACCCTCGGGGCTGAGGGTATGTACCAGTAGCTATGTGTTTGATCTCTCTCTCTCTCTCTCTCTCTCTCTCTCGTGTTCTTGATTTGGCACGATCTTGATGTACCATGAGCTTTGCTATTATAGTTGGATCTTATGATGTTTCTCCCCCTCTACCTTCTTGTAATGGATTGAGCTTTCCCTTTGATGTTATCTTATCGGATTGAGTCTTTAAGGATTTGAGAACACTTGATGTATGTCTTGCATGTGCTTATCTGTGGTGACAATGGGATATTCACGTGATCCACTTGATGTATGTTTTGGTGATCAACTTGCGGGTTCTATGACCTTGTGAACTTATGCATAGGGGTTGGCACACGTTTTCGTCTTGACTCACCGATAGAAACTTTGGGGCACTCTTTGAAGTTCTTTGTGTTGGTTTGAATAGATGAATCTGAGATTGTGCCATACATATCGTATAATCAAACCCGCAGATACTTGTGGTGACATTGGAATATCTAGGTGATGTTAGGGTTTTGGTTGATGTGTGTCTTAAGGTGTTATTTTAGTACGAACTCGAGGGCTGTTTGTGACACTTATAGGAATAGCCCAATAGATCGATCAGAAAGAATAACTTTGACGTGGTTTCGTACCCTACAATAATCTCTTTGTTTGTTCTCTGCTATTAGTGACTTTACAGTGACTCTTTGTCGCACGTTGAGGGATTGTTATATGATCTAATTATGTTATCATTGTTGAGAGAACTTGCACTAGTGAAAGTATTAACCCTCGGCCTTGTTTCTAAGCATTGCAATACCGTTTTCGCTCACTTTTGTTACTAGTTACCTTGCTGTTTTTTATATTTTCAGATTACAGAAACCTATATCTACAATCCATATTGCACTTGTATCACCATCTCTTTGCCAAACTAGTGCACCTATACAATTTACCATTGTATTGGGTGTTTTGGGGACACAAGAGACTCTTTGTTATTTGGTTGCAGGGTTGTTTGAGAGAGACCATCTTCATCCTACGCCTCCCACGGATTGATAAACCTTAGGTCATCCACTTGAGGGAAATTTGCTACTGTCCTACAAAACTCTGTGCTTTGAGGCCCAACACGAGTCTAAGAGAAGAAGGTTGAGTAGTAGACATCAACCTCTTTTCTGGCTCCGTTGCCGGGGAGGTTAGTGCTTGAAGGTATATCTTTAGATCTTGCAATCTAATCTATTAGTTTCTTGTTTTATCACTAGTTTAGTCTATAAAAAAACTACAAAAAATGGAATTGAGGTTGCCTCATATGCTTCATCTTTTTAATATCTTTCGTGAAAATAAGGATTCCGATAATTGTGCCAAAGTGTTAGAAGAAGAATGCAATAAAATGTTTGACATACAATCTTTGAATGATGAGCATGATTCCAATGTTGTTATATGAATTCTTTGAATATCCATAGTACTAATGATGATTGCACTGGTCATGATAAAAATATTTCTTATAAGCATGTCAACTTTTGTGGAGTGCATCGAGTTTGCAAATATATACCAAGAAGGGAAGATAAATTTTGTAAGAGGCATAAGTATTTAGAAACTAAATGGTTGCAAGAAAGGCTATATGTTTGTGCTGAAAGACTTAATATTTCTCTCTGCCCTTGTGAACTTTGCAATGAAAGTGGGCATTTTAGTTTCCAATGTGAATTATTTCATGAACGAATTGTGTCCAAAAATTGTGATAACCTCATTACCCTTGAGCATCATAATGAACTTAGTCTATTTTTGAGGTATGAAGAAATGAAATATAAAACTAGCGATGTTCCAGATTGGGTTCTCATGAAAATGATTGAGTTTGACCTAAATGAAATTTATATGTATTGTGCAGTGAATTGCATTGAGAATCCTTATATTGCCAATTACTTAAATACAAGAAAACAAATAGAGGATGAAGAGAATACTAATGAAGGGGCGGAGGTTTCCCAATATCCTCCTATTTTTTCTTATGATGAATCAGGTAACGAGGAGGAGCTTTTTATTCAACCAATCTTATCAATAAGGAGCTCCAAAAAGGTGATTAAACCCACACATGATGTGAAGAAGAAAAAGAAAAGATGGATAAGCAAAGGAAAAAAGGTACCCCTCCCAAATGATGTTGCTCCTATTATTGTTATGCCTATTACTCATTGTGATGATAATAATTGCTATACTATTGGTGCTATCCGTATTATTAATGATGAGAGTGATTATGCTTATGATATGCAAAGGCCCAAGCTTGGGGATGCTATGTTTGATGAGAATGACATGTTTGATAATTTATTTGCTTCAATTAATGTTTGTCCCAAGCTTGGGGATGCTATGTTTAGTGAGGATGATATTTTTAGTCCCCCAAGTTTTGATGTGCAATTTTATCATGATTGTAGCATGCCTCCTATCTACGATGATTATATTGATAAAAGTGGGTTTGGAAGAGTGTCAACTTTAGGAAGTAATAATACCACTATTTTGGAGAGTGTTGAATCTTATTATAAAGATAAGAGTGGATTTGGATAGGTCATGACTTTATTTAGTAAGGATTCCACTATTTCGGAAGAGGTTTCAATTGACTATGATGAGAACAAAGGTGCTACTTATGATGATCATTGTGATGATACTTATGTTATAAAAAGTAGTGATAATTATTGTCATAATTTTGAATATCCTTTTTTTAACATTATTCTTTTAATGTGGAAACAATTTATAGTATTCGAGTTTCTTATGATACTCCCACTATTCCGAATGAGAATAGTTTTGCTTATATGGAGAGTAGTAAAATTTCTATGCTTATGGATCATGAAAGTAATGCTTTATGTGATGGTTATATTGTTGAATTCATTCATGATGCTACTGAAAATTATTATGAGGGAGGAGTATATGCTTGCAGGAATTGCAATAATATCAAGTTTCCTCTCTATGTGTTGAAAGTTTTGAAGTCATGCTTGTTTTGCCTTCCTATGCTAGTTGATTATTGTTCTAGTAAGTTGTTTGCTCAAAAAATCCCTATGCATAGGAAGTGGGTTAGACTTAAATGTCCTAGTCATATTCTTCAGGATGCTCTATTTGTGTTTCAATTCTTATCTTCTGTGTGAGCATCATTGACATCATCATGCCTAGCTAGAAAGGTATTAAAGAAAAGCGCTTGCTGTCACAGCCCCAGATCAGCCCTTGCTTGATTTTTCTTACATCCATGCATCATGTCTAAATTTCTTTTAAATTTGAATTGGGGAATTGGAGAGGCTCAGAAATCATTTAAAAAAAAGATCAACATTAAAAAAATTGCATCAAATGTTTCCAAGGAAATGTTCCTTTTCAGCTTTGAAAAATATTGGCAAGAATAAAATTCAAACCAATATTTTTGGAGTGACTGAAACATTTTTATTTTGGGCCTTTGAATTAATTCAATAACTATTTGCATTGGAAATATATTTTATATATAATTAATATATGTCCAATAATTCTGGGACATTTTATGTGGTTTGGTAGACTTTAGTTCTAGCCACATAATTATCTTCAGGATTTTATAAAATGGTTTAGTATTTTTACTAACCAAAACAAAACAGAACAACAGAAGAAACAGAAGAGAGGAGAGAAACCTTACCTGGGCCACTTGCACCTTGTGCCACCACTGGGCGGCCCAGTGGCAGCCCAGCCATCGTGCCCGACCACCACCGCCTCCTTCCTGCCGCCTTCCTCCTCTGCCGGGAGGATGAGCGCGTGGCCGCCAGCACGGCCACCTTGATGGCCACCTCCTGCTTGCCGCTCCCCCCCCCCCCCGACGCTCTGGACGCCTCCCGCGATGCCACGCACACCCCCCCCCCCCGACCCCCTCGTCCTCTCCTCACTCTCCCTGTGCTCTTCCCCCTCCTCTGTTTCCTCTCTCCGAAGGCACCACAGGCCGCCAGCACCACCGCTGCCACCGCCTCCCCTTGCTTCCCCAACCAGCTCAAGAGCTCATACGACCCTGTGGAGCTACCCACCCGACGCACGCGACCAGAGGAGGCCCCAATCGACCGGAGCGTCGTCGTCTCCATCTCCGGTGCCCGGAGATCGCCGTCGTCGATTCACGGGCTCCAGTGCGTCCCCGAGCCAACCGACCTACCCAACTGACCCGCGGTGAGCCCCTGAGCGTCTCCCCTCTCCCCTTTTGCTCGCTTCCGTGCCGTAGCGCCGTTCCTCGCTGTGACCGAACGCGCCGCCGCCTGCGCTCGTCGCCGGTGCTGCTCCGGTGACCATTTGGTCCCGGGCTAGTGCCCATCGCACTCACCGCATCACGTAGGCCACCACTAGCGCTTCAGCCCACTTGCTCACACACCGCAACGCTGCCCGCACCCACGCCCGAACTCCAGCCGCCGCCTTGGAGCTCGCCGTCGTCGGCTCCGCCCACCATAGGTCCGGCCACCACCACCACTCGATGCGCGCCAGCGAGAGCTCTCCAACGAGCCCAAGAACGGCCTCACCCGTGCCCTGTGGGCGTCTTTCGAGCCGCGCCACCGTGCCTGGCCTCGGCGTCGAGTCGCCGGGCGGGTTTGACCTCACGACTCAGTTGACCACGGTTGGGCGGTTTGACTGGTCAATGACAGGTGGGGCCCAGCCCTGCTAGTTAATTAGGATTAGTACTAATAGAATTTAGTTAAACTGATTACACTGACACGCGGGACCCACTGTCAGGTTTGACCCGGACCGTGTCCCGTTGACCCGCTGACGTCACACCGGCGTCATGCTGACGCAGTTAACCATTTTCTGGATTTATTATAACTCAGGAAATTCCAGAAAATGTCCTAAACTTCTAAAAATAATATAAAATCAACCGTAACTCCAAATTAAATAATTTATATATGAAAAATGATCAGAAAAATATGAAGAATCTGTTTATGCCATGATCATGCATGTTTGAACAAGTTAACCTCACTGAATAGGATGAATCATGATTAGGGTAATTTATAAACTAGCATTTGGAGTTGGAGTTTAACCTTGTTCGAATTCCACTTCAATTAACTTGGCTTACTGCTGCATTAGGTCAATTCAGTTCCTTAACATGACATGTCATTCATTTGTTTGTGCATTGCATTGATTGTTCTCTTTCTTGTTTGCCGGTGTTTGTCCCCTCTCAGTAGACGACGTTCCGACGATTGTTCGATGACACCGATGAAGAACTATATTATCTTCTGAAGTGCCAGGCAAGCAAAACCCCCTTGTTCATTCCGATATAATCCCACTCTCTCACTCCTGCTCTATTTTACTGCATTAGGACAACAACGACTCATGTGTTACTTGCTGCGGTAGCTGAACCCCTTTATCCTCTGCATGATCTGTCATTCCACAGTAATTAGATGAAACCCACTAGCATGAGTAGGAGTTGTTTGAGCCCTGATGTGCCTACTCATTCATGCTTGTTTGTCATGCACGATCGCTTAGAGTTGAGTCAGGTCTGATTCATCCGGAATGAATCGGAGGTGTGTGAACATGTCCTCTTGTGTGTGAGCTAAGTGTGTGAACACGATTTGGTAAAGGTAGCGGTGAGAGGCCATGTAGGAGTACATGGTGGGTTGTCTCATTGCAGCTGTCCTCGAGGCCCGAGTTACGTGTTTGTGATCCATGAAACAACTACTACCACACATTGGGATCCTTAATTGACTCTCTCGGCTTCTTAACCACCCTTGTCCTCTGTCCGGGAGTTGCAACTAGTTTACGGTGTTTGTAGGATATGTGTTGGAGGCCGTGCGTGGCGCTGACCCTAGGGGTGGGCTATGATGCGGTAGATACACCATGGCCCGGTGTACCGAATGACCGTTTGGTATCTCGGGAACCCTGCACACATCGTTCGGGGCTGTATGGCAAACCTCGGCCGGACTCCCTGCGGATGGAACCTGAATAGGCGATAAACCTGGACTAGGGACTTGTGTGTTTAGGTAGGCCGTGGCCGACACCCACGTTGGGCTTCCGCTTGAAGGTTGCCGAGTACATGTCGTGTAAACGGTGGTAAGTGGTGAGAGCGTGTGTGAAGAAGTACACCGCGGGGTTAATATGATCTATTCGAATAGCCGTGTCCGCGGAAAAGGACTTCTGGGTTGCCTATATCAGTTCATAGACAAGTGAAAGTGGATACTCTAAAATGCGCAAGATAAGCGTGAGTGCTATGGATGGCGTTCTCGTAGGGAGACGGGAGCAGGTCCATAGTGGTGTGTTGATATGGTGAATATGTGGACTCGTGTGCGCCACCTCAAAGAGTTACTTGCAGTCGTAGTTCAGGATAGACACCGAGTCAAAGCTGGCTTGCTGCAGTCAAACTCCACCACCCCCCTTTGATAATGATGCATATGATTAGTTAGTTCTGATGTAAGTCTTCTGAAATGCGTTTGTACTCACGTTTGCTTATTTTATGTTTTGCAGAGAGACTTCAATCTCGCTAGTAGTTCCGCTTGGACTTCGACGTTTAGCTTGTTACCTCAGCTACGATCTTGTGCCCTCGACAGGATCTGTTAGATAATCAGGCTTCTCAGCCTTTTTTCATTTATAGTTGTCTGTACTCAGACATGTTAAGCTTCCGCATGTGTTTGGCTTGTATGCTTTGATTGTTGGGTCATGAGACCCATGTTTGTAATATCTCGCTCCTCGGAGCCTAATGAATAAATATTTGAGTCAGAGAGTTATGTTGTGATGCCATGTTGTATTTACACATATTGAGCATATTGTGTGTATGTTTGAAATGCTTGGTATGTGTGGGATCCGACAATCTAGTTGTTTATCCTTGGCAGCCTCTCATATGGGGAAATGTAGTCTAGTGCTTCTGAGCGATAGTAGTCCGCTTCTGACCGGTTCACCGGAGTCCTGCTAGCCCTCTACTGCTCTGGACACTTGATTGGCCAACATGTGTTTCGCCGTTCACAATATACGTCGCCTTGAAATGTCGCGGTGACATCCGAGTCCTGCCTAGCCTGCTACAGCCCGGGTTACCGGAGTCCTGTTAGCCCAGTGCTACAGCCCGGATTCATACGTTGATGACCGACATGCTTGATGTGATTCATGTATGCCTGTCCCCATGGGTTATTGCCGCTTTGGGTTCACGACTAGCCATGTCGGCCTGGGTTCTCTGTCATATGGATGCTAGCGACACTATCATATACGTGAGACAAAGACGCATAAGCGGTCCCGGGCCATGGTAAGGCGAAACCTGGGAATACCGTGCGTGAGGCCGCAAAAGTGATATGAGGTGTTACCGGCTAGATCGATGTGACTTGGAATCGGGGTCCGACAGCGTTGGTATCGAGCTGTTGCTGTGGGATTACCAAGCCAAACTGGTGAAGTTGTGTCTAGAAATGATTTAATTATGTAAGGGAATTGATTGTGGAAGGAGCGTAAGGCTCTTTTTACTCCTTATACCTCATGGCCTTACGATCCGAGTCATCCTCTTCTCTTCTATGGGGTTTAAGAACTAGGCTTCTCATCTATCTATCAGGATGACGTGTTACTAATCCATAGACCTTTAAGATTGTTGGTTTTAAGCCCCAGTTCAGTTCCTACTATTTCTGTATGATAATTGTTGATCTCGGAACCTTGATATGATGTTGTTAAGTGGCTATGCAACCATTTTGCATGATGTCTCATATCATTTTGAGCATTTACAGCCGTTATGTTGTCCGAGTCATCCCAGGTCTCTAAATAGTCTGATGCATTTGCAAATCCTTTCTTTCCATTCCCAATGTCCTTTATGGTCAGAATAAGCACACTAATCGGTAAGTTGAGGTACTTTGTTGCCTCGGCGTGAATGTTGGAGCTATTATTATGACCCTAGGTGTTTAGGAAGTCACCTAGTAATTTAGCAATGCTTTTGTATCCCCAAAGGTGATGATTCTGGCCATTATTCTTGAAAGCATCCCGTGATGTTATTAGTTAGTAGGCATTCTATCCCTGGGTTCTTGAACCGAGATTCACCCTACTTCATGTTGTTAGTATTTGCTAGTTCCTTTAGGATATTAGTAACCTTGCGATAGTCCTCGAGGTCCGTGGTATTTCCTTCTTCCAAATACTATGAACTAGTTATGGCAGAAGTTCTTTGAACCAAAAGATCGCAACCAGAGTGCTCTTGAGGAGTACTCCATTCATATTGTGACTCTGCCAGTTCTACTTTTCTGCATGGGTTATCCGGAAGAACCCCGTTGAACTGGATTCGACATACTAACCTATGCATCCACAACTCAGAAAGTATATGCTCCTCGAATTGTTCCTCCCTAGTTGTATTCTGACCCCCGCCTGTCAATTGATAGTCAAGGGTATGCGTGCATTCGTTTATCGATGCCTATTACTCTTGTGGTCCGTCGAGCCATTCTATTCCGGAATGACTAGGAGAAACAAACTCCAGTACCTTGTCCATTTCGAGGATTGGGTCAAAGTAGTTGTATTCCGCAGATTAAAATGCCAAACCAGCTTTGATTCTACTCTACCTTGGAGTGTTACCATCTTTATGTCAGGAACATCATGAGAATTGCACCTTCTCTTATGAATTCTTGTCGTAGTGATACTTCTCGCCATCATTGTTCATTCCTCGGTGTCGTGTTGTCGCAACCGGAATGCCGACAAGTGAATTGTGGTGTGTGAAATCGATACTCCTAGCAACCTCGTTGCTTGGTAGTAAATGGACAATACTCTCATTCTTAGCGTGTTGGTTATTGAATCATCATCCTAAGATTAATCGTTCTACCTAGTCCTTAGTTCTGGTGTACTCTTCGATCTATGAGTTGGGATTGTGACAATCCCTCACTCTTTTGATCATATCGTCTTGCCCTCAAAAGCAAGATTGATCTCGAGTTTAGTAACATAACGGTGGTTCGTGACTTTTCAAATATCTTCTTGGAAGTGTTACCGGGTTGTTTCCTGGCTGTTATGTTGAGCTCGTGATCAAGTTGGTTTCTTGTGAACCACCCTTTCTCCAAGAATCTGAGTTGGATATCCCTGAGCTAGTTGGTTGAGCTAGACAACAACTTGGAGAGTTGGAAGATAAAAGCTTGCTTAACTTAGTTCATCTCTAAGGGATATCTTCTGTGTGTGTGTGTTGAAGAAGGATGATATCTCCATTGATTGGTCCTCGTGATCAGTTGTTGGATCTATTGCCTTGACAAAACTTTGACTTGAGTATGGGCTATCATCAAGTCAAATCAGAACCAACGATGTTCGTAATCTTGTCTTACTCGTGGTTGATCCCTCGAGCATACACCATTACATCTTTTGGTGCGACCAATGCTATCACCGTGTTCACATGATGGTGGAAGTCCATGATATGGAAATTCCGATGAGTTGTTGTTGAGCCCATCAAGCATTTTGTCTCCCCCATAAGTCATGTTGAACATCAACCTAGTGTTGGAACCTTGTGTAAGCATTTCTTCGTGTTTCGTTCATGAAGCATATGCTTGGATGATAGTAGTGACTTCCTCTAATTCATGTGCACCTGATGTAAGTTGCCGCCGTGGATTCGAGAAAGTCAATGTTGCTTCTTTGGAATCATCCCAAATCAGTCATGCATATGTGCGAAGTATTCTGTAGCCTGGAGACTTGCAACCTTCATTCTATATTTATTCCTAGCACACCAAGCCACTGATTGATTTGTTCAAGGAGAAGAAGTTCCTTCTTAAGACCGCGGCTTATACAAGGACTTTGATATCCTCATTGATGGTTCCCCACCTGAACTCGGTAGTGTTTTATTATAAGACTACTACGTGGTCATGCTTGTCTGGGACAGTGTGTTCACTTGTTTGTAGCAGAACCAGCTCATCTTTTGGAGCTTGCTATCGTAGTTCATTCCCGAGAATCTCGCAACATCTTCTCGTCGAATTGTGTTGCAAACTTTCTTTCAGACATGCTGAGTCTGAAGTATCCTATTACCAATCGGATCTGAATCTCAGGCAGATATGATGATTGGAACACTCTCAACAGTTGCATCTTGTTCCCAGCTTGCACCGCCATTGTGCCAATTTCCATGGGCTGCCTCTCTCAGTAATTTATGTCTAGGATCATCCTCAAAAGTGGACTTACCATGGGTCCCATCCATCTCCGATGATAAGCAAAAATCATCCATTGCGTTGTCTTCAACAAGGTAGTCCACATCATCCATTCTAGTCCGAGTATGTCATTCTTTCGAACTCCTTCAAATGATCGATTGTGATTGCCTTAGGTTGGTATAAAGAGTTCCAACGATCTATGGATCAAAAGTAATTCTTTTTGCCACTTAAGGGAATAGTTCTTTGCGTCACCTTTCCTAAGGTGTCCCGTTATGGAATCATGGCAATCATCTCTTTGTTACTTTGAAACCATGCACCATTCTACTTAAGCGTGGAATGGTTGCCTACCAATTTGAACCTTCGTCATCCATTTCTTCTCCATCATTCCTAATGTGTGTTTGGTGTCTCAACTCAAGAGATGTTCTTATGTCTCACTCCATGAGCTGATCTTGAGTTGCTCGATCTTTAACAAGATTAAATCCTGTAGGGTTTCCCCCTCTTTCTGTTGTCGTGTCGAGTGAAGATCTCGAAAACAAAGATGTCAAGACCAAGATGACGGAATGAATCAACATCTTCGAGAAGGGCAAATGGATCATGAAGTTTGTGATAATTTTGTGACTCCCCTTTTTCCTCTTACCTCACGTCTTGAATCTCGGGGCGAGATTCTTGTTTAGTGGGGGTGAGCTGTCACAGCCCCAGATCAGCCCTTGCTTGATTTTTCTTACATCCATGCATCATGTCTAAATTTCTTTTAAATTTGAATTGGGGAATTGGAGAGCCTCAGAAATCATTTAAAAAAATGATCAACATTAAAAAAATTGCTTCAAATGTTTCCAAGGAAATGTTCCTTTTCAGCTTTGAAAAATATTGGCAAGAATAAAATTCAAACCAATATTTTTGGAGTGACTGAAACATTTTTATTTTGGGCCTTTGAATTAATTCAATAACTATTTGCATTGGAAATATATTTTATATATAATTAGTATATGTCCAATAATTCTGGGACATTTTATGTGGTTTGGTATACTTTAGTTCTAGCCACATAATTATCTTCAGGATTTTATAAAATGGTTTAGTATTTTTACTAACCAAAACAAAACAGAACAAAATAGAAAAACTGAAACAGAAGAAACAGAAGAGAGGAGAGAAACCTTACCTGGGCGACTTGCTGGCGGGCCACTGGCGGCAGTGGCACCCAGCCAGCCATCGGCCCCACCACCGCCTCCTTCCTGTCGCCTTCCTCCTCTGCCAGAGGATGAGCGTGGCGCCAAGGCCACACGGCCACCGACGGCCACCTCCTGCTTGCCGCTCCCCCCTCCCGACGCTCTGGACGCCTCCCGCGATGCCACGCACACCCCCCCCCCCCCCGAACCCCTCGTCCTCTCCTCACTCTCCCTGTGCTCTTCCCCCTCCTCTGTTCCTCTCTCCCGAGCGCACCACAGCACGCCGCCGAGCACCACCGTGGCCACCGCCTCCCCCTTGCTTCCCCGACCAGCTCAAGAGCTCCGCCCTGACCCCGTGGAGCTACCCACCCGACGCACGCGACCAGAGGAGGCCCCAATCGACCGGAGCATCGTCGTATCCATCTCCGGTGCCCGGAGATCGCCGTCGTCGATTCACGGGCTCCAGTCGTCCCGAGCCAACCGACCTACCCAATCGACCCGCGGTGATCCCGGCGTCTCCCTCTCCCCTTTGCTCGCTTCCGTGCCGTAGCGCGCCGTTCCTCATTGTGACCGAGCAGCGCGCCGCTGCGCTTCGTCGCCGGTCTTTGCTCCGGTGACCATTTGGTCCCGGGCTAGTGCCCATCGCACTCACCGCATCACGTGAAGCCACCACTAGCGCCTCGGCCCACTTGCTCGCGACACCGCAACGCTGCCCGCACTCCATGCCCGAACTCCGGCCGCCGCCTTGGAGCTTCGCCGTCGGCTCCGGCCACCATAGGTCCGGCCACCACCACCACTCGATGCGCGCCAGCGAGAGCTCTCCAACGAGCCCAAGAACGGCCTCACCCATGCCCTGTGGGCGTCTTCCGAGCCGCGCCACCGTCTCGGGCCTCGCCGGCGTCGAGTCGCCGGCGGGTTTGACCCCGCTGACCCAGTTGACCACGGTTGGGCCCAGTTTGACCCCCTGGGTCAATGACAGGTGGGGCCCAGCCCTGCTAGTTAATTAGGATTAGTACTAATTGAATTTAGTTAAACTGATTACACTGACACGTGGGACCCACTGTCAGGTTTGACCCGGACTATGTCCCGTTGACCCGTTGACGTCACACCGACGTCATGCTGACGCAGTTAACCATTTTCTGGATTTATTATAACTAAGGAAATTCCAGAAAATGTCCTAAACTTCTAAAAATCATATAAAATCAACCGTAACTCCAAATTAATTAATTTATATATGAAAAATGATCAGAACAATATGAAGAATCTGTTTATGCCATGATCATGCATGTTTGAACAAGTTAACCTCACTGAATAGGATGAATCATGATTAGGGTAATTTATAAACTAGCATTTGGAGTTGGAGTTTAACCTTTTTCGAATTCCACTTCAATTAACTTGGCTTACTGCTGCATTAGGTCAATTCAGTTCCTTAACATGACATGTCATTCATTTGTTTGTGCATTGCATTGATTGTGCTCTTTCTTGTTTGCCGGTGTTTGTCCCCTCTCAGTAGACGACATTCCGACGATTGTTCGATGACACCAATGAAGAACTATATTATCTTCGAAGTGCCGTGCAAGCAAAACCCCTTGTTCATTACGATATAATCCCACTCTCTCGCTCCTGCTCTATTTTTTGCATTAGGACAACAACGACTCATGTGTTACTTGCTGCGGTAGCTGAACCCCTTTATCCTCTGCATGATCTGTCATTCCACAGTAATTAGATGAAACCCACTAGCATGAGTAGGAGTTGTTTGAGCCCTGATGTGCCTACTCATTCATGCTTGTTTGTCATGCCTGATACTGCTTAGAGTTGAGTCAGGTCTGATTCATCCGGAATGAATCGGAGGTGTGTGAACATGTCCTACTGTGTGTGAGCTAAGTGTGTGAACACGATTTGGTAAAGGTAGCGGTGAGAGGCCATGTAGGAGTACATGGTGGGTTTTCTCATTGCAGCTGTCCTCAGGAACTGAGTTCTGTGTTTGTGATCCATGAAACAGCTACTACCACACATTGGGATCCTTAATTGACTCTCTCGGCTTCTTAACCACCCTTGTCCTCTGTCCAGGAGTTGCAACTAGTTTCTGGTGTTTGTAGGATATGTGTTGGAGGCCGTGCGTAGCGCTGACCCTAGGGGTGGGCTATGATGCGGTAGATACACCGTGGGTGTCTGCAAAATCAATGCCCATTTGGTATCTCGGGAACCCCGCACACATCGTTCGGGGCTGTATGGGAAACCTCGGCCGGACTCCTCATGGATGGAACACGAATAGGCGATAAACCTGGACTAGGGACTTGTGTGTTTAGGTAGGCCGTGGCCGACACCCACGTTGGGCTTCCGCTGAAGGTTGCCGAGTACATGTCATGTAAACGCGGTAAGTGGTGAGAGCGTGTGTGAAGAAGTACACCCTGCAGGGTTAATATGATCTATTCGAATAGCCGTGTCCATGAAAAGGACTGGGTTGCCTATATCGGTTCGTAGACAAGTGAAAGTGGATACTCTAAAATGCGCAAGATAAGCGTGAGTGCTATGGATGGCGTTCTCGTAGGGAGACAGGAGCGGGTCCATAGTGGTGTATTGATATGGTGAATATGTGGACTCGTGTGCGCCACCTCAAAGAGTTACTTGCGGTCGTAGTTCGGGATAGCCACCGAGTCAAAGCTGGCTTGCTCATCAAACTCCACCACCCCCTTTGATAATGATGCATATGTAGTTAGTTACGATGTAAGTCTTCTTTGAAATGCGTTTGTACTCACGTTTGCTTATTTTATGTTTTGTAGAGAGACTTCAGTCTCGCTAGTAGTTCCGGTTGGACTTCGACGTTTAGCTTGTTACCTCAGCTACGATCTTGTGCCGTCGACAGGATCTGTTAGATAATCAGGCTTCTCAGCCTTTTTTCATTTATAGTTATGCGTACTCAGACATGTTAAGCTTCCGCATGTGTTTGGCTTGTATGCTTTGATTGTTGGGTCATGAGACCCATGTTTGTAATATCTCGCTCCTCGGAGCCTAATGAATAAATATTTGAGTCGTAGAGTTATGTTGTGATGCCATGTTGTATTTACACATATTGAGCATATTGTGTGTATGTTTGAAATGCTTGGTATGTGTGGGATCCGACAATCTAGTTGTTTATCCTTGGCAGCCTCTCATATGGGGAAATGTAGTCTAGTGCTTCTGAGCGATAGTAGTCCGCTTCTGACCAGCTTCACCGGAGTCCTGCTAGCCCAAAGACTACCGCTCTGGACACTTGACTGGCCGGCATGTGTTTCACTTCGTTCGTGGTTCTGTCCCTTCGGGAAATGTCACGTGGTGACATCCGGAGTCTGCCGCTTCTGCCGGGTTACCGGAGTCCTCATAGCCAGATGCTACAGCCCGGATTCATATGTTGATGACCGACATGCTCGATGTGATTCATGTATGCTGTCCCCATGGGTTAGTGCCGCTTTGGGTTCACGACTAGCCATGTCGGCCGGGTTCTCTGTCATATGGATGCTAGCGACACAATCATATACGTGAGCCAAAAGACGCAAACGGTCCCGGGCCATGGTAAGGCGACACCCGTGGGAATACCGTGCGTGAGGCCGCAAAGTGATATGAGGTGTTACCGGCTAGATCGATGTGACTTGCAATCGGGGTCCTGACACTTGCTGGGAGACAACCCAACACCATTACCTACTATTTTTGCATGTTAACATGATTAAGCTACTGTAGTAATCATGTTTTATATCTTTTGTTTCAATAAAGTGCCAAGTAAAGCCTTTGGGATAGTGTGGATGATAGTTGATTCAATTCTGTCAAAAAACAGAAACCTTTGCAAAATATTGATTCAATGTGAGAGTGCAAGCAAAAGTAGAAATGCCAAATCCATAAGTCATGAGGGGCAATGTCATCTACACCGCTGTAAGAAAAAATATGTAACTAATTTGCACAAATGCAAACCAAACATAACATACCCCTAGGAAGAATCATCAAAAACCTCGCAAGCAGTGGAGCCCTCTTTAGTCGAGCATCAGTGGAAGCTACATGAGCACTAGATTTGTTCAAATTCATTTATTCTTAAATAATTTTGATTGTTTGTTGCATTCGGACCCTATTTACTTGTTTAAATTTGAATTTGTTGATTTGAAATGTTGTTGAATTGTGTGGTGTCGAAAAAATAAAATTTCGATTCACATTGATGCGAAATTGGAGATGAAATGGAGTTTATATGCACATACTGTATATAGAATAAACACATGAGGTCAAATTATTAAGGCTGTAGTTTTAGGGAACCTTAGTTTGCCCACTTGCTCTGTAGACTTTTAAAAATATATAAAGAAGGTCGAAAACAACTTTTAAAGTCAGCGAATTTAGGGAATCTGCTGCCAGAGTTGCTCTGAGTATATTTGAGGACCTTAATAAATGGCTTCTATACCTACAACGGCTGGTATGAGTTGGCTTATTATGTTCTCCAAACATGAACAAACCACTCCTTCGTTTGCCAATGTAATTAACCTGGGGTATCCACTACTGTAGCAACTCAACTTGTTGGAAAGTAAGTAAATGGATTGATTCTTCCTTTCCATGCAGGAATTAACAATATGGTTAAGTTTCGTGACCTTTTGCCAAAGTAAGACATGTCGGCAAACAAGGACGGAGACAAACCATGTGCAATACAGGCACAGAAGGGGGTCCCACATCTTCAAAAACTCTTGTCATTGATTGGCGAATCGGATGATGCACGACCGAATACATCCATATCCACCCGTGACACCAAAAAGGAAGAGAAAAGGAAAACATGCCCTCAATGATCAAAGATCCATCCTAACGCTGTGGCGGCAATCCATCAAATCACTCCAAGCTAGCTAGCACCTTAGCTTAATTAATCAGGTACCATGCCAGTGCCGGGGATTCATTTCAGGCTCAACAAAAAGGAAACGGAGAAGAGTTCAGGACTCGTCGTCGACGGTCTGCAGATTGAGCGCCAAAGGCTCTGAAATCTGCACGCAGTGGATGTGGCAGTAGTATGTACTGGATCGATGATGAAACTCCTCGACCCATCGACCCATCGATCTGTGGTCATGGAGCGCGAGGTCACGAGGCGGTGGTGTCCAGGACCTTGGCTTTGTTGTCGAGCATAGACCACATGACCTGCACGTCCTCGTAGGCGCACGCCATCACGTCGCCGTAGAGCTGCGCCGTCGTGGACGGGCTCTCCACCACCTCGCCCTGCGCCATCGCCGCCGCCCCCGCCGCGCCGGACCGCTTGAGATGGTGGCGCGTGCGCGGCGTCTTCTTGCCGTCGTGGCCGCTGCCGCCGTGCTGGTCTTCGCTCCTCCCGCTGCCGTGCTGCGGGCTGAGGATGGTGCACGCCTTCCTGAACGGCGTCGTGATGGTGCGCTTCCAAGAACCCATACTTTGTATAGTGTATATCTAGCTAGCTAGTATCTATGAAGTATCAAACAAATGGAAGTTTCTCTCTGTGTGTGTATGCAACTGTGCTGTAGAGCGAGAACCGGCTGCCCTGCCCGGGCCTGGGAGCCGATATATATCCATGGCGAGAGGGGGGTGGTGAGAGAGGGAAAGAAGGGGAGGGGAAGGTGGGGGAGACAAGATCCGGAAGACAGGATGGGTAGGGGTGCACGTTGCGGTCGAGAGCGCCCAAGGGGCGGTAGGGACTTCCGCTCGATGTCTCTCCTCAACAGCCGCCGGATCATCTGATCGGACGGCGCGCAAGCCCCGGTAGGTCACCGGCGTAGGGTACGCGCCACAAGAAGATTGTTTATCATTTCTCGTTGGCGATGAAGGAAGGTGAGTGAGTGAGAACAGAATCATACGCGGGCACGTGCTCCGTGGTGGGGTGGCTCCGCGAATGATGAGGAGCAGGCGCACATGGATGCACCATGGATGGGATCATGGCCGCTGCCGATGAGTGGACGACGACGGGCAGCGTACAGCGGCATGCGCGCCCCGCCGCCCCAGAGGCCAGAACCGTTAGCGTCCGGCCATCGCGTTCGTACGACGGCGTACGTACGTGAGGGCTCGTGGTCACCATGTGGCAGGTCGGGTCGGATTCGGCGCTGCCCCCACCTCGTGACATTCATTGTGAGGATGCCACTGTGCTATCAAGTGCATGGTTCTGTTCACAAAGATGTAACGGTCCTACTACTCCCTCCTTCCATTTATATAGAGGCTAATACGTTTTTCAAGACTAACTTTAATCAAATATTAGAGCAATAATATATGATATGCAACTTACACAAAGCACATCACCAAATTCGTATGAGAAAAGAGTTTTCAATGATTTAATTTTCACAATATACATCTCATGTATCATTAATTTTGTCGATAGTCCAATGCGATATTGAAAAACGCATTAGGCCTTATATAAATGAAAGTAGGGAGTAGTAGTTATTCATCATGGAGCATGTCACTGTGCTATGGTGTTCCATTGTGCTACGTCAACGCTGGCAATAAAACCGGCGCGTGTTTGCCTGCCGGATCTGGATGCGTGAACGGTATGCGCTCCTAGCTAGCCGCAAGTACACTTCACGCGGCCGGCGAGGGTATATTAATATTTTCGTCGCGCGCGCACCGCGAGAGGTTTGAATACCGGCCTCCGTGACGACCGGCCCACTGACGGTTTTTCGGTGTCCGGTACCAATCAACTTACTCTACTTGGCAATGTCATAGCTTCTGACAGTGCCTAAGGTTTGGTAGTAAGATAAGTAGGTGCCTAATCTTGCACGGCAACCGAGGGAAAAAGAATTAGAGTTTGATTACGGAAGATCTGGGGTGTTTACTTTATACGTGTGTATATATATAATGTACGTGGTGATTTACCGATAATTAAAAATACGCGGTGCAGAGTTCCTGTGAAAACATTGTGTGTACCTGCACCGATGATTGTCTATGCATTAAATAACTGTATTATATTGTATTTTTATAAGAAAGATCATACCTTTAAGGTAAAATCAAACAGCCACGCGAAGGGCGGCTAAGTATCGTTGCTTGCTTTGCTTAAGTATTGGTTTGAGCATTGACATCTAGTGTTACTAGTGAATGTATTTGTACGTGACGTAGGGGGGTCGCAATGTCAGCTCGATCCGGTGATGTAAATAAATGAAAACTTTCAAATTGGAAAGTAGTCTCTCAGAAAAAAATATGGAAAGAAGAGAAAGGTCAACTAGTGTTAGTTTCGTTATTTTTTTTTTGACAGAAGTGTTGGGTTCGTTGATGAAGCAGTGGGTGTCGGCCAGGGTTTTGCCCTCTTGATGGGCAAAGAAAAGTCAACTAGTTAGCCATGCTGAAAAAACCAATTTGGTCAAATGCATGCATGTACTACAAAGCCTGTCACACCCAGTGTGAAATATCTTTCATGCATTTACTACGTCACAGAGCGTGACAGTTCATCGAACGACACAAACGGCAAAGCGGATCAGAAGAATGAGTTGTTTTTTTTTCGTTTGGCGCAAGGAGAACGAGTTACTCGGGGGAAGTATATTTCTGAAAAGAATTTATCCATGGACACAACATCAATCTATGTTGTTACAAAAATATATTCAAAATCTGTTTATGTAACTCGGGTTGCAAAAATGACAAATTTGACACTGACTAGCGTACACTATAAATTGAGCATTATATTTAGCGTACTATTTGTATTGATGACAAATTTGTCAGTTTTGTATCACAAGTTATGTTCCGAATTTTGATTGAAAGTTTTATGATAGCACAAATTGATGTCGGCGTCAATGTGCTCACTTTTTCTCTTCAGATTTTTGAACATTTAAAAAGATGCAATGTGAGTTGGGTGCAACAGGTACACCGGATACGTTTCCGAGTTACGCGATCATACTACAAATGGGAAATATGGCACATACGAACGACATCTCCAATGACATTCACGAGGTGCCCTCTCCCATTTGTCCACGGAGACGTCTGGACATGTCAACGGGCATCCCTTAGTTGTTTGAAATTTCTGTGGCACCCAAGGGTATCCCCTACTTGCACGTCACCATTTTTGCAAACATCAAATTTCCAAAATTGACACAAACATTGCATCCATCTTAAGCACAATTATTGCTAAACTAAACATAGAAGATAGTCTCACGGCATAAAACAATGCTTATTATACATACCACATTCAAGTCTCATAGTAAATAAGCATAGAACGGTGTAAAGTAAACTACTTTGATGATAAACTACGCTATGATAATATATGTATACAATATCAATATATTTTGTCACAAAATTGTGAATTAACTTTGAAACATAGCACTTGTTACAATATACAAACAGGCTTTATTTTGGCACATTATCCCTACTGGTAATTATTTTTTTCATTTTTGTGTCCAGAGCTATGATCCAAATTTTGATTTAACATTTTGTGATAACATAGCTTGATGTTGTGCAATGTGCCAACTTTTTTTCAAGGTTTTATTTTACATTTTGAAAGATGCAACATAGTTGGATGCACCATAATAAGCTCCGCCTCCCCGATGCTATGAGGTCATACTAGAAAAGGGAAAGGTGCCCCTTAGCTAAGTTTATGTCATTACCACCGGCCATCCATGTCCCCGGTCGGTCGGATCCAAACACGTCCATCAAATAAACCTGGAATTCCGAGTGGAACATTTAAAGATGGTTACTACTCTAAGAGCAAGGATAATACTAGAGACAATTGTTGGGATGTGGATTGATTGAGCTCAGGTGAATAGTAAAATCCAAAAAAAATGAAAAAAGAATAACACAATTCCTAATTTGTTTTGTGCCAAAATTTGATAAATGTTTTCAAAGCTGGCAAAGTTTCATCGTCGCATGACATTTGTGGAAGTAGTGAAAAAAAATCGATGCCCCAAAAGTTATTTTCAAAAGCATTTTTGACTCATGATTTTTTTTTTTTTTTTTGCCACGATTTCCATGAATGTCATTTCATGATGAAAATTTGCAAGCATTTAAAACATTTTGTTAAAGTTTATTGCAAAAAATCTGAATTTTTTGAATTTTTGATTTTTTTTGGCCGGATTTTACTGTTCACCCGCGCTCATATGAGCTCGAGCTGAGAAGGGAACTTTCTCAACTGTTGGCTATATCACATTGTCATGTCATCTATAGTCAATCTAATAACCAACATGCATAGTAGCGATCTATGAAGATGTACTACTTTATTAATACATGGCTCATCTTACTCTCTCACAAAGTTTCTTGAAAGATGTGTTGCAGCTAACTCTTAATCTACACTCCACTGCTCTTCTTCCTTCTTCAACTCAGTACAAATATAATACTTAATACTTAAACCGTTATAGCCTACAAGTATAATAGGATGACATACACAGGAACAAGCTGTATATAAGTGATGTCTTCTTGTTTTTTTCCAGGGAGGCTTTACGTGATGTTACATTAGATTTTCCCCTGGTTGGATAAGAGAGAGAGGAGAGAGAAGAGAAACCGTATGTTGTGTTCATGTGGTTGTTTGTCTTGTTGTACTCTGCCTTACGGTTTTATCTATAAAGTTGGGTGTATGCCTTTCTTCTAAAAAGAAACGGTATGTATATTTACAGCCAGCTATAGCACATGCTCCCACACCCTTTGTTAGAAAAAAAAGTGGGGCAAATGTTAATGACATAAGACCTCTCACAGCGAGGTGTCGTAGGGTAGTATCGTGCATCCTCATGCAATGCCATCTAGACATATAAATGACATGGCATACCAATAAATAAAGAAACAAAAGGTACTGATATCATATAATCTGCTAGTATGAGTATACAATATAATAAATGAAGTCATCTGTGTACCAACTTATGATACTATATATTGTGGAGTTACTATCATAGGCTAATATCTTATGCATGATACTACCCACTGTGAGAGGTCTAACATGCAAAGATAGCTAACTATTGTATGAGTAGACTGTTAGATTGGCTATAAGTGATGTGCCAGCTTTATATAACCAGGTTTGTAGGCTAATATTGACTATGCTATTGGCCTTGGTCTAATATTTTTGTGTGATTAACCTCTATAATTCATTATTAAGTTCTCGGTACTATCAACCAAGGTGTAGACTATCAAGTTATCATGTGTGCGCGCAACACAAGGTCTGGAAACCGGGCCCTTGACGACCGTCCACTAACGGTTATCCAGTGTCTGGTATCAGTTACCACATGTGTACGTCTGACACTACCCATCAGAGGGAAAGATTTTAAACTGTTGATTACGGAAGACCGGGAAGAGTTAATTACTTGCATGTTCATGCTGCAAGACCAAGAGAGAAAAATGTACATATGTATTTATTTATTTTGACAAGAAAGAGACTCTAACCAAGTGGTATTATAATTGTCTTTGTTTTCCATTCAATAAAAGTGATGATAAAATAGAATGGGCAGATAGAGAAATATCAATAAAGATACCGGATAATTTTGAAACAAGTGGAATAATAGTCAAGTTCAATGAAAAATCTTCATTATCACAATTCACCGTACACAAATTAATACTTGTGTCATTTCAGCTTTGACATCTGGTAGCACTGGTTACTTGTAGTACTATGTGGGTCATAATCACATGGTCAACTGGTCTGAGTCGTGAATCCTGATCACATAAATGTCGCACACATTCAAATGATCTTTCTAATGTGAGAAACAAGAAAGGTCAACTAGCTATGTTCAATGAAACAAGTCAACTGAACATGCATTATCATGTAAGCTATTCGGATGAGCAAACTAGAGACTTGTTACATGTCTACTGTAGTGGGTTTGTAATTTGTAGTGGGGCAATTTTTAGTTCATTTTCGCTTGACATCATTAAATAATCAATATATGGTCGTTTGCATCACTTGAGGCCAGGGGTACTATCTACCTTTCAGAAGAAAAAAAAATGTTTGATTTCTTTTAGTTGTTTTTTCTAAAAAGAAAGATATAGTATTGTTTGCATTACATTAGGAGGAGTGGAGAATACAAGATTAGGAGAGTGCAAAAGATAATCCCAACTAAGAGAAAAGTTGCGCCGAGAGGACCCAAAAGAAGAAAGAAATAGAGGATCATCCTCTTCCATTGTCCTCACCGCCGGTAGGCTGCATGAGAACACCACCATTGTAGACTAAAAGCACCAATCAACAGGGACCAACCCTGGTGCTTTGAGGCATTGACACGGTTGAAGGGCAACGAGTGACCGAGTCCACACTCGGATGAAGAGTCGCGCGCATCCAAGGCTACAACACAATAGTGGCACCGCTGCATAATTGGAGGGCGTCAAGGAGGCAAGTGTTGCAGTCCCTTTTTAACTATTCTTTTGCGTCTCGTGACAAACATAACGCACATGGGCAATATATATTAACCCCGTTATCTTCTTTTGACGTTTGCGATATGTTTTAGCTTGCTACTCATTACTCACGCGTCTAGTGGCAGCGTTGTGACGTGAAGAGCACGTTCTCAAAGGGGTGGAAAATACGTGTTGTTGTGGTATAGAGGAAGGGGTGGAAACCGTGGTAAGCTCGTCTCCGTAGTTGAGTGAGAGAGTAAGTAGTATAAGGCATTATCCATTATTAGGCAATGGTTGTAATAGTAGTAAGAATGTATAATTGCCTTTGTAGTGGACATGGGAGTGGCAAGTATAAGAGACGAAGACAGGGGTAACATGTCAGATGCGATCATACCCGCACTAAAGCACTCGATCTCATCAGAAGTCTTAAGTTAAGCGTGCTTGGGCGAGAGTAGTACTAGGATGGGTTACCTCCGTGACGTCCTCGTGTTGTATTCCCTTTTTAATTATTCTTTTGCGCCTCATGACAAACATAACGCACGTCACCCCTGGATTGCGTCAGCATGCAAACCACCACCATGATCATAGATGTAAAACGTCAACATCTCTAGATCACACCAAGATAGACACCACCGTCTCCAGATTGTAGATGTAAAAATCATATTTACTAAACCCAGAATAGTTCTCAAATTTGAGCATGGCAATTTCAATTGTGCGTATTAAACATAGAAAAAATTAAGTTAAAAGGATGAAGAATAAATGATTTATCTATGGAAGGCGGCGGTTTCTATTCGAAACCCTGATACTTCGCTAGCATGGAACTAATTTTCTATTTATGGTAGAATTTTATTAGTGTTCAATATGTTTTAGTGTAGAATCGGATGCTACTCTTTTGTGTTGACTTAATAACGTAGTATCCGATTATACTTAGTAGAAATTGATTTATTTGTGTGGAAACCATTTTTTGTACTTAGGGTGGAATTTTTCTTTAGTGTAGAATAGGATACTACTCTTTGGTGTTGATTTAGTAGTTAGTATCCAATTATACTTAGTATAAAATGATTTATTTGTCTAGAAACCGCTTTTGTACTTAGGGTAGATTTTTTTAGTGTTCAATATGTTTTAGTGTAGAATCAGATTCTACTCTTTTGTGTTGATTTAGTAGTATAGTATTCGATTATACTTAGTAGAAATTGATTTATATATTTGTGTAGAATGGTGCAACCACCACCATCACCATGTCGACTGTGCAAGTCAAGGTGCGCCAATGGTCTTGCAACTGGCACGCTGTTCGACATCTACTTCCAGTTGAGTTTTGTTTCTGCAGCGGTAACAAATTAGATGAATCTTCAAACAACTATTTATTTTATTTTTGTTGCTATTTCCATTAATGCATTCTGTGAGTGTGTGGGAGTTTTTTTGTTTTTTCTTACAAGATCGTCCCATGCAATGTGAGTTTGGAATTCAATGAGCTGACCGAAGACACTGTGATCTTCGACGCTCCTGGAGGGGGGGGGGGCTATAGTATGGAGGTCCACATGGATGAAAGATGTCCCTCATGGGAGGAGATGAATGGTATCGTTTCATCGCCCACATGCGTCTCACCGGGGGTGAATTGATTAACTTCTCCTTTAGAGGACGAAGGCCCAGGCTGGCTGTTATCTGTATCAACACAGAGGAAGATGATGATGACCCACTTGATGAATCCATCTATGCCCAAAGGTTGAGATTGAACGAGGAGGAATCAGACAACCTCTGGTGCATACTTCCGCCATGTGATGCCTACATCGGGGTGGCATTCATGACACATCTAACAAGGACGTATATTATCCGCCATGTCATGGTATGTTGCTTAGTGTAGTAATTTGATGACATGCTTATATTAGTGTAGAATTTGATGACATGCTTATATTAGTGTAGAATTTGATGAAATGTTTATATTAGTGTAGAATTTGATGGATTGCTTATATTAGTGTAGAATCCAATGAAATGCTTAGTGTAGTGACTTGATGATATGCTTAGTGTAGTAATTTGTTGACATGCTTATATTAGTGTAGAATCCAATGATATGCTTAGTGCAGAATCTGATGATATGCTTAGTGTTGAATTCGATGATATATGTGAATTGAAGCGTATGCTTTTTTTGATAATTGCGCATGACATGCTCATTTATCATATCTGTTTTTTTTCTTTAGAAATTGCCTAAGAGGCTATCTGAGTGTCATGGCATCGAGCCAGATGAAGCAAGCATTCTTGAACTACACCTTACCACAAGGGGCTCCGTCACCACATGTGCGTATGGAGTGGACACAGACGGCCACATTATCTTAAGCTCGGTGGGGTGGACCAACTTCCTTGCTTGCAAGAATCTCCGGGTTGGACAGGCCGTCTTAGTCACTATCAGCAACACTCTACGCGATGACTTGAGGATGATGATCATCATCGACCTCCTTTAAAAGTATGTGTGTGGTTGGGCCATCGGTGTTAAACTGCTGATTAACTATTAGTTAGCTAGTGTTTGTGAGATTGTCGTTTATTAGCTAGTGTTTGTGAGATTGTCTTTTATTAGCTAGTGTTTGTCAGATTGTCATTTAGTATTAGCTAGTGTTTGTGACATTGTTGTTTATTAACTGGTATTGTTATATTGTGTACTGTTTTATATATGCCACCTTAATGTGAAATCCTAAATGTTATATGGTAGGGGGGAATATCTTTTTGGCTGCACAAAACGTTTGTGACGTGCAAACTACATTACACGTTGCTAGGTGATAGATTATTGTGGTGGCGTTGGCGACGTGGCATACCCTCAACACATAGACACTACTAGAAAAAGGGCTATAGATGGGATTGACACTAATGGCGCACCAGAAAGTTGGTGCGCCTTTAGTATATACTAATGGCGCACCACATGCTAATGCGCCATTAGAGTTGAAACTACTAATGGCGCACCATGCAAAGGGTGCCATTAGTATCAAATTTTTTTGAACTAGTGCGCCTGTCCAAACATACTAATGGCGCACCAGGCAAAGGTGCGCCATTAGTATAGAATTTTTTTGAACTAGTGCGCCTGTCCAAACATACTAATGGCGCATCCCGTGGCGCGCCATTAGTAGTTGTAACTACTAATGGCGCACCATGCAAGTGGTGCGCCATTAGTATAAAAAAAAATTGAACTAGTGCGCCTGTCCAAACATACTAATGGCGCATCCAGATGAAGTGCGCCATTAGTAGTTGTAACTACTAATGGCGCACCGCGCAAGGGGTGCGCCATTAGTATTTTTTATTTTTGCAAATCTACTAATGGCGCACCGCCAGGAGGTGCGCCATTAGTTACCTGGATTACTAATGGTGCATTTAGTGCTGGTGCGCCATTAGTAAGTGGGCAGCAACAAGATATTTTGGACAACCTCTCCTACCCACACTCACTTTCTCCCCACTTCATTCTCTCCACCTCCTCCTTGTCTCGGGTGCCTCCTCTTTTTCACCTCATTTCCATCATAGATTCATTCAAATTAAGTGGTTAAATTACCTTGTTTTAATAGGTAAGTAAGGGGGGAAGCTATATTTATGTTGTTCTCCCTACAACAATGTGCACATGCACTTTTACGGCCTAGCTAGATCTATGTATGTTCGTGGTGTTGCATATGTTTGTGGTGTTGCATATGTGTTTGTGTTTGGAGGTGTACGGTATTTGAAATACGATAGTTGCCAATATTTTGCCGGAATGTTGATTCATTTCCGTTTCAATGAGAATTTTGGCATTAAGCATTCTTTTTGGTCCTATTTTTAGGGAAAGTCATGCCAAATTTTTGTTTGGTTCTAAAATATCGCTTTGTTTCACCTCGTAGGCGACTCATGGTCCGTGACGCTGACCGAAGGCATCGTGAATAGGTTTTTGAGGTCCGCGAAGGTCGAGATGCTTCAAAAGAACGAGACGGAGATAAGATGTCCGTGTCGAAGATGCAAGCTGAAGAGCCTTATTGCGGACCCGGATTCCGGGCAGGTGCGGGACCACCTGCTCTTGCGTGGTTTCATGGATGGCTATCAGTGGCAAGGTGATGAAGATGACTACGAAGTCGTCCATGGGGGCCGGGCAAGAAATGAGGAAGGACAGCAAGACAACTGCCGCGGCTCGGGCGGGCAAGAAGACGAATAATCCCGAGGAGATGATCACGACGGCGGTGATCTTTGTACATACAGTCATCATGTAGAAGATGCAGGACATGATGATGAGGAAGATGCCGGAGCAGCGACGGGCATGATCATGAAGATGATGATGCGGCGAGCGTTGACGGCTGGACCATCGATGGGCTGGGTGCAGGACCCTCATATTCAAGAGCGCTTCTCAAGCGAGACGGATAACGCCAGAGCTGCCGCTGAGAGAAAGCCAAGATGGATCAACTTGAGTTAGACGCGGTTACTCCATTGTATGAAGGATGCATGCCGAGGATACCCGCACGAAAAGTAACGCTCATGGCTCCGGAGATGAAGGTAAAACACAAAATGACCGGCGCGTAGCTTCGGCGAGAACATGTCATTACGCACGAACGTCTTCCCAAGGGAACAAGTGCCCGACTAGTTTGGAGGAGGCGAAGAAAATCGTGTGTCCTCTCGATTTACCGCACGTGAAATACCATGTGTGCATGAACAATTGCATCATTTATCGGACGAGCACGCGGAGTCTACCATATGTCCGGTGTCTTGGCGTCACTCGATACAAGAAGAGGAAGAAAGCTCCTCGAAAAGTGGTGTGGTACTTTCCGATCACTCCTTGGCTGCAGCGCTATTTCGCGGACCCTAAGGTAGCAAAGCTCCTGCGTTGGCACGCGGATAGGGAGGAGAAGAAGCGAGAAGATGACGCAAATGATCCGGAGATAGATAAAAAAGACAAGATCTTTGAGTCACCCTAAGGATGCGAGCGGTGGCAAGCGTTGAACTTCAAGACTCGGAATTTGGGAACGATCCAAGGAACATCGTGGTGGGCGCGAGCACCGATGGAGTCAATCCGTTTGGCAGCAGAGAAGCACACATAGCACTTTTGGCCTGTGTTTGTGTGGATGTACAACCTTCCCCTGGTTGTGCATGAAGAGGAAGTACATTCACATGAGTATGCTAATTGAAGGGCCGAAACAACCAGGAACGACATCAATCTGTATGGGGCTGCTGAAAGAGGAGCTTGACACGCTGTGGAAAACGCCAGCCAATACGTGGGACACCGCGGAGAAAGAATATTTCCCTATGAGAGCCGCCTTTGCTCACGACGGTGCACGACTATCTCGATTCTGGATATCTCATGGGGCAGGTAGTCCACGGATTTTACGGATGCGTAAGGTGCATGGATGACACAACGATCGCCCGACTAGATAGAGATCCGGGTCTTGAAAACCGTGTTCATGGGACATCGAAGGTGGCTTCGCGACGATGACCCGTGGAGGAAACGCAAGAATCTGTTCGATGGTGAAACCGAACCCCGAAAACGCCCGTGTACGAGGAGCGGCAAGGAAATAGACAAGCTGTTGAAAAATTGGAAAGATCGCCCTTGCGGAAAGAAGCAAAAGGCGCCAGAGCCGGGAAAGAAGCGAAAAGGCGCCAGAGCTGGCTGAAGGTATGGAAAACGAGGTCATTTTACGGGACTTGCCGTCTTTGGAAGATCCACCGTGTGCCTCACAGCCTTGATGTCATGCATATCACGAAGAACGTGTGCGAGTCTGCTTGGTACCCTGCTCAACATGCCGAGAGGACCAAAGATGGGCGAAAGCAAGGGCAGACTTCAAATCAATGGGCATCGGCAGGAGCTTCACGCTAATGATGATGATGATGATGATGATGATGAGGCGAAGCAGGACACGTAAAGTCGTCGCAAAGGCAAAAAGGCCAAGAAGACCGGAAATGACTACCCTCCGTGTGCTTCACTCTAAGTCGAGGAGATCGAGCAGTTTTCACCTGCCTCCTAGGAGTAAAACTTCCTTCTGATTCTGGGGAAGATAAGCAGATACCTAGACCCAGTGAAGCGAAGTTCAGCGGGATGAAGTCTCCACGGTATCACGTCTTGATGGCCTTGAGATACTTCGATTGCAATCCGTGGGATCATGGACACGCACGTCTGCGGAAACGCTATTTGGCCTATGCAACTTCTTCGACGTCATCTCTCGGAAGTCGATTGGCGTGAGGCAACTCGAAGGCTACAGGAAGAGATCGTGGTGATACTATGCGAGCTTGAGATGTACTTCCGCCCGCATTCTTGACGTTATGGTGCATCTGCTGGTCCATATAGTGGAGGATATCATCCAACTCGGCCGACGTTCACCTGCACGCATGATGCCGTTCGAAAGGATGAATGGTGTCATCAAAGGATACGTTCGCAACATGTCACGCCCGGAAGGAAGCATAGCCAGGGGCTTTTCGACCGAAGAGTGCATCTCCTCGCACGAATTATCTAGGCATCGAGAACCCCGTTGGTCCGCCCGTCAGCAGGCACCTCGGCAGGCTCGCTGGATGGGGTTACCGTGAGGGTCGCCGCAAAATGCATGTCGACTTCGATGGTCGACTTCGCCGACTTTGAAAGAGCAAACCTAGTCGCTACAACACATAGACGTTATCGATCCTTGGGTGGTACAGCACAAAACCTTTATTAAGAAGGCGTACAATGACCGAGGCCAACAGAGGGCGGACGGAGATATACTCAAAGAGCACAACTCATGTTTCACGCATTGGTTCAAGCAGAAGCTACCCTTTACATGAGGATTCTTCCGCGGAAGAACAACTCATATTCGCCTTGTCACAGGGCGCCGAGCACAACCTGATGACCTATGAGGCGTACGATATCAACGGCTACACATTCTACACCGAGGCCAAGGACATGAAGAGCGATGGTTATCAGAACTCCGGGGTAACGATGGAATCCTACACCGGTAACGACAAGGACAGATACTACGGAAGGATCAAGGAGATCTGGGAGCTGAGCTACGATGGAGAGAAGGTCCCGATGTTCCGTGTCAGATGGGCCAAGAACGTCATAAAAGAAGACCGGTATTTCACCACCATGGTTATACGAAGCCAAATCCAAGATCATGGCATAAGCGTCACCTTGAAAAAATGAGCCATGGATGCTGGCTTCCCAAGTGGACCAATGCTTCTTCATTACCGACCCGCCAAAGCCCAGTCGTGTTGTCGTGAGGAGAGGCAAAGGAAGATCATCGGAATGGATGGAGTAGCCAATGAGCAAGACTTCGACAAGCACGGCGAATTCGAGGATCGAACATGACGACGATGATGAAGTAGCAGCATACACCACAAGAAGAAGCAGGACCACCCTACCTAAAGGACGTCCGTTTCATAGAAGAACTCCATTTGCGAAAAAGAAGGGCAAGAAGATTGTGAAAAGATAGCTAGCTAAGATCGATTGTATTTAAATCGTAGACTTCATTTCTCGATTGTATTTCATGGGCACTTCTTGAACTATCATGAATATTTTTTAATTTCATGTACACTCGATCCCCTCCATCTCGATCCTCCATCTCGATCGCTATCCCACCTCGCCAGATCCGGTCCACGGCCGCCTTGACCGCCCGCACCCTCGATTCCCCTACTCAACCGCCACCGACCCCCGCACCCTCCCCTACTCAACCGCCGCCGACCCCCCGCACCCTCCCTACTCAACCGCCGCGCCGACCCCCGCACCCTCCCTACTCAACCGCCGCGCCGACCCCGCACCTCCCTACTCAACCGCCGCCGCCGACCCCCGCACCCTCCCTACTCAACCGCACTTGACCCCCGCACCTCCCCTACTCAACTGCCGCCACCCCCGCACCCTCCCTACTCAACCGCCACACCCCCGCACCTCCCCTACTCAACCGCCGCCGACCCCCCGCACCCCACCCCAAAAATTATTGTCATATAAAAAAATATTACTGTTATGATTTAAACAAGATTTAACATATTTAAACACAAGTAAGTATCAAAAAGCATATTTAATGAATAAAAAATTGTGGAGCACAGGAATCGAACCCAGGACCTCACAGTGTGAGAACTAGCTGCTGACCGGTCGAACTAGTAGAGAAGACTTGATGTGTATCAGGTGCAGTGGTAGATAACCCTGTTGGCTCAGGCGAAGTAAAAAAATACTAATGGCGCTTTGGGTGAGGTGCGCCATTAGCATGTATGTACTTATAGGCGCACTGAGGGGTGGTGCGCCATTAGTATTGTGCCGCCCCTCAGATCGATCCCTCTCTCTCCCTCGCCCTGCCGCGATCCTTCCCCTCTCCTCTCCCGGCGCGCCGCCCGCCGCCCTCGGCGCCGCCCGACACCAGCGCCGCCCGTCCACCACACCATCGATGCCTCCCTCTCCCCATCCTCCCTTCCTCCCTCCGGCCCCACCCCACTCTCGGGGCAGCGCCGCCCGTCCCACACCACACCACCGACGCCTCCCTCTCCCCATCCTCCCTTCCTCCCCTCAGGCCCCACCCCACTCGTCGGGCAGCGCCCAGTGGCCGACACCAACCTCGCCCTCGCCCTTGCAGCGCCGCAACCTCCGCCTTGCAAAGTCCGGAGCTGCTCGTGGAGGAGGCGTGGCTGGAGGTGATCTCCGGGAGGTGCCAGTCTACCCGCCGCCCTCGAGCGCCCGGTTAAATCCTCAGCCCGCCCGTCGACCTCGTTGATTCAAGCTCGCCGTGCAAGGTATGACGCTACTTCTTCCCTGCCTCCTCTTGTGCTTGATGGCGGATGGATTTGATTCAGATTGGTTCAGTAAATTAGGCTAGGGTTTGATGGATTCTAGTGATTTGTTCCAAGAACAAGATCGATTCCCCTATCCTGTGATTTAGATTCAATCAATTTGGTTAAGGTGGACATGCTTGTAGAAATCCCCATCTAGTGCTCTGAAGTCTGAACTTGAACTTACTGTTTAGACATTAGCATGTTGCCATCTGGTTTTTTTTCTTGTTTGAGCAATGACTGTTGGGATTCAGAACTAGAACACTTGAATACTCCCTGCAGTTTTTTAAACTGTAGTTGCACTACAACAGGATGCTTGTATTATTGTCGATTGCTCCATGCTAATATTTAACAGGAAAACCTCACCTCAATCTTAGTTTACAAGTGCACATGTGTCTTTGTTTCAAAAAGAAAAGAAAAAAGCAAAGTCCATGTCAACAATAAATTAGTTGTATCATCTCCATATTATGAATGGACAGCTGCATGTGGCCTATGGTTAGAAAGGGCAGCATAATACAGTGGAAACGATTTTAACAAGCAGCCGATCACACAACACAGCGGTGGTGATCATTGTCTGATGAATAATGAGTTAATAAGCTTAGAGAGGCCGCCACTGGTTGGTCTAGAGGAGACATAAGTTGTATCACTGGAATAGAAACACTTTTCATTTATATCAAACATATTTCAGTGCAAAATTTGTGAAGCTGGTTATTTAAACAATGTGAAACTAGTTATTTAAAAAGAATGTGAAGCTGATTATTCCAGTCTTAAAAATAAGTGAAATCTATCTTTGAAACAAGTGAAATCTTTATTTCAATTTAGTGATTGTAATGTGTTTTTACGAAACTAGTGAAATCTATCTTTTGCAATTAGTGTAATCAGTTTTTGAAACAAATGGAATATTGTATTTTAATTGAGTGAGTGTAATGTGTTTTCTGAAATTAATGAAATGTGAGTAATAAGATACTTGAAAAAAACTGAAATATGTCCATTGTTCTGTGAACTGTCTATTTCAATGTTTGAAACTGATTTTTGTAATGAGTGAAATACATTGCAAGATATTTCATAAATCTGAAGTGAAATTGGTATCGAGAGATTTCTTTTGAAAAGAGTGAATTGTTTTTCCATATCATTTATATGTGTTTTTTAAACTAGTGAAATAATGATTTTGGAATGAGTGTGAATATATTATTTGAAATGACTCAAACCTATCTTTTTTGAATGGGTGCAATTTCTTTTCTGAAACTAGTGAAATGAGTTAAATCTATCTTTTGGAAAGAGTGAAATCTCTTTTAAACGAGTGATACATAGTATTACAATTGAGTGAGTGTAATGTGTTCTCTTAATTTAGTGATATATAATTATATGGCGAGACTAATATGTATGTATGTATATGGAGTGAGTTATGTATTTCTTGAATTTCTTTGCACGAGTTAACTTACTAAACAAATGCTTATGGCATCAAGTATTAGCTAGAGTTCTTTGCTTAAGATGTTGTCCATACAAGAATCTAGGCCATTTGGTTCGATTTCTACCGGCAAGAACACATCAAGTGGGTAAATAGATGTCTTCTTGGACTATATATTACGGACTATATGTTCATTGGTACTATATGTTCAGAATGAGTTAACTTGTTGTCATTTATCGAAATTCATAATGTGCTGGACTATATGTTCATTGGTACTACTTTTGATGTCATTGATGTACTACTTGGGAATTTTGTCAACTTGTGATCTTTCTTTGTTGTACCTTTGAGAAGCCCTTGAGTTTGCGGAATGTCGATTAACTTCCGTTCCGGCAAATTCGGGTACTCCATATGTCCTATTTTCAGCAAAGGTCATGCTGAAATTTTCCATGAATTTTAGCATGACTTTGCTAAAAATAGGACATATGGGTACTTATGCGACTAATGCATGGGCGAGGTATCTTAGTACTTAATTAAGTAGGATCAACTGCCCCGCCATTCTTGTTGCATTAAACCATAGGTGGCAATAGAGCCAAGTGATTAGGCCCAACTTAGAATTCTCCTTCCCTTTTCTTGATAGGGTATATTCTCCGGAGCACCGTCTCGATCAACACCGAGAACCTGAGGCATCCTGACCGAGGGAATTTGCGCAACCTCCTCTTCACGAAGCTGCACGAACGATACAAGTTCCCGCTGCTTTTGAAAACACAAGCCTCAAAGGGAATAAAGTGAACAATGCTGCCCTCACGAAGATGAGCAAGGCCACATCTACTTGGAAAAGCTATGTGAAGAGAATGATCGAGAAAGGTGAGAGTTATGAGAAGATCAAGGAGAAAAATCCTTCGATCACCGAAGATGACTACAACGACTTCAAGATCAATTGCTCGAGCACCGCAAACTCCCAATCAAGTGAGTGGGAAACAAATGCGGAGCTGAACATAGGGGAACACACACTCAGTCCGTGATTCTGAGTGGCGGAGCCTATATGGGACAAGGAGGAGGCGGACCGTGCCGAGCAAGGCCTACCGCCCTCTTCGATAAATCTGGTGACAAGCGGACCACGAACTTTGTCGGGGCCCGGTACAAGAAGGACCGAAAACAAAGGAGCTTACCACGGATCCGAAGACCGAGGCGCTTGAGGTTGTTACAGTAAGGAATACCACCCCGGGGTAATTAGCTCCATATGGTTGCATTCTAATTAATGAAGCCAAATTTCTAAATGGTTCACATTCCTTCCGCAGCGATGAAAGCGAGCGCTGGTCGACTAAGAGCAACCCACAGGACACCACTCTAAATAGGGGGTTGAATGTAATAAAGAACAAGGATAAGCTCGAGTAAGCCGGCGTCGGTGGTCGTGTGGCGGCAAAGGCTTGTCGACAAAATGGGGTCATACTATACATTTGGTGTGCGGAAGGAGAAAAAGACCAGCTCGGAAAGCCAGCGCGAGAGGTTCAAGAACTCAAGGCACGGGTGGTGCGGATTCGGAGATTGTCCAAGAGCAAGTGGAACAACGAGTCGAGCGGCGATCACCGCCATTGTGCCTACCTTGATCCAGGGGTTGAGTGCGTGGATTGCGGCGGCCAACAGGGGCCGCCCGATTCCTAGCTTCACGGCCAGCAACTCGCAGAATGCGATGGCGGGAGCCATTGGTGTCTCCGTGAGGCGGCATTGGTGTCTCCGGCCGCACGGGAGCTTAATGCACCGGGTGTACGCCGCCGCCACCTCTGCGCAGAAGCGGCCCCTCCGTCAATCGCACGCCCGCCATTGGCGGTGCCTCGACATTAGCCGAGCTCGGCGCCATCATCACGGTAACTAATTAAGCCTCTCTCGGTCGAGGACTTCATCTCCTTGCCTTTTGATCGGGCATCCCCGACGCGCCCTACATGTTTTCGCGAGGCGCCGCCGACATTCCGTGCACTCTCACGCACCGTGAACAACGAGTTGGTCGATGTCGCCAAGGGAAAAATCGTTCAACCGGGCAACCCCTTGTTCCACGGTACCGGATGCCACCCAACTTGTTTAGGGTTCAATTGGTTGGTGCTGCCAGGCTGCGACGACTTGTTACCTCCGATTCAACCCGTCGGGGCCGGCGATGATGACGTGATGACCCTCGGCGCTGCTCGAGCTGGCCCCTGCTTTGGCGAAGAGCGATTCGTTTGGGGTGGGGACACCACCCCAAAGACAACACCGCCCGGTCGTGCCGTCGCCAAGTCGGCCCCATGGCAAGACCGCCGCAACGGTGCGGACATCCCTATGCCACTGGATCCAAACATGCATATGGCACGAGGATCGTAACGACGACGACGACGATACATTTGCCAACGTCGATCAGTACTTTGCCGATCATGGGTACGGTGGCGACTTCATGGGGCCTCCTTCTCAAGAACCCAACCCAACAAAAGGCGTGCGCGATCTAGCTGGTACCGCGGAGAAGCCAAGTAGCAACAGGCGTCGTCTGCTGTTCAGCTCTCAGGAGACGCCTCCAGCTGCCGACTTCACCGAGCCTCAGATAGGCGAGGTGCGAAATATTATCAGCCCCAACACCTTTGAAGAAGGCGGTGCGTGAGCAGAACTCGGTCCCATTACAGGAGAAGAAGAAGGCACGCAAAAGAAAGACTAACAAGGGTGCGGGCCAGCCGGCACCGAATGCGATCCGTGCTCGGGGACGGGCCACCTTCACCGAGGATATCTCGAGGAGGGTGCATGTGGCGGGTAGGGCGATGCTACCGACAAATATGCTCAATGCTACAACCGGTGCTATGCGGAGTCTGCATGGCGGTGTTCTTTCTTTGGAGAAGCGGCGTCTCGAGAGAGAAGGATGTGGCATACCCGGTTTTCGTGGCCAAGGTGCGGAGGGCAAGGGCTTTGTGGATAACTCCATCGGGCGACGATCGTCCTGCGGTTTGATGACATCCACGCTATGTTGAACCTTCATCCGCTCCACTACACCTTCGTTCGGCTATTTTATTTGAGTATGGAGATGCGGATCATTCGCGACAAGACCGGACATCGTGATAGTCGACCCCTTCTACATGTGTGCCAAGATCTTGGGCGTGGCGGGGACCGGCAAGTCGCGAGTTCTTACCTCGAAGGCGTCATTCCGGCAAACCAAGATAAGGATAACTTCCTCGTGCCTTACTTTCCCGAGTAAGTCCTCCCCTCAACCGGCCCGTAACATATGAATTCTTAGATTTCGATCGTTTTTCTTTTAACATTCGTGTTTTCTGCAGTGACACACATTGCACGCTCATCCTCCTAAGCCCCAAATATTCCATGGCCACGTATTTCGACCGGACCGTCGATCGACGTAGACTACACAAATGTCAAGAAGGTTCTTAATGATGTTCTCCCGCCACGCCCAATCTGGAGGCACCTTCACCAGGCCTATTCGTAAATCACGGCAAGCACGTGTTCTCCCCTGTCTGACGTTACGCTGCGTCAAGCAGCCGCTTTGCGGTCGGAAGGGTGCCTACTATGCCATCCATCACATGCGGGCGATCGTGCGGGACCATCATCAACTTCGCTACCAAGTAAACTCCAAGATTGGGCGCGGCGTGTCGGTAATCCAGACGCGGACATCGAGACAAGAATTCTTTCGCATCCAAATGGAGTTTGCGGAAATCATCCATCAAGATGTCCTTCGTACCTCGGGGCAGTTCTACCTCAGAAATCAACCATCCAACGGTGACATCGACACAATGCTACAAATGCAGGATGACAACGCCCGTTCTTTCATGACTCCCACGATGAGCGGCGGCTTCATCCACGCTCCGCTCCCTTGAGTCGAGTTGTCTAGTTCTGAAACATCGATTGGCTCATGTTGTAATTAAACTTTTATGAACTTGTAGTATGTCTCTTTGGTTTCGAGAGTCGTTCAACTTAGATGTAATCGATGCTATTAATGTCTTGCTTTTCTCTTCCGATCGTTACATTTGCATACTTATATATTGCTTATGTATTGTGCTGTGAATTGGTACTAACGTTTCGTTTGGCTAGTGCATAGCGATGCCGGCGTATGTCGTGTACAAGGGTAAGGTTCCCGGAGTCTACGATGGTGGGAGGAGTGTCGGAGACAGGTTCACCGATTCAGCGATATGATTACAAAGGGTACACCACTAGGGCCGAGGCGAATCTAGATACGCCCGCTATCTAGCGGAGAGAGGGAAGGGCGTTGGAGGAACCGGATGAAGACGAGTTTCATCGTGATGATGCTCATCGTGATGACCGCAGCTCTCTTCTATGTGATGGTAGTTTAGATGATCGATATCGACTTGTAATGTGAAGACAAACTTCGCTACTCGCGGTCTCGAGACTTGTAATATAATGTTCTATCTTTGTTCGGTCTTTTCAATTTGGAGACTAATATGTTGATTTGTATTAGGAGACTAATATGATTAATTTTATTCAAATACTAATCTTCTATTTTATTTTATGAATCTGTTGTTGACGTGTGCTGTCTATATTTTGTCAAATTATACATTTTGTAACCTTGTGCAAAAACAGAAAACAAAAATAAAAAAACCAAATATTCATACTAATGACGCATCACATGACAGTGCGCCATTAGTATGACAAAGCATACTAATGGCGCATCACTAATCGATCGCCATTAGTATGACATGGTTACTAATGGCGCATCTCGTGGTCGTGCGCCATTAGTATGCCAAAGCACCTGGGTATACATGGCCCCTGGGAGGCATACTAATGGCGCACCGTAGCCTATACTAATGGTGCGCCATTAGTAGCGGTTTTTCTAGTAGTGAGAATACTAGCTCCAACGCCACTATATTGCTCAGATAATTAAGCTGCAGTAATCCCATGTTAATGGTGCCTTGTCATCACTTTCAGTTTTGCTAAATACTCCTCGTGATTAAAATTGATTCGAATTCAAATTTAAAATAAAGTCAAACAATAGAAGTTTTCAAATGTTATAAAAAGTAAAAACTATGACAAATAAGTCATATGTAATATTGGTGAAGAAACCACATTTTTATAAAAGGTTTAAATGCACTAAAATAAATAAAATAGTAGGTAAAACAATTAATTAAATGCCTTTTATAATTTCTAAAATATTAAACTATTTATTTGGGGGATAAATTTTTTGTGGCAGTAGTATAATAGAAGTACTAATTTAGAAACTAATTTTATAATTTATAAAACTAAAAATAAAATAGAGAATAAATAAAAATAAAATAAATATAAAAGAATAACAAACAAAAAACTAAAAGGGGGGGGACCCCACAGGGGCAGCTGGCCAGCCGGCCCACCTGGCCCAGCCGCCCTCCCCCTCACCCCCTACTAAACCCCCTACACCCCAAAACCATTGCCCACTCACTCACTATCCCCAACCCCCTTTCCCACGCCACTCTCATCTCTCTCGATCCTGATCTAGATCGGGGGCAACGGCCGCCGATTCCTGCCGCCACTACGCCGGAGCCACCTCGCCGAACCGCCTCCCCGTCTCCATCGCTCGTCCCCGGGTAGCTTCATCGAGCCTCGCCGCCCTCTTCTCATGAACGGACGGTGAGGAAACCCCCGCCTCCCCCTTTCCTCGAGCTGCGCTCCGGCCTCTCCCCTCCCTTTCTGCCCTGCTCATCGGCCGCATCCCACGCTGCGCTGCCTTGCCCCGTCGTTGCTCCGGTTATGCTGCTGCTCTTGCGCTGCTTCCCCTCACTACTGCTCACGCTGCCGCTGTGGCTCACCATCATCTGCGCTCATGTGACTGCTTCGCGCCACGGAGACCACCTTTCGCCCGCTCGCGGCCGTGGTCGTGCTCAGCAGCGCCGTGTGCTGCTGCCGCATCTAGCCCGCCTCATTGTCTGCGCCAGCGCCTCGCCTCGCGCCCACCTTCCGTCCGTGCCCGACTCTAGCGCTGCGGCTCCGGCTCCCCTTGCCTCGCTCTCCCACCGCCCGCACGCACCGCCCACTATCGCTGCCAAGCACAGCTCCGGGCCGGCTGACGCGATCGGGCCCCACCCGGATCGATGCCAGCGCGCTAAGGCCCACAGGGCCATTGACAATCGGGTCCGCCCCACATGCCTATGACGAGTGGGGCTCCCCTAGAACGAAAATAAAAATAAAAAATAATTTAAAAATATATAATAATTAATTATTTATGAGCGAATTAATTAACTTAATTAATTCTGTTTAATTAAACAAATTAAACTTAGTTAGTGTCATTATCTAATTAAACTAATTAATATGTTAATTAGGTTAATCAGTCAATGACAGGCGGGACCCGCACGTCAGTTTGACCAAGTCAACAGACTTTGACTGCTGACGTCATGCCGACCTCATGATGATGATGTCATAGTTCTGTTTTTCAATTAAATTAAATAATAACAATTTCAGAAAATGATTAAAACTTTGAATATTAATATAAAGTAATCCATAACTCAGATGAAAATAATTTATATATATAAATTGCTCATAAAAATATAACGATTCCGAATATGCCCTCTGTCTACGTTAGAAGACCCCTAGCACCGCATAACCCCATGTCTTGCTTAGTGATGCATCTGTGTGCTTTATATTTACTGTTTCTTGCCCTCTTCTCTCAGGTAGACCGCGAGATAGATGCTGCCCCTGTGATCGACTACGTCCTCAACGACCCTTCTTCCTTTTCAGCAGAGCTTCCAGGCAAGCAAACCCCCCTTGATCATTCCCATATTGCCCATTCAATTCTCTCTCATGCTTGCATTAGATTTTGCTACTGTACTTGACTGCTCCTATTCTGATGCATAGCCTGCTTTTGTAAGCTGCTATTGTACCTTACTGCTTAACCTAGACTGCTTAGTATAGGTTGTTTAGTGATCCATCAGTGACCCCTCACCTTGTCCTTGTTGCCCCTGCTTCATCATCGACGACTCGATCAACGGGATTGAAGACCAGAGCCCGACACACCACCTCACCCCCTTTTTGTTGCACGACTCTGTAGAGTTATGCCAAGGGTGATACCTCGTACACCACTTCTGATGAGATCTATGTAGTGTAGCTAATCGGTTGTGGTCGAGGGTGATTCCTCCTCCACCACTCCTGATGACGACTCTGTCGTGCAGCACCTCAAGTGCGAACCTCGAGGGTGATTCCTCCTAAGTTCACCTTGACGATTACATCAAGTGGATTCCATCGATGGTGATTCCTTGGATTCCCCCTTGGTGTTTTGGACACACGGTTACCTTGGCTTTACCCCAGGCCCATATTAAAGTCGGGTCGGCCCCGAGGGGTACTCGCGAGATATGTGAAGTCGGGTTGACCGCGGGGGTATCCACGAGAGTTACTATTACCGCGGGACTGAAGGGATAGGTGGTACCAGCCTGGTAGAGGTGGACCTAAGTTTCCGGCAGTCTCTGATAGTAGGGTTGACCTGGAGGGTACCCATGAGATAATTACGAGGCACGACTGCCCTAGTGAGAGGGTCGGGCCTGGCCTTGTCGTATTTCCCTGAGACAGGGCGACGGGGTCACATGATAGTGAGTCACTGCTTGTCTCCACGAGCTCCCAATACACTAAGGATTTGTGTATTTGATCTGGGTTGGCCACTGGCCTATACGCACTAACCGCCACGCGGGAACAATTATGGGCACTCGGCATCGTACGATTCTTTTGAAAGCTCTGTCAGACGTCCTGTTCAGCATTGCGGCACGGCTGGGCCGACACCATCCATGACAGAGGTGGTGCCTGGACCCTCCCTGCACGCAACGAATCGAAGTGCAAATGGCGATGGGCCCAAGACCCCGGAGTGTTTAGGATGTAGACCGGTGGGGACCTCTTTATGGAGCCTAGGTAGGAGTACGACGTGTTGATCTTCTGATGCCGGGCATGACCCAGGAAAGTGTGTCCGGCCAGAGTAATCAAGCGTATGGGGCAATGTGGTGCACCTCTGCAGGGAAGTTATCTATTCGAATATCCGTGTCCATGGTAATGGATGCTCAGAGTTGTATCCCGATCTATTACAAGTAGAAATGGATACTTGAGATATGTGATGGATATGTTGGCTCCGGGATTGATTTCTTGCAGGGAGTCAAGGAAGGATCTCTGGGCGTTAATAATACAACATGTTTGATAATTATAAAATGCTATCATGTACTCGTCTGAATGTTGAAGATGCTTGAAGATGCTAGTCTTCGATAGGCTAGACTTTCCCTTCTATTCTTGCATTCTGCAATTCAGTCCACATACAGCCCCATCCCTTTGATAGCGATGCATATTTAGCATAGTTTTGATGTAATTCTTGCAAGTACTTTGTATGAGTACTCACGATTGCTTTGCTAGCTCTTTTTCCCCTATACCCGGTTGCTGCGATCAGATGGTGGATCCCGGGAGTCAGATGCCACCGCCGATGTCTGCTACTACCCCGAGGTTGCCTACTACTACGTGGAGACCGCTGACGACCAGGATTATTTAGGAGGTCCCAGGCAGGAGGCCTTGCCTTTTCGATCATTGTTTATTTTGTGCTTTCCTTCTTAAGGTAGTCTTGTTTAACTTTATGTCTATACTCAGATATTGTTGATTCTGCTGACTCTTGTGTATTCGAGCTTATATATGCGAGCCCTCGAGGTCCCTGGCTTGTAGTATGAAGCTTGTATTACTTTAATTTGTGTCTAGGTTTGTGTTGTGATATCTTCCTGTGAGTCACTGATCTTGGTCGTACACATTTGCGTGTATGATTAGTGTCGATTGAATCGGGGACGTGACAGCCACCACTATTTTTTTTAACAATGGTGACATATTGGTGGCGCCGGGTGTCCATGCCAACAAGGCCTTTTTTCCACGCCATAGCTAGGTTTTTCTGCACTAGTGAATGTAGCTATGAATATGTTATGCTTCTATGTTTTAGTATTATCTTTAGTATTGACCTCTCACATTGTTTGAAAGTGCCATGAAATAATTTTCTCTCTTATGTTATTCCCTCTCATATGACCTGAACAGATACTACCTACCATTTGGCATATATGAAAAAACCTCTATAAGAAACAGATACTACCGTCGTTTCCTTTCAATACTCGACGATGACACTTTGTGCACACAACATGATTTGAGAGTAGTGTTTCTTCGTCTGTGATGATAAAAAACCATATGGTATAGATGTCATCCTTATTTCATTTACCCGTTTTCTACGTATAGCTTAGTCCAATGGTGTTGCTCCTATTGTTCGTATGCGTCTAACACCTCTCTCACTCTAGAGACACAACCAATTGCCTCATTAGACATTTGTTGCAAGTTGCAACTACAAGATCTGTGGGGAGACATAGTTACACAGCGCATCATACTTGGTTCATAGGATAGAAATATTATAGGAATAGAAAAGTTGTAGGAAATGAGTTGTCATGTATATCATATCCCATGAGTAGGAATAGGAAGAGAGATGTTCTTTGGTTCACATCATAGGAATTTTTCCATTAGGTCCAGACTAGTGTTTATTTTCCTATGAAATGTGGAGGGTAGGAAGAGTTCCTACATAGGTAGTTTTTCCTATAAATCAAAGGACTCTAAAGGAGTTTTTCCTATAGAATTTCTACAAAATTTCTCCAAACCAAAGGAGGCCTTATTAGTCGAACCTAGTGAACGAAATAGGTAGCAAGTGGAACATGTGTGTAATATCTAAGACAACTATAAATTGGAAAGTGTTACTTGCCTATAGATCAATGAACATTTATATATTCTTTTGCATTTCGTTGTCGACATGTATATGTGTTTTAAAAAAATCTTTTCTTTCATAATCTTTCTTTTTAGAAACAAGGATACATTTCTATAGCACGGTACAAAAAAGGATTTGCTTTGGTTTGAGTTGTCATGTGTGAGGTTATCTGTCCGGATCCTTCTCCTTCCCGAAGGGGAGCCGTGCCCCCGTGAAGGAAAGATTTTGGGGGACAAGGAGGAAGTTATGTGCCTAAGAGGTTCAGAAAAATGTAGGTGTTCCCTACAGGACAGGCTCCGAGCACCGGCGCCCTGACATATTATCTCCAAAAGAGGATAAGTCAATTATTGAAGTGCAAATAATCAACTCAGGTAATTACACTTGTAACATTAAAGGTGGTTTGAAGATACTGATAATTAAGAATTGATTGGTAACACTAAACTTAATATAAATTGTCATTTATATTTTAATAGGTGATTATAATTTGGTCGCATTGTACAAAAAGGTCGACCCATAAGTAAGTACAAATAACTTACCTCAGTCACCTTTCCTCATCAGCCGAGATGCGGACCCATGAGAAGGTGTGTCATTGATAACTTGGCCTTGAAGGTTGGACCTTGCAGCTAAGGGTTAATGTTCTAAAGTACATTGGTGAGGATAATGACATCGCAATGTAACATGTTTGTAATTTGGTGTATTGGATTCGTATGTGATATGTGAACATCAAGGTGTTGGAATGAATGTACACCCTCCGTTTCTTTTTACTCTACATACACTACTAGGGAAAACCTTATACACAAAATCTTACCAATAGCGAGGGACAAAAACAAGCGCTACTAGTACTTACCAGTAGCGCGTGGCAACCAAACGCGCTGCAGATAAGTTCATAGCAGTAGAGCGTCTCAGGAAAGAAGCGCTGCAACTACAATTCCCCTACTGTTCTCGCAAGGCTACCAATAGTATTAGCGGGCTTATGAAAAGCGCGTTGCTGCTAAGGTTGTTGTAGTAGCGTGTTTCACGAGGAAAACGCTACTGCTAATGAAAGGAAAATAAAACGAAAAACATATGGAAAAGTAAATAAAAATGAAAGAAATAGAAAAGAGGGAAGGAAAAAAAGAAAATGTGAAGGAAAACAAATGAAAAATAAAAATAAAGGAGAAAGGCGTAGCAGCAGTGTGCTTTCAGGAAAGGCGTTATAGCTAACTTAGCAGTAGCACGTATTTCTAGCCAGCGCTATAGCTAAGTTAGCTATAGCTAATGTAGCAATAGCGCATTTCCTGGAACGCGCTACTGCTACTTTTGACTTAACCGCGCGGTTCTTTCTTGCCCACGACCACTTCCCCCAAATCGAACTCCTCTGTTGTCGCCGCCGTCATCGCCCTGCATCACCGTCGGCCGCCGCGCACTCTCCCGTCGCCCTCCGCACGCCCTCGACGCTGCCCCCAACCCCAACCTCGACGCCTCCGCCATGGCCTTGAGCCCCGACCCCGACCTCGACGCCGCCTGCCCCTCCCTCGCCGCCGGCACCCGAGGTGAGCACGCCTCCTCGTCCCCCTCCCCTACCTCTGCCTAGCTAGGGTTCCTAGGGTTCATCAAATTTTAGAGTGCATCAAATTAGTTAGGGTTTATCAAATTAGATGCTAATTAGGGCAGTAGTTCATAGGTAGGTTCATCTAATTAGTTAGTAAGAACTAGGGCAGTAGTGTTTAATAGAATTAGTAAGAAAATTAATAGAACTAGTTGAACTAGCTTATTTTAGTAAGAATTAGTTGAATTAATAGAACTAGTGTATTTTTAGTAAGAAAATTAATATAACTAGTTGAACTAGTTTATTTTTAGTAAGAACTAGTTTATTTTTATTTATAGTAAGTTTATTTTTAGTAAGAACAAGTTGAATTAATAGAACTAGTTGAACATGTCACATTTGTTGTTATTTTTTTAGTTAAAGCAATTATTCCCGCATCGACGTCGACAATGCCTATCCTGCATCCTTGTCGTCGACTCGGTGGAGGACACCTGCTTGATCAGAGGGGCCATGTCTGGGACTGGGCTCCGCCGGGCTGGTACTTGGAGGTGCTACCTACCAGGGGGCGCAGCTTGGTGAGGAGCTAGCCCGTCGTTGACCCAAACATTTTTTGGTGGCGGTCGCATGGGCCAGTGATGGTGCAGAGGCTTGAGGACCCCGCGGAGGTGGTACGTCACCGTGTCAGCGAGGAGGACGGGCACATCCGTCGCTACATGGTTGCGTTGGAGGGCAGGTTCTCCAACACCTGGCAGGTTCTTCAGGGATCTCACTGGAGCTATGATCCTGTGATGGTTCCTTCTCTTTGGGTGTCCACCGCCCGCGCCGATACCCGTCGTTCTCTAGGGTTCTAGATGTATTAGTGATAATATTCGATGATGTACAGACGCAAGAGATGATGTAGTTTTGCTTATTGAATGCATGCTAATTTGAATACTTATTTATTTTACGATTTGGTTTTGCTTATTGAATGCTCAAATTGGAGAAGTACTCCTATTTTGAATGCTCAAATTGGACCCCACTATGCAAGGCGTATGCATTTGATTAGTTGATAGCTTATAGGGTTTTTGTTTTTGCAGAAATCAAGGAGCCCCTCCATCGTCCCCGCCGTCGTCCCCGTCACCGACCCCCTCCGACCTCAAGGTGAGACCAGCCAAATCTCCATTTCAATATGAGTCCTATAAGATATTTTGAAATGTTTTTGTTCATATTTTCAACCATTGAAATGCAATGACCATCAAGTTTGAATGCTCATATGATGTAGATAAAAACATGTATATCTTGTGTTGCTCAAATAGGATATGTGCTTGCCCAAGTGGTCGGTCATGTTTGCAGGTTACACCTCCGAGTGGCCTATGTTTTGCCGGAGTGTTGATTAATTTCTGTTCCGGCAATTTACAGGCGCTCGATATGTCTTTTTTTAGCAAAGGTCATGCTGGATTTTTCCGTGAATTTTGGCATGACTTGTGCTAGAATATGTAGGAAATATCGAGTGGCCTGGATTTTCTAGAAAGATAATTAAAGGACATTTCAAGTTGACTTTAAGTCTGTCGAGGCTCCACCATATATGAGAGGATGAAGAATCCCGATTGTTGTTGTGGGGGTCGCTTCTCCTTCGTTCCCATGTGCTAGACATTTCAGTGTAATGCACTCGGGGACGAAAGGAGGAGCGATCATCACCAACGGTCGAATGTATACACCACGTGAGCTGAGAGTTTTCAAGAAAAGACTCGGCAGACCGATAGTCAACCCGTGATGAATAATAATTATCTAATTTAGTTTTTGTAGTACATATATTTAATTGTACAAGTTTAATCTTTGAATTATGAACATAGGAAATGTCGTACTCGGACAACGAAAGTCTCCCTAGGGAGTGCGACTGGTGCAACGACGACCGAGTCTGTGCGACAGGCCTCACCTGGACAAAGATCGGCGCTTTAGCATTAAGCTCCAGGAGACCTTCGATGTTGAAAACGGTACGCAACAACGACAAGTGTTTTTTTCGTAATTAAGCACGACTTCAACTATTTCAATGTGTAATTTTCATCTTTTACAATTTGACTAGCTTATCACATGCCATGCAAGACGCTATGTCTTGGAGAGGATGGGTTTTGAAGACCATGAAAGTTTCGAAACAAAGAAAATTCACCTAAGGACCCGTATGGATTTTGAAGTAAATCTGTACAATTCTGAGAGCGTAACCCATTTTGGTTGCACAAATTGGGAAGCACTTTGCAAGACGTATGGTTTTTATGAGGGAATGCTGGTCACCATGGATCTTGGTGATCCTGACATCGACCAAGACAATATGGACATTTGGGTCCTTGTTGATACGCTTCCAATTCTACAGCTATGTGAGTTTCTCAAACATAGTTATTAACTAATTTATATTGTTTATTTCAAAATAGTTGACAGCTTATTTCCATTGACAGCTTATTTTCATTCTACAAACAATGTGCGGAAGATGATAGACAGAACCTACTACACCGATGGCTCTGAGTTAACTTATCAGGAGAAAAATCATCTGATCGCATTTTGTACTGATCTTGAGAATTACAATACCTATTATCAAACTCCTCCACATTATGGTCAATACGTGCCACTAGTGGACGTGTTGAACTACCGTAGCATCCATGGAGATGCCATGGTAAAAAATTTTTACTATTATGACATACGTGCATCTTTTGCATAAATTCTTTTAAAACTTAACTACATTGTTAACTATGAATTTATTACTACATTTTTCAACAGAAAATCCGGAAGGATTGTGTGCCTCATCTGATGTATCAGAATGGTCGCCTTGATGCTTTGAACATACAGCCAGGTCATCCTACGAATCACACCTGTCCATATCGGATTTCTAAAACCGGTGAAGACATGATAATCAAAGAATGGACAAATGCATGTTGGTCGTAGGTGTTGGGGAATGTAGTATTTCAAAAAAATTGCCTACGATCACGCAAGATCTATCTAGGAGAAGCATAGGAACGAGCGGGGAGAGTGTGTCTACGTACCGTCGTAGACCGAAAGCGGAAGCGTTTAGTAACGCGGTTAAGTAGTCGAACGTCTTCGCGATCCAACCGATCCAAGTACCGAACGCACGGCACCTCCGCGATCTGCACACGTTCAGCTCGGTGACGTACCTCAAACTCTTGATCCAGTTGAGGCCAAGGGAGAGTTCCGTCAGCACGATGGCGTGGTGACAGTGATGATGAAGTTACCGGCGCAGGGCTTCGCCTAAGCACTACGAAGATATAACCGAGGTGTGTAACTGTGGAGGGGGGAACCGCACATGGCTAAGACAAATCTTGGTGTCTTTTGGGGTGCCCCCTTGGCCATGTATATAAAGGAGGGAGGAGGAGGAGGCCGGCCTAGGAGGGGCGCGCCTATAGGAGGAGTCCAACTAGGATTCCTAATCCTAGTTGGAGTCCCCTTCCTTTTCCAAGAGGGGAGAAAGGGAAGGAGTAGGAGAGGGAGAAGGAAAGAGAGGGGGCGCCACCCCCTCCCTAGTCCAATTCGGACTTGCCATGGGGGGGGGGGGGTGCGCGGCCAACCCTTGAGGCCCTTCTCTCCTTTCCCGTATGGCCCATTAAGGCCCACTACTTCCCCTGGCGAATTCCCGTAACTCTCCGAAATCACTAATTAAGGAGTACTAGTTGCAAAGAACACTCCACTCTCCCAGGTCGCGACAAGTGGCGCACATGCAGCGCGCCACTTCTCGCAACCTGGGAGTTTTCCCTTTTTCTCGTAGATTCGTTTATTCAAAACGTTTTATCTTTTAAATCGTGCGTCCAAATCTCGAACCATTTTCACCATTGGATTCCTCGCGTCGAGATCTTCAAAACTAGATCCCATGTTGATATGTTTTGACGAACTTTTTTTTCACGAAAAAAACCGGACGAAATAAGCCGGGCGAAAAAACCGAACTGGGAGCACGGTTTTTTTCCCTTTCTGGAAGGGGCACGCCCGTTCCTCTCGCGAAATCACAACCGTGCCTCTCGTGGAAGAAAAATCATGAATCTCGTGGAAGGAAAAAAATAGAAAACGCATTTTTTTTCCGTTTCCGAGAGGCACGCCCGTGATTCGCGAAAGCACAACCGTGCCTCTCGCGAAAGCAAAACCGTGACTCTCGTGAAAGAAAAAAAACAGAAAACGCGTATTTTTTCCATTTCTGAGAGGCACAGCCGTGACTCTCGCGAAAGCACAACCGTGCCTCTTGCGGAAGGAAAACCGTAACTCTCGCGAAAGCACAACCGTGCCTCTCGCGGAAGCAAAACCGTAACTCTCGCGAAAGAAAAAAACAGAAAACACGTTTTGTTTTTCCTTTTCCAAGAGGCACAGCCGTGACTCTCGCAAAAGCACAACCGTGCCTCTCGCGGAAGCAAAACCCTGACTCTCGCGAAAGAAAAAAAACAGAAAATGTGTTTTTTTCGTTTCCGAAAGGCACGGCCGTGACTCTCGCTAAAGCACAACCGTGCCTCTCGCGAAAAAAAAACCGCGACTTTCGCGAAAGAAAAAAAAAGAAAAAGCATTTTTTCGCGCAAATTTTTTTTCTTCAAAATTTTTTTGATCGAAAAGCTAAGGAAGAACGCGGGAAAACCAAAACGTCAAAAAAAATGAAAAAACCCGTTTAAAAAGCCAAAAACGCGTGCGGAAAAATAAAAAAACATAACTCGGAGGGAGCGTCCAGAGCGCGACACGTGGCGAATGATTGAGAGTGTGCCAAGTGGCGCTGATCGTTGCGAGGCTCCCGAAGGAACGCTCGTTAACTAGTTGCTCCCGTAACTCTCCGGTACTCCGAAAAATACCCGAATCACTCGGAACCTTTCCGATGTCCGAATATAGTCTTCCAACATATCGATCTTTACCTCTCGACCATTTCGAGACTCATCGTCATGTCCTGATCTCATCCGGGACTCCGAACATACTTCGGTCATAAAATCACATAACTCATAATACAAATCGTCATCGAACGTTAAGCGTGCGGACCCTACGGGTTCGAGAACTATGTAGACATGACCGACCGAGACACATCTCCGGTCAATAACCAATAGCGGAACCTGGATGCTCATATTGGCTCCTACATATTCTACGAAGATCTTTATCAGTCAAACCGCATAACAACATACGTTGTTCTCTTTGTCATCGGTATGTTACTTGCCCGAGATTTGATCGTCGGTTTCCTCATACCTAGTTCAATCTCGTTACCGGCAAGTCTCTTTACTCGTTCCGTAATGCATCATCCCATAACTAACTCATTAGTCACATTGCTTGCAATGCTTATAGTGATGTGCACTACCGAGAGGGCCCAGAGATACCTCTTCGATTCACGGAGTGACAAATCCTAATCTTGATCTATGCCAACCCAACAAACACCTTCGGAGACACCTGTAGAGCATCTTTATAATCACCCAGTTACGTTGTGACGTTTGATAGCACACAAGATGTTCCTACGGTATTCGGGAGTTGCATAATCTCATAGTTAGAGGAACATGTATAAGTCATGAAGAAAGAAATAGCAATAAACCTAAACAATCATTTATGCTAAGCTAACGGATGGGTCTTGTCCATCACATCATTCTCCTAATGATGTGACCCCGTTCATCAAATGACAACACATGTGTATGGTCAAGAAACTTAACCAACTTTGATTAACGAGCTAGTCTAGTAGAGGCATACTAGGGACACTTTGTTTTGTCTATGTATTCACACATGTATCAAGTTTTCGGTTAATACAATTCTAGCATGAATAATAAACATTTATCATGATATAAGGAAATATAATAATAACTTTATTATTGCCTCTAGGGCATATTTTCTTCAGTCTCCCACTTGCACTAGAGTCAATAATCTAGTTCACATCGCCATGTGATTTAACACCAATAGTTCACATCATCATGTGATTAACACCCATAGTTTACATCGCCATGTGACCAACACTCAAAGGGTTTACTAGAGTCAATAATCTAGTTCACATTGCTATGTGATTAACACCCAAGACTACTAAGGTGTGATTATTTTTTGCTTGTGAGATAAATTTAGTCAACGGATCTTCCACATTGAGAGCCTTATGTATTTTGCAAATTTCTATGTTTACAATGCTCTGCATGAAGCTACTCTAGCTAATTGATCCCACTTTCAATATGTATCTAGATCGAGACTCAGAGTCATCCGGATCGGTGTCAAGGCTTGCATCGACATAGCTCTTTACGACGAACTCTTTATCACCTCCATAACCGAGAAACATATCCTTATTCCACTAAGGATAATTTTGACCGCTGTCCAGTGATCCACTCCTGGATCACGTGGATCACTATTGTACCCTCTTGCCAAACTTATGGCGAGGTACACAATAGGTCTGGTACACTGCATAGCATACTTTATAGAACCTATGACTGAGGCATAGGGAATAACTTTCATTCTCTTTCTATTTTCTGCCGTGGTCGGGTTTTGAGTCTTACTCAACTTCACACCTTGCAAGACAGGCAAGAACTCCTTCTTTGACTGTTCCATTTTGAACTACTTCAAAATCTTGTCAAGGTATGTATTCATTGAAAAATCTTATCAAGCGTCTTGATCTATCTCTATAGATCTTGATGCTCAATCTGCAAGCAGCTTCACCGAGGTCTTTCTTTGAAAAACTCCTTTCAAACACTCCTTTATGCTTTCCAGAAAATTCTACATCATTTCCGATCAACAACATGTCATTCACATATACTTATGAGAAAGGTTGTAGTGCTCCCACTCACTTTCTTGTAAATACAGGCTTCACCACAAGTCTGTATAAAACCATATGCTTTGATCACACTATCAAAGTGTATATTCCAACTCCGAGAGGCTTGCACCAGTCCATAAATGGATCGCTGGAGCTTGCACACTTTGTTAGCACCTTTAGAATCGACAAAACCTTCTAGTTGCATCATATACAACACTAATTAAGGAATGCAATTTTGACATCCATTTGCCAAATTTCATAAAATGCGGCAATTGCTAACATGATTCGGACAGACACTAAGCATCGATACGAGCGAGAAAATCTCATCGTAGTCAACACCTTGAACTTGTCGAAAACCTTTTTGCGAGAGTTCGAGCTTTGTAGATAGTAACACTACTATCAGCGTCCATCTTCATCTTGAAGATCCATTTATTCTCAATGGCTCATGGATCATCGGGCAAGTCAAAAAGTCCATATTTTGTTCTCATGCATGGATCCCATCTCAGATTTCATGGCCTCAAACCGTTTTGCGGAATCTGGGCTCATCGTCGCTTCCTCATAGTTCGTAGGTTCATTATAGTCTAGTAACATGATTCCCAGAATAGGATTACAGTACCACTCTGGTGTGGAACATATTCTGTTTGACCTACGAGGTTCGGTAGTAACTTGATCTGAAGTTTCATGATCATCATCATTAACTTCCTCACTAATTGGTGTAGGCATCACTGGAACTGATTTCTGTGATGAACTACTTTCCAATTTGGGAGAAGGTACAATTACCTCATCAAGTTTTACTTTCCTCCCACTCACTTCTTTCGAGATCAACTCCTTCTCTAGAAAGGATCCATTCTTAGCAACGAATATCTTGCCTTCGATCTGTGATAGAAGGTGTACCTGCTACCTCTTGAGCACTGCGTTGGTTTTCCCTTGAAGAGGAAAGGGTGATGCAGTAAAGTAGCGTAAGTATTTACCTCAGTTTTTGAGAACCAAGGTATCAATCCAGTAGGAGACCACGCTCAAGTCACACGCACCTACACCAACAAATAAGAACCTTGCAACCAACGCGATAAAGGGGTTGTCAATCCCTTCACGGCCACTTGCAAAAGTGAGATCTGATAGAGATGATAAGATAATATTTTTGGTATTTTTATGATAAAGACTAAAAGTAAAGAAAGCAAAATAAACGGTAACAGAAATAGCTTGTTGACGGGAGATTAATATGATGGAAAATAGACCCGGGGGCCATAGGTTTAACTAGTGGTTTCTCTCAAGATAGCATAAGTATTACGGTGGGTAAACAAAATACTGTCGAGCAATTGATAGAATTGAGCATAGTTATGAGAATATCTAGGTATGATCATGTATATAGGCATCACGTCCGTGACAAGTAGACCGACTCACTTTGCATCTACTACTATTACTCCACACATCGACCGATATCCAACATGCATCTAGAGTATTAAGTTCATAAGAATGGAGTAACGCCTTAAGCAAGATGACATGATGTAGAGGGATAAACTCATGCAATATGATGTAAACCCCATCTTTTTATCCTCGATGACAACAATAAAATACGTGTCGTTTCCCCTACTATCACTGGGATCGAGCACCGCAAGATTGAACCCAAAGCTAAGAACTTCTCCCATTGCAAGAAATATCAATCTAGTAGGCCAAACCAAACTGATAATTCGAAGAGACTTGCCAGGATAACCAATCATACATAAAAGAATTCAGAGGATATTCAAATATTCTTCATAGATAATCTTGATCATAAACCCACAATTCATCGGATCTCCACAAACACACCACAAAAGGAAGAGTTACATCGAATAGATCTCCAAGAGAATCGAGGAGAACTTTATATTGAGATCCAAAGAGAGAGAAGAAGCCATCTAGCTAATAACTATGGACCCGAAGGTCTGAGGTAAACTACTCACACATCATCGGAGAGGCTATGGTGTTGATGTAGAAGCCCTCCGTGATCAATGCCCCCTCCGGAGGAGCGCCGGAAAAGGCCCCAAGATGGGATCTCACGGGTACAGAAGGTTGTGGCGGTGGAAATAGGGTTTTTTTGGCTCCGTATCTGATGGTTTGGGGGTACATAGGCATATATAGGAGGAAGAAGTAGGTCGGTGGAGCCACGAGGGACCCACGAGGGTGGAGGCCGCGCCCAGGGGGGTAGGCACGCCCCCCTGCCTCGTGGCTTCCTCGTTGGTTGTTTGACGTCCACTCCAAGTCCTCTGGGCCATGTTTGTTCCGAAAATCACGTTCCCGAAGGTTTCATTCCATTTGGACTCCGTTTGATATTCTTTTTTTGCGGAACACTGAAATAGGCAAAAAACAACAATTTGGGCCAGGCCTCCGGTTAATAGGTTAGTCCCAAAAATAATATAAAAGTGTATAATAAAGCCCATCATCCAAAATAGAAAATATTATAGCATGGAACAATCAAAAATTATAGATACGTTGGAGAGGTATCAGTACCCAATAGTTTCCTTTGGGTATCCTATGAAGATGAAATTCTCCGATTTGGGTTCAAGCTTATCAGGTTGAAGCTTATCAGGTCCCAAAAATAAAGATACCCACCGCGAGCCTCAACACTCATCGGACCGTATACATCTGTATGTATTATTTCCAATAAGTCAGTTGCTCGCTCCGTTATTCCGGAGAACGGAGTCTTATTCATCTTGCCCATGAGGCATGATTCGCAAATCAAGTGATTCTAAAAGTCCATCAGAATGGAGTTTCTTCATGCGCTTTACACCAATATGACCCAAACAGCAGTGCCGCAAATAAGTTGCACTATCATTATCAACTCTGCATCTTTTGGCTTCAATATTATGAATATGTGTGTCACTACTATCGAGATTCAACAAAAATAGACCACTCTTCATGGGTGCATGACCATAAAAGATATTACTCATATAAATAGAACAACCATTATTCTCGGATTTAAATGAATAACCGTCTCGCATCAAACAAGATCCATATATAATGTTCATGCTTAACGCTGGCACCAAATAACAATTATTCAGGTCTAAAACTACTCCCGAAGGTAGATGTAGAGGTAGCGTGTCGACGGCGATCACATCGACTATGGAAGAATTTCCCACGCGCATCGTCACCTAGTCCTTAGCCAATCTTTGCTTAATCCATATTCCCTGTTTCGAGTTGCAAATATTAGCAACATAACCAGTATCAAATACCCAGGCACAACTACGAGCATTAATAAGGTACACATCAATAACATGTATATCACATATACCTTTGTTCACCTTGCCATCCTTCTTATCCGCCAAATACTTGGGGCGGTTCCGCTTCCAGTGACCAGTCCCTTTGCAGTAGAAGCACTCAATCTCAGGCTTAGGTCCAGACTTGAGCTTCTTCACTTGAGCAGCAACTTGCTTGCCGTTCTTCTTGAAGTTCCCCTTCCCTTTACCCTTTTTCTTGGCTGGTGGTCTTGTTGACCATCAACACTTGATGCTCCTTCTTGATTTTTACCTCCGCAGCCTTTAGCATTGCGAAGAGCTCGGGAATCGTCTTATCCATCCCTTGCATGTTATAGTTCATCATGAAGCTTTTGTAGCTTGGTGGCAGTGATTGAAGAACTCTGTCAATGACACTATCAACCGGAAGATTAACTCCCAGCTGAGTCTAGTGATTATGATACCCAGACATTTTGAGTATATGCTCACTGACAGAACTATTCTCCCCCATTTTGCAACGATCGAACTTATTGGAGACTTCATATCTCTCAATCCGGGCATTTGCTTGAAATATTAACTTCAACTCCTGGAACATTTCATATGCTCCATGACGTTCAAAACGTCGTTGAAGTCGGTTCTAAGCCATAAAGCATGGCACCTGAACTATCGAGTAGTCATCGACTTTGCTTCGCCAAGCATTCACAACGTCTGGCGTTGCTCTGCGTGGTCTTGCACCTAGCGGTGCTTCGGGACGTAATTCTTACGTGCGACAATGAGGATAATCCTCAGAATTACTGGACCCAGTCCGTGTAGTTGCTACCATCATCTTTCAACTTAGTTTTCTCTAGGAGCATTAAAATTCAAAGGAACAAAGAGTACGGGTCATTGATCTACAACAACATGGACATGCAAAATACTATCAGGTACTAAGTTCATGATAAATTAAAGTTCAATTAATCATATTGCTTAAGAACTCCCACTTAGATAGACATCCCTCTAATCATCTAAGTGATCACGTGATCCAAATCAACTAAACCATGTCCGATCATCACGTGAGATGGAGTAGTTTTCAATGGTGAACATCACTATGTTGATCATATCTACTATATGATTCACGCTCGACCTTTCGGTCTCAGTGTTTCGAGGCCATATGTGCATATGCTAGGCTCGTCAAGTTTAACCCGAGTATTCCGCGTGTGCAGAACTGACTTGCACTTGTTGTATGTGAACGTAGAGCTTATCACACCCGATCATCACGTGGTGTCTTGACACGACGAACTTTCACAATGGTGCATACTCAGGGAGAACACTTGTACCTTGATATTTAGTGAGAGATCATCTTATAATGCTACCGTCGAACTAAGCAAAATAAGATGCATAAAGGATAAACATCACATGCAATCAATATAAGTGATATGATATGGCCATCATCATCTTGTGCCTTTGATCTCCATCTCCAAAGCACCGTCATGATCACCATCGTCACCGGGGCGACACCTTGATCTCCATCGTAGAATCGTTGTTGTCTCGCCAACTATTGCTGCTACGACTATCGCTACCGCTTAGTGATAAAGTAAAAATAATTACTGGGCGATTGCATTGCAATAAAGTGACAACCATATGGCTCCTGCTAGTTGTCGATAACTCTGTTATAAAACATGATCATCTCATACAATAAAATTTAGCATCATGTCTTGACCATATCACATCACAACATGCCCTGCAAAAACAAGTTAGACGTCCTCTACTTTGTTGTTGCAAGTTTTACGTGGCTGCTACGGGCTGAGCAAGAACTGTTCTTACCTACGCATCAAAACCACAACGATTTTTCGTCAAGTGTGATGTTTTAACCTTCAACAAGGACTGGGCGTAGTCACACTCGATTCAACTAAAGTTGGAGAAACTGACACCCGCCACCACCCGATTAATGCGAAACGCGTCGGTAGAACAAGTCTCGCGTAAGCGTACGCGTAATGTCGGTCCGGGCCGCTTCATCCAACAATACCGCGGAATCAAAGTATCACATGCTGGTAAGCATTATGACTATTATCGCCCACAACTCTTTGTGTTCTACTCATGCATATAACATCTACGCATAGACCTGGCTCGGATGCCACTGTTGGGGAACATAGTATTTCAAAAATTTGCCTATAATCACGCAAGATCTATCTAGGAGAAGCATAGCAACGAGCGGGAGAGTGTGTCTACGTACCCTCGTAGACCGAAAGCGGAAGCGTTTAGTAACGCGGTTGATGTAGTCGAACATCTTCGCAATCCAACCGATCCAAGTACCGAACGCACGACACCTCCGTGATATGCACACATTCAGCTCGGTGACGCCCCTCAAACTCTTGATCCAGTTGAGGCCAAGGGAGAGTTCCATCAGCACGACGGCGTGGTGACGGTGATGATGAAGTTATAGGCGCAGGGCTTCGCCTAAGCACTACAACGATATGACCGAGGTGTGTAACTGTGGAGGGGGGCACCGCACACGGCTAAGACAAATCTTGGTGTCTTTTGGGGTGCCCCCTTGGCCACGTATATAAAGGAGGGAGGAGGAGGAGGCCGGCCTAGGAGGGGCGCGCCTATAGGGGGAGTCCAACTAGGATTCCTAATCCTAGTTGTTGGAGTCCCCTTCCTTTTCCGGGGGGGGGGGGGGGGCAGCCAACCCTTGAGTCCCTTCTCTCCTTTCCCGTATGGCCCATTAAGGCCCACTACTTCCCCCGGCAAATTCCTGTAACTCTCCGGTACTCCGAAAAATACCTGAATCACTCGGAACCTTTCCGATGTACGAATATAGCCTTCCAATATATCGATCTTTACCTCTCGACCATTTCGCGACTCCTCGTCATGTCCGTGAGCTCATCCGGGACTCTGAACAAACTTTGGTCATCAAATCACATAACTCATAATAAAAATCGTCATCGAACGTTAAGCGTGCAGACCCTACGGGTTCGAGAACTATGTAGACATGACCGAGACACATCTCCGGTCAATAACCAATAGCGGAACCTGGATGTTCATATTGGCTCATACATATTCTACGAAGATCTTTATTGGTGAAACCGCATAACAGCATACGTTGTTCCCTTTGTCATCGGTATGTTACTTGCCCGAGATTCGATCGTCGGTATCCTCATACCTAGTTCAATCTCGTTACCGGCAAGTCTCTTTACTCGTTCCGTAATGCATCATCTCGTAACTAACTCATTAGTCACATTGCTTGCAAGGCTTATAGTGATGTGCATTACCGAGAGGGCCCAGAGATACCTCTCCGATTCACGGAGTGACAAATCCTAATCTTGATCAATGCCAACCCAACAAACACCTTCGGAGACACCTGTAGAGCATCTTTATAATCATCCAGTTACGTTGTGACGTTTGATAACACACAAGATGTTCCTCCGGTATTCGGGAGTTGCATAATCTCATACTTAGAGGAACATGTATAAGTAATGAAGAAAGCAATAGCAATAAAACTAAACGATCATTTAGGCTAAGCTAACGGATGGGTCTTGTCCATCACATTATTCTCCTAATGATGTGACCCCGTTCATCAAATTACAACACATGTCTATGGTCAAGAAACTTAACCAACTTTGATTAACGAGCTAGTCTAATAGAGGCATACTAGGGACACTTTGTTTTGTCTATGTATTCACACATGTATCAAGTTTCCGGTTAATACAATTCTAGCATGAATAATAAACATTTATCATAATATAAGGAAATAAAATAATAACTTTATTATTGCCTCTAGGGCATATTTCCTTAAGTAGGGAGGTTCTTGGAAGCAACATTGTGCGAAAGGCAAGAACTAGAGACAGGATAATCTCCATTCTCCATAATGGAGAGTCAGGGGCTATCTTGTTTTATGCTTTTTTACCTAAGAGAAGGTAGTAGGTCCTATGAGAGAGAAGTAGGTCCTACGTACAATATTTATTATGTGGTACAATGTGTTAGAGTTGATGATGATGATGAGTTGTGATTATGAGTAGTGACCAACTTGCTATGTGATGTCTCATTGATGAAAACGATGATCATGAGGTGGTGTTATATGCCAATAATGTATTATGATGATAAGTTGTTAATGATATGATGATGATATTTATTATATCATTGGGTGAAAGACATCCACTTGAAACTAGTCCATGGTTCTTTCACCCAGTGATGTTATAACTCATTATGATGTAAAAACAATCTCTAAATTGCTGCTGTATGAAAACTTGTATAAAGATGTATGAATACAACATGAAATAAAAAAAGAAATATAATACGGAATAATAGTAGTAGCGCGGGCTGCGAGAAGCGCTACTACTAAGTGGATATAGCAATAGCGTGGGTTAACCCATGCTACTGCTAACCTTTAGCTGTAGCGCCGTACCAGCAGCGCTGCCTCCCGCGCTACTAGTAGACCTAAAACCCACGCTCCTGCTAGGCTTTTCCCTAGTAGTGATATAAGATCTATCTGAAGTCAAATTTCATAAAGTTCAACCAACTTTTTATAGGAAAAGATATCAACATTTACAATACGAAATCAATATCATTAGATGCATCATGAAGCTAATTTTCCTATTGTATAACTTCAACACTATAGATGTTGATATGTTCTAATAAAAGATTGGTCAAATGTTACGTAGTTTGACTTTAAACAAATTTTATACAGAGTAAAAAGAAATGGAAGGAGTATTAGATGTGTTATGTGAATATCAAATTGTATTGGCAAATGATATTGTATAAAATGCATGTCTATATGTATGTGACGGCATATGAAAATACAATATTTAGATGCGATTCTTGTGTATTGTCTGTGTAATATTGTGTGTTGTTGGGCACAAGCAGATGCCGTGCTAGCTACTTGTACATTTCTTTTCCTACCGGGCTGCTTGTTTTTTGATAAAGGGTAAATTTTATTAGCTCAAATGGAGTATTAAGAGCATACAATATAATAAGCACACACCTGATCTTGGCATAATTATGATGCATACAGCCAACCCAACACACACACCCGGAAACACACCAGCAACTAGCAAAATTATAAGATCAAAAACTATGCGTAGGCATGGACAAAACGATCAGATCAGCGATCGACAAACTATAACTAAGACCATATTCCCAAAAAAGAAAAACACCAACCATTAACTACTTATACTACTCTTAATTATTATATCAGATCCTTCTTACCGTGAACTTATAGAAATAGAAAAACACCAACCACAAAAAGACAAACTATAACTGACACCATGTCCACGCCAACCATTGACTACTTATACTACTCTTAGCTATTATATCGGATCCTTCTTACCGTGAACTTATTCTCATCGTGAACTTATAGAAATAGAAAAAAACAGAAGGACTAACATAGTAGTAATTCATCCCAGGACCTTTTTAACTTGTACTCCCTCCGTCCGCGAATAAGTGTACATCTAGCTTTTGTCTTAAGTCAAAGTTTTAATACTTTGACCACCTTTCTAGGAAAGAGTAAAAGCATTTATGGCACCAAATTAGTATCACTAGATTTGTTTTGAAATGTACTTTCATAATATATCAATTTGATGTCATATATGTTATTACTATTTTCTATAAAGTTAGTCAAAATTTTAAAACTTTGACTTAGAACAAAAGCTAGATGTATACTTATTCGCGGACGGAGGGAGTACTATGATGACATATATATGCGCGCGAACGCTAGCACTCCAAGTAGCACCGAATTAACATGCTCTCGACCTAACATGCACGCCCATGTTGCAAAAAATATCTTGCGCTCAACGGAAAATATATATCTTGGATGCACTCACGTGATACGCTCTGCCGTAAAGAAGAGCATGGTTGCAAGGTACTCCTACGTGCGTGGTCAAGCATTAATGGACGCCGTCGCTAGTCGTTACCGCCGGCTATCCATGTGCTGAAGCACAGGCCAGTCGGCACATCGAAACACGAACGTCCCAGCCATAGGGACAAAAGTCCGGCCCCGATCGGGTGTGAACCTGAATGACCTCTGCGGACCACCTTAACGCTGTAAATGCATGAAGATTACTAGTAGAAACCTGAAGGCCGGTTGGGGTCATATGTAGGCGCCGTTGCGGAAGCAAACCAAGCGAATGCCGATTTCTGTGGCCGGGGTTGCTATGCCACGCCAATATATTGTCTTGACAAGCTGGATGGCCGGATTAAGACCTCTCCTCTCTGCCCACGACAGGACCACGACTGCAATGATTTGGCAAGAATGCAGTGCTGAATTATTATTCCCGAATTTATCATCAGCTCTTAGTTTAATTCAAGGGAGAATCTAGGATAATGAATTTATCATCAGCTCTTAGTTTAATTCCACGGCGAATCTATACCGCCATGTTCTAGCACATGCAAGCGCGCATGGGGCCGGGTCTCGCGTTCTTTTGTTCCGGTGATCATAGACAGTCCAGTGCGGTATGTTGGAGCGATTAGCTCACTTTTGCTACAAATAATGTGTGATAGATGGCTAGAGCAATTCGTAGCAAAAGTAACAAATAATGTTCCTTTGTTAGGCTACATTTGCGTTCTTTTGTTCTTCTGCTTAGCAATCAAGCTGGTTTAAACCCTTTGTTAGGTAGGCAAAAAATGCCATCTGCATGAGGCCTTGGTTGATGGCCGCGATATTATAGAGTTACATGATGCCGCGTGAGTTGTTGCTGAAACATTGTTAGAATAATTACATTAATTGGTGATAGAAAAACAACTATACTAATGCAGAAAAATGTAAGAATATCTTAGGGGTATTTACGATTTACATTGTTGTTAACAAAATGCCACTTTATTTCCATAAAAAATGTGAATCATGAACTACGTGGTATGCTTCACGTATATGACACATATGCTGTATATGGCAATATAAAAAGAAATTCAAAAATATAACTTATGGACGACATGTATGGTTTGCTAATGTGACACGGTTGCATGGTTTTATCAATGCAAAATTGTACTAACTTAAGATTGACATGCATAGGTGCTGATGTGGCATGGTTGCGGGCTTAAAAATTAGGTAGATGATGCATATAAATAAATGTAAATTATTCTTCGCAAAAAAAAATGTAACTTATGGTTTGTGGTGGACATGCATAAGTGTTGATGTGGCATGGCTCCATGCTTATAGAACTTAGCTAGTAGGTTGTGACTACTTAGGAATTAAGGATATCCATCACTCACAGGCAAAACAAAGTCATCAGTGGCAGTTTCGCGTTAGTCGCTCGAATTGTGTCATACTCCCTTCGTTCCTAAATAATTGTCTTTCTAGAGATTTCAACAAGTGACTACATACGGAGCAAAATGAGTGAATCTACACTCTAAAACATGTCTACATACATTCGTATGTTATAGTCCATTTGAGGGCTAGAAAGACAATTATTTAGGAACGAAGGGAGTAGATGGCTAGAGCTAAGTGGGAATTTTTACCTAGCGAATGGGCCAACAAACACATTAGTAACATGCCGAGAAAAGGGCATATGTTGCCGTTAATTCCTCACATTATTATAGGCTCGTCAATTTGGGCGTGACTGTCTCACTTATATGTGACCTTCTATGTCTGGGTCAACCGATTCATTTCATTTTCTATTATATTAGAGTTTTCTTATTTTTATTATCTGTCAATGAATATTCTAATAGGAATGGAATTTCATAATACTGAAAGAGAAGAGCTAGCAATTCGGAACGCAAATTGCGTTTTAATACCTCTCACTATTCTAATTTTTTTTAGAAGAAATGGCCTTTATTATTTCTTTTTTATGAGGTTAATAAATATTAACCAAATTTAATTTAAGAAATGAGAGAATTCAGAATAGCTACGAGAAAGACTAGTCCAATCCATAATGATGTACCGGAAAATACAACATTTCATTATTTGGCCAACCATCATGAGATGCAAATACAAGGGATACACTAATTACTAAGACTGAGGAAGTCATTACTAGGCAAGATGTGGTAGGACTCTATTGGAAATAAGCCCTAGAAGCAATAATATTGTATTATTATATTTTCATATTCATAATTAAGTGTTTATATTTCATGCTATAATTGTTATGATCCTGGAATATGTGATTCAGTGGAAACCTCATATGCACGTTTGAATTGATAAACGGATAAAATAAAGGTTCCTAGTCTTGATTCTAAGACTAGCTCGAGTGTTGTTGGTGATCACGTTTTTCGGATCTTAGGATATCATTAAGTGTAACGCTAGTCCTAAAACAACACTGAGATTATGACATTGGAAGAATGATCATATTGAACGAGCCAAACTTGTTTCTTATGAATTGAGATAATATTGTCTATAATTAATTGTAATAACATGGAGTGTTAACATGTAATTTTGCTCCTTAGGCCATGAGAGTATCGTAGTCACTTCTTACCGTACGTTGGACTTTGGGGTTGCTCAAATGTCACTTGTAACACGGTGAACATAACGATAACTTACAGGCTCATCGGAAAGTTTGACAAGGGACTAGATAGCTCAAGAGTGGAATTTGCTCCTCCGACGATGGAGAGATATTATTAGGGCCCTCTTGGTGTGACGACATACATTATCGTCTGGCCAGACACATGTGACTACGTCACGGGGATGTCAAAACACGATAACGAGAAAGAAGAACAAAACAGGTAATAAGGATAATGGTATAGTGAGCAAGTGATGACTCAGGATGATACCAATGCATCTCGGGTATTTTGTGAAGTATCGCGAAGCAAAGGGAACATCACATGATAACCAAAGGTTCACTCGAATATCATTCATGTGCCCATAGGGATCGATATGGACGTCCACGGTTCCGCTATCGGTCATTGGACGAAGGATATTCGTTCATGTCTGTGAGTTACCGAACCTACGGGGTCACAAGCTTAAGGAAATCACGATCTGCTATGTGTTAGTAGGACGGGAGCGATGATAATATATTTGTGGAATTGTTTCATTAATATTTGAAATCATTCTGAGAAGATCCGAAAGCATTTCGGGGTCACCGAAAAGGTTTCAAAGAGTATCAGGTAATACCGGGTATTATCGGTAAATAATATATAGATAGAAATGTTTCTAGGTCTGTTAAATTATATATATATATGGGTCTGAAAATTTATAACACTTTAATATTTATTTTATATCAACAAGACTAAAAGGGCCAAGTGGTGGGCAACTTGGGCCACCAAGGCCCAAGTGAGGGAGGCGCCCCCATAGCCATGGAAGGAGGAAGAATTGGAAGGGGAGGAGGACTCCTCCTCCCCTCACTTTTCGGCGCCCCAAAGAGAGACTTTCCCTCCTTGGTGGCAGCCCTCTCCCTCCCCTCGAACCTATATATACTAGGATTTTTTGCTCTTTGGAACACACAAGTTCTGGAGCCTCCTCTAGTTCATCTAGCCCTAAATCTAGATGGTCCTGGTTGACTAATTAGAGCTTGGTCCAGGCCGAGCTTGAGCGGCTCGCCGAGGAGCGCCGCAAAGAGACGGCATAGAAGGAGGAGCGGTTGGGTAAGGCCGCCTAGGAGCTCGTCCAGCTCACAACCGAGTACAAACACCGGACCGACATGACAGTGGCGAAGGAGCGACAAATGCTGGCGCACACGCGGGAGATCGACACCCTCCTTGTCGGTAGGTCTTTCTTGCTGAGCCTTTGGCCAGCTGCCAAGTGCATCAGCCGGTCTCCCTGGATTATCTTTTTCTTCTCCGCCCGACTGGCGGCTACCGTCAGTCAGCGCCTTGACGGTTAATTTACTTGTTTCTTTTCTTGGATAATTGGTTTTATGCCCCTAGTTGGGTCACACTTGGCAGGTTTACCTCTAGTTTTCGAAAACACTCGTTCATGCCCAAACCACTTTGTTCGTCTTCTTTTTTTGCCCTTTGACCGTTTGACCATGAATCCAAAAAATTCATACTAACTCAGAAAAATACGAAGATATCAAAATGTTAAGAAAAACATCACCTATATGTGCATGTGATTTGCACTCATGAAAAATGTGTTGGGAAATCCCCATCTCAGTTTGAGCTCATATGATCTCAACACGAACATTAAAATATGGAAAAATTGAAAAACAATTCAAAATATTCTTAATTTTTTTTGTGGCAAACATTGGCCAATTTTTTGAGTGCTTGCCAAGTTTCATCGAGGAATGACATTCATGGATGTCATGGCCAAAAATAAAATTAGCACTCCAAAATGCTTTTGTTTTCGAGCATCGGTTTTGTTTTTCACCACAACTTCCACGAATGTCATTCTCTTATGAAACTTTGCAAGAATTAAAAACATTTTTCAATGTTTGCCACCTAAAAATTTAGTTTTTTTTCAAAATTTTTGGATTTTGCTGATCAAGCTAAGATCATACGAGCTCAATCTGAGATGGGGACCTCATAATACACTTTTCATGAATGCAAATGACATGCACATATAGGTGATGTTTTCATGAACATTTTGATATCTTATTCACATTTTTCTGAGTAAGTATGAATTTTTTATGATTTTTTAAAAAGTGACGGTCAAACGGTCAAAGGGTAAAAGCATAAGATGAGCAAAGTGGTTTGGGTAGGAAGAAGTGTTTTCAGAAACTAGGGGTAAACCTGCCGAGGGGGACACAACTAAGGGCATAGAATTAATTATCCCTTCTTTATTTCCAAAGGCCTTCCCCGACACACAAGGGGTAGCTGAGGCGGCTTTGGAGGAGCAGAGGGCACAGGGCGTCCGCATCGGTGAGCACAATGCCTGGACTATGGATGAGGTCGCCCTTGCCAGCGAGGCCCGGCTGCCGCTGGTTGGTCGTTTCCTACACCGGCTCCGGGTTGTTGGACTAAAGTTGGTGCAGAACCTCTGGCCAACCTCGGTCATGCCCCGCACCGCCCGACGCTGGACCGGATCGACGCATGGAGGGCCTCCGTGGCCCGGGCCGGCTCGGAGCTAACACTCTTCTTTGTCCTCTCCTGGTATTCGGAGGTGGACCTGGCCCAGCTGGCCAGCCGTCGAGCTGACGCGGATGAAGACTTGGCATGGCCCTATGACTCCATTGGCGCCCATGCCAACGATGTCACCTCCTACGCCCCTGTTGATAAGCTCATCAAGGAGCAGGCGGAGGATGGGACGAAGATGAATCCAAAGTCAGGGGAGAGCTTGATGGAGGGATTATGTAGATGCTCACGAGGACGCAGGCTGGGATGGCTAGCCGGGTGGAGCCGATCTTGGCCAGCGTGTCTGCCACCTCGTTGTTGGCTCGAGGAATGTGGTGCAACTCGCAGCCCTTGAAGCCGCCACAAATCTGATGGACCAGAAAACGATAGCTAGCCATGTCAGTGTCCCTGGTGTCCCACTCGCCAGAGACCTGTTGCACCACCAGGTCGGAGTCCCCAAAGCACAGGATGCACTGGATGCCGATCTCTTTGGCGAGCCGGAGGTCGTGGACGAGGGCCTCATACTCTGCCACATTGTTGGATGTGGCGAAGTTGATCTGCAGCGCGTACTTCAGCCGGTCACCCTTGGGGGAGGAGAGGATGATGCCGGCTCCCAAGCCAGAGCGCATGTTGGAGCCGTTGAAGTGCATCCGCCAATGCATGGAGTCGGGAGAAGGTGGCAGATACTGGGTTCCGCCCAGTCGACGAGGAAATCGGCCAACGCTGAGAATTGATGGTCGTGTGGGGCTCCTAGAGGATGGTGTGGGCAGCCAGCTCGATGGCTCACTTGGTGACCCGGCAGGTGGCGTCTCTGTTGCCGATGATCTCCTCGAAGGGGGTTGTGCTCATCATCATAATGGCGTGCTCCTGGAAGTACTACTTTAGTTTCTTGGCTGTCAGGTACATGTTGTAGCATATCTTCTGGTAGTGGGGGTAGTTCTGCTTGGAGAGGGAGAGTGCCTTGCTCAGGTAGTACACTGGTCGCTGGACCCGCTGCACCTTGCCCTCCTTAGGGTGCTCCACCACCAACACCACGCTGACCACACGAATGGTGGCCACGATGTACATCATCATGGGCTCCTTAATAGCCGGCGCAGCCAGGGTAGGTGCGGTGAAAAGCATAAACTTGAGGTCACGGAAGTCCTCTTCTGCCTGCGATGTCCAGTCGAACTTGTCCGTCTTCTTCACCAGCTAGTACTGGGGCAGGGCCCTCTTCACCAGCTGGCTCATGAACCGGCTGAGCCAAGCCAGGCAACCGGTAAACTTCTAGACGTCCCACAGGCGAGCCGGCTAGCGCATGCGCTAGATGGCCTTTATCTTCTCGGGGTTGTCCTCGATTCCCCGCTGTCGGTGTCAAAACCGGCGGATCTCGGGTAGGGGGTCCCGAACTGTGCGTCTAGGCGGATGGTAACAGGAGACAAGGGACATGATGTTTTTACCCAGGTTCGGGCCCTCTCGATGGAGGTAATACCCTACTCCAGCTTGATTAATATTGATGATATGGGTAGTACAAGAGTAGATCTACCACGAGATCAAAGAGGCTAAACCCTAGAAGCTAGCCTATGGTATGATTGTTGTTTGTCCTATGGACTAAAACCCTCCAGTTTATATAGACACCGGATAGGTTAGGGTTACACAGAGTCGGTTACAATGGTAGGAGATCTACATATCCGTATCGCCAAGCTTGCCTTCCACGCCAAGGAAAGTCCCATCCGGACACGGACGAAGTCTTCAATCTTGTATCTTCATAGTCCAGAGTCCGCCAGCGGTGATAGTTCGGCTATCCGGACACCCCTAATCCGGGACTCCTCGGTAGCCCCGAACCAGGGCTTCAATGACGATGAGTCCGACGCGTTGATTGTCTTCGGCATTGCGAGGCGGGTTCTTCTCCAAATTCCATATACTTGTCGAATAGTGTCCGGCTTCTGATTAATGCTGCGCTCCTCGACTTCTACGCCCAATAATGGCCATCTTCCACGTGTTTGGATGAATGCGAAAAGCGAGGGTATTTTTACAATTACCCCCCTAGCTGCGCAAATGAGCTGCCTATAAAAGGGGCGAGGTTCTAGATCTGAGTCACACCATCCCCCCTTCGCGAAGCTTTCATCAGGCGCCTCGACCAAAGCCCATTCCATCATGGGCGGTCGCGGCTCCTCTCGCACTCCCAGCCCTCGGCACAGAAATTGGGAGAGATGCTCGATCCGCATAGCGAGCTAGTTATACTCCAAGCCAAGGGATTTCTTCCCCGGCCTTCATGGTTCAGTTCGAGCGGACTTGCCACCTACAAGGGCGGAAAGCAAGCGGAGAGTGTCCTCGATCCCTCTAAAGGAGAGCGGGTATGCTTCATCTCTTATCTAGTAAGAGGACTCGGATTTCCAATCCATCCGTTTCTCCGGGGCTCTTGGAGTTTCTGGCCTCGGTTGCACCACCTCACTCCTGCCTCCATCTTGCACATCACGGGCTTCGTGGCCCTTTGCGAACTGTTCTTGGGCGTCGAGGCTCATTTCGGGTTGTGGAAGAGATTATTCTGCCTAGTACCCCGTTCTCACGAGGGGTCAATATATCAAGTGGGCGGAGCCGAGCTATGGCGCATCGCCGGGACCGGATACCTATCCGGAACCCGAAGAAGGCGTCCAAGACTGGCCTTGAATGGTTTTACATGGAGGGCGTCCGCTGCGGATCCTGTTCGGACCGGCCTTAGGAGTTCAGCAACGCTCCTCGAAGAAGCGCCTAAGCTGGCGCCCTCGGAGCCGGAGAAAATGACCGGATGTCCTCTATCCGATGAGCCGAATAAGGTTCTTGGCTCATGCGGATTGACCATGATCGGAGTCATGGCAATCTGCATTATGAGGAGTGCAGCCGCTCAATATAGGGGCCACCCATGTGGGATTTCAACGGGAGGACGATGCCACCCGCCATGGCCGCATAAAGGGCGGGATCGGTCACCGAACTGGTGAAGATCTTATGCGCCATGTATAAAGGGAGGAGGAGGATTTCCTCGCGTCAATCCAGAAGGAGTTTTCTTGAATAATCCTCGAAGCTGGGTAAGCAAACATCTTTGTGACCTATGCGATCCATGTTCCCATGGTTAAATATCTCATTTCGTGGTTTCGCTTGAGGCTGCGCCGACTGTGGAGAAGATACACAGCCCGCCCCACAACCCGAGGATCCGGAGCGGTCCCTCGATCCGACCTCGAAGAGGATCCGGATATAAAGGTGGAGTTGATCGACGGGTATTCCACCAAATTAGCATCGACAATGCTTTGGTTGCCATCACGGCCGATTACCGGAATACTTCGACCTCACAGTGGCGAGACCAAGGTCCCAATATTACGATAACGACCCATCCGTGCTTATTTCTTGATCACCGTATACCAATGGTGGTTCGCAGGGGTACCTTCGAGGCGAGGAAGCCGAGCTCATGAGTGGCTAGCCAAAAGGCGTCTGGCCCGCAGTCTAAAAAGGAGTGCGGTCCGGATCGAGACTCCGCCCGCAGCGGTATGGCGTGTCACCATGTTCCTAGGATTGATTCTGGAAGGCGTACTAACGGCAGCGCTCTTTTCAGGAAAAAGCGCTCGCGGATCGAGTCCGGAGAGGTTATAATCGAACCTCCGCCGGCCGGGCTCCAAAGCCGGGTCGAGCGGAGGCGAACCTGGCGTCGTCGGACGCTCCTCTGAAAGAGGATGCCGACAGATTGTCCACCACCAACTCCGAGGTGGAGAGCGCCTTGAATCATAGGCGCCGCCGGATAGTTCTTCGTGACGCATGTTTCTCCCAGGAGGCCTTGAATGCCTTCAATTCGGGAGATGCGCACCTCCGTGCTGCTCAAGATGGTCTAGCCAGAGCCACGGAGCAGTATGTAAAGGACATACGGGTAAGGAAATTTGTGATTATATATGCCAAGTGGCCCCGAGACTTAAAGTAGTTAGAATAACTGATTTAAGGATCATTTGTTATGCAGGTTCTTACAAAAAAGAATACTCGACTGTCCCAAGAGCTTGAAGAGTGCCAGGCCCAACTTGAGGCCGCACTAGCCGCTACGGGGAAAGCCACAGAGACCCCCTCTGGTAATATACACTTCAAAAGATAAATAGTTTATGAAGTGCGGCGGGTGTGTAAATCTGACAAAAACATTGCAGATGGCGCCAGACTAGATCCGGACAAGCAACAACACTTGCGCCAGCTAAAGGCCGGTGATAGCGTGCTGACAAGGGTGCGGCAGGAGAAAAATAACCTCCAAGATGCCAACACCAAGCTAGGTGAGGAACCAAAAGAATGTTCGTGCCCAGTTGTCTGACTCCGTAAAGGAGAATCGGCGGCTTCGTCGCGGCATTTTCAGTAAGTGCTTGAGCGAACTTTGAAAGAGTTCGGCGAGGAAGGCGACTAACATAAACATGTATGTAGGTTTGCTCACAGCTCGTCACGAGGAGGAGATGCCCGATTCTTGGTGATCTTCTTCCCGAATTGCGTCAGCTGGACGAACGAGTCCGGCAGGTGATGAAAGGCATCGGCCAGGCCTTGTGGCCATCTGTCTCCCTTCCCGAAGGCATTGGGGAGCTGGCAGAGCTGCTTCAAGGAGCACGGCGGCGCTTCCGGCTATGGAAGATATCGGCCTGCCGTCAAGGCACCAGGGAGGCCTGGGCCATGGTAAAGACGTGGTACACGAAGGCTGACCCAAACCACATGGCCGAGGTCGAACCTGTGGGGCCTGACGGGATGGAGATCCCTGTAAGCTTAGTGTACGGCCAAGTAGAATTGGCCGCCAAGTATTCCCAGCAAGATTGTAAATTAGATAGCCTATTAGATGGCATTGAGGAGGAATACAATGAGTCGAATTGACTATGTAAAAATATGACATGAAAAAAAATGTCTTCTAGCCGGATTGTAGATCGTTTGTCATAGCGGACCTTTTCGCTTTGACCTCAGGACCCAATAGTCCGGAGTGTGTTCGAATACCTGCGTGGTTATATAAAAACCGGGGTATGCATGGAGACAAGGCGTAGGGGTCATTGTTGCTGTACGGACAAGTGCCCAACTAGTTATGTTATATTACATGGGTAGTAAGAAACATCTTCGGGGAGAATAGTTCCGTTAAGGGTTCCTTTATTTGGTATGCATGCCCTAAAGTGCATGTCAAAGCTGCTATGAAAGCAGAAAATCATCTGGGGCAGATGGGTAAATAATTAAAAATCATCTTTCAGTTCACCGACCGAATATTCCCTTAAGAACGCTAGCTTTCGGCTTCACCCAGTCTGAGGTACACATCCGGCTGACCCGGCAAGAATAATCGCAGAGGTGCTCCCTTTACCACCTAGCGAACAATCGGGAGCGAGGGGTAAGCACAGAGCCGAGCAACCCAGCTTGGCCAAAACTTAAGTCATATCGATGCATATAATGGTGAATAAAAGGTACATGCGAAAGTTTAACGCATGGGTTGGGCATGAAGCCCGTATAGATAAGCTTCTGTTAAAGAAGCCCTGTCACATCCCTAGTTCTGGTATGCTCAAGGCTAGCTAGTCATTGTGCATCATGTTTAAGATTCCATTTAATTTTGAAATGGGGATTTGTGAAACCCTCAGAATAATTTTTTGGAAATGACCCAAAGATAAAAATTGCTCCAAAGGGTCCAGGAAAATGCTCATGTGGCCCTCTGAAAATATTGGATGAGATAATAATCAAACCAATATTTTTGGGGGTTCCTAAGTATTTATATTTGGGCATTTGGAATTAATGCATACCTAATTGCATTGGATATATATTATGATATATATAAAATATTGTCCAATAATTGTGCCTTTTGTTGAAGAGCTACGGAATATTACCACTAGCTCATATAAAAAATTGGCATAATTAAATAAAGTGATTTGGTATTTTAAATAAATCAAACAAATGTCGAATATTAAAAAGAAACAAAATAGGAAAAAAAAACCTTACGACCTACCTTATCATGGCCCGGCTCCCGTGCGGCTGGCATGTGGCCCAATGAGCCCGGCCAGCCCGGCCAGCCAAGCGCCCGGCCGTCCCTTCCTCGCGCCAGAGGAGGAGGGGCCTGTAGCCCAGCCTTGTGACCACCCAGCGTCGGCCGGGGACACGTCTCCCGCCACCTCCTGCTTCCTCCTCGTCGCCTGGGCATACGACGCCACGCGCCACGCCCGCACCTCTCTCCCTCTCTCTCATTTCCCCTCCTCCTCTGGTTTCTCTCCCTCTCTTCACCGACCGCTTTTAGAGCGCCGCTGCTGCCCGCCGTGTACCGTCTCCCCTCGCTCTCTCTCCGTGGTTCGCAAGATCCGCGCCGCCGTCCGCTACCTCCCGTCGAGCCACGTGGCGCGGGAAGCCTGAGCGCCGCCATCGCCATCGTCTCCGTCTCCGGCCGCGGAGATCCCTCCGCCGCCACGACCGCTCCGGTTCCTCCTCGACCCGTTAAATCGCGACCGCCGTGAGCTTGCTCCTTCTCCCCTCTCCGTTCTCGCCCTCGCACCGCAACGGATCCCGCTCGCGCCCGAAACTCCGGCCACCGCCCGAGCTCCGCTCCGGCGAGCTCAGCGCCCATGACCCCACCACTCACTGTTGCGATGACGGGCTACGCCCGGTGGTCTTCGCGACAGACGCCGCTTGAAGCGCAACTCCGGCGAGCCCTCGCTGCGTTTTTGGTAAATCGCCGACCAAGCTCCGGCGGTGACGTGGCGCCGGCTTAATTAGTGCTAATCACCAACTAACCTACCCCCGACATCGGCGGTGGGCCCAGCGCCACTAATACATTAATTAGGATTAAAATAACCTGTTTAACCCGTGTCGCGGCGTGTGGCCCCACACGTCGGTTTGACCAACCAGCCGCAGTTGACCTGCTGACGTCATGCTTGAAGATCGACGCAATATTAATTTTCTGGATTTAATTAAATCGGAAATTCAGAATATATTCAAAACTTCAAAAATTCATAGAAATTCAACCGTAGCTCAGATTGAAATAATTTATATATGAAAAATTATCAGAAAAATTCAATCTATCCATTTGTACTAGTTTCATGCATGACAAACCAACTTATACATGCTGTATAAGTGAAACTCTAAAATGGCATTTATAAGAGCTTACTTTGGAATTGCATTTGAATCTTTGGTTCAAATGGACTTCATTCAAATTGAATACCAGTTGCATTAGCTCAAACAGCATCACATCTACATACCATGTTCATGCATCATATTGTTGCATATGATTGTGTATTGATTGCGGCACCGTTCCTTCTCGATAGGTCACCTCAGGAGACGTTCAGAGTACACATCTCATGAAGCGGTGCCTCCCTTGTTGATTTACCAGGCAAGCAAATCCCCTTGTTCATTCCGATACATCCTACTCTCTCGCTCCTGCTCTCGGTTATTGCATTAGGACAACAACGATTCATACGCTACTTTGTCTTTGCGGTAGTTGAACCCATTCCTCTGCATGACCTGTCATTGCCACGATAAATAGTTGAAAACCCACTAGCATGTGTAGGAGTTGATTGAGCCATGTTGTGTTCCTACCATGCTATGCCTGCTATTGCTTAGAGTTGTGTCGGTCTGATTCATTGGGAATGAATTGGAGTGCAGTTCTATGTTACGATCTTTGAGAGTGAAGTGTGTGAACACGATTTGGTAAAGGTAGCGGTGAGAGGCCATGTAGGAGTACATGGTGGGTTGTCTCACTTGGAACCGTCCTTAAGCCTTGAAGTTCTATGTATGTTGTCCAATGACTCGATACTACCACACATTGGGCTCCGGCGCTCCAAGCCCTCTCGACTTATTAACCGACTTGATCTCTGTCCTGTGAGTCGCAACTAGTCTCTGGTGTTTGTAGGTAGTGCTATTTTTCATCGAGTGGCACCCGGCGAGGTGGGCTTGGGACAGACTAGGCACGGTGTGGCACGGTGTACCAAGTGGCACACAGATGGTGGGCTTGGGAACCCTGCTCACATCGTTTGGGGCCGTGAGCGACACCCCGGCCGGATCTCCTTGCGGATGGAACCCGAATAGGCGATAAACCTGGACTAGAGTCTTGTGTGGTTAGTCAGGTCGTGGCCGACACCCTCGCCGGGCTTCCGCTTGAAGGTTGCCGAGATACATGACGTGTACATGGCGGTAAGTGGCGAGAGCGTGTGTGAAGAAGTACACCCCTGCAGGGTTATCATGATCTATTCGAATAGCCGTGTCCTCGGTTATGGACTTCTTGGATGCTTACGTGGTACATAGACAACTTGAAGTGGATACTCTAAAATGCTCAAGACAAGTGTGAGTGCTATGGATGGCCTCCCGTATGGAAGCAGGAATGAATCCGTAGTAGTGTATTGATGTGGTGATTAGTGGACTCGTGTCGTTGTCTCACCTCAAGAGTTTCTTGTAGTCGTAGAAACGGGATAGCCACAGAGTCAAAGCTGGCTTGCTGCAACTAAACTCCACATTACCTTTTGACACTAATGCATGTATGATAGGATGCGATGTAAGTCTTCTTTGAGTACCTTTGTACTCACGTTGCTTTATTTATGTTTTGCAGCGGAGACTTCGGTCTTACTAGTAGTTCTGCTTGGACTTCGATGAGTAGCTTGTTACCTCAGCTACGATCTTGTACCCTTGGGAGGGTCTTGTAGATAGTCAGGCTTCTCAGCCTTTTTCTTTTGTAGTTATGCGTACTCAGACGTGTAATGCTTCCGCTTGTTGTTTGAATGCTCTGAATGATGGGTCATGTGACCCCTGTTTGTACCTATTGCTATGTGGCTCTTCTAAGCCTTTATCTATATGAGTTTGCGTTATGTTGTGATGCCATGTTGTACAGCACATACTTGCATGTTATGCGTACGTGTAACTTGTACTGCTATGTGTGGGATCCGACAACCTAGTTGTTTATCCTTGGTAGCCTCTCTTATGGGGAAATGTAGTCTCGTGCTTACGGCGATAGTAGTCCGGCCTGACCGGTTCACCGGAGTCACTGCTAGCCCAGCACTACTGCTTGGACACTTGACTGGCGGCATGTGTTTCACTTCGTTCCTATGTACATCCCTTCGGGAAATGTCACGCGTGTTATTCGGAGTCCTGCCTAGCCTGCTACAGCCGGGATAATGAGTCTTGTTAGCCCAAAGGTTACAGCCCGAATTCATACGTTGATGACCGACATGCTCGATGTGATTCATGTATGCCTATTCCCATAGGTTAGCGCCGCTTTGGGTTCACGACTAGCCATGTCGGCCCGGGTTCTTTGTCATATGGATGCTAGCGACACTATCATATACGTGAGCCAAAAGACGTAAACGGTCCCGGGCCATGGTAAGGCGACACCCGTGGGAATACCGTGCGTGAGGCCGCAAAGTGATATGATGTGTTACATGCTAGATCGGTGTGACTTAGGATCGGGGTCCCACAAGCCCCCAGGTATAATGAGCGCGGACAGCGCGTCAAGTATGTGCGAAAAAAGCGCAAACGAGCCTCTGGAGGCTTCAAGAAGAAGGAGGAGGAAGGAGAGAAATAAAAGACAGCAAAAATAGCAAATGTGGACGAAGGAAAGAGACGAACTTGGAGTCCGGCGCTTAGGCGTAGAATCTTCGTAGACGGGCTGCGTTCCATGGGTTCAGCTCGAGTCGGTTATCGATGCGTTTACAGACGGTATGCTCCGCCGGTCGGGACCTGGTCGATGATGAAGGGACCTTCCCATTTGGGCTTGAGTTTGTCCTTTTTCTTGTCCCGGCAGCGTAGAACTAGTTCGCCAACGTTATAAGCCTTGGCCCGTGCTTCCTCGCTTTGATATCTTGAGCCCTCATTGTTGATGAATGCGGAACGAGCTTTTGCCACGTCGTGCTCCTCCTCCAATGCGTCCAAACTGTCCCGCCGATCGAGCTCGGCTTCTCTTTCTTCATACATGCGCACGCGAGGTGAGTCATGTATTATGTCGCAGGGCAAGACTGCCTCTGCGCCGTACACCATAAAGAATGGTGTGAATCCGGTAGTACGATTCAGCATGGTCCGCAACCCCCAGAGTACGGAGTCGAGCTCCTCAACCCATTGCGTGTTAGATTCCTTGAGGGACCGCACTAGTCTGGGTTTAATGCCGCTCATGATTAGACCATTTGCTTGTTCGACTTGGCCGTTGGTTTGAGGGTGATAGACTGAGGCGTAGTCGAGCTTGATGCCCATGTTTTTGCACCATAATTTGACCTCATCGGCCGTGAAGTTGGTGCCGTTATCAGTGATGATACTTTGGGGGACACCGTAACGGTGCACTAACCCTGATATGAAGTCTATCACCGGTCCGGATTCGACCGTTTTAACAGGCTTGGCCTCTATCCATTTGGTGAATTTATCCACCATGACCAATAGGTATTTTTGCTTGTGGGTTCCTCCCTTAAGGGGTCCAACCATGTCAAGCCCCGGACCATGAACGGCGGTGATGGGTATAGTTTTGAGGGCGGTGGGTGGCATGTGACTTTAGTTAGCGAAAAGGCTGGCAACCGACGCATCGTTGGACTAAATCCTGCGCATCTGCCCGAGCCATCGGCCAATAAAATCCTGTCGGAAGGCCTTGCCTACAAGGGCCGGGCTGCAGCGTGGTGCCCACCCAGTCCGGCATGAATTTCAGCCAGGAGGTTTCGCCCTTCCTCTTCGGAGATACACCTTTGAAGGACTCTTGTAGTGCTTTTCTTATAAAGCTCTCCCTCATGGACTTTGTAGGCTTTAGATCGCCGTACTATGCAGCGAGCTTCATTATGGTCTTCGGGGAGTTCCTGCCTAGTTAGGTAGGCTAGGAATGGCTCCGTCCACGGGGCGATAACCGCCATTATTTCGTGAGCGGAGGGTGTTATCTCGGGGGCAAAGCCTCCGGTTGTGTCAGTGTTGGCGTCGAGGCGGTGGCGGTTGGGTCCGGATTATTGTGCGGACTCCCCTTCCCATAGTAATGCGGATGGCTTGAACAGCCGTTCCAAAAGATATTGGGTGGGGCGGCATCGCGTTTTGCACCGATGCGTGCCAATATATCCGTCGCTGGTTGTTATCCGGGCTATATGATGAAATTCGAGCCCTTCAAACCGTCTTGACATTTTTAGGACCGCATTGCGGTATGCTGCCATTTTCGGATCTTTGGCATCAAAGTCTCCGTTTATTTGAGATATTGCGAGGTTCGAATCCCGCACACCTCTAGGCGTTGAATGCCCATGGAGGCTGCCATCCGGAGGCCGTGCGAAGGGCCTCGTGTTAATTTGCGTTGTTGGAGTCCGTATACATTATGTGAAGGACGATCTTGGACTGTCCCCGGTTGGGGACGCCAGACGACGCCAGCCCAGTGCCGCCAACATTTTGGAGCCGTCAAAGTGCATGATCCAATTGGAGTATGCGCCGTACTCTTTAGGGAGTTCGGCTTGATCCATTCGACCCGCGAAGTTGGCCAAAACCTGCGACTTAATAGCTCGTCGTGGCTTATAAGTTATGTCGAATGGAAGGAGCTCTATGGCCCATTTAGCAATCCGGCCCGTCGCGTCGCGGTTATTTATAATGTCGTTAAGAGGTACTTCGGAGGCTACCGTTATCGAGCACTCTTGAAAGTAGTGTCGCAGCTTCCGGGATGCCATGAACACCGCGTATGCTATCTTTTGATAGTGTGGGTACCGGGACTTGCATGGAGTTAGGACGGTGGACACATAGTAAACCGGTTTTTGAAGAGGGAACCGGTGTCCATCCGTTCTCGTTCGACAACGAGCACCGCTACCGACAACTTGATGTGTTGCGGCGATATATAATAGCATTGGTTCGCCCATGTTGGGCACGGCCAGGACCGGGTTTGTTGCCAAAATGGCCTTTATTTCTTCGAGTCCGGCCGTGGCAGCATCCGTCCACTCGAAGTGTTCGGTCTTGGCGGAGGAGGCGGTAAAGGGGTAACGCCTTTTCTCCCAAACGGGAAATAAAGCGGCTTAGAGCCGCTACGCATCCCGCCAATTTTTGTATTTGTTTGAGGTCTTTTGGAATGTCCAATTGTGACAGAGCTCGGATCTTGGCTGGGTTTGCTTCAATTCCTCTACCGGACACAATGAAGCCTAGGAGCTTTCCGGCTGGAACGCCGAAGACGTATTTTTCCGGATTGAGCTTGATGTCATATTTTCGAAGATTGTCGAATGTGAGCCTCAAGTTGTCTACTAGAGTTTCGACGTGCTTGGTTTTGACGACCACGTCATGTACATATGCTTCCACTGTTTTGCCGATCTGGTTTGCCGGACATATACGAATCATCTTGTTGATATGTTGCGCCGGCGTTTTTGAGCCCAAAGGGCATTGTGTTGAAGCGAGCGGGCCGTATGGAGTGATGAATGCTGTTGCAGCTTGGTGCAGCTCCGCCATCTTATTTGGTGGTAGCTGGAGTCTGCGTCGAGGAAGCACAATGAGTCGTGTCCGCTGCGGCGTCAATAATTTGATCAATTCGAGGGAGGAAGGGATCCTTTGTGCAAGCATTATTAAGGTCTTTAAAATCAACACATAGGCGCCAGTATTTATACTTCTTTGGTACCATCAACATGTTTGCTAGCCAGTCCGGATGTTTTATATCTCTGATTAATCCGGCTTCCAAAAGTTTGGCTAGCTCCTCTCCCATGGCCTTGTCTCTTGGGTTCGAAAAGCGCCAAGAGCCTGTTTGGTGGCTTGAATCCTTTTAGGATATTTAGGCTGTGCTCGCCAATCGACGTGGGATTCTGGCATGTCTGAAGGGTGCCGAGCAAAGATGTCCCGATTTTCTTGTAGAAATTCTCGTAGTGGCGTCTACATCGAGGTTTAGTTGTGCCCCAATGGAGGCCGTCTTTGCGAAGTCGTTGGGTGGACTTGGAATTTGACTATTTCATCCGGCTGGTTTAAAAGAAGTGGACTTGGATCTTTTATCAAGTATCACATCGTCCCTCGTTCACCGTGGAGCGCATCATGATGAGTTCCTCGGCCGCTAGGGCTTGGATAGTGCCTCGAGGGCTAGTGCGGCTGTCTTGTTTTCGGTAGCGGAGTGCTATGTTCGGATCACTAGCGAGAGTGATGATTCCGTTACGTCCGGGCATTTTAAGCTTCATGTACCCATAATGGGGTATAGCTTGAAAAATTGTGAATGCCTCTCATCCTAATAAAGCATGATATCCGCTGTTGAACGGGGCCACTTGAAATGTGACCTCCTCGGACCTGTAATTGTCCGACGAGCCGAACACTACGTCCAGTGTTATTTTTCCTGTGCAGCATGCTTCCCGGCTCGGGATTATTCCTCTAAAGGTTGTGCTGCTTCGCTCAATGCAGTTCCAGTCTATTTCCATTTTTCGGAAGGTTTCCTCATAGATGAGGTTTAGTCCGTTGCCGCCATCCATGAGTACCTTAGTAAGGCGAAAGCCGTCCACTATCGGACTGAGGACCAATGCGACTGGTGCTTGGGCTGTTCGGAATTCAGGTTCGTCACTAGTATTAAAAGTAATAGCCGTGTCACTCCATGGATTTACTGTTGCTACTTGGTAGACTTCGGCAAGGTTGCGGAGTGTTTGTTTTCGCATGTTATTTGATGCGAAAGTTCCGAAGACCTATTAACACCGTCTTGGTGTTCTTTGGCTGGGATTCTGAGCTAGAAGCTCCTCGCCACTTTTGGCCACCTGCCGTAGTATCCAACATGCTCGAAGGCTATGAGTTGGAGTGGCGCCCTCTGTGCTATGAATTTTGCAGGGTCCGTTTAGCCAACCCTCCCGTATGGTTCCGTACCCTTTAGGGGGTTTTGGTTTTTTGGTATTTAACCCCGGTGCTTGATAATGATGCACCCTTTTATTTCAGACTAGGGATGTATTCGGGGCCGGAATATCCCAAAATTTACTTTCGGTTTTCCAGGCGCTCTCCATCGCACAGTTCTTTTGTACTATGGTCACCAAGTCAGCAAAGCGTGTAATTTCGCGACGACTTATGGCGTTTAGGATTCCCTTGTCCGTGCAATTATTGCAGAAAATTGGGATAGCGTCCTCCTCTCGGCAGTCCTTTATCCTGTTCATAACTGGGAGGAATCGCCCGATAATGATGTATTGTTTCAGCGGGCTCTTGCCGAATTCGAGAGAGATCGCTAATGTTTGGGTGGGCGGGTGGAACTAGATCTGGAACCCCGTCCAATTTAGGACTCAGGGGTCGCGAAATTTCCGAACTCGGAAGTTTGGATTTTTGAGTGTTATCCAATGAGTCCAACCCGCCGCCTGACTTTAAGTTCAGGGCTTGATCGACATCCGTCCCTCTACAGGAATCTGGCATGGAGGGATCGGGAATCCGGACGTAGCTAGTCCTTAAGATAGAAGAAGAGTCGGCGCATTGCTCCTCTATCACAGCAACATGATGGGTAGCCTGGGGAGAGTTGATCTCTCTCAGATCGGTTTTAGGCCCGATCCGGTCGTAATCTGTGGTGACTCCCAGGGCGGCGATGCGATCCAAGAGCTCGTCTACGGAGGAGAGCTCAATCGGATCTAACTGTTCGGCAAGTTCTGAATTAACATGGAGATTGGTTTCGATGACTCGAGAGGCCATCGTCGGCGCGGTGGCCGGACTGGCGGTCATAAGAAAACCACCTAGCTGAAGAGTCTAGCCAGCGGCCAAGGCTCCTTTGGCGATAGTATCGTCTTTAAAGACAAGATGAGGCATCCTATTCGATGGCGGCAACGGAAGAACTCCCAATGAAAGCACCAATGTCGGTGTCAAAACCGGCGGATCTCGGGTAGGGGGTCCCAAACTGTGCGTCTAGACGGATGGTAACAGGAGACAAGGGACACGATTTTTTTACCCAGGTTCGGGCCCTCTCGATGGAGGGAAAACCCTACTCCCTCTTGATTAATATTGATGATATGGGTAGTACAAGAGTAGATCTACCACGAGATCAGAGAGGCTAAACCCTAGAAGCTAGCCTATGGTATGATTGTTGTTCGTCCCCACGGACTAAAACCCTCCGGTTTATATAGACACGGATAGGTTAGGGTTACAGTAGTCGGTTACAATGGTAGGAGATCTACATATCCGTATCGCCAAGCTTGCCTTCCACACCAAGGAAAGTCCCATCCGGACATGGGACGAAGTCTTCAATCTTGTATCTTCATAGTCCAGGAGTCCGGCCAACGGTGATAGTTCGGCTATCCGGACACCCCCTAATCCGGGACTCCCTCACCCGCTCTGAAACAAGGAAGCCGATGAGTTGGCAGGCTGGCATGCTGAATACACACTTCTCCGGGTTCAGCCGGATCTAGAACTTGCACAAATTGACAAACTTCTCCTTGAGGTCGCCCATGAGGGTGAGGTATTGCTTGGTCTTTACCATGATGTCGTCAACATACACATGAAAGTTTTTGCCGATCTGCGGGAGAAGGCACTTTTGCATGCAGCGCTGAAAGGTGGCACCTACATTCTTCAGGCCAAACGACATGGTGATGTAGCAATAGGACCTAAACGGGGTGATGAAGGACGTCTTGAGCCAGTCGGTCGGGTTCAGCTTGATCTGGTGGTAGCCAGAGTAGGCGTCCAGAAAAGACAACAACTCGCAGCCGGCCGTGGAGTCGATGACTTGATCCAGACGGGGCAGAGAAAAAGTATCCTTGGGGCAGGCCTTATTCAGGCTGGTGTAGTCAATACACATGCGTCGGGTTCCATTCTTCTTCAGCATCAGGACTGGGTTGGCCAGCCACTCTGGGTGAAAAATTAGCATGAGGAAGCCGGCTGCGAGCAGCCGAGCGATTTCTTCACCTATGGTTATTCGCTTCTCCTCGGAGAAGTGATACGTCTCCAATGTATCTATTATTTTTTATTGTTCCATTTTATATACATTTACTAGCAACTTTATATCATTTTTGGGGATGAACCTATTAATATAGTGCCCAGTGCCAGTTGTTGTTTTTTTTGCTTGTTTTTTACTTTGTAGAATATCAATACCAAACAAATTCCAAATGCCGTGAAACTTTTTGGAGATTTTTTTCTGCCCAGAAGACACCCAGGGAGCCAAAGGAGCACACGGGAGGAGGCCCATGGCGTCCACTAGGCACCAGCGTGTGCTAGGGGCCCCAGGCGCGCCCTGGTGGGTAATGGAGCCCACATGCACCCTCTCAACCGACTTCCACCTCTATAAATGCTCAAAATCCCAAAAACCATAGGGGATTCAAGGAAATACAGTTTCCGCCGCCGCAAGTTCCAGAACCACGAGAGCCAGACCAGAGGCCTTTTCTGGCACTCTGCCGGAGGGGGCAACGATCACGTAGGTGTTCGTCATCATCCTTGTTGCCCCTCCGATGATGCGTGTGTAGTTTACCGCAGACCTACGGGTCCATAGCTAGTACCTAGATGGCTGCTTCTCTCTTTTTGATCTTCAATACAATGTTCTCCTTGCTGTTCTTGGAGATCTATTTGATGTAACTCGTTTTGCGGTGTGTTTGTTGGGATCCGATGAATTGTGAATTTATGATCACATCTATCTATGAATATTAGTTGAGTCTTCTTTGAACTCTTATATGCATGATTGTTATAGCCTCGTATTTCTTTATTTATTTTGTTTTGTGTGTTAGTTAGATCTATTTATCAAATCTCATACAATTTAATCTATCTCAATACCGAGGAGGGATTGCCAACCACTCTTACGCATTGTGTTGCAAGTTTTTGTGGTTTATGTGCAGGTGATGTTTACTTAGTGTTGCTTGGTTCTCCTACTGGATTGATAACCTTGGTTTCATAACTAAGGCAAATACTTACCTTTGTTATGCTGCATCATTCTCTACTCTTCGGGGAAATACCAACGTGGATACAAGCAATCAAGAAGCGGCGGAGCGGTTGCTTCACCGGCTTGGCATCTAGCCGGACGTGGAGGTGGTTCTCGGAAAAATCCCTTGGAACACCCGACATGTCTCTGGGGGACCATGCGAAGATATCCCAATTCTCATGGAGGAAAATGACGAGCTCGCCTTCCTATTTGCTGTCGAGGCGGGCGCCCACGACAATGCACTGGTCTAGGTTAGCCGGGTCGAGCGGGACCCTCTTGGTGTCCTTATATGTCTGGAATACCACCTCGTTAGCCGCCTGCTTGTTTGAAGCCGGCATGGTCGGCTGCTCACGTGATAGGGCCACGAGTCGGTCGAGCTAGCGCTTCTCAGCAATGACCACGGACTCGGTCAGCCGGAGCCAGCTGCGACGCACTCTAGAGACTTCTTGTAGTCGCTGGTGATGGTGATGATGCCCTGGGACCTAGCATCTTAAGCTTCAGGTATGCGTAGCGGGGCACCTCCATGAAATCGGCAAGCACGGGCAAGCCCAGGAGTGCATGGTAGCGTCATCTCAGGTCAACCACCTCGAACCAGACCGGCTCGCGACGAAAGTGGTCCTTGGTGCCGAACAGAACGTCCAGCTAGATCTTGCCGACGGGGGAGCAAGAGTGCCCCGACACAATGTTGTTGAACACTGTCAGGTTCGGCTAGAGCCGGATCTCCTTCATCCCGAGCTTGAGCATGGTTTCGTGGTAGAGGATGTTGATGTTGCTTCTACCGTCGATCAGCACCCGCGAGAAGCGGCAGGTGAGCCTCTCAGAGGAGAAGGTAGGGTCGAGTACGAGCGTGTAGCCGCCCAGTCTGGTGGTCCTTATGGAACTAGGTACTGGACCTTTCGACCAATGCATGAACTAGGGAACAAGGGGAACGATGGCATTCACCTCATGACGGTGCTTGCGCTGGCTATGCCTATCATCACCCTCACTGGTGAAGATGACGTATGTTGCGTCTTGGCAGGGGAAATCATCATCGACGCTGCTAGCTGCGGTAGCCGGCGATGGAGGTGGAGGCAGAAGGGCCTTGCCCTGCATTAGGAACTGAGTCCAGCTGCACTAACAGGTGGTGTGCATGGACGGTTTTGCACCGCTGTGATGCTTGGTTTGTTGGCTCCAGCTGCCGCCTGCTTTAGCTGGCCAGTCCTCCTCGATGACTGTGACTTGTGGGCAGCCGTAGTGGTTGCCCGACTGCTCGTCCTTCCACTTGTCATTGTCGTTTTGGCGCCGCCTCAAGGAGCCGAAACCGCCGTCACGGGCTAGCTGCTGAGGAGTCGGCCGATCTTGGATTGCCTTGACGGCTACATCGAGCTGGATCAACAGTCGCATCGCGGAGTCAGCCATAGAATACTTGTTTGTTGTGGCCATGAGCTCTGCCATGGTCGCTGACTCAGAGCGCATGAGCTTGTGCTTGATAATGGTGCCGTCCCGGCTAAGGATGGCAATTTTACCCATGGGTACAGGTAACTGCGGATAACGTACCTGCATGGGTAGGGTACGGGCACAATTTTATACCCATGCACACTACCCGTACCCTACCTGTTAAGTCATGGGTAGGGCATGGGCATAGCCCTATACTCATGGATATACACATACCCTACCCGTTTATATACATGTTATTTGGTGAAGTGTGTAATGAGCTTGTGAAATATGTTAAAGTTGTCACCCAGTGTCAATTTGAATTGAGATAATTGTCATGCATAATCTTTCTGATATTGAGTTGAGATAAAAGTTTTTTGTCAAATGTGCTATCGATGAATGTAAAATTATGAAGAACTTGTGTACTATTTGATCTACCCGTTGGGTACCCAATGGGTATGGGTACGGGTAAAGTTTCATACCCATGGGTACGTGTATGGGTAGAATTTCGTACCCATTGACTACATGGGCATGTGTATGGTATTGCTCTACCCGCACCATACCCTACCCATTGCCATCGTTAGTCCTGGCACCCATTATAGTGAAGTACTAGATCGCATGTATGATACGTCTCCAATGTATCTATAATTTTTTATTGTTCCATGTTGTTATATTATCAATCTTGGATGTTTTATATTCATTTACTAGCAACTTTATATCATTTTTTGGGTCTAACCTACTGACATAGTGCCCAGTGCGAGTTGCCTTTTTTGCTTGTTTTTTACTTTGCAGAATATCAATACCAAAAAAGTCCAAATGCCACGAAACTTTTTGGAGATTGTTTTCTGCCTAGAAGACACCCAGGGAGCCAAAGGAGCACACGAGAGGAGGCCCGTTGGCGCACTAGGCACCAGGGCGCGCCAGAGGCCCCTCGCATGCCCTGGTGGATAGTGGAGTCCACGTGAAGCTTCTCCACCGACATCCACCTCTATAAATATTCAAAAATCCAAAAAACCCAAGGGGAGTCGAGGAAATACAGTTTCCGCCGCCGCAAGTTCCAGAACCAGGAGATCCAATCTAGAGGCCTTTTTCCAAGCACTTTGCGGAGGGGGCAACGATCACGGAGGGGTTCTTCATCATCCTTGCATTACTAGGGAAACGCTTATAGATAGAAGTTTACCAGTAGCGTTTGTTTATACCCCCACGCTACTAAAAGTTAGTAGTAGCGCTGGCTATAAAGAGCGCTATTGGTATCAGTTAGCAGCAGCGCTTGTTACATAGCCCCACGCTACTGCTAAGTGTAATACACCACACCCCCGGTCAAAAAATAGCAGCAACGCATGTCGTCCAACCTGCGCTGAGCTAGTGGGCTTAGCGAAGCGGCCTGTTGCCTGCCTTCTTTGTTAGGCCCACTACCTCCCCAGCCCCCGGCCCGGCCGGCCCTCACTCTCACTCACACTCCCACACTCCTCCCTCGATCCCTCACAGCACTGCTCGACCTCAAGACATTGTCGTCCCCCTCACTGCCCTCCTCCCGGCGTCGGCTGCCTCGCTCGCCAGCCCTCCTCCCGTCGGCCGCCTCAGCTCCCGCGTCGGCCTCCTCCTCCGTCCGCCTGCCCGGCCCCCTTGCCCTCCTCCACCGAGGGGTACTCCTCCCTCCTTCCTCCTCCTCCCTCCCTCCCTAGTTATAGTTATTAGAGTAGTTATTTGAATTCTATGTAGTTCAAAAAATGTAGGCTATTAGAATAATTTAGGTTTTGATCGAACCCTTGCTTGGACAGATTAGGTATGAACCCTAATTAATTCGTATGAACCCTAGGTTTTTAAATTTAGCTAGGTTCTAAAGTTAGGACAAAAATTTAGCTAGGTTTTTAATTAGGTGTAGTTAATAGAATTTAGGTGTTTTAAGTGTATTTAAAAGAGTTTTAGGTGTTTTAGTTGTTTTAGGTGCAGTTAACAGAATTTTAGGTGTTTTAGTTGTTTTAGGTGTAGTTAACAGAATTCTAGGTATTTTTTTAGTTAAAGCAATTGTTGTTATTTTTTTAGTTAAAGCAATTTTTTATGTTATATGCAAATTTGCAGTGGACATGTCATATTTTGAACATGTCACATTTTGGACATGTCATATTTTTCTGAGTGGCCTATGTTTTGCCAGAAATGTCAATTCGTTTACATTCTGGCAAATTTCAGCCTTCGATATGTCCTGTTTTTAGCAAAGGTCATGCCAAATTTTGCTAAGTGTTTATTAATTTTGTTTTCATAATTAAGCATTTTGTTCTCGACGTCCGACGATGCCTATCCGCATCCTCGTCGTCAACTCGTGGAGGACTCCTTGTTGAGCCGAGGGGCCATGTCCGGGGCCCTGGCTCCGCTGGGCTGGGTTGTGCTACCTTTTGGTGAGCGCAGCTTAGTGAGGAGCCAGCCCGTCGTCGACCCGGAGCTTCTTTGGTGGCGGTCACGTGGGCCTGCATCGGTGGAGAGGCTTGAGTCCCCTGCACAGGTGGTACAACACCGTGTCACGGAGGAGAACGCGCACGTCCAGCGCTACTTGGTTGCGTTGGCGAACGGCCGGTTCTCCAATACCTGGCAGATTCTTTGGGGATCTCACCGGAGCTATGATCCAGTGATGGTTCCTTCTCTTTGGGTGTCCACCACGGCCCACTGAACCTAGAGGAGCTATTATTCGAGATGTATTAGTGATATTATATGATGATCTTTGCTACAAACTACTATATATCTATTCGATGATGGATTATTAATTACCTATTAGTTATTTTCTTATTGAATGCAAAAGATGAGCGCGGTTTGTGCTACAAACTACTATATATGTATTCATGATGGATTATATGATGATCTTTGCTACAAACTACTACAAACTACAAATTTTAGGTGTTTTAGTTGTTATATGATGATCTTTGCGACAAACTACTATATATGTATTCGATGATGGATTATTAATTACCTATTAGGAAATGTCTGACGATGAAAGGTAATTCGCTATATGCGAGTACTGCGAAGATGAGCGCGGTCTTTGCGATAGGCCTCACCTGGTAGAAGGTCAGCGTTTCAGCATCAAGCTCCAAGAAACCTTTGACGTTGAAACGGTACGCAACGATGACAAGTGTCTTTTGTTATTTTTTGCATGACTTCTCTGCTTCTTCAACGTGTAATTTCCGTCTTTTACAATTCGACTAGCTTATCCCATGCCATGCAAGACGCTATGTCTTGGAGAAGATGGGTTTTGAAGATCATGAAAGAATGGAGACAAAGATAATTCAACGAAGGACCCATCATGGTTATGATTTTGTCGTAAATCTATACAATTCTGTGAACTCATCCAATTTTGGTTGCCTGAATTGGGAAGCCCTTTGCAAGGCGTATGATTTTCATGAGGGTATGTGTCGGTGTCAAAACCGGCGGATCTCGGGTAGGGGGTCCCGAACTGTGCGTCTAGGCGGATGGTAACAAGAGACGAGGGACACGATGTTTTACCCAGGTTCGGGCCCTCTTGATGGAGGTAAAACCCTACGTCCTGCTTGATTGATATTGATATTGTGGATGTTTACAAGAGTGGATCTACCACGAGATCAAGGAGGCTAAACCCTAGAAGCTAGCCTATGGTATGATTGTAAGGGTCGTTGTAGTGTCCTACGGACTAGAGCCATCCGGTTTATATAGACACTGGAGAGGGCTAGAGTTACATAGAGTCGGTTACAATGGTAGGAGATCTACATATCCGTATCACCAAGCTTGCCTTCCACACCAAGGAAAGTCCCATCCGGACACGGGGCGGAGTCTTCAATCTTGTATCTTCATAGTCTTGGAGTCCGGTCGATGATGATAGTTCGGCCGATGATAGTCCGGCCGATGATGGTAGTCCGGCTATCCGGACACCCCCTAATCCGGGACTCCTCAAAGAGCCCCAGAACCAGGCTTCAATGAGGATAAGTCCGGCATGCGTGTAGTCTTCGGCGTTGCAAGGCTGGTTCTCCTTCAAGTTCTACGTACACCGAGCGGTGTCCAGCTTCCTCATCAATGTTGCGCGTCTTGGCTTCCGTGCCCAATAATGGCCTTCTTCCACGCGTCGCGCGAACGTGATAAGCCAGGGTGTCTTTTATGTCTTACCCCCTAGTTGTGCGAATGATCTGCATATAAGGGAGGCAAGAATCCAGATCCAAATCACCATCTTCCTCCCGCAAATACTCATCGGAGCGCTTTTGACCAAGAATCCATTCCATCATGGACCGTCAACGCGGCTCCTCTTCTCGCGCTCCCAGCCCTTTGCCAGGAGATTGGAGGAGATGCTCTGTTCCGCACAACGAGCTGGTGAAGCTCCAAGTGGGGATATCTCCTCCGGCCTTCATGGTTCCGGTTCAAACCGGGCTGGCCACCTACAAAGGTGGGAAGCAAGCGGAGGTTACCCCAAATCCCAACAAAGGGGAGCGGGTATGCTTCGTCCCCTATCTGATAAGGGGGCTCGGATTTCCTGTACATCCATTCCTCCGCGGGCTCCTGGAGTTCTACGGACTCCAGCTTCATCACCTCACGCCCGCCTCAATCCTGCATATTGCGGGTTACGTAGCTCTTTGCGAGCTATTCCTGGGCGTCGAGCCCCACTTCGCGCCGTGGAAGAGGTTGTTCTGCCTTGTACCCCGCTCTCACGAGGGGTCCATATATCAAGTGGGCGGCGCCGAAATATGGCGCATTGCCGGGACCGGATATCCATCCGGAACCCCTAAGAAGGCGCCCGAAGACTGGCCTTCGGAATGGTTTTATATAGAAGACGATCCGCTGCCGGACCCTGTTCGGATCGGCCTCCCGAAGTTCAGCAATGCTCCTCTGAAGAAACACCTTAGTTGGCGTCCGCGGAGCCCCCGTCTGGAGGAAGATAAGAGCGTCCATTATTTGATGGGCCAAATAAGGTTACTGGCCCATGCCAGGTTGACCATGATTGGAGTCATGGCAACATGTATTACGCGGGGGGTGCAGCCACTACAATACAAGGGCCACCCCATGTGGGATTTCAACGGGGAAGACGATGCCACCCGTCATGGCCGCAAAGGGCCGGATTCGGCCGAAGATCTGGTGACGATCCTGTCCGGCCTGTATAAGGGGGAGAAGGAGGATTTCCTTCGAACGAACCCATTAAATGGGTTCTCCATGAATAATCCCCGGCCTTGGGTAAGAGAACACTCTGTGTGTCCGACCCGTGCCTTTCGAAACTTAAGTTTCTTATATCGCGTTCTTCTATCGACGCAGGAACTGCGCCGGACCGTGGAGGGCATGCTAAGTCCGGCTCCGCAGCCCGAGGATCCAGAGAGATCTCGGGATCCGGCCTCCGAAGAGGATCCGGACATAAAGGTGGAGCTAATCGACGGGGTGTTCCACCAGCTCAGCATGGACAAGGCTTTAGTCGCCATCACAGCCGACTATCCCGGACTATATCCGGCTTCCCATGTGATTGCGACCGAAGTCCTGACACCGTCATTCCTTCCTTGCTTATTTCTGACCACCGTATACGATGGCACTGTGCAGGAGGCGCCCCTAGGGCGAGAAGCCGAGCCCGCGGTGGCTGACCAACAAGGGCTAGTTCGGACCAGTAGGCGAAAGAGGAGCGCGGCGCGGACTGAAACGTCGCCGCAAAGGTGTAGCTCACAATTCATTATTTAGAGCAACGCTCCTAGGAAGCGTTTGAGTGCTCATGACTTTTATAGGAAAAAAGCGTCCGCCGGACTGCGGGCGTGGAGGTTGCCAATCCAACCTCTACCAGCCAGCTCCCGCACCGGTCGAGGAAGGGGAGGCGCAAAGCGCTTGGCGCGACGTTCCTCCGACGGAGGATGCCGATGCATCGCTCCGCCACCAAGTCCGAGGTGGAGAGTGCCTGAATCACAGGCGCCGCCGGACAGTATTTCGTGACGCGTGCTTCTCCCCCGAGGCGTTGAATGCCTTTAACATGGGGGACGCGCACCTTCGTGCTGCTCAAGATAGTTTTACCAGAGCCACGGAGCAGTATGTAAAAGACATACTGGTAAGAGAATTTAATAGTTATATATGCCAGTAGCCCCCGAGACTTAAAGTAGTTATATTAACTGATTTAAGGATCATATGAAATGTAGGATCTTACCGAGAAGAATACCCAACTGTCTCAGAGCTGCAAGAGTGCAAGGCCCAACTTGAGGCCGCACTCTCCGCGCAGGAGGAAACGCAGGGACCTCTCCACAGTAACGCATTATTTTAGAAAGATAAGTAGCGTTTGGCCTTTGCGCAAGTCTGAAAGAAAAAATGACGTTGCAGGTCTTGCCGGACAAGATCCGTACAGGCAAGAACTTCTGCGCCAACTAAAGGCCAGCGAGAGGGTGCTGCATAAGGTGCAGCATGAAAGGAACAAGCTCCAGGATGCCCATGCCCAGCTTGGAGAAGAGCTGAAAGCGTTCGGGCGGTATCGGGCTCCGTTAAGGAGAATCAGCGGCTTCACACGGCATATATAGTAAGTGCTTGAGCGAACTCCTTTGAAAAGAAAAGTTCGGCGAGGAAGTCAATTTGATGTAATATGTCCGCAGGTATGCTCACAGTGTCGCCTGCTGGAGGAGATGCCCGTATCAACGGGTGATCAACTTCAATTGTTGCAACCGATCGAACGAGTTCGGCGGTGCAATGAGCCGTCATCCAGGCGTTATGGCCAACCTTCTCCTTACCCGAGGGTCTTGGGGAGCTGCGGAGAAGCTGCAGAGTGCGGCAGCGCTTCCATTTATGGAAGATTTCGGCCTGCCGCCAAGGTGCCAGGGAGGCCTGGGCCATGGTAAAGACGCGGTACAAGAAGGCGGATCCCAACCACATGGCCGAAGTCGGACCTGTGGGGCCCGATGGGAAGGAGATCCCTGTGAGTTTAGTATATGGCCAAGTAGAGTTGGCCGCTAAATTTTCCCAACAGGACTGTAAATTAGACAACCTGTTAGACGGGATTGAGGAAGAATACAATCAGTCGATTTGACAATGTATTATAAAATGACATACAAAATGCCTTCTAGCCGGATTGTAGATCGTTTGTCTTTTCCGACCTTTTCGCTTCGACCTCGGGACCCTAGAGTCCGGAGTGTGTCCGAATACCTTCTCAGTTATGAAACAACCGGTGTATGCATGGAGACCAGGCGTAGGGGTCATCAGTGCTTTATCAGACAAGTGCCCAACTAGTTATGTTATATTACATGGGTAGTAAGAAACATCTTCAGGGAGAATAGTTCCGTTAAGGGTTCCTTTCCTCACGGGGTGGCATGCCCTAAAGTGCATGTCCGGACTGCGAAAAAGCAGAAAAACATCCGGGGCAGATAAATAAGTGGATAAAAAATCATCTTTTAAGTCACCGACCGAATATTCCCTTAAGAACGCTTAGCTTTCGGCTTTACCCGGTCTGAGGTACACATCCGCTGACCCGGCAAGAATAATCGCAGAGGTGCTCCCTTTACCTCCTAGCCGAACAATCGGGAACGTAGGGGTAAGCACAGGAGCCAGGCAACCCAGCTTGGCCGAAACTTAAGTCATATCGATGCATATAATGGTGAATAAAAGGTACATGTGGAGGCTTGACATATGTGCTGGGCATGAAGCCCGTATAATTAAGCTTCTGGTAAAGAAGCCCCCAGGTATAATGAGTGCAGATAGCACATCAATTGTGCGTGAACGTTGCGCAAGTAGGCCCTTTAAGGCTTGGATGAATAGGGTTGAGAAGAAAAAGATAAACAAAAGGCAGCTGAAGTAAAAAAAATTTGGACGGGGGAAAGGGACGAACTCTTAGTCCGGCGCTAGGCATAGAATCGTCGGAGGCGGGCTGCGTTCCATGGGTTCGGCTCGAGTCGGTTATCCGATGCATTCCGTAGACGGTACACTCCGCCGGTCAGGACTTGATCGATGATGAAGGGGCCTTCCCATTTGGGCTTGAGCTTGTCCTTTTTCTTGTCCGACAGGCGTAGAACCAGTTCGCCAACGTTGTAAGTCTTGGCCCGTACTTCTCTGCTTTGATATCTTCGAGCCTACTGCTGATAGAATGCGGAACGAGCCTTGGCGACGTCGCGCTCTTCCTCCAATACGTCCAAGCTGTCCTGCCGATCCAACTCGGCTTCTCTTTCTTCGTACATGCGCACTCGAGGTGAGTCATGAATGATGTCGCAGGCAAAACTGCTTCTGCGCCGTATACCATAAAAATGGTGTGAATCCGGTAGTACGGTTAGGGCGTTGTCCGCAGCCCCGTGAGTACGGAGTCGAAGCTCCTCTACCCAAAGGCGTGTCGATTTCGTAAGGGACCGCACTAGTCCGGGTTTGATGCCGCTCATTATTAGACCATTTGCTCGTTCCACTTGACCGTTGGTTTGAGGATGATAGGCGAAGCGTAATCGAGCTTGATGCCCATATTTTTGCACCATGATTTAACCTCATCGGCGGTGAAGTTCGTGCCGTTATCGGTGATGATGCTTGTGGGGACACCATAACGGTGTACTACCGGATATAAAGTCTATCACTGGTCCGGACTCTGCCGTTTTAACCGGCTTGGCCTCTATCCATTTGGTGAGTTTATCCACCATGACCAATAGGTACCTTTGCTTGTGGGTTCCCCTTTAAGTGGTCCAACCATGTCAAGCCCCCAGACCCATGACGGCCGGGTAATGGGTATAGTTTTGAGGCGGTGGGTGGCATATGGCTACGATTAGCAAAGAGGCGACAACCGACGCATCTTTGGACTAAGTCCTGAGCATCTGCCGGGCGTCGACGATAAAATCCTGACGGAATGCCTTTCCTACAAGGGCCCGAGCTGCGGCATGGTGTCCGCCTAGTCCGGCATGAATTTCAGCCGGAGGTTTCGCCCTTCCTCTTCGGAGATACACCTTTGAAGGACTCGGTTGTGCTTTTCTTATAAAGTTCTCCCTCATAGACCTTGTAGGATTTAGATCACGGACAATGCAGCGGGCCTCATTTTGGTCTTGAAGCTCTGCCTAAGCAAGTAGGCGAGGAATGGTTACATCCCACGGGCAATTACTGCCATTATGTCGTGGGCGGAAGGTGTTATGTCATCGGCTGAGTCGCCGGTTGGTGCGGCTTGTTCCGGTTTGTTAGTTCCGGACTCCTCTTCCCATAGGACGGATGGCTTGAAGAGCCGTTCCAGGAAGATGTTAGGAGGGACAGCGTCGCGTTTTGCGCCAATGCGTGCCAGTACGTCGGCTGCTTGGTTATTATCCCGGGCTACGTGATGGAATTCAAGTCCTTCGAACCGGGCTGACATTTTTAGGACAGCGTTGCGATATGCTGCCACTTTCGGATCTTTGGCATCAAAGTCTTCGTTTATTTGGGATATTGCGAGGTTTGAATCCCCGCGCACCTCTAGGCGTTGAATGCCCATGGAGATTGCCATCCGGAGACCATGTAAAAGGGCCTCGTATTCGGCTGCGTTGTTGGAGTCCGTGTACATTATCTGAAGTACGTATTGGACTGTGTCCCCGGTCGGGGACGTCAATACGACGCCAGCCCCCAATCTGGCTAACATTTTAGAGCCGTCGAAGTGCATAATCCAATTGGAGTATGCGCCGTATTCTTTAGGGAGTTCCCGGTCCATTCAGCGACAAAGTCAGCCAAAACTTGTGACTTTATAGCTCGCCGAGGTTTGTAAGATATATCAAATTGTAAGAGCTCAATGGCCCATTTTGCAATCCTGCCCGTCGCGTCGCGGTTGTTTATAATGTCGTTAAGTGGTACTTCAGAGGCCACTGTTATCGAACACTCTTGAGAGTAGTGTCGGAGCTTCGGGATGCCATGAACACCGCGTATGCTATCTTCTGATAGTGCGGGTAGCGGGACTTGCAGGGGGTTAACACAGTGGATACGTAGTATACTGGTTTTTGAAGAGGGAATTTATGCCCTTCTTTTTCTCGTTCGACGACGAGTACCGCGCTTACAACTTGATGCGTAGCTACGATGTATAACAAAATTGGTTATCCCAGGTTGTGAGCAGACATGACCTTATTTGTTGCAAATATGGAATATATTTCTTCGAGTCCGGCGGTGGCAGCATCCGTCCACTCGAAGTGTTCGGTGCGCCTAAGGAGGCGATAGAGGGGTAATGCCTTTTCTCCTAGACGGGAGATAAAGCGGCTTAGAGCCGCCATGCATCAAGTCAATTTTTGTATTTGCTTGAGGTCTTTTGGGATATCTAGCTGTGATGAGCTCGGATCTTGGCTGGGTTTGCTTCAATTCCTCTACGGATACGATGAAGCCCAAGCACTTTTCCACCGGTACGCCGAAAACGCACTTTTGCGGATTCAGCTTGATGTCATATGCTCTGAGGTTGTCGAATGTGAGCCTCAAGTCGTCTACTAGAGTTTCGACGTGTTTAGTTTTGACGACTACGTCGTCTACGTATGCCTCTACTGTTTTGCCGATCTGGGTAGCCAGACATGTCTGAATCATGCCGTTGCGGCTTGATCCGCTTTTGCCATCTTGATTTGATGATAGCCGGAGTATGCTTCCAGGAAGAACAATGAATCGTGCCCTGCGGTGGCATCGATGATTTGGTCGATGCGGGGGAGGGGGCAGGGATCCTTATGGCAGGCTTTATTTAGGTCTTTGAAATCGACACATAGGCGCCAGGATTTCTTCTTCTTTGGTACCATTACCAGGTTTGCTAGCCAATCCGGGTGCTTGATGTCTCTGATGAATCCGGCTTCCAATAGTTTGGCTAGCTCTTCTCCCATTGCCTGTCTTTTGGGTTCGGAAGATCGTCGAAGAGCCTGTTTGGTGGCTTGAATCCTTTTAGGATGTTTAGGCTGTGTTACGCCAATCTGCGTGGGATTACGGGCATATCCGAGGGTGCCGGAAAAATGTCCCAATTTTCCCCAAGGAATTCTCACGGTCTTGGCGTCTACATCAGGGTTCAATTGTGCCCCGATGGAGGCCGTCTTTGTCGGGTCCGTTGGGTGGACCCGGAATTTTACTATTTCATCTGCTGGTTTAAAGGAGGTGGACTTGGATCTCTTATCGAGTATCACATCGTCCCTATTCACCGTAGAGCGTAGCGTGGTGAGTTCCTCTGCCGCTAGGGCTTGGATAGTGCCTCTAAGGCTAATGCGGCTGTCTTGTTTTCGGCGCAGAGTGCTATGTCCGGATCACTAACGAGAGTGATTATTCCGCGGGCCCGGGCATTTTGAGCTTCATGTACCCGTAATGGGGTGCGGCTTGAAAAATTGTGAATGGCTCTCGTCCTAATATAGCGTGATATCCGCTGTTGAACGGGGCCACTTGGGCGTGACTTCTTCGGATCTGTAATTGTCCGTGAGCGAATACCACATCGAGTGTGATTTTTCCATGCAGCGCCTCCGGCTAGGGATTATTCCTCTAAAGGTTGTGCTGCTTCGCTCAATACGGTTCCAGTCTATTTCCATTTTTGAAGGGTTTCCTCGTAGATGAGGTTTAATCCGCTGCCGCCATCCATGAGGACTTTTGTAAGTCGAAAGCCGTTCACTATTGGACTGAGTACCGGTCTGGTGGAGCTCGGGCTGTTCGAATTTAGGTTCGTCGCTGGCGTTGAAGGTGATGGCTGTGTCGCTCCATGGATTGGTTGTTTCTAGTTGGTAGACTTCGGCAAGGCTGCGGATTGTTCGTTTCCGCATATTATTTGATACGAAAGTCTCGAAGACTGTTGATACCATACCGATGTTGTTGGAGTGGTTTTCCGGGGCTAGAAGCTCCTCTCCACTTTTGGCCAGCTGCCCTAATATCCAACATGCTCGAAGGCTATGTGTTGGGACGGCGCCTTCTGTACTGTGAATTTTACAGGGTCCGCTAAGCCATCCCTCTAGTACGGTTCCGTGCCCTTTATGGGGTTTTTGCTTTTTGGTTTTTGTATCTGGTGCCTCAGTGTAATGCACCCTTTTGTTGCGGACTGGGGTTGTATTCGGCACCGCTCGGTGGTGCTCGGGAAGAGAGAGCACAGGAGGGGAGAGAGGGCGACGAGTGAGGGAGAAGAGAGAGAGCGAGCCAGGGGTGTCGTGGCGTCGTCTGGGCGTGTCGGGGCAGCGGCAGGAAGCAAGAGGTGGTCGGGGCACGTGGCCGCGCGCGCGGGGCACACACGCCCGGCGTCCTTCTATCCCAAGGAGGAGGACGATCGGTGGGCTGCACAAAGACCTTTGGGCAAATCTGTGAGCTGGGCCGGTTGGTGGCGCCAGGTAGGTAAGGCTCCAGGTGAGTCTCTGTTCTTTCTATTTTCTTTGTTTCTGTTTTCTAATTTTGCAGTTTTTTTAATTTGGTTTCTTAACCAAATTATTTTTGCAGCTCTCTGGAAATTATTGTGGATGCAATAAGGTTTACCCTAGAGCTCCACAAAATATTCCAGGATCATTGGAGCAATAAAAATATTTATAGAATTTATTTGCTCCATCTCAAATACAATTATGAATTAATTCAAAAACCATAAATGCCTTGGAAAAATGTGCATGACCTCTGATTAAGGTTTTAACCTTTTTCCAGAAACAATGAACATTTTTGGAGGGCATTTTGGGTCCAATGAAAATATTTGAATTGAACCTAGTTAAAATTATTATCTGCTAGGGTTTGAACATCCGCATTTCAAAAATTCATTTGAATTCAAACATGATGCAACACAAGACTAGCTAACCTAGAGCAGGCCAGAACCAGGGATGTGACATAGATGGCTTCTTCTCTCTTTTTGATCTTCAATACAATGTTCTCCTCGATGTTGTTGGATATGTATTTGATGTAAATCTTTTTTGCGGTTTATTTTTGGGATCCGATGAAATGTGAGTTTATGATCATATCTATCCATGAATATTATTTGGCCAACTAGATTGATTTTCTTGCAATGGGAAGAGGTGCTTTGTGATGGGTTCGGTCTTGCGGTGCTTATTCTCAATGACAGAAGGAGACATGAAACACATGTATCGTAGCCATTAAGGATAAAAAGATGGGGTCTATTCCGACATGAATAGATCTTGGCTACATCATGTCATCGGTCGTATTGCATTACTCCGTTTTTCCATGAACTTAATACACTAGATGCATGCTGGATAGCGGTCGATGTGTGGAGTAATAGTAGTAGATGTAGAATCATTTCGGTCTACTAATATTGGACGTGATGTCTATATACATGATCATTGCCTTGGGTATCATCATAATTATTAGGTTTTCTATCAATTGCCCAACACTAATTTGTTTACCCACCGTATGCTATTTTCTTGAGAGAAGCCTCTAGTGAAAACTATGGCCCTCGGGTCTATTTTCTATCATATATTAAAACCAAAAATACCTTGCTGCAATTTATTTTTATTTATTTTATTTTTTATTTTTATTAGATCTATTTATCAAAACCTATATAGTTTAATCTATCTCAATACCGTTAAGGGATTGACAAACCCTTCACGGGTTGGGTTGCAAGTATTTGTTGTTTGTGCGCATTTGTTGTTTACATAGTGTTGCTTGGTTCTCCTACTGGATTAAAAACCTTGGTTTCATAGCTGAGGGAAATACTTGCCTTTGTTGTGCTACATCATCCTCTCCTCTTCGGGGAAATACCAACGCAGATATAAGCAGTTAGTGGACACATGACTACTGTTGTAGGAGCTCCTCGCCCTCACTGTATATCCTGGACCCCTTTGCAGGAGTTACGCAGCTCCGTCCATCGCGTGAGGTAGTCATGGAGGGACTTGTCCTTCTCCTGGATGCAGATAGAGAGAGAGCTGGCTCGGCCGACTAGGGCGCTTGTACGTTCCCGTGAAGTTGCGCACAAACGCCTCCTCAAAATACAGCCAGGCGTTGATGTTGTTGGCCGGCAGGCTGTTCAGCCATATCCGGGCTGAGCCAGCACTACTGCAGGATGGTCCAAACGCGACACTATGATCAGAGACCCTTCGACGAAACTATGTGCGATGCCATAATCGCAAACGGTGGTGTAAAAAACCGTCAAAAAAGGTGCAAAACGTTTGCGATGACGGATGCATCAAACACGGTTCAGATTTTAGTTGCGTGTGTGGTGCAGGGCATATGATTCAGTTCAATTAACTGTTTGGGACGAGGAGGAACAAAGGAAACGGGTAGCCAAATGAAGGCGTGTGCGATATACAGCATACAGTTCACTAGGATCAACTGTGTGTGATTAGGCAACACAATGGAAACGGTTCAACTGAACAAGATGTGTGTGATACGCGGCAAACAGGTCCGTAATAAGAAATGTGTACGAAGACCAACAATAACTTAGACAATTACTGCTAAGAAGCCGTGTGATTTTCTCTGTCTACAGTAGAATAACATGTATATATATAACTGAAATAAACATCCAATTAAATGAGTGACTGCTACCTCTTGAGCAGGCGTTGGTTTTCCTTGAAGAGGAAAGGGTGATGCAGCAAAGTAGCGTAAGTATTTCCCCCAGTTTTTGAGAACCAAGGTATCAATCCAGTAGGAGGATACACGCAAATCGCGTCATACCTATACAAATAAATAAGAACCTTGCAACCAACACGATAAAGGGGTTGTCAATCCCTTCACGGCCACTTGCAAAAGTGAGATCTGATAGAGATAATAAGATAAATATTTTCGGTATTTTTATGATATATATTGGAAAGTCAAGATTGCAAAGTAAAATAAATCAGAAAATTATATGATGGAAGATAGACCCGGGGGCCATAGGGTTTCACTAGTGGCTTCTCTCAAGATAGCATAATCTACGGCGGGTGAACAAATTACTGTCGAGTAATTGATAGAAAAGCGCATAGTTATGACAATATCTAGGTATGATCATGTATATAGGCATCACGTCCGCGTCAAGTAGACCGAAACGATTCTGCATCTACTACTATTACTCCACACATTGGCCGCTATCCAGCATGCATCTAGAGTATTAAGTTCATAGAACAGAGTAACACATTAGGCAAGATGACATGATGTAGAGGGATAAACTCAAGCAATATGATACAAACCCCATCTTTTTATCCTCGATGGCAACAATACAATACGTGCCTTGCTGCCCTAGCATCCTTTGGGAAAGGACAGCGCAAGATTGAACCCAAAGCTAAGCACTTCTCCCATCGCAAGAAAGATCAATCTAGTAGGCCAAACCAAACTGATAATTCGAAGAGACTTGCAAAGATATCAAATCATACATATAAGAATTCAGAGAAGAACCAAATATTGTTCATAGATAATCTTGATCATAAACCCACAATTCATCGGATCTCGACAAACACACCGCAAAAAGAATTACATCGAATAGATCTCCAAGAGAATCGAGGAGAACTTTGTATTGAGATCCAAAGAGAGAGAAGAAGCCTTCTAGCTAATAACTATGGACCCGAAGGTCTGTTGTAAACTACTCACACATCATCGGAGAGGCTATGGTGTTGATGTAGAAGCCCTCCGTGAATGATTCCCCCTCTGGCGGAGCGCTTGAAAAGGCCCCAAGATGGGATCTCATGGGTACAGAAGGTTGCGGCGGTGGAAATAGGGTTTCGTGGTGCTCTCGGATGTTTTCGAGGTATATGAGTATCTATAGGAGAAAGAAGTAGGTCAGTGGAGCCATGAGGGGCCCACGAGGGTGGGGGCGTGCCTACCCCCTGGGCGCGCCTCCCTGCCTCGTGGCCGCCTCGTTGCTTCCTTGATGTCCACTCCAGGTCTCCTGGATCACGTTTGTTCCAAAAATAACTCTCCCGAAGGTTTCATTCCGTTTGGATTCCGTTGGATATTCCTTTTCCGCGAAACACTGAAATAGGCAAAAAAACAGCAATTTGCACTGGGCCTTTGGTTAGTAGGTTAGTCCCAAAAATAATATAAAAGTTTATAATAAATCCCATTAAACATCCAAAACAGATAATATAATAGCATGGAACAATCAAAAATTATAGATATGTTGGAGACATATCAAGCATCCCCAAGCTTAATTCCTGCTTGTCCTCGAGTAGGTAAATGATAAAAAACAGATTTTTGATGTGGAATGCTTCCTAACATAATTTTCTATGTAATTTTCTTTGTTGTGGCATGAATGTTCAGATCCAAAAGATTCAAGATAGAAGTTTAATATTGACATAAAAGTGATAATACTTCAAGCATACTAAGTAAGCAATTATGTCTTCTCAAAATAACATGGCCAAAGAAAGAACATCCCTACAAAATCATATAGTTTGGTCATGCTCCATATTCGTCACATAAGAATGCTCTCATCATGCACAACCCCGATGACAAGAGAAGCAATTGTTTCATACTTTAGTAATCTCAAACTTTTTCAACCTTCACGCAATACATGAGCATGAGCCATGGATATAGCACTATGGGTGGAATGGAATATAATGATGGGGGTTATGTGGAGAAGACAAAAAAGGAGAAAGTCTCACATTGATGCGACTAATCAATGGGCTAGGGAGATGCCCATCAATTGATGTCAATGCAAGGAGTAGGGATTGCCATGCAACAGATGCACTTAGAGCTATAAATGTATGAAAGCTCAAAAAAAGAAACTAAGTGGGTGTGCATCCAACTTGCTTGCTCACGAAGACCTAGGGCATTTGAGAAAGCCCATCGTTGTAATATACAAGCCAAGTTCTTATAATGAAAAATTCCCACTAGTATATGAAAGTGACAAAATAAGAGACTCTCTATCATGAAGATCACGGTGCTACTTTGAAGCACAAGTGTGGAAAAGGATAGTAACATTGTCCCTTTTATTTATTTTTTGGGCCTTTCTTTTTTTTGGGATAATGCTCTAATAATGATTATCATCACACTTCTATTTATTTACAACACAAGGATTACAACTCGATACTTAGAAAAAAATATGACTCTACATGGATGCCTCCGGCTATGTACCGGGATGGGCAATGAATCAAGAGTGACATGCATGATGAATTATGCATGGTGGCTTTGCCACAAATACGATGTCAACTACATGATCATGCAAGGCAATATGAAAATGATGAAGCGTGTCATAATAAATGAAACGGTGGAAAGTTACATGGAAATATATCTCGGAATGGCTATGGAAATGCCATAATAGGTAGGTATGGTGGCTGTTTTGAGGAAGATATAAGGAGGTTTATGTGTGATAGAGCGTACCATATCACGGGGGTTGGATGCACCGGCGAAGTTTGCACCAACTCTCAAGGTGAGAAAGGGCAATACCGAAGAGGCTAGCAATGATGGAAGGGTAAGAGTGCGTATGATCCATGGACTCAACATTAGTCATAAAGAACTCACAAACTTATTGACAAAATCTACAGGTCATCAAAAACCAAGCACTATGCGCATGCTCCCAGGGGGATAGATTGGTAGGAAAAGACCATCGCTCGTCCCCGACCGCCACTCATAAGGATGACAATCAAAGAACACCTCATGTTTCAAATTTATTACACAACGGTTACCATACGTGCATGCTACGGGACTTGCAAACTTCAACACAAGTATTGTTGGGATCTACGGTAGGGTGCGTCAACTGCAAATTAAAATTCCTACGCGTAGAACAACCAAGAACATGCTACGGGAGATGGATCACAGATCGTTACCACTAGACACGCAGTGCCGTGCAGTGGAAGAAGAGTTGGGGCAGCGCGTCCGCATGGATCGTCTCCTCGTGCGATCTCCCTCGAACAACAGGTCGTCCGATCCCACGTACAAGTTCGCCGGAGCGGCGCAGATGCACCGCCTCTAACGGTATCCGCGTGTGCAGGAGGAACACCGTGCGGCGGACTGCTAGGTCCGACCACACAGTCGACGGCGAGTGGAGGTGGCTATTCGCAACACATGCAAACCCTAGTGACAGCGCCGAAGCGATCAATCGCATGAGTGTGTGGCACCTCCACTTTATATAGGCGTCCGTCGCGGGCTCAACACTTGGTCCTCGCACGGACCCTAAAGCCCATGAGTTTACTCGGCCACAATCCGAATACAGTTCGTATCACATCCGACCAGTGTCCTCGGATCCGACCTCGTAGGTTCCTTCCCTTAGGCGTGTGACCCCTTAGGTTCAAGCCGGCTTGGTCGCAGTTCGGATCTCCTCCGAACTGCATGTTTGGTAGCGGCCTCTAGCAAGGCATGCCAAACACCAAGAAAACTGTAAAGCTGGTTAGCGAACCTATACATCACACTTCCATTCCTTTTGCCACACGATATATGTTATCGGGCTCAAGGAAAGTCTGTCATCCTTGTGCTAGCCCGACCTGTTTCTCCTTCCAGTGATGCCGACCACTATCCGGATTATCTCATAATCCTTGTCGCATGGCCACGCTTATCCTGGTCGGATCACACGAGGGGCCCAGAGTATATCTCTCCTGGTCGGAGGGGCAAATCCCATCTTGCTTGACCATGTCTCGCAGCATGGGTCTGGACAAGCCCGGAACCTACCTTTGTAGCTACCCAGTCACGGAGTAGCATTTGGTCGGCCCAAAGCAGGTCTGTCACCATCCCGAGTACATGTGCCAGCTCAGGTCTTAGGACATAGAACATATGTTGTACTAGAGACTCACAGATGACATATTGCTGCGTCTCATAGTTCGGTCTGTCCGACTCGGACCTTATCTCGACTCGGATCCGATTACGTCGAATCCGACCAGATCCTTCCAAGTCCATATTATCCTGTTAGCATCCAATGCTCCATGGCTAGTGAGACCAAGCCATCGACCATGTTATATGCTAGTCTAGTCGGCTGCGCATCCACACAACCCTTTCGACTAGGGACCTTTTAGGACAGTCATCATACAATGCATAGTCCCACTAACAAGTCACGTACTTGCTGATACACATCATTGATAATGTCCAAGGACTATCTTTATTCATAAACACATAGGAAATATCATCATACATGATTGCCTCTAGGGCATATCTCCAACAGTCTCCCACTTGCACTAGAGTCAATCAAATAGACATCGAATGCCCATAGCTCTAACGTGCCCCTCATGCTTGGGTTATGGAAGCGGCTTAGTCAATGAATCTGCAACATTTGCATCCGTGTGAATTTTGCATAACTCTACATCACCATTCTTTACGATCTTTCGTATCAGGTGATATTTCCGATCTATGTGTCTGATCTTCTGGTGATTCCTCAGCTCCTTGGCTTGTGCGATGGCACCAGAATTATCACAATAAAGGTCCAACGGTTTTACCGAGGCTGGGAAAATACCAAGTACATCCAGAAAGTTCCGGATCCAAACACCTTCCTTCGCAGCTTCACAAGCCATAATGTATTCGGCTTCTATGGTAGAATCGGCCACCGTATCTTTCTTGGAACTCATCCAGCTCACTGCTCCTCCTTTCATGACATACACGAATCCGAACTATGATCGACAATCATCTCTGTCGGTTTGGAAACTAGCGTCGGCGTAACCCCTTACGACGAGCTCTTCCTCACCTGCATAAACTAGGTACATCTCTTTAGTCCTTTTCAGGTACTTCAGAATAGTCTTTACCGCTGCCCATTGACTTTCACCTGGGTTGGCTTGGTATCTGCTTGTTAGGCTTATTGCAAAAGCAACATCAGGCCTTGTACATATCATGGCATACATGATGGATCCGATTGCCGAGGCATACAAAATCCTACTCATCCTGCTTCGCTCATCAGATCTCGAAGGACTCTGAGTCTTGCTTAGTCTTATACCATGCGAGAGTGGCAAGAACCCTTTCTTCGCTTCACTCATGTTGAACCGTTTCAACACTTTATCTATGTACGTGCTCTGGCTTAAGCCGAGCAGCCTCGTCGATCTATATCTATAGATCTTAATGCCCAAAACATATATTGCCTCACCAAGGTCCTTCATCGAAAACTTGCCATTCAATGACTCCTTGACCTAGTTCAGCATCGAAACATCGTTTCCGATCAGTAGTATGTCATCCACATACAAGATTAAATACACTATCGAGCTCCCACTTAACTTCTTGTATAAACAAGTGTCCTCTTCGCTTTTGATGAAACCGAGACCAGTGACGACCTCATCAAAACGAATGTTCCAACTCCGAGATGCTTGCCTCAACCCATAAATGGATCTCTTGAGCTTGCATACCGTACTAGTGCTAGTCGGATTGAAAAAACCCTCGGGCTGTATCATATACACGTCCTCGGTTAAATTTTCGTGAAGGAAAGCTGTTTTGACATCCATCTGCCATATCTCATAATTGAAATATGCACCTATAGCTAGTACGATCCTCACTCTACGGGCGAATAAGTCTCGTCGTAGTCAATTCCTTGAACTTGTCCATAACCCTTAGAGACAAGCCAAGCTTTGTGGATCTAAACATTTCCATCCACATCGGTTTTCTTCTTAAAGACCCATTTGCAACCTATGGTTGTTACGCTAGGCAGTGGATCAACCAAGTCCCAGACTTGATTCTCATCCATGGACTTTAACTCGGATCTCATGGCCTCCAGCCATGCCTCGGAATCTGGGTTCACCATCGCTTCTACATACGTGGCCGGCTCGTCGCTTTCTAGCGACAATACATCACGCACTCTGCGCAATCTCTCCGACCTCCGTGGTTCTGGTGCCGCTTCCACTACGGGTTCCTTGACTAACTCCGGTATGATCTCATCACCAGCCGAGCCGTCCCCGAGTGGTCCTCGAATTTCTTCGAGCGGACTGTCCTCCCACTGGCCTCCCGACTGAGAAACTCTTTCTCAAGGAAGACCGCGTTCCGAGCAACAAACACTTTGTTCTCTTCCCGGTTGTAGAAGCTATATCCCAAGGTTTCCCTCGGATATCCCACGAATATGCATTTATCTGACTTATTTGTAAGCTTGTCTGACATAAGTCGCTTGACAAATGCTTCACAACCCCAAATCGTTAGAAAAGACAAACTGGCACTCTTCCCAGTCCACATCTCATGTGGTGTCTTGTCTACGGATTTTGATGGTACCCTGTTAATTGTGAAAGCTGCAGTTTCTAGAGTGTATCCCCAGAATGACAAGGGTAAATCCGATTTGCTCAGCATAGACTGGACCATGTCCAACAAGGTCCCATTCCTCCGTTCCGACAGGCCGTTTCTCTGTGGCATACCCGGAGGTGTGAGCTGAGGTACTATACCTCGGCTTTTTAGATGATCATCAAACTCCTGGCTCATGTACTCACCTCCACGATCACATCGTAGAAGATTTATAGTCTTGCTGAGCTGATTCTCAGCCTCGTTCTGAAACTCTTTGAACTTTTCAAAAGTTTCCGACTTGTGCCTCATCAAATAGATATATCCATATCTACTCAAATCGTTGGTGAAAGTCACGAAGTACTGATAGCCACCTCTGGCAGTTGTGCTCATTGGACCACACACATCGCTATGTATAAGTTCCAATAGCTCGGACGCCCTCTCGCAACTCTTTGCGAAAGGAGACTTAGTCATCTTGCGGAGCAAGCATGATTCACATGTCTCGAATGACCCGAAGTCGGACGAAGTTAGGAGCCCATCATCATGGAGCTTCTTCATGCATTTTAGACTAATGTGTCCAATCCGGCAATGCGAAGTATGTCGATTTATCTCATTAGGCTTATGCCTCTTGACATTCATGTTATAGACCGGTTCCTGTTCTAGATTCAATATAAATAGCCCATCAACAATGGGTGCATAGCCGTGGAACATACCATTCAAATAAAATGAACCACCATTGTCCTTTAAATTGAATTCATAACCCTAACTCATCAAGCATGAGGCAGAAATAATGTTCCGACTAAGTGCAGGAATGTAATAACAATTATTCAATTCCAAAATAAATCCAGAAGGAAGATGGAGCTGCATCGTGCCGACCTCCAAATCAACAACTCTTGCTTTGTTGCTGACCCTAATGTCAATCTCCCCTTGTGCCACACGCCTAGTTGTTACTAGCCCCTGCATCAAGTTGCAAATATGAACAACCGATCCGGTATCAAATACCCAAGAGCTACTAGGTATGTCAGCAAGGTAAATGACTATAACATATGCAACAAGTGTACCTTTGCTCAAGCAGCATTCCCGGCCTTCTTGCCATGCTCGCAAGCCACTTGCTCTGATTCCGCTTCCGGTGATCGGTCTCCTTGCAATGATAGCAAATGGTCTTCGAGTCGGTCTGAGACTTGACCTTGTTGGCGGAGGTTACCGTCTCCGTGCCCTTTGCCTTAGCCTTTTCTTGGACCAACTCTTCTTGAACTTAGCCGATTTCTGCACCATCAACACTTGATGCATGCCTTTCTTAATATCCTGCTCTGCCACTTTGAGCATCCCATGCAATTCAGTGAGCTTCTTATCCATGCCATGCATATGATAGTTCGAGATTGACATCCCATAGCTGGGCGGAAGAGAACCCAGAACTGCATCAGTTGCCAACTCATCCAAGAGCGGGAAGCCCAACCTATCCAAAGCTTGCACATATCCGATCATATTGATCAGATGTGGGCTCAGTGGATCACCTTCCTTCAGCTTGCAATCCATCAAGGATCGCCAGACGTTGAACCTTTCGGTCGTAGCACGTGGTTCGAAACATGCTCTTGAGACTCTCGATCATATCGTAAGCCTCAACATTTTGAAATGCTGCTGCAAATCAGGCTCCATACAAGCCAAAGATCGACAAATTGATCTCCGTTGATTCATCAACGAGTTTCTGGTAGGCATTCTTAGCTGTGGCACTAGCATTATCGGCAGGTTCCTCTGGAAGTGGATCCTCTAGAACATGTTCCTTTTTATCATGCTTGAGAACAATTCTCAGATTTCTATACCAGGTGGTAAAGTTTGTTCCATTCAGTTTATCCTTTTCCAGAATTGATTTCAATGCAAAGTTGGGTTGAGCAGGTGGTGCCATTGATCTATAATAGAAAATATGCAATCACTAAGCAATGTGTTTATGTAAAGTAATTCAAGCCTAAACAGAAATACTCCCATTGAAGTCAGCATCCCTCCGCAAACTATCAGTGATTCAGGATCCGACTAGCACATGCGACTAGTGAGGTTTAGCATCACTGCTAGACAACATGCCTATTCGGTAAGAAACTCCTTGCTAATCGTATCTCTATACGACTCCTGTCGGTCGGGAAGGTATCTCATACCCCGGCGCCCAACCTTCTTTGCCACAAGGCCCAAAACCGTTTTGATAGCCTTTTCAAGTTAACCTGATGCAGTGCATGTCCGTGTCCGACACGAACCCTTCAGTTCATGGACACCCATCAGCACCCCAATTTTATGAGCCCACTACTAGACATACTTGACGTGCGAAGGTGCAACATTGGGGATGGAAATTCGCTTGGTATTCATGAGGGATCTTTCTACCATTCTAACATGCATAGAAAACAAGAATCATAACAATCACAAATAAACATATATTGTGAAATAGTATGGCTCCTTCATGGATGTTCTTCCAGGTCGGCTCCGACTCTGATGACCATCTAGGAACCCCATCTCGTTTGTCACGCCTGGACGCCAAGCCACCAACCTGATCTCTATTATCCAACTACTACAACTAGTAATGAATTTTACATAGAGTCACAAGTCGACACGCAGGTCGTTATACAATATAATGACAACACGTTGGCTCCTGCCGGCTGACAAACATGACATGCAGGCCATGTATAAATTACACACATGCATCACATACACATGAGCCATACTATTCACGTCAAACCTGCAAACAAAGTTACGCATAGAATCGCATTCGACCGGTTTGTGTGTCAGGTACGAAATACAAGGCGCTACGCACACGGTAGCACCCGATGTTTTCGGAAGTCACATATCATATCTGAACTCTGATCACGCCGAATTTTCTGATTTGACCGATCTCATCCATCATCACGAATCCGATTCGGATTTACGTTTCACTGTTAACCCCGATGGCGGATAACCGACCGGTAGGGGTAGATCGTGTCACGACCTCATCGATCCCGATCATCAGAAAACACAGCCTCATCGATCCCCATGTGCAGTTGATCTCATCAACCATGCACATAGCCGATCTCTGAAACGATGACAAATCTCATCTGTCGCCTCCACATATCTAATATGCATACGATCTGAAACCAAATCCTATAGCAGAGGCTCTGATACTACTGTTGGGATCTACGATAGGGTGCGTCGACTGCAAATTAAAATTCCTACGCGCAGAACAACCAAGAACATGCTATGGGAGATGGATCACAGATCATTACCACTAGACGTGCAGTGCCGTGCAGCGGAAGAAGAGTTGGGGCAGCGCGTCCGCGTGGATCATCTCCTCCTCGTGCGATCTCCCTCGATCAGCCAGTCGTCCGATCCCACGTACAAGTTTGCTAGAGCGGCGCAGGTGCACCGCCTCTAACGGTATCCGCGCGTGCAGGAGGAACACCGTGCGGCGGACTGCTAGGTCCGATCACACAGTCGGCGGCGAGTGGAGGTGGCTATTCGCAACACATGCAAACCCTAGTGATAGCACCGAAGCGATCAATTGCATGAGTGTGCGGCACCTCCACTTTATATAGGCGTCCGTCGCGGGCTCAAAACTTGGGCCTCGCACGGACCCTAAAGCCCATGAGTTTACTCGGCCACAATCCAAATACAGTTCGGATCACATCCGACCAGTGTCCTCGGATCCGACCTCGTAGGTTCCTTCCCTTAAGCGCGCGACCCCTTAGGTTCAAGCCGGCTTGTTCGCAGTTCGGATCACCTCCGAACTGCACGGTTGGTAGCGGCCTCTAGCAAGGCATGCCAAACACCAAGCAAACTATGAAGCTGGTTAGCAAACCTGTACATCACACTTCCATTACTTTTTCCACACAATATATGTTGTCGGGCTCAAGGCGATTCTGTCATCCTTGCGCTAGCCCAACCTCTTTCTCGTTCTAGTGATGCCGAACACTATCCGGATTATCTCATAATCCTTGTTGCATGGCCACGCTTATCCTGGTCAGATCACACGAGGGGCCCTGAGTATATCTCTCCTGGTCGGAGGGGCAAATCCCATCTTGCTCGACCATGTCTCGCAGCATGGGTCTGGACAAGCCCGAAACCTACCTTTGTAACTATCTAGTCACGGAGTAGTGTTTGGTCGGCCCAAAGCAGGTCTGTCACAATCCCGAGTACATGTGTCAGCTCAGTTCTTAGGACATAGAACATATGTTGTACTAGAAACTCACAGATGACATATCGCTGCGTCTCATAGTTGGGTCTGTCCGACTCGGACCTTATCTCGACTCGAATCCGGTTACGTCGAATCCAACCAGATCCTTCCAAGTCCATATTATCCGGTTAGCATCCAATGCTCCATGGCTAGTGAGACCAAGCCATCGACCGTGTCATATGCTAGTCTAGTCGGCCGCGCGTCCACACAACCCTTTGGACTAGGGACCTTTTAGGACAGTCATCATACAATGCATAGTCCCACAAACAAGTCACGTACTTGTTGATACACATCATTGATAATGTCCAAGGACTATCTTTATTCATAAACACATAGGAAATATCATCATACATGATTGCCTCTAGGGCATATCTCCAACAAGTATTTCTCAAATTCACAATTACTCAACTAGCACAACTTTAATATCACAACCTTCATATCTCAAAACAATCATCAAGTATCAAACTTCTCATAGTATTAATTGCACTCTATATGAAAGTTTTTTTATATCCATCTTGGATGCCTATCATATTAGGACTAACTGTATACCCAAAGCAAATTACCATGCTGTTCTAAAGGACTCTCAAAATGATTTAAGTGAAGCATGAGAGATCAATAATTTCTAGAAAATAGAACCACCACCGTGCTCTAAAAAGATATAAGTGAGGCACTAGAGCAAAATTATCTAGCTCTAAAGATATAAGTGAAGCACATAAAGTATTCTAATAAATTCCGATTCATGTGTGTCTCACCCAAAAGGTCTATACATCAAGGATGATTGTGTTAAACTAAAAAGCAAAGACTCAAATCGTACAAGACACTCAAAGCAAAACTCATATCATGTGGTGAATAAAAATATAGCATCAAGTAAGTTACCGATGGACGAAGACGAAAGAGGGGAAGCCTTCCGGGGCATCCCCAAGCTTAGGCTTTTGGTTGTCCTTGAATTCTACCTTGGGGTGCCTTGGACATCCCCAAGATTAGGCTCTTTCCACTCCTTATTCCATAATCCATCAAATCTTTACCCAAAACTTGAAAACTTCACAACACAAAACTCAACAAAATATCTCATGAGCTTCGTTAGCAAAATAAAACAAACCACCACTTTAAGGTACTGTAATGAACTCATTATTTATTTATATTGATGTTAAACCTACTGTATTCCAACTTCTTTATGGTTCATACCCCCCGATACTAGCCATAGATTCATCAAAATAAGCAAACAACACACGAAAAACAGAATCTGTCAAAAACAGAACAGTCTGTAGTAATCTGTATCAAACGCAAACTTTCTTTATGTAACGACCCGACCCGAAAACGGTCAAGTCTCTGTGTAGCTGTACCATCCCAAGATCATGCTGGCACACACAGTACATTGATGCAAAGATTCAAAGTTCAATCACACCTGAAAATTTATTACATGATTCTCATATCGAGTCTTTATTACAAGATAATAAATTCGGCCGAAGGCCAACTCATGAGAAATAAACTAAATAAAGCTGCGGAAGCGTAGAAGAATAGCGAGTCCATCCGACTCCATAGGGCAATCGCCAAGCGTGGATCGTAGCCTCACTCCTGATCGGAATACTCCTCTGCAACATAAGACGTTGCAGCCGTGTAGGTCGACATTTTTGAATATGCCCGGCAAGTCATGAAGAGAGAACAATAATAGAAATTACTAACACTATATGCAATTTGGCTGTGGGGCTCTAAGTTTCATCATTTTGCGAAAAAGCCAGTTTTTCCCTACAATAAGGACTTGTTTGCAAATACTACAAAAATGTTGGTAGTTATTGAGATGGTTCCGCCAACCAATGTCTCAAGCCCAATTATTAAATAACCCCCTCAATTAATTTATTAAGTTCGGTGTTGAGATATCCGAAATACTCCAAGTTCCAGAGGCTCAAATTGTCCAGAATCGGGGACACGGCTAACCGATTAGATCTTCACTCTGCAGAGGTTTGCGACTTTACCCGCAAGAATCGTTCCCTCCTTTAAGTCTTCGCACTTCACGGTGTTTGAAGACGGACGAGCAACAGGGTCTTAGAAGAGTTCCTCGGCAACCGCCGGTACCCATCTAATCCTACCGTTCTTCTACATCTCAGAGCACCGTCCGCCAGAGTCACACCTAGGGTTGACCAAGCCGTGAGCCCATAATGGCATGCGGCTGCCGCACGTAAGCTTCCGGTCAATGGGGTATCCATCCGTCTCTTCATGGCTGGGTGAAGCTTTCCGCAAGATGTCATGGCTCTTCTCCATGCATCCCGGCCAACAGCTGGTTTTCTCGTGGTGCCCGTCAACCGTCCTCCACCCAGTAGTGAATTTTGAAGTCCATCTTGAGCTTGAAGTCATGGGGTTGTCATCATCTTGACTCTCACATCTCCCTTATGAATCACTCAACCAACCCCGTCTACGAGCATAGCAAAAATAAACTACTTCGTCCCGGGCCATGGTAACAAGGGGATTGGTTTCATCCTACCTCATGATACTACTCAAGAACATAACTTAAAAATTCTCCTACTGCATGCATGGTGGGAAGGTATAATTCTAATGTAATAAAATCATAGGCATTGTAAAAGAAAACATGGTCAAATGACTTGCCTTGCTGACGGTCTTCGAAAGCTAGGGACTCGTGATAGCAAGCTTCGCACTCCGGAAATTCTACCGAAGCAAACAACAATCATATAAGCATAAGAGCATACAATCAATTAACATAACAGCATGCTAACATAAAACACACAAAACAATTGAACCAAAACCCAAAGAAAACTCGAAGAAATCCAAGCCAATGTTTTCACCACATCAAAACAACAACTAAGAAATAGTTTTACACAACCAAATTTTTCTTAACAGAACTTAAGCATGGGTTTTGCTAACTAACAGAAGGGAAAACATCATGCAAACTAGGAGCAAAAAGAATCACATCAAAAGCTATTATAGAACTCCTATTATGCCTGTAACAATCCTAGCAAGAAAAAAAAATAAAATTTTATTTATTGTAAATAAAAGTTCATGTTCTAAAACTACAGAAACTAATCTAAAATAAACTATGACATAGGTAAAATAAATTATTTACTAAATAAAACAATAGGAAAACAGTAGCTAGTTAAATAAATAAGAAACACATGATTTTGATTAAAACTATTTTTTATTAAATCTAAAATACCCAAATAAATTCCTATGGTTAGGCAAGGTCAAAACAAAGTAGTGACAAAAAGAAGCACTAAAATAAAATAATCCTAACTCATTTTATAGCAGAATTACTAATCTGTCTAAAACTAAATTAAACAATTTTTAATAACTTAAACAAGGCCAAACATATTTTCTACAGAAACTACAAAAATTTTGCAAAATAACAAAAAAAGAATCAACTAAAAATATTAAGTAAACTAAAAGATATGGATTTTACAAAACTGAAACTATTCTGTTAAAAATAGAAACGAAAAAAATTAACTAAAAAGAAAACTGGCGCTAACGGGCCTATATAACGCTCGGGCGACAAATAACTAAAACGCGCCCGAGGGAATAAACCGATCGGGCCGGTCTAACTAAACCTAAATAAAAACCGAAACTAAACCGAGTTTTTTAAACTAAAACCTACCCCTTCGCTAGTTCTAATCTAAACCCTAGATCCTAGATCGGACGGCGGTGGAGGGTTCCCGGTGACTCACCGCGGTGGCGACGACGGCGACGGTCGACGGCGGCTCGGGTGACGTCGGTGCGGTGGCTCCAGTGGTCCGGGGCGACGGCGGAGGCGTCCGGCGGGTGCGGCGGAGTGAGGGGAGGTCGGTGGTGGGGTCGGTGGAGCCTGGGGTCGGAGGTGGCCGGGCAAGGGCAATGGCGCGCGGCAAGGCTTGCCCCAGCGATTGCGGCGAGGGAGAGGGGTTAGGCAAGGGGGAAAGTGGGGGAACGGGTCGAGGGGGGCGGGGTTTATATAGGGGCGTCGAGCTTGGAGGTGGGGGCGGATCGGGGAAGGAGATCCCGCGATCTCGGGGATTCCGGCGAGGCGGCGACGGGGTGGAGTTGCGGGTTGGCGTGGGGAGGAAGAAGACGGGGTGGGGTCGGGGTGTCAGCGGGAGAGGGAGGCGGGGTTTGGGTCGGGCGACCGAGGGGAAGGGGGTTCGGGCGCGGCGCTGGGTCGGCTCGCTCGGGCGGTGGGCTGGCTCGCTGGCTGGGCCGGTTGGCCTGGCCCGCTGGTGGGCGGCCGGCTAGGGCCGGGCTGGTCGGGCTACCGGGGTTTTTTTTTCTTTTTCTATTTTTTTGAATTAGGAGAGAGATAATATATTAAATATATATATTTTATATAGGACATATATATATCAAAATGATCAGGGGAATATTCCCTACAATTTGAACATTTTTCCAGGGGCAAACTCAAACTTAAAAAAAACATTTTCTAAAATCCCAAATAAAATCAAAATTTGAATTCAAACTTTTTGGCAATGTTTTTCATCTGACATTTTTGGAGTGTCATGTTTACTCCTCTCATACTTTTTCTCAAGTATTTGTCAGGCATAGTTTTGAAATAAATTTCAATTGCCAATTTGAATTCAAATTCCAACAACTCAAAAAAACCTCAGAAGCACTTCAAATGTCACTCAATTCAAACAGTAATGCATAGATGCTTAGCTATAATTGTAAAACATTCCAAATTGAAAATTTGGGATGTTACAAACCTACCCACCTTAAGATGAATCTCGCCTTCGAGATTCGGGTTGGCTAGCAAATAGGTGCGGGTGGTCTCGGCAGAGGTCTTCTTCTCGCTCCCAGGTGGCTTCCTCCTCGGAATGATGACTCCACAAAGACCTTGCAAAACTTGATGATCTTGCTGCGGGTGACTCTGTTTGCAGTCTCGAGAATTCGGACGGGTTTCTCCTCATAAGTCGAGATCACCGTCGAGCTGCATGGCCTCTAGGGGCACCGTGTCTCTCAACGGAATATCGGCCATGTCGGCATGGCATTTCTTGGTGAGAAACATGGAAGACATCATGAACTCCGGACAATCCTTCCAAAGCAATTCCAACTTGTAAGCAACTTCTCCACGACGTTCGAGGATTTTGTAGGGGCCAATGAACCGGGGTGCTAACTTTCCTTTAACACCGAACCTCTTGATTCCACGAAGTGGGGACACACGAAGATATGCCCGGTCTCCCGCTTCGTACGTTACTTCCTTGCGTTTACTGTCGGCATAACTCTTCTGTCTCGACTGAGCTACCTTGAGTCTATCTCGAATCAGCTTGACCTTCTCTTCGGAATCTCTGATAAGATCGGGACCGAACAATTTTCGATCTCCAACACTATCCCACAGCAATGGTGTTCTGCACCTCCTTCCGTATAGAGCTTCGAAAGGGGCCATCTTGATCGGTCTCGATAACTGTTATTGTACGAGAACTCCGCGTATGTCAAATTATCATCCCAGCTAGACCCATAGTCTAGCGCACAAGCTCTCAACATGTCCTCCGGGATCTGGTTGACTCTCTCGGTCTGTCCATACATGCGTGGATGAAAAGTTGTCTTGAACTCCAGCCTCGTACCCAAAGTTTCATGCAATCGATTCCAAAACTTTGAGGTAAATTGTGTTCCTCTATCGACACGATACTCCTCGGAACTCCATGCAGACATACGATCCTGGTCATGTATATCTTGGCTAACTTAAGCGCTGGTATAGGTAGTCTTCACGGAATGAAATGAGCTACCTTGGTCAATCGATCAACCACTACCCAGATGGAATCATAACCTGAACGGGTCTGGGTAATCCTGTGATAAAATCCATTCCAAGTTTTTCCCATTTCCACTCGGGAATCGGCAAAGGTTGGAGTAACCCTGGCTTCGATGTTCCGCCTTTACTCGTTGGCAAACATCGCATCGCTACGCACTCGGCAATGTCCTTCTTCATACCGCCCACCGTAAACTTTCCTTCAAATCCAGATACATCTTGGTGTTACCGGGTGAATCGAGTACGGTGAATCACGAGTCTCCTGAAGAATTAGCTTCGAGTTCGGGATCATTGGGTACATAAATACGATCCTCGAACCATATAGCTCCGTATTCATCCTTACGAAACCCTTTAGCTTTTCCTTCATTCATCCTTTTCTTTATCTCATCAATTTCCTTGTCCGACTTCTGGGCTTCACGAATTCTTTCGGCCAAAGTGGACTGAACTTCCATTGCTGCAACATATCCTCTCAGAACTATCTCCAGTCGAAGATCTCTGAGGTCATCGACTAACTCTTGGGGTAATCCTCCCGCTATAAGAGTATTCACATAACTCTTACGGCTCAAAGCATCTGCTACAACATTAGCCTTTCCTGGGTGGTAATGCAATTTCATGTCATAGTCCTTGATTAACTCTAGCCATCTCTCGCACGAGGTTCAACTCTTTCTGCGTGAAAATATACTTCAAGCTCTTATGATGCGTAAAGCGTCTACAACGGTTTCCGATAAGGAAATGTCTCAGTCTTGAGTGCATGCACCATCGCTGCTAACTCCAAATCATGTGTGGCATAATTCATCTCGTGTGGTCGTAGCTATCCGGAGGTATAAGCTACAACTTTTCCTTCTGCATGAGTACTCCTCCGAGTCCACGATGAGAAGCGCCACAATATAACTGATAATCTTTGTGTATGTCGGCAAAATTAGTGCGGGGCTGTAACCAAACGCTTTCTTCAATTCCGAAAACGGCTTCACAATCCTCGGTCCAAATGTACTTGGCGTCCTTCTTCAACAGCTCAGTCATGGGCTTGGCAATCTTCGAGAAATGCTCAATAAACCTCCGATAATATCCTGCGGGTCCGAGAAAACTGCGGATCTCCTTGACTGAGGTGGGTGACTGCCAATCGGTGACTGATACAACCTTGGTGGGGTCAACTGCTATTCCTTCTCCTGAAATAACATGGCGGTCGACTAATTGTCTTCATCAATTATCCTTGCGTCCTCTGGTGCAGCGCCTCCTCTTGCGGCTTTCTTCAGTAGAGCTCTCTTCATAATCCTGGTCATTGCTCACGAGGGGTCCGTCATCTCCACTCGGAAAAAGGTCTTCTCCCAAGTCCATCTTCTCCTCTAATGCGGCAACATCCATCTTCAGCTTGTCGACTCTCTCCATGAAATCCTTGATTTATTCTTCATGGTCAAGGAAGTCTGCGTGTGCTTTCTCCTCCAGTTCAGTTCACGGAACAACAGCCTCTGTGTACCTTGAGTTCTGGCGAAGTCCGGATCTCCCGTTTCTGAGGAGACACTCCAAGTCTTGGACATATGAGAGAATGGAGTCGTCCTCACGATGCGGATGATATCTCCATTCCTAGCTCTGCGAGAAATCATGGCGAGGTCGATGGGTCGAGCTCGGCCCTGTACTCTTCTCGGAGATGTCCAAGTGCACGATAAATCGCCATGTCTCTTCCGAGGATCCAATTGAAATCGGTAAACTCAAAGTCAATGGGCTCTGAATGTCCTCCGAAGGTCCTCCCTAGAATGTGCACCTCAATCCTGTAGCCGGTATCCGTCGGAAGTGCATTGGTAGGCTTCCCGGTGATTGAGGGCAGAGCAATCTTCAGCTTCTTCACGATCTGGACCAGCTTCTTGCCGAGAGGCATCGTCTCATCTGGTGGCAAAACTCCGGTAGCAAAACTGGGGTGAACTTCGTGACCATCTAAAATGTTGAAAATCGGAGAGGAGTCGAGAAATGAACAGGGAGAATTACGGAATGATAAGGACATAAAATAAATAGTCTCTTCCTATGGCTTTCCGATCCTAGGGGTTACGTCCTCACGGTCGTGTGCTGCTCGATACCATCTCTCAGAACGACCCGACCAAAAGCGGTCAAGTCTCTGTGTAGCTGTACCATCCCAAGATCATCTTGGCACACACAAGACATTGATGCAAAGATTCAAAGTTCAATCACACCTGAATTTATTACATGATTCTCATATCGAGTCTTTATTACAAGATAATAAATTCGGCCGAAGGCCAACTCATGAGAAATAAACTAAATAAAGCTGCGAAAGCGCAGAAGAATAGCGAGTCCATCCGACTCCATAGGGCAATCGCCAAGCGTGGATCGTAGCCTCACTCCTGATCGGAATACTCCTCTGCAACATAAGACGTTGCAGCCGTGTAGGTCAGCATTTTTGAATATGCCGGCAAGTCATGAAGAGAGAACAATAATAGAAATTACTAACACTATATGCAATTTGGCTGTGGGACTCTAAGTTTCATCATTTTGCGAAAAAGCCAGTTTTTCCCTACAATAAGGACTTGTTTGCAAATACTACAAAAATGTTGGTAGTTATTGAGATGGTTCCGCCAACCAATGTCTCATTCCCAATTATTAAATAACCCCCTCAATTAATTTATTAAGTTTGGTGTTGAGATATCCGAAATACTCCAAGTTCCAGAGGCTCAAATTGTCCGTAACCGAGGACACGGCTAACCGATTAGATCTTCACTCTGCAGAGGTTTGCGCACTTTACCCGCAAGAATCGTTCCCTCCTTTAAGTCTTCGCACTTCACGGTGTTTGAAGATGGGATGAGCAACAGGTCTTAAGAAGAGTTCCTCTGCCACCGCCGGTACCCATCCAATCCTACCGTTCTTCTACATCTCGTAGCACCGTCGGCCAGAGTCACACCTAGGGTTGACCAAGCGAGCCCATAATGGCTGCGGCTGCACAAGTCGACTTCCGGTCAATGGGGTATCCATCCGTCTCTTCGTGGCTGGGTGAAGCTTTCCATGAAGATGTCATGGCTCTTCTCCATGCATCCCGGCCAACCGCTGGTTTTCTCCGTGGTGCCCGTCAACCGTCCTCCACCCAAAGAGTGAATTTTGAAGTCCATCTTGAGCTTGAAGTCATGGGGTTGTCATCATCTTGACTCTCACATCTCCCTTATGAATCACTCAACCAACCCGTCTACGAGCATAGCAAAAATAAACTACTTCGTCCGGCCATGGTAACAAGGGGGATTGGTTTCATCCTACCTCATGATACTACTCAAGAACATAACTTAAAAATTCTCCTACTGCATGCATGGTGGGAAGGTATAATTCTAATGCAATAGAATCATAGGCATTGTAAAAGAAAACATGGTCAAATGACTTGCCTTGCTGACGGTCTTCGAAAGCTAGGGACTCGTGATAGCAAGCTTCGCACTCCGGAAATTCTACCGAAGCAAACAACAATCATATAAGCATAAGAGCATACAATCAATTAACATAACAGCATGCTAACATAAAACACACAAAACAATTGAACCAAAACCCAAAGAAAACTCAAAGAAATCCAAGCCAATGTTTTCACCACATAAAAACAACAACTAAGAAATAGTTTTACACAACCAAATTTTTCTTAACAGAACTTAAGCATGGGTTTTGCTAACTAACAGAAGGGAAAACATCATGCAAACTAGGAGCAAAAAGAATCACATCAAAAGCTATTATAGAACTCCTATTATGCCTATAACAATCCTAGCAAGAAAAAATAAAATAAAATTTAATTTATTGTAAATAAAAGTTCATGTTCTAAAACTACAGAAACTAATCAAAAATAAACTATGACATAGGTAAAATAAATTATTTACTAAATAAAACAATAGGAAAACAGTAGCTAGTTAAATAAATAAGAAACACATGATTTTGCTTAAAACTATTTTTTTATTAAATCTAAAATACCCAAATAAATTCCTACGGTTAGGCAAGGTCAAAACAAAGTAGTGACAAAAAGAATCACTAAAATAAAATAATCCTAACTCATTTTATAGCAGAATTACTAATCTGTGTAAAACTAAAATAAAACAATTTTTAATAATTTAAACAAGGCCAAACATATTTTCTACAGAAATTACAACAAATTTGCAAACTAACAAAAAAAGAATCAACTAAAAATATTAAGTAACCTAAAAGATATGGATTTTACAAAACTGAAACTATTCTGTTAAAAACAGAAACGAAAAAAATTAACTAAAAAGAAAACTGGCGCTAACGGGCCTATATAACGCTCGGGCGACAAATAACTAAAACACGCCCGAGGGAATAAACCGGTCGGGCCGGTCTAACTAAGCCTAAATAAAAACCGAAACTAAACCGGGTTTTTTAAACTAAAACCTACCCCTTCGCTAGTTCTAATCTAAACCCTAGATCCTAGATCGGACGGCGGTTGAGGGTTCCCGGCGACTCACCGCGGTGGCGACGACGGCGACGGTCGACGGCGGCTCGGGTGACGTCGGCGCGGTGGCTCCGGTGGTCCGGGGCGACGGGAGGCGTCCCGTGGTGCGGGCGGAGTGAGGGAGGTCGGTGGTGGGGTCGGTGGAGCCTCGGGGTCGGAGGTGGCCGGCGGTGGCAATGGCGCGGCTGGCGTCGAACTCATGAGCGATTGCGGCGAGGGAGAGGGGTTAGGCGAGGGGGAAAGTGGGGGAACTGGTCGAGGGGGGCGGGGTTTATATAGGGGCGTCGAGCTTGGAGGAGGGGGCGAATCGGGGAAGGAGATCCCGCGATCTCCGGGATTCCGACGAGGCAGCGACGCGGTGGAGTTGCGGGTTGGCGTGGGGAGGAAGAAGACGGGGTGGGGTCGGGGTGTCAGCGGGAGAGGGAGGCGGGGTTTGGGTCGGGCGACCGAGGGGAAGGGGGTTCGGGCGCGGCGCTGGGTCGGCCGGCTCGGGCGGTGGGCTGGCTCGCTAGCTGGGCGGTTGCTGACCTGGTGGCGGCCTCGGCTGGCCGGGCAGTTAGCTGGTGGCGCCTGGGGTTTTTTTCTTTTTTCTATTTTTTTTTTGAATTAGGGAGAGAGAGATAATATATTAAATATATATATTTTATATAGGACATTTATATATATATCAAAATGATCAGGGGAATATTCCCTACAATTTGAACATTTTTCCAGGGGCAAACTCAAACTTAAAAAAAACATTTTCTAAAATCCCAAATAAAATCAAAATTTGAATTCAAACTTTTTGGCAATGTTTTTCATCGACATTTTTGGAGTGTCATGTTTACTCCTCTCATACTTTTCTCAAGTATTTGTCAGACATAGTTTTGAAATAAATTTCAATTGCCAATTTGAATTCAAATTCCAACAACTCAAAAAAACCTCAGAAGCACTTCAAATGTCACTCAATTCAAACAGTAATGCATAGATGCTTAGCTATAATTGTAAAACATTCCAAATGGAAAATTTGGGATGTTACACTTTAACTCAAAAATTCTACCGAAATAGGAAAACCTATATAATTTGTTTATTGATCTACTGCAATTGGAATAAGTCTTTTATAACGTTCTAGTGATTTTTAACAATTGTTTTCGTGAGCAAAAAGTTTCTGACTTTTTCAGCAAGATCAAGTAACTATCATTCAAGAAGATCCTATAGGTTTTACTTGGCACAAACACTAATTAAAACATAAAACCACATCTAACAGAGGCTATATCAATTATTTATTACTAAACATAAATAAAGAGCAAGAAACAAAATAAAATCCGGTTTGCTCCCAACAAGCGCTATCATTTAACGCCCTAAGCTAGGCATTGAGATTTCGATGATGCTCACATGAAAGACAAGAATTGTAGCGCAAAGAGAGCATCATGAAACACATGACAAACAAATCTAAGTCTAACATACTTCCTATTCATAGGCATTTTATAGGAAAACAAATTAGCAAGACAAGCAAGATCTAGCATATGCAAGGAAGAAGAAAGAAACAATAGCAATCTCAACATAACGAGAGGAAATTTAGTGGCATGAAAATTTCTACAACCATATTTTCCTCTCTCATAATAATTACATGTAGGATCATAAGAAAATTCAAAAATATAGATATCACAAAACATATTGTTAACATGATCCACATGTATGCAAAGTTGACACTCTTCCAAAATAGTGGGATTAACATTAACTAAAGTCATGACCTCTCCAAACCCACTTTTATCAAAAATTTCATAAGATTGAACGTTCTTCAAATATGTGGGATCTAAAGTTGACACTCTTCCGAATCCACTTTCAATAATATTGCAAACACTATTATCAATCTCATATTCATCATGGAGTTTAAATAAATTTTCAAGATCAAAAGAAGAATCACCCCAATCATGATCATTGCAACAAATAGTAGTTATAGCAAAACTAGCATCCCCATACTTGAGGTTTTGCATATCATTAACACAATTGACATCACTAGAATTTATAATAACATCATTGCAATCATGCTTTTCATCAAAGGAACTATCAAGTATGGGCGCAATAGCATTGATCTCATGTTTAACATAAGGAACTATAGCAAATTCGTCTTCAAAAATATTGGCATCATGGCCACAAGAATAGCAAGCATCATGTTCATCAAGGGATATTTCAATCAAATCATCGGAATCATCATTATCTATAGATTCATGCATATCATTGTTTTCTTCCAAAGCAATGGTCATTCTCTCAATAAATTCTTTGACATAGCCATTATGAGCATAGTTTTCATAACAATATTTAAGTATGTCAAAACTTTCAGATTAAATGAGAGTAATATCATACTTTTCAATCAAAGAAGCAACTTCATAAGCGCCCTTAAAAGCAACAAATTCTTCAATTTGCTCGATATCATAGTAACTATAAACATCCTTTGCATAAGAAGATAAGATTTCATTATCATTAAACTCTCATAGGTAGGGAAGGTGTTTTTAGGGTTCTTAGAGCAACAAGTAAAATCGTAAATTTCACAAAGATTCCAAGCATAACACAGCAATCTGTTTATTTGATCCCATAAGAGTCTCCCTTTTTTCATACAAACGGTGACACACAAAATGAGCATATGCATCTAAAGATTTCCCATCAACTAGGCTAGTTGGGGTTTCGGCACGAGCTTATAAGGATCAAAGATGATCCAAGTAGAACACTTTAAGTGGATGCATATCAATAGATTTTTAGCAAGCAAATAGAAGGCACATGGAAACATAAAGAAAGATACATACGGGAGGCAGGCGAACGGAAAAGGGCGAATAAAACGGCAAAGGTGAAGGGGGGAGAGGAAAACGATAGGCAACTGGCAAATAATATAATGCAAGGGATAGGAGTTTGTGATGGGTACTTGGTATGTCTTGACTTGTGCGTAAATCTCCCCGACAACGGCGCCAGAATCCTTCTTGCTACCTCTTGAGCATGCGTTGGTTTTCCCTTGAAGAGGAAAGGGTGATGCAGCAAAGTAGCGTAAGTATTTCCCTTAAGTTTTGAGAACCAAGGTATCAATCCAGTAGGAGGATACATGCAAATCGCCTCGTACCTACACAAACAAATAAGAACCTTGCAACCAACGCGATAAAGGGGTTGTCAATCCTTTCACGGCCACTTGCAAAAGTGAGATCTGATAGAGATAATAAAATAAATATTTTTGGTATTTTTATGATATAGATTGGAAAGTAAAGATTGCAAAGTAAAATAAATCTGAAACTTATATGATGGAAGATAGACCCAGGGGCCATAGGTTTCACTAGTGGCTTCTCTCAAGATAGCATAATCTACGGTGGGTGAACAAATTACTGTCGAGCAATTGATAGAAAAGCGCATAGTTATGAGAATATCTAGGCATGATCATGTATATAGGCATCTCGTCCGTGTCAAGTAGATCGAAACAATTCTGCATCTACTACTATTACTCCACACATCAACCGCTATCCAGCATGCATCTAGAGTATTAAGTTCATAAGAACAGAGTAACACATTAGGCAAGATGACATGATGTAGAGGGATAAAATCAAGCAAGATGATATAAACCCCATCTTTTTATCCATGATGGAACAATACAATATGTGCCTTGTTGCCCCTGCTATCACTGGGAAAGGACACCGCAAGATTGAACCCAAAGCTAAGAACTTCTCCCATTGCAAGAAAGATCAATCTAGTAGGCCAAACCAAACTGATAATTTGAAGAGACTTGCAAAGATATCAAATCATACATATAAGAATTCAGAGAAGAACCAAATATTGTTCATAGATAATCTTGATCATAAACGCACAATTCATCGGATCTCCACAATCACACCGCAAAAAGAATTACATCGAATAGATCTCCAAGAGAATCGAGGAGAACTTTGTATTGAGATCCAAAGTGAGAGAAGAAGCCATCTAGCTAATAACTATGGACCCGAAGGTCTATGGTAAACTACTCACACATCATCGGAGAGGCTGTGGTGTTGATGTAGAAGCCCTCCGTGATCGATTCCCCCTACGGCGGAGCGCCGGAAAAGGCCCCAAGATGGGACCTCACGGGTACAAAAGGTTGCGGCGGTGGAAATAGGATTTCGTGGTGCTCTTGGATGTTTTCGGGGTATATGAGTATATATAGGCGAAAGAAGTAGGTCGGTGGAGCCACGAGGGGCCCATGAGGGTGGGGGGTGCGCCTACCCCCCTGGGCGCGCCTCGCTGCCTCGTGGCCGCCTCGTTTCTTCCTTGACGTCCACTCCAAGTCTCCTGGATCACGTTTGTTCCAAAAATAACTCTCCCGAAGGTTTCATTCCGTTTGGATTCCGTTTGATATTCCTTTTCTGCGAAACACTGAAATAGGCAAAAAACAGCAATTTGCACTAGGCCTTTGGTTAGTAGGTTAGTCCCAAAAATAGTATAAAAGTGTATAATAAAGCCCATTAAACATCCAAAACAGATAATATAATAGCATGGAACAATCAAAAATTATAGATACGTTGGAGACGTATCAGTGACTATGCAGACCATTCGCACACACCTCAATAAACAATTGCATGCATTCTAAAGTAGGAGAAACGATCGTCTCGTCATATACTTCTTGTGACGCTCCCGCCACGGCTCTGTGGCTCGATCCCTCGTCTGGGGCATGAGGAAGACACTTCCTCATGTCAACGATCCGCGTGTACATCTCGTAGCTTGTATACGTGTCCATGGCCGCGTACTTGACATGTTGTTCATCCCGTCTCTCATGCCACACACTGTGCCAGGCATTCTTGTCCTTACTGCTCTCATTCTTCATCTTAGCATAGTAGGGGTTGATGATGGACGAGGCGAGGTCAACTAGGGAGTTCAGTTTGTTTTTGTCACTGCCCCAGACCTTGTAGTGCTGTTGGATGTTGACAAGATTCGGGCATTTCAAGTCCGAAACCTTGAGCGCTTTAGATCGTTGGTGGTGTCGACCGTAGCGAAACTGTAGTCGGAGCTGTTTATAAACTTGGAGAAACGCTCGCAAGGCCTTGTGGCAAGGTGGTAGTGGTAGACGAGGACGTCATGTCGCACACACAATTGGGCGACGGTAACCTTCTGATCGTGCCTGGCACGACCGATGGTGTACTCGAGGTCATAGCCGATCACTTGGTACTTGTTGTAGGCAACACTAGCTATTTAATCATCATGTCATTACCACCAACACTAGCTATTTAATCATCATAGTCATAGTGTAGCACATCATCATCTTCAAACTCATTCTAGCTAGCTAATCACTCCTGCTGCTCTCTCTCAGGTAAAATAGCATAGAACATGTGTAGCACTCCTGCTTCATCATATTGGAGCATGCAAATGAACCTGTCTCCTAATCGTGGGCTGTGCTTCTGATTGCTGCCCCTAGTACTTCTCTGCGATCATTCACAATTCTTCTCCAGTCTTTCACTATTAAGCATTCCTCGGTTTTAGAAATCCTGAATGCACTCATGTGCAATGCAGGATGTCTTGGCCGTAAGCTAACCATTGACATGCGACCTTTAGTCTTGATCCACTAAGGCACAACTATCATCAGGAGTCCCTGTTGAAGAACATCGTATAATAACATACTTAGCAATGAAGTTTAGCTTAAAAATAATGTATGCAAAAGATGCACTGAGGACACATAGAAAAAATCTTACCATCTTTCCTAAATAGATGTGATCTTAGTTCAATAATGGTCGCACATTTTGAGTACTAAGATTTTCAAGTCCAGGAAAATAATTTCTCTTGGCAGCATCAAGATCCTCAAGCCATGAAACATAATGACTTATATCCTCGCAGTTTAGTTCAGCCTCGGGACAGTGGTAGGTCATGTCTACCAAGCGCCGGACATGTTTGCTTGAATGGAAATAAGCTATCAATAGAAATTAGTTGTCAACTATTTTTGAATAAACAATATCAAGGACATAAATATGGTTGAGAAACTCACATAATGGTAGAGCTGGAGGCATCTGCACATCGACCCAGATGTCGATATTGCCTTCAATATCATCTTCGGGATGAATATCAAAGGTGATAAGCATATCAGGCTCAAATGCATAAGCCTTGCATAGTGGTCTCCAAGTATTGCATTCAAAATAGGTGTAGGTGTCTGCATTTTATAATTTTGTGTCGAAAGTATAACCATGCTCGGTCCTCAAGTGAACTCTCTTTACCTCCATAGTTTCCATAGGACTGAAACCAATGTTATCCAAGACAAAAACTCTAGCATGGCAGGGGATACGCTAGTTGAATAGTAAAAATTTAAAATTATAAGTTGAAGCAAAAGAAGCAGAAGTCATGCTTAATTACGAAAAAAGACTCGTCGTTGTGACTTACTGTATCCACTTCGAAGTTGTCATCCAGCTTGATGTTGAAGCACCTATCATCAACTAGGAAATGTCTGTCGCACAGGTCGAGCTCGTCTTCGTATATTCACACATATTGAAATCCTTTTCGTCGTCAGACATTTCCTATGTTCATAGTTGAAACATTAATTTAAAATCCGGGGCACTCGATATTTCCTATGCATTCTAGCACAAGTCGTGCTTAAATTCACGGAAAAATCCGGCATGACCTTTGCTAAAATAGGACATATCGAGCGCCTGAAATTTGCCGGGACGGAAACGAATCAACATTCCAGCAAAACATAGGCCACTCGAAGGCACATTGCAAACAAGAACACCAAGACATACTCTATATTCAGAATGCATCATCATCGACATCAATGACATGGCAACTATATAGCACTAGCATTTTCATCATCCACATTTACAACACATTATCATTTGGCTATTCTCACCTAGAGGTCTTAAGGGGTCGACGATGGGGACGACTGCGGGGATGAGGCAGGGGCATACTTGATTTCTGCAAAAACAAAATATATTAACCACTTACTATAAATAAACTAATTCTATTAAGTACATATTATAAATAAACTAATTCTATTAAGCACTATAAATAAACTAGTTCGATTTAGCACTTGCTATAAATTAATAAACTAGTTCTATTAAGCACTTACTACAAATAAACTAGTTATATTAAGCACTTACTATAAATAAAATAGTTATATTAAGCACCTACGTTCTACCTATCTATACCGTAGTTCTAGCCCTAACATCTATCCATCCATCCATCTATCTACATATCCATCAATATAACCATGCATCCATTTCAAATTCTACCAACTAAAAATTTCCATTACTAAAATTTCTAATCGAAAGACCTAAAATTTCTTATTCTATTCAAAACACCTAAAATAGTCTAAAAAATTATTCTATTAAAAAACCTACATTCTACAATGTCTACATTCTAAAATCTACATTTAAATTACCTACATTCTACAAGAACAGAGACAAGGGAGAGAGGAGGCGGGAAGGAGGAGGGAGGGAGGAGGCAGAGGTGGATGCCCGCACGTGCGTCAGCGACCTTGCGCGCTACACCGAGTTCCTGCGGGAGGAGGAGGAGCGCCTCGTCGAGTACACAAAGAGCCTTACCGCTTCCATGGCCGCGGCACATGCCACCTCAGAGGCGAGGAATGAGGAGATCTATGAGGAGAACCACCGCTTCGAGAGGGGTCGTCTGGAGCGGCAGAGGACGTTCGAGGTGAGCGTCGCTGAAGCTGCAATAGCGGCAGGCACCGTATTGCGGTTGCCCAGCTCATCGGTAGGCTCCTCCTCCTCCACCTCTTACTGAGCGCGCTTGGCAGAGGAGAGGCAGCCGAAAGTAGTACAAAGCACCTCCGCAGCAGCAGTAGTAGTATTTAGGGCCTATTTGCACACGGGTCGTCCAAAACAACCATTTGCGTGAAGGGATGCACAAATCCTGCGCTGCGAATTTTCCCTCGACTTAAGGGGAAGACCATAGCTCTCACTTTGCATACAGGTGTTCTATCTAAAACGTTTGCGATCAAGAGCTGCAGAAATCCTGCTCGGCACATTCTCTCTTGGCTTCCTGGGGAAGCTGTCGGTTTGCATACGAGTGTTCTAAGTAAAACGTTTGCGATCAAGAGCTGCACAAATCCTGCTAGGCACATTTTCCCTTGGCTTCCTGGGGAAGTTGTCGGTTTTGCATACGGGTGTTATAACTAAAACGTTTGCGATGAGTGTTTTATATTTAAAAACCGAATTAAACTGCGGCTTGGGCGCCATTAATGGAGAGGATGCGAGCAAGGCGGGCGGCCATGGAAGTCAAAGGGCTCGCTTCCCAGTGAGCCTGTGCAGCGTACAACTCGCACGCTTCTCGGTGAGCCTGCGCATTGGAGGACAACTTGCACGCCTCTCGGTCAGCCTACGCACCGGACTGCGCTCGCACGCATCCCATTTAGTCAAGGTCAAGCAGTTGTCCGCATGGCACCTCCTACAGCCATTAAAACAAAGACACGTGGCGTCACGTGAATGGTTAACAAAACGCACATGGTTTGAATTATACAAACGTTTGAGATATTATAGTGGCAGCTATTTTTTCAAAATGCCTTTGTTGGCTGTCATTATTCGAGTGCGCCTTCTCTCAAAATGGACACAAAAAATACCACAACATGTCGGGTGCCATTCCATGATAGCATGCCAAGTTTCATGAATTTCAGAAGATTTTTGGATTTACTATAATTTAAAAATAAAGTATCTCAATGTTTTGCCAGCAATCAATGGTGCTCTGGTGTTTGAAATTCATTACCATTTCTTGCATGGGACCTAAGCTTGCATCCAAGGACACAAATTTGATTTTTCAACCAATTTATATGCACTGGAGCATGTGCATGTAGTTCAAATTTGAATTATGCACATAAATGCATTGAAAACTCAGTTAATGCATAAAAATGTCCAAACGGACCCCGAAAAATCACAAAAAATTGACAGAGCACTCCTGTTGTTCTATGTTGACACGAGAAATTTTTTGAAAGCAATAAAAGGCAATGGATATCAATTCGTCCCCAAAGGTGGGACGTTCCCTACCGAAACCATCATGCTTGTTGTGAGAATCTCTGGTTTGTGAGAAGCATATACCCAAACCTGCCCCAAATGGGACAAAAAATTTACCACGACATGTTGATGCCGCTCCATGATAGCATGCCAAGTTTCATGAATTTCAGACGAGTTTTGGATTTACTAGAATTTAAAACCAGGTATCTCAATGTTTGCGGCAATCAACGGTGCCCTGGTGTTTGAAATTCATTACTATTTCTTGCATGGGACCTAAGCATGCACCCAAGGACACATGTTTGATTTTTCAACCAATCTATATGCAGTGGAGCATGTGCATGTAGTTCAAATTTGACTTATGCACATAAATGCATTGAAAACTCAGTTAATGCATAAAAATGTCCAAAGGAACCCCGAAAAATCACAAAAATTGATACAACACTCCTATTGTTCTATGTTGACACGAGAATTTTTTTGAAACCAATTAGAGGCAATGGATATCGTTTTATCCCCAAAGGTGGGACGTTCCCTACCGGAACCATCATGCTTGTTGTGAGAAGCTCTGGTTTGTGAGAAGCATATACCCAAACCTGCCCCAAATGGGACAAAAAATTTACCACGGCATGTTGATGCCGCTCCATGATAGCATGCCAAGTTTCATGAATTTCAGCCGAGTTTTGGATTTACTAGAATTTAAAAACCGGGTATCTCAATGTTTTGCCGGCAATCCAACGATGCCCTGGTGTTTGACATTCATTCCCATTTCTTCCATGGGACCTAAGCATGCACCCAAGGACACAAATTTGTTTTTTCAACCAATTTATATGCACTGGAGCATGTGCATGTACTTCAAATTTAAATTATGCACGTAAATGCATTGAAAACACAGTTAATGCATAAAAATGTCCAAACGAACCCCGAAAAATCACAAAAATTGACAACACTCCTGTTGTTCTATGTTGACACGAGAAAACATTTGAAAGCAATTAGAGGCAATGGATATAGTTTCGTCCCCAAAGGTGGGGCGTTCCCTCTACCGAAACCATCATGCTTGTTGTGAGAAGCTCTGGTTTGTGAGAAGCATATACCCAAACCTGCCCCAAATGGGACAAAAAATTTACCACGGCATGTTGATGCCGCTCCATGATAGCATGCCAAGTTTCATGAATTTCAGGCGAGTTTTGGATTTACTAGAATTTAAAAACCAGGTATCTCAATGTTTGCGGCCGAGTGACGGTGGCAGGGTGTTTGACATTCATTCCCATTTCTTGCATGGGACCTAAGCAGGCAACCAAGGACACAGATTTGAATTTTCAACTAATTTATATGCATTAGAGCATGTGCTTGTAGTTCAAATTTGAATTATGCACATGAATGCATAGAAAACTCAGTTAATGTATAAAAATGTCCAAGCAAACCCCGAAAAATCCCAAAAATTGACACAACACTCCTGTTGTTCTATGTTGACACTAGGAAAATATTTGAAATCGAGAAGAGACAATGGATATCATTTCATCCAGAAAGGTGAAACATTCCCTACCGAAACCATCACACTTGTTGTGAGAAGCTCTGGTTTATGAGAAGCTTATACCCAAACATGCCCCAAATGGGACCAATTTTTTACCATGGCATGTTGATGCCGCTCCATGATAGCATGCCAAGTTTCATGAATTTCAAACGAGTTTTGGATTTACTAGAATTACAAAAGCAAGTACGTCGACGTTTGCCAGAGAGCCACGGTGCCGTGGTGTTCGAATTTCATCCCCATTTCTTGCATGGGACATAAGCATAAACCCATGGACACATATATGAGTTTACAACCCATGTTGGTGCACCGGAGCATGTGCATGTAGTTTAATTTTGAATTGTGCACCTGAAATGTCTAGAAAACCATTTTAATGTATAAAATTTTCAAATGAACCCTGAAATAATTCCAATTCTTTTATGACACACATATAGTTGCATGTTCACTGCAGATAAAAGGTCTAGCCACTCAAACACCGTCCGTTGCCGCTGTGACCCCATTATGTAATTCAAATCAAGATGAAAAATCAAGTAGATCACACACTGTTTATTATCACCAACCATGTGAGATGCAGCACAAAATATCGTGGAGCACCGTCGGTGTATAGTACGCCTATGGCTTACGCGAGAAGGTGCATCCGCTATAGTCCACAGGCGGCGTCTCAAGCACACTAGCTCACTCCCCAAATATCATTTCACTGTTCAATCGTCGCCGGTGAAAGATGGGAACGTGGACCCGCATCGTGAGGGCAACTTCTGTGGCCCACTCCGTTGAGAGGGCGGCCACAGCCGCCATGCACGTGCTAACAAGGTGCATGAGCGCAGCCGCAATCTGCGACCGGGCGGCCATGGCAGCCCAAACGGCCGCTGTTGCTTCTCATGTTGCGGCAGCAACATCTACCTCGGGGATAGTGTAGGACCTTGAAGTATGTCTAGAGGGGGGTGATTAGACTACTTGACCAATAAAAACTTAACCTTTTCCCAATTTTAGAGTTTGGTAGATTTTAGCTATTTTAGGACAAGTCAAGCAATCATCACACAATTCAAGCAAGCATGCAAAGAGTGTATCATGGCGGAAATTAAAGCATGCAACTTGCAAGAAAGTAAGGGGAAGGGTTTGGAGGATTCAAACGCAATTGGAGACACGGATGTTTTTGGCGTGGTTTCGATAGGTGGTGCTATCGTACATCCACGTTGATGGAGACTTCAACCCACGAAGGGTAACGGTAGATCTTCATGAAGTAGGCGATCTCCTTGCCCTTACAAACTCCTTGGTTCAACTCCACAATCTTGTCGGAGGCTCCCAAGTGACACCTAGCCAATCTAGGAGACACCACTCTCCAAGAAGTAACAAATGGTGTGTTGATGATGAACTCCTTGCTCTTGTGCTTCAAATGATAGTCTCCCCAACACTCAACTCTCTCTCATAGGTTTTGGATCTGGTGGAAAGAGGGTTTGAGTGGAAAGCAACTTGGGGAAGGCTAGAGATCAAGATTCATATGGTAGGAATGGAATATCTTGGCCTCAACACATGAGTAGGTGGTTCTCTCTCGAAATGGTAAGTTGGAAGTGTAGGTTAGATTCGATGGCTCTCTCCACGAATGAAGAGGAGGTGGAGGGGTATATATAGCCTCCACACAAAATCTAACCGTTACACACAATTTACCAAACTTCGGTGGGACCGAATCGTTAAACTTCGGTCGGACCGATTTAGTAAACCTAGTGACCGTTAGTGATTTTCGATTGGGACCGACATGCATCTCGGTGAGGCCGATTCGGTTAGGGTTAGGGCATAACATAATCTCGGTGAGACCGATTACACAAACTTCGGTGAGACCGATTTGGTAATAAGCTTTCCAGAGAGTTGGTCGGAGTAAACTCGGTGGGACCGATTTGCTCTTTTCGGTGAGACCGAAATGTTACAAAAAGGAAACAGAGAGTTTACATTGCAATCTCGGTGGGACCGATCGCTCACTTCGGTTAGACCGAAATGTTACAAAGGGAAACAGAGAGATTGCAACCCCATCTCGGTGAGACCGAGATCCCTATCGGTAAGACCGATTTGCTTAGGGTTTGTGGCAGTGGCTATGACTTTTGGAATCGGTGGCGCCGGATAGAAAGAATCGGTGTGACAGATTTTGGCTTTAGGTTTAGGTCATTTGTGGATGTGGGAAAGTAGTTGAGGGTTTTGGAGCATATCACTAAGCACATGAAGCAAGAGGCTCATTAAGCAACACCTCATCCCTTCTTGATAGTATTGGCTTTTCCTATAGACTCAATGTGATCTTGGATCACTAAAATGTAAAATGAAGAGTCTTGAGCTTTTGAGCTTGAGCCAATCCTTTGTCCTTAGTATTTTGAGGATCCACTTTCATCATCCATGCCATGCCATTCATTGAGCTTTCCTAAAACAATAGTCTTGGAATAGCATTATCTCAATGAGCTATATGTTGTTATGAATTACCAAAACCACCTAGGGATAGTTGCACTTTCAATCTCCCCCTTTTTGGTAATTGATGACAACATATAGATCAAAGCTTCGACAAATGATAATAAAATTTAAATAACATCGTCGCTTTGAGAAGTATGTGATAAGCAAGAGCTCCCCCTAAACTTGTGCATAGTTTTAGATTTGCTTTGGGCTGCAAATGCACAATGAATTAGGCTCATGGGTTACTCTTCCATGTCACATACATCTTGGTGGAGCGCTCAAAATAATAAACAATGAATACATGCACTCATCACCAAGCATAGTGAGTGATCACATAAGATAGATAGGATAATATCAAGCATGCATAAGTGTAGCTTATGATCAAACACATGATCATCAATGTCTCACAAGCATAGTATCTCAACCAAAAGAAAACAAAGATTGAAAAACCACCAAATAAAGCAAGAGAGAACAAAATCAGCACTCTCTCTCTTGAAGCCTATGATCTATACATTTTTCTCCCCCTTTGGCAACAAGTTACCAAAAAGTTCATAGAAAATGCATAGTGCTAGATCGACTCTCAGGCTTGATCTTCTGGTGGTGGAGTCCGGATAACGCCGAGGTCGAAAGCTTCAGTTGAGGTAGATGGAGTTGGAGCTAAAGTAGGTCTTTGGAGCTGGTGGCCTTGAGGCTGTAGCTGGTGCAGATGAAGTTGCTCTTGTGTCGAGGCAGCACAGCAGATGACCTCTGGGCTCTAGGCACTCTGGCAAATGCATCAGTTGTTGTTTTGCCTTCCTCTCCTGCATGTCATCTTGTAGTTCCTCCACTGCAGATGAATCTCGATTACTTTCACATCTAAGTTATAGAACTTTTGTTCTATGATTCTCTCCAAGCTCTCCTGATTTTGAGTGAGGGTGGCCAATCCCTTCTCTATCCTCAGGGTTGATGCTATTAAGTATCCGAGCTGCTCCTGCTTGTTCTTTAAGAAATACTCAGATGCCTCCTCTTGAGTTGGCATCTTGGCAGCCTTCTCCCTCTTTGCCTTCTCCTTCTTCTCCTGAGCTTGAACTGATTGTGGATCATCTTCATTCATGAGAACCTCATTGTTCTCAAAGTCTGGATAAAGTGGAAAGTGTTCCTTATCCAACTGATATTTTCTGTGCCCATCTTTGAGTTTATCAATTCTTAAATCTGAGGTGCATATCCACAGCTCCTCTTCTGATCTGCTGCAGTCCTCTTGATTGTTTCAATGATCGGGCTCATGACTTTGAACTTCTGTGGCACATCAAACACATGCAACATGTTGATGGCATGCCCTCTGATCATGTTATGGTCACCAGACTTGGGCAACAAAGTGTGCCTCAGAATCCAATTTATGGTTGGCAACCATGACAGCAGAAAGTGAACTGATCCAAACTTGTGACTTCCTAATGCCTTGTCTGGATTTCCTTGTACACGTGAGCCATTGAATTGTGACCCATCTTCTTCTTTGCATAAATGCCTAGGTCATCCTCATTTTCCTCTGGGGCATTTATCAGCTTTGCCCATTCTTCAACAGTTGACTGGTACCTTGTACCTTCAGACATCCAAACAATTCTTCCACCTGGGTAAAAATGTGCTATGAAGTAGAACTGCATGATAAGTTCATCATTCCAATTTGTGAGCTTTTGCCCAACAAAAGCTGCAACTCCACAAGCAACAAAGCTATCTTGCACTTCAGGATAGTGCTCTTCATTCTCCTTGATGAAATTCCAGTCAACCCACCTCATGTCACAGACTATGGGCTTCTTGTCCAACAGAATTGTTTCATAGAAGTCCTATTGTTCCTTTGTATGGAACCTGTAATCAACAGTAGTTCTTCTCCTTGTGGCATATGGATCTGCCATCCTCCATATCCTCAGCCCTGAATCCTTCCTGATTCTCATGTCCTCAGCCACAGGATGGGCATCATTGTGGTCTGGTATCTTGGGCTTGAGCTTCCTCAGAACCTGTCCTTCTTCATCTTCCTCATCAGCATCCTCAGGCACTGGGTCCTTGTTCTTCTCAGGAGCTGGAATACTCCTGGTATTCCTCTTTGGTGCAGACTTGGCCTTGGAGGCAGCTTTGGGTGCTTCCTTGGGCTTAGATGTGGCAGCCCCCGATCTAATAGCATCACCCGTAAGCTTTGGTGCCTTTGGAGCTGGTGCAGCAATTTCATCTTCCTCTTCCATCATGGAAGGCTTCCCAATAACTCTGGTTGTGGTCTTATTGACCCTTTCCTTTCTTTTCTTCCCTTCTGCAGCATTTGGTTCTTTGGGTTGGGTTTCCAAAGAAGCTTGTGTAGACACTCTGGCTTTGGACATTGGTTGTCTTCCTGCAGGCCTTTTGGTCTTCATGCCTGGCTTTATATCCTTTGCTGAGCCATAATCCTTCTTGAGCAGACCTTTCTTGGAAGTAGCCTCATCTTCTTCAGCTTTGTAGTCTTCATCCTCTGAATCTGAAGTTCTTTTCCTCCTTTGCCTAGTTGCAGCCTTAGGCAAATTTCTAGGAGTACTTCTGCTCCCTTCATCTGAAGTTGAGGGACTAGTGCCCTCACTCAAGTCCATCTGCTCTTCTGTCATGTTACATTTGTCACTTTGATCGGACATCTTGCAAAAGCTGACTCTTGACCTGTGAAGAGTTATAGATGAGATAGAAAAGATGAGCATCACAAAATGCAGAGGTTTTTGCAAAAGAATGACTCAAAAGTTCAGTCTTAGTTTTCCACAGAAAGCATTTCGGATCCACCGATTTTCAAACTCGGTGATACCGAAGCAGTTTTGGAACCTAAACTGATGATCTCGGTTGGACCGAGTTTCAGTTCGGTGGTGCCGTGACTGCTAGGGTTTCACAGAATCCTCAAATCGGTTGCACCGATTAGTAATTCTCGGTCAGACCGAGCGTCACTAGTGCAATGGCATAAGCCAAATCGGTGAGACCGAGTTTTTCAACTCGGTGGGTCCCAGATGGTTTCGCCGGAAACCTAACCCTAAAAATTTGAATCACATCTAATCTATGAACTACTTTGGCTGGATAGAAGAGTTTCAATCATGGCAAGAATCAATATGAAGACAATGTGCCAGGAATCAGACGTGGATAGCACAAAGATTAAGTCCATACCCTAACTTGGTGGTGGACTTGCTACGACGGCAACGGCGGGGGCGAAATCCGTTGACGGCAGCGGAGACCAACGACAGGAGGCTGCTGGCGACAAGGAGACGATCCGGAGACCACGATGGCAGAGCGAGCTGTTGCGCGGGCGAAGGGTTTCGGAGAAATTTCCAAAATTTTGCCCATGGCTATATATAGCTCGACCCTGTCGGTGTACCGAGTGGAACAACTCGGTGGCACCGAGATGCATAACTGTGTTCGATTCTGACAAATCGGTGAGACCGAAAAGTTCAAATCGGTTGCACCGAGATTGAAAACTCAGATCAACTTGATGATCTCGGTAGGACCGAAATGGAAGGATCGGTCGGACCGAGAATCACTAAGAGGTTTTGTAAGTTTAAGTCTATGACGAATCGGGGACTCGAGTGCTCCTCACACAGTGGTTCGAATCTGACTTGATCAAATTTTGTGATGTAGCATGAATAGAGTTTGAGACGAGAAAAGCATAGATAGCTAAAGAAGGTTCTTAGGCATTCTTGTCCATCCACTTGGCACAAAGTAAAGAATTCAATCAAACAAAACAACAAGTGGATGTCCTTGAATGAGTAAAATATGCACCAACATGCTCACACAATAAGATGGCAATTGAAATATGTGGCAAAACATGCACAACCAATTTTAGCAACTATCAAGCAATTGGCGATGACTAGGTCATGTATATATGAGTATATTGACTTAGGAGTCAAATGAAAACATTTGATCATAGGTCATACTCATCGTTTAAGCTCAAGTGGGTTACCACTTTTACATAATGCATTAATGTGTTCACACCATTAGAGTTGCTTTGACTCAATTCTTAGAGTTAAGCTCCCCTAGATGTGAGATCCCCATTAGAGGGATGAACTAACCTTGGGTTTTGTCGATGATGACTTCATGTAGGTGTTGAAGATGTAGAAGCTCAATGTTGATGTAGATCATTTGGAGCAATCCTTTGGAGTGAGTTGCACTTTCAACTTGCCTACATGGGTTAGTCCCACAAGGAACAAACAAGAATATCCATAGACATAGAGTGATGCACACACAAGATGATGTCCATGAAAACATTAGGTTACCTTGTCCCTTGCCTTACCAACATGAGGGTTTGTGACTCCTTGAACTAGTGCAAGATGTGAAAGTTGATTGCACTTGTTCTTGCCAAAATGATATGAGTGAAGAATGTTGGCGGAGTCACCCTCAAGAACTCTCTAGTTCTTCTTCTTGGGATCCACATAATCTTGATGGGAATCCTTGGAGTTGTAGTTGTACTTGATGAAGTAGAACTTGACGTAGTCTTGGGGACCCACTTGAAAGAGGCTTTAGGTGCTTCTTCAAATGCATCAATCTCTTCTTGAAGCTTGTCCTTGCCTTTGTTCTTGTGGTCTTGTGGTGGAAGATCATCTTGAGCTTGTGTCCCCTTGAAGGAAGTAGGATCATACTTCTCTTGTTGAGGAACAAACTTTGTCTTGGGGTATTGATCTTCTTCCCTCTCAACTCCATAGGCGTTGAACTTTCGTTCAAAACCAACACCTTGATTCTTCCGGTGCCTTCCTTGCTTGCGTACAATTTCCTCGAATTGCTTACTCCCGGCAAGGCTCTTGTAAACACCTTTCTCTATAAGTCCCTTCAATAAACTATTTTCTTGCTCAAGTGTAACTTGGCTAAGAGAATCATTAGTGGAATCAAGAGAACTACTAGAAGCAACAACATTGGATTTGACATTATTATTGTTACTACTAGAGGAAGTATCTTTCTTGTACTTGTTACTAGACTTGACTTGAGGCATGTAAGTAGATAAGAGTAAATGCTTGGCAATGTAAGAAGAACTTTTCTTGCGGAGATCATCATTGATTGCCTTTAAGAACTCATGCTTCTTTATTCGCTTCCACTTTTGTAGAATTTGTTGAAGTTCTTCACCATTAAACTCAATTCTTCATTGAAGGTTGGTTTCTCACTTGATGATGTGGGGGCTTCACTTGAGGCTTTGTAAGCACCACTTGACTTGTTGTGAATTTCCTCCTTATCCCTGAGTGACATCTCATGAGCAACAATCCTTCCAATGACTTACATTGGCTTGAGATCTTTGTAGTTTGGCATCATTTGGATCAATGTGCACACGGTATCATACTTTCCATCCAATGCTCTTAGGATTTTCTTGATGATGAATTTGTCGGTCATCTCTTCACTCCCTAAGGCGGCAATCTCATTTGTGATAGGAGCAAGCCTAGAGTACATTTCAGCGACACCTTCACCATCCTTCATTTTGAACTTGTCAAGCCGACTTTGGAGCACATCCAACTTGGATTCCTTAACCGACTCAGTACCTTCATGCATATCAATCAAAGTATCCCAAATTTCCTTTGCATTCTCAAGACGGCTGATTTTGTTGAATTCTTCGGGACACAATCCATTGAAGATGATGTCACATGCTTGAGCGTTGTATTGCAGCATCTTCAATTCTTCCGCATTAGCTTCACAATTCGGTTCTCTCCCATCGAAGAATTCACCTTGCAAGCCAATACAAATAATTGCCCAAACGGCGGAGTTATGTCCAAGAATATGCATTTTCATCTTATGCTTCCAACTAGCAAAATTAGTACCATCAAAGTAAGGACCTCTACGGTGATAATTTCCCTCGCTAGACGCCATACTCTCCTAGGTTGTGAACCAAGGCTATGACCACCAAAAGCTATGGAAATCAAAGCAAATGGACACCAATGCTCTGATACCACTTGTAGGACCTTGAAGTATGTCTAGAGGGGGGTGATTAGACTACTTGACCAATAAAAACTTAACCTTTTCCTAATTTTAGAGTTTGGTAGATTTTAGCTATTTTAGGACAAGTCAAGCAATCATCACACAATTCAAGCAAGCATGCAAAGAGTGTATAGGCAGCGGAAATTAAAGCATGCAACTTGCAAGAAAGTAAGGGGAAGGGTTTGGAGGATTCAAACGCAATTGGAGACACGGATGTTTTTGGCGTGGTTCCGATAGGTGGTGCTATTGTACATCCACGTTGATGGAGACTTCAACCCACGAAGGGTTACGGCTGCGCGAGTCCACGGAGGGCTCCACCCACGAATGATCCACGAAGAAGCAACCCTGTCTATCCCACCATGGCCGTCGCCCACGAAGGACTTGCCTCACTAGTGGTAGATCTTCATGAAGTAGGCGATCTCCTTGCCCTTACAAACTCCTTGGTTCAACTCCACAATCTTGTCGGAGGCTCCCAAGTGACACCTAGCCAATCTAGGAGACACCACTCTCCAAGAAGTAACAAATGGTGTGTTGATGATGAACTCCTTGCTCTTGTGCTTCAAATGATAGTCTCCCCAACACTCAACTCTCTCTCATAGGTTTTGGATCTGGTGGAAAGAGGGTTTGAGTGGAAAGCAACTTGGGGAAGGCTAGAGATCAAGATTCATATGGTAGGAATGGAATATCTTGGCCTCAACACATGAGTAGGTGGTTCTCTCTCAGAAATGGTAAGTTGGAAGTGTAGGTTAGATTCGATGGCTCTCTCCATGAATGAAGATGAGGTGGAGGGGTATATATAGCCTCCACACAAAATCTAACCGTTACACACAATTTACCAAACTCGGTGGGACCGAATTGTTAAACTCGGTCGGACCGATTTAGTAAACCTAGTGACCGTTAGTGATTTCCGGTGGGACTGACATGCATCTCAGTGAGGCCGATTCGGTTAGGATTAGGGCATAACGTAATCTTGGTGAGACCGATTACACAAACTCGGTGAGACCGATTTGGTAATAAGCTTTCCAGCGAGTTGGTCAGGTAAACTCGGTGGGACCGATTTGCTCTTTTCGGTGAGATCGAAATGTTACAAAAAGGAAACAGAGAGTTTACATTGCAATCTCGGTGGGACCGATCGCTCACTTGGTTAGACCGAAACGTTACGAAGGGAAACAGAGAGATTGCAACCCCATCTCGGTGAGACCGAGATCCCTATCGGTAAGACCGATTTGCTTAGGGTTTTTTGGCAGTGGCTATGACTTTTGGAATCGGTGGCGCCGGATAGAAAGAATCGGTGTGACAGATTTTGGCTTTTCCTATAGAAAGCACATGAAGCAAGAGGCTCATTAAGCAACACCTCATCCCTTCTTGATAGTATTGGCTTTTCCTATAGACTCAATGTGATCTTGGATCACTAAAATGTAAAATGAAGAGTCTTGAGCTTTTGAGCTTGGCGAATCCTTTGTCCTTAGTATTTTGAGGGATCCACTTTCATCATCCATGCCATGCCATTCATTGAGCTTTCCTGAAACAATAGTCTTGGAATAGCATTAGCTCAATGAGCTATATGTTGTTATGAATTACCAAAACCACCTAGGGATAGTTGCACTTTCAGATAGCAACTGGCGAGAGCAGCACATCAGCTATCCGTTCCGCAGCGGCGGCCCTAGCCCTCGTGGTGGTCACCGCACAAATCAAACGAAGATTCTCAGACAACGGTCGGCAACCCACGACCGAAGAGTTGGCAATCACCGAGAGCTTTCGAGCAGCCGTCCGTTCCTCTGCCACATACCTTGCAACGATGGAGCCCGTCCAAGCCCAGATCGCGACCACCCACGCCCAGCTCGTGGCGGCCTTTTCCAAAGAGATGGCGGGCGTGGATGGCGAGATGCTTGCCGAGTATGGTGCGATGGATGCCATGGAGCCCCTTCCCTAGGAGACCGTCGGGCGTGAGCTGGACATGGCGGCGGCATTGGAGATCGACAAGAAGCAGCTGTAGTACTAGTACTCTTTGTTTTGTTTAATTAAGAGCACCGGTCTTTAATTTGTTAGAGTAATGTTTAGGTCAGCTAGCTCTGTTTAATTGCTGAACTTGCTCGATTAAGAAGTGTGGGTGTGCTGTAGTCTCCTTTAATTTGTGTACCCTAATTATGCAATGACGTGGATGACCACTGTAACCATGGAAATTCGAATAAATTTTTTTGACGTTCAAACTCATCACACACGGGTTAAGCTATCTGAATCGTTTGTGATGTTCACATATCGTACACAGTTTTGAATAAGGGACCGTGTCTGCTGACACTTTGCGTGCCAGTTTTTTGGCTGAAGCGATTCCAAATTTTCGGCTTCCGCGCCCCTCCCCCTTACCAAAAGCCACATTTCCCCTGTTTCCGCCTTCCTTTCCAAGTTGAAACCTTCACTCCTTGCTTGCTCGGCGACCCTCCTTCACGCCGCTCTGCCTCGTCTATCCAGACAAGTAATCCACACCTGACCCCCATCCTCCTCCTCCTACCACATCCCACATTCCCCGACCACTGGCACGAGCGCGGCACCTTCCAACCAAATCACTGATCCCTCCACCAAATAAGCGTCACCCTAAGCCATGGTGCACGCAGTTTAGCCAGGATCTCAAGGAGCATTTGGCAGCGGAGAAGCAAATCGCGGCCGCATGCGCGGATGAGGTTGCGATGGCGGCCATTCGTGACGACCCCTAGATCTTGGAGGAGCACCTTGCCATTTGCTAGCTACGCCGGTTAAGCATGCTGGGTTTACCCGTTGCGTGTGCTGCTCCTGCCTTTCCTTCACAAATTCTAGTGAATTGTGTTATCTAATTTTACCGTGCAATCTGTTGCTCTAGTGTATATGTTCTATATGTTGTGCAGTGTGGTGCTCACTTATTAACTATTTTGTTAATTAGTAGTCGTCTTCAGTTAAATGTTTGGTTCAATTCTGCAAATGTGATGTTCAATTCTTCAGGCTGCAATTTTGTATTGTCTTCCATGTGAGAAATAAATCGAATTTATCTTTACAAAATACATGAGAAACCAATACAATTGCTATATTTCCAAGTTGTCAAGCATGCTTGGTTTGGTTATACATTGTCCAATGTGGTGCTCAGTTAACGTTTGGTTCATTTGTGTTGTGGTGTTTAGTTATCTGTTTGGTTCAATTCTGCAATGTGATGTTCAATAGTTGCGGGTGCATTCTGTTATTGTATACCATGTGAGGAGTAAATTGAATTTGGTTGTAGTAAATACATGAGAAACAAATACAATTGCTATATTTCCAAGTTGTTAAGCATGCTTGGTTTGGTTAACTGTCTGATCTTCTATTAGGAGTATTTTATATTGTGCAATGTGGTGCTCAGTTAATATTTGGTTCATTTGTTGTAGTGTTTACTTAACTGCATGGTTCAATTCTGCAATGCGATGTCCAATTGTTGTGGTTGCATTTTGTTATTGTATACCATGTGAGAAATAAATCGAATTTGGCTGCACTTAATACATGAGAAACATATACAAGTGCTATATTTCCTAGTTCTTAATCATGCTTGGTTTGGATAAATGGGTTTTCCATGTGGCTTCAATTAATCTGATGAATCTGCAATGTGCTTATTTTTCATCAACATATTTTACTCATAGCATGCGAACCCTCACTTAACTTGATGACTAACTACCTTATATGTGTTGCAGGGAAACAATTGGAAACACTGAGGTTTACAATCGAGGTTAGCACGTGCATGGTCTGTTGTCTAATAGCACATTATTGTGCAATTGCAGGAACCTTTCTAATATTTAGGTTTTTAACAATTTGGTCTTGCTCATGTAGGTCCTGCTGTCAGAGGTTTTGACCCACTGTTCGACCCTTTTTGCATATGGGGAAATGAGTTGTCCATGAATATCAATCAAATCAAGTAACTCAGAAAGATTGTTAGGATAAAGAAATTAGCGACAAAAAACAACAAGATCTTTATGCGCACAATGAAGAAGACATCGATTCACTACAAGATGGTACTAACTATTATACCTTGCCTTTCTTTTATTCCTTTGCCCCATTTCCAATATAGAGAAGATATTTGTTCCTTGTTTTCAGGCCTTTCCAAAGCAGTTCACTGATGATTACCTCTGAAACCACCTCTATGGTCAGGAGGCGAGGAAGGTTTCCATACAACACCCATGGTTCAATATTGAAGTGTTCCTGAAGAGGACGAAGGACGGACGGTCAATCATCCACAGGCACTGGGCTAAAGTTGCAAAGACCTTCAACATGAATGAAGGCTCAATATTCGCCTTCCGCTTCAGTAGTTTTCCAGATGAGATGCATTTGTCTATATACCGTCTATGATGCTAATTTCAAAAGGTTCGACATGTTGCATGTGAAACTTGGTGCTGTTGCAGTTGTGTAATGGAGTAGCTGAGTGATGAAGCTATATCCTGTTGTACTCTAATGTTTTTCAATTATGAAATTCTGCTTCCTTAATATGGAAATGAAATATATTATGTGCTTAATATGAATGTCAATTAGATTAATAAATGGATTATTAATAATAGGGCAATTAGCATGCTAATGGCGAATTAGCCTGCTAGTTGGGTTTTGCTATTACAAATGGTTATTGAAAAAATACCGTGGGCGATGACCTCAGGAAACGCGCACAGTTTCTAGGAATAAACCATGTTGGATCAATGAACAATCACACACGAATTTCTCTTGAAAACTGTTTGCGTTAGGCCACCTTCCGCAAATGTTTACCACATGAAAACTGTGTGTGATGGACAACCTTTGCCACACAATTTCTTCTATGGACCGTGTGTGATGCATTCAATAACACAAACGATTTAACGAGAAAAATTATGTATGATGTACCTGTGAGCGGAAACGTTTTCCTTGGAGCGACTGTGTGGGATGTACATATGAACGAAAACGTTTAGCGGGGACTGACTGTGTGGGATGTACTCGCGATCGGAAACAATTTCGCCTATATAATTGTATTTTTTAGCTCTACTGTATGTATTTTCGTATTTGAGCATTGTCGGTGTACAAAAGTAGGGGCTCTGCTTTTGACCCCTTTACTTGTGCACGGGCAGTCAGAGCCCCCCACCACGGCCACGCATAGACATAGCAGGAAAGGGGAGCTGGAGAGAAGCCAAAGCCACGAGGACAAACGAAGCAACAACAAGGACCAAGGCCACAAGGATTGGATGGGCGAAGCAGTTTTTCCCGGCAAGGAACCTTGTCAGGGCAGCTCGCCCATGCCAGCCGAGGGAGCCACCCTTGAGCCCACTAGTGCTCAAACAGACGCATTGGGGCAGGGCTCGGGAGGCACCTCCATGGTGGCATGCAGATCTTTGTGAAGACATAGAATGCTCAAGATCAAATGAGGATAAGAGGGCAACCATCCTCACCGAAGAAACGCACAAGACCCCCGGCAAGACCCTTGCCAGGGAGGCCAGCGTGCCACGGCAAGACCCTTATCGGGCCACCCGGCAAAACCCTTGTCGGGCCACCCGACAAGGCCCTCGCCAAAGTGCACCGGCAGGGCCACTGCCAGGCCCGCACCAGATAATTTTTCGCCGCCGTTCGCATGCAGATGCCGACCCAACCTGCTAGGCAGGCACCTGCGTGGCGGCATGCAACCCTTCCTAGAGGCTCCACCACCGCGCCACCTCAGCTGCCTGCCTGCCTACATGGCACCGCATGCATCGCTGGCCAGGGCGCGTGTCGAAGCAAGGAGGAGCTGCGACGGATGGGACGGGCCTCGCTCCCGTCCCCGATAAAGCAAGAGGACACCTAAGCGATGCATTAAATGCATTTTGTCCTGTGATACGAGGGATAACCTCGCGGCACTGTAGCACTTTCCACCTCCTGTGTGCCACTGTGGCAGCCCCTTTCGCCTATAAAAGGAGGCCCATGGCACACAAAGAAAGGATTCGGCTCTTTGGAACCTCGCAGCACCTAGAGCTAGTTCGAGAGCTCAAGAACACTAAATACATCCACCAAAGCAGGACTAGGGTTTTACGCACCTTTGCAGCCCGAAACTGGGTAAAATCCCTTTGTGTTGTCTGCTGGTCCCGCTCTTCTCACGATCCCCGTGCCCCGCAAACGTAGAAGGGATTCCAGTGATCCCATAGGTGTCGTTTCCCACCGACAAGCACTCGCTGGTCGCACACGACCTCATTTTGCCGAGCGTGTGTGCCAGGAGGGCATATCCTCAACGGTTTCTGGGTCGTGTGGGAAGGACCCCACTATCACCCACACTCCCTAGGAGACGGTTCCAAATGCCGTCACGGAAAGGGGTTAAAAATCGTTTGTATAGCACCGACGCGTACCAGTGCTAGCAGCATGAGGGGCACGTAGCAAATCACCACGCGCTTGTTGCCACCGGCGATGCCGATGGCCATGGTGTAGTCAATTAGCCAGTCCTCTGGCTTGGTGACCCCGTTGTACTTGGGGGTGTCGCGAGCCAGCGTGAAGCTCTTAGGAAAAGTCTTCTCGCGGATGCGCGATCCGACCTACAGAGCTCTCCTCCTCCAAGGTGAGGGAGCGTTCCAGCCGCTCGATACGGTGGCGGGAATCATGCTCGTCATGGGGCGTGTGAGGCCCCATGAGGACAGGTAGCCGGCCCAACGGGTGGGGGCCGTTGTGTCGGCTGACGGTGGCCTTCGCTAGCTGGCTGGTCACGGTTGCGTCAACCGCGGGTGCCCCGCAGTCGACTCCAGCAGTTGCTGTCATGCGGGGAAGACGCCTGTTGCATGGGTCTGGGACCTCCAGTCGGCTGCCGGTTGTCTATCTAAAGGGGGGACTCCGAGCCAGAGGTGGCCGGCTGGAGTGGATACCATTGTACCTATTGTAGGTTCGTTGCAGAAATGAGGTCGTGGATGGTACGCCTCCAACGTCTCTATAATTTCTGATTGTTCCATGCTCTTATATTATAATTCTTGGATGTTTTACATTCATTTACTAGCAACTTTATATCATTTTCGGGACTAACCTATTGACATAGTGCTCAGTGTCAGTTGCTGTTTTTGTTTGTTTTTTACTACGTAGAATATCCATATCAAACAAAGTCCAAATGCCACGAAACTTTTTGGAGATTTTTTTCCACCCAGAAGAGACCCAGGGAGCCCAGGAGGTGTACCAGATGAGGCCCGTGGGGCCACAAGACACTAGGGCGCGCCAGAGGCCCTAGGCGCGCCCTCATGTCTTGTGGGCCCATAGTGTTCTTTTCCACCGCCTCTCAGCTCTATAAATACTCAGATATTCCAGAAACCCTAGGGGAGTCGACGAAACACAATTCCAGCCACTGCAAGTTCCAGAACCACGAGATCCAATCTAGAACCCTTTTTCGGCACCTTGCCGGCGGGGGAAACGATCACAGAGGGGTTCATCATCCTCATTGGTGCTCCTCCGATGATGCGTGAGTAGTTTACCACTGACCTACGGGTCAGTAGGCAGTAGCTAGGTGGCTTCTTCTCTCTCTTTGATCTTCAGTACAATGTTCTCCTCGGTGTTCTTGGAGATCAATTTGATATAATGACTTTTTGCGGTGTGTTTGTTGGGATCCGATGAATTGCGAGTTTATGATCAGTTCTATCTATGAATATTATTTGGCTCTTCTCTGAACTCTTTTATGCATGATCTTTGTAGCCTCGTATTTCTTCTCCGAAACTTTGGTTTGGTTGGGCCAACTAGATTGATTTTTCTTGCAATGGGAAGAGGTGCTTTGTGATGGGTTCGATCTTGTGGTGCTTATTCTCAGTGACAGAAGGAGACATGACACACATGTATCATTGCCATTAAAGATAAAAAGATGGGGTCTATTCCTACATGAACAGATCTTGTCTACATCATGTCATCGTTCTTATTGCATTACTCCGTTTTTCCATGAACTTAATACACTAGATGCATGCGGGATAGCGGTCGAAGTGTGGAGTAATAGTAGTAAATGCAGAATCGTTTCGGTCAACTAATCTTGGACGTTTTGCCTATATACATGATCATTGCCTTGGATATCGTCATAATTGTTTGCTCTTCTATCAGTTTCCCGAGTGTAATTTGTTTACCCACTGTATGCTATTTTCTCGAGAGAAGCCTCTAGTGAAATCTACACCCCCGGGTCTATTTCCTATCATATTATTTTCAGATCTATTATTCCCAAAACCCTTATTCCAAAAACCCAAAAATACCTTGCTGCACCTTTTCTTTATTTATTTTATTTTGTGTTTTTGTCAGATCTATTTATGAAATCTCATACAAATTTATTAATCTCAATACCGAGGAGGCATTGACAACCCCTCTTACGCATTGGGTTGCAAGTATTTGTTATTTGTGTGTAGGTGTTGTTTACATAGTGTTGCTTGGTTCTCCTACTGGATTGATAACCTTGGTTTCATAATTGAGGGAAATACTTACTGTTGCGATGCTGCATCATCCTCTCCTCTTCGGGCAGATACAAGCAATCAGGAAGAATTTCTGGCGTCGTTGCCGGGGAGACATAGTCAACATCTATCAGGTACCCAATCAAAATTCTCATCTCCTTGCAATTACTTTATTTTCCATTTGCCTCTCTTTTTCATCTCCCCCACTTCTAAAAAGTTTTTTCAAAAACACAAAATTATTTGCCTTCTTTCTGTTTGCTTTTTCTTGTTCCATCTTTTGTTTGCGTGTGATCTTGTTTGCGTAGTCACGATGTCTCAAAAAAATATCAAGTTGTGTAATTTTTCTAACACCAATAATAATGATTTTATTGGTACTCTGATTGTTCCTCCCGCCGGTTGTGTGGAGTCTTATGATATTAATGCCGCTTTGTTGAATCTTGTTATGAATTAGCAATTTTCCAGTACTCCTAATAAGGATGACGCGTCCCATCTAAACAATTTTGTAGAATTGTGTGATATGCAAAAGAAAAAATATGTAGACAATGATATTGTGAAATTAAAATTGTTTCCTTTCTCTTTGCGGGATCGTGCAAAAATTTGGTTTTTATCTTTGCCTTGTAATAGTATCGATTCTTGGGATCAGTGCAAAGATGCTTTTGTTACTAACTATTTTCCGCCCGTGAAAATTATTTCCCTTAGAAATAAAATCATGAATTTTAAGCAACTTGAGCATGAACATGTTGCGCAATCTTGGGAAAGAATGAAATTGATGCCAAGAAATTGTCCTACTCATGGTTTAAATCTATGGATGATTATACAAAAAAATTATGCAGGATTGAACTTTGTTTCTAGAAATCTTTTAGATTCCGCCGTGGGTGGTACTTTTATAGAAATTACTTTGGGTGAATCCACTAAATTGCTTGACTTTTATATGTCTAATTATTCACAATGGCATACCGAAAGAGCTCCTACTAGTAAAAAAGTCAATTATGTTTAATAAATTAGTATTTTGAGTCAAAAACTTGATGCTGTTATGAAATTAGTTGCTAGTAAAAATGCTCCTATTGATCTTAATGATGTGCCTTTGTCTACTTTGATTGAGAAAAATAGTGATCCCATAGATATGAATTTTGTCTCGCTAAACAATTCCAATAACAATGCTTATAGGGGTAATTTTAATCCTAGGCCTTTTCCTAGAAATTCCTCTAATAATTATGGAAATTCCTATGGTAATTCTTATTACAATAATAATAGGAACCCCTCTGATCTTGATAGTAATATTAAAGAATTTATCAATGCTCAAAAAGTTTTCAACACAATGATAGAAGAAAAATTAAATAAGATTGATGATATGTCTAGAAGCATTGATAGAATTTCTCACGATGTAGAAAATCGTAAGATTAAAAAATTTCCACCTAAGGTTGATGTCAATGAATCAATTAAAGCTTTATATGTTTCCATGGATGAAAGTAAAAAAAGAACCGCTATGCTTAGAGCTAAAAGAGAATTTTTAGAAAGAGCATTTTCTACCGATTGCTTTCACCATAATGACGAAGATCTTAAGATGATTGGTGTTTCTTCTATTGATTATTTGTTTAGTAATATTAAACTTCATGATAAAGGGACTGAAGAAGAGTCAACTTTAGCTAGAAGCCGCGTCCAAGTGGTCGATGGCACGACATCTCTTGCATGGAAATACTTGTGGCTAGATGATGCACTGGAAAATTCCCATCCCCGCGTGTTTTCCTACGCCTTGCATGAGGATGCCTCTGTTAAAGATTTCTGGGAAAGCACGTCACTGCATGCAACCTTCCATCTTCCGCTCTTGCACGAAGCATTCGATGAAGTTCGAAACATCCAAATGATCACTAGACTGCAGCCCTCCTCAACCAACAAAGACATCTCACACTATGCATGGGGGAAATCTGAATTCAAGGCGGCCGACTATTACAAATTCTGCTTCAGGGATGTTCAGGCCCACCCCTCATTTCGTCTCCTTTGGAGCTCAAGGTGTACTATGAAGATCAAAGTCTTCAGTTGGTTGCTTTTGCATGACAGGTTAAACACACGCAACATGCTGAAACGCAGACACTACAACATTGGGAATGACTTCAACTTCCTCCTTTGTGGACAAAACATTGAAGAAACGGTGGACCACATGATTTTCGCCTGTGAGTTTAGCCTGGCGTGCTAGAGGAGACTTGACATCACCTGGCCTACGTCCGCCTCGCGCCTTGATATGATCCAAAGACCCCGAGACGCCTCTCATAGGCCCCTCTTTGTTGAAATCTTCCTCACGACCTCCAGAAGTTTGTGGAAAGAAAGGAACAACAAGCACTTCAGAGGTGTGAGACCCACCCAAGCAACCTAGCTAGCACGGTTCATTGAGGATTTTAGCCTACTGCAATATAGGGTGCGCGAGGTCCATAAGGACACTATTGCCACCGTCTGCAATAGTCTTGTTTGAGCTACACTTTCTCCTCTCCCTACTTTTGTAACCTATAAAAGCTTTGTCTGACCCACCCACCCCCACACACAAGTTGCTTGTGTGGTGGGGGCATGTACCCTGATGTAACCATGTAACACCCATTATAGTTAATATATATACACAGTAGGATCCTCTCCTACTGTCTTTCTCCTCAAAAAAATCTTTAGCTAGAAGGCGTCCCCATAACTCGGAGGGTGAAAATCTTGTTAAAAAATGATAAAAGCGGGTTTGGAGAGGTCAAAACTTTAACTAGTGATGTGCCCACTCTCTTGGATTACAAAGACTTTAATTATGATAATTGCTCCTTGATTGAATGTATTTGTTTGTTGCAATCCATGTTAAATTCACCTAATGCCTATGAACAAAACAAAGCTTTTACTAAACATATTGTAGAAGCGATGATGAAAGCTTTAGAAGAAAAGTTGGAATTCGCGATATCAATTCCTAGAAATTTCTATGATGAATGGGAACACACCATTAAATTCAAGATTAAAAATTATGAGTGATTTGCTTTATGTGATTTGGGTGCTAGTGTTTCCACAATTCCGAAATATCTATGTCATGTGCTAGGTTTTACCAAGTTGGAAGAATGTTCTCTTAATTTGCACTTGGCGGATTCTACTATTAAAAAATCTATGGGAAGGATTAATGATGCTCTTATTCTTGGAAATAGGAATTATGTGCCCATAGAATTTATTGTTCTTGATATTGATTGCAATCCGTCTTGTCCCATAATACTTGGTAGCCGTTTTTATGAACTATAGGTGTCGTGATTGATATGAAAGAAGGGAATATTAAATTTCAGTTTCGCTTGAGAAAGGGTATGGAACACTTCCCTAAGACTAGAATTAAGCCACTGATACGTCTCAATGTATCTATAATTTTTTATTATTCCATGCTGTTATATTATCATTCTTGGATGTTTTACAATCATTTTATATCATTTTCAGGACTAACCTATTGACATAGTGCCAAGTGCTAGTTGCTGTTTTCTGCTTGTTTTTTACATCGGAGGAAATCAATATCAAATGGATTTCAAATGCAGCGAAACTTTTTGTGGATTTTGTCTAGACCAGAAGACTCCTGTTGGGCCAAGAAAGTACCCGAGGGGAGCTCCGAGGGGAGCACAACCCACCAAGGCGCGCCTGGGGGCCCAGGTGCACCCAGGTGGGTTGTACCCACCTCGGTGGCCTCCTGCACCGCTTCTTTGCTCTATAAATACCCCAATATTCCAAAAACCCGAGGGGAGTCGACGAAAATCAATTCGAGTCACCGCAAGATCCAGAACCAGTAGATCCAATCTAGACACCATCACGGAGGGGTTCAGCATCCTCATTGGTGCCTCTCCGATGATGCGTGAGTAGTTTATTGTAGACCTACGGGTCCGTAGTTAGTAGCTAGATGGCTTCATCTCTCTCTTTTGATTCTCAATACAATGGTCTCTTGGGGATCTATTTGACGTAACTCTTTTTGCGGTGTGTTTGTTGGGATCCGATGAACTTTGAGTTTATGATCATATCTATGTTTTTATCCATGAAAGTTATTTGAGTATTTTGATCTCTTATATGCATGATTACTTATAGCCTCGTATTTATTCTTCGAATCTTTGGTTTAGTTAGGCGAACTAGATCGATTTTTCTTGCCATGGGAAGAGGTGCTTTATGATGGGTTTGATCTTACGGTGCTTGATCCCAGTGACAGAAGGGGAACCGACACGTATGTATCGTTGCTATTAAGGATAAAAATATGGGGTCTATTTCTACATAAATAGATCTTGTCTACATCATGTCATCGTTCTTATTGCATTACTCTATTTCTCCATGAACTTAATACACTAGATGCATGCTGGATAGAGGTCGATGTGTGGAGTAATAGTAGTATATGCAGGCAGGAGTCGGTCTACTAATCTTGGACGTGATGCCTAAATAATGATCATTGTCTGGATATCGTCATGATTATTTGAAGTTCTATCAATTGTCCAACAGTGATGTATTTACCCACTGTATGCTATTTTTCTCGAGAAAAACCACTAGTGAAATCTACGCCCCCCCCCCCCCCGGTCTCTTCTTTATTATATTTTCCTTCGCGATCTATTATTATTTGCTTTTATTTTCATATCTATTAATCCAAAAATACAAAAATAAGTTGCTGCAATTTTTATTTATTTATTTTATCTTGCGTTCCCACGAGATCTCCTTATCCAATCTACTACAATTTTACCTATCTTTTTACCCGTGAGGGATAGACAACCCCTCTCTTATGTCGGGTTGCAAGTATTTGTTCTTTGTGTGCAAGAGTTGTTTACGTGGTGTTGCGTGGTTCTCCTACTGGTTCGATAATCTTGGTCTCATCACTGAGGGAAATACCTACCGTAGTTGTGATGTATCATCCCTTCCTCTTTGGGGAAATACCGACGTAGTTCAAGCCGCATCAAAAGGAATTTCTGGCGCCGTTGCCGAGGAGACATCATCAACATCTACCAGGTTCCTAATCACAAATCTCATCTCCTTGCAATTTACATTATTTGCCATTTGCCTCTCATTTCCTCTCCCCCCACTTCACAAAAATTTGCCGTTTTATTTACCCTCTTTTTCGTTCGGCGTTTTCTCGTCAGATCTATTTTTGAGTGCAATCTTGTTATGTAGTCATGACGACTCAAGAGAACACCAATTTGTGTGATTTCTCCAATACCAACAACAATGATTTTTAGCACTCCGGTTGCTCCCGCCACTAGTGCGGAGTCTTGTGGTGTTAATGCCGCTTTGCTGAATCTTGTCATGAAAGATCAATTTTCTGGTACTCCTAATGAGGATGTCGCGTCCCATCTTAATACTTTCGTGGAAATGCAATATGCAAAATAAAAAATATGTGTACAATGATATTGTGAAGTTGAAATTATTTCCGTTTTCTTTCGAGATCGTGCAAAAATTGGGTTTTCTTCTTTGCCTCGCAATAGTATCGATCCTTGGGATCAGTGCAAAGATGCCTTTATTACTAAGTATTTTCCGCTCATGAAAATTATTTTCCTTAGAACCCAGATCATGAATTTTAAGAAACTTGAACATGACCATGTTGCACAATCTTGGGAAAGGATGAAATTAATGCTAAGGAATTGCCCAACTCATGGGTTAAATCTTTGGATCATCATACAAAAGATTTATGCGGGGTTGAATTTTGTTTCTCGAAATCTTTTGGACTCCGCTGTGGGTGGTTCTTTTATGGAAATTACTTTGGGTGAAGCTACTAAATTGCTTGATAATATTATGGCAAATTATTCACAATGGTATACCGAAAGAGCTCCTACTAGTAAAAAAAATCAATTCGGTAGAAGAAATAAATTCTTTGAGTGAAAGAGTTGATGCTCTTATGAAGTTGAGTGCTAATGAAAGTGCTCCTATTGCATTTAATGATGTGCCTTTGTCTACTTTGATTAAGAAAAATAGTGATGCCATAGATATGAATTTTATCTCGTGAAACAATTTCAATAACAATGCTTATAGAGGTAATTTTAATCCTAGGCCTCTTCCTAGTAATTCCTCTAATAATTATGGTAATTCCTATGGTAATCCTTCTTATAAGAATAATAGGAACACCTCTGATCTTGATAATAATATTAAAGAATTTATCAATACTCAAAAAGTTTTCAACGCTACAATAGAAGAAAAGTCGAATAAGATTGATGATATGTCTAGAAGTATTGATAGAATTTGTCATGATGTTGATAATCTCAAGATGATATTTTTTGTGCCTAAGGTTGAGGAATCAATTAAGGCTCTTTATGTTTCTATGGATGAAAGTAAGAAAAAACCGCTATGCTTAGAGCTAGAAGAGAATTTTTAGAAAAATCGTTTTCTAGCGATTGCTTTCATAAAAGTAATGAAGATCTAAAAATGATTGGTGTTTCTTGTATTGATTCTTTGTTTAGTAAAAGTAAGATTGATAATAAAGGGACTTAAGAAGAGTCAACTTTACCTAGAAGGCGTCCCGATAATTTGGAGGGTGAAAATCTTGTTGAGAAAATTGATAAAAGTGGGTTTGAAGAGGTCAAAACTTTAACTAGTGATGTGCCCACTCTTTTGGATTACAAAGACTTTAATCATGATAGTTGCTCTTTGGTTGATTTTATTTCTTTGTTTCAATCCATGATAAATTCACCCCATGATTATGAACAAAATAAAGCTTTTACTAAACATATTGTTGATGCTATGATGAAAGCTTTGGAAGAAAAGTTGGAATTAGATATTTCAATTCCTAGAAAATTACATGATGAATCGGAACCTACTATCAAAGTCAAGATTAAGAATTATGAGTGTTTTTCTTTATGTGACTTGGGTGCTAGTGTTTCTACAATTCCAAAATCTTTACGTGATGTGCTTGGTCTTACCGATATTGAAGAGTGTTCTCTAAATTTGCGCTTGGCAGATTCTACTATTAAAAATCCTATCGGAAGAATTAATGATGTTCTTATTCTTGAAAATATAAATTATGTGCCCATAGATTTTATTGTTCTTGATATTGATTGCAATCCGTCTTGTCCAATTATTCTTGGTAGACCGTTTTTACGTACTTGGTGCCGTGATTGATATGAAAGAAGGCAATATTAAATTTCAATTTCCACTAAGGAAGGGTATGGAACACTTCCCTAGAACAAGAATTAGGCCACCATATGAATCAATCATGAGGTCATCTTATGGGTCTAGAAACAAAGATGACAATACTTAGATCCTTTGCATTCTGCCTAGCTAGGGGCGTAAAATGATAGCGCTCGTTGGGAGGCAACCCAACTTGTATATCTTTGCTTTTTGGTTTTCTTGCTGTTTTCAATAAATACCCATTTATACCTCTGTTTTGATTGTGTTTTTTATGTTTTAATTAGCTTTTGTGCCAAGCAAAGCCTTTGGGATCATGTTGGGTGATAGTAGATTTGATCTTGCTGAAAAACAGAAACTTTTGCGTCTAGTAAAATAATTTTTAATAATCACAGAAGTGACAAAAACTTCTGAACTTCTTACAGAAGATTTATATACAAATTGCCCACGTTTTCCTAATTTTTCAGAATTTTTGGAGTAACAGAAGTAGTAGAAATATCCATATTTCTACAGACTGTTCTGTTTTTGACAGATTCTGTTTTCTCTGTGTTGTGTGCTTGTTTTGATGATTCTATGGTTTCCTTTGAAGAGTTTTTGCCATACAAAAGTTTGAATACAGTAGATATAATGCAAAAATAAAATATGAATGGGTTTGCAACAATACTTATAGTAGTGATTTGCTTTCTCATACTAACGGATCTCGCGAAGGTTTTGTTGAGTTTTGTGTGATTGAAGTTTTCAAGTTTTGGGTGAGATCGCGATGGATGAAGGAATAAGGATTAGCAAAAGGCTAAGCTTGGGGATGCCCGAGGCACCCCAAGATAATATTCAAGAAGTATCAAGCAAATAAGCTTGGGGATGCCCCTGAGTGGCATCCCCTCTTTCTTCTAACAACCATCGGTATTTTACTTGGAACTATATTTTTTTCATCACATATTATGAGTTTTGCTTGGAGCGTCTTGTATGATATGATTCTTTTTTTCTTTTTAATTTTTAATAAGCATCCTTTCTAGACACACCTATTTGAGAGAGCCAAAATTATGCTATGACTTGTTAGAATTGCTCTCTATACTTCACTTAAATCTTTATGAGCTATGGAATTGCTCTAGTGCTTCACTTATATCTTTTTAAGCACGATGTGCTTTGTTATCTTTGACGAAATTCTCTCTTGCTTCACTTAAATTAATTTGAGAGAAAGAAATATGATGCTCATGTTCTTCACTTATATTTGTTCGAGCTTATTAAAAGCAACATATGAAACTAGTTCCAAAGTGATACATATCCAAGAAGGATATAATAAAAACTTTCATGAAGATCATTGAACAAAATAAAATTGATTCTTTGTAATAGTTTTGAGATATGATGATAATGATATGTGAGTCATGTTGATGAGTAATTATGCTTTAGTAAGAATATTTTGTTAAGGTTTGTGATTCCCTATGCAAGCACGGAAGTCAATAGTTATGCAATGAAATTACATCCTAGTTGTGATGCATTATTCGGTGTTAGTTATGCTTAATGCTCGCTTATGAGATTTTTCGTTTCTTGGTTAGATGCTTCTCAATCTTTTGCTAGCCTGCATTTGCAATAAGTATGATCACTACTTGTGCATCCAAAATCCTTTAAACCAGTTTTTGCCGCATGAGTCCACTATACCTACCTATATGCGGTATTTTTTTTGCCATTCTAAGCAAATTTGTATTTGCCATATCTAATTTTCAAAATAAATTTCTCTTTTGTGTGCTCGTACCGCTCATGAGACGGTAGGGGGTGGCTGATATATTTCCATGCTAGATGTGTTATTCTCAAGATGAGTGTTTATTCAATTGTCATTGCACGAGAGTATGACACAGGTATTAGGGATGCCCAGTCCCGAAATGAAAAATGAACTTACTTTATATTGTCAAATAATAAATTCCTTGGAAAGTGTTGGTATGGAAGGCACCCGTGGATACGGTTAGCCATGGAAGGTGAAAGTATGGTTGAAAAAGGAATAAACATTATTTTTTGTTTGGGAACTACCTATGATATATCTAGCATGGAAAGTATTGGGAACTACTCGATCATTTTCGTTGACAGGAAAAGCATGCCACCCAAAATGTTTTATCTCTATCTTTTTCGCTTTGAGCTCTGGCACCTCTACAAATCCCTACTTCCCTCCGCGAAGGGCCTTTCTATTTACTTTTGCAAAAAAAAATTACCTGAGTCTCCATCTTCTCTTATAAAGCACCAACTAAGGGGAACTATGATCGTACTTGAGCATTGGGTGTAGCTAATATGTGAGTGTGTTTCATGAATGGATCAATGCACTGAGCATAATGTGCTAGGGATAACTTGCTTTAGTGTTGATATTTTGAAAGACATGGTTGCTTGTTGATATGCTTGAGTATTAAAGTCCTCATGTCAAAACTAGACTATTGCTTTGAACCATATAAAAGTCCAAATGTCCATGCTACAAAGAAAAGAATATATGAACATGTTAGGCTGCATTCCACATCAAAACTTCTGTTTTTATCATTTACCTACTCGAGGACGAGCAAGAATTAAGCTTGGGGATGCTGATACGTCTCCAACGTATCTATAATTTTTTATTGTTCCATGCTATTATATTATCATTCTTAGATGTTTTACAATCATTTTATATCATTTTTTGGGACTAACCTATTGAAATAGTGCCAAGTGCCAGTTGTTGTTTTCTGCTTGTTTTTTACATCGCAGGAAATCAATATCAAATGGAGTCCAAATGCAGTGAAACTTTTTGTGGATTTTTACGGACGAGAAGACTCTGTTGGGCCAAGAAAGTACACAGGGGGAGCTCAGGGGAGCACAACCCACCGAGGTGCGCTGGGGGCAGGCAGCGCCCATGTGGGTTGTGCCCACCTCGGTGGTCTCCCGCACCGCCTCTTTGCTCTATAAATACCCCAATATTCCAGAAACCCTAGGGGAGTCGATGAAAATCAATTCCAACTACCGCAAGTTCCAGAACCATTAGATCCAATCTAGACACCATCACGGAGGGGTTCATGATCCTCATTGGTGCCTCTCCAATGATGCGTGAGTAGTTCATTGTAGACCTACAAGTCCGTAGTTAGTAGCTAGATGGCTTCCTCTCTCTCTTTTGATTCTCAATACAATGGTCTCTTGGAGATCTATTTGATGTAACTCTTTTTGCGGTGTGTTTGTTGGGATCCGATGAACTTCGAGTTTATGATCAGATCTATAATTTTATCCATTAAAGTTATTTGGGTCTTTTGATCTCTTATATGCATTATTACTTATAGCCTCGTATTCCTTCTTTGAATCTTTGGTTTAGCTAGGCCAACTAGATCGATTTTTCTTGCCATCAGAAGAGGTGCTTTGTGATGGGTTCGATCTTACGGTGCTTGATCCCAGTGACAGAAGGGGAACCGACATGTATGTATCGTTGCTATTAAGGATAACAAGATGGGGTCTATTTCTACATAAATAGATCTTGTCTACATCATGTCATCGTTCTTATTGCATTACTCAGTTTCTCCATGAACTTAATACACTAGATGCATGCTGGATAGCGGTCGATGTGTGGAGTACTAGTAGTAGATGCAAGCAGGAGTCGGTCTACTAACCTTGGACGCGATTCATATATAATGATCATTGCCCGGATATCGTCACGATTTTTTGAAGTTCTATAAATTGCCCAACAGTAATTTGTTTACCCACCATATGCTATTTTTCTCGAGAGAAACCACTAGTGAAATCTACGGCCCCGGGTCTCTTCTTTATTATATTTGCCTTCGTGATATATTTTTATTTGCTTTTATTTTCAGATCTATTAATCCAAAAATACAAAAATAACTTCCTGCAATTTTTATTTATTTATTTTATCTCGTGTTCCTGCGAGGTTTACTTATCCAATCTACTACAATTTTTACCTATCTTTTTACCCGTGCGGGATTGACAACCCCTCTCTTACGTCGGGTTGCAAGTATTTGTTATTTGTGTGCAGGAGCTGTTTACGTGGTGTTGTGTGGTTCTCCTACTGGTTCGATAACCTTGGTCTCATCACTGAGGGAAATATCTACCGTAGCTGTGCTGCATCATCCCTTCCTCTTTGGGGAAATACCGACGTAGGTCAAGCCGCATCAGCCACCTTATGAATCAATCATGAGGGCAACCTATGGATCAAAAACCAAAGATGACAATACTTAAATCTATGCATTATGCCTAGCTAGGGGCGTAAAACAATGGCGATTGTTGGGAGGCAGCCCAATAGTTATCTCTGAAATTTTTGTTTTCTTTCTGTTCTTCAATAAATATGTAGTTATACTTCTGCTATAATTGTGGTTTTTATGTTTTAAGTAGTGTTTGTGCCAAGTAATGCCTTTAGGATGGTTTGGGTGATAGTTGATTTGATCCTGTAGGAAAACATAAACTTTTACGTCCAGTAGCAGAATTGATGTGCTCTGCTGGAGCGACGAAAAATTCTGAATTTTTTACACAATATTGACAAAAAATTGAATATTTTTTCCTAATTTTTCATAATTTTTGGAGTTCCATAAGTATGGTTAAAGTATGTATTACTATAGGTTGTTCTGTTTTTGTTGCATTGTGTACTTATTTTGATGAATCTATGGATTGTATTGAAGGGTATAAGCCATGGTAAAGTTAGAATACAGTAGGTATAATGCAACAATAAAATATGAATGGGTTTGCAATAGTACTTAGAGTGGTGATTTGCTTTACTATACTAACGGATCTCGTGAAGGTTTTGTTAAGTTTTGTGTGATTGAAGTTTTCTAGTTTTGGGTGAGATCACGATGGATGAAGGAATAATAAGTAGTGAAAAGAGCCTAAGCTTGGGGATTCCCATGGCACCCCAAGGTAATATTCAAGGAGAACCAATCAACTAAGCATTGGGATGCCCCGGAAGGCATCCCCTCTTTCTTCTAACAACCATCGGTAATTTTACTTGGAGCTATATTTTTATTCGTCACATATCATGAGTTTTGCTTGGAGCGTCTTGTATTATATGAGTATTTGCTTGTGTTGCTTTTTGGTTTGTCACAATCATCCTTGCTGGACACCCCTATTTGAGAGAGCCATAATGATGTTATGATTTGTTAGAATTTCTCTATGTGCTTCACTTAAATTTTTTGGGCGTTGGTGCTTTAATTTTGAAAGAAATACTCTCATGCTTCACTTAGATCAATTTGAGAGTTAGTATATTTTTGAAGAAATTCTCTCACGCTTCACTTATCTTATTTGAGAGATGAAAAATTATTTATGCTCATGTTCTTCACTTAAATTTGTTTGAGAGCTTGTTATAAGCAATGTAATGTATGAAACTAGTCCCAAAGTGATAGATATTCAAGAAGGATATAATAAAAACTTTAATAAAGATCATTGGATATTATAAACTTGATTCCTTGTAATAGTTTTGAGATATGGAGACAGTAATATCCGAGTCATGTTAGTGAGTAATTATGCTTTAGTAAGAATATTGGTGTCAAGGTTTGTGATTCCCTATGCAAGCACGAAAGTCAATAGTTATGCAATGAAGCTACATCCTAGTACTGGTGCATTACTCAGTGTTAGTTATGTTTAATGCTCGTTTATAATCATTCTTGTTTTTTGGTTGGTTGCTTCTCAATCTATTTGCTATCCTTTCCTTGTACTAAGTGGGAATACTACTTGTGCATCCAAACTCCTTAAACCAAGTTGTGCCAAATGAGTCGACCAAACCTACCTATATGCGGTATTTCCATGTTGTTCTAGGTAAATTTGTATGTGCCAACTCTAATTTTGAAAATGAATTTCCTTTTTTTGTGCCCGTACCACTAATGAAGCGGCAGGGGTGGCCAATATTTTTCCATGCTAGATGTGTTATTCTTAGGATGAGTGTTTATTCACTTGTCATTGAAATGAATTTTTTTTATTTATGTTGTCAAAATAATAAACTCCTTGGAAAGTATTGGTATGGAAGGCACCCGTGGATACAACTAGCCATGGATCGTGAAAGAATGGTGGAAAAAGGAATAAACTTTATTTTATGTTTGGGAACCGCCTATCATGTATCTAGCATGGAAAGTATTGGGAATTCTCGACCATTTTCATTGACGGGAAAAGCATGCCTCTCAAAATATTTTGTCTCTCAATTTAAGCTTTGAGCTCTGGCACCTCTACAAATCTTTGCTTCCCTCTGCGAAGGGCCTATCTATTTACTTTATGCAATTTTTATTTTTCACTTTTGAGTCTCCATCTTCTCTTATAAAGCACCAACTAGGGAGCACTATGATCATACTTGTGCACTGAATGTAGATAATATTCGAGTGTGTTTCATGAATGGATCAATGATTGAGCATGATGGGCCAGGGATAGCTTTCTTTAGTATTGGTATTTTGAAAGACATGGTTGCTTGTTGATATGCTTGAGTATTGATGTCTTCATGTCCATTATAGACTATTGCTTTGAATCATCTAAAAGTCCATATGTCCATGCTACAAAAGAAAAGAATATGTGATGAACATGTTAGGCGGCATTCCACATCGAAAATTCTGTTTTTATCATTTACCTACTCGAGGATGAGCAGGAATTAAGCTTGGAGATGCTGATAGGTCTCCATCTACAATTTTTGATTGTTCCATGTTGTTATATTGTCAATCTTGGATGTTTTACATTCATTTACTCGCAGCTTTATATCATTTTTGGGACTAACCTATTAACATAGTGCCAGAGCTAGTTGCTTTTTTGCTTATTTTTTACTTCGCAGAATATCCATACCAAACGAAGTGCAAATGCTACGGAACTTTTTAGAGATATTTTTCTGCCCAGAAGAGACCCAGGGAGCCCAGGAGGTGTACCAGAGGAGGCCCATGGGGCCCTCAAGACACCAGGGTGCGCCAGAGGCCCCAGGCGCGCCCTAGTGCCTTGTGGGGCCCACCGTGACCTTTTCCACTGCCTCTCGGCTCTATAAATACTCAGATATTCCAGAAACCCTAGGGGAGTCGACAAAACACAATTCCAGCCGCCTCAAGTTCCACAACCACGAGATCCAATCTAGAGCCCTTTTCCGACATCTTGACGGAGGGGGAAACGAACACGGAGGGGTTCATCATCCTCATTGGTGCTCCTCCGATGATGCGTGAGTACTTTACCACAAACCTACTGGTCCATAGACAGTAGCTAGATCGCTTCTTCTCTCTCTTCGATCTTCAATCAAATGTTCTCCTCTATGTTCTTGGAGATCTATTTGACGTAATGACTTTTTGCGGTGTGTTTGTTGGGATCCAATGAATTGCGAGTTTTAGATCAGTTCTATCTATGAATATTATTTGAGTCTTCTCTGAACTCTTTTATGCATGATATTTATAGCCTCGTATTTCTTGTTCGAAACTTTGGTCTAGTTTGGCCAACTAGATTGATTTTTCTTGCAATGGGAAGAGGTGTTTTGTGAAGGGTTCGGTCTTGCGGTGGTTATTCTCAGTGACAGAAGGAGACATGACACGCATGTATCATTGCCATTAAGGATAAAAAGATGAGGTATATTCCTACATGAATAGATCTTGTCTACATCATGTCATCGTTCTTATTGCATTACTCCATTTTTCCATGAACTTAATACACTAGATGAATGCTGGATAGCGGTCGATGTGTGGAGTAATAGTAGTAGATGCAGAATCGTTTTGCTCAACTAATCTTGGACATGTTGCCTATATACATGATCATTGCCTTGGATATCGTCAAAATTATTTGCTCTTCTATCAATTGCCCAACAGTAATTTGTCATCGTATGCTATTTTCTCAAGAGAAGCCTCTAGTGAAATCTACAGCCCCCGGGTCTATTTCCTATCATATTATTTTCAGATCAATTATTACAAAAACCCAAAAATACCTTTCTACACTTTTTCTTTATTTGTTTTTATTTTGTGTTTTTGTCAAATCTATTTACCAAATCTTATACAATTTTATCTATCTCAATACCAAGGAGGGATTGACAACCCCTCTTACGCATTGGGTTGCAAGTATTTGTTCTTTGTGCGCATGTGTTGTTTAAATAGTGTTGCTTGGTTCTCCTACTAGATAACCTTGGATTCATAAATGAGGGAAATACTTACCGTTGATGTGCTGCTGCTACCTCTTGAGCTTGCGTTGGTTTTTCCCATGAAGAGGAAAGGGTGATGCAGTAAAGTAGCGTAAGTATTTCCCTCTGTTTTGAGAACCAAGGTATCATTCCAGTAGGATACGGTGCAACAAGCCACCGAGTACCTGCACAAAAAAAACACCAACTTGCAACCAACGCAACAAAGGGGTTGTCAATCCCTTCACGGTTATTCACAAAGTGAGATCTAATAGAGATGGATAAACGGTAAAGTAATATTTTTGGTATTTTTGGTTTATAGAACGGAAATTAAAAATTGCAAAATAAAGGAAGGGCGACAGAAATTGGCAAGTTGACAGGAAACTAATATGATGTAAAATAGACCCCGGGGCCATAGGTTTCACTAGAGGCTTCTATCGAGATAGAAATTATTATGGTGGGTGAACAAATTACTGCCGAGTAATTGATAGAAAGGCACAAAGTTATGACGATATCTAAGGCAATGATCATGAATATAGGCATCACGTCCGTGTCAAGTAGACCGAAACGATTCTGCATCTACTAATATTACTCCACACGTCGACCGACTCCTGTGTGCATCTAGAGCATTAAGTTCATAAGAACAGAGTAACACATTAAGCAAGATGACATGATGTAGCGGGATTAACTCAAGCAATATGATGAAAACCCCATCTTTTTATCCTCGATGGCAACAATACAATACATGCCTCTGCCCCTGCTGTGACTGGGAAAGGACACCGCAAGATTGAACCCAAAGCTAAGCAATTCTCCCATTGCAAAAGAAAACAATCTAGTTGGCCAAACCAAATCGATAATTCGAAGAGACTTGCAAAGATATCAAATCATGCATATAAGAATTCAGAGGAGATTCAAATAATATAGATAAGCTGATCATAAATCCACAATTCATCGGATTTCGGTAAACACGCCACGAAAGAGTATTACATCGAATAGATCTCCAAGAACATCGAGGATAAACTTGTATTGGGAATCAAAGAGAGAGAAGAAGCCATCTAGCTACTAGCTATGAACCCGTAAGTCTGAAGTAAACTATTCACACTTCATCGGAGAGGCAATGGTGTTGACGTAGAAGCCTTCCGTGATCGAATCCCTCTCTGGCAGGATGTCGAAAAAGGCCCCAAGATAGGATCTCACGGGTTTAGAAGGTTGCGGCGGTGGAAAAGTGGTTTAGTGGCTCCCCTCGATGTTTTTAGGGTATAAGAGTATATATCGGAGGAAGAACTATGTCAGGGGGTCTACGAGGGGCCCACAAGGTCGGGGGGCGCGCCCTCCACCCTTGTGGCCGTCTCGTGGCTCTTCTGACTTGCACTCCAAGTCTCCTGGGTGTCTTCTGGTCCAAGAAAAATCACCGCGAAAGTTATATTCCGTTTGGACTCCGTTTGGTATTCCTTTTCTGCGAAACTCTAAAACAAGGAAAAAGACAGAAACTGGCACTGGGCTCTAGGTTAATAGGTTAGTCCCAAAAATCATATAAAATAGCGTATTAATGCATATAAAACATCCAAAGCAGATAATATAATAGCATGGAACAATGAAAAAATATAGATACGTTGGAGACATATCAAGCATCCCCAAGCTTAATTCCTGCTCGTGCTCAAGTAGGTAAATGATAAAAAACAGAATTTTTGATGTGGAATGCTATCTATCATATTTATCCATGTAATTCTTTTTATTGTGGCATGAATGTTCAGATCCGTAAGATTCTAAACAAAAGTTTAATATTGACATACAAACAATAATACTTCAAGCATACTAACAAAATAATTATCTCATCTCAAAATAACATGGCCAAAGAAAGCTTATCCCTACAAAATCGTATGTCTAGCTATGCTCCATCTTCATCATACAAAATATTTAAATATGCACAAGCCCGATGACAAGCCAAGCAATTGTTTCATACTTTTGACGTTCTCAAACTTTTTCAACTTTCACGCAATACATGAGCGTGAGCCATGGACATAGCACTATAGGTGGAATAGACAATGGTTGTGGAGAAGACAAAAAGAAGGAGATAGTCTCACATCAACTAGGCATATCAACGGGCTATGGAGATGCCCATTAATAGATAGCAATGTGAGTGAGTAGGGATTTCCTGCAACGGATGCACTAGAGCTATGAGTTTATGAAAGCTCAAAAAAGAAACTAAGTGGGTGTGCATCCAACTCACTTGCTCACGAAGACCTAGGGAAATTTGAGGAAGCCTATCATTGGAATATACAAGCCAAGTTCTATAATGAAAAATTCCCACTAGTATATGAAAGTGATATCATAGGAGACTCTCTATCATGAAGATCATGGTGCTACTTTGAAGCACAAGTGTGGCAAAAAGGATAGTAACATTGTCCCTTCTCTCTTTTTCTCTCATTTTTTTATTTGGGCCTTCTCTCATTTTTTGGCCTCTTTTTTTCGTCCAGAGTCTCATCCCGACTTGTGGGGGAATCATAGTCTCCATCATCCTTTCCTCACATGCGACAATGCTCTAATAGTGAAGATCATCACACTTTTATTTACTTACAACTCAAGAATTACAACTCGATACTTACAACAAAATATGACTCTTTGTGAATGCCTCCGGCGGTGTACCGGGATGTGCAATGAATCAAGAGCAACATGTATAAAAAATGATGAACGGTGGCTTTGCCACAAATACAATGTCAACTACATGATCATGCAAAGCAATATGACATTGATTGAGCGTGTCATAATAAACGGAACGGTGGAAAGTTGCACGGCAATATATCTCAGAATGGCTATGGAAATGCCATAATAGGTAGGTATGGTGGCTGTTTTGAGGAAGAATATGTGGTGGGTTTATGGTACCGGCAAAAGTTGCGCGGTACTAGAGAGGCTAGCAATGGCGGAAAGGTGAGAGTGCGTATAATCCAGGGACTCAACATTAGTCATAAAGAACTCACATACTTATTGCAAAAATCTATTAGTCATCAAAACAAAGTACTACGCGCATGCTTCTAGGGGGATAGATTGGTAGGAAAAGACCATCGCTCGTCCCCGACCGCCACTCATAAGGAAGACAATTAAAAAATAAATCATGCTCCGACTTCATCACATAACGGTTCACCATACGTGCATGCTACGGGACTCACAAACTTTAACACAAGTATTTCTCAAATTCACAACTACTTACTAGCATGACTCTAATATCACCATATTCATATCTCAAAGCAATCATAAGGAATCAAACTTCTCATAGTATTCAATGCACTTTATATGGAAGTTTTTATTATATCCCTCTTGGATGTCTATCATATTAGGACTAATTTTATAACCACAGCAAATTACCATGCTGTTTAGAGACTCTGAAAATAATATAAGTGAAGTACGAGAGTTCATCAATTTCTATAAAATAAAACCACCATCGTTCTCTAAAAAGATATAAGTGAAGCACTAGAGCAAATTTTGCCTAGCTCAAAAGATATAAGTGAAGCACATAGAGCATTCTAATAAATCATGATTCATGCGTGTCTCTCTCAAAAGGTTTGTACAGCAAGGATGATTTTGGCAAACTAAAAAGCAAAGACTCAAATCATACAAGACGCTCCAAGCAAAACACGTATCATGTGGTGAATAAAAATATAGCCTCGAGTAAAGTTACCGATGGACGAAGACGAAGGAGGGGATTCCTTCCTGGGGCATCCCCAAGCTTAGGATTTCTGAGATCCTTGAATATTACCTTGGGGTGCCTTGGGAATCCCCAAGCTTAGGCTCTTGCCACTCCTTATTCCATAGTCCATCAAATCCTTACCCAAAACTTGAAAACTTCACAACACAAAACTCCAACAGAAAATCTCGTAAGCTCCGTTAGTATAAGAAAATAAATCACCACTTTTGGTACTATTGTGAACTCATTCTTTATTTATATTGGTATAATATCTACTGTATTCCAACTTTTCGATGGTTCATACCCCCCGATACTAGCCATAGATGTATCAAAATAAGCAAACAACATGCGAAAAACAGAATCTGTCAAAAACAGAACAGTCTGTAGCAATCTGAATAGTTTGAATACTTCGGTAACTCCAAAAATCCTGCGAAATTAGGAAATCCTAGATAATTATTTTATTAATCTTCAGCAGAAAGAATCAGTATTTTATCACGCTCCTACTAAAAATAAGAATTGTTTCTGTGAGCGCAAAAGTTTCTGTTTTTCAGCAAGATCAAATTAACTATCATCGTAGGCTATTCCATAGGTCTTAATTGGCACAAACACTAACTAAAACACAAAACCACATCTAACCGGAGGCTAGATGATTTATTCAAAGCAAAACAAGACCTAAAAAAGGAAGAACAAAAATAAAATTGGGTTGCCTCCCAACAAGCGCTATTGTTTAACGCCCCTAGCTTGGCATAAAAACATGAATAGATCTAACACTGGTGCGCGTCGGTCCTAAACAAATGGTTTTTTACCCCTTTCTGCGACGGCATTTGGAACCGTCGCCAAGTGAGCGTGGGCGATAGGGGGGTCCTTCCCACATGACCCAGAAACCATCGGGGATATGCCCTCCTAGCACACACGTTCGGCAAAATGAGGTCGTGTGCGACCGGCGAGCACTCAAATACGGAAGTACGTACGGTAGAGCTAAAAATATAATTATACAGCGAAATTGTTTCCAGTCGCAAGTATATCCCACACAGTCAGTCCCCGCTAAACGTTTCCGTTCATATGCACATCCCACACAGTCGCTCCAAGGAAAACGTTTCCGTTCATAGGTACATCACACACAATTTTTCCCGTTAAATCGTTTGCGTTATTTAATGTAGCACACACGGTCCGTAGACGAAATTGTGTGGCAAAGGCTGTCCATGACACACAGTTTTTATGTGGTAAACGTTTGCGCAAGGTGGCCTAACGCAAACATTTTTCAAGAGAAATTCGTGTGTGATTGTTCATTGATCCAACACGGTTTATTCCTAGAAACTGTGTGCGTTGCCTGAGGTCATCGCCCACGGTATTTTTTCAATAACCGTTTGCAATTCAAAACCCAATTAGCAGGCTAATTGCCCTATTATTAAGCACACAATATGTTTCATTTCCATATTAAGGAAGCAGAATTTCATAATTGAAATACATCAGAGTCCAACAAGATATAGCTTCAGCACTCAGCTACCTCATTACACAACCACACCAGCAGCAAGTTCCACATGCAACATGTAGAACCTTTCGAAATTAGCATCATAGACGGTATATAGATAGATGCATCTCATCTGGAAAACTGCTGAAGCGGAAGGCGAATATTGAGCCTTCATTCATGTTGAAGGTCTTTGCAACTTTAGGCCAGTGCCTGTGGATGATCGACTGTCCATCTTCGACCTCTTCAGGAACACTTCAATATTGAATCGTGGGTGTTGTATGAAAACCTTCCTCGCCTCCTGACCATAGAGGTGGTTTGAGAGTTAATCATCAGTGAACTACTTTGGAAAGGCCTGAAAACAAGGATGTGCATAAATATCTTCTCTATATTGGAAATGGGGCAAAGGAATAAAAAGGCAAGGTATAATAGTTAGTACCATCTTGTAGTGAACTGATGTCTTCTTCATTGTGCAGACAAAGATCTTGTTGTTTTTTGTCGCTAATTTTTTTATCCTAACAATCTTTTCTGAGTTTCTTGATTTGATTGATATTCATGGACAACTCATTTCCCCATATGCAAAAAGGGTCGAACAGTGGGTGAAAACCTCTGACAGCAGGACCTACATGTGCAAGACCAAATTGTTAAAAACCAAGATATTAGAATGGTTCCTGCAATTGCACAATAATGTGCCATTAGACAACGGACCATGCACGTGCTAACCTCGATTATAAACCTCAGTGCTTGTATTATTTCCCTGCAACACATATAAGGTAGTTACTCATCAGGTTAAGTAAGGGTTCGCATGCTATCAGTAAAATATGTTGATGAAAAATAAGCACATTGCAGATTCATCAGATTAATTGAAGCCACATGGAAAACCCATTACCCAAACCAAGCATGATTAAGAACTAGGAAATATAGCACTTGTATATGTTTCTCATGTATTAGGTGTAGCCAAATTCGATTTATTCCTCACATGCACAATAATACAAAATTCTACCCACGACAATTGGACATCACATTGCAGAATTGAACCAAGCAGTTAACTAAACACCACAACAGATGAACCAAAAATTAACTTAGCACCACATTGCACAATATAACATTGAACCAAGCAGTTAACTAAACAACCTAACAAATGAACCAAACATTAACTAAGCACCACATTGCACAATATAACACTGAACCAAGCAGTTAACTAAACACCCCAACAAATGAACCAAACATTAACTGAGCACCACATTGCACAATATAACATACTCCTAATAGAAGATCGGAGAGTTAACCAAACAATTAACTACATCCAATTGTAGCAATTGTATTTTTTTCTCATGTATTTACTACAACCAAATTCAATTTATTCCTCACATGGTATACAATAACAGAATTCACCCACAATTTTGTAAAGATAAATTCGATTTATTTCTCACATGGAAGACAATACAAAATTGCAGCCTGAACAATTGAACATCACATTTGCAGAATTGAACCAAATAGTTAACTGAAGACGACAACTAATTAATAAAACAGTTAATAAGTGCGCACCACACTGCACGACATATAGAACATATACACTAGAGCAACATATTGCATGGTGAAATTAGATAGCACAATTCACTAGATTTTGTGAAGGAAAGGCAGGAGCAGCACATGCAACGGGTAAACCAAGCATGCTTAACCGGCGTAGCTAGCAATTGGCAAGGTGCTCCTCCAAGATCTGGGGGTCGGCACGAATGGCAGCCATCGCGACCTCATCCGCGCGTGCGGCCGCGATTTGCTTCTCCGCTGCCAAATGCTCCTTGAGGTCCTGGCTATACTGCGTGCACCACGGCTTAGGCTGGCGCTTATTTGGTGGAGGGGTCGGTGATTTGGGTGGAAGGTGTCGCGCTCACGCCGGCGGACGGGGCATGTGGGATGTGGAAGGAGGAGGAGGATGGGGGTCGGGTGTGGATTACCTGCCTGGATAGAGGAGGCCGAGCAGCATGAAGGAGGGTCGCCGGCGAGGAGGCGGCGGCGCTGCAAGCAAGGAGTGAAGGTTTCAACTTGGAAAGGAAGGCGGAAAGAGGGGAAATGTGGCTTTTGGTAAGGGGGAGGGGTTGGGGAGGTAGATATTTCTGCAGAAGCCGAAAATTTGGAATCGCTTCAGCCAAAAAACTAGCGCGCAAAGTGTCATCAGACACGGTCCCTTATTCAGAACTGTGTACGATATGTGGACATCACAAACGATTCAGATAGCTTAACCCGTGTGTGATGAGTTTGAAACTCAAAAGTTTTGGTTCGAATTTCCATGGTTACAGTGGTCATCCATGTCATTGCATAATTTGGGTACACAAAGGAGACTACAACACACCCACACTTCTTAATCGAGCAACTTCAGCAATTAAACAGAGCTAGCTGACCTAAACATTACTCTAACAAATTAAAGACCGGCGCTCTTAATTAAATAAAACATAGAGTACTACTACGGCTGGTGATCTTCGATCTCCGCCGCCGCCTCCATGTCCAGCTCGCGCCCACCGGTCTCCTTGGGAAGGGGCTCCATGGCATCCATCACACCATACTCGGCAAGCATCTCGCCATCCGCGTCCGCCATCTCTTTGGAAAAGGCCTCCACGAGCTGGGTGTGGGCGGACACGATCTGGGCTTGGACGGGCTCCGTCCTCGCAAGGTATGCGGCGGAGGAATGGATGGCTGCTCGAACGCTCTCAGCGATTGCCAGCTCTTCGGCCGTGGGTTGCCGACCGTTGTCGAAGAAGTTTCATTTGATTTGTGCGGTGACCGCCAGGAGCTGGGCATGGGCGGCATCGACATGGTCGTAGGCGGCCTCCATCAGGGCTAAGGCCGCCGCTGCGGAACGGACAACTGTTGTGCCGCTCTCGCCAGTTGCTATCCCCGAGGCAGATGTTGCTGCCGCCACCTGAGAAGCAACATCGGCCGTTTGGGCTGCCTTTTCCGCCCGGTCGCAAATTGCGGCCGCGCTCATGCACCTTGTTAGCACGTGCATGGCGGCTGCGGCCGCGCTCTCGCCGGAGTGGGCCACCGAAGTTTCCCTCATGACGCGGGTCCACGTACCCATCTTTCACCAGCGACGATTGAACAGTGAAATGATATTTGGGGAGCGAGCTAGTGTGCTTGAGACGCCGGCTGTGGACTGTAGCCGATGCACCTTCTCGCGTAAACCATAGGCGCAATATACACCGACGGTGCTCCAAGATATTTTGTACTACATCTCACATGGTTGCTGATAATAAACTGTGTGCGGTCTACTTGATTTTTCATCTTGATTTGAATTACATAATGGGGTCACAGCAGCAATGGACGGTGTTTGAATTGCTAGACTTTTATCTAGAGTGAACATGCAACTATATGTGTGTCGTAAAAGAATTGGAATTATTCAGGGTTTGTTTGAACATTTTATACATTAAATTGGTTTTCTTGCGATTTCAGGTGAACAATTTAAATTTGGACTACATGCACATGCTCCAGTGCATATAAACTGGTTGAAAAATCAAATATGTCCCATGCAAGAAATGAGAATGAATTTCGAACAACGGGGCACCGTTGATTGCCGGCAAAACATTGAGATGCCTGGTTTTTAAATTCTAGTAAATCAAAAATTCGTCTGAAATTCATGAAACTTGGCATGCTATCATGGAGCGGCATCGACATGCCGTGGTACAAATTTTGTCCCATTTGGGGCAGGTTTGGGTATATGCTTCTCACAAACCGGAGCTCGACAACAAGCATGATGGTTTTCAGAGGGAACGTCCCACCTTTGGGGACGAAACGATGTCCATTGCCTCTTATTGCTTTCATTTTTTTTCTCGTGTCAACATAGAACAACATGAGTGTTGTGTGAATTTTTGTGATTTTTTGGGGTTCGTTTGGACATTTTTATGCATTAACTGAGTTTTCAATGCATTTTATGTGCATAATTCAAATTTGAACTACATGCACATGCTCCAGTGCGTATAAATTGGTTGAAAAATCAAATCTGTGTCCTTGGGTGCATGCTTAGGTCCCATGCAAGAAATGGGAATGAATTTCAAACACCGGGGCACCGTTGATTGCCGGCAAAACATTGAGATGCCTGGTTTTTAAATTCTAGTAAATCCAAAACTCGTCCGAAATTCACGAAACTTGGCATGCTATCATGGAGCGGCATCAACATGCCGTGGTATAAATTTTGTCCCATTTGGGGCAGGTTTGGGTATATGCTTCTCACAAACCGGAGCTTCTCACAACATGCATGATGGTTTTCGGTAGGGAACGTCCCAGCTTTGGGGACGAAACAATATACATTTCCTCTTATTGCTTTCAAATTTTTTTCTCGTGTCAACATAGGACAACAAGAGTGTTGTGTGATTCTTTTTTATTTTTCAGGGTTCGTTTGGACATTTTTATGCATTAACTGAGTTTTCAATGCATTTTATATACATAGTTCAAATTTGAACTACTTGCACATGCTCCAGTGCTTATAAATTGGTTGAAAAATCAAATCTGTCTCCTTGGGTGCATGCTTAGGTCCCATGCAAGAAATGGGAATGAATTTGAAACACCGGGGCACCGTTGATTACCGGCAAAATATTGAGATGCCTGGTTTTTTAATTCTAGTAAATCCAAAACTCGTCTGAAATTCATGAAACTTGGCATGCTTTCATGGAGCGGCATCAACATGCTGTGGTACCAATTTTGTCCCATTTGTGGCAGGTTTGGGTATATGCTTCTCACAAACCGGAACTTCTGACAACAAGCTTGATTGTTTTCGGTAATGAATGTCCCACCTTTGCGGACGAAATGATATCCATTGCCTCTTATTGCTTTCAAATTTTTTTCCTCGTGTCAATATAGAACAACAGGAGTGTTGTGTGAATTTTTGTGATTTTTCGGGGTTCGTTTGGAAAATTTTATGCATTAACTGAGTTTTCAATGCATTTTATGTGCATAATTCAAATTTGAACTACATGCACATGCTCCAGTGCACATAAATTGGTTGAAAAATTAAATATGTGTCCTTGGGTGCATGTTTAGGTCCCATGCAAGAAATGGGCATGAAATTCGAACACCGGGGCACCGTTGATTGCCGGCAAAACATTGAGATGCCTGGTTTTTAAATTCTAGTTAATCCAAAATTCTGTTAACCATTCATGTGACGCCACGTGTCTTAGTTTTAATGGCTTTAGGAGGTGTCGTGCGGACAGCTGCTTGACCTTGACTGAACGGAAAGCGTGCGAGCACCGTCCGGTGCGTAGGCTGACCGAGAGGCGTGCAAGCTGTCCTTGAGTGCGTAGGCTCACCGGGAAGCATGCAAGCTGTACGCTGCGCAGGCTCACTGGGAAGCGAGTCCTTTGATTTCCATGGCCGCCCGCCTTGCTCGCGTCCTCTCCATTAATGGCGCCCAGGCCGTAGTTTAATTTGATTTTTAAATATAAAACCCTCATCGCAAACATTTTAGTTAGAACACCCATATGCAAACCGACAACTTCCCCAGGAAGCCAAGAGAAAATGTGCCGAGCAGGATTTCTGCAGCTCTTGATCGCAAACAATTTAGATAGAACACCCATATGCAAAGTGAGAGCAATGCAGGATTTGTGCATCCCTTCAACGCTAATGGTTGTTCTAGATGACCCGTGTGCAACCACGTACAAAGAATTTGGTAAGATTTGTATCTGTCATATTGGGTATGTTGCCATTTGTCAAACTATAAAGATTTACATTTGTTGATCTAGTAACGTTGCCATTTGTCAACCCTTGTAACACTGCGGTTTGTCAAAATATGCAGCTAGAAATCATTAGCACTATGTAATTTTTGCAACTAAAATTCAGTAATTAAGCATAGATTTCATTCATACATTAAGCAGTCGTTCTTAATTTATACAAATAGTTCAACTCGACAGCTGAACCGACCAAACTTCTCCCCAATTGTTACCAACCACGAACTGAAATAGCTAGTTCAACTATATATACTAGCTAATTTTAAGTACGTTGTACAGTTCGACCACACATCTATAGTTAGATGAACTGAACAAAATAACCCCTAAATACTACTACTACCACGGAGAGGCTTTGTGCAACTTCCGGCAGCCTCTCCTTTGCCAAGCACGCTCAGTAAGAGGCAGAGGAGGAGGAGGAGCCTACCGACGAGCTGGACAAATGCAATACGGTGCCTGCCGCTGCTGCACATTCAGCGACGCTCGCCAGCTCGAACGCCCACTGCCACTGCAGACGATCCTTCTCGAAGCGGTTGGACTGCTCGTAGATCTCCTGATTCCTTGCCTCTGCGTTGGCGTGTGCTGCGGCCACGGTTGCGGTATGGCTCTTTGCATACTCGACGAGGCGCTCCTCCTCTTCCCACAGGAACTCGATGTAGCGCGCAAGGTCGCTGACGCACGTGCGAGCCTCCACCTCCGCCCCCCTCCTTCGGGCAGCGGTGGCAGAGCGGGTGATGATCCCAGCTGCCGACGATGGGGTGGCGGCCACGACCACCACCTCTCGCCTTAGGGCCGCGGTGGCGGAGTGGGTGATGGCCACGGTGGCCGGTAGTGGGGTAGCGGCCATGACGGCCACCTCCTGCCTTTGGGCCACGGCGGCAGAGCGGGAGATGGCCCAGGCTTTCGACAGTGGTGTGGCGGCAATGGCGGACGGCAACAGCTGCCGACGGGAAGCGGCGGCGGAGCGTGTGGTGGGTGTTCCACGCACACCCAACTGGCACGCCACACGCACTACACTACACCGAGGACTGCGCCGCCGCCGCGGTGTAGCCTCCCAGCTGGAGCTATCCTCTGATGACGACGGAGTGGCTGAGCGACGACGACGGACCTGTGCCATTGGCGATTGTGGAAGAAGCAGACGAGATAAGCTACAGGGAGGGAGGGGAAAATGCGACGTAGGACTCGCCAGCCGTGAGGGTTTTTATAGCAGGTCGGTAAGCATTGGGATTTTGGGGGGTTTCACCAAGTCGGGCGGGAAGCTTGCGTGGGAACCTGTGAGGTTGTGTGGGAATAGGCTCACCAATGATTCATTGGCGCCACCCTTTGGCCAAAAGAACGCCCACCATTGGGCAAGCTTCACTGTAAGCCGTCTGCGGCGTGAGGGTGACAAGACGTCTTGAGAGGAGGACGAGAGGACACGTACACATACAGTTAATAAAAAAATGTTTGCAATTTAATTACCAACTATACCCCCGTCCTGGTTTATAAGTAGGATTTATTAACTAATAAAATACGAATGCATGTCGCCATAGATTATATCATTGGAGTCGTATTTGAACATAGTTTCCAGCTATACAATTTTTGCAACATGCATTAACACTTTTTTGGTTAAATTTAAGGTTATACACCAGCAAGCGTTTGCCCGCAACACACACGGCTTATTCCATCACAAACAGCTCTGATGGATCAACTGTCTGCCATATATCGCACAGACAACTCTAATCTGATTCGTGCTTGATGTCTCCGACATCGCTCGCATAGTTCATCTTATTTGCCACGTATCACTGTGTCGTCCCTTCGCTTTCGCGTCCCTCGGCAAGCTACGCTCACCGTTAAGCGCCTCGACGCTTCGGTCGCGCCCGGTTGTACGCTTCTGCTTTCGCGTCCGTCGGCGCGCTCGGCTTGTGGACAACTTTTCCTTGAGGCGGCCGCGGAGCGCTTTGCTCGCATCCCTCCGCGAGCGCTCTGCCAGCGGTTGGGCGTGCACATGATCACGTCGGGGGCCCCATATGCATGCGGTTGCACCGCGCGTGTTGCCACATGATGCAGTTACGTGCGACACGATGGAGTTACGCGCTGCAAATTAGAACTACCATCAGGGCCTGCCAATATTCCTGGCCGTCCGGCTTCCCCTTTAATTCCCGCGGCCATTATAACCTTAGTCTCTTAACCCTTTCAATCGCGCCCACAACACAACAAGCACACCCATGACGACACATAGAGAGGGGATGTCCGGCGGCGCTCCAATGGAGTTCGGCAAGCATAGAGTGGAGACCCACGCGAGGGAGACAGATCTCTCGGTGGTGTACACCATCGACCTGGCCGTGGTGGACAACTACATCAACAGCGTTGAGCAGTTGCTTACTGGAGACAAGTACAAGGTGGTCGGCATCGACCTCCGATTACTGCTTGCCGGTCATCCGGCATAGATCGAAAGGCTGTAAATGCGCCCGATTATGCGTGCGCCATCATGTCCTCATCTACCACTACTGCATGGCCACAGAGCCTTGTGACCCTTTCAACAGGTTTTTCAACAACACCGACTACAAGTTCGCCACGGTGGATACCAAAGATGTTGTAAAAGCGCTCAGTGTTACGGGCTTGGCCTGCAAGAACCTTGTCGAAATCCGTGACCACTAAAGGGTCTGGGGCAGCATGAAGCAGGACTCCCTGGTCGAACTCGCCTCGGCCAACATCGACCCCTACTACGAAAAGATGAAGTAGGATGCCTAGAGAACAAGTCCCATATCCTGGCACAAGGCCTGGATGCGTCAACTGGATGAACCTCACCTCAGGTTCACGGCCAAGAGCGTGTACACATGCTACGAGATGCACTGGCGGATCGTTGACATGAGGAAGTGCCTCGTTACCCAAATCGACGAGCCTGGATCGAGCCACAAGAAGAGAAAGCATCACAAGAAGTAGATGATGATCAGATGATCATTTATGCTAGTTAATTATGCATGTAATATATAGTTTACTTTATTGGTGTGTGTGGAAATGTCATGTGTGTAGTAGCCACCTATGTAATTATGCATGTAATAGTTTACTTTGGTGTGTGCAAATGCCATGGTTGTAGTAGCCACCTATGTAAGTGGATTTAATTTGGTTATGCAAGCATGTCCACATAAGTGTGTGTATATATATGTTGTTGTTCTGTATGAAATCCCATCGCACAACACACATGTCTTATTAGCAGCGACCGTCTGTGTTCTTATCGGTCTTCAGACACATTTTTATTACAGACCTGTTTGCCGCGTATCACACACATCTTGTTAAGTTGAACCGTTTCTGTTCTCATGTCTCAACGCAAACAGTTCATCCGATATCGCACACACCTTTGATCTGGCTGACTGTTTCTTTTGTGTTGCCTAATCACAAACAGTTCATCCGAGTGAACCGTATGCTGTGTATCGCACACACCTCCATCTGGCTGGCCGTTTCTTTTGTTCCTCCTCATCGCAAACAGTTCACTGAACTGAACCATATGCCCTTCATCTCACACGCAACTAAAATCTGAACCGTGTTTGATGCATCCGTCATCGCAAACTTTTTACACATTTCTGACGGTTTTCATATAGCACTGCTTGCGATTATGGCATCGCACACAGTTTCTCGAAGGGTCTCTGATCGTAGCGTCACGTTAGCAGCATCCTGCAGTAGTGTAAGTATTATCATCTTTGGCATGCAATTATTTAATCACACACTCACAATTCTTAGGAGATTCTTTAGTTTTATAAATGATCAAACTCCTAGGCAAGAATCAAGAAGTTCATTTGTTGGAGTAAATGACTATGGGCAGCCTCATCAGCCCCCATAGTATTTCAAGACATCGGGGCTAGCTGCGCCCCTCGCATCATCCGGACGGACGACAGCCATCTTGTGCCGGCCGGTCCAAGCGGCCGGCTGCTAGAAGGCGGTAGAGCCTAGAACGCGGCCACGAGGGAGGCCGGCTCCTAGAAGGCGGCCCCTCATGCCCTCAAAGTCTGCACCATCATTACCACGACTTGACGGGGCGTGGCTACAGTGCAGCCTGCCACCCTCGAATCCAGGGCAGAGTGTGGCTACAGCATGGTGTACCAAGGGGACACCCCTCGCCCGGCGCGCCACTGTGCCCATGCAACCCATGACATCACCTACGCCAGAGGGAGCCATGCTCCCACGATGGTCGGTCGGTACGGCCCGTAGTCGGCGGGCCCTACCTGTTGACGAGCCCCAGGAGGCGGCGATGCCCCACCAGGCGGGCCATTAACCAGAAGAGACGGGGTATGGCTACAGTGAACGCCCGCCACGCGGTGGGACTGTAACCACGCTCTCCCCGACCAAGCATACATCATTACTGGCACGGCTACAGTGCTAAGCAGCCGGCAGGACCCGCAAGCGGCAGGCGCGGCCTGTCGGCCAAATACAAGACAGCCGGCGGGACCCTTCAGGCGGCGGCACTACAAAAAAGACACATCCGTGACATTTTGGGCCGAACGAATTTTTTTTGTCATACATATGACACTTCTATGAGGATAATTGTGACAAAACCCGGTATCATCATAGATGTGGTGGGCTCCTACTTCTATGACAAAAAATCATGACAGAAAATGGGCTTTTCGTCCTGGGTGGGCTGGAGATGCAGCTGCATGACATTCTTTGGGCCGTCCATGATGGAAAAAACCGTGGTAGAAGCGAGGGGGAGGAAAATTTTGGGGAGTTGCCGGTTACGGTGGGAGGTCGGGGGCCAAGCGATGCGCGTTTTTCTCGTACACGTACGCGCATGTGTGCGAGGCGTTGGCTCTAATTGAACCCGAGCGAGGCGTTGGGCTCTAAGCGAACAGGCGATTACTGCTGCAGGCTACGGCGTTCTTGAACCCGGCGATCGATCAATGGCTGTTAATCGAACCGGATCGGCGATTCCTTCGCTACTATCGCTAACTAAAGTCGATCGATGCTGCCTCACGGGATGAAAAGTGAGCATTGCGGGGGGTTGGATGAGCGATGGCGGTGGCGTTTGCCTCGGATGAACAGGACCCGTGGTGTGGAGGGCTGGATGAGCGATGAAGCGGTGGAGGGGTGCCCGTGGAGGGTGGTTGAACAGGACCCGTGGTGTGGAGGGCTGGATGAGCGATGAGCGGTGGAGGGGTGCCCGTGGAGGGTGGTTGAACAGGACCCCGTGGTGTGGAGGGATGGATGAGCAGTGAAGCGGTGGAGGGGTGGTTGAGCGATGGCCGGTGGAGTAAGCGCAGCGGTCGAGGCTGGATGAATAGGAGCCCGTGGAGGCTGGAGGAGGTCGACGGTAGCCCATGGAGGCTGGAGGAGGTCGACGGTGGAGATGAACAGTATCCCGTGGAGTCCCGTTTTGCGGTATGCCACACCCCTCCCGATGAACAGGACCCCGTTTGAGCGTGGGAGGTCTGTTTCATCCGTTTTGGCGGTACGCCACACCCCTCCCGATCAACAGGACCCCCGTTTCGACCGTAGGAGGTCCGTTTCCTCCGTTTTGCGGTACGCCACACCCCTCCCGATCAAAAGGACCCCCGTTTCGCCCATAGGAGGTCCGTTTCCTCCGTTTTGCGGTACGCCACACCCCTCCCAATCAACAGGACCCTGTTCCGAACGTAGCAGGTCTGTTTCCTCTGTTGTGCGGTACGCCAGGACTCATTTCCATCGCCTGTTCCGTCCAAGCCCTCACGATGAACACGACCACGCATTCCGTTCCAACCCAGCCGGTTGGCTCCCACGCGTTTCGTTGCCTCCCGATGAACACGACACATTCCGTTGCCTCCCCATGAACACGACCACGACGCTGTTTCTCCGTTCCGACCTAGCCATGTACACGAGCCCTGGCCGTACGTACGCATACGTGGCCGTATTTTCTTTCTTGCACCCTGGCCGCTGTACGTACGTGTACATGCTACGTGCGCGCCTCTACATCGACAAGTATGTACGTACACGTTCGCGACAAGAATGACAACGCTACGTATGCTTCGACCAGGTGGGTCCTGACTGTCAGGCACTTCCTTGCGTGCGAAGATGTAGCTAGTGGGTCCCACCAGTCAGCGGGCGAATCATTTTTTTGCCCGGACGCACTTCCTTGCGTGTGAAGATGAAGCTGGTGGGTCCCTGTAGTCAGGGGCGAATCGTTTCTTTTTTTTTTGCCCGGACGCACTTCCTTGCGTGTGAAGGTGTAATGGTGGGTCCCGGCGGTCGGGGAAACATTTTTTTCGCGAAATATGGTGGCCCGTCCGGTGGGTCCCGCTGTCAGGTGGAGGAATAATTATTTTCCGCGTAATAAGGAGGCACTTCCTTGCTGCGGCCGTGGACCCGGTGTCGACCTCTCCACGTCTGATCCACGTCCGATCGAAGTCGTTCCTTGACCACATTGACCACGCCGCGCCGAGAGCACCAGGGCGGTGGACGACGGCGAGGCCTAGGAAGGGGACGACGAGGAGCCGGGGAAGACGCGACAGTGGAAGCCCGCGTAGAGAGGAGTACGAGGGTTCACTGGTTTGGCTGCGGTGTGTGACTGTCGTCGCCGGAGGGCCTGGCCAGCGCTGGGAATAGTAGGGGGCGGTGAGGCCTCCGCGGCAGCACATCCGGCCATGGGAGGTAGGAGCATGCGGCACGACCGGCGCTGCTTTGGGCGGCTGGAGCAAGAAGACCAGAGGTTGAAGAAGCACTATGGCCGTTGGATGAACATCGTACGATCACTGGAGCTAGAATCGTTTATATTGACTAAGCTGCCAAAGCCCTCCGTCCCCATCAACTTAGCAGGCCCACAAGTCAGCCTCCCACCAAGGTGGGTCCTAGCTAGCAGGGGGGTATTCATTTTTTATGCGTAATAAGGAGGCACTTCCGGTGGGTCCGAGCTTACAGCAGGGGGAACGTTTTTTTGCAAAATATGGTGGCCCGTCGGGTGGGTCCCGGCAGTTAGGGGCAAACGTTTTTTTCACGAAATACTGGTGGCCCGTCCAGTGGGTCCCTGCTGTCAGATGGAGGAATAATTATTTTCCACGTAATTAGGAGGCACTTCCTTGCGGCTGTCGTGGACCCAACTGTCAGCCTCTCCACGTACAGTATTCTTCCGATGGAATTCGGTCGTTAACCACATTGACCACGCCGCGCCAAGAGCACCACGACGGTGGACGACAGCGAGGCCTAGGAAGGGGACGACACGGAGCCGGGGAAGACGCGACAGTGGATGCCCACGTGGAGAGGAGTACGAGGGTTCACTGATTCAGCTGCGCTGCCATCGCCGCAGAATAACAGGGGGTGTGGGCGAGTGGAGTGGAGGGATGGCCTGGCCAGTGGTGGGAGTAGTATGGGGGCGGTGAGGCCTCCGCGGCAGCACAGCCGGCCACGGGAGGCAGGAAGCGAGGCGGCACGACCGGGCGCTGCTTTGGGCGGCCGGAGCAAGAAGACCAGAGGTTGAAGAAGCACTACGGACGTTGGATGGACATCGTCTGGTCGGTCGAGCTAGAATCGTGCATATTGACTAAGTTGACAAAGCCCGCCGTCCCGTCAACTTAGTAGGCCCACTATCTTGGGTCCCGGCTAGCGGGGAGTATTCTCTTTTTGGGCGTAATAAGGAGGCACTTCCTTGCGTGCGAAGATATAGTGGTGGGTCCGAGCTGTCGTGGCGGCAACATTTTTCACGAAATCTGAGGCCCTTCGGTGGGTCCCGGATGTCGGTGGAGGAATCATTATTTTGCGGCGTAATAAGGAGGCATTTCCTTACGATGCGGCCGTGGACCCAAATTGTCGGCCTCTCCACGTCTGATCCACTTCAGATGCATGTCGGTCGTTGAACACGTTGACCACGCCACACCGAGAGCACCAGGGCGGTGGACAAACGGCGAGGCCTAGGAAGGGAACGACACGGAGGCAGGGAAGACTCGGCAGTTGTTTCCCGCGGAGGAGTACGATCTGTTGTCTGAGGGTTTCTTGGTTCGTCTGCCATCGCGGAGAATAACGGCATGTGTGGGGTGTGGGTGAGTAGAGGGATGGCTAGGCCAGCGATGGGAATCTGGTGGGCGGTGAGGCCTCAAGGCAACACAGCCGGCCGCAGGGAGGAGGGAGCAGGCAGCCCCGCCGGCGCTTGTTTGAGCGGCTGGAGCAGGAAGAGCAGAGATTGAAGAAGCACGACGGCCGTTGGATGGACATCCAACAGTCTACACGCCATCTGTGGAAAGCCTCAAATCTGTGGAAAACAACATACAACCCATCTGCCATTATTTCAAATAGTTTACAGCCCATTTGCTAATTCTTGTGGGTTCTTTTGGAACCCATATTCTTTTTGTTAGCATTACAGCCCATATTGTGGCCACGGTTAAAAAATTATACGAAATTTTGCATATGTCGGTGCGGTCTAAACTGTTTTTAATCTCGAAATTTCGAGTCACATTCAGACTGATTTTAAAAATAAATGTATATCCATATAAAATCCAATAAATTGTCCACGCATAAAAATCAATGCAATTTAAAATCTCGAAATGAAAAAAAGATATTTGAAACTAATTGCCGGTTTGATGTGTTTTAAAAATGTACAACCCATTTCTCATTACTGACAGGCCATTTTCTCGGCCAGCCGAATGAAGCTCTCCTCATCTTTGAAATATTTGCAGCCCAACAGGCCTGATAAAGCGACTTACTTAACAAATCACAAAAAAAACTGGGCTAGCCATTTTTAGAAAGAAAAAAAAACTACTGGGCTGGTCTGTGGTAAACATAAAAGAAAAGGCTGTCTAGACAGGCCAGAGTATCCCGCACATCCTAGTTGACACCCTGTGTCTCAAAAACAAATTAGATAAATACCACTCCAATTATGGCGATTCATAAAAATGCCACTGCAATTTCCAAACTTTGAAAAATGCCACTGCAATTTTTGCAAACTTTGAAAACGCTTGTATGGTTTGCAAACTTTGAAAAACGCCACTCCGGACTTGAAAAATGCCACTAGAAATGGCATGAAATGGCATTTTCAATGTTTGGAAATTGCGGTGGCATTTCTGGAGGCATTTATCAAATTAACCCAAAACAAAAATAAGCTGGGCTAGCTTCTTTGGGTCCACGTGTCACCGCTCGTTGTGCAATTCTCTCGTTTATAGACTACATTCATAATGGCATGGGACCCAGATGTCAGAAATCCACTAGGAGGAGCCATTTTTTTATTGGCTTGAAATAAGGAGGCACTTGCTTGCGTACTGCCATGACCTTAGCGGGTCCTATTTGTCATACTCTCCACGTACAATCATCTCCTGATTGTATGCGCGTCAACTTGCTAGGCCCACAAGTCAGCCTCTAAACCCGTGGAGGACAAATACAACCCATTAAAAAAATAACAGCCCATTCCATACGTTCAAGCGGAAAGTTCAACATTGAGCAAAGTAATGTGTCCGATCCACATATAGAGTACTGAACTTCCACGTTGACAACCATCATAGCCAAGTTAACTATCTACACCCACTAATACTCTAGTAGCATACAAGTACTAACTTACTCTTAGCTAACTAGACGATGCCGACCGCCATCTGTGGTACACGCTAAACGCCGGCACCGGCATCCTGCGCCTCGCCTCGGACTTGCCAGAGGTGTGATAGGGCGTGTTGCTCGCGCGTGTTGGCCCTTTCCATGCCGGCGTGGTCCACCGAAGCTTCCGCTTCCAAGCGGGAAACCCACTTGACGAGCTGGTAGTAAAAATCGGCGTCGCGAACGCGTGCGTGCCCGACAGCCTCCAGGGCTACTTGCTGGGCACCGGCCTCCACGTAGTCGGCCCTGTTGCGAGTGCTCTTCTCGCGACTCAGAGCGTCGGTGCGCTGCTGCTCCATGTCCCGCTGGCGGCTGCTACGTCTTGAGCTTGCGTTGGTTTTCCCCGAAGAGGAGAGGATGATGCAGCACAGTAGCGTAAGTATTTCCCTCAGTTTTTGAGAACCAAGGTATCAATCCAGTAGGAGGCCACACGCAAGTCCCTCGTACGTGCACAAAACGATAGCTACTCGCAACCAACGCGATTAGGGGTTGTAAATCCCTTCACGGTCACTTACGAGAGTGAGATCTGATAGAGATAATATTTTTAGTATTTTTGGTATATAGATGCAAAGTGAAAAATAAAAAGCAAAGTAAAAACAAAGCAAGTATAAAAGTGATGGAGATTGATATGATGAGAATAGACCCGGGGGCCATAGGTTACACTAGTGGCTTCTCTCAAGAGCATAAGTATTCTACGGTGGGTGAACAAATTACTATTGAGTAATTGACAGAATTGAGCATAGTTATGAGTATATCTAGGTATGTTCATGTATATAGGCATCACGTCCGAGATAAGTAGATCGAAACGATTCTGCATCTACTACTATTACTCCACTCATCGACCGCTATCCATCATGCATCTAGAGTATTAAGTTAAAAACATAGTAACGCCTTAAGCAAGATGACATGATGTAGAGGAATAAATTCATGCAATATGATAAATACCCCATCTTGTTATCCTCAATGGCAACAATACAATACGTGCCTTGCAACCCTTTACATCCTTTGGGTAAGGACACCGCAAGATTGAACCCAAAGCCATGCACTTCTCCCATTGCAAGAACTACCAATCTAGTTAGCCAAACCAAGCGGATAATTCAAGAGACTTGCAAAGATAACTCAATCATACATAAAATAATTCAGAGAAGATTCAAATATTATTCATAGATAAGCTTTGGATCATAAACCCACAATTCATCGGTCTCAACAAACACACCGCAAAAAAGAAGATTACATCGAATAGATCTCCACGAGAGAGGGGAGAACATTGTATTGAGATCCAAAAGAGAGAAGAAGCCATCTAGCTACTAGCTATGGACAGAAGGTCTTAAGTAAATAACTCACACTTCATCTGAGAGGCTCTGGGGTTGATGAAGAAGCACTCCATGGTGGATGCCCCCTCCGTGAACTCCTAACAGGCCCCAAGATGGAATCTCGTGGATACTGAGGAAGTTGCAGTGGTGGAATTAGGTTTTGGCTCTGTTACGATCATTTGGGGTACGTGGGTATATATAGGAGGAAGAATGCGTCGGTGGAGCATCGGGGGCCCATGAGGCGGGGGGCCAGCGCCCTAGGGGGCTCCCCACCCTCGTGACCGCCTCTCTGGTTCCTTGGCGTGAGGTCCAAGTCTCTGGATCACGTTCGGTGAGAAAATCACGTTCCGAAGGTTTCATTCCGTTTGGACTCCGTTTGATATTACATTTCTTGAAACAAAGAAAAAGGCAAAAAAAGCAATTCTCGGCTGGGCCTCCGGTTAATAGGTTAGTCCCAAAAGTAATATAAAAGTGGAAAATAAAGCCCAATATAGTCCAAAACAATAGATAAAATAGCATGGAGCAATCAAAAATTATAGATACGTTGGAGACGTATCAGGCATCCCCAAGCTTAATTCCTACTCGTCCTCGAGTAGGTAAATGATAAAAAGAGAATTTTTGATGTGGAGTGATACTTTGGCATAATTTGAATGTAAATCTTCTTAATCATGGTATGAATATTCAGATCCGAAAGATTCAGGACAAAAGTTCATATTGACATAAAAATAATAATGCTTCAAGCATACTAACTAAGCAATTATGTTTCTCAAAATAACATGGCCAAAGAAAGTTATCCCTACAAAATCATATAGTCTGGCTATGCTCCATCTTCCCCACACAAAATATTTAAATCATGCACAACCCCGATAACAAGCCAATCAATTGTTTCATACTTTAACATTTTCAGAACTTTTTCAATCTTCACGCAATACATGAGCGTGAGCCATGGATATAGCACTATAGGTGGAATAGAATGGTGGTTGTGGAGAAGACAAAAAAGAGGGAAGATAGTCTCACATCAACTAGGCATATCAACGGGCTATGGATATGCCCATCAACAGATATCAATGTGAGTGCGTAGGGATTGCCATGCAACGGATGCACTTAGAGCTATAAGTATATGAATGCTCAGCAAAAGAAACTAAGTGGGTGTGCATCCAACTCGCTTGATCACGAAGACCTAGGGCATTTGAGGAAGCCCATCATTGGAATATAGAAGCCAAGTTCTATAATGAAAAATTCCCACTAGTATATGAAAGTGACAAAATGAGAGACTCTTTATCATGAAGATCATGGTGCTACTTTGAAGCACAAGTGTGGTAAAAGGATAGTAACATTGTCCCTTCTCTCTTTTTCTCTCATTTTTTTATTTGGGCCTTCTCTTTTTTTATGGCCTCTTTTTTTCGTTCGGAGTCTCATCCCGACTTGTGGGGGAATCATAGTCTCCATCATCCTTTCCTCACTTGGGACAATGCTCTAATAATGATGATCGTCACACTTTTATTTTTCTTACAACTCAACAATTACAACTCGATGCTTAGAACAAAATATGACTCTATATGAATGCCTCCGTGATATACGGGATATGCAATGAAACATGAGTGACATGTATGAAATAATTATGAACGGTGGCTTTGCCACAAATACGATGTCAACTACATGATCATGCTAGCAATATGACAATCATGGAGCATGTCATAATAAACGGAATGGTGGAAAGTTGCATGGCAATATATCTCGGAATGGCTATGGAAATGCCATGATAGGTAGGTATGGTGGCTGTTTTGAGGAAGGTATATGGTGGGTGTATGATACCGGCGAAAGGTGCGCGGTATTAGAGAGGCTAGCGACGGTGGGAGGATGGGAAAAAGTGCGTATAATCCATGGACTCAACATTAGTCATAAAGAACTCATATACTTATTGCAAAAATCTAGAAGTTATCAAAGCAAAGTATTACGTGCATGCTCCTAGGGGGATAGATTGGTAGGAAAAGACCATCGCTCGTCCCCGACCGCCACTCATAAGGAAGACAATCAATCAATAAATCATGCTCCGAGTTCACCACATATTGTTTCACCATACGTGCATGCTACGGGAATCACAAACTTCAACACAAGTATTCTTTGAATTCACAACTACTCAACTAGCATGACTCTAATATCACCATATTCATATCTCAAAACAATTATCAAGCATCAAACTTATCTTAGTACTCAACGCACTCAAAAGAAAGTTTCACACATCTTGAATACCAAGTATATTAACATTAAGCAAATTACCATGCTATTAACGACTCTCAAAATAATCTAAGTGAATCATGAGAGATCAAGTTTCTTTAAAACAAATCCACCACCGTGCTCTAAAAGATCTAAGTGAAGCACTAGAGCAAAAATTATCACGCTCAAAAGATATTAGTGAAGCACATAGAGTATTCTATCAATTTCCAATTCATGTATGGCTCTCTCAAAAGGTGTGTGCAGCAAGGATGATTGTGGTAAACTAACAAGCAAATACGCAAATAATACAAGACGCTCCAAGCAAAACACATATCATGTGGTGAATAAAAATATAGCTCCAAGTAAATTACCGATGGAAGTGGACGAAAGAGTGGATGCCTTCTGAGCATCCCCAAGCTTTGACTTTTGCTGTCCTTGGATTATCTTGGAGGTGCCATGGGCATCCCCAAGCTTAGGCTCTTGCCACTCCTTGTTCCATAATCCATCAAAAGAATTCACCCAAAACTTGAAAACTTCACAACACAAAACTCAATAGAAATCTCGTGAGCTCTGTTAGAGAAAGAAAACAAAAGACTACTTTAAGGTACTGTAATGAACTCATTATTTATTTATATTGGTGTTAAACCTACTGTATTCCAACTTCTCTATGGATCATAAACTATTTTACTAGCCATAGATTCATCAAAATAATCAAACAATACACGCAAAACAGAATCTGTCAAAAACAGAACAGTCTGTAGTAATCTGTAACTAACGCAAACTTCTGGAACTCAAAAAATTCTACCAAAATTAGACGTCCTGGAAAATTTGTTTATTGATCAGAAGAAATTGGAATAAGTATTTTATCACGTTCTGGTGATTTTTAATAATTCGGGCACTGAGCGCAAAGTTTCTGGAAATTACAGCTAGATCAAATAACTATTATCCAAGAAGATCCAATAGGTCTAGCTTGGCACAAACAATAATTAAAACATAAAAACACATCTAAACAGAGGCTAGATGGATTATTTATTCCTAAAAAGAAGCAAAAACTAAAAAAACTAAAAATAAAATTGGGTTGCCTCCCAAATAGCGCTATCGTTTAACGCACCTAGCTAGGCATTGAGATTTCAATGATGCTCACAAGAAAGACAAGAATTGAGGCACAAAGAGAGCATCATAAAACATGTGACAAACACACTTAAGTCTAACATACTTCCTATGCATAGGCATATTATAGGCAAAAATATTATCGTAGCAAGCATAAACTAGCATATGCAAGGAAGCGGAAAGGAACAATAGCAATCTTAACATAACGAGAGGTAATTTAGTAACATGAAAATTTCTATAACCATATTTTCCTCTCTCATAATAATTACATGTAGGATCATAAAAATTCAACAATATAGCTATCACATAACATATTCTCAACACGATCCACATGCATGCGAAGTTGACACTCTTCTAAAATAGTGGGATTAATTTTAACTAAAGTCATGACCTCTCCAAACCCACTTTTATCAAAAACTTCATAAGATTGAACATTATCCAAATATGTGGGATCTAAAGTTGACACTCTTCCAAACCCACTTTCAATATTATTGCAAACACTATTATCAATCTCATATTCATCATGGGGATTAAATAAATTTTCAAGATCATAAGAAGAATCACACCAATCATGATCATTGTGTGACGCCCGGGTAATTAAGCTACAGTGAACCTATGCTAATGATGCCATGTCACCTCGGTTACTGTCGATAAACTCGCGTTAGTTTAAAACGATTCAAATTCAAATTCAAAATCAAGCCTCTCCATAAAATGTCCAACGTAAAAATGGAAAGAAAACGAAATGACCCTGCTGATTGCGCGCAACATTTATTTTTCTCATATGTTCATTGAAACAAAAAAGGACAGCCTCACGTAAAAAAAAGAGGATAGCCTCGCGTAAAAAATAGAGAAAATAAAGCCTCACGTCCAAATAAAAAGAGAAAGCCTCCATGAATAAAATATTTTTTATATTAAAAAAATATATGCTAATACCTATTACTTGCGCATATATAGTACGCCTTTGCATGTCTTCATTTTCGCCTTATCAGTAATAGCTAATTATACATGTTAAAACATCTTAAAACTCCGTAGTTACTACAGTGAAAAATATATTGATATATCATTCGCCACAGAGATCTCATATAAACTCATGATTACGTATGTGATATATATGTGTGTAATAGGAATAGAAAGTATTAAAAAAACAATCATACAATAAATTATTTAAGATTTTTTGGGTATGCACCACTTTAATCCGAATAATCTATCACACAGTTCCACTACTCTATTATTCATAAAAGAAATTTTGTAAGAATTTATGGGTTAAGACAACAACTTAAAATCTGAATAATGTATGGCTCATAAAGGTATAAGAAAATAGAATCTCTTATGTATATTTTTTAATACAGTTTCACATGTTGATAGAAAACTGTGTATATCCATTGTTTCATCGTTTGTCTATAGAAAGAATTTCTTTTGTAATCAAACAAAACTAAGTGCAATCCAATGTTCCGAAGGGAGGTCTTCTTCTTAAATGTAGTACACATATAAATTCTAATTCATGAAGTGATTTTAATATAATATTCTTCCGTAACTCAGAGGCAAAAACGAAGATGTATGTTTGTCAGGTAGCGGAATTAAATGAGCATATATGCTACAATAAGGATCTTCATTACATAATTAGATACTTAAATGTAATTGATACATGATACATGCAACAATTTTTGAATTCGTAACCATGTTGTCGACCAATATAATAATAATAATAATCAATTATAACATTTAAACATTATTGTCCAACATTTGTAATAGGCACCCACTTTTTCGTACTTAATATTAAAAGCTCTAGCCCGTGCAGACGCACGGGTTGTTGACTAGTAAACAATAATTAGTTTAACCTAATCCCTAATTAGCCTAACAGTGAATGACAGGTGGGTACCACTGGACCCACACGTCAGTTTGACCAGTCAACACCTCTGTTGACTGCTGATGTCATGATGATGTCAGCAAACACTGTTCTGGATAATGTTGTATTAAAATAACTAAATTAATCCTAAAATGATTTAAATCTTTAAAATTAATATAAAATAAACCGTAGCTCAGATGAAAATACTTTCTACATGAAAGTTGCTCAGAACGACGAGACAAATCCGCATACGCAGCCCGTTCGTCCGCCACACACCCCTAACCTATCGAACTCGCAACTTTCCCCCTCCGGTTCCTCTGTCCGAAAACGCGAAACACCGGGATACTTTCCCGGATGTTTCCCCCCCCCTTCGTCGGTACCACCTACTACCGCGTTTGGGCATGCCTAGCAACACGCCTTGTCATGTCATGCATCGTCATGCATTTGTTTGCATTGTATTTATTGTTTCTTCCCCCTCTTCTCTCGCTAGACACCGAGACCGACGCCGCTGCTACCCAGTACGACTACGGTGTTGACGACCCTCTCTCTTGCTGTGAGCAACCAGGCAAGCCCCCTTGATCACCAGATATCGCCTATTCTTCTCTACCGCTTGCATTAGAGTAGTGTAGCATGTTCTTGCTTTCGATTAATCCTATCTTCTTTGCATAGCCTGTCCTTGCTACTCTCGTTGTTACCTTTACCTGCTATCCTCTTGCTTAGTATAGGATGCTAGTGTTCCATCGGTGGCCCTACATTCTTGTCCGTCTGCCATGCTATACTCTTTGGGCTGTGATCACTTGGGAGGTGATCACGGGCATATACTATATAATTTACACTATTACATTACTCGTGATACTGTTCGGAGATGGGGCACGAAAGGACGGTGGCTCCATCCTGGTAGAGGTGGGCCTGGGTTCCCGACGGCCCCCGACTGTTACTTGTGGCGGAGCGGCAGGGCAGGTTGAGACTACCTGGGTGAGAGGTGGGCCTGGCCCTGTTCGGCGTTCACGGATACTTAACACGCTTAACGAAATCTTGGTATTTGATCTGAGTTGGGTCGTTGACCTTATACGCACTAACCTCCACGTGGGACAAGATATGGACAACCGGCGTCGTGGTATCAGCCGAAGCACTTCGTGACGTCACGATCGAGCGGCGCCGGATTGGATCGAACGCTCGCTAGGCTAGGTATGCTTCCGGCAGCGACGCATAGCGTAAGGTGTGCTAAGGCGATGGGCTGCACCGAGCGCTTAGGTTTAGACCGGCGTCTTGACCTCTCAGTTGTGCCTAGGTGGGGCTGCGACGTGTTGATCTTCCGCGGCGGGCATGACCCGAAAAAGTGTGTCCGCCAAATGGGATCGGCGTGTCGGGTAATGTGGTGCACCCTTGCCGGAAGTTAATCTATTGAATAGCCGCGATCTTGATAACAAGACGACTTGGAGTTGTACCTTGACCTTATGACAACTAGAACCGGATACTTAATAAAACACACCCTTCCAAGTGCGGATACAACCCGGTGATCGCCCTCTAACAGGTGACGAGGAGGATCGCCGGGTAGGATTATTGCTATGCGATGCTACTTGGAGGACTTGATCTACTCTCTTCTACATGCTGCAAGACGGAGGCTGCGAGCGTAGTCTTGACAGGATTAGCTATCCCCTCTTATTACGGCATTCTCGATTCGGTCCACTGATATGGCCCTTTTACACATATATCCATGCATATGTAGTGTAGCTCCTTGCTTGCGAGTACTTTGGATGAGTACTCACGGTTGCTTTTCTCCCCCTTTTCCCCTTTCCCTTCTACCTGGTTGTCGCAACCAGATGCCGGAGCCCAAGAGCCACACGCCACCGTTGACGATGACTCCTACTACACCGGAGGTGCCTACTACTACGTGCTGCCCACTGACGACGACCAGGAGTAGTTTAGGAGGATCGAGCAGGAGGCATGCGCCTCTTCGATCTGTATCCCAGTTTGTGCTAGCCATCTTATGGCAACTTGTTTAACTTATGTCTGTACTCAGATTTTGTTGCTTCCGCTGACTCGTCTATGATCGAGCACTTGTATTCGAGCCCTCGAGGCCCCTGGCTTGTATTATGATGCTTGTATGACTTATTTTTGTTTTAGAGTTGTGTTGTGATATCTTCCCGTGAGTCCCTGATCTTGATCGTACACGTTTGCGTGTATGATCAGTGTACGATTGAATCAGGGGCGTCACAAGTTGGTATCAGAGTCGACTGCCTGTAGGAATCCCCTTCCACACTCCTTGGCCGAAATCGAGTCTAGACGTTGCAAATTTTTTTACTAACATGGTTGTGAGTCTTACGGGCACACGTCGCCATTGGGTGGTAGTAGGATATTTTATTCCTCGACCTATACTCTGGGACTCTGACATCTCTTCTATTCGGGTTAAACGATTTTACTAACTCGGAATCTAGGTTCTCGATAATAATTTCTCCCGGAGAGCCCCTTCAGTCCAGATGATCGCCGGCTGCACCAGAAGATTTCGAAGATACTCTCCGATTTTCTCTCAAGACCTTGTGCCCGTTGCTTTTGCAGTTCCCTTCCACCGAAATATCCCTAGGGATAAATACTTACACCTGTCGTGCTTACTTTTATCTCCAGTCGATCTTGTTATTACAAGATACCCCGAGAATATTTTGTGCCTACTGCCTTACAGTTCTTTGCCACCTGAATACCCCTAAGAATAATTTCTCGCACTTTTCGAGTATTCGCTCATACCCAGTTGTTCAGATGTTTCACAAAAGTCTTCGAAATACTATTCAATCCTCTGAAAATCCTTAGCAGCTTTATTGCTCTGCAAATACTTGTCTACTTGCATTATGGATGCTTCCCATATATCTGGCAATATTCACTAGTATCTTTTGACACCGTCATTTTGATCCTATTAATTCAACATGTGTGCGAATGCACACAATCATCTATCAACCCTTCTAAATTATCTTTCCGGCTCAGACATCATTTTTGAACATGAGCTGGTTCTCAACCAAACTATTTGTCGTCAATTGTGCCTCTGGTCTATCCAACTTATCCATCCTTGATCAGAGCGACTGCTTCTGATCCTTTGTTTTGGAAATCGCAATTCCTTTGTTATCTAAGCATCGAATTATTCAAATGTTCTATAATATGATTCCCGTGCGTTCTTCTTCCTCTGGATGAGTACCGATGCTCACATCAGATCCCTTGTGGACCATCGGTTCCTTTGTTGGATTTTATCCGACAGTGTCCTTCATATTCAAATAACCTTGTGAATCTTTCCTCGGATATATAAAGCCTTGGGTAAATTGTATCCTCTGTTTTCTCAACCATGCTCTGTTTTCGAGCTGGTGGTATTTACTATTGGAGCTTGTGGTATATGTTTCCACGATACCCTGACGGGTTGAGCCTATGCCTTCCTTAATATGTGTGAACTCGGAAGTTTTCACGAGTCATACTCATTTGGTATTCCAGCAGGTAAAACTTTCAACACTAATGCCCTTATCAAAGCGAGAAGTGAATGGGAGGTTATACATTGAAGAAGTGGGAGTCGACCTTGAACCTTGCGTTCATGCCCATGGACATGATGTAGATCCTATCATGGAAGCTTCTTGAAATAATAACTATTTCCTTGATATATTATCATCTGGTATCTGTGAATTGATCCTTTGCAACCGTGGCTCCGACCATGATTGTTCTCCTTTGATTCCGTTTCTCAGGCAAGATGAAGTACTTGTCTTCTGCAGATCATTTCACGTGTCCATCCTCTACTCTGCTCTACCGTCGAGTATTACACTATGATATCTCGAGAATATCATGGAACTTCATACTTCTTATGGGTTCTTCATCAACTATTCCGATTCCAATTTTCCCGGGTTCTGAGTTGTCGTCAACTAAGAACACCAAATAGTGTACTGAGTCCGCACTACGGTTCAACAACTTTTAGTAATCTTCTTTAATTATGGGTTTGTACCCGATCACGTAATTCCTAGCCTGTTTGGCTATATCATTATCGTGATGATTTTTAACTGTGCTACCTGGTCCTTATTCCCGGAGCACCACTTTCGATGATGAGCTAAGCTTACGTCGATTTTCCTCGTCATATCTTTTCTCCTTGAACAGACTTGATTTTGAGTTTGTGTCGTACCCATGGTTCCAATAACCTTTTGCTTCATCATTCCTTTGACTCGATGTCGTCGCTGATTGATTACATCTTCATGAAATCTCTCGACAAATGTGTCGTGGTCATCATCAACCTTATGAGCTCTTCCAGGATATCAATCGGATTCATGAAGAGAAATACCATCCTTGCCCTCGATGAGTCGTGTTATCATCGGCCACTTTATTGCCTTCCCTCCGACACAAACTTGTTCGTGTTGTGTGTTATACCTTGAGTTCGTTGCTACCCAGCATTGTTCTTCTTTACATTGGAGTATTACCATCTTTTATGTCAAAAATGTTGTGAGGATTTCACCACCTCTTAAGAAATTCTTGTTACAGTGATGCTTCTCGCCATCACCATTCTTTTCTTGGCCCCCGTGTTTAGTGAACTCTGTTGTGGGAATTTGATATCTCTAGCAACCCTATTGTTTTGAAGTGAATGGCCAATAGTTTCGTTATCGAATCACCATTCTAACTTTGAACGTCCTACTTGGTCCATATTTCCAGGTGCATTTTCGTTCAATATTTAATTGTGAAATCCATCCTTTTGGAAATCTTGATGAATTGTCGTTGAGTCCATCAGCCACATCCTCTTCCTCTCCTTGTTTTAATGATGAACTCTTGTTTCGGAACTCGCTTACACAGTTCAATTCCCGAGAATCTTACAATGTCATCTCGACAATTGGTGTTGCACCTTTCTTCTCAGGCATCGTGAGTCTGAGTTATCCTGCCACCTATCCGAACTGAATCTCGGTATGATATGATGGTTGGAACATAATTCCAAGAGTTATAACGTTGGTCTTTATATGGCCCAGTAAGGTGATATCATGCCTAGCATACCTAGCTGGAGGACCTATTGTTATAGTTTCCTTTTTGGCAAGGTTAGTCATTCTTCCGTGAGGAAATGGTAAGACTTATTCTATAAGTTGTTCCTGATGGATCCTTTGTGTTTCCAAAGACTGACCTTTAACTGTTGGCCATGTCAATGCTATCTCGAAGCATGTCTATGGTACTCCGATTTTCGACAAGAACATTTGAAGCCCAATGCTAAATGTTTCCTACTCTATTATCCAAACACCGTTGTTTGGGTAATGTCATGAAATTCCTCTTCCCTAACCTAAATGGATTTCTACGTTATACCCTGTCATGGATATCATGCTCTGTTCGTCATTGGGAAGGATATATCCCTGAAATATGCGTTTAAACACATTTTCCTTTCCATTGCCTGTGTAACCTGGTAATCACCTTTCCTTTCCTTTGGTTGGCTTAACCCTTCTTCTGATCTATATTATATAAGCAGTAGTAATCTTCTACTTATGTAAAACACCCTGGTGTACAACCGTGTCAGTAAGACCCTGTTTCTACTGTTGATGACATTTCGGTAGCCACCGACGGACGGGAACTTTGCCTATTGGTCCGCCTTGTTCAACGAGCAGGAAAATGGTTCTCTTCGTCCCTCACCTTGGTATCTACGTTGTTGCCGACATAATCGACAGGCTACCCTCTGACATGCCTTGCTTGCATGATCATGCAAGATGTCAGCCCCCTTCCTACTTTTAACCCACATGGTGGGCCCATAACCCACAGTTCCACATGATCGAAACTTAACTCTCCTGCACACCCTATTCCCAAGGTTCTTCCTCGCGTGTGGCCTCGTATTTAATTCATGAGCCACCTTCCGAGAGATCATCAAGTCTGTTACCAGACGCAATAATTATTCCCGATTGCTTTGAGCCCCTTTCGAGCCCTGTTTCATGAAGGAAATATGCCCTAGAGGCAATAATAAAGTTATTATTTATTTCCTTATATCATGATAAATGTTTATTATTCATGCTAGAATTGTATTAACCGGAAACATAATACATGTGTGAATATATAGACAAACAATATGTCACTAGTATGCCTCTACTTGACTAGCTTGTTAATCAAAGATGGTTATGTTTCCTAACCATGAACAAGGAGTTGTTATTTGATTAACAAGGTCACATCATTAGTAGAATGATCTGATTGACATGACCCATTCCGTTAGCTTAACACTTGATCGTTTAGTATGTTAATGCTTTCTTCATGACCCATACATGTTCCTGTAACTATGAGATTATGCAACTCCGTTTACGGGAGGAACACTTTGGGTGCTACCAAACGTCTAACGTAATCGGGTGATTATAAAGGAGTACTACAGGTGTCTCCAAAGGTACTTGTTGGGTTGGCGTATTTCGAGATTAGGTTTTGTCACTCCGATTGTCGGAGAGGTATCTCGTGCCTTCTCGGTAATGCACATCACTTAAGCCTTGCAAGCATTACAACTAATGAGTTAGTTGTGAGATGATGTATTACGAACGAGTAAAGAGACTTACCGATAACGAGATTGAACTAGGTATTGGATACCGACGATCGAATCTCGGGTAAGTAACATACCGATGACAAAGGGAACAACGTATGTCGTTATGCGGTTTGACCGACAAAGATCTTCGTAGAATATGTAGGAACCAATATGGGCATCCAGGTTCCGCTATTGGTTATTGACCGAGAATGGTTCTAGGTCATGTCTACATAGTTCTCGAACCCGTAGGGTCCGCACGCTTAACGTTTCGATGACAGTTCATTATGAGTTTATAAGTATTGATGCACAGAAGTTTGTTCGGAGTACCGGATGTGATCACGGACATGACGAGGAGTCTCGAAATGGTCGAGACATAAAGATTGATATATTGGAATCCTACATTTGGACATCGGAAAGGTTCCGAGTTAAATCGAATTTCTGAGTACCGGGAGGTTACGGAACCCCGGGAACTACCTGGGCCCTAGTGGGCCTTTGTGGAAAGGAGAGAGGGCCAGCCCTAGGTGGCCGCGCCCCCCCCCCTTCCCCTAGTCCTATTAGGACTAGGAAAGGTGGGCCGCCCCCCACTCTCTCTTCCCCAACGGGAATCCTAATACAACTAGGATTGGAGGGCAGTCCTACTCCCGGAGGAGTAGGACTCCTTGCGCCTCCCCCCTTGGGCGGCCACCTCCCCTTGGCTCCTTTATATCACGGGGGCAGGGGCACCCCATAACACACAAGTTGATCTCACGGATCTTTCCTTAGCCGTGTGCGGTGCCCCTTCCACCATATTCCACCTCGGTCATATCGTCATGGAGCTTAGGCGAAGCCCTGCGCGGAGAAGTCATATCGTCATGATTGCTTAGGCGAAGCCCTGCGTCGGTGGAGCATCAACATCGTCCTGCCACGCCGTCGTCTTGTGGAACTCATCCCGACACTTTCTTTGGATCGGAGTCCGGGGATCGTCATCGAGCTGAACGTGTGAGAACTCGGAGGTGCCGTGACGTTCGGTGCTTGGATCGGTCGGATCGTGAAGACGACGACTACATCAACAGCGTTGTTATAACGCTTCCGCTTTGGTCTCACGAGTGCGTGGGCGGACACTCTCCCCTCGTTGCTATGCCATCACCATGGTCTTGCGTGATCGTAGGAAATTTTTGAAATTACTACGTTCCCCAACATGGCATCCGAGCCTGGTTTTATGCGTAGATGTCATATGCACGAGTAGAACACAAGTGAGTTGTGGACGATACAAGTCATACTGCCTACCGCATGTCATACTTTGGTTCAGCGGTATTGTTGGACGAGACGATCCGGACCAACCTTACGCCAGACGCTTACGCGAGACCGGTTCCCTCGGCGTGCTTTGCACATAGATGGCTTGCGGAAGACTGTCTCTCCAACTTTAGTTGAACCGAGTGTATACGCCCGGTCCTTGAGAAGGTTAAACCGGAGTCTATTTGACAAACTATCGTTGTGGTTTTGATGCGTAGGTAAGAACGGTTCTTGCTCAGCCCGTAGCAGCCACGTAAAACTTGCAACAACAAAGTAGAGGACGTCTAACTTGTTTTTGCAGGGCATGTTGTGATGTGATATGGTCAAGGCCTGATGCTATATTTTATTGTATGAGATGATCATGTTTTGTAACCGAGTTATCGGCAACTGGCGAGAGCCATATGGTTGTCGCTTTATTGTATGCAATGCAATCGCGATGTAATGCTTTACTTTATTACTAAGCGGTAGTGATAGTCGTGGAAGCATAAGATTGGCGAGGCGACAACGATGCTACGATGGAGATCAAGGTGTCGGCGCGGTGGCGATGGTGATCATGGCGGTGCTTGGCGATGGAGAACACAAGCACAACATGATGATGACCAAATCATATCACTTACATTGATTGCATGTGATGATTATCCTTTAAGCATCTTATCTTCCTTTGATTGACGGTAGCATTATAAGATGATCTCTCACTAAAAATTATCAAGAAGTGTTCTCTCGAGTATGCACCGTTGCCAAAGTTCGTAGTACCCGGACACCACGTGATGATCGGGTGTGATAAGTTCTACGTCCATCTACAACGGGTGCAAAACAGTTGCACACGCGGAATACTCAGAGTTAAACTTGACGAGCCTAGCATATAACAGATATGGCCTCGGAACACGGAGACCGAAAGGTCGAACGTGAATCATATAGTAGATATGATCAACATAGTGATGTTCACCGTTGAAACTACTCCGTCTCACGTGATGATCGGACACGGTTTAGTTGATATGGATCACGTGATCACTTAGATGACTAGAGAGATGTATGTCTAAGTGGGAGTTTTTTAATATGATTAATTGAACTTAAAATTTATCATGAACTTAGTACCTGATAGTATTTTGCTTGTCTATGTTTCTTTGTAGATAGATGGCTCGTCTTTGTTGTTCCGTTGAATTTTAATGCGTTCCTTGAGAAAGCAAAGTTGAAAGATGATGGTAGCAATTACACGAATTTGGGTCCGTAACTTGAGGATTATCCTCATTGCTGCGGAAAAATTACGTCCTGGAAGCACCGCTGGGTAGCGAACTGCTGCGAGATCTTTGAGCGAAGTTATGAGCGTCGCAAAGCGAGCTGATGACTACTCTATAGTTCGGTGTGCCATGCTTTACGGCTTAGAACCGGGTCTTCAACGACGTTTTGAGCGTCATGGAGCATATGAGATGTTCCAGGAGTTGAAGTTAATATTTCAAGAAAATGCCGGATTGAGAGATATGAAGTCTCCAATAAGTTCTATAGCTGCAAGATGGAGGAGAATAGTTACTGTCGGTGAGCACATACTCAAAATATGCAGGTATAACAATCACTTAATTCAGTGGGAGTTAATCTTCCGGATGATAGTGTCATTGACAGAATTCTCCAATCATCGCCACCAAGCTACAAGAGCTTCGTGATGAACTATAATATGCAAGGGATGACTAAGACAATTCCTGAGCTCTTAGCGATGCTAAAAGCTGCGGAGGTAGAAATCAAGAAAGAGCATCAAGTGTTGATGGTCAACAAGACCACCGATTTCAAGAAAAGGGGCAAAGGAAAGAAGAAGGGGAACTTCAAAAGAACAGCAAGAAAGTTCTTGATCATGAGAAGAAACCCAAGTCTGGACCTAAGCCCGAAAGCGAGTGTTTTTATCGCAAGCAGACCGGACCTTTGGAAGCGGAACTGCCCCAAGTATTTGGCGGATAAAAGGATGGCAAGGTGAACAAAGGTATATATGATATACATGTTATTGATGTGTACCTTACTAGAGCTCGTAGTAGCACTGGGTATTTGATCTTGGGTGCATTGCTAATATTTGCAACTTCGAACAGGGACTACGGAATAGACGAGCACCGGCAAAGGACGAGGTGACGATCTTGGCGTGGGAAATGGTTCCAAAGTCAATGTGATCGCGATCGGCACGCTACCTCTACATCTACCTTCGGGATTAGTTTTAGACCTAAATAATTGTTATTTGGTGCCAGCGTTGAGCATGAACATTATATCTGGATCTTGTTTAATGCGAGACGGTTATTCATTTAAATCAGAGAATAATGGTTGTTCTATTTATATGAATAATATCTTTTATGGTCATGCACCCTTAAAGAATGGTCTATTCTTGTTGAATCTCGACAGTAGTGATACACATATTCATAATGTTGAAGCCAAAAGATGCGAGTTGATAATGATAGTGCAACTTATTTGTGGCACTTGCCGTTTAGGTCATATCGGTGTAAAAGCATGAAGAAACTCCATCTTGATGGGCTTACGGAATCACTTGATTATGAATCACTTGGTACTTGCGAACCGTGCCTCATGGGCAAGATGACTAAAACGCCATTCTCCGGAACTATGGAGCGAGCAACTGATTTGTTGGAAATCATACTACTGATGTGTGTGGTCCAATGAATATTGAGGCCTTGGCGGGTATCGTTATTTCCTCACCTTCACAGATGATTTGAGCAGATATGGGTATATCTACTTAATGAAACACAAATCTGAAACATTTGAAAAGTTCAAAGAATTTCAGAGTGAAGTAGAAAATCATCGTAACAAGAAAATAAAGTTTCTACGATCTGATCGTGGAGGAGAATATTTGAGTTCTGAGTTTGGTTTACATTTGAAACAATGTGGAATAGTTTTCATAACTCACGCCACCGGAACACCACGGAGAAATGGTGTGTCCGAACGTCGTAATCGTACTTTACTAGATATGGTGCGATCTATGATGTCTATTTTCGATTTACCGCTATCGTTTTGGGGTTATGCTTTAGAGACGGCCGCATTCACGTTAAATAGGACACCGTCAAAATCCGTTGAGACGACGCCTTATGAACTGTGGTTTGGCAAGAAACCAAAGTTGTCGTTTCTTAAAGTTTGGGGATGCGATGCTTATGTAAAGAAACTTCAACGGATAAGCTCGAACCCAAATCGGAAAAATGTGTCTTCATAGGATACCCAAAGGAGGCTGTTGGGTACACCTTCTATCACAGATCTGAAGGCAAGATTTTCGTTGCTAAATTTGGATCCTTTCTAGAGAAAGAGTTTCTCTCGAAAAGAAGTGAGTGGGAGGAAAGTAGAACTTGATGAGATAATCAGATTCTGCTCCCTTATTGGAAAGTAGTTCATCACAAGAAATGGTTCCTGTGACAACTACACCAATTAGTGAGGAAACTAATGATGATGATCATGAAGCTTGAGATCAAGTTGCTCTTGAACCTCGTAGATCAACCAGAGTAAAATACGCACAGTGAGTGGTACGGTAATCCTATTACGGAAGTCATGTTACTTGACCATGGCGAACCTACAAACTATGAAGAAGCGATGGTGAGCCCAGATTCGCATAAAATGGCTGGAAGCCATGAAATCTGAGATGGGATCCATGTATGAGAACAAAGTATGGACTTTGGTTGACTTGCCCGATGATCGGCAAGCCATTGAAAATAAATGGATCTTTAAGAAGAAGGTAGCGCCGATGGTAATGTAACCGTCTACAAAGCTCGACTTGTTGCGAAAGGTTTTCGACAAGTTCAAGGGGTTGACTACGATGAGACTTTCTCACCCGTAGCGATGCTTAAGTCTGTCCGAATCATGTTAGAAATTGCCGCATTTTATGATTATGAAATTTGGCAAATGGATGTAAAAACTGCATTCTTGAATGGATTTCTAGAAGAAGAGTTGTATATGATGCAACCAGAAGGTTTTGTCGATCCAAAAGGTGCTAACAAAGTGTGCAAGCTCCAACGATCAATTTATGGTCTGGTGCAAGCCTCTCGGAGTTGGAATAAACGCTTTGATAGTGTGATCAAAGCATATGGGTTTATCTGAGACTTTTGGAGAAGCCTGTATTTACAAGAAAGTGAGTGGGAGCTCTGTAGCATTTACGATATTATATGTGGACGACATATTATTAATTGGAAATGATATAGAATTTCTGGATGGCATAAAAGGATACTTGAATAAAAGTTTTTCAATGAAAGACCTCGGTGAAGCTGCTTACATATTGGGCATCAAGATCTATAGAGATAGATCAAAACGCTTAATTGGACTTTCACAAAGCACATACCTTGATAAAGTTTTGAAAAAGTTCAAAATGGATCGTGCAAAGAAAGGTTTTTTGCACGTGTTTGCAAGGTGTAAGATTGAGTAAGACTCAATGCCCGACCACAATGAGAAGATAGAGAGAAAATGAAAGATGTTCCTATGCTTGACCATAGGCTCTATCATGTATGCAATCTTTGTGTACCAGACTGACGTATGCTTAGCTATAAGCTTGGCAGGAAGGTACCAAAGTAATCCAGAATGGATCCTTTGGACAGCGGTCAAGAACATCTGAAATACGAAAAGGACTAAGGACATGTTTCTCGTATATGGAGGTGACAAAGAGCTAGTCGTAAATGGTTACGTCGATGCAAGCTTTGATAATCGATCCGGACGATTCTAAATCGCAAAACCGGATCGTGTTTTTATTAAACGGTGGAGCTGTCGGTTGGTGCAGTTCTAAACAAAGCGTCGTGGCGGGATCTACATGTGAAGCGGAGTACATAGCTGCTTGGAAAGTAGCAAATGAAGGATGCGGATGAAAGAGTTCATTTCCGATCTAGGTGTTATACCTAGTGCATCGGGACCGATGAAGATCTTCTGTGACAATCTTTGGTGCAATTGCCTTGGCAAAGGAATCCAGATTTCACAAGAGGACCAAGCACATCAAGAGACGCTTCAATTCCATTCGGGACCAAGTCCAAGTGGGAAACATAGAGATTTGCAAAATACATACGGATCTGAATGTTGCAGACCCGTTGACTAAGCCTCTTCCACGAGCAAAACATGATCAGCACCAAGACTCCATGGGTGTTAGGATCATTACTTTGTAATCTAGATTATTGACTCTAGTGCAAGTGGGAGACTGAAGGAAATATGCCCTAGAGGCAATAATAAAGTTATTATTTATTTCCTTATATCATGATAAATGTTTATTATTCATGATAGAATTGTATTAACCGGAAACATAATACATGTGTGAATATATAGACAAACAGTATGTCACTAGTATGCCTCTACTTGACTAGCTTGTTAATCAAAGATGGTTATGTTTCCTAACCATGAACAAGGAGTTGTTATTTGATTAACAAGGTCACATCATTAGTAGAATGATCTGATTGACATGACCCATTCCGTTAGCTTAACACTTGATCGTTTAGTATGTTAATGCTTTCTTCATGACCCATACATGTTCCTGTAACTATGAGATTATGCAACTCCGTTTACCGGAGGAACACTTTGGTGCTACCAAAGCGTCACAACGTAATGGGTGATTATAAAGGAGTACTACAGGTGTCTCCAAAGGTACTTGTTGGGTTGGCGTATTTCGAGATTAGGTTTTGTCCTCCGATTGTCGGAGAGGTATCTCTGAGCCTTCTCGGTAATGCACATCACTTAAGCCTTGCAAGCATTACAACTAATGAGTTAGTTGTGAGATGATGTATTACGGAACGAGTAAAGAGACTTACCGATAACGAGATTGAACTAGGTATTGGATACCGGCGATCGAATCTCGGGTAAGTAACATACCGATGACAAAGGGAACAACGTTATGTCGTTATGCGGTTTGACCGATAAAGATCTTCGTAGAATATGTAGGAACCAATATGGGCATCCAGGTTCCGCTATTGGTTATTGACCGAGAATGGTTCTAGGTCATGTCTACATAGTTCTCGAACCCGTAGGGTCCGCACGCTTAACGCTTCGATGACAGTTCATTATGAGTTTATAAGTATTGATGCACGAAGTTTGTTCGAGTCCGGATGTGATCACGGACATGACGAGGAGTCTCGAAATGGTCGAGACATAAAGATTGATATATTGGAAGCCTACATTTGGACATCGGAAGGGTTCCGAGTGAAATCGGAATTCTCGGAGATGCGGAGGTTACGGAACCCCCAGGAACTACATGGGCCATAGTGGGCCTTAGTGGAAAGGAGAGAGGGCCAGCCCTAGGTGGCGCGCCCCCCCCTTCCCTAGTCCTATTAGGACTAGGAAAGGTGGGCCGCCCCCCTCTCTCTCTTCCCCTCAGGAATCCTAATCCAACTAGGATTGGAGGGAGTCCTACTCCCGGAGGAGTAGGACTCCTTAGCGCCTCCCCCTTGGGCGGCCACCTCCCCTTGGCTCCTTTATATACGGGGCAGGGGCACCCCATAACACACAAGTTGATCTACGGATCTTTCCTTAGCCGTGTGCGGTGCCCCTTCCACCATATTCCACCTCGGTCATATCGTCGCGGAGCTTAGGCGAAGCCTGCGCCGGAGAAGTCATATCGTCGCGGTGCTTAGGCGAAGCCTGCGTCGGTGGAGCATCAACATCGTCACCACGCCCGTCGTCTTGACGGAACTCATCCCGACACTTTGCTGGATCGGAGTCCGGGATCGTCATCGAGCTGAGCGATGTGCGAGAACTCGGAGGTGCCGTGACGTTCGGTGCTTGGATCGGTCGGATCGTGAAGGCGCACGACTACATCAACAGCGTTGTTATAACGCTTCCGCTTTCGGTCTCACAGTGCGTGGACGGACACTCTCCCCTCTCGTTGCTATGCCATCACCATGGTCTTGCGTGATCGTAGGAATTTTTTTGAAATTACTACGTTCCCCAACATTTCAGGCATCGAACGGTTGCCTGCTCGCTCGAAACTTCCCATGAAACCTCATTACCTTGCTCTCGATATTTTCTTAAGTTTCAATTCGAGAGTTACTTTCTGCCACCTTCCCCGATGTTATCGACCAGATAGTCAACCTTGTAGAGGTTCGTTCTCCCGGAATACCCCTCTTATTCTTTCGTAAGTAAGATGGAACCCCCGAAGAAAGGATACCGAGTTCATCTTGATGACTTGAAGCAGAAAAATGAAGACGTTAATATAATGGGTCGACCACTTCGAGAAGAGCAACTAAGACCGAGAAGATTCGCTAGAATTTCGTACCCAGACCTTACCCCCTAGTCCCCCTCTTAAATCTCGGGACGAGATTTCTTGTAGTGGAGGAGAATTGTGACGCCCGGGTAATTAAGCTACAATGAACCTATGCTAATGATGCCATGTCACCTCGGTTACTGTCGATAAACTCGCGTTAGTTTAAAACCGATTCAAATTCAAATTCAAAATCAAGCAAACAATAAAATTTTTCCAATATTAAAACTAAAATGTTCATCATGTGGCAAATAATCCCTAACTAGTTTTGGTAGTGGAACCAACCTTTTTTTCAAAGTGTTTAAATGCCCTAAAAGTAATTAAAACCAGTGGCTAAAATAATAATTTATTTGCTTTTGAAATTATAGAAATATTAGACTAATTTATTTTGGGTCCAAACTAGGTTTGGCAGTGGCCTATTTTGATGATACTAATTTAGGTGCTAACTTAGTATTTTAAAGAAATTAAAAATATCAGAACTAAAATGAAAACAGAAAAAACAAACTAAGAGAAAACAAAACAAAAGAAAGAAGGAAAAGCCCCCAACTGGGCAGGGCAGCCCAATGGCCGACACACACACTGGCCGGCCCAACCGGGCCCTCACTCCCCATAACCCCCCCCCCCCACCGACGGGAAACCCTAGCTCGTAACCCCCCACGCCCCCACTCGCCCCCACGTCTCCCTCGCTCCCCCACTCTTTCTGTCGGGGGTTGGGTGCGACATATGCCAAATGATGGCTTATCATGGAGGGGGCGAGTAGAACGTTGCCGGTGCCTAGAAAGCGGGATGAGGCGAAGACATGCACGCGGCGAATCTTACCCGGCTTGTGGGCTCTCAGGAGATAACACCCCTCGCTGCTCTGCGGGGTCTCCGCATGATCACTATGGCAAAGTGAGTACAAGATGCTCCTTGAGCTGTTCGGGGTGAGGAAGGAGAAGGGCACGGCTAGCTCTTTTCTCCCTCTATGCGTGTGTGTAAAACTACTAGCTTCCAACCCTTTGCATGGGTGCCCCGGGGGGTTTATATAGGCCTACCCCTCGGGGGTACAATGGTAATCCGGCTGGGTGCGGGTCCAAGCCGTCAGTCTCTGAGTCGTCGTCTTCTCCGCCGACTTCTGGGGCCCGCCGACTAGTGGGCCCGGCTGACGGCTCCGACATGGGGCCGACAACCCTTGTCCGCCGCAGGCGGGTCTTGCCGGCTGCAGATTACTGTAGCCGTGCTTCTAAAGACGCGAGCTTGGTCATGGGGTCATGGCAACAGTGCCGCCGCCGGGCGGGCGATCATTGTTGCCATTCCCCGTCTTAATGCAGTTAATGGCGCGTGGAGCCCGCGGGAGGGGCCGGCCAACTCCCGGAGGTCGACTCCAACGGGTCCGTCTTTGGGGCGCTCTCGCCGTCTTCGGCATTCCTGCCGACAGGCGGGTCCCGCCGTCTTCGGGTCGTACAGACAGGCCATCGTGGGTACAGGAATCTGCCCACGGGGCTGATGTTAGGGCCGGCGTGGCAACAGTGCTGCGTCGGACGGAGATCTCCGTCGATGCACGGGCGCTCAGGGCCATATACCGCCTTTTTATGGGCAGGGCAAGGATGGGCCGCGAGGTGGCTTTATCCCATCCCGCTCGTAGTCGCTCGAGCAAGAGGTGGTTGGGGTCGGGCCGACTCACATGGCCGGCCTCATTTGGAGGTCGCCCGGCTTGGAGTCGGCTAGATCTGAGGCCGCCTCTAGGACTCGGCCTAGAGGCGGTCGGCGACTACATTGCCGACTTTACGAAGGCGGCTTTTGTCTTGGCGTCTTGAGGCGCGATGCGCCCGATGTTTTGAATGGTTCAGGGGCTCGGGTCTGCCTACCCGTGGCCCATTAGTCCGACAGTAGTCCCCGAAGCTGGTGAGGTGCCGAGGGCAGCTTGTCGAGGAGCCTCGACAGCTTCATCCCTTTGTTAGGAGAATCTGGACTCGGCCTGCTGTCTCCATCTTGAGCCGAAGTCGGCTTTGCAGGGGGCCGTCTTGCTCTTCAAAGGTTTCGAAGGTCGGAGCGGGATCCGGGCGGCGTGCCTGATAAGCTTCTCGGCAGCCGCCCGTTGCGGGCCCGCCACATGATGCCACTGTGGCGGGGCAGTCTGCCCGGCCCGGTAGCGCAGCGGATCCGCTGATGCGTGCGGCGGTTAGGCTCCCCACGCCGTTCTTGCACGCGATAACATCGTGGGTCAAATCGTGGGGCGTGGGGGCGTGGCGCGATTAATCCCACGCCCGCCCCTCGCCGCAGCCTAAGGCGCGTATAAGTAGGGGGAGGCGGTGACGCACGCGCACTCTCTCCTCCCCGCTCCCCGCCTCGTCTTCTTCCTTGATCCACCGCGCCGGGCCTCGTTTTCTTCCTTGCTCCACAGCGCCGAGCCTCGTCGCGCCGCGGAGATGAGCTCCTCATCCGCCGCCGCGCCTCCCACCGCGCGCTCCGGCGTGTGGGACGGCTCCATCATTGATGACTACATCATTGAATTCGCCGTCAAAACGCGCGCATCCCGGCAGCCACCTAGTGCGGACCAGCGCCCGGCCGGAGGGCGAAATCACGCCCGGCGCGGAGGAGGCGGCGGGTCATTTTCCGCTCGCACCTCATGCGCGGGCTTGGGCTGCCGGCGAGTGGCTTCTTCCGCGCATTCTTGGAGTTTTTCGGGCTCCAGCCGCACCACCTCACCCCCAACACGATGGTGCTGCTGGCCGCCTTCGCATCCTTATGCGAAGGTTTTCTCGGAGTCCTCCCCACCATCGAGCTGTGGGGGGAATTCTTCCAGGCGAAGCTCGGGACCCACGTCGCTCGCTCTGTGCGGCACGTTCATCGCCAAGAGGAGGCTGGTGCACGAGAACCCTTTCCCTGCCATCTCCCTCATCAAGTCGGTGAAGATGTGGCAGCGTTCATACTTCTCGTCCAAGAAGCGTCGCCTCGAAGCGATCGGGTCAACTTGCCGCCTTTACGTGGGCGGCGGTAGCAACCGACCCACCGGCTGGTCCTATAGGGCCCGGACGGCGACTACCGCACAACGCCGCCGTCGCTGACTCCGTGATGATAATCGGGAGGGCCTAACTGGGCAGACTTGCTTGGCCGCCGTGGCGCGCCGAGTTCTCCCTCTTCAAGGCCGACCTCATCGACCGCGGATGAGCGGCCGCCGGGACCAAAATTTGTGCTCCAAGGATATGCCCCACGCGGAGGTGGTGGACACGGTGAATTTCTTGGCGAACTGCGGCCTCTTGCTTCTCTATTTCCTTCTTCAGCCGGATCCGGCTCTAACTTTCCTTGGTCTTTTCTGACTCAGAATCCTCTCATGCCGCCCTCGGCCGGCGCCGCAGGGCCGGCTCGTGAATTCGTCCCCGACCGGGCGGAGAGCAACGCCGACGACCCCGACTTGGGTGTGGCAGTGATGGAGGCCGACGCCGAGGAGGGGAGGAACCGGCGACCTCGAGCCTTCGGCCACCTTCGCCGAGCCTGGCGATGACGGCGAGAAGGAAGTCCTGCCGCCAGCCAGAAAGCCGGCCATCCAGGCGCAAGCTCCTCCGCCGCCTTGGTGGGTCGAGGCGGCGCGAAGAGGCGCCGGGCCGGGCCGGCTCAGCCGAGCGGCCAGGCCAAGAAATTCAGGGGAGCGGCCGCCGCGACTCAGCGCAAAGAAGCGGCCGCGAAGGCTACCGCTTCCGCAAGGAGGTGAAGAAGCCACCGCTGGTCTCCGTGTAAGTATTTTTTTATTTTGTCTTGTTTTCTTCTCGGCCGTCTTGCCCAAGTCTTCTCATGTCCTTTTTTCTTATCAGGGCTCCCCTCACCTTGGAGAGGGTCGCCGACGCCTCCGTCATGGGGTTGGCGGAGACGTCCGCCCATAGTCGGCGGGTTGACCCTGCGGCCGCCCTCCGGGAGGCGACAGAGCGAAATGCGCAGGAGAAGCGCGACGAGGAGGAGGCCGCCCGTCGGGAGAAGGCGGAGGCTGAGAAGGCGGTCGAAGACGCCGCTGCAGCAAAAAGGCGAGCCAAGGAGGCAGCGCGCCGATCGGCGCTACTCGTCACTCCAGCTGAAGCTCGGCGCCACCGCCCGGAGTTCACGGGCGGTCGGAGGAGTCGGCGGTGAGGTCCCGTCGCAGGGGAGGGAAGGCGGCGAGGTCTCTTCACCGGGCGCGGCCGCGCCATGTTCACCGCCTTCGCCGCAGTCCGAGATCACGCGAGGCAAACAGCCGGCAGACCCGTCTGTGCCGCCGACCGACGACGAGGCCGTGGCGCAGCTGCTTCTTCAAGTCGCCTCGCCAGCACGGCGCCGTCTTGAGAAGGCGACCTCGGTGCCGCGCCCCTTCGGGACCTGCGCCGCCAGCTCGGCCATCCTTGACGCTGAGGCGACAAGCACCGCGCCCGTTGGGTGGGTGCGAGGAGGCGGCATGGGCCCGCTGAACACGGCGCTCCTGGACGCCCAAGCAAAGCTGCAGGCCGAAGGCGACGCCCTACAGAACCTTTCCAAGGCGCACCTGGCATTGCGATCCGCCGTGCGGGTATGTTCCATTTCCGAATTTTCTCTTGATCTTCTCTGTGGGGGCGCGCCAGCGCACCCACTGGGTGTAGTCCCCGAGTTTCGGGTCGGCTGCTGAGCAGGCGGCCCGGAACTTTATTTGCTTACTTCCATGTTTTTTTACCTATGTCTGGAATTCTTGTTACAGGAGTATCACAACCTCCGCGCTACCGCCTTCAACCGCAACATTGAAGAACCGAACAAGCGGGCTGCTGACCTGGCGAGGAGCCGAGGTGAGTTTTCTTCTTCGTGAAGCGTATTTGGCGCACCAACTATAGTCCCCGAGATTCAGACGGCCCTTTCTTGTGATCGGGCCGGATCTTCTGGCGACCTTCTTAATCCAGCGACTTCAAGGCGTCCTTCTTCTTCTTTTATTCTTGAGTCCAACGCCGCTCTGCGGGGCAGCTGGATGCAGTCGAGACCGCTTATGCGCGCCAAAGAGGAGGAGTGCGGCAAGCTTCGCCCATGAAGCGAGACCTGCCGGCTACATGGTGGCGGAGCGAAGGAGCTGCTCAAAGGCGGCCTTGGTGGCGGAGAAGAAAGAGGCCACCCTCTGGCGAATTTGAGAGCGAGCACTCACTTTGGACCCGAGGAAGCGCAGCTGACCTCCGGCTTCCATGAAATCGAAGATATCGTCGATGGTAAGTTTGCTTTTACTTTTTCTTTTGGGTTGCCGACTATGGGTTAAGCCGGCTCCTGTTTTTTCTGACTTGCTTCTTCTTCTTCTTGGCAGACTTCTTCCCTGGTCACACGCAGCGCCAATCGAGCCATCGAGGCCGAGCGCGAGGCACGGAGGGCGGGTGGCGGCGAGATCGCAGCCAATGCCCCGGACCCATGACGAGCAGCTCCACGAGCATCGAGGCTGCGTGGCCGCACATCGGATGTTGCGCTGCCGTCTTGATGTCGGTGCCGGAGATCGCTGCCTGCGGGCCGGACATGCCGGTTCTGCAGACTCTGTACCGGACCGCCGACCGGGCTGGAGGTCGACTGGCCGCCTTGAGTCTTGGAAGGGCTCCGCGGCTCGGTGGAGCTTCGCCGAGTCCTGGAGTTAAATCAAGGCGTGGTATCGAGGCTCGACACGGACCGGCCGCAGCGTTCGGTCGAAGCCCAGCGAAGCCATGCGGCGCGGAGGACACCCTTGTCGGCGTCGGCGGCGATCGCCGACTACGGACACCAGCGTCTTAGTCCTGGCGGGCTGAAGACGGTAGGGAAGCACCGCCGGAGTGGTTCGGGATGAACCCGGACTACGGCGAGGACTCGGCGGAGGTGATCGACTCCAGCGCCGAGGATGAGGACGAGGCGGAGGACGGAGACGGCATGGAGGCGCCAGAAGACGGAGCGGGCGACCAACCTCAGCTCCACCGCGCCTCCAAAGAACGAGCCGCCGCCCATCCGAGCCAGCCTGCTGCCAGAGGCGATCAAGCCGAGATCGCCCAGCCCGGCCGCCCGGCGCTGACGCTGGCCGCTGCCTCCGGCCTTCCAACCCCATCGGCTGCTTCTTAGGCCGCTGCCTTGCCTTTATTTTATCTGTTTGCTAGTCTTTTGAAAGAACTTTGTTAATTTATGCTTAATTCCACCAAGGGGTGTATTACGAACCTTTGTTCGAAGATCCGGCCAAGGGCCTAAGTTTGTGCAAATATTATTTTAATTTTATGTTTCCTTGCTTATTGCTCTTGTGGCCTTTTCCTTTGCCGCCTTCCCTTAGATGCCGCCTTGCCCGTCGGGCAACCGCTCTGCGGATTGCCGTCTAGGTCAAGTGCTTGGCTACTTTGAGAAGGCAAGTACTTGGCCATTTTTAGAGTCGTTTAAGCAAGTTCGGTGAAAAAGCGGCAAGCCGGCTTCTCAAGATTCGGTTTCACGAAACGGGCTGGAAGCCGATTCAAACTATGTTTATGCTTTGGGTCCTTAGCCATTTTTTCGTGTGGGCGCCCGCTCTACCTTACTCCTGCCCACCAAACAGTCGCTCTGCGAGCTGCGGCTTCTGGCAGGAGACGGCTTAGGCACCGCACGCTACTTGTCGACTTGAGGAAGCACTTCATAGCTCAAAAGGCGGCGTGAGTCCCGGGCCGACTAGTCGAGCCCGTGCCAAACAGCATAATCAAAGGGTAACATACTCAAAGGCATAATTCTTATCATCTGAGATAACAAAGAGGGCAGTTCTCGAGCTCGTCTCGGGGCCCGAGAGTCTTAGTATTTCAAACACAAAGGGGTAGCGTGGCACATACTGCGTCAACTGTAAAATCTTCGGAGGAGATTCGCATTCCATGGCCGCTCCGTCTCCGTGCCGGAGTCGTCCCTCTTGCGTGCTCGGGGCTTCGGCGTCGATCGGTAGTAGGAGTCGTTGCCCAAAGCACTTCTTGATGATGAATGGTCCTTCCCAAAGGCGGCAAGCGGCTTGTCTTTGGCGGCTGTTCATTTGGATCAGCGAGCACAAGGTCGCCCTCTAGGAATGATCTTGGCTTGACCTTCTTGTTGTAGTAGCGGCGCAGGCTCTGGCGGTAGATCTTTGGACCGGTGAGTGCCAACAGCCGGCCCTCTTCCAGCAGATCGATGCTGTCTTGACGTGCTTCTTCTGCTTCCTCTTTGGTGTACATGGTGACTCGCGGGTAGTCGAACTCTATATCTGTTGGGATGACGGCTTCAGCACCGTAGACGAGGAAGAAGGGTGTGAAGCCAGTTGACTTGTTTGGAGTCGTACGCAGACTCCAGAGGACGGCTGGCAACTCCTCAAGCTGACCCGGCGAACGCTCGATGGATTCGATGATCGAGGCTTGATGCGAGACAGGATGAGGCCGTTCGCTCGCTTCTACACAGCCATTTGACTATGGATGGGCAGCGGGCGCTAAGTCCGATCGGATGCCTGCGTCACAGCGAAAGCGGGCGAGGCACCTTTGGCGAAATTTGTGCCGTTGTCGATGATGATGTTGTGTGGTACGCCGTACCGAGTCGTGATGTCGGCGATGAAAGTCACTGCCGTAGGACCATTCAACTTCTTGATGGGTTTTGCTTCTATCCATTTGGTGAACTTGTCCACCGCGACAAGTAAGTGAGTTAGGCCACCTCGTGCCGTCTTGAATGGTCCCACCATGTCCAGGCCCCAAACAGCAAAGGGCGAGCGATGGGGATAGTCTTGGCGCTTGAAGCCGGTGAAGCGGCTTGGAGCGGAACACCGCACCTTGCATTTTTGAACTAATTCCTTGGCCTCTTCTAGGGCAGTTGACCGGAAGAAACCGTGTCGGAAGGCTTTGGCGGCGAGTGCTCTTGAGGCTGCATGATGGCCGACTTTTCATACGATGGATGTCTTCAAGGATTGCTGGCCTTGCTCTGATTTGGCCTTGTGTTGGTAGACACCGGTGGCCTTCGCTGACCAGCTCTCTATTGACTATAGTGTAGGCTGCCGCTCGGCGTTGCACTTGTCGAGCCAAGGTTTCATCAGTTGGTAGCTCTCCGTTTACTAAGAACTTCAGGATGGGCTGGGCCCATGAGGTTGCTGCTACTTCTTCTACTGCCAGTACTGCTACTTGGACGAGGGCGGCTGGGCTGGGAGGCGGCGGGTTGGAGTCTGCAGCAGCTTGCTTTGGGTTGAAGAAGTCCCCGGCCGTGGTGCAATCCCGGGCAAATCTTTGGAGTCTTCGCAATGGTCGCCGCAGTCCCGGGCGGGTTCTGAATTCCGGGCGGCTTCAATACCAGCGTTCTTGGGGCATCTGCAAGGATTCTTGTGCGTCACGAGGCTTTGGAGTCGGATCCGACTTCTTGAGGGGAGCCGGCACAAAATGGAGTCGACTCTGGTGACGGCGGATGATGGCTTGAGAAGGCGGCGAAGGGCGACGCCGGATGGTATTACTGACGGGTGGAGCCGATTCTTGCTGTGGCATCTGCTTGGTCGTTGTCGTTTCTTTGCACGTGGAGGATTTCACATCCTCAAAATATCCACTTTCATTCTTTGTACCCGAGCGGTAGCTCGCCATATTTGCATCTTTGGCGTCCAAGTCGCCGGATGACTGTTGGAGCACCAAGTCGGAGTCGCCATAGCACAGGATCCGGCGAATGCCGAGCTCTTTGGCAAGCCGGAGCCCGTGGATGAGCGCCTCGTATTTGGCGACGTTGTTGGAGGCGGCGAAATGGATCTGCAGCGCGTACTTGAGCTTGTCGCCCTTAGGGAAGTGAGGACCACGCCGGCTCCCAAGCCGGTGCGTATCTTCGAGCCATCAAAGTGCATCCGCCAATGGGTGGAGTCGGGCGCTGGCGGCAGATACTGGGTCTCGGCCCAATCGACGAGGAAGTCGGCCAGCGCTTGTGACTTGATGGCGGTGCGGGGCTGGTAAAAGATGGTGTAGGGGGCCAACTCTATGGCCCATTTGGCCACTCGGCCTGAAGCATCTCGGCTTCCGATGATCTCTGCTAGTGGGGCTGTGCAAACCACGGTGATTGGATGCTCTTGAAAGTAAGGCTTCAACTTCTTGGCGGCAAAGTGCACGCCGTAACACATCTTCACGGTAGTGGGGGTAGTTACGCTTGGAGGTCGGCGGTACCTCGCTCGGGTAATACACTTTGGTCTCACGGGCGGGTAGCGCCTTGCCTTCCTCCTTACATTCAACTACAATGGTATGTTGACTACCTGGCGGTGGCGGCAATATCTGAGGAGCATGGGCTCCTTTGGAGTCAGAGCCGCCAAAGACTTTGGGGAGTAGTCGGCATTCTCTTCAAGCGGAGAAAAGCCGTCAGCCTTTTGAGTTCCATTCGAAGAAGGTGGTCTTCTTCATAAGCTGAGTCTGGAGGAAGAGCTTTCTCGTGACCGGTGATGAATCGGTGATAGGCGTAAGCAACCGATGAACCGCACATCTAGCGGTCGTGAGGTACTTCCATCCTCTCGATCGCCTTGATCTTCACGGGGTTGCACTCTATGCAGCGTTCGGATACCGGAAGCCAAGGAGCTGGCCGGCTGGTACTCCGAAGACGCATTTCTCTGGGTTGAGCTTGATCTGGAATCGGCGCAGGTTTTCAAAGGTCTCTTTGAGGTATTCCAACAATGTTCCTCGCTTCTCCGTCTTCACCACCACATCGTCCACGTGGCGTGGGCGTTTATAAACTGCTTGAGGAGGCACTACGCATGCAACGGCTGAAAGGTGGCGCCCGGCGTTCCTCAAGCCGAGCGTCATGGTCGGTGCTTGAGGAAGGCTCCAAGCGGCATGATGAAGGCGGTCTTCAATCTGTCGGCCGGGTTCAGCTTGATCTGGTGATATCCACGAATATGCATCTAAGAAGCTCAATAGCTCGCATCCATTGTGGAGTCTATCACTGATCAATTCTTGGCAAAGCGAGCGGGTCCTTGGGGCAGGCTTTGTTGAGGCTTGTGTAGTCAATACACATCCGCCCTTGCTTGTTCTTCTTTAGTACCAAGACCGGGTTCGCCAACCTTTCTGTAAAGTATACTTCCATGATGATACCGGCTGCGAGGAGCCGGGCTATCTCTTCTCCAACAAATCTTCTTTTCTCTTCTGACAGGCGGCGCAAGGGCCGCCTGACGGGCTTCACATCTGATCGGACATGTAACTTGTGCTCGGCGAAATCCGTCGGTACACCTGGCATGTCTTTGGGGGATCATGCGAAGATGTCCCGATTCTCACGGAGGAAATCGACGAGCTCGCCTTCCTATTTGCTGTCGCGGTTTGCACCTATGACAGCGTATTTCTCCGGGTGCTCCGGGTCCAAAGGTATCTTCTTGGTCTCTTTAGCCGGCTTGAATGAGCCCTCAGCTTCTGACTCCTTGGGGTCGGGCGATATCTCTGGCTGCTTGCCGTCCACTGCCACAATCCGATCCAGGAGCCGCTTCTCAGCTGCGATCACCAGGGACTCGGCCAGCCGGCTGCTCTCGGTACCTGCAGTGACGACGACTTTACGTAGTCACTGCCTCTGATCAGAATCCTTGGAACTCGACATCTTCATCTTGAGGTAAGCGTAGTGGGGGACCACCATGAACTTGGCCAAAGCAGGTCGGCCAAGCAGGGCATGGTAGGGGCTTTCGAGGTCCACCACTTGAACCAGACCGGCTCTCGTGAAAGTGATCCTTGTCCCCAAAGAGGGCGTCTATTAGAATCTTGCCAATCGGTGAGCGAGGAAGGCGGTACAATTCCGTGGAACACAGTCCGACTATCTTTGAAGCTGTCTTTGCTTGATTCCTAAGCTTCTCCATCGTATCCTTGTACAGGATGTTGATGTTGCTGCCTCCGTCTATCGGCACTCGCGAGAAGCGGCGGCCCGCCTATCCGTGGGCGAGGTGGCTCCCAAGACCAGGCGTAGGAGCAGGACTCGGCATCACCTCTGGGTGATCGGCACGGCTCCGGCTAATGGGTTTCTCGGACGATGCATGAATGCAGGGTATCCGATGCTTGCATTCACTTCTTCTTGCTTTGCCGCTTTCTTGCGGCGATCATCGACCACTGTTGGTAAACACGACATAAGCGCCGTGCTCTTACGGGTAAACTTCTTGTCTTGCGCGCCTGGCTTTGACGACCCGACTCTTTGAGAAGGCAGTGGGCGGCGGCCCAGCAGGCGGAGGAGGGGCAAGGCCGTCTCCCTTGGCGATCCTGGTGAGCCAGTGGCACTTCCGGGTGGTGTGGTTTGACGGCTTCGCGCCGCTGTGGAACTTGCAGATCCCGTCCAGAGTCTGCTCCTAAGAGAAGGCCAGCAACCAGTTGGACTTGCCGCCTGCCGGCTGTTGGAAGCCGGCTGCGGGGCCTTGCACTTATGATCATTCTGCTGCTGTCGCCGACTGGCGTCGCCAGCCGGAGTTCTGGGAGCATGAGGAGCTACTTTGCGGTCGCCGCGACTTGATCTCCGACTTCATGGAGGAGTCGGCAGTGGCGTACTTGTCTGCTATGACCAGCAGCTCGTCGAGGGTCTCCGGCTCGTCGCAAAGGAGATTGTGCTTGAGGAGGGTGCCTTCTCCGCACCCGGCGGTGAAGTACTCGATTGCCTGCACCTCGTGCACTCCTTCGCAGGAGTTCCGGAGCTCGGCCCAGCGCGTGAGGTAGTCGCGAGTAGACTCGTTGGGGCCTTGCATGCACAAGGACGGTAGACGAGGCTTGGGAGGTCGCTTGTATGTGCTCGTGAAGTTGCGGACGAAGGCCTCGGTGAAGTCGACCCAGCTGTTGATCTTTGCGGGGCTTCAAGCTGTTCAACCATGTCCGGGCCGTGCCCTGGAGCATGAGGGGAACATACTTTATGGCAACGCGCTTATTGCCGTTCGCTATGCTGACGGCCGTGGAGTAGTCCACCAGCCAGTCCTCTGGCTTCACGGAGCCAGTCTATTTGGGTGTGTCTCGGGGGAGTGTGAATCCTCAGGGAAGGGTTCATCTCGGATGTGAGGTCCGAAGCAGGGCGGGCCCAACTCGTCCTCTTCTTCTAGTGCCAGGGATCGGTGGAGTCGCTCGATCCGGTGGCGGGCGTCGTTCTCTCCGACTCCCTCTCGGTGGCCAAGGCAGTCGCCGAGAGTCGGATGCTCGACGGGTGGCGGGGAGACTCGCCTTTCTCTGCGGGGAGGAGGAGGCTGATAGTCGTCCCACCGCTCCACCGCTCTCGGGCGGCCGTCTTCGTCGCGCTCGATGGAGATGTGAGTCCGGCTATGGCTGACAGCCGGATCCTTGTTCTTTCTTCTGTGGACGCCGCCAGTCGGCGTCCGAGACGTCGCGCCTTGATATCGGCGAGGAGGCAAGTCACCGTGTTGTCGCCGCGGAGCCTCCGTGCGGCAGCCGACTTCGTCTTGCGCGGCGGCCGCGTCGAGGAGCTACTGGACTCGCTCCGTCATCAGGCGGCACTCCTCGCCCTCGAAGTTATCCAGCTCGTCCGCCGCCGCCTGGGAAGCACGAATGTTCTCCGCGGGCGTGGCGTACACAGGGTGACTGGCCCCAAACAGACTGACGATGGCCACGCCGCGCTGCCGGACCGCGCCTAGGCGGCTAGGCCCAGTCGGAGCCGGTGAGCCGCCCACAGCGCGATCCATCTCGCGCTGATAGGCTTCCGACAAGCGTCTCATGCTTGCCAGCTTCTGTGTGCCCACGAGGAGCTGGAGGCGGCGTGCTTCCAGCGTTCCGGCGTCGGCGTCCTCCGGAATGGAGGCGGTCAGGTCTTGTAGAACAGCGTCGAGAGGGTCACGAGCTCCCTCGCCGGAAGGCTCGCCATGACCGATGTCGAGTACCTCCGTGACAGTGCTCCCGCCGCTCTCCGCGCGAGGGAGAGGCTCGTCGTAGACCACCACGTTAGTGGGGAACGCGTCGAGCAACGCGGTGTCGGAGTCGATCAGCATCGGGTCGGTGGAGCCCTCACGGACTCAGTCAGCGGCGAGGCTACGCCCGGCGACGATGGAGCTGCTCGAGGAGGCCCGTGAGGAGGCTTCCGGGCCGTCCGTGCCTGCATCGGATGCAGCTCATCGAGAGGCGAACCTCCTGACAAGTTGGCGAGGCAGCTCGCGTATGCCAGCGACCTCGGCGCCATGCAGCTTGTCGGGCGCAGACTCCGTCTGGCATGCTAGGTGGCTGCGCTTGCCGAGGAGGACGAGGGTTCCGTCGAGCAGGTCTCGGACGACGGTGCACCAGGCCCACGGTGGGCGCCAAATGTCGGGGGTTGGTGCGACATATGCCAAAGGATGGCTTATCATGGAGGGGCGAGTAGAGCGTCGCCGATGCACAGAAGCAGGATGAGGCGAAGACATGCGCTTGACGAATCTTACCCAGCTTCAGGGCTCTCCGAGGAGATAACACCCCTACTGCTGCTCTGCGGGGTCTCCGCATGATCACTACGGCAAAGTGAGTACAAGATGCTCCTTGAGCTGTTCGAGGTGAGGAAGGAGAAGGGCACTGCTAGCTCTTCTCTCCCTCTATGTGTGTGTCTAAAACTACTAGGTTCCAACCCTTTGCATGGGTGCCCCGGGGGGTTTATATAGAGCCTACCCCGACTGGCAATAATCCGCTGGGTGCGGGTCCAAGCCGTCGATCTCTAAGTCGCCGTCTTCTCCGCCGGCCACGGGGCCCGCCGACTAGTGGGCCCGTCGAAGGCCCAACATGGGGCCGACAACCCTTACTGCCTTGTGGTAGTCTTGCCATTGCAGATTCTTGTAGCCATGCTTCTAATAGCCTTGAGCTTGGTCATGGGGTCATGGCAACAGCAGCCGCCGCTTTGGCGGGCGATCCTTGTTGCCATTCCCCGTCTTGTCTGGTTAATGGCGCGTGGAGCCCGCGGAGAGGCGGCCGACTCGAAGGCCGACTCCAACGGGTCCGTCTTTGGGGCGCTCGCCGTCTTGGCACTCCGCCCGGCAATTGGGTCCCGCCGATCTTCGGTCGTCTGCAGACGAGCCATCGTGGATGCGAGAATCAGCCCACGGGCTGATGTCGTACGGCGTGGCAGCGATGCTTTGCGTCGGACGGAGATCTCTGTCGATGCGGGCGCTCTGTAGCCATACACGCCCTTTATGGGCAGGGGCAAGGATGGGCAGCGAGGTGGCTTTATCCCATCCCGCTCGTAGTCGCTCGAGCAAGAGGTTGTTGGGGTCAGGGCCGACTCACAGTGGCCTCGGCTGTTGGAGGTCGCCCGGCTTGGAGTCGGCTCGATCACGAGGCCGCCTCTGGGACTCGGCCTAGAGGGGGCAGTCGGCGACTCCGTTGCCGACTTTCTGAAGGCGGCTTTTTGTCTTGGCGTCTTGAGGGGCGCAGTCTGCCCCGATGTTTTGAAAGGTTCAGGGGCTCGGGTCTGCCTACCCGTGGCCCATTACTCCGACACTTCCGCTCTCTTCCCCCTCGATCTGGATCGAGATCGGGGGCAGGGACCCGAAGCCGACGTGGCCCCCCGCGGCGCAGCCCACCGCAGGTCGGCTGAAGCTCCTCCGCCGGACCGCCGCATCGCCGCCCCGCATCTGGCTCCATCCATCGTCGCCGCGGACCCCGATCCCGTCGCGCCGACGCCACCCAGAGCGCCCCCGCCTCGGCCACCTCATCGTCGACCCCGTCGCCGCTTCGCCGTCCTCCTCCTCATTTCCTCCTCACCAGACGCCGCCGCCCTTCCTGGCGCTCGTCGTCGTCCTCACCCTCCTCCCCGTCCCTGGACCGGAAGGGGCCCTCGACGTCGCCATCCGCCGCACTGTCGCCGGAAACGCATCTCCGTCCCCACCATCGAAAGCATACCGTTGCACAACTTCTGGGGCGGTGAGGACCTCCCGTCCGACCCCATCTCCCCTCCCAGCAGTCCTGGCGCTTCGCGCTCATCCTGTGACAACCGCCCGGCAGCTCGTCGCGTCGCTCGAACGGCGCGCGGCCTCGCCGACCGCACCTGCGTGCACCGCTGCCCTCGCCGCCTCGCTGACCATCACGCAGCGCGTCGCCACCCTCTCATGACGCCCGTCTCCGGCCGCTCCGGTCGCTTGTGACCAGCGTCTCCGCCGACACCGTGACCCCGGCGCCTAACTGCTTGCCAAGTGCAGGGCTCACGCCGCTAACGAGCGCCCATGGCAGCCCTGCGCCCATGGCAGATTAGGCCCCTAGGGCCATTGACATGTGGGGCCCAGCCCTAGAACGTTTTTAATAAAATAAAAATAAAAAAAGTAAAAATGAATTAATAAAATTTATAATTAATTAATTAATTAGTGAATTAATTAAGTTAATTAATCCTCTTTAATTAAGCTAATTAACCTGTTAGTTTAAATAAACAGTAATTAGTTTAAATAAACAGTAATTAGTTTAACCTAATCCCTAATTAGCCTACCAGTGAATGACAGGTGGGTACCACTGGACCCACACGTCAGTTTGACCATTCAACACCTCTGTTGACTACTGATGTCATGCTGATGTCATGATGATGTCAGCAAACACTGTTCTGGATAATGTTGTATTAAAATAACTAAATTAATCCTAAAATGATTTAAATCTTTAAAATTAATATAAAATAAACCGTAGCTCAGATGAAAATACTTTCTACATGAAAGTTGCTCAGAACGACGAGACGAATCCGGATACGCAGCCCGTTCATCCGCCACACACCCCTAACCTATCGAACTCGCAACTTTCCCCCTCCGGTTCCTTTAATAGAAAGCCTTGAAACACCGGGATACTTTCCCGAATGTTCCCCCCCTTCGCCGGTACCACCTACTACCGCGTTTGGGCACGCCTAGCAACACACCTTGTCATGTCATGCATCGTCATGCATTTGTTTGCATTGTATTTATTGTTTCTTCCCCCTCTTCTCTCATTTGGACAAGGCCCAGAAGCCGCATTGCTACCCAGTCACGACTACGGTGTTGTGACCCTCTCTCTCTTGCCGAGCAACCAGGCAAGCCCCCCCCTTGATCACCGGATATCGCCTATTCTTCTCTATCTGCTTGCATTAGAGTAGTGTAGCATATTCTTGCTTTCGATTAATCCTATCTTGCTGCATAGCTTTGTCCTTACTACTCATTGTTACCTTTACCGCTATCCTCTTGCTTAGTATAGGATGCTAGTGTTCCATCGGTGGCCCTACATTCTTGTCCGTACGCCATGCTATACTCTTGGGCTGTGATCACTTCGGGAGGTGATCACGGGCATATACTATATACTTTACACTATTACATTACCGTGATCTTTGTTAGGAGATGGGGAAATTTGAAAGGACGGTGGCTCCATCCAGTAGAGGTGGGCCTAGATTCGGACGGCCCATTGTTACTTGTGGCGGAGCGGCGGGGCAGGTTGAGACTACCTAGGTGAGAGGTGGGCACAGCCTGTTCGGCGTTAGCGGATACATAACATGCTTAACGAGATCTTGGTATTTGATCACGAGTTGGGTCGTTGACCTTATACGCACTAACCGCCATGTGGGACAAGATATGGGCAACCCGGCGTTGTGGTATCAGAAGCACTTCGTGACGTCGGCGAAGCGCGCGCGGATTGGTGGAACGCCTTTGCTAGGCTAAATGCCGCTTACGGCAGCGTCACATAGCGTCTTGGTGTGCTAAGGCGATGGGCCCCGGACCCACTGTGCGCTTAGGTTTAGACCGGCGTCTTGACCTCTCTGTTGTGCCTAAGCGGGGCTGCGGCGTGTTGATCTTCCGCGGCGGGCATGACCCGAAAAGTGTGTCCGGCCAAATGGGATCGGCGTGTCGGGTAATGTGGTGCACCGATGCGAGAAGTTAATCTATTGAATAGCCGTGATCTTGATAACAGGACGACTTGGAGTTGTACCTTGACCTTATGACAACTAGAATCGGATACTTAATAAAACACACCCTTCCAAGTGCGGATACAACCCGGTGATCGCCCTCTAACGAGGCTGACGAGGAGGATCACCGGGTAGGATTATTGCTATGCGATGCTACTTGGAGGACTTGATCTACTCTCTTCTACATCTTTGCAAGGCGGAGGCCGCTGAAGCGTAGTCTTGACAGGATTAGCTATCCCCTCTTATTACGGCATTACGTAGTTCGATCCTTGATATGGCCCTTTACACATATATCCATGCATATGTAGTGTAGCTCCTTGCTTGCAGTACTTTGGATGAGTACTCACGGTTGCTTTTCTCCCCTTTTCCCCTTTCCCTTCTACCTGGTTGTCGCAACCAGGATCTGGAGCCAGGGAGCGACGCCACCGTTGACAACGACTCCTACTACACCGGAGGTGCCTACTACTACGTGCTTCCCGCTGACGACGACCAGGAGTAGTTTAGGAGGATCCCAGGCAGGAGGCCTGCGCCTCTTTCGATATGTATCCCCGTTTGTGCTAGCCATCTTATGGCAACTTGTTTAACTTATGGCTGTACTCAGATTTTGTTGCTTCCGCTGACTCGTCTATGATCGAGCACTTGTATTCGAGCCCTCGAGGCCCCTAGCTTGTATTATGTTGCTTGTATGACTTATTTTTGTTTTAGAGTTGTGTTGTGATATCTTCCCGTGAGTCCCTGATCTTGATCGTACACGTTTGCGTGTATGATTAGTGTACGATTGAATCGGGGGCGTCACACATTGCAACAAGTAGAGGACATAGCAAAACTAGCATCCCCAAGCCTAGGGTTTTGCATATTTTTAGCACAATTGACATCAATAGAATTTATAGTAAAATCATTGCAATCATGCTTTTCATTCAAAGATTTATCGTGAATCGCTTCATAAAGTACTTCATCACAATTTTTAGATTCACGAATTTCAGGCAAAACCTCATAAAGATAATCTAGTGGACTCAATTCACTAGCAATAGGTTCATCATAATTGGATCTCTTAAAGAGATTAGCAAGTGGATGAGGATCCATACAATTTTAGCAAGCGAAGATGCAAGCAAAAAGAAGGCACATGCTAACACAAGATTGAACGGAGGAAGGACGAATAAAACGGCAAGGGTGAAGTGGGGGAGAGGAAAACGAGAGGCAAATGGTGAATAATGCAATGCGAGAGATAGGGATCGTGATGGGTACTTGGTATGGTGCTTGACTTGCTCTTGCGTGAGCCTCCCCGGCAACGGCGCCAGAAATCCTTCTTGCTACGTCTTGAGCTTGCGTTGGTTTTCCCCGAAGAGGAGAGGATGATGCAGCACGATGGCGTAAGTATTTCCCTCGATTTTTGAGAACCAAGGTATCAATCCATGAGGAGGCCACGCGCAAGTCCCTCGTAGACCTGCAGAGCGATAGCTACTCGCAACCAACGCGATTAGGGGTTGTCAATCCCTTCACGGTCACTTACGAGAGTGAGATCTGATAGAGATAATATTTTTGGTATTTTTGGTATATAGATGCAAAGTGAAAAGTAAAAAGCAAAGTAAAAACAAAGCAAGTATAAAAGTGATGGATATTGATATGATGAGAATAGACACAGGGGCCATAGGTTTCACTAGTGGCTTCTCTCAAGAGCATCGTATTCTACGGTGGGTGAACAAATTACTTGTTGAGCAATTGGCGAAATTGAGCATAGTTATGAGTATATCTAGGTATGATCATGTATATAGGCATCACGTGGAGACAAGTAGATCGAAGCGATTACGCATCTACTACTATTACTCCACTCATCGATTGCTATCCAAAGATGCATCTAGAGTATTAAGTTAAAAACAGAGTAACGCCTTAAGCAAGGCGACATGATGTAGAGGAATAAATTCATGCAATATGATAAATACCCCATCTTGTTATCCTCGATGGCAACAATACAATACGTGCCTTGCAACCCTTTACATCCTTTGGGTAAGGACACCGCAAGATTGAACCCAAAGCCATGCACTTCTCCCATTGCAAGAACTACCAATCTAGTTGGCCAAACCAAGCGGATAATTGAAGAGACTTGCAAAGATAACTCAATCATATATAAAAGAATTGAGAGAAGATTCAAATATTATTCATAGATAAGCTGGATCATAAACCCACAATTCATCGGTCTTAACAAACACACCGCAAAAAAGAAGATTACATCGAATAGATCTCCACGAGAGAGGGGAGAACATTGTATTGAGATCCAAAAAGAGAGAAGAAGCCATCTAGCTACTAGCTATGGACCCGAAGGTCTGAAGTAAACTACTCACACTTCATCGGAGAGGCTATGGTGTTGATGTAGAAGCCCTCCGTGGTGGATGCCCCCTCCGGCGGAGCTCCAGAACAGGCCCCAAGATGGGATCTCGTGGATACAGGAAGTTGCGGCGGTGGAATTAGGTTTTTGGCTCTTGTTACGATCGTTTGAAGTGCGTAGGTATATATAGGAGGAAGGAGTACGTCGGTGGAGCATCAGGGGGCCCACGAGGCAGAGGGGCGCGCCCTAGGGGGGCGCCCCCCACCCTCGTGACCGCCTCTCTAGTTCCTTGGTGTAGGGTCCAAGTCTCCTGGATCATGTTCGGTGAGAAAATCACGTTTCCGAAGGTTTCATTCCGTTTGGACTCCGTTTGATATTCTGTTTCTTCGAAACACTGAAAAAGGCAAAAAACAACAATTCTGGGCTGGGCCTCCGGTTAATAGGTTAGTCCCAAAATTAAATAAAAGTGGAAAATAAAGCCCAATATAGTCCAAAACAATAGATAAAGTAGCATGGAGCAATAAAAAATCATAGATACGTTGGAGACGTATCAGCGGCGCAAATCGGCGATACGCTGCTCCTCCGCCAGGCGGTCGCACTCCAACAACTCATGCTCCTCCGCCAGGCGGTCGCGCTCCAACAACTCCTCGATCTGCGCATTGCCATCTACAGATAGATAGAATGCGTCATCCCTCCGTCTGCCTTCCGGTGAAAAACCGAACACTAGTTCCGATGGTGACCCCCTCCGGCGTCGCCTACCGCGGATGGGCGGGGGCATGGCGGACGTGTCGAGCGACATCGGGCCGGTGGGGGCTTATGAGGATATGGCGAGTTGGGTCACGGTGGCACCGGAGAAGGCCGGGAAAAAGTACTTATAGGGGGAAGGTAACGCGATGGTCATCGGAATTCAATGCATAATGGATTAGTGCGCTAGCTTGCCATGGAAAACTAGGGAAACTGAAATTATGACTGTGCCGTCCCGTCACGTCTGGGTCGCACGCCGGCACGGCGGTCAAACGAGTGCACTCGAATCATCTCCCTCCTTGTCAATAATGATTCCACGGATTTAAAAAGCCCGCAACAATTAAAGCGTATCTTTTTTTGTATCAGTTAGCTGCCTTAATTACGGCCGGCTGCATGCGAGCACTCGAGAATCGCTTCATGACGATCGTGAAGCGACATCCAACGAGTCGCAACCGAGGGCATGCATGCAGCCACTTAAACCGCTAGAATTAATTAGGCTTAAATTTCTGCATGCCGTTAATTATTGCCATGCCTTGGTCTTGCTGCTTTGCTCACGGGACTAATAAACCTGGACGGAGGGAGTACCTTGGTTGGTGAGAGGTTTGAATTAAGCCCCGCAAACCGGAAAGGAGGTACTAATGCGTCGTGATCTGCTATTTATTCGTGTAGGATCGAGTAGGTCATTTCTTCAATTGAGCCCTGCAAACCGGAAAGGAGGTAGTATGTGCGTGATCCCCTATTTATCCGTGTAGGATCGATAGTGTAGCTTGTCAGTTTCTTCAGAGGTAGGCATTTTTATCCATGTAGGATCGATAGTGTAGCTTGTCAGTTTCTTCATAGGTAGGCATTTTTATTCAAAAAACTGCCACTTCGCATCTTCGTCATAAATAAAACTGCCGGAGGCGCATTTGTAGGCTAGCTAGTGATCGACCCATAACTTGTAAACACTGAGCGAACAGAAATAAGTAACTATTAATGCATCTCAATGATTCACAGATCAGATACAAATATGTAGCTCCAAAAGCAAAGATCAGCCACTTCGGATCTTGCGTCACAACTAAAACTAACTAATGCGATTCCCATACATAAGATCAACATGTTAATGCATCTCAATGATTCACAGGGCGTATACAAATATGTAGCTCCAAAAGCAAAGATCTAGAAAAACAACTGTTCTTCCTACTAACATGGATGCTTCTCTTGGCCAACATTTAAATGCATTGAAAGACAAATTTGTTTGTGAAGTCTACAATTCCTCTTGCAAACGTAAGTGGTTTCACCAACAACTGGAACCATGATAATGAACCACACATGATGGAGGAACATCCACTGCAATATGATTTGGTCTTCTCTTGATCACACCATGAGACTATTTTCGAATACAAACTTTAACTTAGGGAAAATGATGCCCATTGTATAATCAGACCAAAGCAATGAAGCACCTAGTGTTGGCGATAAATAGTACAAGATTACTACTTTTCTGCAGTCCATGAAGTGACTATCCAATCTTTGTGTCTATTTTCAAATGGCACTGCATGCAGTGACTATACTATTCTCTTGTGCAGTTCAACCAAAATAGCAACGGGTAGACATCTCTGTCTGCACAAATATCAAGCATCTAGTAAACATATACCACACCATGTTCGTAGTGATGGAAGAGGTGAAATTGATACAACCGAAATTGAGCATCCAATCATTGAATCCTGTCATGCACCTCCAATGTAGGTCCACCACCAATAAATTCACATGCAAACCACTAGTTTTACTATCTAATGACAGTACAAAAAGAGTAGCAAGATAGTAGCAAACCATGTACCTTCGTAATGAACAGCTCATAGTGCCACCAATTGGATATAAAGGTTTGGAAAAAAACATGCTCCTAATGTTGAACCTGTTGGACTTTTTGTGCAGTTCCACTAAAATCGAGCATCCCTGTTTGCATAGATATTGAAAGTGTGATTACTATAAAAGTGGCACTAGTTGAAGCATGGACTCACAAATATAAGCATTCCAATTTCTTAATGGGAAAAGGTAGCAAGAATGTTTCTAACCACCTGTTTGAAGGAATAAATAAAGCAACATCATTTGCATCGGGGAAGGCATACATAGTTTTTTCTGAAAAACTGAGCCATTCCTGACCTTTCCTCTTTTTTTAAGCAAATTTTGTGCAGTTCTACTAAAAAATATGCCATCACTGCCATGACAATTCAGTGACACTGTAAAAAAGGAAATGACTTAACATTACATCATGATGTCAGGTATGTAGTTGACAGGCATTAGAGACAAACATACAGACCTCCTCCAATAACATAATGAACATTAATTTTAACAAAGGTGTGCTAGCTTTCCCGGGATAATTTGAGTGAACTCTACACCCTCTGTTCCTTAGTATAAGACGTTTTCGCGGTTCAATTTAAAGTACCCAAACGTCTAGTATTTAGAAAAACAAGTAGTAGTTTTCTTGAGCACATATCTGGGAAAGCTTGCCACACTTTATTTATGTCCATACGCTAATGCAACACCATTCGAATACTACAAATCTACACTAATCTAGTGGCTAGTGCAACAGTAGAGTAGTTAGTTTATTACAAGGTACGGTACAATGGTTTTACTAAACAGATTTCAATAAACTCTAGCACTGGAAGGTTTCTATAAGAATTAACAATACAAAATGTAAAGGTAACAAGTTTCAGCATTGGTATACTAGCTGTGCATGAGCATTAAACCAAATACAAAAGTTTGAAGGTAACTAGCATTATTAACTAATGACAGTATAAAAAAATTGCAAACCATGTACCTCCAAGGTAAATATCATTTCGAACTCGGGGGGACCTTAAAAATGCTATCCCAATCTTGATAATCGATCAAACATAAAAACTTGATCGAACAAATCAAGAGAACAGCCGGAGGAGGAGGTGCCCACTCTTGACCTTTCCTCTTGTCTTCATAATTGTCTGTGCAGTTTAACCAAAATAAAATGACATCAGCGCCTTGGCATTTTGGTGACACTGTACAAAAAATAAACTTATCTCATGAAAGTGAGGTATGTAATCTATAAGCATTAACGATTGCAAAAATCTGAAGGCAGTAACAAGTTTCATCGTTGGTATCTTTGGTACGTACCTTGACATTAGAATGCCATTTTTGAAAAGGGGATCTTCCGGCCTACGCATCGGAAGCGATGCATACAGCCATCTTATTAAACCAAATAAATAGGTTCCAACAAGGTCTCAAAGTCTCCAACTGAAAAAAGTGAAAAAAGAGCTCACTCGAGCCAAAAATCTTTAATACATCCACAATCAACGACTAACCACGAAATAATCCAAAGGACATTAAATGGCATTGCTTAAATTTATCGGTGGCATTAGTGAGAGCGGCATTAGTTAAATGTGGCATCACTTTAGCGGTAGCATTGCTTGACTTGACTGCTTTGGCGTTATACTAACAGCAAAAAAGTGGCAATAAGAGCATGGGAGGCCCATTGAGCGATGGGGCGCACCAGTACGATGTACCTCCACAGACGCAGAGTGGCGAGGGAGGTATGGTTTCCTAGAGCAACAAATATCCAGGCAGCATATGTGGATTACGTCCCATTTTTGTTCACTTTAGCCACCTTTTTCCTATGTGAGGACAACAAACCGATCGACCTGGTCATTCTCTATTGCGTTGTCATGCCTTTCTACCATTCTTCAACCAAGCGACACGAGACTCGTTCCTTAGCTACTGATTTTCCCCTTTTCAACCTAGATACGGGTTCGATGCCTACTCTCTTGGACAGTACAGTCTCCCTTCCTTTCCTTATTCAACTTGACATGGATTAGTACGCATGAAGTAGGGCTTCCTTTAATAGTGCAAATTATGGTTTTCGTCGCATGGCGGTGAGCGAGAGGATAGAAAATTGGGAAGATGGTGGAGTGGAAAAAGATCCACATGCAATGGCGTGGCAGATGGGGCAATAGAAGAAGGGTATGGTTGAAAAGAGGTAGAATACACGAGGGTCGGCGGAAGTGGCTTCGCTCGTGGTCGTAGTCCTCCGCACACACTCTGATAGCGAGCTTGGGGACGGAGGCCCTCCAGCCTTGGCGCTTAGGTGCGAGAGGACGGCCTTGTCGTCAGTGCGTGATCTCGCTCGCCGACGACGAGTGCGTCAACATTGCACGTCCTTTTCTTCCCCGGCAGATCTGTGACCACCGGTGAGGAGGGAGAGAGGGGCCGTCTTTTTTAGATCTGGAGAGAGGGTGGTAGTGTGAGAAGCAAGTGGGCAGCCCTTGGCAAGAAAGCGCTGAAGCTCCAGCCTATATATCTTTTTTTATACTACTAATCTTTGGAGGTGGACTAGTGGTAGAGTAGTTTATATTTTCTCTGTGTACAGTACCAGTTAGTCGTGCTTCAAAACTGAACGGCACGCAAAATAAAGGTCGATAACTAATGCGGCACCTTGGGCCAACGCGGCCAGATCGCATTTTCCACGAGAAATTACACACCATGTTTCGTTGACATGTGGTCCCGTTACAACATATCAGTGAGACGATGGCGAGTAGTAGGAGTATTTCCGAACAAACGTGTAGTCCGGGGCGCCTCTTCGTGAACCGTGGCAAACTGGCAACCGTCCATCGACTCTTCGCCTTTCCCTCTCGATTTGGAACTTCTTTGCCATACGCTCTTCCTCTCCCTCCTCCATTTTCCTTCAGCCCTTCACCCTTTCTTACGCCATTGTTCGATCGTCTTCTCCATGGAGGGAACAGGTCGGAAATGACCCGTTATTCTTGCCCGATCCGAAAGATGGCGTGGTGGAGGAACTCATTGATCGGGCGATGTCATCACCTCGGCTAGCATGGCAGGTTCGTTCAAGCCCATTCTCGACTCAACAAATAACATCATTACAAGGAACCCAAGAGTCAAAGAGCGGTTTGATCTCCCTATCTTCTTCGCCGTGACCACGATGGTGGCGCCGTTCCTGACGGAGGCCTCGCATACAATGCAAGTTGATGCCGCTTGATAATGATATGTATGATGTTAAGATGCCATCACTTGAGGGCAAGGCTTGGGCAGGCGCAAATGGAGATTGGGTTATTTACATTGGGTCCAACTGCGAGTGGGAACTTGTGAATGTGTACACTCTTGACCGGGTTCCACTTCCAAAAATCTCAGCAGACTGCCCAGAGGTTGAGCACACCAGTATTGTACGCATGTTCAAATACAATCATGGTGACTGTCTTCTACGGAAGATAGCAATTTGTCGAGTTCCCAACCGCTCTTGGAATTACAAAACAAGCTTGTTGCCGTCCTTGGTGGTTTGACTCGATGGATATTGCTCAAAAATCAGTATCTGTACACGGATGAGTACTGTGATGCAATTCAATACGAGGGCCTTGTGTTTGCTGTCACCACTCGTGGCACTATTTTTGCATGGCATCCTCGTAGTTTCGGTACGTTTGTCTTCCACCATAATTATAATTGTTTCATCCACATGCATGCGGGTTAGCAAGTTTCCCTTTACTAATTAACCTTCTTCTTGTGTTTCCAAGGTCCTGTGAACATTCCACCACCTATACTTGAAAAATTTATAACCAAGGGGAGATGGCGATGGTGATGATCACGAGCATGAGGACGAGCAGCGCCCATATACTCTTTGGCGCTGGCAACTAATTCCGATGGATCAGCTCTTCTTGTGTGTATACAGCCCCTTGATGATATTCTCGCTAAGGAAGCAGGTGTAGTCTCCCATGGTCGCACTCTACGGACCTATTCCAACACCCGTTGCATGGTATTCGGTATGGATCCTAGTGAGCTAGCACCAACTCCTTCACCATGGTAGAGAATTGATAGTCTTGGAGAAAACTCGCTATTACTTGGTCGAAACTATCCAATGATGGTGAAAGGCGATCCAACTGTTGTTGACACAACATTACTACCATTTATGAGAAGCAACTGTGTCTATACCTCAGACATTTGGGTGGTTCCTTACCCTAGTACTGATATAGTAGGCTGCTTCAGCCTAGATGATCAGTCCTGCGTTGGTCTCCAGATCGACAATGGATGGCCCGTCCCAGAGAATCACTTGTGGTTCAAAGCAAGCGTTTCCAACGCCGAAGAATGGTTGAGTTGAAGTTCATTTCATTGCTTTTATTTGTTGTGTGGTGAAAACTTTAGTATTTATAATGTATCCTTGTTGTCGATGTGGGTTGATGACCTGTTGTATGTAATAAAATGATATGCCTGTGATAAACTTACTAAATTTATGAATGGCTTTCGAGTTGCTTCTCTGAGTGAGTGGTGCGACGAGGCAAAAATATATTTTCCGAATACATAATTGTACGTGCATTGCAACAGGTTATCGGATGAGGCCAATCAACAATAGTAGTACACTATTCGTACTAGCTTCACATGCTTAGCGTCGGGCATGTGTTTTCTGTAGCCATATGTTAATGTGTTATTTATGCGTAACGATTACCTCGAATCGTCGATACTATATAGTAGGAGTAAGTAGTAGGAGTAGTAGGGTGGCATGGGCGAACAAGCATTCACGTCCGAGAGTGCGGCACACGCGCCAAAGACGACTTCCATCTGACACCATATTATTTCTTGGAGTCTGTGCTAGAGCAATCTCTTCAACCTCGTCGTTTCTCTAACTTCAGCCATCATGCGTCGGGCGAGGTGGGGGTTTGCCGATAGTCGGTTTCCTTAACTGCCGTCCCACTTGTAAGGCCAACTCCAACGCACGACCCCAAACGGACCTCCATTTTGCACGAACTCCAACGATAATTTTGACTAGAAAAGCAAGACCAAAGAAAACAAGAACCACAAGAATACATTTTACTACTCCTGTAAGTTGGATTGGTGCCTTCTTGATGCATTCATTGTTGATCTGCGGAGGCTCGATCTTGCGTGCTTCTTTATTCTTCGAGTGTAAAGAAGTAGACGTTGCTTCCTCGCATCTAGTCTCATGTCTAGCCTCTATTCTAGTAGGAGTATCAACAAGTGCACTAATCTCATCTCTAGCCTTTGTGCTAGCTAAAAGTGATAGAACATCTACTAAATTGCGCTCTATCAATATATGGATGTACTCTTCTTCGCAATACAAAAACTTGCATCCATTCTACTCCCTCCATTGCACAATACATGCCTTCTATTTGTCAAAATATATGTGTATCTAGACATGTTTTAGTGTATAGCTACATCCAATTTTTGACAAATGGAAGTCAAGTATTTTGGAATGGAGGGAGTACACAATAAATTTTTTAAGTTAGCACAACTATTCTAATCCGAGGAAACTGGCCAGAAGATTTGGTGGGTTCTTCCTCCTTTTGCTTGAAGCGTGGGACATCGACATCCAGGTCGTGTCATGAAAGAAAATAGAGTGGTAGTTGAAGCCACGAGATGTGCATCTTGGTTTAAAGCTGTAAATAGAATCTTACTACTCTTGAGTAACTCCAAAAGCGGCCACCGAAGATCTTTATTGGATTTGTTTTTCATCACCCGACACGTCGAGGTGAAAGATGTGCGAGTTCGATGGGTCCTCTTGCATTTTCAGCGACATATGGGGCCGCATGTGAGCAAGCAGACGATGGGCTCCGTCGTCGCTGGCTGGCTGAGAAGAGAGATAGAGGAGGGCTGAGCACGCACTGCAGGAAATTTGTTCTACGATGCCTTGATATAGGCTCGATATAGTGGGGTGGCATGGGCCATAACTAGCATTCACGTCTAGCGATGCGACACACGCCACCCACACAAGTCCCATCCGACACCAATTTTCTTGGAGTCCATGCTACTGACCATCTCTTCTCCCTCCTGTTTTCTCAGCCATCGCATACGGTGGGCGAGGTGGGGGTTTGCCGATAGTCGGTTTGCTCAAGCTGCGGTCCCACTTGTAAGTGAAAATGCAACACATACGCATTCCCGCTTGAGCGGCGTGCGGACCAACCGTGTGGGGGTGCTAACGCGGCTAGCTTTTCCTTTTGAACTCGTAACTTGTAAAATTTGGTTCTGCTCCATGGCGCGACCGATAGATAGAAAATAACGATTTTGCCTAGAGTAATGAGAAGTTTGGTTCTTGTGCCGTTCATGCATGGGCGCGTCGGCTGGAGGCTTACGTCAAAGTCGTCCGCGAGCTTCTTGACGGCGGTGAACTTGTCGAGGAAACCGACGAGGACCTCGTCGAACAAGGAGACGAAGCTGTTGTCCAAGCGGCCCCTCGCCCTGGCGGCCTCAAGAAATACTACCTGGAGACATTCCTCGGTCTTGGGGCCGTAGGCGGCGTAAATGGACCATCACAGCACACCGGTGATGCTCGTGCTCATCGCCTCCATGGGTCTAGCTTAGCTTCTAGTCAACTGGTCTTGCGATTCGAGTGATCACTCTTGGACTTGGTTAGCATGCGTAGGTGTGTAGGATTTCGTACTACTCCTCGGCCCTCTACTGCACCTGCCTTTGGCTGTATGATAGGTGGGCCAGCCACCCCCTGGGCCCACGTGTCATTCACCCAAAGGTAGTTGTCGTCAGTCAATGAAGCTGCATCCCCCTCCGTGCCGGTGCATTATAGTCATCTCACCGGACCTCTAGTTGGGACCAAACGAGAGAAGTTTCATGTTTACTGGTTTATTGGTCCCCTTTGCATTTTGCGCCAAGTTTTGACCTATGATCTAACTACTAAAATGTTAATGCATGTAAACAAAAATGTTGTGTAAGTCACCTTACGAAAACCAAATAATCCCAAAACACTTAGGCACGGTGCATTAACTCCCTCCTTGTTTCTTATTTCGTGACATATCAAGCAATGAGAGATGTGGGCCGTGCATGCTTTCAATGACTTGAGACTACCAAACATGACATGTAGTGTTTAGTTCATTGCATGTAATGCTATTAGTACTCTAGTTAGCAAAAAAACATTAAGTTCTCTCGCCGATAGGAATAAAACACCATGTATTTGTTTACAGAGGGAGTAGTACTAGATATTGCTAGTCAAATACTAAGATCCAGATGGACGTGGTAGTACTCCTAAATCCAGACAGTGGTGCTACTAGTACTAGTAGTAGTAGTACCAATGTAGTAGTAGGAGTACTAACCTGTACTACCCGTTAGTCAAATTATTACGTGCTGCTCCTCACGGTGAAGTGACAAGACCTGCGCGGAGATGACACACGAGTATAGGTGCCGTGTTCGGCATACCATAATCAGCCTCCTTGTCTGCAGTCACTATCATAATGGCTGTAGAGCTATCACCTTACAACTAGCCCTGTTCGACATAATTTCCCGTGCGTAGATGCCCGTGCATTGCACGGAAGACCAAGATTGGGGGTGGACGGCTCCGGCAGCGGCCATCGCGCCAAAATTTTCCACGGCCTTGGAACAAGTGCAGATTGTGAGAGACAAGGAGTTGTTTGTCAATAGGGAACAAGTGCGGCCATCTTTTTGCAAAAATGGAGAAGCTTGGTTTGTATGCGTCAGATCTAGATCCGACGGCTATTGGTGAAAGATGGGAGGCACAACATCATCACCAACTCAGGACTGTTTGATTCGCAGGATTTTGAAAACACAGGAATAGGACACGGCAATATTACAAGTTTCAAACTGATATTACAAATGTTAGGAGTAATGCTGCACCTATGAAGAGGGAATTACTAGGAAGTTTATGTAAGAACTTTCGTTACTTAAGGTGGATGCAGCATTATCGTACAAACTAAAATCCACCATACGACAAGTCACTAATGGGCAAATAAGTTTTCGAGTCTCACGGCCACTTGATGTTTCAAAAACAAATTCAACCTGCGGAGACTTTGTCATTTATGCTTAGGCGCTTACGTTGATCATACGCCATTCATTGTTGCGCCAGAAGCGCCAAACCTCATTACCTTGAACACACTTGCCTCCGAACAAAGAACACGGCCAATTTAATCTCAGATGTGTTGCCTCGGTAGTCGACCAAATCAATTTACGTAAGATGGAGATCAAGGCATTCGATGAGATTGTTATAGTGCGACACACTTTTCACTTCGGGTCTTATTTTATACGCAAAAGAAGAGAACATATTATAGCAGCTGGCTTCATAAGATTACCGTGTCATCAAGAGGTACCAATATCGTTCGCTCATACGATAGGGTTGGCTGGCTAGTGATATTTTTTCACTCTCTCTCTCTCTCTCTCTCTCTCTCTCTCTTTACATTTCCTCTCATTTAACTAGGAGCACGTGAAGAGCTTGGGCATCTGTTGCCTTCCACTATGTGGCCGATGCCATATTTCGCAAAAGTATGCCACATAATACACATCAATGTCAAATCAAAAGATTTTGGCACCGCTCTCGCGATGTGAGAGAGTTGGCACCGCTGTGCACTGACCCACATGTATAAACAAATCAATCAAACCAACTACACCAGCCTCTCACTCTCCCAAACAAGTGTTTTTATTGCCTTAGTCCTCTCTCTCTCCCACGCAGTGGTTTTTCATTGCGTGAGTTAATTTGGCACCGGAGCAAAGAAGGTGATCCATATTGGGGCACCAGGTGAGCAATGGAGGGGCAAAGATGCCAAATGCATCACAAGTGAATTTGGCACATGTTTTGGCCTACATAGCCCACTTTTGTACTCCCTCCATCCCAAAATTCTTGTCTTAAATTTGTCTAAGTACGGACGTATCTAGTTAGTGTTAGATACATCCGTATCTAAACAAATGTATGACAAGAATTTTGGGACGAAGAATACTACTAAGTATTTAGTATAAAATTTTGACCATAGATTTACCTAAGAAAATGCCAATGCATGTCACTAAAAATACACCATTTGAAATTATGTTCGAATACGAATCCAACGATATAGTACTTAGTGACATGCATTAACATTTTGTAAGTTAAATCTATGGTCAAATTTTGATACTACAAAATTGGAAGAGTAAACCAGGACAAAGGTAGTACTTGCTCTTAGGGTAACCATAGAGTTACTGGAGTAGTCTAAGTTACTTTCCACTATGACTAGCCTAGGCTACTATAGTAGTACAACATAAAAACGATGCAGGTGATCACGTGAGAAAAATAATAAAAACATTTCTTTTCGGTGCGTGCGTAGATGCAGTTTTGAACCTCTGCACTTGTCATCGTAATTTGGGAAAATTACGAAAAAATTGAGCTACGTTGTGATTACCATTTACTTATAGGAAAGAAGTTTCACCTTGATGAGTAGCTTCTCCGTGCACGGAAAGCATGTAAGGAATCCAACAACTTGATGAGTGTTGTACCTGAACGATTACATATCCAATAAAGAGGTCAGAGAATTTGGCGGAACACCAGTACCTTATTTGTCAATTTCGGTAGCGTCAATGACCCTGATTTTTGTTGGACCTTCTAGATCCGATATAAGCAATCTCTCAAGGAAAGGTGCATTCTCAATGACCATAACATGGAACAGCTGGAGTGATCTCTTCCCAATTGATGTCTTGTTGCGGGGCCAGCAAGACACATAAATCCACCAGAGATTCGTCGAGGCGACGTGGAGGCTAATGAACCCGTGGATCTGCTCAAGACGAAGGTACTCGGCCTTGATACAGCTGCGGAGCAGGTGCTCCATAGCCTTCTTTGAGATGACAACGTCGAAGAGGTCGAGCTGCTTGAGTTGAGGGAGAAGAAGGGTGGGCGCGGCATTAGTCCGGGGAAGATAGCGGGAGCTGAAGGCTGGCCTTGGCGCAGCGTTGGCGTGAGGCGGAGCGCGGACGGCGGCAGAGAGCGACATCGTCCAGCTTCAAAGCTGAGCTCCTAAGATCTAGGGCGGGGGATAAGAACCACTCGTCGAACTTGGGTTGGACCTTGTAGTTGGTACTGAACATGCGGATGTCAAGGCATCTGGCTGGCCCAGGGTGCGATGAAAGGATCTTTGAGACTGCGGCCATGCGTTTGCAATCCTTGTCGCAGAGGCAGCTATCGACGGTGAGGTTGAGGGGGACGCATCGCCAGAGGGGGCACCACCACCGGGAGAGCAGGGCGGTCCGCAAGGCAGATTTGGTGGGGAGGAGGCCGATAATGACGAGCAGCATGTCGTCGGGGAGGCTGCTGATGAAGTCCAGGCTCGTCGGATGCGGTTTTGGCTCGAGCCGCCTCCACTTGTTGGCTGCCTCGCCGTTATCTCAACCGGCGGCGACGCTAGTGTACACGTGTGCTGGTGTGTGTTGTGTCTTTGGGTGTCTTGAGTCGTCCTTACATGCATGCCGCCCGCCTGGGTGGTGGTGTCTTGTGAGTCGTCGTCCAGCGCATAAGAAGTTTGTCCTCAATGCACCCTCAATTTACTAGCGTGCGGGGTGCTACCCCGAGTGGTTTCAACTTTGTTTACTTCACCGCGTGTCATATGGGCCTCTAGTTTACTTATTTTCACCCACTGCCACATGGGCCAAAGACTGCGAAGGTATTGAGAACACGCAGTGACAAGGCAGCATGTGGATTGGTTGACCGTCAACTAAACAATATCTGAGCTATCTGTTGACACGGTGAGTGTATAATCCGTCGGTATAGAGAGTTCGAGTGAGAGGGAGGCCCGTGAGAGATAAAGAGAGAGAGAGAAAGAGCTACTCCCTACATTCGATAATGTAGTTCTAACATTTTTTAAGTCAAACTTTTGAAACTTTGACCAAGTTTATAAAGAAATTACTTATATCTACAATACCAAAGATAAATGATAGTATGAAGTAAGTACATGTTGTGATGAATCTAATGATCGTTCAGGATGTAAATGTTTTTCTCCACATATACCTGGTCAAACTTTTACGAGGTTTGACTTTTCAAAACATCCATATGTTTATGGACGTGTGAGTCCCTAATTAGAGAGAGAGAGAGAGAGAGAGAGAGTGAAAAAAGTGTGTGTGCGTGTGTGAAAGAGACATGGAAAACACACGATAAAAGTAGAGAAAAAGCATGCGTGTCTTATGCAAACATATCACACATGCATCTTCGACAACGGAGGCAAGGTGAGGAGATAGTGTGTGGTTATTTGGAACCGAGAGAGCAAGACCCCTAGCATGTGGCCAAGAGGGGTCTGACAAACAAGGGAGGGAGGTCGAGAGAGATTGTAGGACCTTGAAGTATGTCTAGAGGGGGGGTGATTAGACTACTTGACCAATAAAAACTTAACCTTTTCCCAATTTTATAGTTTGGCAGATTTTAGCTATTTTAGGACTAGTCAAGCAATCATCACACAATTCAAGCAAGCATGCAAAGAGTATATAGGCAGCGGAAATTAAAGCATGCAACTTGCAAGAAAGTAAGGGGAAGGGTTTGGAGGATTCAAGCGCAATTGGAACCACGGATGTTTTGTCGTGGTTTCGATAGGTGGTGCTATCGTACATCCACGTTGATGGAGACTTCAACCCACGAAGGGTAGCGGCTGCCTTGAGTCCACGGAGGGCTCCACCCACGAAGGGTCCACGAAGTAGCAACCTTGTCTATCCCACCATGGCCGTCGCCCACGAAGGACTTGCCTCACTAGCGGTAGATCTTCACGAAGTAGGCGATCTCCTTGCCCTTACAAACTCCTTGGTTCAACTCCACAATCTTGTCGGAGGCTCCCAAGTGACACCTAGCCAATCTAGGAGACACCACTCTCCAAGAAGTAACAAATGGTGTGTTGATGATGAACTCCTTGCTCTTGTGCTTCAAATGATAGTCTCCCCAACACTCAACTCTCTCTCATAGGATTTGGATCTGGTGGAAAGAGGGTTTGAGTGGAAAGCAACTTGGGAAGGCTAGAGATCAAGATTCATATGGTAGGAATGGAATATGTTGGCCTCAACACATGAGTAGGTGGTTCTCTCTCGAGGCTGGTAAGTTGGAAGTGTAGGTTTATTCTGATGGCTCTCTCCACGAATGAAGAGGAGGTGGAGGGGTATATATAGCCTCCACACAAAATCTAACCGTTACACACAATTTACCAAACTCGGTGGGACCGAATCTTTAAACTCGGTCGAACCGATTTAGTAAACCTAGTGACCGTTAGTGATTTTCGGTGGGACTGACATGCATCTCGGTGAGACCGACTCGGTTAGGGTTAGGGCATAACGTAATCTCGGTAAGACCGATTACACAAACTTCGGTGAGACCGATTTGGTAATAAGCTTTCGAGAGAGTTGGTCGGAGTAAACTCGGTGGGACCGATTTGCTATTTTCGGTGAGACGAAATGTTACAAAAGGAAGCAGAGAGTTTACATTGCAATCTCGGTGGGACCGATCGCTCACTTGGTTAGACCGAAGCGTTCTGAAGGAAATAGAGATTGCAACCCCATCTTGGTGAGACCGAGATCCCTATCGGTAAGACCGATTTGCTTAGGGTTTGTGGCGGTGGCTATGACTTTTGGAATCGGTGGCGCGGATAGAAAGAATCGGTGTGACCGATTTTGGCTTTAGGTTTAGGTCATTTGTGGATGTGGGAAAGTAGTTGAGGGTTTTGGAGCATATCACTAAGCACATGAAGCAAGAGGCTCATTAAACAACACATCATCCCTCCTTGATAGTATTGGCTTTTCCTATAGACTCAATGTGATCTTGGATCACTAAAATGTAAAATGAAGAGTCTTGAGCTTTTGAGCTTGAGCCAATCCTTTGTCCTTAGTATTTTGAGGATCCACTTTCATCATCCATGCCATGCCATTCATTGAGCTTTCCTAAAATAATAGTCTTGGAATAGCATTAGCTCAATGAGCTATATGTTGTTATGAATTACCAAAACCACCTAGGGATAGTTGCACTTTCAATCTCCCCCTTTTTGGTAATTGATGACAACATATAGATCAAAGCTTCGACAAATGATAATAAAATTTAAATAACATCATCGCTTTGAGAAGTATGTGATAACAAGAGCTCCCCCTAAAGTTGTGCATAGTTTTAGATTTGCTTTGGACTGCAAATGCACAAAGAACTAGGCTCATGGGTTACTCTTCCATGTCACATACATCTTGGTGGAGCGCTCAAAATAATAAACAATGAATACATGCACTCATCACCAAGCATAGTGCGTGATCACATAAGATAGATATATTAATATCAAGCATGCATAAGTGTAGCTTATGATCAAACACATGATCATCAATGTCTCGCAAGCATAGTATCTCAACCAAAAGCAAACAAAGATTGCAAAACCACCAAATAAAGCAAGAGAGAACAAAAGCAACACTCTCTCTCTCTCTCGAAGCCTATGATCTATACATTTTTCTCCCCCTTTGGAAACAAGTTACCAAAAAGTTCATAGAAAATGCATAGTGCTAGATCGACTCTCAGGCTTGATCTTGGTGGTGGAGTCCGGATAACGCCGAGGATGAAAGCTTCGGTTGAAGTAGATGGAGCTGGAGCTGATGTAGATCTTTGGAGCTGGTGTACTTGAGGCTGTAGCTGGTGCAGATGAAGTTGCTCTTGTGTCAGAAAGTGGCACAACAGATGACCTCTGGGCTCTAGGCACTCTGGCAAATGCATCAGTTGTTGTTTTGACCTTCCTCTCCTGCATGTCATCTTGTAGTTCCTCCACTGCAGACTGAATCTCAGTTACTTTCACATCTAAGTTATAGAACTTTTGTTCTATGATTCTCTCCAGGCTCTCCTGATTTTGAGTGAGGGTGGCCAATCCCTTCTCAATCCTCAAGGTTGATGCTATTAAGTAACCAAGCTGCTCCTGCTTGTTCTTCAAGAAATACTCAAATGCCTCCTCTTGAGTTGGCATCTTGGCAGCTTTCTCCCTCTTTGCCTTCTCCTTCTTCTCCTGAGCTTGAACTGATTGTGGATCATCTTCATTCATGACAACCTCATTGTCCTCAAAGTCTGGATAAAGTGGAAAGTGTTCCTTATCCAACTGATATTTTCCTGTGCCCATTTTTAAGTTTATAAATTCTTGAATCTGAGGTGCATATCCACAGCTCCTCTTCTGATCTGCTGCAGTCCTCTTGATTGTTTCAATGATCAGGCTCATGACTTTGAACTTCTGTGGCACATCGAACACATGCAACATGTTGATGGCATGCCCTCTGATCATGTTGTGGTCACGGACTTGGGCAACAAAGTGTGCCTCGAATCCAATTTATGGTTGGCAACCACAGCGGTAGAAAGTGAACTGATCCAAACTTGTGAGTTGCTAATGCCTTGTCTGGAATTTCCTTGTACATGTGAGCCATTGAATTGTGACCCATCTTCTTCTTGGCATATATGTCTAGGTCATCCTCATTCTCCTCTGGGGCATTTATCAGCTTTGCCCACTCCTCAATAGTTGAATGGTACCTTGTACCTTCAGACATCCAAATAATTCTTCCATCTGTGTAAAAATGTGTTGTGGAGTAGAACTGCATGATAAGTTCATCATTCCAATTTGTGAGCTTTTGCCCAACAAAATCTGCAACTCCACAAGCAATAAAGCTGTCTTGCACTCCAGGATAGTGCTCTTCATTCTCCTTCATGTAGGTCCAGTCGACCCACCTCATATCACAGACTATGGGCTTCTTGTCCAACATAATTGTTTCATAGAAGTCCTGCTGCTTCTTTGTGTGGAACCTGTAGTCAACAACAGTTCTTCTCCTTGAAGCATATGGATCTTCCATCCTCCATATCCTCAACCCTGAATCCTTCTTGACTCTCATGTCTTCAGCCACAGGATGGGCATCATTGTGGTCTGTTATCTTTGGCTTGAGCTTCCTCAGAACTTGTCCTTCTTCATCTTCCTCCTTGACATCCTCGAGCCTTTGGGGCCTTGTTCTTCTCGGTAATTTGGAATACTCCTGGTATTCCTCTTTGAGTCTGAGACTTGGCCTTGGGGGCAGCTTTGGGTGCTTCCTTGGGCTTAGATGTTGCAGCCCCTGATCTAATAGCATCACCCATAAGCTTTGGTGCCTTTGGCAGCAAGCTCTTCTTCCTCTTCCATCATGGAAGGTTTCCCAATAACTCTGGCCATGGTCATCTTGACCCTTTCCTTTCTTTTCTTCCCTTCTGCAGCAGCTGGTTCTTTGGGTTGGGTTTCCAAAGAAGCTTGTGAAGACACTCTAGCTTTGGACATTGGTTGTCTTCCTGCAGGCCTTTTGATCTTCATGCCTGGCTTTGCATTCTTTGCTGAGCCATATTCCTTCTTGAGCACCACTTTGTTGGAGATAGCCTCATCTTCCTCATCTTTGTAATCTTCATCCTCTGAATCTGAAGTTCTTTTCCTCTTTGCCTAGTTGCAGCCTTAGGCAGGTTGCTAGGAGTACTTCTGCTCCCTTCATCTGAAGTTGAGGGACTAGTGCCCTCACTCAAGTCCATCTGCTCTTGACACATTACATTTGTCACTTTGATCGGACATCTTGCAAAAGCTGATTCTTGACCACAGCGAAGAGTTATGGATGAGATAGAAAAGATGAGCATCACAAAATGCAGAGGTTTTTGCAAAAGAATGACTCAAAAGTTCAGTCTTAGTTTTCCACAGAAAGCATTCCGGATCCACCGATTTTCAAACTCGGTGATATCGAAGCAGTTTTGGAACCTAAACTGATGATCTCGGTTGGACCGAGTTTCAGTTCGGTGGTACCGAGACCGCTAGGGTTTCACAGAGTCCACAAATCGGTTGCACCGATTAGTAATTCTCGGTCAGACCGAGAGTCACTAGTGCAATGGCATAAGCTAAATCGGTGAGACCAAGTTTTTTAACTCGGTGGGTCCGAGATGGTTTCGGCGGAAACCTACACCTAAAAATTTGAATCACATCTAATCTATGAGCTACTTTGGCTGGATAGATGAGTTTCAATCGTGGCAAGATTCAATATGAAAACAATGTGCCAGGAATCAGACGCGGAAAGCACAAAGTTTAAGTCCATACCCTAACTTGGCGGTGGACTTGCTACGTTAACAGCGGGGAGACGAAATCCATTGGCGTGGCGGAGACCAGCGTGACGAGGAGGCTCTTGGCGGACGAGGAGGCGATCCGGAGACCACGATGGCGGAAGCGATCTATTCTGTGAGCGAAGGGTTTTGGGAAATTTCAAAATTTTGCCCGTGGCTATATATAGCTCGACCACAGCCGGTGTGACCGAGTGGAACAACTTCGGTGGCACCGAGATGCATAATTGTGTTCGATTCTGACCAAATCGGTGAGACCAAAAAGTTCAAATCGGTTGCACCAAGGTTGAAAACTCAGATCAACTTGATGATCTCGGTAGGACCGAAATGGAAGGATCGGTCAGACCGAGAATCACTAAGAGGTTTTGGAAGTTTAAGTCTATGACGAATCGGGGACTCTGAGTGTTCCTCACACAGAGTGGTTCGAATCTGACTTGATCAAATTTTGTGATGTAGCATGAATAGAGTTTGAGACGAGAAAAGCATAGATAGCTAAATAAGGTTCTTAGTCATTCTTGTCCATCCACTTGGCACAAAGAAAAGAATCCAAACAAACATAACAACAAGTGGATGTCCTTGAATGAGTAAAATATGCACCAACATGCTCACACAATAAGATGGCAATGAAATATGTGGCAAAGCATGCACAACCAATTTTAGCAACTATCAAACAATTGGCGATGACTAGGTCATCTATATATGAGTATATTGACTTAGGAGTCAAATGAGAACATTTGATCATAGGTCATACTCATCGTTTAAGCTCAAGTGGGGTTACCACTTTTACATAATGCATTAATGTGTTCACACCATTAGAGTTGCTTTGACTCAATTCTTGGACTTAAGCTCCCCCTAGATGTGAGATCCCCCCTTAGAGGGATGAACTAACCTTGGGTTTTGTCGATGATGACTTCATGTAGGTGTTGAAGATGTAGATGCTCAATGTTGATGTAGATCATTTGGAGCAATCCTTTGGAGTGAGTTGCACTTTCAACTTGCCTATATGGGTTAGTCTCACGAGGAACAAACAAGAATATCCATAGACATAGAGTGATGCACACACAAGATGATGTCCATGAAAACATTAGGTTACCTTGTCCCTTGCCTTACCAACATGAGGGTTTGTGACTCCTTGAACTAGTGCAAGATGTGAAAGTTGATTGCACTTGTTCTTGCCAAAATGATATGAGTGATGAATGTTGGTGGAGTCACGCTCAAGAACTCTCTAGTTCTTCTTCTTCGGGATCCACATCATCTTGATGGGAATCCTTGGAGTTGTAGTTGTACTTGATGAAGTAGAACTTGGCGTAGTCTTGGGGACCCACTCGAGCGAGGCTTTAGGTGCTTCTTCAAATGCATCAATCTCTTCTTGAAGCTTGTCCTTGCCTTTGTTCTTGTGGTCTTGTGGTGGAAAGATCATCTTGAGCTTGTGTCCCCTTGAAGGAAGTAGGATCATACTTCTCTTGTTGAGGAACAAACTTTGTCTTGGGGTATTGATCTTCTTCCCACTCAACTCCATTGGCGTTGAACTTTCGTTCAAAACCAACACCTTGATTCTTCTGGTGCCTTCCTTGCTTGCGTACAATTTCCTCGAATTGCTTACTCCCGGCAAGGCTCTTGTAAACACCTTTCTCTATAATTCCATTCAATAAACTATTTTCTTGCTCAAGTGTAACTTGGCTAAGAGAATCATTAGTGGAATCAAGAGAACTACTAGAAGCAACAACATTGGATTTGACATTATTATTGTTACTACTAGAGGAAGTATCTTTCTTGTACTTGTTACTATACTTGACTTGAGGCATGTAAGTAGATAAGAGTAAACACTTGGCAATGTAAGAAGAACTTTTCTTGCGGAGATCATCAATGATTGCCTTTAAGAAGTCATGCTCTTGCTCAAGATTGAGCTTTTCAAAGCGTAACTTCTCATGAGCCCTTAAAAGTTCTCGATGATCTTCGAATATAGTTTCATGAGCCAACTTAAGAGTGTTTAGTTCTTTAGTTAGTAGCTCAATTTTCTCCTTATCATTGTCATTCGTTTGATTAGCATGATTAATTGACGTTTCATCATAGTATTCATCACTAGAGTTGTCAACAAGTAAATCATCATCACCCTAGCAAGTCATCTTCATCACTATTAAAATCAACATACTCGGGATGTGTTACCTTTGGACCTTTGGCCATGAAGCATCTTCCAATTCCTTCATTTGGTGATTCAAATATGTCGTAGGAGTTGGTTGACACAAGTGCTAGACCGGCAACACCTTCATCTTGAGTATATTGAGTCGGAGTGATAGCTTCTCTCGGAGTGATGGTCGGAGTCGGAGCCGGAAACCCATTCACCAACATGAGCTTGATTTCTTCGTTTTGTGTAGCTCTTTGATGACTTGTCCTTCCTTTCCGAATCCTTGCTTCTCCGTGAGGATCTTCGTTCATAACGATCATCTCTACTCCTCCTCTCTCTTGGTGGTGATTCTTCTCTTTTGCTCCTTCTTCTTGGAGAATCTTCTCTTCTTTTGTAGGGTGCCGTACACTCATTGGAGTAGTGTCAGGGTCTCCCACAATTGTAACAATGCGCTCTCGACTAGAAGATCTCTTGTCATTGTAAGACCTTGACTTGGAGCTTCTTTCTTTGCTTCTACTTTTGTAGAATTTGTTGAAGTTCTTCACCATTAAGCTCAATTCTTCATTGAAGGTTGGTTTCTCACTTGATGATGTGGGGGCTTCACTTGAGGCTCTGTAAGCACCACTTGACTTGTTGTGAAGTTCCTCCTTATCCTTGAGTGACATCTCATGAGCAACAATTCTTCCAATGACTTCCGTTGGCTTGAGATCTTTGTAGTTTGGCATCATTTGGATCAATGTGCTGCACGGTATCATACTTTCCATCCAATGCTCTTAGGATTTTCTTGATGATGAATTTGTCGGTCATCTCTTCACTCCCTAAGCCGGCAATCTCATTTGTGATAAGAGCAAGCCTAGAGTACATTTCAAGGACACCTTCACCATCCTTCATTTTGAACTTGTCAAGCTGACTTTGGAGCACATCCAACTTGGATTCCTTAGCCGGACTCGGTACCTTCATGCATATCAATCAAAGTATCCCAAATTTCCTTTGCATTCTCAAGACGGCTGATTTTGTTGAATTCTTCGGGGCACAATCCGTTGAAGATGATGTCACATGCTTGAGCGTTGTATTGCAACATCTTCAATTCTTCCGCATTAGCTTCATGGTTCAGTTCTCTCCCATCGAAGAATTCACCTTGCAAGCCAATACAAATAATTGCCCAAACGGCAGGGTTTTGTCCAAGAATATGCATTTTCATCTTATGCTTCCAACTAGCAAAATTAGTACCATCAAAGTAAGGACCTCTACGGTGATAATTTCCCTCGCTAGGCATACATACTCTCCTAGGTTGTGAAACCAAGGCTATGACCACCAAAAGCTATGGAAATCAAAGCAAATGGAGACCAAAGCTACGATACCACTTGTAGGACCTTGAAGTATGTCTAGAGGGGGTGATTAGACTACTTGACCAATAAAAACTTAACCTTTTCCCAATTTTATAGTTTGGCAGATTTTAGCTATTTTAGGACAAGTCAAGCAATCATCACACAATTCAAGCAAGCATGCAAAGAGTATATAGGCAGCGGAAATTAAAGCATGCAACTTGCAAGAAAGTAAGGGAAGGGTTTGGAGGATTCAAGCGCAATTGGAGACACGGATGTTTTTGTCGTGGTTCCGATAGGTGGTGCTATCGTACATGCACGTTGATGGCGACTTCAACCCACGAAGGGTAACGGCTGCGCGAGTCCACGGAGGGCTCCACCCACGAAGGGTCCACGAAGTAGCAACCTTGTCTATCCCACCATGGCCGTCGCCCACGAAGGACTTGCCTCACTAGCGGTAAATCTTCACGAAGTAGGCGATCTCCTTGCCCTTACAAACTCCTTGGTTCAACTCCACAATCTTGTCGGAGGCTCCCAAGTGACACCTAGCCAATCTAGGAGACACCACTCTCCAACAAGTAACAAATGGTGTGTTGATGATGAACTCCTTGCTCTTGTGCTTCAAATGATAGTCTCCCCAACACTCAACTCTCTCTCATAGGATTTGTATCACGGTGGAAAGAGGGTTTGAGTGGAAAGCAACTTGGGGAAGGCTAGAGATCAAGATTCATATGGTAGGAATGGAATATCTTGGCCTCAACACATGAGTAGGTGGTTCTCTCTCAGAACTGGTAAGTTGGAAGTGTAGGTTTGTACTATAGGCCTTTAGCAGGCCGAAAGAGACAGCGGGCTTGTACTGGACCATGAAGAGCATGGGCCGCTAAGAGGCCGAAAGTCAGGTCCTATTGTAAATGGCCCAAATGTGTTGTGGGCCTTTAGCAGGCCGAAAGAGAAATCTGGCTGGTATTGGACCATGAAGGGCATGGGCCGTTAAAAGGCCAAAACTAAGGTCCCACTACAAATGGCCCAACTCATTTATGGTCCGTTAACGGGCGAAAGGCACACAGGGCGAATTGGCCCAACACTTAAATGGGTCGCTAAAAGGCCAAAACTCAGGTCCGACTACAAATGGCCCAACTGATTTATGGGCCGTCAAAAGGCTGAAAGTGACACCGGGCCGGAAATTAGCCCAACATTTAAATGGGTCGCTAAAAGGCCGAAAGATGTACATCCTGAAAATTGGCCCATCCATTAAATGGGCCGTTAATAGGCCAAAATCTCACCGAGCCGATATTGAGTCCAATTATATAGCGGGCTATTAACGGGCTCGAACTGACGATGGGCTGCAATGGTGTCAAATCTTTAACGGGCCGTTGACGGGCCGAATTGGCACATCTCGTATGGGCCGTGGGCTTAAATGAACCTGACACAAGTAGGCCTTAAATGGGCCGGCCTACTAATTTTTACTGGGCCGGCCTTTTTCACCGGAATGGGCCACTGTTGGGCCGTGCCACGTGTCGACCTATCATAGGTGGCTTCTGTCCAATGAGTGGATGACATCTGTCCCAACGATGAGCCGATGATTTTACACGTGGAAAATCCCCATTGGTCGGGGCTGTTAACGGGTTATCGGATCCAAAACTCGACCCGATAGTTTAACGGCGTTCCGTTACGGTGGATGCCACGTGTCGGTCACCCTTGACGAAAGCACTTCTGTGACGCGCGATTTATAGTCATGGAAGTGGACACTTCCGTGATGATAATTTTGGTAATGTCATGGAACACTTCTCTGACAGCAGTGTATGACTATCTTGATTCTGTCATAAAATCGTCATGGATGTACATGCATGACAAAAAACGCGACCTACTGTGACAAACACGTATCATCACGGAAGTGTATATTTTGTAGTGCGGGCCCCAGCAGCCGGCGGAGAAACCGGCGACCAGAGACACTGACGGCCGGGTCCTACAGCCAGCCAGAATATCATTGTACCCCTAGGGGGCAGGCCTATATAAACCCCCAAGGCCACCCATGCAAAGGGTTCAGAACCTCAGTAGACACACACACCACGTAGAGAGAGTGACGTAGGGCTAGCCTTGTTCTTCTTCTTCCTCTAGCAAAAGAGCTCAACGAGCAATCTTGTAGCTACCTTGTTAAGATAGTGATCATGCGGAGACCCCACAGAGCAGGACTAGGGGTGTTATCTCCTAGGAGAGCCCCGAACCTGGGTAATATTCGCCGGCTTAGGCGTTCTTACTCACTCCCGCCTCTAGAGCCCGGCGACGTACTTTTGTCCCCATCCATGATAAGCCACCCCTTGACATATGTCGCACGATATCCCCGACATTTGGCACCCACCATGGGGCGAGGTGCACCGTCGTTTGGAAACACGTACTGGACTGGAACCCTCTTCCTTCCTGGCGAGCGCAGCTAGCCCGACACGCCCGATGGCATCTGCGTCGATGCGCTGCGCGGCGTGGAAGCCGTTTGCGCCACGAGCTGCCTCACCGATCTCATCGGCGGGATCCGCCTCGCCAACGAGCCTACGCCCGACGCGCGCGTAGCCAGCTTTGAGAGCTGACTTGTTGATCTCCTTGGCAAGCTCCACATCGCCAACGAGTCGGCCTCTAACCTAGAGTCAGTTGGCTCCACCGATCCGATGCTTGTCGACTCCGACACGGCATCCCTTGACGCCTTCCCCACCAACGTGGTGGTCATCGACGACCCGCTCCCTCTTGCGACCAGCGACGCTAGTGCCAGCACCGTCACGGAGCTGCTGGTCATCAGCCATGACGGTGCTTCTGGCGGGGCCGGCCAGGACCCGGTGCAGGCGGCAATGCGGGACTGTCTGCACCCATAGCAGTAGACGCCAACGGCAAGACGCTGGAGGCCTGCCGCATCACGCTCGTCGAGAGCGCCAAGAAGTTGGCTACTGTCGGCGTTCTGGGAACGGGGGTCCCCAGACTTGCCTGCCTGCAGCCTGCGGCGTGGCTCAAAGGAGGCCCAGGACAGCCCATCTTCATCTACGCAAGCTCAAGACCCTCGCGAGGGGCCAAGCCTCATGAGGCGGGCGACAAGGAGCTTCTTGAGCACGACCTCGTCGAGCTGGCTCATGAGGAGACGGAGAGTTCAAGGCAGGGTACCTCGCGAGGTGCCCATGGCAAGCTCCACGACGACCAAGAGGCGCCCGATCGAGGCGCCCGGCCATGAAGTCCTCCATTCCTCTTTGGTGCAAAGGGAGCAAGCGCATTCGAGAGTATCAAGCAAAGGCATCCATTTTGGTGCAACAAGACCAAGACCAGCCCAACGGCTGGAAGGGAGTCATCGTGGAGCCCAAGCAGGCGTCATCACCAGAGCCTTTGGCAGGCGAGGACCAACTTTAGTCGGGATAGGTGTACCCGCTGTTCCCCTTCAAAATGGCCAATTGTTGGCGCCCTTCCCGCTCAATATTTGGGAAGAGGCCCAGGGCCTTAGCCTATATAAGTAGAGCTAGCCACCATAGTAGAAGAAGGAGATCTGGAATCCAGAGAAAGACAGAGACCCGAACCCTCACCAGGAAGCCAGTAGCTAGAGCGACTGAACCCCACCTAGCAGTTCATCGCACCCGCCAAGAACAGACCCTCACGAGGCTGTTCTTCCTTGTATTGTTCCTCACCAGCCCAAGAGGCAATCTACCACACCACACCTTTGGAGTAGGGTATTACACCACAATGGTGGCCCGAACGATATAAACCTCGTGTCTCTTGTGCTGTTACATTTTAGTAGTTTAGGTCCCAGCGATTCGGGCGAGGTGCGAGGCGGTGGAGGGTTGGATCTCCGCGCACCCGGTGTTCGAACCTCAAGGGTCTGCGGAACCCGAAATCCGACATTTGGCGCGCCCGGTAAAGTGCGCGGAATCTGCTGCTTCGTCGCCTCGTTCTTCCTCGACCACATAACCATATCGGCGCCCGTCGAGCGCCCGGCGCCCGAAGCCGCCCTCGCCTCCCATGTCGCCCGAACAGCTCCGTCGTGGCGCCCTCGTCGTTCCCGTCACCTGCCGTCAGCGCCGCCACCGACCAGCGAGGAAAAAGCGAGCAGCAAGCATCGTCCCTGCACCCGTCCATGAGGCGGGGCGGCCGCACCGCCACGCCGCTCACCCAGCTGGTTCTTCCGTCACGCGCGCCCAGCGCGCTTCCATGAAAACCCGAGCTGCACTCATCGCGGCAACGAAGCTCCTGCGCTACCGCCCGTCGGCAGCGTCTACGAAGAATGGCTCGACCGAGTCGCCGAAGCTCGTCCGTCTTTGCCGAGGCGCCACCGCACGTCCGTCTCGCTGCACCGCACCCGCCCAGGCGCGATGATAAACTCGGGCGCCTCGGCCGCCTCCTCCTCAAGAAGGCGCCTTGGCCCAAAGCGCGCGGCCTGGCGGAACCCGCTCCGCCCGAGCACCGGCAGCGGCAAGAGCAGAGCTGTCAAGAAGTTCCTCGCCCACAAGAAGCTGCCCAGGCCTCCGCTCCAAAGACGTCGGGATCTCAAGGCCCCGGCCCTTGGCCTTGAGGGAGGCCCACAAGACCAAGCTCTCTGTCGTCCCGAGTCCCCCGCAGCCACGGCGGGCTGCCGCGCCTTCACCTCCGAAGCTGCGCAGCGGCCCCGTGGCCCGCCAAGTTCAAGCGGACCTGCCTCCTCGCTTCTGACGGCACGGCTGACCCTCGGAGTTCCTCCAGCTCTGAGCTGGGCATCGAGGCTGCCAACGGGGATGAAAAGGTCATGGCGAACTGGTTTCCCATGGCGCTCAAGGGCAGAGCCCGCACTGGCTCTGAACCTGGCCCTGTGCACGATCTCTTCCTGGGCCGAGATGCGCACCCGCTCCATCGCCAACTCCCAAGGTACTCGCGACCGGCCACCCGCCGTAAGCGACATGCACCGAATCAAGCAGCAGCCAGGGGAAACCCTGCAAAAGTACATCCAACGCTTCAACAACGCGCGCTTCAAGATCCCCAGGGTAACGGAGGAGGCCATCATCTCTGCCTTCTCCGACGGCGTGCGCGACGTCAAGATGAAGGAGGAGCTGGCGATGCATGAAGATCTGCGCACCTCCTTGGAGCTGTTCAACTTGGCGACCAAGTGTGCCCAGTGGCTGAGGAGGCGCCTCTCCTCCTCGAGCTGCCCGCCGCAGATCGAAGAAAAGAAGTCCAAGGCCAAGGACATGAAGCGCAAGGGGCTGCCGTGCTGGCGGCGAACCGGACACCAAGCGAGGCAGAGATCAGCTCGAGTCCTCCAAGGGCGATCGATGCTGCGTGTACCACGACCTCCACACCCACAACACCAATGAATGCCAAGAACTCCGGGCGTCTGCGAAGGAAGGGTCGGCAGACGCCCGGCCTTAGCGACGGGCTAGGGCCGAGGAGGAGGAAGGAATGCGGGGCCTTTGGGAAGACCGCGGCCAGCGCCAAGGTGGCGCGACCAACCTCGCGAGGACCGTTGGCAAGACCCGCCTCGCGAGGGTGGAGGATCAACCTTGCGAGGATCGCCCTTGAGAACGCATGAGCCTCCCTCCGCTGCCGCCGCCGCCAAGGAGAATTGAAGACCGTCATCAGGACGAGGGGGCCGGGGGCTTCCAGGAACCGCGTGCGATCGCCTGCATCCTGGGCGGAGCTCAAGCCCCAGCCTCTCAGCGCACCTTCAAGCAGTTCTCCCATGAAGTGAATGCAGTCCTCCCCAAGCTCGAGGCCACGTGCCCTCTCAGGTGGTCGGTGTGCGCCATCACGTTCAGCTCAGCAGACCAGCTCAAGTGCGCAGCCACAGCCGGAGTTCTCCCGATGCTTTGTTCCCCAATCATCAGCAATGTGCTTGTCACCAAGACCCTCATCGACGGCGGGGCAGGACTCAACGTCCTGTCCGTGGAAACATTCAACAATCTTCAAGTGCCTTATAGTCAGCTTCAGCCAACCAAGCCTTTCTCCGGAGTCACCGATGGCTCCATGGTCCCGATCGGGCAGGTCCGCCTTCCTGTCACCTTCGGGGCTTGCGACAACTACCGCACCGAGCTCATCGACTTCGACGTCGCCCACATTCGCCTGCCGTACAACACCATCCTCAGGTACCCAGCGCTGGCCAAATTCATGGTCGTAACCCACCACGGCTACAACGTCCTCAAGATGCCAGGGAGCGGCAGGGTCATCACGGTGCCCTGTGAAGAGAGGGACGCAGTGTGCTCCTGGGCGAGCCTTCGAGCCGCATCACTAGAAGACCCAGACCACAGCAGCAGGAGGCCTCCCGAGGCCGCACCCAAGAAGAAGAAGACATCGACCGACCCGGCTCCTCAAGAGGCAGGCCCCTTAGGGCCCGTGCTGGGCCAGGGGGAACCTCCCTCCATCACATAGGAAAGTGCGCCCGGCGCCCTCCTCAGGCAGGGCTCGGGGGCTCTCCCCTGGAGGGCCGCCGACCTCGCCAAGGTCACGAGGGAGGCGCTTTGGCACCACGTGGAGGCGTGCTTCGAAGCACGTTTCCCGCAAACAGGAGCAAGGCAAGAAGGGCCGAACCCTCAGGAGTTCGTCAGCAAGGCCATTCAGGAGCTACAGGAGTTAAGGGTCATGAGGGGCAGCCGCCGCCTGCCCGCTGTGGCCCCCCATCCAGGCGAGGATGGTGGGCTGCGCGTCTGCATCGACATACCAGGGCTCAACCGAGTTGCGTCTCAAGAGCGCCTCTGGCCCTCACGAGTGGGACGCTATGCAGGGCCCGCCCCACGCCTACATGCGCATGCCTTATGGCTCCGCCAAACGCGGCAATGCACACTAGCTGCCTCATGAGGACCATCACAGGGAGGCTCAAGAGGTCGAGCACGCCCGCAGCCTGGCGGAGATGGAGATGGCCCGCGAGGAGCCGCCCGGCGCCTTCGGATCCTCCCGAGGCCCTGGGCACAGGGGGCTCGTGGAGGTCAGCTCCCGCAGCCCACCGAGTCTGCTACACCAACACCACCTCGTCCCCAACATCACCGGGTGACATCTTTAAGTTTCATTTCAGGTGGGAGGCGCCTTGAGGCCGCATTATTCCCGGGCCGCGTGGGTCCGTCCTGCGGCATGTATCCCTTTTATTTCATGTCATTAGCCTATCCTGTTGGGGGCGCCTCGGGCTGTATCATCCCCAAGCCACTCGGGCTGTCCCGGCGGCATGTGTCCTTCTTACGTTTTCCTTAGGATTATGCTCTCGCTCCACCATGCTTGTTATTTGGTGCCTTTTCCTGGGTGACAGAATCTTGCACGTTAAGGGGGGGGGTGCCTGAGCATCGCGACTCAGGGCTCCTACCGGCTCTCCGGCCCTCACCCTCTGGTCTTGTCCATGGCATCGCGACTGGCTTGCCCGGCCGACGGCTAAGACCAGCCCGAGAGCCGGGATCCGAGGATGTAGAGTTTCGTCATCTAACCCGGTTCTTGGCGTTAAAGGGGGGTGCACGAGCATCGCGACTCAGGGCTCCTACCGGCTCTCGGCCCTCACCCTCTGGTCTTGTCCATGGCATCGCGACTGGCTTGCCCGGTGACGGCCGAGACCAGCCCGAGAGCCGGGACCGAGGGCGTGAGTTGCGTCATCTAACCCAGCTTAGCTGCGTTAAAGGGGGGTGCCTGAGGCATCGCGACTCGGGGCTCCTACCGGCTCTCCGGCCCTCACCCTCTGGTCTTGTCCATGGCATCGCGACTGGCTTGCCCGACGGCTGAGATCAGCCCGAGAGCAGAGACCGAAGATCTGAGCACCGCATCTGGCCAAATTTGCAGGAACACACTCGAAGATAAGGCCCAGAGCCAGCGCAACCCGCCATGAGGTAGGGCCCGTGAGCCTGCGGCTGGCTCACGGGTGCCCCAACACCTCGCGAGGCCTCTCGCGCCTCTCCCCAAGCAACTAATGGCAGAACTAACGATCGCCACGGCGAGCTCTTGTTCCTTTTGTGGTGAACCTGCAGGGTCCCTCCAAGGAGCACAAAACGACCTCGCCACGCAATCTCTCGCCGGCCAAGGCACGGACCTAGCGCCACACCAGGAAGCATTGTCCTGACCCTCGAGATAAGTCACCCTCCGGACACGCTAGTTATCGCAACACCATCCCCAAACTCAATGCAACCCCGTGTTAGCAACGTCGCTCTCCTTTCTCACCGAATGATGGCTGCTTGAGCGCCAAGGGGGACCCCCTGAGCATTGCGACTCAGGGGCTCTTACCGGACCTCGGACCGCTCACCTCCTGGCCTTGACCACAGCATCGCAACCTAGCATACCAGTGACGGCTGAAGCCGCCTTGGGACTGGGACCTGACGGCGCAGAGCATCAGGCCCTCGTGAGGACTGAAAGGAGGAAACTGAGCTAGAACGGAATGAGCATCTCGCACTGCTTCATAAAAAGGATTATATTGTCAGACGGAGCTACAAACATCTTACAAGCCCCGTGGGGTATATCCTTGGCCCCTCGCAGAAACAAAGGCACGCATCCTAAGGAATCCTAACTACAGGGGGCATCGCGGCAGATGCCATCATCAACAATGGGCCACCCGGTCCGGTGCCAACCCCATCCAGATCAGGGGCGGCGACGGCCTGACGAGCCCGCCCTGCTCCGGGAGCAGCGCAGGCTCGGAGGCTCGTAGTTGTCGTCGCTCTCTCCGGCGTCGCGAAGAGCCCGGCGGAGTCGCTGGATCCTCCGCCGCCTTCGTCGCCTGAGGAGCGGCCAAGGGAGCGATCGGCCGGCCTCTGTCTCACCGCAGTAGGATCCCGGCCACCTCTCCCGGGGCAGCACTCCAGCCGACGACCCTCCGCGTCGAAGACCTTGAAGGACACCACCGAAGCACCATCGTACTCCAGGTGGATCATGAGGGCGCCCCTCGTCCTGCAGACCCGGGCGACCTCGCCCCAGCCTCGAGTCATGAAGACCTCGCCCGGGGCAACTACTGCGACCTCTGCCCCAGTCGCGAGGGTGCCGCAGCCAGCGTGCTGCAGCCAGAGTCCCCGGGGTTCCCCCTGCCGGACGACGGAGGCGAAGAAAGAAGGAAGGCGAATCCAAGATTTAGGAGGCGAGGCGACGTGAAGCACGAACTCCCGGCAGGAGCCCACGGCGTGGACTCCAGGGGGGAAGACGCACACCTTCTTGACCCGTCGGCGTCGGCGGCGGCGCCGCTCGTGGCGCCCGGCGTCGCCTCCTTCAGGGCCGCCAATGTGCGCGTACAAGGGAAGAGGGAACCCTGGTGGCGGCCGCTCGCACCAGGGCATGGGCGCCTCCTGGCGAGCGCTGTTTCCCTGACACCAGAGGGCAAGCCGCTTCTTTGGGAGGAGCAGGTCAGGATCCTCTTGATGAGCCTTTCCCTTCTCTTCCATGGAGAACCGGCGGATCGGAGCCATGGCAACAGCATTTAAGCGAGGAGGAGGAGAAGCGGAAGGATAGACTGGAAGGGCGCGCGCCGTTCCGTACTTATAGCCGGCGAAGGCCAACCGTCGGCCTCCACGATCACCGGTAATCATGACCGGCTCTGCATGCAGGGACTTGTCGAATCCGGGTGGTTACCGAGGCATCGTGGGGAAGCAGTGCGCACGCGTCCAATCAACCGCCACGCGACGCCCAAGGCCGCAGGCTGTTAGGGCCCGCGACGCTTCGCACTTGCCCTTTCGCCTCTCTGCTCGGCCAAGTTCGGGCGCGGGAGCTCTTGTCGGCGTTCTGGGAACGGGGGTCCCCAGACTTGCCTGCCTGCGGCCTGCGGCGTGGCTCAAAGGAGGCACAGGACAACCCATCTTCATCTACGCAAGCTCAAGACCCTCGCGAGGGGCCAAGCCTCGTGGGGCGGACGACAAGGAGCTTCCTCAGGCACGGCCTCGTCAGTGGCAGCTCATGAGGAGGCGGAGAGTTCAAGGCAGGGTACCTCGCGAGGTGCCCATGGCATAAGCCATGACGGCCAAGGGCGCCCGGTCGAGCGCCCGGCCAGCCTTGAGTCCTCCTTTCCTCTTTGGTGCAAAGGGAGCAAGCGCAGGCGAGAGTATCAAGCAAAGGCATCCATTTCGGTGCAACAAGACCAAGACCAGCCCAACGGCTGGAAGGGAGTCATCATGGAGCCCAAACGGGCGTCATCACCAGAGCCTTTGGCAGGCGAGGACCAACTTTAGTCAGGATAAGTGTACCCGCTGTTCCCCTTCAAAATGGCCAACTGTTGGCGCCCTTCCCGCTCAATATTTGGGAAGAGGCCCATTGCCTTAGCCTATATAAGTAGAGCTAGCCACCATAGTAGAAGAAGGAGATCTGGAATCCAGAGAAAGACAGAGACCCGAACCCTCACCAGGAAACCAGTAGCTAGAGCGACTGAACCCCACCTAGCAGTTCATCGCACCCGCCAAGAACAGACCCTCGCGAGGCTGTTCTTCCTTGTATTGTTCCTCACCAGCCCAAGAGGCAATCTACCACACCACACACTGGAGTAGGGTATTACACCACAATGGTGGCCCGAACCAGTATAAACCTCGTGTCTCTTGTGCTGTTATGTTTAGTAGTTTAGGTCCCAGCGATTCGGCGAGGTGCGAGACGGTGGAGGGTTGGATCTCCGCGCGCACCCCAGTGTTCGAACCTCAAGGGTCTGCCGGAAACCGAAATCCCCTCACAGGAAGAAAGGCGCGCATCCTAAGGAATCCTAACTACAGGGGGCATCGCGGCAGATGCCATCATCAACAGTGGGCCACCCGGTCCGGTGCCAACCCCATCCAGATCAGGGGCGGCGACGTCCTGACGAGCCTGCCCTGCTCCGGGAGCGGCGCAGGCTCGGAGGCTCGTAGCTGTCGTCGCTCGTCTCTGGCGTCACGAAGAGCCCGGCGGAGTCGTTGGATCCTCTGGCGCCTTCGTCGCCTGAGGAGCGGCCAAGGGAGCGATCGGCCGGCCTCTGTCTCACCGCAGCAGGATCCCGGCCACCTCTCCCGGGGCAGCACTCCAGCCGACGACCCTCCGCGTCGAAGACCTTGAAGGACACCATCGAAGCACCATCGTACTCCAGGTGGATCGTGAGGGCGCCCCTCGTCCTGCAGACCCGGGCGACCTCGCCCCAGCCTCGAGTCATGAAGACCTCGCCCGGGGCAACTACTGCGACTTCTGCCCTGGTCGCGAGGGTGCCGCAGCCGGCGTGCTGCAGCCAGAGTCCCCGGGATTCCCCCTGCCGGACGATGGAGGCGAAGAAAGAAGGAAGGCGAATCCAAGATTTAGGAGGCGAGCCGACGTGAAGCATGAACTCTCGGCAGGAGCCCACGGCGTGGACTCCAGGGGGGAAGATCCACACCTTCGTGACCCGTCGACGTCGTCGGCGGCGCCGCTCGTGGCGCTCGGCATCGCCTCCTTCAGGGCCGCCAATGTGCGCGTACAAGGGAAGAGGGAACCCTGGTGGCGGCCGCTCGCACCAGGGCATGGGCGCCTCCTGGCGAGCATTGTTGCCCTGACACTAGAGGGCAAGCCGCTTCTTTGGGGGGAGCAGGTCAGGATCCTCTTGAGGAGCCTTTCCCTTCTCTTCCGTGGAGAACCGGCGGATCGGAGCCATGGCAACCAGACGAAACAAGGAGGAGGAGAAGCAGAAGGATAGACTGGAAGGGCGCGCACCGTTCCGTACTTATAGCCGGCGAAGGCCAACCGTCGGCCTCCACAATCACCGGTAATCATGACCGACTCTGCATGCAGGGACTTGTCGAATCCGGGTGGTTACCGAGGCATCATGGGGAAGCAGCACGCACGCGTCCAATCAACCGCCACACGACGCCCAAGGCCGCAGGCTGTTAGGGCCCACGAGGCTTCGCACTTGCCCTTTCGCCTCTCTGCTCGGCCAAGTTCGGGCGCGCCGTGGGCCCGGGGGCTACTGTCGGCGTTACAGGAGCAGGGGTCCCCAGACTTGCCTGCCTGCGGCCTGCGGCATGGCTCAAAGGAGGCCCAGGACAGCCCATCTTCATCTACGCAAGCTCAAGACCCTCGCGAGGGGCCAAGCCTCGCGGGGCGGACGACAAGGAGCTTCTTCAGGCACGGCCTCGTCAGGATAGCTCATGAGGAGGTGGAGAGTTCAAGGCAGGGTACCTCGCGAGGTGCCCATGACGCAAGTCATGACGACCAAGGGCGCCCGATCGAGGCGCCAGCCCAGAGTCCTCCTTTCCTCTTTGGTGCAAAGGGAGCAAGCGCAGCGAGAGTATCAAGCAAAGGCATCCATTTCGGTGCAACAAGACCAAGACCAGCCCAGCGGTGGAAGGGAGTCATCGTGGAGCCCAAGCGAGGCGTCATCACCAGAGCCTTTGGCAGGCGAGGACCTACTTTAGTCAGGATAAGTGTACCCGATGTTCCCCTTCAAAATGGTCAATTGTTGGCGCCCTTCCCGCTCAATATTTGGGAAGAGGCCCAGGGCCTTAGCCTATATAAGTAGAGCTAGCCACCATAGTAGAAGAAGGAGATCTGGAATCCAGAGAAAGACAGAGACCCGAACCACGACCAGAAACCCGGTAGCTAGAGCGATGAACCCCACCTAGCAGTTCATCGCACCCGCCAAGAACAGACCCTCGCGAGGCTGTTCTTCCTTGTATTGTTCCTCACCAGCCCAAGAGGCAATCTACCACACCACACACTGGAGTAGGGTATTATACCACAATGGTGGCCCGAACCAGTATAAACCTCGTGTCTCTTGTGCTGTTCTGTTTAGTAGTTTAGGTCCCAGCGATTCGGCGAGGTGCGAGACGGTGGAGGGTTGGATCTCCGCGCGCACCCCAGTGTTCGAACCTCAAGGGTCTGCCGGAACCCGAAATCCGACAGCTACGATGAGACTCCCCACCGAAGCATATCAGCGCGAGATCGACCGCGCCGTCGGCGGCATGCCGGCTGCTGAAGAGCCCATCCGCGTGGACGTGGTCCGGCAACATGGCGTGGCCATCGCCAGCATGCTGTGGGTAGACCGCCCTGTTTACACCACGCCCATCGAGAACTTGCACGCCGCCCAGGCGGCAGTAGATGAATTGGACCAGCTGGAGGGCGATGAGTGTTGCTACATTATGGAGCGCGTCCAGCAGCTCATCGAGGCGGCCGCCGCGTAGCAAGAAGCTGGCCGCCGCCTGGGAGAACCCGGCCAGCAAGCCGAGAAACTTCCCCCTTGCCGAGAACACGGCGCAACCTCCCGGTCCCTGGAAGGCGGTGCCCGTGACCGAAGAGATCGAGAGTCGGCTGCTAGCCGCAGCCGCACACGCATCACCATCGAGCGCGACCAAGACGTCCGCCCGCGGGCGATGGAACAGCAGAGTGATCGCCCGCCTCCCCGCACAGGGAGAGGTGCGCCTCCCCGCCGCCCGTTGAGCACGCGACTCTCTGAGACCGGCTAGGCCGCCGAGAAGGAGTCGGAGAGAACGACGCCCGCCACCGGATCGATCGCCTGGCTCGATCCCTGGCGGTAGAAGAAGAATATGCAATTGGCCCGCCTTTCTTTCGCCCCCGCATTCATGACGAGCCCTTCCCCAAATGGTTCTCGCTCCCTCGAGACACATCCAAGTACAACGACTTCGTGAAGCCGGAGGATTGGCTGGTTGACTACTCGACCGCCGTCAACATAGCGAACGGCAACAAGCGCGTTGCCGTGAAGTACGTTCTGCTCATGCTCTAGGGCACAGCCCGGACATGGCTGAACAGCCTCAAGCCCTACAACGTCAATAGTTGGCTGCACTTCACCAAAGCTTTCATGTGCAACTTTACCAGCACCTACAAGCGGCCGCCCAAGCCTCGCCAGCTTTCTCTATGCATCCAAGACCCGACCAAGTCCATCCGCGACTACTTGACGCGGTGGGCCGAACTGCGCAACTCCTGCGAAGGGGTGTGCGAGGTGCAAGCTATAGAGTATTTCACTGCCGGGTGCCGAGAGGGCACCTTGCTCAAGCACCGACTCCTCTGCGACGAGCCGGCCACACTCGACGAGCTGCTGATCATAGCAGACAAGTATGCCACTACCAACTCCTCCATGAAGTCGGAGCTCCGGATGGACACATCTGGAAAGGTGCTCCCTCCAGCTCCTCAAACGTCGGCTGGCGACAACAATCGGCGCCAGCAGCAGAACGACAATAAGCGCAAAGCCCCGCAACCGGCTTCCACTAGTCGGCAGGTGGCAACAGTTGAAGACCAGCAGCCAGAAGGACAACCCGGAACCAAGCGTCAGAAAGGAGGTAAGCCCGCCTGGTTGCCCGCCTTCTCCTTCGAGCAGACCCTCGATGCTCCCTGCAAGTTCCACAACGGCGCAAAGCCGTCCAACCACACAACCCGGAAGTGCCATTGGCTTGTCCGCATTGCCAAGGGTGAAGGACTGCCACCTCCGCCCGCTGGCCCACCGGCTCCGCATCCTCGGCAGCCGGCGGCCCATCCAGTCGGCGCTATCCAAGATGAATTCCCCGAAGAACACGGAGCTTACGTCGTCTTCACCATTATGGCTGACGACAAGCACAGCCGACGACAGCAACACAGTGAGGTGAATGTTGTCGCGTCTAAAGTCCCAGAGTTCATGCATTGGTCTGAAAGGCCCATCACCTAGAGCCGTGCAGACCACCAGAAAGTGATGCCTTCTCCAGGTTCCTACGCCATGGTGCTAGATGCCACCTTCTTAACAGAGAGGCGAGCTGCTCGCTTCTCCTGAGTTCTGATAGACGGCGGTAGCAGCATCAACATCCTCTACCGCGACACCATGGAGAAGCTGGGCATCAAAGAGAGACAACTTCAGCCCAGTCGGACTGTCTTCCATGGCATTGTACCTGGACTTTCCTGCTCACCAATCGGCAAGATCAAGATAGCCGTCCTCTTCGGAGACAGAGATCAGTTCCTCCGTGAGGCAATTTGGTTTGAGGTGGTTGACCTAGAGAGCCCTTATCACGCCCTCCTAGGCCGGCCGGCTCTAGCCAAGTTCATGGCGGTGCCGTACTATGCCTACCTCAAGATGAAGATAACGGGAACCAAGGGCATAATCACTATAGCCGGTGACTACAAGAAGTTGTCCGCCTGTGCTACTGGTAGCAGCCGGCAGGCCGAGTCCCTTGTGATTGCTGCTGAGAAGAAGCTCCTGGACCGGGTGGTGGCCATGGCCAGCAAGCAGCCGGACCTGTCACCAGAACCCAAAGAGTCAGAGACCCAGGGCTCCTTCCAGCCGGCCAAAGAAACAAAGAAGATCCCCTTGGACCCTGAGCACCCGGAGAGGCACGCTGTCATAGGTGCCAACCTTGACAGCAAATAGGAAAGCGAGCTCATCGATTTCCTCTGTGAGAATTGGGAAATTTTCGCATGGTCTCCCAAAGACATGCCGGGTGTTCTGACGGATTTCGCCAAGCACAAGCTACATGTCAGATCAGATGCAAAACCAGTCAAGCAACCCCTCCGCCGCCTGTCAGAAGAGAAGAGAAGAATTGTTGGTGAAGAGATCGCCCGCCTGTTGGCAGTCGGCTTCATCATATGTGTTTTTTCCAGAATGGCTTGCCAACCAAGTCCTTGTACTGAAGAAGAAGAACAAGTGGGGCATGTGCATTGATTATACCATCCTCAACAAAGCATGCCCCAAAGATCCGTTTGCTTTTCCTCGGATAGACCAAGTGATAGACTCCACAGCCGGATGCGAGTTGTTGAGTTTTTTGGATGCCTACTCAGGATACCACCAGATCAAGTTGAACCCGGCTGACCGCCTGAAGACCGCCTTCATCACACAATTCGGAGCCTTTTGCTACCTGACCATGACATTCGGCTTGAGAAATGCGAGTGCCACTTTTCAGCGTTGCATGCAGAAGTGCCTACTAAAGCAACTCGGCAAAAATGCCCATGTCTATGTAGACGATATTGTGATCAAGACGGAGAAGCGCGGTACCCTCCTCGAAGATCTCAAGGAAACCTTTGATAATCTACGCCATTTTCCAATCAAGCTCAACCCAGAGAAGTGTGTTTTTGGAGTCCCAGCCGGCCAGCTCCTTGGCTTCCTTGTCTCAGAATGCGCCATCGAGTGCAACCCGGTGAAGATCAAGGCCATCGAGCAGATGGAGAGACCCACCCGACTGCGAGACGTCTAGACGTTCACTGACTGATTGGCATTCATCAATCGCTTCATCAGTCGGCTGGGCGAGAAGGCCCTTCCCCTGTACCAGTTAATGAAGAAAACCACTCACTTAGAGTGGAACGACAAGGCGGACGAGGCCTTCCTCCAACTCAAGAAAATGCCGACTACACTGCCTGTCCTAGCGGCTCCAACTGCTAAGGAGCCCATGTTCCTCTGCATCACCGCCACCAGCCGGGTGATCAGCACTGTCATTGTGGTGGAGCGTCCAGAAGACGGCAGAGCACAGCCGGTCCAGAGGCCTGAGTACTATTTGAGCGATGTGCTATCGACCTCAAAGCAGAACTACCCCCACTACCAGAAGATGTTCTACGGCATGCACTTTTCCGCCAAGAAGCTCAAGCCATACTTTCAAGAGCACCCCATCATGGTTGTCTGCACCGCCCCGCTTGCTAAGATCATAGGCAATAGAGATGCATCAGGTCGGGTGGCCAAATGGGCCCTCGAGTTGGCCCTCTACACCATCTTCTACCATCCATACACCACCATCAAGTCCCAAGCACTGGCCGACTTCCTCGTCGACTGGGCCGAGACCCAGTACCTGCCGCCAGCTCTGGACTCCACTCATTGGTGGATGCACTTTGATGGCTCGAAGATGCGAACCAGTTTGGCAGCCGACATCATCCTCACCTCTCCCAAAGACGACAAGCTCAGATACACGCTGCAAATTCATTTTGCCGCCTCCAACAATGTGGCCGAGTACGAGGCGCTCGTACACGGACTCCGGCTAGCCAAAGCGATCGGCATCCGCCGGATTCTGTGCTACGGCGACTCGGACTTGGTAGTCCAACAGTCGTCCGGCGACTGGGACGCCAAGGATGCAAACATGGCGAGCTACCACTTCCTTGTCCAGCAGATCAACGGATACTTTGACCGGTGCGAGTTCCTTCACGTACCACAGAACGATAACGAGCAAGCTGATGCCTTGGCATGGATCGGCTCCGCCCGCCAAGCAATACCAGTTGGCGTCTCCCTATAGTGCCTCCACAAGCCGTCTATCAAGCCTTCGCCGGAATCAGAGTCTATCTTCGTGTCGGCCGCCCCCGAAGCAGTCGGATCCGACTCGGGGGCTGCAGCAGTCAGCCTGGGGACTTCGACAGGCGGCTCGGGGACTACAGCAGTCGCACCCGGCCCGGGGGCTGCAGCAGTCGTCCCGGGGACTTTGGCAGGCGGCTCGGGGACTACAGCAGTTGCACCTGGCCCGGGGACTTCAGAACCTGGCCCAGGGGCTGCAGCAGTTGGCCCGGGGACTTCGGCAGGCAGCTCAGGGACTGCAGCAGTCGCACCCGTCCCGGGGACTTCAGAACCCGGCCCGGGGGCTGCAGAAGTAGGCCCGGGGACTTCGGCAGGCGGCTCAGGGACTGCAGCAGTCGCACCCGGCCCGAGGACTTCAGAACCCAGCCCGGGGGCTGCAGTAGTCGGCCCGGGGACTTCGGCAGGCGGCTCAGGGACTGCAGCAGTCGCACCCGGCCCGAGGACTTCAGAACCTGGCCCGGGGGCTGCAGTAGTTGGCCCGGGGACTTCGGCAGGCGTCTCGGGGACTGCAGCAGTCGCACCCGGCTCGGGGACTTCAGAACTCGGCCTGGGGGCTGCAACAGTCGGCCCGGGGACTCCAACAACGCAGCAAGTGGCAGCCAACTCCCCCCCCCCCCCCCGCCACCTCCCAACCCAACCGCCCTAATACCAGTGGCCATGATGACAGTGGACGAAGTCGGAGCACCATCATGGGCGCAGCCCATCATCAACTTCCTGGTGAGCGGCGAGCTACCAGCCGACGAGATCTCGGCCCGGCAAGTGCAACGCCGGGCAGGAGCATACACAATAGTAAATAGAGAACTTGTTAGGCGTAACTCCACTGGTGTGTTCCAGTGCTGCATAGAGCCAGAGAAGGGCAAAGGAATCCTCAGATATAATCCACCAAGGCGAGTGCGGCCACCACGCAGCCTCAAGATCCCTTGTCGCCAAAGCCTTCCGCCATGGATTCTTCCGGCCGACTGCCTTGGAGGATGCCAAGGATTTGGTCAAGAAGTGCAAGGGGTGCCAAAAATTCAGCTCCAAGAAACATATGCCGGCTTCTGCACTCAAGACCACCCCCCTTACGTGGCCATTTGCCATCTGGGGGCTGGACATGGTGGGCCCATTCAAGACAGCACGCGGCGGCATGACCCATCTACTGGTCGCCGTGGACAAATTCACCAAATGGATTGAAGCAAAGCCAATCAAGAAGCTGAACGGTCCGACTGTTGTGACCTTAATCACAGATATCACCGTCCGGTACGGTATACCGCACAACATCATCACCGACAATGGCACCAACTTCGCCAAAGGCGCCTTGGCCCGTATCTGTGCGACGCAGGGCATCCGACTGGACTTAGCGTCCGTTGCCCATCCGCAGTCAAACGGCCAAGTCGAGTGAGCAAACGGCCTCATCTTTTCCGACATCAAGCCCCGACTGATCGAGCCACTGGAGCGCTCGGTCGGCTGCTGGATCAACGAGCTGCCAGCCGTCCTCTGGAGTCTTCGGACCACACCGAACAAATCAACCGGCTTCTCTCACTTCTTCCTCGTGTACGGGGCCGAGGTTGTCATCCCAACTGACATTGAGTTTGACTCACCTCATCTCATCATGTACACAGAGGCGGAATCAAAGGAGGCGCGAGAAGACGATGTCGACCTGCTGGAAGAAGGCTGGTTGTTGGCACTCAGCCGGTCCCACATCTGCCAGCAAGGCCTACGCTGCTATCACAGTCAGAAGGTCAGGCCTTGATCCTTTCGAGAGGGGGACCTTGTGCTCTGACTGATCCAGCGAACAGCCGGCCAACACAAGCTCTCGGCCCCTTGGGAAGGGCCATTCATCATCAGCAAAGCTTTGTGCCACAACTCCTACTACCTCATCGACGAACAGAAGCCCAGAGCGCGCAAGAGGGACGACTCCGACATGGAAACATAGCGCCCATGGAATGCAAATCTCCTCCGAAGATTTTACAATTAATGCAGTATGTACCATGCTACCTTTTGTATTAAGAAGCTAAGACATCGGGTCCCTCGAGGAGTAGTCGGGGACTACCCTTTTTATCTACATGATAAGATTATGCATGTGAATGTGTGATTTTCATTCCTCCGCCTAGCACCGGGTTTGACCAGTCCGTTCGGGGGCTCGCCACCTTGTCCTATGCTGACGCTACCTGCAGCCGGACAAGTAGTGTGCCGACATCTAAAGCCCTCTCTTGCCTTAAAGCCACAGCTCATGAGCGTTGTCCGGCCAGCAAGAGTCAAAGGCAGGAAATGGTGTCCACACGAAAAATGACTAAGGAAAAATGAGCTAGCATAGGCCAAGCCAGCTCCTTGCCTCACCGTCCGGCTGCTGAGCAGCCGGCCGGCCGACTTCTCATTTGACTTGCTATGTTCTAAATGGCCAACGTACTTGTCTTCCAAAAACTGCTAAGTCCCCGACCCAGCCACAGACCGCAGAGCGGCTGTCCCGCTGGCAGGGCGGCAGCCAAAGGAAAGCGGCAAAGGAAAAAAGGCAAAACATAACAGGAAAGCAAGGCAAAGTAGAACCTGGCAAAGCACACACAGTTGTGCAAGAATTAATTTACATCGTATGGCTCGTAGCCAGAATTCAACAAAGTCTGAATACACCCCCAGCGGGTGGAACTGCGCAAATTTAATAAGACTTGTTCAAAAGATTACAAGTGCAGGAAAAGATAAGACAAAATTGGCAGCCTAGGCTAGAGGAGCAGCAGGCGGGTCCGGCAGGTTGGCGGAGGCAGCGGCGCTGGTTGGTTGAGCGGCCGACTGGTGAGTCTCAGCCTGGTCAGCGTCGGCAGCAGTGGGCGCAACCACGCGTGGCTCGTTGCTTGAGGCTCGGCCGGGCTGAGGCTGGCCGTCCGCTCCATCCCACGGTGCGTCGTCGTCTCCACCACCCTCGCCATCCTCGCCCTCGCCCTCGTCACTGGAGGCAATCTCCTCTGCCGAGTCATCCTCGGCGTCCAGGTTCAGCCCGAACCAGTCGGCCGGCACCTCGTTGCCCCGCTCATCCAGCTCGGGGACGAAGACATTGGTGTTGGTGTACTCGGCAAGCACCGCCGCACGTTGAGCAAGATCGCGGTCCACCGCAGCCAGCTCCTGCCCGGCCACAACCCAGAAGGTGGCCAGCTCGGCCAGCATCAGTCTTGGATACCACGCCTTGGCGAACTCCAAGGCCGTCCGAGCACACCCCGAGCTGCGGTGCACTTCCAAGCCTCGAAGCGGCTGACTGCTACCTCCAGCCACTCGGCAGTCCGACTGGGGGGGCGCGACACTTGAGCATCCGGCCAGAGGGCGCTCAGGACTTGAGACCCGGCGCGCTGAAGGCGACGGAGCATGCGGTGGGCCGACTGAAGGCGTGTCCTGAGGGCCAAGAGTTGCTCGTTGAGGTTCCGAAGCGCGTTGGGCAGAATTTCCACCCCAACCCTCCTACGCCGCTCTGCCGCGCCTCGATGGCCTAGCTCACGGCGACGGAGTAACCAGGGAAGAATTCTGCACAAGAAGAAAACCAAAATTACAAGCCGGAAGCCGACTCCTGCTGCCGTCGACATCTGATTGGAAGGGAAAAAGGGACGTACCATCGAGCATGTACTCGATCTCGCTGTAGCCATCGTTGAGGATTTTTTCCTTCTCGGCCCAGTTCGAGCATTGACTCTCGAACTCGGCCGTGAGGGAGTATTCCTCCTCCTTCAGCTTTAGGAGCTCCACCTCGTGTCGCTCCGCCTGGTCTGCCAGCTCTTTGGCCAGGCAGTCGCACTTCTGAGCGGCCTTGCTGCGTTCTCTCCTTGGTGTGCAGCTCGGTTTGGACCTCCCCCAGGCGTTGCCGCAGTTCGGCGGCTGCCTCTGCAAAGATAAGAGATAAAAGACATCAATAATCAACAAAAAAACAAGTGGTTGCCGAGAGATCCGGCCCAACTGCTCAGCAGTCATGCTGACGCGCCCCCGTGAGAGAAAAGACGGAGTGCTTACTCCGGCTCTCGGTCAAGTCAGTATTCCGCTTGGCCAGCTCCTGGACACGGGAGTTGAAGGTGGCTGTGCGGATGTTGTGGTAATCCTGCAACGAAGACAACAAAAGAGAAAATAAGTTAGCACTCGGAACTTACCTTGAAGTTCTGAGCCGCCTGCTCAGTAGCCAGCCCGAAACTCGGGGGCTACACCCAGTGGGTGCGCTGGCCCGCTGATACGTCTCCAACGTATCTATAATTTTTTATTGTTCCATGCTATATTATATTCTGTTTTGGACATTAATGGGCTTTATTATACATTTTTATATTATTTTTGGGACTAACCTATTAACCGGAGGCCCAGCCCAGAATTGTTTTTTTTCCTATTTGAGTTTCAGAAAAAGAATATCAAATGGAGTCCAAAGCGGAATGAAACCTTTGGGAATGTGATTTTCGGAACGAACGTGATCCAGAGGACTTGGACCCTACGTCAAGACATCAACCAGGAATGCATGAGGTAGGGGGCGCGCCTACCCCCCTAGGCGCGCCCTCCACCCTCGTGGGCCCACGTTGCTCCACCGACGTACTTCTTCCTCCTATATATACATACGTACCCGCAAACTACCAGATACGGAGCCAAAAACCTAATTCCACCGCCGCAACATTCTGTACCCGTGAGATCCCATCTTGGGGCCTTTTCCAGAGCTCCGCCGGACGGGGCATCGATCATGGAGGGCTTCTACATCAACACCTTAGCCTCTCCGATGATGTGTGAGTAGTTTACCTCAGACCTTCGGGTCCATAGTTATTAGCTAGATGGCTTCTTCTCTCTTTTTGGATCTCAATACAATGTTCTCCCACTCTCTTGTGGAGATCTACTCGATGTAATCTTCTTTTGCGGTGTGTTTGTTGAGACCGATGAATTGTGGGTTTATGATCAAGTTTATTTATGAACAATATTTGAATCTTCTCTGAATTCTTTTATGTATGATTGGTTATCTTTGCAAGTCTATTTGAATTATCAGTTTGGTTTGGCCTACTAGATTGATATTTCTTGCAATGGGAGAAGTGCTTAGCTTTGGGTTCAATCTTGCGGTGTCCTTTCCCGATGTGATGGGGCAGCAAGACACGTATTGTATTGTTGCCATCGAGGATAACAAGATGGGGTTTATATCATATTGCATGAGTTTATCCCTCTACATCATGTCATCTTACCTAAAGCGTTACTCTGTTCTTATGAACTTAATACTCTAGATGCATGTTGGATAGCGGTCGATGTGTGGAGTAATAGTAGTAGATGCAGGCAGGAGTCGGTCTACTTGTCTCGGACATGATGCCTATATACATGATCATACCTAGATATTCTCATAATTATGCTCAATTCTGTCAATTGCTCAATTGTTCACCCAACGTAATACTTATGCTTTTGAGAGAAGCCACTAGAGAAACCTATGCCCCCCGGGTATATTTTCCATCATATTAATCTCCCGTCAACAAGTTATTTCTAGCGTCGTCTTTATTTTGCTTTCTTTACTTTGCATCTTTATCATAAAAATACCAAAGATATTATCTTATCATATCTATCAGATCTCACTCTCGTAAGTGACCGTGAAGGGATTGACAACCCCTTTATTGCATTGGTTGCGAGGATTTATTTGTTTGTGTAGGCGCAAGGGACTCGTGCATGGCCTCCTACTGGATTGATACCTTGGTTCTCAAAAACTGAGGGAAATACTTACGCTACTTTGCTGCATCACCCTTTCCTCTTCAAGGGAAAACCAATGCAGTGCTCAAGAGGTAGCAAGAAGGATTTCTGGCACCGTTGCCGAGGAGGCTTACGCAAAGTCAAGTCAAGATTTGACTCCCGACAACGAGCCATTTCTGGCGCCGTTGCCGGGGAGTCTACGCAAAAGTCAACATACCAAGTACCCATCACAAACCTTATCTCCCGCAGTACATTATTTGCCATTTGCCTCTCGTTTTCCTCTCCCCCACTTCACCCTTGCCGTTTTATTCGCCCTCTCTTTTCCGTTCGCTTTTTTCTCGCTTGCTTCTTGTTTGCTCGTGTGTTGGATTGCTTGCTTGTCATGATGACCCTACATAGATTTGGTGATCTTCACCTTAAAAGGTTAGAAGAGATCGAAAGCAACGTTAGGAGTTTTATGGTCTTACAATTTGAGCATAATAATTTCTTTAGAAACGAGCTTAAAGAACAAAAAAGCTTTATGGGTTATATGAATAAAGAGCTCGATGATATGTCTAAACAATTTGATGGTTTGAAATCTCAGATTGCTCATCTTGAGAAGTTAATAGCTGAAGTTTCGAATAAGCAGGCCACCTTAGTTAATAAGATGTCTGTTAAGCCGGAAGTTTTTTATGAAAATAAATATGAAGATCTAAAAGTTATTGATGTGTCCCCTATTAAATCTTTGTTTTGCAATATGAATCTTGATAATGATGGGACTGAATATGATCCACCTTTACCTAGAAGGCGTTCCAAAATTTCAGAGTCTTTAGATCTTGATGCAAAAATTGGTAAAAGTGGGATTGAAGAGATTAAAACTCTAGATATTAATGAACCCACTATTTTGGATTTCAAGTAATTTAATTATGATAATTTCTCTTTGATAGATTGTATTTCCTTGTTGCAATCCATGCTAAATTCTCCACATGCTTATAGCCAACATAAAGCTTTTACTAAACATATCGTTGATGCTTTGATGCAATCTTATGAAGAAAAACTTGAGTTGGAAGTTTCTATCCCTAGAAAACTTTATGATGAGTGGGAACCTACTATTAAAATTAAAATTAAAGATCATGAGTGCTATGATTTATGTGATTTGGGTGCTAGTGTTTCCACGATCCCAAAAACTGTGTGCGATTTGCTAGGTTTTTGTGATTTAGATGATTGCTCTTTAAACCTGCACCTTGCGGATTCCACCATTAAGAAACCTATGGGAAGAATTAATGATGTTCTTATTATTGAAAATACGAATTATTTGCCTGTAGATTTTATTGTTCTTGATATAGATTGCAATCCTTCATGTCCTATTATTCTTGGTAGACCTTTCCTTAGAACGATCGGTGCAATTATTGATATGAAGGAAGGAAATATTAGATTCCAATTTCTGTTAAGGAAAGGCATGGAACAATTTCGTAGAAAGAAAATAAAATTACCATATGAATCTATCATGAGAGACACTTATGGATTGTCTACAAAAGATGGCAATACCTAGATATATCCTTGCTATTATGCCTAGCTAGGGGCGTTAAACGATAGCGCTTGTTGGGAGGCAACCCAATTTTATTTTTAGTTTTTTGCTTATGTTTAGGAATAAATATTTGATCTAGCCTCTGGTTAGATTTGTTTTTATTTTTCAATTAGTGTTTGTGCCAAGTTAAACCTATAGGATCTTCTTGGATGATAGTTATTTGATCTTGCTGAAAATTCCAGAAACTTTCTATTCATGAAAATAATTGTTAAAAATCATCAGAACGTGATAAAATATTGATTCCAATTTCTTCTGATCAATAAACAAATTTTATAGGTCGTACTATTTTGGCTGAATTTTTGGAGTTTCAGAAGTTTGCATTAGTTACAGATTACTACAGACTGTTCTGTTTTTGACAGATTCTATTTTTCGTGTGTTCTTTGCTTATTTTGATGAATCTATGGCTAGTAAAATAGTTTATAAACCATAGAGAAATTGGAATACAGTAGGTTTAACACCAATATAAATAAATAATTAGTTCATTACAGTACCTTGAAGTGGTGTTTTGTTTTCTTCGCTAACGGAGACTCACGAGATTTTACATTAAGTTTTATGTTGTGAAGTTTTCAAGTTTTGGGTAAAAGATTTGATGGATTATGGAACAAGGAGTGACAAGAGCCTAAGCTTGGGGATGCCCATGGCACCCCAAGATAATCTAAGGACACCAAAAATCCAAAGCTTGGGGATGCCCCGGAAGGCATCCCCTCTTTAAAATCTACTTCCATTGGTAACTTTACTTGGAGCTATATTTTTATTCACCACATGATATGTGTTTTGCTTGGAGCGTCTTGTATGATTTGAGTCTTTGTTTGTTAGTTTGCCACAATCATCCTTGCTGTACACACCTTTTGAGAGAGACACACATGATTCGGAAATTGTTAGAATACTCCATGTGCTTTACTTATATCTTTTGAGTTATATAGTTTTTGCTCTAGTGCTTCACGTATATCTGTTAGAGCACGGCGGTGGTTTTGTTTTATAGAAACTATTGTTCTCTCATGCTTCACTTATATTATTTTGAGAGTCTTAAACAGCATGGTAATTTGCTTAAATTGGGAAATTAATCCTAATATGTTAGGTATTCAAGACTAGTAAAAAAACTTTCTTATGAATGTGCTGAATGCTAAGAGAAGTTAGATGCTTGGTAATTGTTTTGAGATATGGAGATGATGATATTAGAGTCATGCTAGTTGAGTAGTTGTGAATTTGAGAAATACTTGTGTTAAAGTTTGTGATTCCCGTAGCATGCACGTATGGTGAACCGTTATGTGATGAAGTCGGAGCATGATTTATTTATTGATTGTCTTCCTTATGAGTGGCGGTCGGAGACGAGCGATGGTCTTTTTCTACCAATCTATCCCCCTAGGAGCATGCGGCGTAATACTTTGCTTTGAAAACTTGTAGATTTTTGCAATAAGTATATGAGTTCTTTATGACTAGTGTTGAGTCCATGGATTATACGCACTTTTCTTTCTTCCACCATTGCTAGCCTCTCTAATACCGCACACTTTTCGCCGGTATCATACACCCACCATATACCATCCTCAGAACAGCCACCATACCTACGTATCATGGCATTTCCATAGCCATTCTGAAATATATTGACATGCAACTTTCCACAGTTTCGTTTACTATGACACACTCCATCATTGTCATATTGCTTCGCATGATCATGTAGTTGACATCGTATTTGTGGCAAAGCCACCGTTCATAATTCTTTCATACATGTCACTCTTGATTCATTGCATATCCCGGTACACCGCCGGAGGCATTCACATAGAGTCATATTTTGTTCTAAGTATTGAGTTGTAATTGTTGAGTTGTAAGTAAATAAAAGTGTGATGATCATTATTTTTTAGAGCATTGTCCCTAGTGAGGAAAGGATGATGGAGACTATGATTCCCCCACAAGTCGGGATGAGACTCCAGACTAAAAAAAAGAGGCCATAAAAAAAAGAGAAAAGGCCCAAATAAATAAATAAAATGGTGAGAGAAAAAGAGAGAAGGGACAATGTTACTATCCTTTTACCACACTTGTGCTTCAAAGTAGCACCATGATCTTCATGATAGAGAGTCTCCTATGATATCACTTTCATATACTAGTGGGAAATTGTCATTATAGAACTTGGCTTGTATATTCTAATAATGGGCTTCCTCAAAATGCCCTAGGTCTTCGTGAGCAAGCGAGTTGGATGCACACCCACTTAGTTTCTTTTGTTGAGCTTTCATATACTTATAGCTCTAGTGCATCCGTTGCATGGCAATCCCTACTCACTCACATTGATATCTATTAATGGGCATCTCCATAGCCCGTTGATACGCCTAGTTGATGTGAGACTATCTTCTCCTTTTTGTCTTCTCCACAACCACCATTCTATTCCACATATAGTGCTATGTCCATGGCTCACACTCATGTATTGCGTGAAGATTGAAAAAGTTTGAGAACATCAAAAGTATGAAACAATTGCTTGGCTTGTTATCGGGGTTGTGCATGATTTTAATACTTTGTGTGGTGAAGATAGAGCATAGCTAGACTATATGATTTTGTAGGGATAACTTTCTTTGGCCATGTTATTTTGAGAAGACATAATTTTTTAGTTAGTATGCTTGAAGTATTATTATTTTTATGTGAATATTAAACCTTTATCTTGAATCTTTCGGATCTGAATATTCATACCACAATTAAGAGAATTACATTGAAAATTCTGTTTTTATCATTTACCTACTCGAGGTCAAAGAGGAATTAAGCTTGGGGATGCTTGATACGTGTCCAACGTATCTATAATTTTTTATTGTTCTATGCTATATTATATTCTGTTTTGGACATTAATGGGCTTTATTATACACTTCTATATAATTTTGGGACTAACCTATTAACCGGAAGCCTAGCCCAGAATTGCTATTTTTTTCCTATTTCAGAGTTTGCAGAAAAAGAATATCAAACGGAGTCCAAACGGAATGAAACCTTCGGGACCGCGATTTTTGGAAGGAACGTGATCTAGAGGACTTGGACCCTACGTCAATACATCAACCAGGAAGGCACAAGGTAGGGGGGGCGCGCCTACCCCCCTGGGCACGCCCTCCACCCTCGTGGGCCCCATGTTGCTCCACCGACGTACTTCTTCCTCCTATATATACCTACGCACCCCAAACTACGGAATCTGGAGCCAAAAACCTAATTCCACCGTCGCAACCTTACATACCCGTGAAGATCCCATCTTGGGGCCTTTTAGGAGCTCACGGGAGGGCAACGCGATCACGGAGGGCTTCTACATCAACACCATAGCCTCTCCGATGATGTGTGAGTAGTTTACCTCAGACCTTCGGGTCCATAGTTATTAGCTAGATGGCTTCTTCTGTCTTTTTGGATCTCAATACAATGTTCTCCCCCTCTCTTGTGGAGATCTATTCGATCTAATCTTCTTTTGCGGTGTGTTTATTGAGACCAATGAATTTTGGGTTTATGATCAAGTTTATGTATGAACAATATTTGAATCTTCTCTGAATTTTTTTATGTATGATTGGTTACCTTTGCAAGTCTCTTCAAATTATCGGTTTGGTTTGTCCTACTAGATTGATCTTTCTTGCAATGGGAGAAGTGCTTAGTGTCGGTGTAAAAACCGGCGGATCTCGGGTAGGGGGTCCCAAACTGTGCGTCTAGGCGGATGGTAACAGGAGACAAGGGACACGATGTTTTTACCCAGGTTCAGGCCCTCTCGATGGACGTAAAACCCTACTCCTGCTTGATTAATATTGATGATATGGGTAGTACAAGAGTAGATCTACCACGAGATCAAAAAGGCTAAACTCTAGAAGCTAGCCTATGGTATGATTGTTGTTCGTCCTACGGACTAAAACCCTCCGGTTTATATAGGCACCGAATAGGGTTAGGGTTACACAGAGTCGGTTACAATGGTAGGAGATCTACATATCCGTGTCGCCAAGCTTGCCTTCCACACCAAGGTAAGTCCCATCCGGACACGGACGAAGTCTTCAATCTTGTATCTTCATAGTCCAGAGTCCGGCCAAAGGCTATAGTCCGGCTATCCGGACACCCCTAATCAGGACTCCCTCGGTGGCCTGAACCAGGCTTCAATGATGACGAGTCCGGCGCGCATATTGTCTTCGCATTGCAAGGCGGGTTCCTCCTCCGAATACTTCATAGAAGATTTTGAACACAAGGATAGTGTCGGCTCGCAAAATAAGTTCCACATACCACCATAGAGAGAATAATATTTACACAAGTTCAATCTGCTGACGTATTCCGCAGCGTGACATCACACCACAGCCAAGCCTTTATTCGAATTGTTTTTACTGTCCCACCTCAGCGCGTTTAGCGAGGCGGTTTCCTTGGCACATCTTGTCAAAGCAGAGATCGTGTCCCCTTATTCTGGGATTCTCATCAATACGGGCATGGGTAACCCAACCACGCCATTGATCACGGCGCTTGGGAGATAAGCGATTTTTATCAGGCCGGTGGGGACGCATAGCTTTGTCCGTCCATATAAGGGGATAAGGATCCACCTTTTCGCACACGCCTTCTTCCTCCTTTGCTTATCCATTTCCGTGCACTCGAGCTCCAGCGCCCAAGTCCGCACATCCCACCTCAACCTTCTCCAACTATGTCCGGAGCGGGAGGCAAGTGGATGGCCTCCTCCGTCAAGGAGGGGCACATCAAAGAGCTGCGGAAGGCCGGATACTTGTCCGACGACATCGTGCAGCGGCTCCCCAACAAGGGGCAGCTCATCCCCACCCCCAGGCCCCATGAGAGGGTGGTGTTCCTCCCCCACTTCCTCCGCGGACTAGGGTTTCCACTTCACCCAGTTGTCCGGGGGCTCATCTTCTACTACGGCCTAGATTTCCATGATCTGGCCCTGAATTTCATCCTCAACATCTCAGCGTTCATCGTCGTGTGCGAGGCCTTCCTCTGCATCCAGCCCCACTTCGGCTTATGGCTGAAGACCTTCAATGTCAAGCCGAAGGTAGTGGGCGGCCGCCAAGCGGAGTGCGGAGGTGCCATGGTGGGCAAGATGGCCAACGTCCTATGGCTCGAGGGCTCCTTCGTGGAGACCATAAAGGGGTGGCAATCGGGGTGGTTCTATATCACCGAGCCGCGCGACTCCAAATGGGCGGCGGCCCCCGAAGTCCGATCTGGCTTCCCTATATGGCTCACCTCATGGAAAGAGGCAGGCGTGACGTGGGGTAATTCGGAAGAGCTGACCGGACTCCAAACCTGCGTCCGAAACCTGGTGGACAAGAAGCTCAAGCTTGTCAATGTAGTCCAAGTTATGCTCAACCGCTGGATCCTCCCATGCCAGCAACGGGCCTTCAACTTGTGGGAGTTTGATCCGGCACAACACCGAACCTTGAGCTGGCTCTTCGACACTACGTACGAAGATGCCTGGAAGGTGCTGTTCAAGGGCGCCGAGGTTCCCGCATCCGCTACCGAAGATCGCGGATTCAGCTCGCAGCATCAATCCAGCGAGGTAAGATATTTTACCCTTTACGGGACTCTTTTTTCATAGTTTGACTCTATGCGGGATCTAAAACTCCCTGTCCTTTGACAGGACTGGCTGAAGACGTCCGGACAGGTTAACTGTCCGGCTCCCTTGCCAGAAGACCCAGCGGACACCTGTTTGACGGGGCTGCTGGTTCCGGCACCTTATGTGGTGCCGGAGAAGAAGGCCGAGAAGAAGGCCACGGGAACTCGGAGGAGTTTCCGGCGCCAGGTGTTGTCGGACTCATTGTCCGATGACTCCGAGGCGGACTCCTCCCGCGAAGACGAGGAGGAGGAAAAAGAGGCCTCTCCCCCAGTGGGGGGAGAGAAGAAAAGGAAGGCCGCCCCAACTAAGGAGGCCGGAGGGTCCAAGAGGGGAAGGACCCTCCCTCTGGGCTACACCACCAACGCCGACGACGGCGGAGAGGAGTGGCCACCAAGGACCAAGCCCCTGGCAAAATCGTAAGTGTCCGGACACCAGAATAACTCATGGCGTTCCATTTGTCGCACAGCATCTTCTAATGCCGAGTATAACCATGCAGCCCACCCAAGGACGGGCTCGACGATTCGTCGAGCGGCTCCCTGGATTCGTCGGAGGTGAATAGCACCTCACTTCCGACCGCCTCGTCTCCTCCCGCCGCGGATGACGCCGGGGTGGAGTCCCAAAAGGGGCCCAGCCAGGAGGAGGTGACCCTGGAGGCGCCGCAAGGCGACCTCCCGGAACATGGGCTCAAAGGGGATAAAACGCCAAAGGGCTTTAAGTCCGGCCCTGTGCCGGACTCCGTACCAGAACCTTCAGTGGTTCCAGAGTCCGGCAGGCGACCCCTTCGTAAGAAGGGCAAGACTGCGACGCCGGTGACCTCCGTCCAACCGGAGGCACCGGATGATTTGATGGAGGCGCTTAACGGCGCTTCCATCGACGAGGAGCACCGCACTGTTATGAGTGTGGTGATCCAGAAGTTCAGTCCGCCAAGAGCGGGCTGGTAAGCTCGTGCCCGACCTTCTAACAGGCTTTGAGGTATGTATTTAAGATATATAAAAATATTACCGCATAGACAAGAGCCTCGATGCTCGGTTTGGTGTTCGGAAAGAAAAAGCGGGCGAGGATCTAAAAAGATATACGCAGGAGTCTAACATAAGTATGTCAATATGGGAATGCAGGCTGCACTGCTGACCTCTGCCGCACTGACTGCGGAGGTTGATGCATTGAAGCAGAGCCTCGAGCAGTCCGAGAACGAGCTCGGACTTGCCAAAAAGCAGCTCAAGGATAAAGAAGGTAAGTAATACCTTATTGGAGTATTTAAAAGATGTGGTTGCAAAAGATGACAGGAATATCATGAATACTGCAGGGGCCACGAACGAGGTGGCGACCCTGAAGGAAGCGGTGTCCAAGGCCGAAAGCAATGCGGCCGCGGAGCGCACCGAGCGAGAGAAGCAGGAGGCGCGGGTGGCGGAGGTGCGGCAAGAGCTCCAGGCTCTCGTGGAAAAACACGAGAGTTTGGAGCGTGACTCAAAGACTCGAGAATCCGAGCATGCCTCGGCCCTTGAGAGCGTCAAGGCCGCTAAGGCCGAAGCCCAAAAAGCCCTCCAGGAGATTGAGGCGATGAAGAATATAGCGGCGGGTAAGGCATTCTATATGCAAAGCAAGCATGTGAAAGTGAATTATCTATTACTTACACGAATCCGGAGCTCTCCAGGAGCATTCGCAGATCTGCCTTGATGAAGGTGGCTGATCTTTGCCGCATTCTACCGAGCCAAGGAGGGAAGCTCGACGGAGAAGGTGTTCGGTCTCAAGATATCTTTGAGGCTGGACACCCGGTGCCCTTAAGCGACCAGTTGAAGCAGCTGGTCGAGCTCCATAAGGTGGCCGAACAGGCCATGAAAGGCCTCACAGTTCAGCTGTAGCCTAAGTAAGCCATGCCTGGGAGCTACTTCGGGCTGGTGAGGCGGCTGGAGGACGCTTGTCCATGGGTTGAAGTCATCAAGCGCTCCGTCTGCATCGAAGGTGCCCGTAGGGCCCTTGCCCTTGCTAAGGTCCACTGGAGCAAGATGGACGCGGAGAAGCTTGTGACGGACGGACCACCACCGAAGAAGGAGCATCGCAAGCCTGAAATGTATTATGAGGGCGTCCTGAAGGGTGCCTGCCTTATAGCGGATGAATGCTCCAAAGATATAATTTTTTAGTAGACTCCCATTTGTTATCCTGTACGCTGAAAACTTGTTCATATGCGCTAAGCAACACTTTGGAATTTAAAATATTACCTTCTGTGCGGTCGTGTATTAAATTTGAGAGATGGCGAGTCGTCGGCTTCAGCCCCCATGCCACGAAAGTCTTTGGGGTGTTCGGGATAAACTTGAGCGCTCTTTTTCCCATTCTTGGGTCCTTCAAGGGAGGCGCTCAACGCAACAAACAAGGCAACCGGACTATAATGCTTGAACACTCTCACTTAGCCATAGAATTCTATAATTTTAAATTTCAGCGAAGCCCCTAGTACTCGGAAGACCGAGTCCGGGGCGCTATCCACGCCTAGGCCGGACAATGCCGACTCCTCGCTCTAAGTGGCATAAGTCTTTAGGGACTCGAAAACCTCTCGAACAGCGACCGGCTCTCGCCCTATCATGACGGTCAGTTTTAGCTTTCTCCACTGAGGTGCTTAACCCAGCTCAACTGGGGCACAATCGTAGTGGTTCTCCCAGCGCTACCATAGCCGATATAACGGAACATAAGGTACCAAAACATGGGAGCCGGGCAAACCCAACTATTGACCCAAGACATGATTCCGAGCCGATGCATATAATGCTATAAGTTCGGGGTGCCGCACTTGTGAAAGTGTTCGGACTTATCACACCATATTGTGGGGTACTTAAGCCCCTGGTGTATTGCCCGTACCAAAGTGTACGGTTGCACAACGTCATAAATGAACATATATATATATAGAAAAAAGGGAATTCAATAATAGCAGAAGCTATATATTGTTTATTCAAAAGGGCTGCAGTAAGAGCGAGCGATACAAATAGTGCGATAAGCAAGGGGCGGGACTTTTAACATGTCCCCTCCGAGGGTAAGCCGCGGGATGGTGTGTAAAAGCAGATATATTGCTCGTAATAGAGACCACCGGACACTTTCGGCGTAGCTACGCTTCCTGGCTATTGCATCGTGTGTTCGGTGATTCTAATGCGGACAGGGGCTTCGTGGAGAACGGAGTCCTGAAAGTAAAGAAAGAAGAAAAGAATGACACAATCGGGGCCTCGGTGCGGTTGAGCCGCATTACGGGCATGCCGTGGTCGTGCCCTTCCCCTATGCCCATGGTATTTCCGGAGCGTAATTATGTACGCGTAATCTGGTTTCGCAATTTCATGAGGGCTGGGGCTTGGGCGCATTGCTATGTGTGCTTTCCGGAACGTGCAGGCGGTCTTGTTGTAGGTTACTCGGGCGTGCTTGGCGGTGTCCGGACGTTTAATAGCCGGACTCGAGAATTGCCTTAAGAGGCTGCTTTGTACTTCCGCCCGCGAGGGCAGCCGTATGCTCCTCCGTCCGGAGAGAGGCGTTCGGTGTTTCCATTGACCGTAATGACTCCTCGAGGACCTGGCATCTTGAGCTTGAGATATGCGTAGTGCGGCACCGCATTGAACTTTGCAAATGTGGTTCGTCCGAGCAGTGCGTGATAGCCCCTGCGGAACGGGACTATGTCGAAGATTAACTCCTCGCTTCGGAAGTTATCCGGGGATCCGAAGACCACTTCAAGTGTAACTGAGCCTGTACAGTTGGCTTCTACACCTGGTATGACACCTTTAAAGGTCGTCTTTGTGGGTTTAATCCTTGATGGGTCTATGCCCATTTTGCGCATTGTATCCGATAAAGCAGGTTCAGCTTTGCCGCCGTCCATTAGGACTCGGTGAGGTGAAATCCATCAATGATTGGGTCTAGAACGATGCGGCGAATCCGCCATGGCGGATGCTAGTGGGGTGGTCCTTCAATCAAAAGTGATCGGGCGGGAAGACCACGGGTTGAACTTTGGGGCGACTGGCTCCATCGCATATCGTCCCCTTAGTGCACGCCGCTCCCTTTTGGGTATGTGGGTTGCGTATATCATGTTCACCGTCCGCACTTGCGGGGGGAAGCCCTTCTGTCCTCTATTGTTCGGCGGCCGGGGCTCCTCCTCGTCATCGCTATGTAGCCCCTTGTCATTGTTTTCGGCATCTAACTTGCATGCCAGCTTGAACACCCAACAATCCCTGTTGGTGTAATTGGTTGGCTTTTCGGGGGTGCCATGTATCTGGCACGAGCGATCGAGTATTCGGTCCAAATTGGACGGGCCCGGAGTATTTCTTTTAAATGGCTTTTTCCGCTGACCGGGTTTAGAGCCTCTGAATCCGGCATTGACTGTCGTATCCTCAGCATTATCACCGTTAATGCGGCCCTTGTGCTTGTTGCGACGCGACCTGCCATTGCTGTCCTTGGTATCCGAATTACTAGGGCTCTTGGTCATGTTGTTACTACGAGCTAGCCGGTTGTCCTCTCCCGTGCAAAAGCGGGTCATGAGTGTTGTGAGGGCTGCCATGGATTTCGGCTTTTCTGTCCTAGGTGCGGGCAAGCCACCGTCGCGGATGTTGTGTTTGAAGGCTGCAAGGGCCTCGGCATCCGGACAATCGACGATTTGATTTTTCTTGGTTAGGAACCGTGTCGAATTGTCGGCCGATTCCTCCGCTGCTGAATTATGTGGCTTAGGTCATCGTGCGGTGGTCGCACACATATGTGCCCTAGAAATTGTCGAGGAATGCGGCTTCAGGTCTTCCCAACAACCAATTGACTCTTTGGCAAGCTGTTAAGCCAATGTCGGGTTGGTCCTTTAAGCTTGAGTGGGAGGTATTTGATGGCGTGTAGATCATCACCGCGGGCCATGTGGATGTGAAGGAGATAGTCCTTGATCCAAACCGCATGATCTGTTGTGCCATCGTATGATTCAATATTTACGGGTTTGAAACCCTCAGGGATTTGATGATCCATCACTTCATCTGCGAAGCATACTGGGTGTGCGGTGCCTCTGTATTGGGCTATATCACGACACAGCTCAAATGAGCTTTGTCTACTGTGTTCGGCCCGGCCGGAGTTGCCATATCCGGCGTGACGGTTATCGTCACATGTCGTGGGGCGCCCATGCGATCCGTAGATCGATCTTGTTTGCCTTGCCTTGTCCTCCAATATATCTCGCAGGTCTGGTGCATTTCCCCGCGCCTTGGTATTTTTTGAGCGGCGCCGGGGTGCGGCTTGAGTTGAGGGCAGAGAGGCCTCTCTGTCGCGGCCACGAGGTGGCCGATCAGCCATATCATGTGCTGGTGATGTAGGTTTGGGTGCTTCCTCCTCTAATCGGGGTAGCAGCCTGCGTTTTGGGTAGCTCTTGGAGGGGCGCTCGAGTTCGTACTCTTCGGCCGCAAGGACTTCAGTCCATCTGTCAGCTAGCAAGTCTTGGTCAGCTCTAAGCTGTTGCTGCTTTTTCTTGAGGCTGCTTGCTGTGGCCATCAGCCTGCATTTGAAACACTCTTGTTCGACGAGATCCTCGGGCACGGCGAATTCGTCGTCGTCGAGGCTTGCCTCATCTTCGGAGGGCGGCATGTAATTATCGTCCTCTACCTCTCTCTCTGCCGCTCTCTCATGAGGGCTGGCTTCTCCATCCTCTACTTATTTGAATCATCTTTGGAGGGGTTATCTTCTGCCTTTATGCAGGGTGTTATTGTCTCCGTGCGGAATCACCATTTTTCTTTGTGGCGGGATTTAGGCGGGCGCCACGGTTGGGGCGCTTAGGCTGTTTCTTGGAGGGGTCATCCTCCGCTGTTCCATCGCCATTCCCATCTTTTTGGATGTCCACCATGTATATGTCGTATGACAAGGTGGCCTTCCAGTGCCCTGTGGGCGCTAGTTCTTGGTCGTCTCCTACATCCTCGTCCATACCGTCGATGTCTTCGGAGTCGAAGTCGAGCATGTCGGTTAAATCATCGACAGTGGCTATGAAGTGGGTGGTGGGTGGGCTTTGAATTTCTTCGTCGTCTGCATCCCAACCTTCCTGACCATAATCCGGCCAGGCTCTCCTGATACATAGAGAGACTTTAGTGAATTCAAAATGTCGCCAAAGGGCGAGTGCTGAAAGATGTCAGTGGCGGTGAATTCCATGATCGGCGCCCAATCGGATTCGATTGGCAGGGGCGCGGAAGGCTTGGAGTCCGGAGGGAAGTCCAACACCTTGGAGTCACGAGCTTCGCAAAGGACGAGGTAGGTGTACGGCTCAATCGCCGTAGAGATCGTAGCGGGGGGGGGGGGGGTCCCGAACGTTGCGTCTAGGCGGTTGGTAATAGGCGACAAGGGACACGATGTTTTTACCGAGGTTGGGCCCTCTCGATGGAGGTAATACCCTACTCCTGCTTGATTAATATTGATGGTATGGGTAGTACAAGAGTAGATCTACCACGAGATCAGAGAGGCTAAACCCTAGAAGCTAGCCTATGGTATGATTGTTGTTCGTCCTATGGACTAAAACCCTCCGGTTTATATAGGCACCAAATAGGGTTAGGGTTACACAGAGTCGGTTACAATGGTAGGAGATCTACATATCCATATCGCCAAGCTTGCCTTCCACGCCAAGGAAAGTCCCATCCGGACACGGGACGAAGTCTTCAATCTTGTATCTTCATAGTCCAGGAGTCCGGCCAAAGGCTATAGTCCGGCTATCCGGACACCCCCTAATCCAGGACTCCCTCACTTAGCTTTGGGTTCAATCTTGCGGTGTTCTTTCCCAGTGACAGTAGGGGCAACAAGGCACGTATTGTATTGTTGCCATTGAGGATAAAAAGATGGGGTTTATATCATATTGCATGAGTTTCTCCCTCTACATCATGTCATCTTACCTAAAGCGTTACTCTGTTCTTATGAACTTAATACTCTAGATGCATGCTGGATAGCGGTCGATGTGTGGAGTAATAGTAGTAGATGCAGGCAGGAGTCGGTCTACTTGTCTCGGACGTGATGCCTATATACATGATCATACCTAGATATTCTCATAACTTTGCTCAATTCTGTCAATTGCTCAACAGTAATTTGTTCATCCACCGTAATACTTTTGCTCTTGAGAGAAGCCACTCGTGAAACCTATGGCCCCCGGGTCTATTTTCCATCATATTAATCTCCCGTCAAGAAGTTATTTCTGGCGTCGTCTTTATTTTGCTTTCTTTACTTTGCATCTTTATCATAAAAATACCAAAAATATTATTTTATCATATCTATCAGATCTCACTCTCCTAAGTGACCGTGAAGGGATTGACAACCCCTTTATTGCGTTGGTTGCGAGGATTTATTTGTTTGTGTAGGTGCGAGGGACTCGTGCGTGGCCTCCTACTGGATTGATACCTTGGTTCGCAAAACTGAGGGAAATACTTATGCTACTTTGCTGCATCACCCTTTCCTCTTCAAGGGAAAACCAACGCAGTGCTCAAGAGGTAGCACCCGCCCCCACCGAAGATTAGTAGAATCAAAAACAAGAAGAAAGAGCCATACACGGACGGCTGCCGCGTCGCCAAGAACGCCTGCGTGTACTGCTGGAGGGCGACGCCTTGGGCCTGGAACCTAGCCAGGACATCCTGCGCGGCCGTGTTCAGAACACCCGTTACGCCCCCAGGCGTCCACTCCGGTGGGGCGGCACTGGTGGCCTCGGCGTCGGGGGCCGAAGAGCTAGCGGCCCCGACCTCCAGCGGCCGTGGCACCGAGGCCGCCTTCTCCACACGATGGCGCCCCGGAGGGCGGACCGCCGGAGTCGAGCCCACCACCAACTCACCGCCAGCTGGTGACACTGGCGGCGCTTCAGGCTGACTGCTCTGTGAGTCAGCAGTCGGCGCGCGAGGAGTCACCTCCGCCTCCAAGATGACGGGGCCTCCTCCCTTCCTCTCCAGGGCTGGCTAGTCGCCTCCAACCTCTCCAGTCGGCGCCTGGCCCTCCGGTGTCGGTGGCACCGCTTGCAGCGGGATGAAGAGCTCTGCAGTCCGGCCGCGTGCCGCCTCTTCCGCCTGAGCCTTGGAGGCCGCGTCCGCCTGCTCCTTGGCCGCCGAGTCGGCCTGGACCTTAGCCGCCGCATCGGCCTCCGCCTGCGCCGCCTTGGCCGCCTCCGCCTTCTCCCGCTCCTCGCGCGCCTCCTGCTCGTTCCTCTCCGTCGCCTCCTGGAGGTTGGTGAGCGGGTCCACGCGGCAGGGTTCCGCGGAGCCGCCTGCCGCCCCAAACACTAAGGCGGACGGGGCCTCCTCGAGAGAGAGCGGGGCCCTGTTCAAGCCAAGGAAGAAGAACTAAGAAAAAGTTTGCGAGAAAGGAAGAAGAGCAGATGCAAAGCAACAACGGAAAAGATCAAAGTACTTACGAAGACACCATAGGGCGCTGCTTCGGCGCCTTCTGGAATTGGGTCGCCTTCGCGGCAGCCTCCTGTCGCCTGGTCGCAGCGGCCATGTTCCTGGGCTTCTTCGGCCAGCTGCCGAACAACCCGGCGTCAGCCCGGCGCTTTGGCGCGCCGGCTGGTGTTGTCGGAGCGGCTGAACAGCTCGCGCCCGCATTGTCGGCGCCGTGAGTGCGGTGCGGCTTGTTCTCCTCCTCATCATCATCCAACTAGTCCTCGAGGCCACCTCCTGAGGAGCCGCCTGCTCCACCTCCGCCACCTATGGCGTCGTCCTCTTCCATGGCGGCCGCCCCCAAGTCGGGGTCGTCCACGTCGCTCACCGACCGGTCTGGCAGGTACTGATGACCTGGCTCCAGAGCGTCAGCAGCCGTCTGGGTCGAGAAGACCTGCACCATGGCCGACTGATCAGGTGACAAAGAAGAACCAGGACGGATGAAGAGAAAAAGGAATTAAGAACTCACTGCAGGCGGCGGGTGTGCGCGGCTGTATGGCGCTTCTTGCCGCCACTCCTTCTCCGAGAGCTTGCAGTTCGAGACATAATTGACCAGCCGGACCACCTCCACGTCCGGCAGCTCCTTGGTGCTCAACCAGCAGGGGTCCCGGTGCCCGCTCATCCTACTAATGATGTGGGGTCGGGCTTGGAGAGGAAGCACTCGGCGCGCCACGAAGGCGGCTAACAGATCCGAGGCCTTGAGGCCCTCCAACTCCGTATTCACCTGAAGTCGGGCGAGAGCGGTGGAGGAGGCGGCCAATAGGTTCTTTGGCCGAAATTGCCAGTTGGTGCTCGGCTCAATAGGTGGGCCGACTACATAAGCTGGCAGGTTGATGTAGTCCATCATCGGATGTATGTTCTTGGTGTAGAAGTAGGGTTTCTGCCACAGTTTGGCCGACTATATCAGGGCGATGGAAGAGAAGCGGTTCCCGGAGCCCGGACGCCGCACCACCACACAGGCTCCGCATTGAGCCGCGTGGTCCTTGGCGGCGGTGCCAAGCTTGAGGTAGAAGCACTCTCCCTAGAGCTCAAGGGTGGGGAGAGTGCCGAGGTAGCCTTCGCAAAGGGTGATGAAGGCGGCCAGCAGCACCACCGTGTTTGGCGTGAGGTGGTGCGGCTGGACTTGATAGAAGGTCAGGAAGGAGCGGAAGGAGCCGCTCGCCGAAAGGCCGAAGCCGCGAAGAAAATGCGACCGGAACACGACGCATTCGCCGTCCTCCAGCGTCGTTGAGATTTCTGCCTCGGGGGGGGGGGGGACACGCACCTTCACGTCCTTCTCGCGGGGCAGCCGCCGCGTTTGGTGAAGGAAGGAAAGATGATCTTCATGGATGTTGGAGCCATCCCAGTCACCGGCCCCCGTTCGCGCGCCATGGACTTGGGTGCTCGACGGAGGTGCGACGCGACGATGAACGGGCGAACCCGCGGTGGAGCAAGGAAGCCGCGGTGAGGAGAAGCCCTGCGGTGATGGGCCGCGGCAGCGCCTCGGCGAGAGGAAGGGGCGATGTGTAACACCCAGGTGTAATGATGCTATAGTAATCCCTGAGATCAAGCTAATCATTTTGCTACAACAGTGCTTAGTCTCTTTGATCAATATTCCTTTTCAAATTCCCGTTGAATTGAATTTCAAATTATGTGTGAAATTCAAAATGCTCAAACATGAAAACTAAAATGTTCATCATGTGGAAAGTATTCTTCTGGTAATATTGGTGGTGAACTGATATTTTTGCAAAATGTCTAAATGGCCTAAAATAGCTATAACAGAAAGTTGTTAAAAGTAAAGGCACAAGTTTTTTTTTTTAAAAGGGAAAAGGCCCCCCTCCTCAACTGGGCCGACTGGCCCAGCTGGCCACCGCGCCCCCCATGGGCCTCAGCCCACCTGGTAGCCCAACAGGACATGTGGCCCACACCCCCCCACCGGGTCGCCTTCCCCTCCACTATCGCGGCGGCCAGCAGCAGCAAGACATCGCTTCGAACCACCTCGGCCCACGCCCGCCTCTGGCGCCCTTGGGAGGATAAGGGCAGCCCCGACGCCTCGGGCTCCCTCCCCACTCGCCCACTTGCCCCCTCTCTCCCTCGTCGCTCTCTCCCTCGCTCTCCAGATCCCCTCCCCTCCTCAACCGACGCCGCCGTCGCCATGGATGTGCCGTAGCCGCGGCCACCGGCCACCCCGCGCCTCGCCAGCACGTCCACGAGACGCGCCGTCCTCGGCTACACCCTCTGCACCAACTGGAGCGAGAAGGGAGCCACCACCGCGAGCCCGATGAGGGAGTCCTGGATTAGGGGTATCCGGACAGCCGGACTGTGTACAATGTCCGGACTATTGAAGCGTGGAGATACAAGACTCAAGACTTCGGCCCATGTCCGGATGGGACTTTCCTTGGTGTGGAAGGCAAGCTTGGCGATCCCGGATGTTTCCTTCCTTGTAACCGACTCCATGTAAACCCTAGCCCTCTCCGGTGTCTATATAAACCGGAGAGGTTGGTCCTTAGAAGGCCGATCACAATTACAATCATACCATCATAGGCTAGCTCTTAGGGTTTAGCCTCTACGATCTCGTGGTAGATCTACTCTTGTACTACCCATATCATCAATATTAATCAAGCGGAAGTAGGGTTTTACCTCCATCGAGAGGGCCCGAACACAGGTAAACATCTGTGTCCCTTGATTCTGTTACCATCAGCCTTGGCCTTGCAGATCGGGATCCCCTACCCGAGATCTGCCGGTTTGACACCGATATTGGTGCTTTCATTGAGAGTTCCTCTGTGTAAATCATTTGTCAGGCTCGATGGCTCCTTCAATCATCACCAACGACACTGTCCAGGGTGAGACTTTCCTCCCCGGACAGATCTTCGTGTTCGGCGGCTTCGCACCGCGGGCCAACTCGCTTGGCCATCTGGAGCAGATCGACAGCTACGCCCCTGGCCACCAGGTTAGGTTCGGAATCCTAAACTACACGGCGGACATCCGGGGAGACTTGATCTTTGATGGATTTGGGCCTATGCCAGGTGCACCGGACAATCACGACGAGCATGGCTTAGACCTGCCGTCGGACAAAGCTCAGAGCATCATCCCCGTACTATCCCCGGACCTAGATCCGGAGTAGGCTGCGTTGCTAAGGCGGAGGGGCGGACCCGCCCCTGTGTCGCACACTCATCGGCGGTGGAGCGAACACGGGCCTTACCTCTGCGGTGGCTGTGACTCGAATCCCAGTTTGTATCACGGGCGTTGGTTCCAGTCCGCATGCTCCCGAGCCCATCGGGCCAGGATGGGCTCCGGTAATGGAGTTCACCGCTGCGGATATCTTCCAGCGCTCGCCCTTTGGCGACATGCTGGACTCATTAAAGTGTCTCTCTTTGTCAGGAGGCTCTTCGCCGAACTATGTCCGGCTTGAGTGGGAGGCAGGCGATGAAGGAATTTGTTGCCCACCCACCACCCACTTCATTGCCACGGTCGATGACTTAACCGAGGTACTGAACTTCGACTCCGAAGACATCGAGGGTATGGACATGAACCACCGCTCACTGGGCGGTGGACAACCACCTCTTCTTATGATATATATATGGTGGACACTTCAAAGGAAACAAATGGCGATGAGGCAACGGAGGATAAAACCTCAGGGGGAAAAATCAAAGAATGGGCGAGCCGGCTCCACTCCAAGCCCCACCACACTAATACCGGCCCAGGAGACGAAAACAATCCGAATGGTGCCGAAGAAGAATACAACCCTGAACAGCCCGCCTTCGAGCAGGCCGAACAGGAGGATGAGCAGGTCAGCCCAGAAGAACAGGCGACGGACGAATACCCGGAGGAGGACAGCTACATGCCCCCCTCTGAAGATGAGATTAGCCTCGGCGACGACGAATTCAAGTGTCGGCTTATAGCCACTGCGAGGAGCCTGAAAAAGAAGCAGCAGCAACTCCAAGCTGATCAAGACCTGCTCATGGGCAGATGGACTGAAGTCCTGGCAGCCGAGGAATACGGACTCGAGCACCACACGGCTGACCGGCCACCTCATGGCCGGGATAAAACGGCATACCGGTCCACATACCAGCCAACACCCCCACGCCAACATACTACGGCCCGGGGCAACAAATCAGGACATCCAAGATCGATCTACGGATCGCAGGGGCGCGCCTCGCTATGCGACGAGGACCGTCACGCCGGACACACCTTCAACAAGTCCGGCCAGGCCGAATATAGCCACCCAGAGCAATTCGAACTGCGTAGCCACATAGCCCGGCACAGAGGTGCCGCGCACCCCCTCTGCTTCACTGACGAAGTAATGGATCATGAATTCCCAGAAGGGTTCAAACCCGTAAACATCGAATCATACGATGGCACAACAGACCCCGCAGTATGGATCGAAGATTTTCTTCTCCACATTTAGATGGCCCGCGGAGACGATCTGCACGCCATCAAGTATCTTCCCCTTAAGCTCAAAGGACTAGCCTGGCACTGGCTAAACATCCTGCCAGCAAACTCCATTGGCAACTGGGAAAACCTGGAAGACGCATTCCTCGACAACTTCCAGGGCACATATGTGCGACCACCTGACGCCGATGACTTGAGCCACATTACTCAACAGCCCGGAGAGTCGGCCGAAAATTCTGGACTCGGTTCCTAACTAAGAAGAACCAAATAGTTGTTCGTCCGGACGCCGAAGCCTGGCGGCTTTCAAGCATAATATCCGTGATGAGTGGCTCGCTCGACACCTCGGCCAGAAAAACCCAAGTCCATGGCAGCTCTCACAACACTAATGACCCGCTTTTGGCGCGGGCGAGGACAGTTGGTTGGCCGCGGCACTACGCCACAGTCTAGCAATTCGGATGGCCGCGACAATAACGGCAAGCCATGGCGTAACAGACATAAGCGACGGAACAACGGCGATAGCACTAAAGACACGGCAGTAAACGCCGGATTCAGTGGATCCAAGCCCGGTCAGCGGAAGAAGTTGTTCAAAAGAAATAATCAGGGACCGTCCAGTCTGGACCGCATCTTTGGGCGCTTCGTGCCAAATTCATGGCACCCGGACAAGCCAGCCAACCACACCAATAGAGATTGCTGGGTATTCAAACAGGCGGCAAGATAAACGCCGAAGACAAGGACAAGGGCTGCAATGACGATGACGAGGAGCCCCGACGTCCAACACGGGAGACGAAGAAATCCCCCCCTGTGTGAAAAATGGTCAACATGATCTACGCCACGCACATTCCCAAGCGGGAGCAGGCGGGCACTATGGGACGTCTATGCGATGGAGCGATGCGCCCCAAATTCAACCCTTGGTCAGCTTGCACGATCACCTTTGATCGTGAGGGATCACCCTACTAGCATCTATCCGGGCGGCTCGGCCGCATTGGTCCTAGACCCAATCATTGACGGATTCCACCTCACGCAGCGTCCTTATGGGCGGCGGCGGCAACTTCGAACACCTGCTTTACCAGGGACACGGTCGCCAAAATGGGCATTGACCCTTCAAGGATCAAGCCCACTAAAACCACCTTTAAAGGTGTAATTCTTGGAGTAGAGGCCCGCTGTTCGGGTTCTATAACATTACAAGTGGTCTTCGGATCTTCGGATAACTTTCGAAGCGAAGAATTAATCTTCGATATCGTCCCCTGCCGTAGTGGTTACCATGCACTTCTCGGACGAACTGCATTTGCCAGATTCAATGCGGTACCACACTACGCATATCTCAAGCTCAAGATGCCAGGACCACGCGGGGTCATAACGGTGAACGGAAATATGGACCGCTCCCTACGAACAGAAGAACATACTGCAGCCCTTGCGGCGGAAGTACAATGTGACCTTCTCTGACAAACCAATCCGGCGACAACAACTTCGAGCACAGTCAAGCGAGTCCGGAGCACCCCGCAACAGGATCATCAGACACGCCAACAGCACGACTAGCAGTCCGGCCTCCGCTTAAGCCCCATCAAAGCAGCATTCGTGCCACGTGCACACAACTACGCACTTAAAATACCATGGGCATAGGCGGAGGCGCATCAATGACTTCGATCAGCGGTGCGGGTAACCGCCAAATACTTTCATACTCTTTCCCTCTTACCTTTCAGGACACCGCGTTGGCGCAACATCCTCAAAAGAGCCGAATTGCCGGACTTATAGGGAAGAGACATCCAAGGAGGCAATAGACATTGTGCACAGAAGAAAATACCCAGGTGGAATCTATTTACGATCATTATACCTACTTTATCTACCTGAACACAGCCTGGCCCTGGATAGGACATGTCAAATAGTCCTATTTTATATCTTCTTAACGCATCCATTGTAAATGTACGATTAAGCGTATTTTTCGTCAATGAGAGATTATATATAGCGTCAGCTTATTATTCCCATTTGAGAATTTTTCTCTTATAAATATTTATTTGATATTGCATCCGTACACCTTGGTGCGGCCGGTTTGCCAGGGGTTTCTTATGGCGCCCCGCTATATGGCAACTAAAGTCCGAACACTTTCAACAGTGCGGCACCCTGAACTTATAGCACTATATGCATCAGCTCCGAATCATGTCTTGGGTCTACAGTTGGGATAGCTCGGCTCCCTTGTCTTGGTGCCTTACGTTCCGTTATATCGGCTAAGGTAGTGCAGGGAGAATTACTACGATTATGTCCCGGTTCTTCCGGACGAGCACCTCAGTAGAGGAAGCCGAAAACTGACCGGCATGATGTGGCGAGAGCTGGTCACTGTTCGAGAGGTTTTAAAATCCTTAAAGATTTTCCGCTTTAGGCGATAAATCGGCTTCGTCCGATCTAGGCGTGTATAGCGCCCCGATTCGGTCTTCCGGATTCTAGGGGCTTCGCCGAAATTTAAAATTGTAGACTTCTATAGCTAAGTGAAAGTTATAAAGTCGCATAGTCCGATTGCCTTGTTCGCTGCGCCGGACACCTCCTTAAGGGACCAAACATTTGGGTAAAGAGTGTTCGGGTTTTCCACGAACACCCCAAAGGTTAGTCACTGAGGCGGAAGCCGACGGTAGCCTACTTTCAGGATTTTTAAACAGCCGCCTGAAGGTAATATTTTAAATAACAAAAGTGCTACATAGCGCAAGTAACTTCGTCTTTAATTACAAAACGACAGAAGTGAATTCATTCAAATATGGCATCCTTGGTACACTCATTGGCGACGAGATGAGCACCCTTCATCATGCCATCGTAGTACATTTCGGGATGACGATGCGCCTTGCCCTCCGGTGGCCCGTCCTTGACCAACTTCTCCGCATCCAGCTTGCCCCAATGCACCTTGACGCGGGCAAAAGCTTGGCGGGCACCTTCGATGCAAACGGATCGTTTGATCACTTCAAGCCGCGGGCAGGAATCCACCATCCGCTTGATCAGGCCAAAGTAGCTACTGGGCAGTAGCTCACCAGGCCACATCCTGACTATGAAGTCTTTCAAAGACAGATCGGCCGACCTGTGGAGTTCGACCAACTGCTTACATTGGTCTCTCGGAGGCATCGGATGTTCGGCTGACATACCGGGACCAGAATAGCTTCTCCGTTGAGCTCCCCTCCACAGGCACGGTAGAACTCCACTTGTCCCGAGGCGCTGCATGGCATATCTGCAAATGCCCCTGGAGAGTAAGTAAAAGAAACGCCTCCTCCACACGTTTGTTTTGCATAAAGAATTTCTTACGTGCTGCTATCTTCTTGGCCTCCTGGATCTCCTGCTGTGCTTTCTCGGCCTCGGCATTGGCATCTTTCAAACTGACAAGGACCTTCGCAAGCTCGGCCTCCTTTGCCTTCAGGTCATGCTCCACGGACTCACACTTCTTGCCGAGGTCCTGGAGCTCTTGCTGTACCTCGCCCACTCTAGCATTTTGCTTTTCATGCTCCTTGCATTCCATGGCCGCTCTGTCTTCGGCCTCGGACAACGCTTTCTTCAGGGACGCCACTTCGGCGGTAGCCCCTGTTACACAGTCACGACGCTTTGGCGTTAGATTGACAAATTTTGCCTATTTCTAAATACATAAGAGCGGAAATCACTTACCCTTGTTCTCTTCGAGCTGCCTCTTCGTGACGACGAGCTCTCCCTGCGCCTGCTCCAGGTCCTGCTTCAGCTCGGCAACCTCGGCAGTACGGGCAGCAGCAGCAAGCAGCACAGCCTGCTTATTCACAACAATGCTTATTATTAGACTCCTGCGGATTATAATTGACCCTCCGTTTGGCTTTACTTTCCGAACACCAATCAGAGTTTCATGGGCTACTACCTATCGGGTGATAATTTCATACATTTTTATTACTTACCTCAAAGCCAGTCAGGAGGCTTGTGCAGGCTTCGGTTAGTCCGACTTTGGCGGACATAACCTTTTGAATCACTGCACTCATAAGAGTACGGTGCTCTTCTTCCATGGAAGCGCCTCAAAGCGCTTCCACCAGGCTATCTAGCGCCGTTGACGCGACGGAAGTCCTCGGCACGGGCGGCTCGCCCTCCCTAACGAGGGGCTGCCCGCCCAAGTCCGGAACCTTCAGAGGTTCCGGAGCAGTGTTCGGTCGGAGTCCATACATTGCGGCTCTCATCGGCGTGATCCGCGAGGATCTTGAACCCCGCATGTCCGACATCCAGGAAGCCCGCCTTGGGCGTCCCGAGGTCACCTCCCCTGCTCGGGGAACCTTCGGGACAACACCTTCGTGTCATCCGCAGGCTGAGGAGTGGTGGCCGTCGGGAGCGAGTTCATCTCTGAAGCGCTCAGAGACCCGTCTGAAGACGACTCCTCCGGATGAGCCCTGGCCGAACTGCATATACGCTCGGCGTTACTAAACAGCTATGACTTAAAATCACGGTGGAGTGCGGACACTTACGATCGCGCAAGGGGCTTCCCCCTGGGCAGCCACCCTTCATCGATGTAGGCGGCCGTGGTGGAGTAGTCTGGAAGGGAGGTTTTCCCCTTCTTAGACGCCCTAGCCTCCCCCTCCGGGGCGGCTTTTCTCTTCTTCTCCCCCCCAGTGCGGGGAGGTGGAATTTCTTCTTGATTCCCCCCGCCTCTGCGGGAGGAATCTGTCTCGTCGTCATCGGACGACAGGGGGATAACGGCCTTACACCGAGGGCCTTTTCCGGCCCACTGGCCCGCTTCGCCGGGCCCCTCATCCTTTCCGGATGGGGCGTTTTCTTCTTCTTCCTCCTCCCCTTCATGGGAGGAGTCTACCTCATTATCTTTGGACGAGGCTTCTGGCACAACCTTACGACGGAGACCCTTTCGGGTCCCCGGGGCCTGCTTCTCGGCCTTCTTTTCTGACACCTTGTATGGCGCCGGGACTAGCATCTCCGTCAGGAGAGTATCCGCTGGGCCTTCCGGCAGTGGAGCCAGACAGTAGACCTTCTCCGCTGTCTCCACATAGTCCCGAAACAAATATGCATGATTACTTAAGGGACTCCCGGGAATATATTGTGAGAAATTGGGTCCGGTGGCAGTCTGAGAACTCACCTGACTAGGAGCCCGCGCGGCGTGAAGCCCGCGGTCCTCGGATGTGGAAGGAGGCACTTCGGAGGCCCTAAACAGCTCCTTCCACGCATCATTGTGCTTCATGTCGTAGAGCCTCTGGAGCGTCTGGTGTTCGGTCGGGACGAACTCCCAAAGATTGAATGCCCGCCTTTGGCACGGCAGGATCCGGCGAACGAGCATGACCTGGATCACGTTGACGAGCTTGATGTTCTTGTCCTTCATGCTCTTGATGTAGGTTTGGACTCCGGTCAGCTCTGTAGGTTCGCCCCAAGCCAGGCCCTTTCTTTCCCAGGAGGTGAGCCGCATGGGGGCTCCGGATCTGAACTCGGGGGCCACCGACCAGTTGGCGCCGCGCGGCTCGGTGATGTAGAACCACCCCGATAGACACCCTATTATGGTCTCCGTAAAGCAGCCATCCGGCCAGGTGACATTAGGCATCTTGCCCACAATGGCCCCTCCGCGTTCCGCTTGCTGGCCGCGTACGACCTTCGGCTTCACATAGAAGATTTGTAGCCACAGGCCGAAGTGAGGCCGGATGCGGAGGAAGACCTCACATACGACGATGAACGCCGAGATGTTGAGGATGAAATTCGGGGCTAGATCATGGAAATCTAGCCCGTAATAGAACATGAGCCCGCGGACGAAGGGATGGAGTGGAAATCCCAGTCCACGGACGAAGTGGGCGACGAACACGACTCTCTCGTGGGGTCCGGGGGTCGGAATGACCTGCCCAGCGTCTGGTAGCCGGTGCGCTATGTCTGCGGCCAAGTATCCGGCCGCCCGAAGATTTGTGATGTGCTTCTCCTCGATGGTGGAAGCCACCCACTTGCCTCCTGCTCCGGACATGTCTAGTTGTCCGGAGGAGACTTGAGCTTGGGAGATGGAGCTCGAGAGGGCAAGAATGGGCAGAGAGGGAAGAAGGCGTGTGTAAAAATGAGGAAATCTTATCCCTTTATAGAGGCGACGAAAGCGGTACGCCTCCCCACTTGCCCGTTGGAAATCGCTTGCTTCCCAAGCGCCACGATTAATGATGTGGTGGGATTACCCGTACCCGTATTGATGAGAATCCCGTAATGAGGGCACGATCTACGCTTTGACAAGGCGTGTCAAGGAAAGCGCCTCGCAATATGCGATGTGGCTGGTTGTGGAAAGACGGTTCGAATAATGACCTGACCGTAGTGACACGTCGCGTTGCCTAAAAAAGTTGTCAGCAGATTGCATTTGTGAAACATCATTCTCTCTATGGTGGCATGCAAAGATCATCTTGTGGATCCGGACACGGTTTGAGTGTTCAATAATTACCTTGGAGTATTCGGAGAAGGAACCCGCCTTGCAATGCTGAAGACAATACTGCACGCCGGACTCATCGTCATTGAAGCCTGGTTCAGGGGCTACTGAGGGAGTCCTGGATTAGGGGGTATCCGGACAGCGGACTGTGTACAACGTCCGGACTATTGAAGCGAGAAGATACAAGACTCAAGACTTCGGCCCGTGTCCGGATGGGACTTTCCTTGGCATGGAAGGCAAGCTTGGCGATCCGGATATTATGTTTCCTTCCTTGTAACTGACTCCATGTAAACCCAAGCCCTCTCCGGTGTCTATATAAACCGGAGAGGTTGGTCCTTAGAAGGCCGATAAGAATTACAATCATACCATCATAGGTTAGCTCTTAGGGTTTAGCCTCTACGATCTGGTGGTAGATCTACTCTTGTACTACCCATATCATCAATATTAATCAAGCAGGAAGTAGGTTTTTACCTCCATCGAGAGGGCCCGAACCTGGGTAAACATCTGTGTCCCTTGCTTCCTCTTACCATCAGCCTTGACGCACAGATCGGGACCCCCTACCCGAGATCCGCCGGTTTTGACACCGACACCCGACGACCCCTTCTGCCTCCTGCGGCCGTCTTCGTCTCCAGCGCCGATTCGCCGCCGTTGGTCCTCCCCGAGCCTGCTAGCGCACACCTACAGGCTCACGGTGAGCAGCCGCATCGCCTCCCCCTCTCTTCGGCCTCTCCCCGTAGCCGCAGCCACCGCTTTTGCCGCGCCCGAACACCTCGCCGCTGATGAGCTCATGGTCGTCGCCATAGCCGCTGTCATGCTCGCCTGAGCACAACACCGTGCTCCTGGAGCCCCCAGGAGCACAACGAACACACGCACGCGCTCCGCCGAGCTCCGTAGCGCCGTTTCCGTTGAGGTCCCATATGCGCCGCCGCCGTAGCTCGTCGCCTGCCTCATTTCCGGCCACCTCCGACCACATAACCACCACGGTTCGACGCGGCTAGCTCCGCTCGATCGAACGCGCCCTCTCGCGCGTGAAACAGCCACCTGTGGACGAATCCCGCTGCTCTCCCGTTCTCTCGGCCGTCGAAATGGTCGGCAGAGTTAGCTCCGGCGCATCTCCAGCCGGTGCCGAGCTGGCACCCACATGGCACCGTCCCGTGCCACTGGTTGGTGGCCCCTGCTGGACCTGGCTGACTTCGCTGATCGGTTTCACAGTCAACCATCTATGTCGATGTGGCAGCCCCACCATCGACATGTGGGGCCCCCTCTGTTATATTAGTCTAATAACATTTTATAAATAAAAATGATAAGTTAACCTAAAACACTCACTGACGCCCGGGGCCCACCCCCTAATTAACCCTCTGTTAGTCTAAATTAACACTGTTAAAGTCACAGAGGCTGACATGTGGGTCCTTTGGACCCACATGTCGAGTTTGACCTGTCGGCCCGGCTGGCGACTTGTCGATATCAGCATGGCGTCATGCTGACGTCATATTCCTTTTCTATTAATTTAATAATCCCAGAAAATGGTTTAATCTTTAAAAATTCATATAAAACAATCCGTAACTCGGATGAAAATGTTTTCTATATGAAAGTTGCTCTGAAAAATCCAACGAATCCGAACATGCGGTCTGTTTACTTGTCAGATGCCTCTAGCATGCTAAACATGGAACATACGCCCTCCGGTCATCTGTCTAATACAGGTTCGGAACAGGGAATACATTCCCGGTTGAATTCCCCCTTCACCTATATCATGTAGCCATACGTTAGGTCACACCCGGCACAACATATTGCCATGTTACGCTTTGTGATGCTATGTTTGCTTTGTATTTACTGATTCTCCCCCCTCTTCTCTTAGGTAGACCCAGAGGCGATCTTGCCCTGTGATCGACTACGTCGACGACGACCCCTCCTTGCGAGAGCAACCAGGCAAGCCCCCCCTTTGATCATCCCAATATCGCCCATTCCATTTTCTCATGCTTGCATTAGATTTTGCTATTGTTATTGATTGCTCCTATTCAGATGCATAGCCTGCTTTTGTAACCTGCTGTTGTACCTTACCTGCTTATCCTAAACTGCTTAGTATAATCAGTGACCCCCACTTTGTCCTGACTGCCCCGCTGGATAATCAGAAGACCCGATCAACGGGATCGAAGACCAGGCCCCGACACCGCACATCACTTCCCCTTAGTTGCTCGACACTACTGGGTTACTATTGAGTACCGAGGGTGAGACCTCATCAGCACTTCTGATGTTAACCCTGTAGTGTAGCTATTCGGTCGTGGTCATCGAGGGTGATTTAATCTTTAACCACTTCCTATACGACTCTGTCGTGCAACCCCTCAAGTGTGGACCTCGAGGGTGAATCCTCTTACGTTCACCTTGATGACTACATCGAGTGGAAGTCACCGGGGGTGATTCCTCGGGTTTTCCCCTTGATGTTTAGACACACAGTTACTATGGTTACCATGACTTTACACTGAACCATGTTACTAAAGGCGAATTCGACCACGAGGGGTACCAGCAGCGAGCTTAATTGCGAGTGATGTGGAGTCGGGTTGACACGGAGGGTGCCCGTGAGATAATTACGAGGCATGGCCGGGCATTCCTAGCCCTTGCCGCAAGTCCTCGAGACGGGGCAACGGGGTCACATCTTTCGTGAGTCTCTGCTTGTTACCGCGCGCTCCTAATCCACTATGATTTGGATATTTGATCCGAGGGGCCTCTGGCCTGATAGCACTAACCATCACGTGGGCATAGTATGGGTGTTCTGTGTCGTATACATCAGCCGATGCTTAATAGACGTCAGCGACTGAGCGACGCGCGCCGGGTGGGATTGGTAAGCTCCTGCCTATTTAGGAAGGTAGCTAGGTCTGCTCACCGGCCGCCCACGCAACATGCAGGAGTTCCCGGGGAGATGGCCCATGACCCCTGGGGGCATAGGTTTAGTCCGGCGTGCTGGCCTCTCTATTAAGCCTAGGTCGGGTTGCGGCGTATTGTTTGCACGAGGCGGGCATGACCCAGGAAAGTGTGTCCGGCGGAGTTTATCGGCGTGGTGGGTAAGTTGGTGCACCCTGCAGTGAAGAAAACATCTATCGATAGCCTGTCCTCTGATAGCGGACACTTGGAGTTGTATCCCAATCGATACAACTAGAAGCTGGATACTTGTGATGAGAATTGGATTGTGATGAGAAATGGATAGTATGGCTCAGGATTTCTTTCTCATAGGGAGTCGAGAAAGGATCTCTGGCGAGGTTGATAACACTACTACTACTTTACTTTATGCTACTCTACTCCCTCCTGTTCTTTGCAACATGGTGGTTTCAGGAAGATGCTAGTCTTGATAGGCTAGGCTTTCCCCTTCTCTTACGGCATTACGAAGTCCAGTCCATAGATACAACCCTTTTCATTGATACCGATGCATATGTAGTGTAGATCCTTGCTTGCGAGTACTTTGGATGAGTACTCACGGTTGCTTTGCTCCCCCTTTTCCCCCTTTCTTCTTTTTCCGGTTGATGCAACCAGATGTTGGAGCCGAGGAATCAGATGCCACCGCTGATGCCTACTACTACGTGGAGACCGTCGATGACCAGGAGTAGTTAGGAGGTTCCCTGGCAGGAGGCCTTTCCTTTTCGATCGTAGATGCTTTTGTGCTAGCCTTCTTAAGGCAAACTTGTCTAACTTATGTCTGTACCGAGATATTGTTGCTTCCGCTGACTCTTGTGTATTCGAGCTTATGTATTCGAGCCCTCGAGGCCCCTGGCTTGTAATATAAAGCTTGTATTATTTTAATTTGTGTCTAGGGTTGTGTTGTGAAATCTTACTGTGAGTCCTTGATCCTGATCGTACACATTTACGTGTATGATTAGTGTACGATTGAATCGAGGGCGTCAAAAGTTGGTATCAGAGCCGACTGCCTGTAGGTAGCCCCCTTTCCAACTCCTTAGCCGAAGTTGAGTCTAGTCATTGAAAAACTTTTACTAACATTGGTTGTGTGGCTTACGGGCCCACGTCGCCATTCGGTGGTATTACGATCTTTTACTCCTCGTCTATACTCTGGGACTCTGAACTCTCTTCTATTCGGGTTAAACAAATTTACTAACATTAGGATCCCGTGACCACATTCACCCCGAAGTTGGATAAGCCATAGTTATTCCTTAGAATAGCCTCTTGAATAGAACACACACTGTCGTGTTGACTACGAAGTGGTATCCATCATACCTCTTTCATTATGCATGTTTCATGGTGAATGATCCTTGTCTTTGCAAATGCTCAATGCAAACTACTCCCTGTTACATGTTAGCAGGATGGTTAGACCATTGATGGCCGTGGTGCCAACGATCCACCACCGCCCGAATTCTTTGCTGGAATGATGCAACAGTTCGAGCTGAATCGTCAGTTCATGGAAGGAATGATGGCTCAGTTTCCTTGACCGAACATGAATCAACAGCCAACCCGAGTAACTCTGCAGGAGTTCATGCACCTCAACCCAACTATCTACCGCAGCTCAACTCAACCCCATGATGCTGATGACTGGCTCCGCGACATCACATATGAAATGGAGTCTGCTAGTGTGGCCCCTGCTAGCTATGTCACCTTTGCATCTTTCTTTCTTAAGGGTCCCCTTTGCTCAATGGTGGGACAGCCCGCAGGCGTACCATACCTACTGGAACGGTCATCACTTGGCCGGATTTCCAAGCTGCCTTTCGTGCCCGCTTCATTCCTCAGGGAATCATGGACAAGAAGAAGCGAGAGTTCCGCAACCTCACCCAAGGCAACAAGTCTGTAGATGCTTATTAGTGGGAATTCTTGGACTTGTCCCGTTATGCTGAAGAAGACATTGCTACTGATGCTCGTAAGCAGGAAAAGTTTCGTGATGGACTTCAACCTGATATCAAGCTAGCACTGCTCGTTCATGACTTTGCCGACTTCGCCACCTTGGTGAACAAGGCTATTCAGGTTGAGACTGGTCTTCAGGAACACCAGGGATCCCTCAGGCGCAGCCCTGACGCTGGCTCATCTTCGGGCCCATCAGCGCTAAAGCGTCGGATATGGATTCCCCACAGCATGTATCGTCCAACTGCACCTGCACCAAGACAGTCCTATGTTGCACCTCGTATTCTCCCTCCGCCACAGAGGCAGCTTCTTCGAGATGTACCATCCCAAGCTCCTGCTCCTGATCCCAATGATGGTATGTGCTTCAGATGTGGCCGCCCAGGCCACCTTGCTAAAGAGTGCAATCAGAAAAAGAGCCAGCTTGCTCTGCCTTCAACTGGCCGTAACAATCAGCCCCATAACAACAATACCAGACCTTATGGTCGTGGTCAGGCTAATCATGTTGATCTGAATGAAGCTCAAGACCAGTCTGCCACTGTGATGGGTACTCTTCTCGTTAATTCAGTACCGGCTTCAGTTTTATTCGATTCAGGAGCTTCGCATTCATTCATGTCAGAAAATTTTGCATATGCACACGACATTCGATGCGAGCCCATGAACACTCCGATAGTGGTACGCACCCCTGCGGGTCAGTGTCGAACTACCATGATTGGTCGCGACATCCCCGTTGAAATTGAAGGGTTGGAATTTCTTGTTTCTCCCATTATTACAGAGTCTTCCAATATTGACCTCATGCGGGAATGGAATGGTTGAAAGCGCATACTGCCTCTATCGTTTGCGCCACCAAGGTCGTTCACCTCCTACATCCTTCCGATGAGATAGTAACCTACCATGCTCAGCTTGTTCAAAACGCTGAAGCACGACTTTATGCTTTGAATGCGTTGAACGCAGCACCTCTTGAGGGAATTGAAAAGATTCCAGTCGTTCGCGACTTCCAAGGCGTATTTCGGAAGAACTTCGGGAATACTCCCTGCCCGGGCTGTCGAGTTCGTCATCGACTTGAAACCAGGCACCGTTCCTATTGCCAAACGACCCTACAAGATGCCACCTCATGAACTCCTCGAACTTGGAGGAAATCGACAAAGCTCTTCGCAAGGGTTTCATTCGTCCAAGTTCCTCTGCTTGGGGAGCACCTTCTCTCTTCGTCAAGAAGAAGGACGAAACGAACCGTTTGGTCCAAGACTACCGTCCTATCAACCAAGCTACAATTCAGAACAAATATCCCCTTCCTCGGATCAATGATCCGTATGATCAACTGGCTGGTTCATCGATATTCTCTAAACTCGACTTGAGGTTGGTTACCACCAGATCCGTGTTCGTGAAGAGGATATTCCAAAGACCGCATTCGTCACTCGTTATGGTTCTTACGAGTACACCGTCATGTCTTTTGGCTTGACCAATGCTCCAGCCACATTCTCCAGTCTGATGAACAACATATTCATGGATTACCTCGACAAGTTCGTTGTAGTCTATCTGGATGAAGTCCTGGTATATTCGAAGAATAAAGAAGAACATGCTGAACATCTTCGTCTTGTTCTGGAAAAGCTTCGAGAGCATCAACTTTATGCCAAGTATTCCAAGTGCGAATTCTGGCTTCCCGAAGTCACCTACCTTGGTCATGTCATCTCCAAGGATGGTATTGCCGTCAACCCAGAGCGAATTCAGGCTATTCTTGACTGGACGCCTCCAAAGACTGTCAAGCAAGTAAGAAGCTTTCTCAGCCTAGCCAGCTACTGTCGCCGCTTTGTCGAGAACTTCTCCAAGATCGCCAAGCCACTAACCAATCTGCTACACAAAGGCGTTAAGTTTGATTGGACAGACAAATGTCAGGAAAGTTTCCAGGCACTCAAGGACAAGCTGACTTCAGCCCCAGTGCTTGCTCCCCCTGATTCTCGCAAGGACTTCGTCATCTATTGCGACGCTTCACGTCAAGGATTAGGCTGCGTCCTAATGCAAGAGCGCAGAGTGATTGCTTATGCCTCCCGTCAAGTGCGTCCTCATGAAGAGAACTACCCAGTTCACGACCTCGATCTTGCTGCAGTTATCTTTGCACTGAAGCTATGGCGACAATACCTTCTCGGTAATCGTTGTGAGATCTTCACTGATCATCAGAGTCTGAAGTACCTGTTTACTCAGCCAGATCTGAACCTTCGTCAGCAGCGATGGATGGAAGCTATTGCTAACTACAACTGCGGTATATCCTATACCCCTGGCAAGGCTAATGTAATGGCCGATGCCCTGAGCCGTAAGTCTTATTGCAACAATCACATGGTCTTCAAAACTCAACCCCGCCTTTATGAAGAGCTATGCAAGCTGAACCTTCAACTAGTTCCACAAGGTTCTCTGAATAACCTTGTCCTGGAACCAACTCTGCTGAAAGCAATTAAGTCTGCTCAAGCCAAAGATGCTCACGTAGATTTGATGAAAAAGGATCTTGCCTTAGAGAAATCCAGAGATTTCTCACTTGGTGAAGATGGAACCTTATACTTCAGAGATCGCATTGTAGTGCCCCGGTTCGAGCTTATGATAGAGAAGGTGATGAAAGAAGCGCATGACACCCCTCTCTCTATTCATCCGGGAAGTACCAAGATGTATCTAGACATCCGTCAGAAGTACTGGTGGTCTAATATGAAGCAAGACATTGCTCGATATATTGAAGAATGTGACGTTTGTCGTCGCGTCAAAGCAGAACATCAGAAACCGGCTGGACTTCTACAACCGCTTCCGATTCCTGAATGGAAGTGGGATAAGATCCAAATGGACTTCGTCACTGGCCTTCCCAAGTCTCAGAAAGGTAACGATGCTATCTTTGTCGTCATCGACCAATTCTCGAAGGTTGCTCACTTTCTGCCAGTCAAGGAGACTATCACTGCTAGTCAATCAGCAAACTTGTTTATCTCCTGAATTGTGTCACTCCACGGCATTCCGAAGGAGATCAGTTCATACCGCGGTAGTATATTCACTTCGAAGTTCTGGGATAGTTTCCAAGAGGCAATGGGAACTCATATTACCTAGAGCACTGCTTATCATCCCCAATCCCAAGGCCAAGTCAAGCGAGTCAATCAAATTCTTGAAGACATGCTTCGAGCTTGTGTTATTTCTTTCGGCAAGAAGTGGGAAGAATCTCTCCCTTATGCGAAGTTCTCTTATAACAACAGTTATCAAGCCAGCTTGAAAATGGCACCCTTTGAAGTGCTTTATGGATGTAAGTGTCGAACCCCTCTGAATTGGTCAGAAACTGGGGAACGGACGCTCATTGGTCCAGACATTATTCAACAAGCTGAAGAGCAGGTTCGCATTGTCCGGGATAATCTCAAAGGCGGCCCAGTCCGCCGTAAAAGCAACTATATTTGGAAACACTGGGGTTCAACTTATCAACCTGGTGAACAAGCTTATCTGCGTGCCATTCCTTTGAGAGGCACTCATCGGTTCGGAGTCAAGGGCAAGCTAGCTCCGCGCTACATTGGTCCCTTTCGCATTCTCGCCCGCCGTGGACTGGTGGCTTATCAATTGGAGTTGCCACCTCAGTTCTCTCACGTTCATGACGTCTTCCACGTGTCACAACTTCGTCGATGCTTCAAGGATCCAGAACGTGAAGTGGATCCAGAATTAATTGAAATTCAAGATGATCTCACATACAAGGAGCATCCGATCTGCATTCTGGAAGAAGCTGAACGTCGAACATGCCAGAAGGTTACCAAGTTCCTCAAGGTGCAATGGTCAAATCATTCTAAGGATGAAGCCACTTGGGAACGCGAGGATAACCTCCGTCTTTGAATACCCGACCTGTTCCTTCTACCTCTTAATTCTCGGACGAGAATTTCTTTTAGAGGAGGAGAGTTGTAACACCCCGGTGTAATGATGCTACAGTAATCCCTGAGATCAAGCTAATCATTTTGCTATAACAGTGCTTAGTCACTTTGATCAATATTCCTTTTCAAATTCCCATTGAATTCAATTTCAAATTATGTGTGAAATTCAAAATGCTCAAACATGAAAACTAAAATGTTCATCATGTGAAAAGTATTCTTCTGGTAATATTGGTGGTGAATCGATATTTTTGCAAATTGTCCAAATGCCCTAAAATAGCTATAACAGAAAGTTGTTAAAATTAAAGGCAAAAGCTTTTTTTAAGGGGAAAAGGCCCCCCTCCTCAACTGGGCCGACTGGCCCAGCTGGCCACCGTGCGCCCCATGGGGCTCGGCCCACCGGGCAGCCCAACAGGCCATGTGGCCCACCCCCCCACCGGTCGCCTTCCCTCCATCAGGTAAGCGATCACGACGCACGTCGCCCTTGAACCACCACCTCGCAGGCCCACGCCCGCCACAGCGCCTGGGAGGACAAGGGCAGCCCCGACGCCTCGGGCTCCCTCCCCACTCGCCCACTTGCCCCTCTCCCCCTCGTCGCTCTCTCCCTCGCTCTCCAGATCCCCTCCCCTCCTCAACCGATGCCGCCGTCGCCATGGATGTGCCGTAGCCGCGGCCATCGGCCACCTCGCGCCTCGCCAGCATGTCCACGAGACGCGCCGTCCTCGGCTACACCCTCTGCACCAACTGGAGCGAGAAGGGAGCCACCACCGCGAGCCTGACAACCCCTTCTTCCTCCTGTGACCGTCTTCATCTCCAGCGCCGATTCGCCGCCGTTGGTCCTCCCCGAGCCCACTAACGCACACCTATAGGCTCACGGCCTCTCCCCTCTCTCCGGCCTCTCCCCGTAGCCGCAGCAGCCGCTTTTGCCGCGCCCGAACACCTCGCCGCCGATGAGCTCATGGCCGTCGCCATAGCCGCTATCACGCTCGCCTGAGCACGGCACCGTGCTCCTGGAGCCCCCAGGAGCACAACGAACACGCGCACGCGCTCCACCGAGCTCCGTAGCGCTGTTTCCGTCGAGGTCCCATACGCGCCGCCGCTGTAGCTCGTCGCCGGCCTCTTTTGCGGCCACCTCCTACCACATAACCACCACGGTTTGACGCGGCTAGCTCCGCTCGTTCGAACGTGCCCTCTCGCGCGTTAAACGGCCACCTGTGGACGAATCCCGCCGCTCCCCCGTTCGCTCGGCCGTCGGAATGGTCGCCGGAGTTAGCTCCGGCGAGTCTCCGGCCGGTGCCGAGCTGGCACCCACGTGGCACCGTCCCGTGCCATTGGTAGTGGCCCTCGTGGACTCTTGACCCCGTTGACTGGTTTGACGATCAACACGTCTTAACGACGGGCAGCCCCGACGACATATGGGCCCTCCTCTGTTATATTAGTCTAATAACGTTTTATAAATAAAAATGATAAGTTAACCTAAAACACTCACTGACGCCCGGGGCCCACCCCCTATTTAACCCTCTGTTAGTCTAAATTAACACTGTTAAAGTCACATAGGCTGACATGTGGGTCCCGCTGGACCCACATGTCAGGTTTGACCTGTACAGTCGCTATTGACTTGCTGATGTCAGCATGGCGTCATGCTGACGTCATATTCCTTTTTCTATTAATTTAATAATCCCAAAAAAATGGTTTAATCTTTAAAAATTCATATAAAACAATCTGTAACTCGGATGAAAATGTTTTCTATATGAAAGTTGCTCAGAAAAATCCAACGAATCCGAACATGTGGTCTATTTACCTGTCAGGTGCCTCTAGCATGCTGAACATGGAACATACCCCCTCCGGTCATCTGTCTGATACAGGTCCGGAACCGGGAATACATTCCCGGTTGAATTCCCCCTTCACCTATATCGTGTAGCCATACGTTAGGTCACCCCCGGCACAGCATATTGCCATGTTACGCTTTGTGATGCTATGTTTGCTTTGTATTTATTGTTTCTCCCCCCTCTTCTCTTCGGTAGACCCCGAGACTGATGCTGCCCCTGTGATCGACTACGTCGACGATGACCCCTCCTTGCCAGAGCAACCAGGCAAGCCCCCCCCCCCCCCTTTGATCATCCCGATATCGCACATTCCATTTTCTCATGCTTGCATTAGATTTTGCTACTGTTATTGATTGCTCCTATTCTGATGCAGAGCCTGCTTTTGTAACCTGTTGTTGTACCTTACCTGCTTATCCTAAACTGCTTAGTATAGGTTGGTTAGAGATCCATCAGTGACCCCCACTTTGTCCCGACTGCCCCGCTGGATAATCAGAAGACCCGATCAACGGGATCGAAGACCAGGCCCCGACACCGCACATCACTTCCCCTTAGTTGCTCGACACTACTGGGTTACTATCGAGTACCGAGGGTGAGACCTCATCAGCACTTCTGATGTTAACCCTGTCGTGTAGCTATTTAGTTGTGATCATCGAGGGTGATTTCCTCTTTAACCACTTCCGATACGACTCTGTCATGCAACCCCTCAAGTGTGGACCTCGAGGGTGAATCCTCTTACGTTCACCTTGATGACTACATCGAGTGGAAGTCACCGGGGGTGATTCCTCGGGTTTTCCCATTGATGTTTAGACACACAGTTACTATGGTTACTATGAATTTACACTGAACCATGTTACTAAAGACGGGTCGATCCTGAGGGGTATCCGCGCGAGCTTAATTGCGAGTGATGTGGAGTCGGGTTGACCTGGAGGGTTCCCGCGAGATAATTACGAGGCGTGGCCGGGCATTCCTAGCCCTTGTCGCAAGTCCTCAAGACGGGACACCGGGGTCACATCTTTAGTGAGTCTCTGCTTGTTACCGCGCGCTCCTAATCCACTATGATTTGGATATTTGATCCGAGGGGCCTCTGGCCTGATAGCACTAACCATCATGTGGGCATAGTATGGGCGTTCTGCGTCAGATACATCAGCCAAGCTTTATAGATGTCGTGGCTGGGCGCGCGCCGGGTTGGACTGGTAAGCTCCTGCCTGTTTAGGAAGGTAGCTAGGTCTGCTCACCGGCCGCCCACGCAACATGCATGAGTTCCCCGGGAGATGGCCCATGACCCCTAGGGGCATAGGTTTAGTCCGGCGTGCTGGCCTCAGGTTGCGGCGTATTGTTTGCCCGAGGCCGGGCATGACCCAGGAAAGTGTGTCCGGCCGGAGTTAATCGAGCGTGGTGGGTAAGTTGGTGCACCCCTGCAGGGAAGAAAACATCTATCGATAGCCTGTCCTACGGTAACGGACACTTGGAGTTGTATCCCGATCGATACAACTAGAACTGGATACTTGTGATGAGAATTGGATTGTGATGAGAAATGGATAGTACGGCTCTGGGATTTCTTTCTCATAGGGAGTCGAGAAAGGATCTCTGGCCGAGGTTGATAACACTACTACTACTTTACTTTATGCTACTCTACTCCCTCCTGTTGCTGCAAGATGGTGGTTTCCAGAAGATGCTAGTCTTCAATAGGCTAGGCTTTCCCCTTCTCTTCTGGCATTCTGCAGTCCAGTCCACAGATACAACCCTTTTCATTGATACCGATGCATATGTAGTGTAGATCCTTGATTGTGAGTACTTTGGATGAGTACTCATGGTTGCTTTGCTCCCCCTTTTCCCCTTTCTTCTTTTTCCGGTTGATGCAACCAGATGTTGGAGCCAGTGAATCGGATGCCATCACGATGCCTACTACTACGTGGAGACCGTCGACGACCAGGGAGTAGTTAGGAGGTTCGTGCAGGAGGCCTTGCCTTTTCGATCGTAGATGCTTTTGTGCTAGCCTTCTTAAGGCAAACTTGTCTAACTTATGTCTGTACTTAGATATTGTTTCTTCTGCTGACTCTTGTGTATTCGAGCTTATCTATTCGAGCCCTCGAGGCCCCGGGCTTGTAATATAAAGCTTGTATTATTTTAATTTGTGTCTAGAGTTGTGTTGTGATATCTTCCCGTGAATCCTTGATCCTGATCATACACATTTGCGTGTATGATTAGTGTACGATTGAATCGAGGGCGTCAAACGATGTGGCGGCAAAGAGAGGAGAAGGAGAATGGAGAAGGCAAGGGGAGAGGAGGGCACACGTGCGTTTGCCGCCCCCCTCCTCCCCCTACTTATAGCCCCAAGCGGCAAAGCCGAGGGGGCGAGACATGGGGGGTTGTGGGATTAACTTAGCCCACTCCCCCCATGATCCCATGTTTACCATGCCAATAAAGGCATGTATTAACTGTTGCAGAAGCCCAACCACCCGCCTCGGCCGCAGCGGATACGCGCGTGTGCCGAGGCCCTGTAGTGGCGGGCCCAGTCTGTGGCAACGTCCCGTCGTGCGTGTGGGCTGGCAGGACGGCCTGGCCTGCTGGCACCGCGTGGCGGGTGGGCAACGGGCGGCAAGCCTGAAGCCCGGGTGGCGTGCCACCTAGCCACCACCATGATATTTCGAATTCACCACGCGGCCTGCCTGGGCAAGGCCGACTCCTAAGCCGTCGGCACCTTAGAAGACGGACGAAGTAAAACTGCCAGAACACTCGGAGTAGGAAGCTGCTGAGGCTCCTCGCCTCTTCAATCGCGGCGCCCCACCAGCTTCGGGGACTACTGTCGGAGTAAATGACTATAGGTAGCCTCATCAGCCCCCCATAGTATTTCAAGACATCGGGGCTAGCTGCGCCCCTCGCATCATCCAGATGGACGACTGCCATCTTGTGCTGGCCGGTCCAAGCGGACGGCTGCTAGAAGGCGGCAGAGCCTAGAAGGCGGCCACGAGGAATGCTGGCTCCTAGAAGGTGAGGGAGTCCTGGACTAAGGGGTCCTCGGGCATCCGGCCTGTTATTCATTGGGCCGGACTGATGGGCTATGAAGATATGAAGGCCGAAGACTATACCCTGTCCAGATTGGACTTTCCTTGGCGTGGAAGGCAACCTAGGCGACCAACTACGAATATTCCTTCTTATGTAACCGACTCCATGTAACCCTAGATCTCTCCGGTGTCTATATAAACCAGAGAGCGTAGTCCGGATAGCCAGATACTCATTACCATAGTCATACAGGCTAGACTTCTAGGGTTTAGCCATTACGATCTCGTGGTAGATCAACTCTTGTAATACTCATATTCATCAAGATCAATCAAGCGGGAAGTAGGGTATTAACTCCATAGAGAGGGCCCGAACCTGGGTAAACATCGTGTCCCCCGTCTCCTGTTACCATCGATCCTAGACGCACAGTTCGGGACCCCCTACCTGAGATCCGTCGGTTTTGACACCGACATTGGTGCTTTCATTGAGAGTTCCACTGTGTCGTTGAAAAAAGGTTCGATGGCCCCTTCAATCATCGATAATGACGCCATCCAAGGAGGAACCTTCCTCCCGGGACAGATTTTCGTGTTCAGCGACTTCGTACTGCGGGCCAACTCGCTTGGCCATCTGGAGCAGGTCGATAGCTCGCCCACAGCCATCGTGTCAGATTTGGAAGCTTGAACTACGTCGCAGACGTCCGTGGAGACTTGATCTTCAATGGATTTGAGACCGTGGCAATCGCTCCCCCCTCGCTCTGATGAACATGACTTAAAGCTGTCATTGGATCACATCCAGGAGATGGTTCCTGTCGGTGCAACGGCCTCAGAACTGAAGCAGATCGTGCCCTCCGAGGCCACAAAGTCCGCGGCGTTAGAGCCGCACATGGACTCTACACACTGCAATGTTTGCGTCAATGGAACTCCGAATTCGTCTCCGGCTATACATTCTGGACCAGGTACGCCTGCGGACAGAAAGCTGAACCGGTTATCGATTTTCGAATTCAGCACCGCAGACATCTTCCAGCACTCACCTTTTGGTGACGTGCTAAACTCTTTAAAGAACTTGTCCTTGGAGGAAGACTCACAGCCAAACTATGTTCGGTTCGAGCTAGAGGCGGATGACGAGGAACTTTGCTTCCCACCCACCACCCACTTCATAGCCACTTTCGATGACTTAACCGATATGCTTGACTATGTCTCCGAAGACATCGACGGTATGGACGACGATGCCGACAAGGAGCAAAGCCAAGACCCGCCATTCATTGGACGTTGGACGGCCACCTCTTTGTACGACGTGTACATGGTTGATACACCTAAAGGATCTGGCAGCGACAAAGAAGAGCCAGATGCGAATTAACCCTCTGAGACGCAGTCCAAGCGCCGCCGGCCCAAACACCATTCTAAGCCCCGTCGCTCAAAGGATGGCAACACTGGCACTGGAGAAAATAGTACTCAGGGCGATTCCGAACACAATGAAGACCCTGTCGGAGCTGCATCCGAACAGGAGGAACATGACAATGGGCAAGATAACCCTGATGAACAAGCCATAGAAGATGACTTGGAGGACGATAGTTAGCGTCCACCCTCCGAGGAGGAGACAAGCCTCGGCAACAAAGACTTCATCGTGCCTGAGGATCTTCTGGAGTAGGAACGCTTTAAGCTTCAGCTCATAGCCACTGCAAGGAGCCTGAAAAAGAAACAGCAGCAGCTTCAAGCTGAACGAGACTGCTCGTCGACAGATGGACTGATGTCCTGACAACCGAAGAATACGGCCTCAAGCGACCAACCAAGAGCTACCCGAAACGCAGACTGCTACCTCAATTCAATGAGGAGGCGCCGAAGCACACATCTCCCTCGCGTAATGTGGAACGACCACCACGTGGTCGAGACAGGGTGGCCGACCGGCCACCCCGCGGTCGGGATAAAGCGGCAACTCAGGCCGAACAACAGCCTGCCCCACCGCCCCGTAAAAATAGAGACAGAAGAGTTTGGGGTCACACGTACGACCTCCGGCAGACCCTGGACAGTAGAGCAGGACATACAAGATCGATCTACGGATCGCGAGGACGTGCCTCGAGGCACGACGACGGCTACCTATTCGGACGTGACAAACCTAACCACGCCCGGGCCGAATACCGCAGACGGACTCCATCAGAGCTACGCCACGACGCGGCCCGATATAGAGGCGCCGCACACCCTCTCTGCTTCACAGATGAAGTACTGGATCATGAATTCCCCGAGGGGTTCAAGCCCGTCAATATCAAATCATACGACGGCACAACCGATCCCGCAGAATTCTTAGCAGTTGTATTTGCTTGTGATAAGTTCAGACCTTATATTGTTGATTCTAAAGTAACTATTCACACGGATCATGCTGATATTAAATATCTTATGGAAAAGAAAGACGCTAAACCTAGACTTATTAGATGGGTTCTCTTGCTACAGGAATTTGATTTGCATATTGTTGATAGAAAAGGAGCTGAGAACCCCGTTGCAGACAACTTGTCTAGGTAAATGTTCTTGATGACCCACTACCTATTGATGATAGCTTTCCTGATGAACAATTAAATGTTATAAGTACTTCTCGTAGTACTCCATGTTATGCTGATTATGCTAATTACATTGTTGCTAAATTTATACCACCTAGTTTCACATACCAGCAAAAGAAAAAGTTTTTCTATGACTTGAGACATTACTTTTGGGATGACCCACATCTTTATAAAGAAGGAGTAGATGGTGTTATTAGGCGTTGTGTACACGAGCATGAACAGGAACAGATCCTACGCAAGTGTCACTCTGAAGCTCATGGAGGACACCACGCTGGAGATAGAACTGCACATATGGTATTGCAATCCGGTTTTTATTGGCCTACTCTCTTCATGGATGCACATAAGTTTGTCTTATCTTGTGATGAATGTCAAAGAATTGGTAATATTAGTAGACGTCAAGAAATGCCTATGAATTATTCACTTGTTATTGAACCATTTGATGTTTGGGGCTTTGATTATATGGGACCTTTTCCTGCCTCTAATTGATATACACATATTTTAGTTGATGTTGATTACGTTACTAAGTGGGTAGAAGCTATTCCAACCAGTAGTGCTGATCACAACACTTCTATTAAGATGCTTAAAGAAGTTATTTTTCCGAGGTTTGGAGTCCCTAGATATTTAATGACTGATGGTGGTTCACATTTTATTCATGGTGCTTTCCGTAAAATGCTTGCTAAGTATGATGGTAATCATAGAATTGCATCTCCTTATCACCCACAGTCTAGTGGTCAAGTAGAATTGAGAAATAGAGAGCTCAAATTAATTTTGCAAAAGATCATTAATAGATCTAGAAAGAATTGGTCCAAGAAACTTGATGATGCATTATGGGCCTATAGAACTGCATATAAGAATCCTATGGGTATGTCTCCGTATAAAATTGTTTATGGAAAAGCATGTCACTTACCTCTCGAACTAGAACATAAGGCATACTGAGCTATTAAAGAGCTCAACTATGATTTCAAACTTGTCAGTGAGAAGAGGTTATTTGATATTAGCCCACTTTATGAATGGAGAACCCAAGCTTATGAAAATGCCAAGTTGTTTAAAGAAAAAGTTAAAAGATGGCATGATAAAAGGATCTGAAGCGTGAGTTTAACGTAGGTGATTATGTATTGCTATACAACTCTCGTTTAAGATTTTTGCAGGAAAACTTCTCTCTAAATGGGAAGGCCCCTACGTTATCGAGGAGGTCTATCGTTCCGGTGCCATAAAAATCAACAACTTCGAAGGCACAAATCCGAAGGTGGTGAACGGTCAAAGAATCAAACATTATATCTCAGGTAATCCCATAAATGTTGAAACTAATATTATTGAAACCGTAACCCCGGAGGAATACATAAGAGACACTTTCCTAACGCTTTAGGACTCAAAAGGCTAGGTATGTGGTACGGTAAGTAAACTGACTCCAAAACCGTTTTTAAGGCAATATTTCTCCGTTTTGGAATATTTTGAAAAATAGAAAAATAAGAAGCAGTCCGGGAAGGACACGAGGGCCCCACGAGGGTGGAGGGCGTGCCCTACCCCCCTGGGCATGCCCCCCTACCTCGTGGGCACCTCGTGTGCCTTTCGGACTCCGTTTTCTTGCACGTTGCGTATTTTGGTCGGTAAAAATTCATTATATATTCTCCCAACGGTTTTGACTCCCGTATCACGCAATTATCCTCTGTTCTTGTTTCAAGCTGTTTTCTGTCAGGGTTGTCAAGGCCAGGCATCATGTCGTCCCCCTCCTCCAACAAAGGTGACAACGATGCTTGGCTAATGAAGATAGAGCTGAAGAGGGAAGAACTTATGGAGATCAACAAGGATGAAGGAATCAAGAAGGCCACGGAGGATCAAGCTCCGGCAGCATAAGACACCCTTCAACTTGATCATAATCTTCTCACCCCAACTGAGATCGAAGCTTTCAAGATGATTGAGTTAGCTCGTATACAGAACAAGTATCTCACGCATGAAAATATTTTGTTGAAGGAGCATATTGTTGCACTCAAGGGCATTATCCACAAGCTGGAGGACCTCTTACGCTCGATGTGCGACTATCCATCATCAACAACACCTCCACCTTCTTCACCAGCAAAGGAGATATAATCATATGGGTATGGGCACTCCCCTTGGCAATTGCCAAGCTTGGGGGAGGTGCCCCGGTATCGTATCACCATCACACTCCTTTCTTTACCGTTTTTCTTAGTTCGATCCTATTAGTAGTATCTTGATCTAGTAGAATAAAGTTTACGGCATGATCTAGTTTTGAGTTTTGCTTTATGATCCTTCTATGTAATCGAGTCCGTGAGCTATATATAATAAAGATTAGTGTGAGTCAAGGGCTTGATTGTTTTGCCATGATCTTGAGTGAATAAAAGAAAAAAATAATAAAAAGAAATAAAGAGTTCATATTGATCTTATTGAGAGTAATGACTTCACATAAAAAGAGTACGATGATTAAAAGTTGTTGGGAGTTGGCAAACATAGCTTTGGTCATTGTTGCAATTAATAGGAAGTAATAAGGAAAGAGAGGTTTCACATATAAATATATTATCATTGACATCTTTTATGATTGGGAGCACTCATTAAAATATGACATGCTAAAGAGTTGATATTGGACAAGGAAGACAACGTAATGAGTTATGTTTTCTTATATCTGAGATAAATTATGTTGTCATGGATCATCCAACATGTTGAGCTTGCCTTTCCCCCTCATGCTAGCCAAATTCTGGGCACCAAGTAGAGATACTACTTGTGCTTCCAAAAACCCTTAAACCAGTTTTGCCATGAGAGTCCACCATACCTACCTATGGATTGAGTAAGATCCTTCAAGTAAGTTGTCATCGGTGCAAGCAATAAAAATTGCTCTCTAAATATGTATAACTTATTAGTGTGGGAGAAAATAAGCTTTATACGATTTTGTGATGTGGAAGAAATAAAAGCGACGGACTACATAATAAAGGTTCATATCACAAGGGGAAATATAAAGTGATGTTCTTTTGCATTAAGATTTTGTGCATCCAACCATAAAAGCGCATGGAAACCTCTGCTTCCCTCTGCGAAGGGCCTATCAGTTACTATTATCTTCTACCTTATGCAAGAGTCATGGTGATCTTCACCTTTCCTTTTTTACATTTTATCCTTTGGCAAGCACAGGGTGTTGGAAAGATCCTGATAAATATATCTAATTGGATGTAGGGGAGCATGAGTTATTATTGTTGACATTACCCTTGAGGTAAAAGGTTGGGAGGCAAAACTATAAGCCCCTATCTTTCTCTATGTCCGATTAAAACTCCGTAACCACAAGTATCGCGCGAGTGTTGGCAATTATGAAAGACTAAATGATAGTTGAGTATGTGGACTTGCTAGAAAGATCTGACATAGACTCTTTCTGATGTTATGATAAATTGCAATTGCTTCAATGACTGAGATTATAGTTTGTTAGTTCTCAATAAAGTTTCTGATTCATACTTTTCATTGTGAATAGATTATTAGTTGAACATAAGAAATCATATGACAATATTCGTATATATTGCTGTTATGAGAATAATCATGATGCCCTCATGTCCGTATTTTATTTTTATTGACACATCTACCTCTAAACATGTGGACATATTTATCGTTATCGGCTTCCGCTTGAGGACAGGGGAGGTCTAAGCTTGGGGGAGTTGATACGTCCATTTTGCATCATGCTTTTATATCGATATTTATTGCATTATGGGCTATATTTACACGTTATGTCACAATACTTATGCCTATTCTCTCTTATTTTACAAGGTTTACATAAGGAGGGAGAATGCCGGCAGCTCAGTGCAATTTGGAAAAGGAGCAAATATTAGAGACCTATTACGCACAACTCCGTAAGTCCTGAAACTCCACGAAAGTCATTTTTGGAAATAATAAAAATAATGAGTGGAAGAAGTACGTCGAGGGGGGCCCCACCTAGCCACGAGGGTGGGGCGCGCCTACCAGTGGCGCCCCCTGCCTCGTGGGCCCCCTGTTGGCCCTCCGGTGGCCATCTTCTGCTATATGAGGTATTTCATCAAGAGAAAAATCATAAGCAACCTTTCAAGACGAGACTCTTCCGCCACGAGGCGGAACCTTGGCGGAACCAATCTAGGGCTCCCGCAGAGCTGTTCTGCCGGGGACACTTCCCTCCGGGAGGGGGAAATCATCAACATTGTCATCACCAATGCTCCTCTCATTGGGAGAGGGCAATATCCATCAACATCTTCACCAGCACCATCTCCTCTCCAAACCATAGTTCATCTCTTGTATCCAGTTGTGACACCCCCGATTCAATCGTAAACTAATCATGCACGCAAATGTGTACGATCAAGATCAGGGACTCATGGGAAGATATCACAACACAACTCTAAAACATAAATAAGTCATACAAGCATCATAATACAAGCCAGGGGCCTCGAGGGCTTAAATACAAGTGCTCGATCATAGACGAGTCAGCGGAACCAACAATATCTGAGCACAGACATAAGTTAAACAAGTTTGCCTTAAGAAGGCTAGCACAAACTGGGATACAGATCGAACGAGGCACAGGCTTCCTGCCTGGGATCCTCCTAACTACTCCTGGTCGTCGTCCGCGGGCTACACGTAGTAGTAGGCTCCTCCGGTGTAGTAGGAGTCGTCGTCGACGGTGGCGTCTGGCTCCTGGGCTCCGACATCTGGTTGCGTCAACCAGGTAGAAGGGAAGGGGAAAAGGGGGAGAAAAGCAACCGTGAGTACTCATCCAAAGTACTCGCAAGCAAGGATCTACACTACATATGCATGGGTATATGTGTAAAGGGGCATATCGGTGGACTGAACTACAGAATGCCAGAATGAGAGGGGGATAGCTAATCCTGTGGAAGACTACGCTTCTGGCCAACTCCATCTTGCAGCATGTAGGAGAGAGTAGATGGTAAGTTCACCAAGTAGCATCGCATAGCATAATCCTACCCAGCGATCCCCTCCTCGTCGCCCTGTTAGAGAGCAATCACCCAGTTGTATCTGGCACTTGGAAGATTGTGTTTTATTAAGTATCCGGTTCTAGTTGTCATAAGGTCAAGGTACAACTCCAAGTCGTCCTGTTACCGAAGATCACGGCTATTTGAATAGATTAACTTCCCTGCAGGGGTGCACCACATAATCCAACACGCTCAATCCCATTTGGCCGGACACACTTTTCTGGGTCATGCCCGGCCGCGGAAGATCAACACGTCGCAGCCCCACCTAGGCCAACAGAGAGGTCAACACGTCGGTCTAAACCTAAGCGCACAGGGGTCTGGGCCCATCGCCCTTAGCACACCTGCATGTTGCGAACGCAGCCGAAGGCAGACCTAGCCTAGCGTGCATTCCAGTCCAATCCGGCGCCAAGACCGCCAACATCGACGTCACGAAGGCTTCGGCTGATACCACGACGCCGAGTGCCCATATCTTTCCCATGTAGTTGGTTAGTGCGTATAGACCAAACGGCCAGATCAAATACCAAGATCTCGTTAAGCGTGTTAATGATGTAACCGCAGACACCGACTAGGGCCAGGCCCACCTCTCGCCTAGGTGGTCTCAACCTGCCCTGTCGCTCCGCCATAAAGATCCACTCACGGGTGCTCCTACGAGCCGACCCGTCTTTAGTCACCACAGGTATCATGTAATAGTACATAAGTATATACCCGTGATCACCTCCTGAGTGATCACGACCCGATAGTATAGCAAGGCAGACGGACAAGAATGTAGGGCCATAGATGGAATACTAGCATTCTATACTAAGCAGGTAGGATTGCGGTAAAGGTAACAAATGAGTAGCAAGGACGGGCTATGCATCGGGATAGGAATAACGGAAAGCAGTGATATGCTACACTACTCTAATGCAAGCAGTATAGAGAAGAATAGGCAATATCTGGTGATCAAGGGGGGGGGGGCTTGCCTGCAAGCTTAGCCGAGAAGGAGAGGTCGTCAACAGCGTAGTCGATCGGGGCACCAGCAGCGGCATCGGTCTCGTAGTCTACCGAAGAGAAGAGGGGGAAGAAACAATGAATATAATGCAAACAGATGCATAGCGATGCATGACAAAGTAAAGCGTGATGCTAGGTGTGCCCAATCGTGGTAGTAGGTGATACCGGCGAAGGGGGGGGGGGACATCCGGGAAAGTATCCCCGGTGTTCCGCGTTTTCGGACAGATGAACCGGAGGGGGAAAGTTGCGAGTTCTATAGGTTAGGGATGGTGGCGGACGAACGGGCTGCGTATCCCGATTTGTCTCATCGTTCTGAGCAACTTTCATGTAAAAAGTATTTTCATCCGAGTTACGGATTAAAAGATATGATTTAAAAGGTTTAAAAAAATTTAGGATTTATTTAGTTATTTAAATCAACATTATCCAGAATAGTGTTTGCTGACGTCATCATGACGTCAGCATAACGTTAGCAGTTCACCTGGTCAACCTGACAGGTGGGTCCCGTTCGCCATTGACTGTTTAGTCTAATAAGTGTTTAATTAAACTAACTAGTTAATTAGATTAATTAAATAGGATTAATTAAGTTAATCATTTATTTATTTAATTATTTTAATTATTATTTATTTATATATTTATATATTTATTTTTTTAATTCTTTTTTTTAAACAGTACAGGGGCATGGGCCCCTCGTGTCATAGGTACAGGGGGGCTTAACGGGTGAGGGAGTCCTGGATTAGGGGGTATCCGGACATCCGGACTGTGTACTACGTCCGGACTATTGAAGCGTGGAGATACAAGACTCAAGACTTCGGCCCGTGTCCGGATGGGACTTTCCTTGGCGTGGAAGGCAAGCTTGGCGATCCGGATATTATATCTCCTTTCTTGTAACCGACTACATGTAAACCCTAGCCCTCTCTGGTGTCTATATAAACCGGAGAGGTTGGTCCTTAGAAGGCCAATCACAATTACAATCATACCATCATAGGCTAGCTCTTAGGGTTTTAGCCTCTACGATCTCGTGGTAGATCTACTCTTGTACTATCCATATCATCAATATTAATCAAGCAGGAAGTAGGGTTTTACCTCCATCGAGAGGGCCTAAATCTGGGTAAACATCTGTGTCACTTGCTTCCTGTTACCATCAGCCTTGACGCACAGATCGGGACCCCCTACCCGAGATCCGCCGGTTTTGACACCGACATTGGTGATTTCACTGAGAGTTCCTCTGTTTCGTCGCTGCTGGGCTCGATGGCTCCTTCAACCATCGCCAATAACATGATACCAGACAGTCACGACGAGAATGGCTAGACCCGCTGTCGGACAAAGCTCGGGGTGTCACCCCCGCATTAGCCTCGGACCTAAATCCGGAGCAGGCTGCGCTGCCTAAGGACGGAGGGTTAGACCCCGTCCCGCAGGTCGCGCACTCATCGGTGTTGGAGCCAAACACGGGCCTTACCTTTGGGGTGGCCTATGACTCCGGACCCCCGGATTTGTATCCGGATGTTGAGTCCGGTCCGCGCACTCCCGAGCCGGTCGAGCCAGGCTGGGCTCTGGTAATGGAGTTCACCGCCGCAGACATTTTTCGGCACTCTCCCTTTGGCGACATGTTGAACTCGTTGAAAACTCTCTCTTTAACAGAAATTTCTGGGCCAAACTACGTCCGTTTCGAGTGGGAAGCAGGCGATGAAGAAATTCGTTGCCCACCCACCACCCACTTCATAGCCACGGTCGATGATTTAACCGACGTGCCTGACTTCGACCAAGACATCGACGATATGGACGACGATGCAGGAGAAGATGCGGAATCTATGGGGCGCCGGACTTCCCCCTCATCACACGACGTATACATGGTGGACGCGCCCAAAGAGGACAAAGGCGACAATCCAGACGATAAAACCCCTGGACAAAAGCCAAAGCGACGGCGCAGACGCCGTTCTAAGTCCAGCAACAGTAAAAATAGTGACAAGAGTGCCAGAGGGATCGATACTACAATCAACTCCGAAGGCAACAACGACCACACGGACCCAGCGATGGAACGGGACGAACCAGGTCACCCTGAACACAGTTCGGAGCAGACGCCCGAGGACAACGATCCCGACGGACGAGGTCATCAAAACGAACCAGCACAGGAAAACAGTCCGGATAATGATGCAATCCCGGAAAAACACGCAGAACGAGATAACCTCCACAGAAAGCTCTTGGCCAATGCAAGAAGTCTAAAGAAGCAGAGGCAACGGCTCAAGGCCGCACAGGAAACGCTCAACCATAGATGGAATAAAGTGCTAGACACTGAAGAAAGATACGGCGATGATCGCCATACAAAGAGCTATCCAAAACGCAAGCTACTGCTAGAATTCGACGACGAAGTTGTACCACTTCATAACCGTAACAAAGTGGCTACCGATCCACATGAACACCTGAATAAGAAAGCTGGCGCGGCCAGGTCCATCTATAGATCCGAAGGACGCACCCCGGCGAAGGTCTATGGTCGCCAAAACGATTACGCGAATTGAATATCAGTCTGAAATAAAGACCGGACACAACAACAGCCGACGACATGCCACAGTACGTCCAGATACAAAGGGGCTGCTCACCCCCTGTGCTTTACCGATGAAGCATCGACCATGAATTCCCTGTGGCTTTAAACTTTGTGAACATAGAGGCATACGACGGAACGACAGACCTGTGGGTCGGATCAAGACTTTATCCTGCACATACATATGGCTCGTGGGGATGACCTTCACGCCATCAAATACCTCCCCATCAAGCTGAAGGAACCAGCTCGGCACTGGTTAAAAGGCCTCCCCGAAAATTCAATTGGGAGTTGGGAGGAACTCGAGGACGCTTTCAGGGCCAACTTTCAAGGGACCTATGTCCGGCCTCTGGATGCTGACGACTTAAGTCACATAGTCCAACAGCCCGGAGAATCCGCCCGCAAGTTTTGGAACAGATTCCTCACTAAGAAGAATCAAATTGTTGATTGTCCAGGATGCGAAGCCTTAGCGGCATTCAAACACAGCACCCGTGACGAGTGGCTCGCCAGACACCTCGGCCAAGAAAAGCCAAGGACAATGGCAGCCCTAACAAGCCTTATGACCCGCTTTTGCGTGGGAGAAGACAGCTTGCTAGCCCGTAAAGGCACCAGCGACCCCAGCACATCCGAAATAAGGGATGGCGATGGAAAACCACGGCGTCATAAACACAAACGCCAAACAAGGAAGAGAGCCCGGATAACACAATGGTCAATGCCGGATTCAGGGGCTCTCGACCTAATCAGCAAAACAAGCCATCTAAAGGCAGCAAAGAGGGACCGTCTGTGCGAATAGAGTCCTAGACAGACTATGCCAAATTCATGGCACCCCTAACAAACCTGCAAACCACACGCACAGAGAGTGCTGGGTCTTCAAGCAGGCCGGAAAATTAAATGCCGAACACAAGGAAAGGGAAGCACCAAGTGAAGACGAGGATGAACCTCGCCAGCCGAACACTGATGGACAAAAAAAATTCCCGCCAGAGGTTAAAATAGTGAACATGATACACGCGACTCACACACCCATGAGGAGGCACGAATGCGCGTATAGAGACGCGCTCAATATAGAGCCCATCGTACTCACGCCTAACCACTGGATGCCTTATCCGATCACTTTCGATAACTTGGATGACCGAACTAGTATTCGGCGCGGAGGATCACAGGCCTTGGTGCTCGACCCGATAATCGACGGATACCGTCTCACCCGCGTCCTTATGGACGGCGGTGATACGTCTCCAACGTATCTATAATTTTTGACTGCTCCATGCTACCTTATCTATTGTTTTGGACTATAATGGGCTTTATTTTCCACTTTTATATTATTTTTGGGACTAACCTATTAACCGGAGGCCCAGCCGAAATTGATGTTTTTTGCCTATTTCAGTGTTTCAAGAAACGGAATATCAAACGGAGTCCAAACGGAATGAAACCTTCGGGAACGTGATTTTCTCACCGAACGTGATCCAGGAGACTTGGACCCTACTCCAAGGAGTGCCAGAGGCAGTCACGAGGGTGGGGGCGCGGCCCTACCCCCTGGGTGCGCCCCCTGCCTCGTGGGCCCCCTGACGCTCCACCGACGTACTCCTTCCTCCTATATATACCTACGTACCCCCAACAGATCGGGGACGGAGCCAAAAAACTAATTCCACCGCCGTACCTTCCTGTATCCACGAGATCCCATCTTAGGGCCTGTTCCGGAGCTCCACCGGAGGGGGCATCTACCACGGAGGGCTTCTACATCAACACCATAGGCCCTCCGATGAAGTGTGAGTAGTTTACTTCAGACCTTCGGGTCCATAGCTAGTAGCTAGATGGCTTCTTCTCTCTTTTGGATCTCAATACAATGTTCTCCCCTCTCGTGGAGATCTATTCGATGTAATCTTCTTTTTGCGGTGTGTTTGTTGAGACCGATGAATTGTGGGTTTATGATCCAGCTTATCTATGGAAAATATTTGATTCTTCTCTGAATTCTTTTATGTATGATTAAGTTATCTTTGCAAGTGTCTTGAATTATCCGTTTGGTTTGGCCAACTAGATTGGTAGTTCTTGCAATGGGAGAAGTGCTTAGCTTTGGGTTCAATCTTGCGGTGACCTTACCCGGATGTAAAGGGTTGCAAGGCACGTATTGTATTGTTGCCATCGAGGATAACAAGATGGGGTATTTATAATATTGCATGAATTTATTCCTCTACATCATGTCATCTTGCTTAAGGCGTTACTCTGTTTTTAACTTAATACTCTAGAAGCATGCTGGATGGCGGTCGATGAGTGGAGTAATAGTAGTAGATGCAGAATCGTTTCGGTCTACTTGTCACGGACGTGATGCCTATATACATGATCATTGCCTGGATAACATCATAAATATGCTCAATTCATCAATTGCTCAACAGTAATTTGTTCACCCACCGTAGAATACTTATGCTCTTGAGAGAAGCCACTAGTGAAACCTATGGCCCCGGGTCTATTCTCATCATATCAATCTCCATCACTTTATTTATTTGCTTTGCTTTTACTTTTTACTTTGCATATTTATACCAAAAATACCAAAAATATTATCTCTATCAGATCTCACTCTCGTAATTGACCGTGAAGGGATTGACAACCCCTAAGTGTTGGTTGCGAGTAGCTATCGTTTTGTGCAGGTACGAGGGACTTGCGCATAGTCTCCTACTGGATTGATACCTTGGTTCTCAAAAACTGAGGGAAATACTTACGCCATCTTGTGCTGCATCATCATCTCCTCTTCGGGAAATCCAACGCAAGCTCGAGACGTAGCAAGAAGAATTTACGGCACCGTTGCCGGGAGGCTTACATAAAAGTCAACATACCAAGTACCCATCACAATCCCTATCTCTCGCATTACATTATTTGCCATTTGCCTCTCGTTTTCCTCCCCCACTTCACCTTTGCCGTTTTATTCGCCCTCTCTTTCCCAATCTCCTCCTCTTTTTCCCTTTGCCTTTTGTTTGCTCGTGTGTTAGTTTGCTTGTTTGTCGTAATGGCCTTACCTAATTCTGGTGATCTTCACCTTAAAAGGCTAGAGGAGATCGAGAACAATGTCAGGAAGTTTATGGTTTTGCAATTTGAGCATAATAATTTCTTTAGAAACGAGCTTAAGGAACAAAAAGAGTTTTATGAGTTATATGAATAAAGAGCTCGATGATATGTCCAAAGAATTTGATGGTATAAGAGCCCAAATCGCTCGTCTTGAAAAGATGACCGCTAAAATTTCGGATATGCAAGCTACCTTAGTCAATAAGATGGCCACTAAACCGAATTCCTATGAAAATCAAGAAGAAGATCTAAAAGTTATTGATGCGTCCCCCATTAAATCTTTTTTTTGCAATATGAATCTTGATGAAACTGAATATGATCTTCTTTACCTAGAAAGCGTTCCAAGAATTCGGAGTTTTTAGATCTTAATGATGAAATTGATAAAAGTGGGATTGAAAGAAATAGAAGTCGAGATATTGCTAAGCCCACTATTTTGGATCTCAAGGAATTTAATTATGAAAATTGCTCTTTAATTTATTGTATTTCCTTGTTGCAATCCGTGTTAAATTCTCCCTCATGCTTATAGTCAAAATAAGGCTTTTACCGAACACATTGTTGATGCCTTAATGCAATCTTATGAAGAAAAGCTTGAGTTGAAAATTTCTATCCCTAGGAAACTCCATGATGAGTGGGAACCTACTATTAAAATTAAAATAAAAAATTATGAGTTTCATGCTTTGTGTGATTTGGGTGCTAGTGTCTCTACTATTCCCAAAACTTTGTGTGATTTGCTAGATTTCCGTGATTTTGATGATTGCTCTCTAAACTTGAATCTTGCGGATTCCACTATTAAAAAGCCTATGGGAAGAATTAATGATGTTCTTATTGTTGCAAATAGGAATTATGTGCCCTTAGATTTTATCGTTCTTGATATAGATTGCAATCCCTCAGGTCCTATTATTCTTGGTAGACCTTTCCTTAGAACGATTGGTGCAATTATTGATATGAAGGAAGGGAATATTAGATTCCAATTTCCATTAAAGAAAGTCATGGAACACTTTCCTAGAAATAAAATAAAATTACCTTTTGAATCTATCATGAGAGACACTTATGGATTGCCTACCAAAGATGGCAATACCTAGATCTATCCTTGTTTTTATGCCTAGCTAGGGGCGTTAAACGATAGCGCTTGTTGGGAGGCAACCCAATTTTTTTTGTTTTTTGTTTTTGGTTCTGTTTAGGAATAAAATAATCCATCTAGACTCTGTTTAGATGTGATTTTATCTTTTAATTAGTGTTTGTGTCAAGTTGGACCTATTGGATCTTCTTGGGTGATAGTTGTTTGATCTTGTTGTAATTTCCAGAATCTTTATGCTCAGTGCCCGAATTGTTAAAAATCGCCAGAACGTGATAAAATAGTGATTCCAATTGCTGCTGATCAATAAACAAAATTTCCAGGTCTTCTAATTTTGGTAGAATTTTTTGGGTTCCATAAGTTTGCGTTAGTTACAGATTACTACAGACTGTTCTGTTTTTGACAGATTCTGTTTTGCGTGTGTTGTTTGCTTATTTTGATGAATCTATGGCTAGTAAAATAGTTTATGGTCCATAGAGAAGTTGGAATACAGTAGGTTTAACACCAATATAAATAAAGAATGATTTCATTACAGTACCTTAAAGTAGTCTTTTGTTTTCTTTCTCTAACGGAGCTCATGAGATTTCTATTGAGCTTTGTGTTGTGAAGTTTTCAAGTTTTGGGTGAATTCTTTTGATGGATTATGGAACAAGGAGTGGCAAGAGCCTAAGCTTGGGTATGCCCATGACACCCCCAAGATAATCCAAGGACACCAAAAAGTCAAAGCTTGGGGATGCCCCGGAAGGCATCCCTCTTTAAATCCACTTCCATCGGTAATTTACTTGGAGCTATATTTTTATTCACCAACATGATATGTGTTTTGCTTGGAGCATCTTGTATTATTTGAGTCTTTGCTTGTTAGTTTAACACAATCATCCTTGCTGTACACACCTTTTGAGAGAGCCATATATGAATTGAAATTTGATAGAATACTCTATGTGCTTCACTTATATCTTTTGAGCTTGATAGTTTGCTCATAGTGCTTCACTTATATCTTTTGAGCGTGATAATTTTTGCTCTAGTGCTTCACTTAGATCTTTTAGAGCATGGTGGTGGATTTGTTTTAAAGAAACTTGATCTCTCATTCTTCACTTATTATTTTGAGAGTCGTTAATAGCATGGTAATTTGCTTAATGTTAATATACTTGGTGTTCAAGATATATGAAACTTTCTTTTGAGTGCGTTGAATACTAAGATAAGTTTGATACTTGATAATTGTTTTGAGATATGGAGGCGATAATATCAAAGTCATGCTGGTTGAGTAGTTGTGAATTTGAGAAATGCTTGTGTTGAAGTTTGTAAGTCCCGTAGCATGCACGTATGGTTAACGTTGTGTAACAAATTTGAAACATGAAGTGTACCTGGCTTGTGCATCCTTATGAGTGGAGGTCGGGGACGAGCGATGGTCTTTTCCTACCAATCTATCCCCCTAGGAGCATGCGCGTGGTATTTGAATTTTTGATGACTTCTAAATTTTGCAATAAGTATGTGAGTTGTTTTGACTAATGTTGAGTCCATGGATTATACGCACTTTTACCTTTCCGCCATTGCTAGCCTCTTCGGTACCGTGCATTGCCCTTTCTCACATTGAGAGTTGGTGCAAACTTCGCCGGTGCACCCAAACTCCGTGATACGATACGCTCTATCACACATAAACCTCCTTATATCTTCCTCAAAACAGCCACCATACCTACCTATTATGGCATTTCCATAGCCATTCCGAGATATATTGCCATGCAACTTCCACCATCATCATTATGACATACATTACTTTTGTCATACTGCCATTGCATGATCATGTAGTTGACATCGTATTTGTGGCAAAGCCACCATGCATTATTTTTCATACATGTCACTCTTGATTCATTGCTCCATCCCGGTACACCGCCGGAGGCATTCATATAGAGTCATACCTTGTTCTAGTTTCGAGTTGTAATCCTCATGTTGTAATCAATAGAAGTGTGATGATCATCATTATTAGAGCATTGCCCAAAAAAGAGAAAGGCCAAAAAAAAGGCCCAAAAAAAGAAAAAGGGCAATGCTACTATCTCTTTTTCCACACTTGTGCTTCAAAGTAGCACCTTGTTCTTCATGTAACGAGTCTCATATTTTTTGCTTCAAAGTAGCACCTCGTTCTTCATGTAGTGAGTCTCATATATTGTGTTTCAAAGTAGCACTATGTTTTTCATGTAGTGAGTCTCATAAGTTGTCTTTTTCATACTAGTGGAAATTTTTCATTATAGAACTTGGCTTGTATATTCCTACGATGGGCTTCCTCAAATGCCCTAGGTCTTCATGAGCAAGCAAGTTGGATGCACACCCACTAGTTTTCTTTTGTTGAGCATTCATAGCTCTAGTGCATCCATTGCATGGCAATCCCTACTCCTCATGTTGACATCAATTGATGGGCATCTCCATAGCCCGTTGATTATCCTAGTCAACGTGAGACTTTCTCCTTTTTTGTCTTCTCCACACAATCCCCATCATCATATTCTATTCTACCCATAGTGCTATATCCATGGCTCACGCTCATGTATTGCGTGAAGGTTGAAAAAGTTTGAGATTATTTAAGTATGAAACAATTGCTTGGCTTGTCATCGGGGGTATAGATGTTGGGAACATCTTTGTGTGACGAAAATGAAGCATAGCCTAACTATATGATTTTGTAGGGATGAACTTTCTTTGGCCATGTTACTGTGAGATGACATAATTATTTTGATTAGTATGCTTGAAGTATTATTATTTTTATGTCAATATGAACCTTTGTCTTGAATCTTTCGGATCTGAATATTCATATCAAAATTAAGAAGATTTACATTGAAATTATGCCAAAGTATCACTCCGCATCAAAAATTCTCTTTTTATCATTTACCTACTCGAGGAAGAGCAGGAGTTAAGCTTGGGGATGCCTGATACGTCTCCAACGTATCTATAATTTTGATTGCTCCATGCTACTTTATCTATTGTTTTGGACTATAATGGGCTTTATTTTGCACTTTTATATTATTTTGGGACTAACCTATTAACCGGAGGCCCAGCCCGAAATTGCTGTTTTTGCCTATTTCAGTGTTTGAAGAAACGAAATATCAAACGGAGTCCAAACGGAATGAAACCTTCGGAAACGTGATTTTCTCACCGAACGTGATCCAGGAGACTTGGACCCTACTCCAAGGAGTGCCAGAGGCGGTCATGAGGGTGGGGGGCACGCCCCTCCCCCTGGGCGCGCCCCCTGCCTCATGGGCCCCCTGACGCTCCACCGACGTACTCCTTCCTCCTATATATACCTACGTACCCCCAACAGATCGGAGACGGAGCCAAAAACCTAATTCCACGGCCGTACCTTCATGTATCCACGAGATCCCATCTTGGGGCCTGTTCCGGAGCTCCGCCGGAGGGGGCATCTACCACGGAGGGCTTCTACATCAACACCATAGGCCCTCCGATGAAGTGTGAGTAGTTTACTTCAGACCTTCGGGTCCATAGCTAGTAGCTAGATGGATTCTTCTCTCTTTTTGGATCTCAATACAATGTTCTCCCCCTCTCTCGTGGAGATCTATTCGATGTAATCTTCTTTTGCGGTGTGTTTGTTGAGACCGATGAATTGTGGGTTTATGATCCAGCTTATCTATGGAAAATATTTGATTCTTCTCTGAATTCTTTTATGTATGATTAAGTTATCTTTGCAAGTCTCTTTGAATTATCCGTTTGGTTTGACCAACTAGATTGGTAGTTCTTGCAATGGGAGAAGTGCTTAGCTTTGGGTTCAATCTTGCGATGACCTTACCCAGTGACAGAAAGGGTTGCAAGGCACGTATTGTATTGTTGCCATCGAGGATAACAAGATGGGGTATTTATCATATTGCATGAATTTATTCCTCTGCATCATGTCATCTTGCTTAAGGCATTACTCTGTTATTAACTTAATACTCTAGATGCATGCTGGATAGCGGTCGATGAGTGGAGTAATAGTAGTAGATGCAGAATCGTTCCGGTCTACTTGTCACGGACGTGATGCCTATATACATGATCATTGCCTGGATAACATCATAACTATGCTCAATTCTGTCAATTGCTCAACAGTAATTTGTTCACCCACGTAGAATACTTATGCTCTTGAGAGAAGCCACTAGTGAAACCTATGGCCCCGGGTCTATTCTCATCATATCAATCTCCATCCCTTTATTTATTTGCTTTGCTTTTACTTTTTACTTTGCATCTTTATACCAAAAATACCAAAATATTATCTCTATCAGATCTCACTCTCGTAAGTGACCGTGAAGGGATTGACAACCCCTAATCGTTGGATGCGAGTAGCTATCGTTTTGTGCAGGTGCGAGGGACTTGCGCGTAGTCTCCTCCGGATTGATACCTTGGTTCTCAAAAACTGAGGGAAATACTTACGCTACTGTGCTGCATCATCCTCTCCTCTTCGGGGAAATCCAACGCAAGCTCGAGACGTAGCAGGCGGCAGCAGTCTCAATTTAATATATGAGGACACTGTCCGCAGGATGGGTATAGACTCATCCAGAATTAACCAAAGCAACACCACCTTTGAAGGGGTGATACCAGGCGTTGAAGCTCATAGCAGAGGCTCCGTCGCACTGGAGGTAACATTCGGCTCTCGTGCAACTCGAGCGAAGAACTACTCTTCATCATCGCACCCTTCCAAAGCGACTATCACACAGTGCTCGGAAGAACGGCCTTCGCCCGCTTCAACGCATTGCCGCACTATGGCTACCTTACACTTAAGATGCCCGGTCCACGTGGCATCATCACCGTCAGTGGACTAACAGAGCATTCGTCTCGCGCAGAGGAACACGCGACGACCCTCGCGACCGGACTATAAGCGTCCTCCAACATCAGAAAACATGACTGGTCATTAAAGACCACAGACTCGGCTAGACGAGTCCGGTCGCCCGGATAAAATTGAACCAGGGCACCATATATGTAATCCCATAGTGGACACCAGGGGCTATAAATACTTAACACAGTCCCACAGTTGGCTCAACCTTATGGGCAGGCCAACACCTTACACTTTTATTATCCACTGCATACTTACGTTGCACTCTTCTATGAGTTTTACTTTTTCCACAGACAACGTTCGTGTGATACCCTTCCAGGATACGGCACAACGGAGACAAAAGCGCAGACGTGCAGCAGGGCCCCGTTCAACAAATTTCTTTTTAGATTAAGCCCCTGTGTAAACCTTTTTTATTGCCTCTTGTTGTTTAACCATCCCATGGGTTCCATACCCACAGAGGATACTGCCGTTTTTGGCATCTCGCCACGACAGATTAACGCACGTGCACGGAAAAACAGGGTTTATAACGAATGGGCATTCTTGAGCACCTCGACTATTATAAAGTCCGAATACCCTCGGGAGTGTTCGGTGTCACGAGTTTGGCCTTATATGCAGCAGCTCCGAATCATGTCATTGGTCAAATGTTGGGTTTGCCCGGCTCCTGGGTTTGCCGCCTTACATTCCGTTACTATCGGCTAAGGTGGCCAAAGGAGAACTACTGCGATTGTGCCCTGTTTATTCCGGACGAGCACCTCAGTAGAGAAATCCGAAAACTGACTGTCATGATACAGCGAGAGACTGTTCAACCATTCGAAGACTTATTGGAACCTTTAGGATCCCTCCGCATTAACGAAGGATCGTTTGCTGGTCATGTACACACGCGCCCGTATTTGGATGTACGTGAAGGTACCAGGGCTACATAGTAGCCCCAACATTAGACTCCCATGGCTAAGAGAAAGTGTTACAGCTATATAGTCTGATTGCCTAGTTCGACGTGCGATCACCTCCTTCATGGACCAAGACGTTGGATCAAGTGTGATTAAGCATTTTTTTCGAACACCCCGCATTGCCTACGTGGGGGATGAAGCCAACGACTGCTATCTTTCGGATTAAACATTCATATATATATATATATATATATATATATATATATATATATATATATATATATATATATGTAAATGGCCACAGGGGACACAATAATACTTTCGGGCAAAAAGTATAAATATAGCCTTATAACCAAACTAACATTGTTTTTTACAATGATTCGATTCATCACTCGAATAAGACATCTTCGAGAACTGCGCCTCTATTAGGCGGGCTCCTTTTGTGACCTGCGCCAAGTAGTGCTCGGCCGGATACTGGCCCCCCGCCGGATCTTGGGTCGCTATTATATTGGCCTCCATATCCGTCCAATAGGCTTTAACGCGGGCAAGAGCCATCCAATAGGCACGCCGACCTCCTCATAGCATCAATCTGAGTCACGGCCCCAAGGAACTGCTACACCAAGCCAAAGTAACTGTCCGGCTTAGGCCCTTTCGGCCAAAGATGGTCTATCACAGACCGCATTGCAAGACCAGACAGCCTGTGAAGCTCCGCTACAGCAGCCATCTTGTCATTTAACGGCAGCGGGCGAGTGGGAGCATTGAATTGCGACCAGAAAAGCTTCTTCACCTCCTTATCACCCTGACCCTCGAAGAACTTGACAACGTCAGCCGTACTCTTCGCCAAATCCGCATACGCGTCCGCTAGACTCCAGCGCCCATCCAGGGGAGCGTACTTCGGATCGAAAAACTTCGTCTGACAAGTAGGAACCTCCAGCCACGATTTTACCGGCCTGTTGAAGCTCCTCCCGCGCACCCCTGACCTCGGTCTGTATTTCCTTGGTGGCATTGCGTGCCTTGTCCAGCTCGGCCAAGCTAGCCTTATGCTCCTTTTTAAGGATCTCATAGCGGTCAGCGGCATCTTTTAACTCAATAGCCATTTCGGCCATATTTTCCTTGCTTCGGCGATGAGCAGCCTGTTCGGCTCTCAATTCCTCGGTCGCATTTAGGGCATCCACATTGCTAACCCGAGCTTGTTCCTTGGCTTGGACAAGTTCTGCCCTCCGGGCCTCCACGGCAGCAGCACCATCTGCACCGAACATATTACATTAATATCATGCCGCCTCCATATTTTCCTATACAAAGGAAGGCAGAGCGCATACCTTGTGATTTTTCCAGCCACTCGTTCACCAGCGTGATATCGGCATCAATCGAACGAATTCGCCTGGTCAGTTTGGAAACTTCGACGGACTGGTCGGCGGCCGGACTCATAGGTACCTGCAAGTGTTTACAGCACAATCATTAATTTATGATCCCCCATTTGCAGCCTAGGGCGTGCAACCAGAGTCTCATGGGCTACTATCTATATGGAGCACACCTAATGCGTGCCTCACAACCAAAAATAGTGTATTCTTCACCACATACCTCAAAGCCTCTGAGCAGACTTGTAAATGCCTCATTCAAACCGCTTGTAGCAGAGGAAACCTTCCTGAACACTACGCTCATTAATAAGCGGTTCTCTTCCAAAAGCGCAGCTCGCTCCAGTAGGCCCGTCAGTACGTCTGGCCGGACATCGAGCTGTGCCGGACCCTTCCCATCGCCCCTCGTGGGAGCCAAATGCTCCGGGCTCAGGGGGGCTGACACATTGGCTTCCGGCCTCGGCTGATCCGGACTCCTCCGTGACGACACCTCAGTGTCGCCCGCTTCACGAGCCGGAGAGGTGGGTGGGGTCTCGCTCTCCCTCATCTCCGGAGGAAGATCCCCCGAAGACGAACTCTGTTGTGAAGGGCTGCTAGCCGGGCTACGAACGACGAATCCTAGTTATTGATCTAGGAGGAACGCAGTACCTTCGAATTAAAAATTAACTTACAACTCAGTGGAGGGCTGGCCCGTTGGTGGGCATGATGCGGTGAGGGTGCCCGTTGGGGCAGAGCCCCCTAGTGTTATCTTTTTCCCGGGTGTGGGCATCTTCGTCTCCGAGTGTTCGGGGGCGGCCCTCTTCTTCCCGCGCAGGGACGAGGCCTTAGCCTCCCCTTCCCGACTATCCTCCCTATGGGAGGCAACAATTCCCTCGGTTCGGATGCGTAGCGTGTGAAGTTCAGTTTCTTCGTTCTTCCGCTTGTCTTCCCCCGAGTGCATTTTGCAGAGCACCCAGTCAAGCATCTTGGCCATGGTGGGACCAGGCGAGCCCTCGGGAAGTGGCGCCAGACACCTGATTCTCTCCGCCTTGCTGAGCCATTCCTGGCCATGGATGATTTTCAGAACAAGCAATCATAAACAAATACAAAACACGGGGTCCGACATCAAAGCTACTTACTTGGGTATCTAGGCGATTACAGCTTAGGCCCGCATCCTCGATGGTGTCCGGACACTTTACTTTCCGTCCGAAGAATAATTTGCACATCTCTTCGAGCTTCAGGCCGAAGAAGTGCTTGACGGTCCGCGGACCCTCCGGATTGAACTCCCACATCCGGATAGGCCGGCGTTGGCACGGCAACATCCGTCGGATCAACATCACTTGCATTATGCTGAATGGATTAATGTCCCTTGCAAGAAGCTCCCGGAGGCAATTCTGCAGTACTGGTATGTCACCAGTGGGTCCCCAATTCCGCCCTACGTCTGTCCAAGACGCCAACTGTGACGGAGGGCCCGAGCGAAACTCAGGGGCAGCCGCCCACTTTGTGCCTCTGGGAGCCGTGACATAGAACCACCTCTGCTGCCATACATCGGATACTTCTGGGAAAGAACCCTCTAGCCACGGGGCATCGTCGTTCCTGCTTATTACGGCACCTCCGCACTCCACGTGTCGCCCCTCGATCATCTTCGGTGTCACATTGAAGGTCTTGAGCCATAAGCCGAAGTGTGGGGTGACATGGAGAAAAGCCTCGCACACGATAATAAAAGACGAGATATGGAGGATAGCGTCGGGGGCCAGATCGTGAAAATCCAGCCCATAATAGAACATGAGCCCCCTCACGAAGGGATCGAGGGCAAAACCCAGCATCATGGAGGAAGTGTGGGACGAAACGACACACTCGTTGGTCTCCGGCGTAGGGATGACCTGCCTGGAGCAGGGAGCCTGTCTTTGGATATCTGCAGTCAAGTATCCGACCTCCCTAAGCTTTGCGATGTCCTTCTCTTCAATCGAGGAGGCCACCCACCGGCTTTGAGGGTCAGATCCGGGCATATTGGAGGATTTCGGAGGGGTGGAGCTTAGGTTTTGGGTGTTAAAACTCAAGGTGCGAGAAGATCATCTTGCAGATCCGGACACGGTCTACATGTTTGATGACCACTTTGGGGTATTCGGAGGAGTAACCCGCCCTGCAATGCCGAAGACAAAGCTGCGCGCCGGACTCGTCGTCATTGAAGCCTGGTTCAGGGGCTACTGAGGGAGTCCTGGATTAGGGGGTATCTGGATAGCCGGACTGTGTACAACGTCCGGACTATTGAAGCGTGGAGATACAAGACTCAAGACTTCGGCCCGTGTCCGGATGGGACTTTCCTTGGCGTGGAAGGCAAGCTTGGCGATCCGGATATTATATTTCCTTCCTTGTAACCGACTACATGTAAACCCTAGCCCTCTCCGGTGTCTATATAAACCGGAGAGGTTGGTCCTTAGAAGGCCGATCACAATTACAATTATACCATCATAGGCTAGCTCTTAGGGTTTTAGCCTCTACGATCTCGTGGTAGATCTACTCTTGTACTACCCATATCATCAATATTAATCAAGCAGGAAGTAGGGTTTTACCTCCATTGAGAGGGCATGAACCTGGGTAAACATCTGTGTCCCTTGCTTCCTGTTACCATCAGCCTTGATGCACAGATCGGGACCCCCTACCCGAGATCCGCCGGTTTTGACACCGACAAGCGGGCGCTGGCGGGTTATGGGCAGCGGGCGCAACGGGTGCCCTGCAACCATTCGCTCGGGCGCACGAACCAGATCGCCAGAGAGGCGACGGTGACAGCATGTCACCGGAGCGGTGCAGCGAGGTGGTCGGGGCCATGGAGAGCGTGGCTGGTGGGCGCGGCAGCGGCCACGGCGCCGGACCGGGAAGGCGCAGGCCTGGCGTGCGGGCCGAGGAGACGCGCTGGAGCGGGGCAATGGCGGAGGAGGAGGAGCAGCCGCCGCAGCTTGCTACTGCGGTGAGCAGTGGATCGGTGAGTGACGGCGGTCTTTGGGAAGCGACGAGGGGCTGCGGGCAACGCAGCGAGGCATGTGGCGCGTGTCGGCCTGCACCGGGGGGCGACGGAGGGTGAGCAGTCCGGCGCGCAGGGAGAGCAGCAAGATAGCAGCAGAGCAGGCGAGATGCGGGCTCAGGCGGCAGCGGCAAGGCAGAGGGCGCGAGCGGGAGGCTTCAGCGGAGGGTGGATAGCGGGCGCCAAGACTGGCGCAGCTGAAGCGCGGGCATTACGGGCCGGGCGAAGTGGCGCGCGGGTCAGGCATGCGCGTGCACCACGGCGCGAGGAGCAGAGGCGGGCAGAATGGCGGCATGCGGTGACCGTGCGGAGCGAGGGAGAGAGAGGAGGGCGAGGCGCGTGCTCACTGGGACGGTAGGGAAAAGGAGTGGGCGCGGGGAGGATGCCGGACACGACGTGCGACGGGGAAGCAGTCCGGTGGGGTGGGGCTCCGGTGAGGCGGCGTTGGGCGTCGCGGCGACCTCCTCCTCTCGATCCCAATCCAATCGGGAGAGAGGGGGAGATATTTTGCGGGGTGGGGGGGGAGAGTGGGGTGTCGGTGGCGGTTCGGTTTCTGGGGGTGGATAAGGGGAGTGGGGGGAGTGGCCAGCTGGGCCTGGTGGGTTGGCCCAGTTGGGCCCCGGCCCAGGGGTTTTTCTCTTTTTTTTGTTTTCTGTTTTGTATTTACTTTCTTTTATTCATTTTCTATTCTGTTTTATTTCATTTTAAATCATTTAGGCCATTTCTAAAAATGAGTTTGCTGCACTATAAATACCTATGCCATTTTTGGCACAGCCAAACATTTTGTTTTGTATATTTGAAAACTTTTATTGTTGACATTAATTTGAATTTGAATTTTGAAACGGTTTCGAATTAACCCGAGATTAACTACAGTGACAGAGGTGACGTGGCACCATTAATGTGAGACTACTGTAGCATGATTATCCGGGCGTCACACCAATTCTTTTCTCCAAGTCCGGGATTGGTACTAGTAGGTTGCTAGTAGTGTTGATTACTCCTTGTAGTTGATGCTAGTTGGTTTATTTGGTGGAAGATCATATGTTCAGATCCTTTATGCATATTAATGCCCCTCGATTATGAACATGAATATGCTTTGTGAGTAGTTACGTTTGTTCACGAGGACATGGGAGAAGTCTTGCTATTAGTAGTCATGTGAATTTGGTATTCGTTCGATATTTTGATGAGATGTATGTTCTCTAGCCTCTAGTGGTGTTATGTGAACGTCGACTACATAACACTTCACCATTATTTGGGCCTAGAGGAAGGCATTATGAAGTAATAAGTAGATGATGGGTTGCTAGATTGACAGAAGCTTAAACCCTAGTTTATGGGTTGCTTCGTAAGGGGTTGATTTGGATCCACATGTTTCATGCTATGGTTAGGTTTACCTTAATACTTTTGTTGTAGTTGTGGATGATTGAAATAGAGGTTAATCATAAGTGGGATTCTTGTTCAAGTATGAACAACACCCAAGAACCGGCCCACCCACATATCAAATTATCAAAGTACCGAACGCGAATCATATGAACGTGATGAAAACTAGCTTGACGATATTCCCATGTGTCCTCGGGAGCGCTTTCCTTCATATAAGAGTTTGTCCAGGCTTGTCCTTTTCTTCAAAAAGGATTGGGCCACCTTGCTGCACTTTATTTACTTTTGTTACTTGTTGCTCGTTACAAATTATCTTATCACAAAACTATCTGTTACCACTTATTTCAAAGATTTGCAGAGAATACCTTGCAGAAAACCGCTTATCATTTCCTTCTGCTCCTCGTTGGGTTCGACACTCTTACTTATCGAAAGGACTACGATAGATCCCCTATACTTGTGGGTCATCAAGTATGGATCAAGGATTTTATTCTCCATATCCATATGGCTCGAGGAGATGACCTGCACGCCATTAAATACCTCCCACTAAAGCTCAAAGGGCCAGCTCGGCACTGGCTTAACAGCCTGCCTGAAAATTCTATCAGCAGCTGGGAGGACTTGGAAGAAGCCTTCCTAGACAACTTCCAAGGAACCTATGTCCGGCCACCGGATGCCGATGATTTAAGCCACATAGTTCAACAACCTGGAGAATCAGCCAGAAAATTATGGACTAGGTTCCTAACCAGAAAGAACCAGATCATTGACTGTCCGGATGCCGAGGCCCTAGCAGCCTTCAAACACAGCATCCATGACGAATGGCTAGCACGCCACCTCAGCCAAGAAAAGCCGAAGTCTATGGCAGCCATTACTGCACTCATGACCCGCTTCTGCGCGGGTGAGGACAGTTGGCTGGCTCGTAGCAAAAACACAGCCAGCGAGGCAGGCCCCACTGAGGCCAAGAACAGCACCATCAAGCTCCGGCGCAATAGACACAAACGCCGAAGCAATGGTGACAACACCGATGACACCACAGTCAACGCCGGATTCAGTGGCTCCAAGTCCGGCCAATGGAATAAGCCCTACAAAAGAAACAACGAAGGACCTTCCAGCCTGGACCGCATACTCGACCGTCCGTGCCAGATTCACGGCACCCCGGATAAGCAAGCCAATCATACCAACAGGGATTGTTGGGTCTTCAAGCAGGCTGGCAAGTTAAATGCCGAAAACAAAGAAAAGGGATCACAAAGTGAGGACGAGGACGAAGAGCCCCGGCAGCCGAACACTGGGGGGCAGAAGAAATTTCCCCCTCAAGTTAAAACAGTGAACATGATATACGCTACGCACATCCCAAAAGGGAGCGTAAGCGAGCACTTAGGGACGTCTACGCGGTAGAGCAAGTCGCCCCAAAATTCAATCCGTGGTCATTGTTCCCGATCACCTTCGATCGTCGAGATAACCCAACTAGTATCTGCCACGGCGGTTCAGCCGCACTAGTCCTTGACCCAATTATTGACGGGTTTCACCTAACACGAGTCCTGATGGACGGTGGTAGCAGCCTCAACCTGCTCTATCAGGACACAGTGTGGAAGATGGGCATTAACCCCTCACGAATCAAACCAACAAAGACTACCTTTAAAGGAGTCATACCAGGTGTAGAGGCCCGTTGTACGGGCACAATCACGCTGGAGGTGGTCTTCAGTTCTATGGACAACTTCCGAAGCGAAGAGTTAATCTTCGATATCGTCCCCTTCCGCAGCGGCTACCACGCACTGCTCGGACAAACCGCGTTTGCTAGAATCAACGCAGTGCCACACTATGCTTATCTCAAGCTCAAGATGCCCGATCCATGCGGCGTCATAACAGTCAATGGCAATACGGAACGCTCCCTCCGAATAGAGGAGCACACCGTTGCCCTAGCAGCAGAGGTACAGAGTGGCTGAAAGCACAAGTGCTCCCTGGGTGATTTTGGTAATTAATGTCAACATATCTCTTGTTGGACTAACACTTTTACCTAGTATGTTTCAGATAAGTTCAACAATGAAGTGGCATGGACTAAAGGATGTGGAACCCCTTCAAGATGCTAAGGACAAAGGATTGGCTCAAGCTTCAAGTACAAGACTCTACATTTTATATTTTTAGTGATCCAAGATCACATTGAGTCTATAGGAAAAGCCAATACTATCAAGAGGGGATGAGGTGTTGCTTAATGGCTTGCTTGCTCAAAGTTCTTAGTGATATTCTCCAAAGCCCTCAACTACTTTCTCACATCCACATATGTCCTAAACCAAAGATCTAACTCGGCCCCACCGATTCTTTCTATCCGGTGCCACCGAGTTCAGATGTCATAGCCACTGCCACCAACCCTAGGCAAATCGGTCTCACCAATAGGGACCTCGGTCTCACCGAGATGGGATTGTAATCTCTCTGTGTAAGTCCATTACCAAAATCGGTCTCACCGAGTTTGAGCAATCGGTACTACCAGGATTACAATGCAAACTCTCTGGTTAGCTTATTACCAAAATCGGTCCCACCGAGTTTGTGTAATTGGTCTCGCCGAGTTTGCCTGACCAACTCTTTGGTTAGCTTATTACCAAAATCGGTCCCACCGAGTTTGTGTAATCGGTCTCACCGATATTACGTTATACCCTAACCCTAACCATATCGGTCCTACCAAGTGGCATGTTGGTCCCACCGAAAATCTTAACGGTCACTAGATTTGCTGAATCGGTCCGACCGAGTTTAACAATTCGGTCCCACTGAGTTTGGAAAGTTGTATGTAACGGTTAGATTTTGTGTGGAGGCTATATATACCCATCCACCCACTCTTCATTCATGGAGAGAGCCATCAGAACGAATCTACACTTCCAATACACATTTTCTGAGAGAGAACCACCTACTCATGTGTTGAGGCCAAGATATTCCATTCCTAACATATGAATCTTGATCTCTAGCCTTCCCCAAGTTGCTATCCACTCAAATCTTGTTTCCACCAAATCCAAATCCTGTGAGAGAGAGTTGAGTGTTGGGGAGACTATCATTTGAAGCACAAGAGCAAGGAGTTCATCATCAACACACCATTTGTTACTTCTTGGAGAGTGGTGTCTCCTAGATTGGCTAGGTGTCACTTGGGAGCCTCAGACAAGATTGTGGAGTTGAACCAAGGAGTTTGTAAGGGCAAGGAGATCGCCTACTTCGTGAAGATCTACCGCTAGTGAGGCAAGTCCTTCGTGGGCGACGGCCATGGTGGGATAGACAAGGTTACTTCTTCGTGGACCCTTCGTGGGTGGAGCCCTCCGTGGACTCGCGCAACCGTTACCCTTCATGGGTTGAAGTCTCCATCAACGTGGATGTACGATAGCACCACCTATCGGAACCACGACAAAAACATATGTGTCTCCAATTGCGTTTGAATTCTCCAACCCCTTCCCTTTACATTCTCGCAAGTTGCATGCTTTACTTTCCGCTGCTCATATACTCTTTGCATGCTTGCTTGTTATGTATTGTGAGTGTTAAACTTGTGCCTAAACTTCACTCCAACTTAAAGAAGTTAAAAAATGCAACTTTTGGTACTTAGTGTCTAATCACCCCCTCCCTCTAGACACCTCTTCTCGATTCTTTTAGTGGCCTTCTCAAGCAGCACCATAGTACGGTTGTCAAACCCCTGGACATCATTAAGATGTTCCGGACTGCACTGCAACAGAACGGCGCGGCTCGTCAAGAGCGTGATTAGCAATTCGGCCTCCGTCCCAGTCCCGATGAGGTAGTGGCATTCGTACCACTCGTACACAATTACGCACTCAAAATTCCATGGACATCGACGGAGGCACAAGATAATCTGGTGTCTAAAGTTCGGCCAGACCGATCCCGGACACACATACTTTATCTTTTTTTTCTTGTTTTAGGTTCCTTTTTCCACGGGTCTGATCGCAAGTCCTTTTGAACAATTAGCATACAACGGAGGCAAGCAGCACAGGTGTGTAGGGTAACCTCTATACGTTCTTCTTGACGGTATTCATACTTATTTCTCAGGACCCGCACGCTGCGCCCTATTGATTCCGGCATGTTAAATAGCCCGGATACTTCTCGCACCATCTGTACAAGATACGCCTTGACGTATCCATCCAGTTATAATAAAAATGGTTTGTGGCCTAGTATCTGTGGTTTTCGCTTCTTACTTCATTTTATTTCGATCTGCTTATCGGCTTCATCGGTACTCTTTTGTACGTTTCGTATTCTCCAGGGGCTACTTGTCGCCCCACAATACGGCTGCAAAGTCCGAACACTTCTTATAGATAAGTTCGGCATCCCGAATTTAGCATTATATGCATTAGCTCCGAATCATGTCTTTGGTCAATAGTTGGGTTGCCCGGCTCACATGCTTGCTACCCTATGTTACGCTACATCGGCTAGGGTAGTAAAGGGAGAACTCTGCGATTGTGCCTGGCCTTGACCTCGATGAGCACCTCGAGAGAAAGCCGAAAACTGACTGTCATGATATGGCGAGAGCCGGTCAGCTGTTCGAGGGTTACAAAATCGTTGGAGATTTTTTCCGCGTTATGCGAAGGATCGACACTTCCCAATCAGATGCTGACAGCACCCTGGCTTGGACCAGGGGCTGCGCCCACGGTTTATTATAAAACTCCTATGGCTAAGTGAGGGCGTTTATGCCGTATAGTCTGATTGCCTTGTTCGTTGCGCTAAACAACTCCTCCAAGGACCATATAATTGGATCAAGATTGTTTAGATTCCATCCCGAACACCTCCAGTATTACCTACGCGAGGGCGAAGTTTAATCGCCAACCCTCAGATTGCATACAACACGGCCGCACAGGAGGAAACAATTAAAGCACAACAAAATTACATTACAAAACAGGCTTTGTTTTCATAATACAAGGCAAAGGCAATACACAAATTTTTTCATTCGAAAATAATGTCCTGCCCGCACTCAGCTGCTGCAAGTCGAGACCCTTCTATGACATCCACAAAATATCGCTCAGGTGTGCGGTGCTCCTTGCCCTCCGTCGGCCCTCTGGCCACTTCAACGGCGTTCATCTTCGCCCACCACATCTTGCAACGGGCGAAGGCCATGCAGACTCCTTCAATACAGGCAGAGCGCTTGACGACATCCAGCCGAGGACAGGCTTTCACCATCTGCCTCACGAGTCAGAAGTAGCTGCCAGGAATAGCTTCGGCTGGCCATAGCCGGATTATCAAATCCTTCATGGCTAGTTCGGCCACCCTATGCAGCTCCACCAGCTGTTTCAGCTGATCGGTGAAGGACAAGGGAGGTTCTGGCGCCACACATTGCGACCAAAATAGCTTTTCCGTCGAACCCCCTCCTTCGGCTCGATAGAACTCCATGGCGTCCGATACACTGCATGGTAAATCCGCAAAAGCCCCTGGGGAACTCCGAACCCGGGTTAGTAAAAGGTACCGCTTCACCGCATACTTGCTTTGCATCTTAAAAGCCTTACCCGTCGTGATCTTCTTGGCCTCTTGGATCTCCTGGAGGGCGGCCTCGGCCTCATTCTGTGCGGTCTCCGCGCTCTGACGAGCCTTGGTGAGTTCGGCCCCTTGAGCCGACGCATCATGCTCCAAGGTCTCACATTTCTTTGACCCGGGCCTTGAGCTTCTTACGGGCAGCTTGCTGCTGGACAGCCTCTCCTCGGCCTCGCCCAGGGCCTTCCTCAGGACCTTGACCTCGGTCTAGGCTCCTGCACATATTACGACACTATAGTCAATATACAGCGCCTACGCTTTCCGAACACACAGCAAGTCGTTACTCACCTTGCTTCTCCTGGAGCCGAACCCTAACCTCGCCGAGCTCGTTCTCGGTCCGCTCCAGCCTCTGCCTCAATTCAGAGACTTCGGCAGCATGCGAGTTTGCGGCCAACAGCAACGCCTGCTTATGCATACATATTACGTTAGTCTCCTACAACAGAAGATTGATCCTCTGTCCGGTTCTCCTTGCCGAACACCGGACGGTGTCTCGTGGGCTCTTGACTACATGGGGTTTTTCTCTTTCTATGTCACTTACCTCGAAACCTGTCAACAGGTTGCTGCAGGCTTCGTTTAGTCCACTCTTGGCGGACGGAACCTTCTTGATCACCGTGCCCATAAGAACACGGTGCTCATCCATAACGGAGGCACCTCGTAGCGCCTCCATTAGGATATCCGGCGCCCCCGGATGGATGGGGGCCACCGGCGGAAGCGGCGCACCCCCCTCCTTCAAAGGGGGCTGCTCGCCCGACTCCGGAGCCATATGGGTCTCCGGAATCGTATTCGGCTGAGGGCCAAACTGGACACGGCCCTCTTCACCAATCTCCATGGGGATTGGCTCCCTCATGTGTCCGGCAGTGGAGTTCTCGCCTTGTGGCGCCTCCCAGACAGCGCCCTGGGCTCCTCCCTTTGGAGCGGTCCTCCAGGACAACACTTCGATGTCGTCCCTTGCCCCGGGGGAGTAAGCAGGCGGTGGCGACATGCTCGCCATCTCCGACGGAGCCAACCAACCTCCAGACGAGGATCACTGGATAAGGTCACGGGCCGGACTACAATAGTGTAGTTAACTATGTTAAAATAATAAAGAGAAAGGGATGGATGTGCGCATGAATGAGCCATGTCACTTACGATGTGACACAGGACTTAGTGCGGGCGCTGCTCGGACTCATCCCAACGTCCCCACGCGGTATTGACATTTGGGCGCCCTTCCCCTTTTTGGGCGCTTCCGCCTCCAGATGCGCCGAGGCCGCCCTCTTTTTCTTCTTCTCCTCGGGGGGAGGGTTGTTTTCCTCCTCCTCCTCCTCTTCCTCGTCATTGTCCTCAGGGACAGAGGAATGGGCTTCGTCATCTTCGGACATCACGTCCGAGGTGCCCTTGCGACGGGACCACTCTTGGCCCCCTTGGCCTTCTTCTCTGGCACCTTATACGGCGCCGGCACCAGCATCTTTGCTAGACGCGGGATGACTGGTTCTTCAAGCAGCGGAACCGGACATTGGATCCGCTTCGCCCTCTCCATCCAGTCCTGAAAGAGCAATAATAAAAGCTCACACATCATCCTCGAACAATTAAGTTGGGGGTACATCAAAAATAACATACCTCGCTGGCGGGGTGTTTACAATCGTGACCACGGTCTGAATCCGTGGCCGGTGGCTTCTTGTTGCCCTTAAAAAGAAACTCCCAGGAACCTTCGTGAGTAGTCTCGAAGAGCCTTACCAAAGTCTGGTGCTTCTTTGAATTGAACTCCCACAGACGGCGGCTTCGGCGCTGGCACGGAAAAATCCGGCGAACTAGCATCACCTGGATTACATCGATGAGCTTGACATTCTTGGTCACCATGCTTTGAACGCGCGTCTGCAGCGCTATCAACTCGTTAGGTGAACACCAGTCCGGACTCTTCTCGACCCAGGAGGTGAGTCGCATGGGAGCGCCGGAGCGGAATTTGGCAGCTGCGGCCCAGGTGGTGCCGCGAGGTTCAGTGATATAGAACCATTGCTTCTGCCACTCCTTTACTGTGTCCACAAAAGTGCCCTTGGGCCAAGAGACGTTGGATAGCTTACTCACCATGGCTCCTCCGCACTCCGCGTGCTGGCCATCCACCACCTTCGGCTTCATGTTGAAGACTCTGAGCCACAGCCCGAAGTGGGGCTGGATGCGAAGGAAGGCCTCACACACGACGATAAACACCGAGATGTTGAGGAAGGAATTCGGGGACAGATCATCGAAATCTATCCCGTAATAATACATCAGCCCGCGGACGAAAGGGTGGAGTGGAAACCCTAGCCCGCGGAAGAAATGGGGGATGAATACTACCCTCTCGGTGGGCTTCGGCGTGGGGACGACTTGTCCCTCGGCCGGCAGACGGTGGGCGATCTCCTTCGCCAAATATCCGGCCGCCCGAAGCTCAGTAATGTCCTCCTCCTTGACGGAGGAGACCATCCACTTGCCCTGACCACCGGATCTGGACATGGTTGCTTGAGTGGAAAGGAGATGAGAACTTGGGCGCTGGAGCTCGAGATTGGAAAGGCGGAGACAGAGAGAGCGTGAGAAGAGGAAGAGGGAATCCTTATCCCCTTATAAAGGCAGCTAATATTAAACGCCACCTCACTCGCCTTAAGATTCGCCTATTCCCAAGGGTTGTATAAACGGCACGGTTGGGTTACCCATGCCCGCATTGATGAGAATCTCGTGATAAGGGGACACGATCTCTTCTTTGACAAGACGTGCCAATGGCAACTGCGTCTCGGGACGTGGGGCGTCGAACATTAAAACGGTCTGGAAATATGACCGGTCAAATGTAATGTCGTGCTGCAAAAAAGTTGTCAGCGGATGGAACTTGTGTAAAAAATATATATTCTCTCTGCGGTTGTTTGTGATATGCGTTACAGGTCCGGATACAGTCATCACATCCGAAGACTATCGTGGAGTTCGGAAAAGGGGAACCCGCCTTGCAATGCTGAAGACAATCTGCGCGCCGGAGTCCTCGTCATTGAAGCCAGGTTCAGGGGCTAGTGAGGGAGTCTTGGACTAAGGGGTCCTCGGGCATTCGGCCTGTTATTTATTGGGCCGGACTGATGGGCTGTGAAGATATGAAGGCCGAAGACTATACCCGTGTCCGGATTGGACTTTCCTTGGCGTGGAAGGCAAGCTAGGCAACCAACTAGGAAGATTCATTCTTATGTAATCGACTCCATGTAACCCTAGATCTCTCCGGTGTCTATATAAACCAGAGAGCGTAGTCCGGATAGCCAGATACTCATTACCATAGTCATACAGGCTAGACTTCTAGGGTTCAGCCATTACGATCTCGTGGTAGATCAAGTCTTGTAATACTCATATTCATCAAGATCAATCAAGCAGGAAGTAGGGTATTACCTCCATAGAGAGGGTCTAAACCTGGGTAAACATCGTGTCCCCCGTCTCCTGTTACCATCGATCCTAGACGCACAGTTTGGGACCCCCTACCCGAGATCCGCTGATTTTGACACCGACAGAAGGCGGCCCCTCGTGCCCTCAAAGTCTGCACCCTCATTACCACGACGGGACAGGGCATGGCTACAGTCCGGCCTGCCACCCCCGAATCCAGGGCAGAGCGTGGCTACAGCATGGTGTACCAAGCGGACACCCCTCGCCCAGCGCGGCACTGTGCCCATGCAACTTATAACATCACCTACGTCAGAGGGAGACACGCTCCCTTGATGGTCGGTCTGTACGGCCCGCAGTTGGTGGGCCCTACCTATCGGCGAGCCCCAGGAGGCGGTGATGCCCCACCAGGCGGCAGAGGGAGGGGCCGCCTTCCAGCAGGCGGCCCCTTCTCCCCCTCAAAGTTTGCGCGGCATTAACCAGAAGAGTCGGGGTATGGCTACAGTGAATGCCCGCCATGCGGCGAGACTGTAACCATGCTCTCCCTGACCAAGTATACATCATCAATGGCACGGCTACAGTGTTAAGTAGCAGGTAGGACCCGCAAGCGGCGGGCGCGGCTTGTCGGCCAAGTACAAGACAGCCGGCGGGACCCACCAAGCGGGAGGCCCCAGCAACCGGTGGAGAAACCGGTGACCAGAGACACTAACAGCCAGGTCCTACACTCGGCTGGATTACCATTTTACCCCTGGGGGCAGGCCTATATAAACCCCCCAGGCCACCCATGCAAAGGGTTCAGAACCTCAGTAGACACACTCACCATGTAGAGAGAGTGAAGTAGGGCTAGCCTTGTTCTTCTTCTTCCTCTAGCAAAAGAGCTTAAGGAGCAAGCTTGTAGCTACCTTGTTGAGATAGTGATCATGCGGAGACCCCGCAGAGCAGGATGATACGTCTCCGTCGTATCTACTTTTCCAAACACTTTTGCCCTGGTTTTGGACTCTAACTTGTATGATTTGAATGGAACTAACCCGGACTGACGCTGTTTTCAGCAGAATTGCCATGATGTTGTTTTATGTGCAGAAAACAAAAGTTCTCGGAATGACCTGAAACTCCACGGAATATCTTAGAATAAATAATAAATAATCCTCACCAAAGATGAAGACCAGGGGGCCCACACCCTGTTCACGAGGGTGGGGGCGCGCCCCCCCTCCTGGGCGCGCCCCCTACCTCGTGGGCCCCCTGGACACCCTCCGATGCCAACTCCAACTCCATATATTGGCTTTCGGGGAGAAAAAAATCACAGAGAAGAAATCATCGCGTTTTACGATATGTAGCCGCCGCCAAGCCCTAATCTCTCTCGGGAGGGCTGATCTGGAGTCCGTTCGGGGCTCCGGAGAGGGGGATTCGTCGCCGTCGTCATCATCAACCATCCTCCATCACCAATTTCATGATGCTCACCGCCGTGCATGAGTAATTCCATCATAGGCTTGCTGGACGGTGATGGGTTGGATGAGATTTATCATGTAATCACGTTAGCTTTGTTAGGGTTTGATCCCTAGTATCCACTATGTTCTGAGATTGATGTTGCTATGACTTTGCTATGCTTAATGCTTGTCACTAGGGCCCGAGTGCCATGAATTCAGATCTGAACCTATTATGTTTTCATGAATATATGTGTGTTCTTGATCCTATCTTGCAAGTCTATAGTCACCTATTATGTGTTATGATCCGACAACCCCGAAGTGACAATAACCGGGATACTTCTCGGTGATGACCATAGTTTGAGGAGTTCATGTATTCGTTAAGTGCTAATGCTTTGTTCCGGTTCTCTATTAAAAGGAGGCCTTAATATCCCTTAGTTTCCAATAGGACCCCGCTGCCACGGGAGGGTAGGACAAAAGATGTCATGCAAGTTCTTTTCCATAAGCACGTATGACTTTTTACGGAATACATGCCTACATTACATTGATGAATTGGAGCTAGCTCTGTGTCACCCTATGTTATGACTGTTACATGACGAACCGCATCCGGCATAATTATCCATCGCTGATCCAGTGCCTACGAGCTTTCCATATACTGGTTCTCACTTATTTACTTTCCGTTGCTACTGTCACAATCACTACAAAATACCAAAAACATTACTTTTGATGTCTTTACTTTTGTTACCGTTACCACCACTATCATATTACTTTGCTACTAAACACTTTGCTGCAGATACTAAGTTTCCGTGTGTGGTTGAATTGACAACTCAGCTGCTAATACTTGAGAATATTCTTTGGCTCCCCTTGTGTCGAATCAACAAATTTGGGTTGAATACTCTACCCTCGAAAACTGTTGCAATCCCATATACTTGTGGGTTATCAAGACCTTTTTCTGGCGCCGTTGCCTGGGAGCATAGCTCTATTCTTTGGGTCACTTGGGATTTATATCTGGTGGACACTATGAAGATCTTGAAAGACGCTAAGACAACGATTTATCCCTCAACTACGAGGGGAGGTAAGGAACTGCCATCTAGCTCTGCACTTGATTCACCTTCTGTTATGAGTAAGCTAGCGACACCTAAACACGCTTACGCTATTCGTTCCGATATGTCGCATGTTATTGATGATGCCACTTCGCTATGCATGATACTTATGATGAAACTACTTCTATGCTTCATACTACTGTGTCCCTTGATGAATTTCTAGATGAACAAATTTCTAGGTCTAGAGAGAGAGAAACTATTGAAACTGATAATATTGATGAAAGTGATGATGAAGATATGCCTGCTATTCCTGAGGGTTATCTTTTTGATATGGAATCTTTTGCAGCTATTTTTGCCTGCCAGGATAGATACGAACTTAAGAGGCTGCTAGTTAAATGGAGTAAATAATCTCTTAGAGACAGAATGAAACCTGACCCTGCTTTTGCTACTTCACCTATCTGTGTTCCTGATAAGGATTATGAATTTTCTGTTGATCCAGATATAATTACCTTGGTTGAATCTGATCCTTTTTATGGCTATGAATCTGAAACTGTTGTGGCACATCTTACTAAGTTAAATGATATAGCTGCCCTGTTTACTAATGATGAGAGATCGCGCTACTTTTATATACTCAAAATATTTCTGTTCTCATTAAAGGGTGATGCTAAGATATGGTTTAATTCTCTTGATCCTGGTTGTGTGCGTAGTCCCCAGGATATGATTTATTACTTTTCTGCTAAATATTTCCCTGCTCATAAGAAGCAAGCTACCTTGAGGGAAATATACAACTTTGTGCAAATTAAAGAAGAGAGTCTCCCACAAGCTTGGGGGAGGCTTCTCAAGTTACTTAATGCTTTGCCTGATCATCCTCTTAAGAAACCTAAAATACTTGATATCTTTTATAATGGACTAACCGATGCCTCAAGAGATTACCTGGATAATTGTGCTGGTTCTCTTTTCAGGGAAAGAACACCAGATGAAGCTGAAATTCTATTGAATAATATGTTGACAAATGAAAATAATTGGGCACCTCCTGAGCCAACTCCCGAGCCAGCTCTGAGCCACCATTGAGCCTATTCCTAAACCAACTCCGAAGAAGAGGTATTCTATTTCTCGATCCACGAAGATATGCAAGAGGCAAAGAAATCTATGAAATAAAAAGGTATTAAAGCTGAAGATGTTAAGAATTAACCTCCTATTGAAGAAATACATGGTCTTAATTTACCGCCTGTTGAAGAAGTATATGATCTCAATTCTTTACTTATTGAAGAACCTCCTGATCCCGATAACCTGACACAGGTAGTAAAGGTAAATTCTCTCTATAGATTTGAAGGTGATATCCCTCATTATAAGTCTGCTAGGCAATGCTTCGATGAGTTTGATAATTTTATTGTCAAACAAGAAAACTTTAATGCTTATTTTGGTAGACAATTGAAATATGATTCCAATATGATTAAACGCTTGGGTGATTATATGGCTAATATTAGAGGTGAACTTAAACTTGTTAGCAAACATGCTTCTATGGTTACCACTCAAGTAGAACAAGTACTTAAAGCTCAGAAAGAAGTGCTTGATGAAATGAATAGTAAGAAAAATGATATGTTGTTAGAGTGGCTACTAGAACTGGTAGAATGACTCAGGAACCTTTGTATCCTGAAGGCCACCCTAAGAGAATCGAGCAAGATTCTCAGAGAAATAATATTGAATCACCGAGTTCTTCTAAAAGGAAGAAAAAAATGATAGAACTTTGCAAACTTCTAGTGAACCTATTGCTGAACCACCTGAGAATCCAAATGATATCTCTATGTCTGATGCTGAAACACAATCTGGTAATGAACATGAACCTAGTGAAAAGGTTAATGATGATGTTCATGATGATGCTCAACCTAGTAATGATAATGATGTAGAAGTTGAACCTGCTGTTGATCTTGATAACCCACAATCAAATAATCAACGTTATGATAAAAGAGACCTTGTTGCTAGGAAACATGGTAAAGAAAGGGAACCATGGGTTCAGAAACTCATGCCTTTTCCTCCGAAACCATCCAAGAAAAAAGATGATGAGGATTTTGAGCGCTTTGCTGAAATGATTAGACCTATCTTTTATGCGTATGCGATTGGTGATATGCTCAAAATGAATCCTTATGCTAAATATATGAAAGATATTGTTACAAATAAAAGAAAGATACGGAAGCTAAAATTTCCACCATGCTTGCTAATTATACTTTTAAGGGTGGAATATCAAAGAAACTTGGAGATCCAGAGTACCTACTATACCATGCTCCATTAAGAGAAATTATGTTAAAACTGCTTTATGTGATCTTGGAGCGGTGTTAGTGTTATGCCTCTCTCTTTATATCGTAGACTTGACTTGAATAAGTTGACACCTACTGAAATATCCTTGCAAATGGCTGATAAATCAACTGCTATACATTGCCGGTATTTGTGAGGATGTGCCTGTTGTGGTTGCAAACATTACTATTTTAACGGACTTTGTTATTCTTGATATTCCCGAGGATGATAGTATGTCTATTATTCTTGGAAGACCTTTCCTTAATACTGCAGGGGCTGTTATTGATTGCAACAAAGTCAATATCACTTTTCATGTTAATGGTAATGAGCACACGGTACACTTTCTGAGGAAACAACCTCAAGTTCATAGTATCAACTCTATTGGAAAAATTCCATCGATTATATTTGGAGGTTTTGAATTTCTTCTCCCTACTGTCAAGAAGAAATATGATATACTTATTATTGGGGATGTCCATATCCCCGTTGACGTAACATAGTGTTATTCGAAATTTCTCCGGTTCCATGTTATTCGGAATGAGTTTGTTAACAAGACTTGATCAACCTTGTTAGTGGATTCTTTTTGATGAGCATGAGATGGATGAAACTAGAAGCACAACCTTCTGTACCCTCTTTATATTTTCTGTTATTTAGTAGAAATAAAGTAAAATAGTATTTTTTCTGTCTGTTTCCTGATTTATCCGTGCAATATAAAAATATCCCGAAAGTAAAAGTCCTCATAATGCCATGCCAATTTAATATGATTTTTTCAGGAATATTTGAGGATTTACTGTGCAAAAATTACCGCGGGGGGAGCTGCCACCTGGCCACGAGGGTGGAGAGTGCGCCCTACCCCCCTGGGCACGCCCCCTGCCTCGTGGGCCCACGGTGGCCCTCCTCCACTTATCCCTGCACCCATATTCTTCCTCTGCCTCACACAAACCCGAAAAACCAACTCAAGCACGAGTTCCAGCCACTTTTGCTGTGATTTTCGATCTCCTTGCTCAAAGCACCTCTCATAAAACTGCTTGGGGAGATTGTTCCTTGGTATGTGACTCCTCCATTGGTCCAATTAGTTTTTGTTCTAGTGCTTTATTCTTTGCAAATTTGTGCTGCATAGGTGACCATGTTCTTGAGCTTGCATGTCAAATTTATATGGTTCCAAGTAGTTCTAATGCTTGATATAGGCTCTAGGCACTTGTAGGAGTAGTTGCTATCAATTTTATTGAAGTTGGTTCACTTTTTTTTGAAGTTACTAAAAATATCAGAAATTTTTCAGAGGAAACAATATGTTTAGGAAGATATTCCAAGGTGGTTCTTCAAGGAAGCAAGGTCCCAGGCTTGCAATTCGTGATGCTGACGAGGAACCACCAAGAGACGCTCTTGTGAGGCCCTGTGAGTGGCCTTCGGAAAATTTCATGGATCAAGCGGGAATCAAAGAAGAATTTAACGCATATTTGCACAATGCCGGTCTTGAGGACTTTGAGGCTGACAAATGCCCCCAGTATCATGATCTCACAAGTTCATTTGTGAGGAGGTTTGAGTTTTCATCTTTGCGTTATTCTCCTTCAGTCATGTTTGACATTTATGACAAATCTTATACCATGGACTTAGAGGATTTCACTTTTGCTTGCAAACTTCCATCTTGGGGTAGTGTCAGGGATCCCCCTAAATCTGAATATAGAGACTTTCTTGCTAGAATAACTGTGGTGGAAACTAGAGATATAACAAAAGCCACTATAGTGAGCATTCACTTTCCTACTATACATTATTTTGCTCTCTTCATAGGTAGATGCATAAATGCTAAGGATGAAGCATGTCACATGTGTGCCCTGATCTCAGCATTCTCAGAAGTGTTGTGTTAGGAGACCAATCTTATCATATGGGAGCCATTGTAGCTCATAGGTTGCATCATAATAGACATAACGGAGATTTCTTTGGAGGAATTTATGCAACCCGCTTAGCTAATTTTCTTGAGATAGACATTCGTGAGGGTGATATGGAGTTACCCCCTACTTATTTGGATTTTGATTCTATGGTTTCCCGCCAGTTTGTTGAGAGGACTGAACCAGCTCTCCAAGATGTCGACTAATCTTTAACAAACGGCATGTTGTCCATATTACTCTTCCCGCTCCTGCCTTCTTTGATTCTCGGACAAAAGGAAGATATATTATTACCAGAGAGGAGGCGGATGAGTACGAGATAAGAGCGAGGCGGCTCGATGCCACGCCATACCAGAGGCGATATAGCTGCATCCCAAAGACGACCCCAACTACACCTACGGGTATCCGCCAGGCTATCCCTGGTAATAGACCAACTTAGGCCAAAAGCCTAAGCTTGGGGGAGTACGTATTTCCCACCGACATTACACTCATGTTCACACACACTCATTGTTAGATGTCGGTGCTCATACTCTTTCACTGTAATATCCATGCTAGTCTATTTTCTTTTTCCTGCTTTCTTCTTGTGTGTTTAATAACCCTTAAGAAAAACCAAAAAAAAAATTGTAGTAGTTTATTTTTCCTGTTGTAGTATTAATAATTAAAAAGAAAACCCAAAAATATTTCCCGTTCTTCTTTAGCTTGTTGGGAGCTTTCCCGTGTAAATAGTTTTACTTTCCTTTCTTTTCTTTGGGGTCGTAGGGAGAAGACCATGATTAAATTGTTGAAGTGGCTCTTATATGCATCATTGTTGATTTAACCAAGAGCCCATATTGCCTTGTCTTCTCCTGTTTATTGAATGCTCGCAGATTCCAGCTTAGTCCAATGCACGTGCACTCTTATTACTATTCACATCATTCGGTCGTGCAAGTGAAAGGCAATTATGATGACATATATGATGGACTGACTGAGATGGAAAAGCTGGTATGAACTCGACCTCTTTTGTTTTTGTAAATAGGATGAGTTCATCGTTCTTGATTCAGCTTATTATGAATAAACATGTTTGCAATGACAATTAGAGATCATAGTTGCTCGTGACATGCTTGATTAGCTATGAGTTATAATGGTTTACCTTGCGTGCCAACATGCTATTAAAATGGTTGTGATGTGGTATGATGGGGTGGTATCCTCCTTTGAATGATTTAAGTGACTTGACTTGGCACATGTTCACACATGTAGTTGAAACAAATCAACATAGCCTTCACGATATTTATGTTCACGGTGGACTATATCCTACTCATGCTTGTATTCAATGTTTATTAATTTTAATGCATGTTCATGACTGTTGTCGCTCTCTAGTTGGTCGCTTCCAGTCTTTTGCTAGCCTTCACTTGTACTAAGTGGGAATACTGCTTGTGCATCCAATCCCTTAAACCCCAAAGTTATTCCATATGAGTCCACCATACCTTCCTATATGCGGTATCTACCTGCCGTTCCAAGTAAATTTGTATGTGCCAAACTCTAAACCTTCAAATAAACATTCTGTTTTGCATGCTCGAATATCTCATATATCAACTAGGGCTGCCCTTATCTTCCATGTTAGGCGGGTTATTCTCAAGAGGAGTGGACTCCGCTCCTCACTCACAAGAAAATGGCTGGTCACCGGGATGCCCAGTCCCATGCTTTATGCAAACTAAATCAAAATAATTGCAAACAAAACTCCCCCTGGGACCCGTTGAATGTTGGAGGCACTCGTTGTTTCGAGCAATCCATGGATTGATGCTTGTGGAGGAGGGGGAGTATAAACTTTACCATTCTGTTTGGGAACCGCTTATAATTTGTTTAGCATGGAAGATATCGTCATCTCTTAGTTGTTATGTTGACAATGAAAGTATGTCGCTCAAAATATAATTTATCTCTATTTCAAACTGAGCTCTGGCACCTCTACAAATACCTGCTTCCCTCTGTGAAGGGCCTATCTATTTACTTTTATGTTGAGTCATCACCCTCTTATTAAAAGCGCTAGCTGGAGAGCACAGCTGTCATTTGCATTCATTATTGTTAATTTATATCGGGTATGACTATGATTGGATCTCTTTTACCATGAATTACAATGTCTAGTCAGTCCTTGATGTTTGAAGGTGCTCTGCATTTATGTTTTGCGGTCTCAGAAAGTGATAGCGAGATACCATCTTGTTATATCATATTATGATTATTTTAAGAAAGTGTTGTCATCCGAGATTTATTATTATGGCTTGCTAGCTGATTATGTTATTGATATGAGTAAACATGAAACCTAGGAGTTATTGCAAATGTGGTTAGTTATGATCTTTGCTGAAAACCTGAATGTTGGCTTGACATAGGTACAACAACAAGAGCAAACAAAGTTTGTAAAAGTTTTTATTTTTCTCTTTCAGTTTGTCAACTGAATTGCTTGAGGACAAGCAAGGGTTTAAGCTTGGGGGAGTTGATACATCTCCGTCGTATCTACTTTTCCAAACACTTTTTCCCTTGTTTTGGACTCTAACTTGTATGATTTGAATCGAACTAACCCGGACTGACGTTGTTTTCAGCAGAATTGCCATGATGTTGTTTTATGTGCAGAAAACAAAAGTTCTCGGAATGACCTGAAACTCCACGGAATATCTTAGAATAAATAATAAAAATCCTCGCCAAAGATGAAGACCAAGGTGCCCACACCTGTTCACGAGGTGGGGGCACGCCCCCTCACAGGGCACGCCCCTACCTCGTGGGCCCCTGGACACCCTCGATGCCAACTCCAACTCCATATATTGGCTTTCGGGAGAAAAAATCAGAGAGAAGAAATCATCGCGTTTTACGACACGGAGCCGCCGCCAAGCCCTAATCTCTCTGGGAGGCTGATCTGGAGTCCGTTCGGGGCTCCGGAGAGGGGGATTCGTCGCCGTCGTCATCATCAACCATCCTCCATCACCAATTTCATGATGCTCACCGGCGTGCGTGAGTAATTCCATCGTAGGCTTGCTGGACGGTGATGGGTTGGATGAGATCTATCATGTAATCGAGTTAGTTTTGTTAGGGTTTCATCCCTAGTATCCACTATGTTATGAGATTGATGTTTCTATGACTTTGCTATGCTTAATGCTTGTCACTAGGGCCCGAGTGCCATGAATTCAGATCTGAACCTATTATGTTTTCATGAATATATGTGTGTTCTTGATCCTATCTTGCAAGTCTATAGTCACCTATTATGTGTTATGATCCGACAACCCCGAAGTGACAATAATCGGGATACTTCTCGGTGATGACCATAGTTTGAGGACTTCATGTATTCATTAAGTGCTAATGCTTTGTTCCGGTTCTCTATTAAAAGGAGGCCTTAATATCCCTTAGTTTCCAATAGGACCCCGCTGCCACGGGAGGGTAGGACAAAAGATGTCATGCAAGTTCTTTTCCATAAGCATGTATGACTATTTACGGAATACATGCCTACATTACATTGATGAATTGGAGCTAGTTCTGTGTCACCCTATGTTATGACTGTTACATGACGAACCGCATCCAGCATAATTATCCATAGCTGATCCGGTGCCTACGAGCTTTCCATATACTGGTTCTCGCTTATTTACTTTCCGTTGCTACTGTCACAATCACTACAAAATACCAAAAACATTACTTTTGATGTCTTTACTTTTGTTACCGTTACCACCACTATCATATTACTTTGCTAATAAACACTTTGCTGCAGATACTAAGTTTCCAGGTGTGGTTGAATTGACAACTCAGCTGCTAATACTTGAGAATATTCTTTGGCTCCCCTTGTGTCGAATCAACAAATTTGGGTTGAATACTCTACCCTCGAAAACTGTTGCGATCCCCTATACTTGTGGATTATCACAGGACTAGGGGTGTTATCTCCTAGGAGAGGCCGGAACCTGGGTAAGATTCGCCAGCTTAGGCGTTCTCGCTCACTCCCGCCTCTAGAGCCTATCGACGTACTTTTTTCCTCATCAATGATAAGCCACCCCTTGGCATATGTCGCACGATATCCCCAACATCATTCGTGATAATAGGTTCCTTAATAATGTCGAGAAAATTGGGGTGAACACTAATTTATTTGAGATCTTCATTGTTCTTACTAGACGATTCACCCTTATTTTTAGGAACATAAGTAAATTTGGCAATCTTAGTAGGAGGAAGATTGGTATTAGTTTTAATAGAGGAAAAAGCTGAACCCATGTTGGTAATAATATCTTCTAGTTTGCCAATTCTAGTAGAATCTTGATCTATCTTTTCATTAACTATGGGTTATTTTTCCCTAAGATTCTTTAGAGTAACTCCTACCTTAGATCCATATTGAGTAATCTGACTATGAATCTTTTTATCCAAATTTTCAATCAACTCAGCGATAGCAATTTTGTTTTCAATAATATCCAATCTTTACATCACATGTTCCAAGGTTAAAACAGTTCCATTAACTAAAAGAGGTGGTGGGCCTAGCAGACCTATCATGGCATTATAAGAATCGAAAGTATGGCTCCCCAAGAAATTTCCCCCAGTAATGGTATCTAGAACATCTATTCCAAGGAGTAATGCCTACGTAAAAATTGCGAAGAAGAATAGAAGTAGATTGCTTTCGAGTAGATCTATTTTGAGCATTGCAAATTCTATACCAAGCATCTTTTAAATTCTCTCCTTCCCTTTGTTTGAAGTTGAGAACCTCATTGTCAGAAGTGCTAACAAGGATAGGAGGACTATCCATCGAAGCGAAATAAGCACACAAAAGGTGAACAAAGAAGATGAAGGGAAGAGGGGCGAAGAAAAGGGCGAATCTTTTTGAAAATCGTTTTAGAAGTGGGGGAGAGGAAAATGAGAGACGAATGGAGAATAATGTAATGCGACAGGTGAGAGTTTATGATGGGTACTCGGTATGTCTTGGCTTGGCGTAGATCTCCCTGGCAACGGTGCCAGAAATAGTTCTTTCTACCTCTTGAGCTTGCGTTGGTTTTTCCCTTGAAGAGGAAAGGGTGAAGCAGCAAAGTAGCGTAAGTATTTCCCTCAGTTTTGAGAACCAAGGTATTAATCCAGTAGGAGATAACGCAACAAGCCACCGAATACCTGCACAAACAAACACCAACTTGCAACCAACGCGACAAAGGGGCTGTCAATCCCTTCACGGTTATTCACAAAGTGAGATCTGATAGAGATGGATAAACGGTAAAGTAATATTTTTGGTATTTTTGGTTTATAGAACGGAAAGTAAAGATTGCAAAATAAAGGAACGACGACAGAAATTGGCAAGTTGACAGGAAACTAATATGATGTAAAATAGACCCGGGGGCCATAAGTTTCACTAGAGGCTTCTCTCGAGATAGAAATTATTACGGTGGGTGAACAAATTACTGTCGAGCAATTGATAGAAAAGAGCAACGTTATGACGATATCTAAGGCAATGATCATGAATATAGGCATCACGTCTGTGTCAAGTAGACCGAAACGATTCTGCATTTACTACTATTACTCCACACATCGACTGACACCTGCCTGCATCTAGATAATTAAGTTCATAAGAATAGATTAACGCATTAAGCAAGATGACATGATGTAGCGGGATTAACTCAACACTACAAAAAAATTACACTTCCGTGATGATACGTGTTTGTCACAGTAGGTCACGTTTTTTGTCATGCATGTACATCCATGAAAATTTTATGACGGAATCAAGATAGTCATATGTGTGATGTCGTAGAAGTGTTCCATGACATTACCAAAATTATCATCATGGAAGTGTCCACTTCCATGACGATAAATCGCGCGTCACAGAAGTGCTTTCGTCAAGGGTGACCGACACGTGGCATCCACCGTAACGGAACGCCGTTAAGCTATCGGGTCCGGTGTTGGATTCGATAACCCGCTAACAGCCCCGACCAATGGGGATTTTCCACGTGTAAAATCATCATTGGCTGGAGGAAACATGTGTCGGCTCACCGTTGGGACAGATGTCATCCACTCATTGCACCGAAGGCGCCTATGATACGTTGACACGTGGCACGGCTGAACAGAGGCCCATTCCTGTGAAAAGGCCGGCCCGTTTGACTTGGTCAAAAGGTGGCGGGCCGGCCCATGGAAAGCCTGTTAACGGCCTGTTCGCATATAGCCTATTTACAGCCCGCTAACCCAGGGCCCGTTACGACCTATCCGAATTAGGCCCAGTAGCATCATCTGGGCCGTCCAATATGATTCCAGACCATTATAAGTTCCGGCCCATGTATGGCCCATGACGTCTTTCGGCCCATATGAGGCCCTTTGTAACTCTTGACCCATTAATCCATTGGGCCGTTTGCAGCCCATGTTATCTTTCGGCCTTCTCGGGGCTCATTTATTCTTGGGCTCATTTCCAGCATTCGGTTACTTACGGCCCGTTACTGACATTTTCTGCTTGTGAGCCACATTCAGCCTATGGTTACAGTCGGCCCGTTTGTGGCCCGTTAATACGTTGGGCCATTTTCATAGCGTCATCAAATACGACCTATTAACGACGGCCCATTATGGTCGGCCCATGAACGGATGACTCCAACTCTAGCCCGTTTACGACCATAATGCGGTCTATTTTTGGCCCATGTTTGGCCAATCGATCATACGGCCCGTCTAAGGCCCATTGATGATACGGCCCATAGAAGGCCTATTGTTTCTACGGCCGATAGAAGGCCCATTGTTTCTATGGATTGTAGAAGGCCCATTTTTTCTATGGCCCGTAGGAAGCCCAGTGTCACTACAATAAATATGTAGCCCATGGCTTGTTAAAGGCAGGGAACTACTATAGGTTTAGACCTGCTAATGGCCCAAGATGATTATAGGCCCACGTTTTGGCCCATATGAGTAACGGGCGGCACGAAGACCGACAACACCGAGATCCTTTGAACCTTCGGCCTAAATTACAGCATACCGACCAAAGAATAAACCTAGACTATACAACAAAGAAATTACGGCATATTACATCCATTGGGAATCAAAGATCGCTACCGGTGATAATAAAGCGCAACATGACCGCGGATTACATACACTGGGCATCAAAGGTCGCCACCAGTGCATATAAACGCGTCGACAAAAGAATATACAAAACTAAGAGCACTTCAGAAGGCACTAGACCTGGCAAGCTTAGGCCCCGCAAGCAGCCGAACAAGCTGATGAGACCTCAGTTGTGTCAACGATAGATTCTTCATCCCTAGCTATATGGCACCATAGTGCGCAAGGCAGTCCCCTGACATCTTCATTACATCTTTGACTTCAATTCGGAGCTGAGCTAAAGCAAGCCTTTCCGCTTTAAGTTGAGACTGAAGTCGAGGCGATTGAGGCAATGATCGCAGAGGTTGTCTCACACCTGTTGGTGAGTAGCTTCAACTCACTTGTCTTCATCAAGACAGGACCTTGCGGTCATCTCGCTGTCCTCAAGATGGTTTGGCTCACTATCTTTCCTAAAGTTCTTTGGCATAAGAGATACGACTCTGAAAGAGAAACAAGGAGACACGTAACAGGTTTCACAATTATATAAGCAACTAAATGGATCTGTTCTGCATAAGAAACATATTTTTACAACTACAATTTAAAACTGGTAGTTGTTGCAAACATCCAATCAGAGCAGTGGAGGAAATGATGCCAATCCAAATGTATACTAGAACAAAGTTTGAAGGCTTGAGAAGGATGAACTTACATTACATGTTAACACGGGCTGGACAAAGCCCTTCTCCATGTTGATGGAAAGATAATTCAATAAATTCCCCAAAAAATTTATAAGCGTTGCCATTATTCTACATTTTGCAAAGAGTAAATATAGATCAAATAATATTGGAATAAATAGAGGATAATGAAGCTCAAAAGTGCATCGATGATACATAATCAAATAGCAATTAATTAAGTATAGCGTTACAAGGCAAAAGGTACTGACAAGAGGAATGCAGGCATCAATGTGTGCAGTGGCATTGGCTTTGTTCAACATTTTGGTAAGAGTAAATGTAGATATGATAATTTGTAGAAATTGTAGTTCAGTGCAGATAAGATGAAGAGTAATGCTAGACAATCAACTATCTCGTGATGCATGTACAGTAATACCACCACCGTACGTTATTAGTTGTCGCTCAAATGGATGTATCTAGCACTATTAAGTTCTAAATACATCCAATTGATCAACAATTAATTCGATCTGAGAGGAGTACATGACAACATGTACTTACATGAGCAATCCAAAACTTCATAACCATTGTGTTAATTCTACATTTATCTAAGAGTAAATATAGATCTTATAATTTCAAGCAAAGGGAGGATAAAGAATCGAACATTTACAGTGATGCTACATAATCAAACAGCAATGAGTGCAAGTATGCTGACAAAGGGCAAGAGGTACTGGTAAGAGCAATGCAGAGCCGAGTATTGTCGTGATATCCTATTATCCTTTGAGCAAGGAGATTCACCTGAAATTAGTTTTCATACAAGAGAGAAGGTAAGGCACATGTAGAAATTTAGGAGTTCAAATTTTGAATTGATATCGTGAAGCGATTACGTATTTGGGCTGTCGATAGTTCTAATAGGGGTTTGGCCCTTTGGAGTAGGGGTAAAGTGCATTACAGTTGGGCTGTGTTTTACGTGGCACGATCTATCTCGATTTAACGGTATCACTACCTTTTCCAAATACCTAGTTTGTACTCCTTGAGGATCTGCAATCACCATCTTCCTTTTGGACATCTATTACGAAAGAACAACATTTGACTGGAAAAACATAGTATGACGACACATGGAATAGGTACACAAAATGGATAGGTATGGCATATACTCATATATCATGCTTAAACTAAGCAGATGGTGTAACAAAGTAGAAGTAATGCAAGAGGTCATATGCAAAATATGTGCGACCAATACAACCTTGCCAAGTTAGAGCATGCACCTTGATGGGGGAATAAAATAGGCCATCCTCCACCATGCCAAGTTTGTTAGACAGTGGATTGTTCCGCAATATTCCTCTCGTGAGCCCATTCTCATATTCATTTTGATAATGTTCAATACCTGACATGCATGAAAACATAAAAACAAGTGAGATTATCTTTGTAATGCAGAAGTGATTCTAATCCAATACTTCCTCCCTGTAAACCCCTTTGTGCTATCTCTGCAATTCTTTTAAGAGGTGCCATGCATGCTATAATTTGGTGTGTGCATTAATATAATGTGGCCTACTACTAAAAATATGAGAGCTCCAGAAGTGATGATACTTCGCAGATGACAGCTTCAACATATAGTAAAGAAGAACAAGTTCAAAATATACTAAGGGAGAATAACTCGACCTGACCAGTCGACCGCAAGAGAAGAGGATCATCTTAAAGAAGAGCAGAAGAGCAAGCAGATTGAAGATATTACAAGTCTTTCTATACAATGTCGGTTGGCCACCCATGATGAACCAGAGCGCACAGAGAAATACTATTCCTTCTGGTCTCTCCATATGTGGCTCACATGCATTTCGAAACTAAAGTAGGAACATTTAGCTGACCAATTAAACATCTCTCTGTTTTACTAATATCAGCATAATATCATATTTGAATTTGTACAACTAAGCTTGTTTAGCTCGATGGGTGGAGCAGTGCTATTACGACACAAACCACGTAGGCTGATCGTGGTCATCATAAAATGGGGAAACCGTAAGCATGATGAGTATAGTGTTGACCGTGGCAGTGGGATGGCAGATCTAAAGCTGCAAACCGCGCAAAGCGTAGTTAGCAACCGATATTTGCTTTGAAATAACAACTAAGATTTGGTATGGACAAGAAAGTACAGTCAACAAGTGACAAAGAAATGCAATTCTGCTATCTCTCTATATGTCGCGACATGCATTTGGAAACTCAAGTGTGACCTTTAGCTAACCAATTAAATGTGTCTGTTAACTAATATCAGTATCATATCACAATCATATTTGAACAACTAAGCTTTGGAATTTTGAGTGTTGTGTTGTTGAAAGCACAAGGGCTCCCTAGGTGGTTTTGGTAATTAATGTCAACATATCTCTTGTTGGACTAACCCTTTTATCTAGTATGTTTCAGATAAGTTCAACAATGGAGTGGCATGGACTAAAGGATGTGGGAACCCCTTCAAGATGCTAAGGACAAAGGATTGGCTCAAGCTTAAAGCTCAAGACTCTACATTTTACATTTTAGTGATCCAAGATCACATTGAGTCTATAGGAAAAGCCAATACTATCAAGGAGGGATGAGGTGTTGCTTAATGAGCCTCTTGCTTCATGTGCTTAGTGATATGCTCCAAAACCCTCAACTACTTTCTCACATCCACATATGACCTAAACCTGAAGTCAAACTCGGCCCCACCGATTCTCTCTATCCGCGCCACCGAAGTTCAAATGTCATAGCCCTTGCCACAAACCCTAGGCAAATCGGTTTCACCGATAGGGATCTCGGTCTCACCGAGATGGGACTATAATATCTCTGTATGTCCATTACCAAAATCGGTCTCACCGAAGTCTGTAATCGGTACTACCGAGATTACAATGCAAACTCTCTGGTTAACTTATTACCAAAATCGGTCCCACCGAGTTTGAGTAATCGGTCCCACCGAGTTTGTCTGACCAACTCTCTGGTTAGCTAATTACCAAAATCTGTCTCACCGAGTTTGTGTAATCGGCCTCACTGAGATTACATTATGCCCTAACCCTAACCATATCGGTCCTACCGAGTTGCATGTCAGTCCCATAGATAACCCTAATGGTCACTAGGTTTACTGAATCGGTCCGACCGAGTTTGTTGATTCGGTCCCACCGAGTTTGGTAAATTGTGTGTATAGCAGTTAGATTTTGTGTGGAGGCTATATATACCCCTCCACCTCCTCTTCATTCGTGGAAAGAGCCATCAGAACAAACCTACACTCCCAACTTACCAGTTCTGAGAGAGAACCACCTACTCATGTGTTGACGCCAAGATATTCCATTCCAACAACATGAATCTTGATCTCTAGCCTTTCCCAAGTTGCTTTCCACTCAAATCTTCTTTCCACCAAATCCAAATCCTGTGAGAGAGAGTTGAGTGTTGGGGAGACTATCATTTGAAGCACAAGAGCAAGGAGTTCATCATCAAAACACCATTTGTTACTTCTTGGAGAGTGGTGTCTCCTAGATTGGCTAGGTGTCACTTGGGAGCCTCCGACAAGATTGTGGAGTTGAACCAAGGAGTTTGTAAGGGCAAGGATATCGCCTACTTCGTGAAGATCTACCACTAGTGAGGCAAGTCCTTCGTGGGCGATGGCCATGGTGGGATAGACAAGGTAGCTTCTTCGTGGACCCTTCGTTGGTGGAGCCCTCCGTGGACTCGCGCAACCGTTACCCTTCGTGGGTTTAAGTCTCCATCAATGTGGATGTACGATAGCACCACCTATCGGAACCACGACAAAAACATCTGTGTCTCCAATTGCGTTTGAATCCTCCAAAACCCTTCCCTTTACATTGTTGCAAGTTGCATGCTTTACTTTCCGCTGCTCATATACTCTTTGCATGCTTGCTTGTTATGTATTGTGAATGTTAAACTTGTGCCTAAACTCCACTTAAACCTAAAGAAGTTAAAAACTGCAACTTTGGTACTTAGTGCCTAATCACCCCCCTCTAGACACCTCTTCTCAAGATCCTACAGTTGTTTAGCTTGAAGGTTGGAGTAATGCTAGTATGACAGAAAGCACCTATGCAGATCATAGTAGAGTAGATAAAAGGGGAAAACCCTAAGCATCAAGAGTAAAATCAGGAAAGTGGAATTAGCTGGACCAGTGGGTGGTGCACATGCTTTTCAAAACGAATATAGGAACATTAGGTGACCAATTAAACGATCTCTGTTTCAGTAATATGAGCATCATATCAGATTCGTATTTCAACACGTAAGCTTCGGAATTATGAGTGGCATGTTGTTTCCCTTGATGGTTTGAGGTCTTGAGGAGCAGTGCTAGCACGACACGAAGCAGTGAAGCATCTATGATGATGCTAGTGAATATAAAGGGGGGAAACCATAAGCTTTACGAGTATAGTGACCATGACATGGCGGATCTGAAGGTGCAAACCGGACAAAGCTACTTCGCAACCAATGTTTGCATTCAACTAGCCACTACGATTTGGTACGGACAAGAAAAGTACAGTAAACAATTTAAGATCTATTTTCCGGGTGAGATCAATAACTTAAGCACATATGGAAGAGTACCACCTCTCTTGCGGCGCCGTGTAGACCCCTCGCTAATACGTTGAGGGTGCTTTGGTGCGATGGTATGTCGGCGGGGAAGAAGACTTTAGATGGCAGACGGCCGGGTTGGGGGATAAATCCTGTTGCCATGGACGAGGCGGTCGTAGGAGCGGCAACAGCAAAGTGGACGACGGCGCCGATGAAGCGAGATGACACAATGAAAGGATCCTGGTCCGGCGTCATGGATGAGAGACGTCCATCTCTTGCAGTGGACGACGGGGTAGGGGTAGCGGCTCCGGCAAGGTGGAGGATGGGGTGGCGAACGGAGGAGGCTGGCCGCAGTGGGGAGGTTGTCGTGGAGCCAACGGTGTATGAATGGGGAAATGGAGGGGGAGGGGGAATCTCAAACTTTGGGATGCACTTGTATGAAATGTGGCAAAGTTACGAACTTATCCCCCATTTAAAATTTCGGACATCACGTTGGTTGGGGATAGGACGGTAATCTTGCATCTCCCAAATATTTGCCGGTAACGATTTCGGGCGAGGAGAGGGTGTTTTCCGCCCACGGTTGGCGCCCACGGTGTATGAGCAGGGCTGTGGTAGGGCGGTTGTGTCACGTCTGAGGGAAGTTACACATACGCCCCTATTTAAAATATTAGCCTACATCGATTTCGGATGAGGAGAGTTTGTTTTGCCGCCCACCGTGTATGAATGGAGAAATGGAGGAAGAGACACATGTCTTTCGGACGAGCTTGAATCAAATGTGTTTTGCCGCACACGTTTGGCGCCCACCGTGTCTGAATGGGCTTAGAGGCTGTCGTGTCACGTCTGATTGAAGTTACTAGTCTACCCCTATCGACGGCCGGTGTAAATCTGGTCGATAAGGATGTCAAGTGTCAGGGGTAGACAGTAATTTCCATCTCGCAAACACTTGCTTGGGGCAGCCCACAAATGATAGTGGGTGTTTAGCCGCTTCGTTCAAAACTTGGGAGAATTAGCATTCACATTTTCCCTGGGCCCTGGCAACTAAATCCACATCCAATTTTTATTCGATTACGAATATCCATAGATAATTCTACTTTTTGTTATTTATTTCTTCAAAACTACAACAATGATTTATTCCACCTTTATATATGATTATGATTTAGAAATGTCGTGATCTTCGAATTCAGTAGGTTGGATACACTTTGAGTCAAACAGTTATTTCATCCAATACAATATGCTCACATGAAAAATAATTCACCTTATGTCAATAATACAAGTACTGAGGATTACCTCACCTAGAAAATTCGGATCATTACAATACATGGACAACATAGGGGGTCTTACAACATAATCCATTTAGAGACATGACACAACATGCAAGTACAATAATCTAATGACAATTTCAACTGCTATCTAAAGAAGAACTGGGATTACCCTGGGCTTCAGATAGCAGAAGCAGCAGGACCTCCTCCGTCTTCAAATGCAACATTCTTACTTCCTCCAATTCTTGGGTTGCTTGCATAATGCGTGCAGCTAATTGCATAATTTCCAGCTTCAAGATCGAGATTACCTCATTCATGGCAGCCACACCATCTCTTTTTGCCTCTAGTAGAGCCTCAAGAACTATAATATCTGTGCTCAGACTGCTCTCCAGCGGTGTTGCCTCTGAACTGCTACCATCTGGTAACATTCGAATCAAGCAATGCATCAAAGCAGACAACTGGACTATTTGTTATTCTGTAGGATTACAGGTTGAGGGCACAAACCAAGAAATCAGCCCACACGCATTACATTTCACATGTACTAAAACACACTGGCTTACCATATGTTGCTGTGAAGCCTCGCTGTTGTTGCAATGTTCTTTGAAGATAACGTCAGCATCCCGTGGTTGCAAATCTACTTGTTGTAGTTTATTATGCACCCTCTATTTAGGTAAAATTAATTTTAATCGCATGCACTAGTTCAAATTGATCATCAATGGTTCATATAAACTAATGAAAGAAGGGTGTGCGCATACACGACAATATATCTGCTTCCCTCTATTTTTATGCTTGTTCAAGGTGCCAGCCCCAAAAGAACAAATATTTTGCTTGATGGGATTGGCAGCTCCATAATTAATAGAAGCATCAAATTAGTCATGCAACTTGGGAAGATCAAGAAAACACAAAAAAGTAATGAACAGAGGCTCGTAGCAGTGATGTAATAGCTAGCATCAGAAAATGTAGGGTAAACGAACAAAAACCAGGGGAACCACTTGCTAGTTTGCTAATGTGTAATTAAGCATAGAGAACATGAAGCAGTCTGATGGAACCAACAGGTGGCATCAGAACAATACCATTATCATAAATATAGCATGCAAGAAGTAAAATAGTAGGTAGTGATATCTAGGAAGTACAGTAATACTTAGGACAAAACTAAAGCATATTAACTATGTGTGCCTTTGGTATGTAATTTAGCACATGTAACATGTTCCTTTGCCGGAAGTATGGCCCTCTGGTGCAAGCGAATAACGCGTCTCATGAAAAACTGAATGATGCCCTGAAGAAATTCAAAGGTGCGGTGCTTATGCTAAGAAAGTGAACGTAGGCGCCGACCGTTGGATAATAGTACCTGATTCTCGGCGGCGTATGGGTATCGTTGGCATACTTGATAGCTAAGGATCGTCGATGGTGCTCGTGTTGCGGTTGAGTTTGGGCCGGTTGTCACCGTCGCTGAAGTGGCTCCGGTGCTATGGTTGCGGCGCCTATCGACATACAAGAAAGCTCATCTGTGGTAAGTGAACAGTTGCACGATAAAGAGAAAAACCGAAGGAGTACAGATCGAAATAACCTAATGAGGCTGCGGCATCGGTAAAGCAGGGCCGGTGGAGTTGAATATGGCGTCTGTGGAGCGGGTCCGGTGCAGTGAATAAAGGCTTCAGCGGGCGCGTTGTACAGTGCTTTCGGTGAGGCGGATCTATTGCAGCGGACGAGGGATTGTATGAAGGGGCAGCGAAGGATGGACGAGGGAGTCAGTGAAGGGCCTACACTGTGGTGGACGAGGGAGCCAGTTAAGCAGATCTGGTGCGGTGGACCATGATGGCGGTCAAGGAGATCTGGAGCGGTGTACAAGCCAGTCGCTGAAGCGGCTCTGGTGAAGTTGTGAGTTGGCAGTTGGGGGTTCCAAGGTGCAGAAGGTAGATCCGTCGAGGTGTGAAGTCCACCGCTGCAGCAAAGGACTAGATTCGGCGGCTTGCCGTGGTTGGGGGTCCGGGAGGGGAAGGGGAGGGGCTCTGGGGAAGAATGTTGGGGGCAAAGAGGGGAAAACAATGGAGTTACCAAAGCAGCCCTTTTCCGTTCATGTGGCAGTGGTAAAACAGGAAAATCGCAGGGCTAAACTTTCGGGCGCGAGATATTTTGATGTGAGCGGGAAGTTTGAAAGCTTTTGGCGCCTGAAATTATATTCTGCTCTTGTACGTTCGACTATGATATCATGGCCGAGAATTTGTTTGTTTTGCACGCAAAAAAAGTGCAAGTTTTGAAAACCAATGTCTCCAACTCGAAACTTAGATTGTCCATTCAATTCAAATATGGATCATTGAGCTACTACAAGCAAATACCATCATATGGTCCAATTCAAATGAAATTCCAAATGTGTTTATCCTAAATATGATGACAAAAGCAAAAATGTGGATGTGTATGAATAAAGTGGATGATTATAAAGTTTGAACATGCCCGTATGTGTATATATCTAGGTTTGATATATGAATTTGAAATCACGAAATCCCGGCTTAAAAATGTACCTCCGTTTAAATGAATTACAAAAGCTAATAATGGAGTCGAATTCCAAAATTCCAATCTTAGGTTCATAATTCCGGTACATCAAAGTATATCACGCATGTTCAAAAGTATCGTTATCTCATAGTCCAAACTGTGAAACAAATTGATCAACCTTGAGTGCACACACTATTGACCATGTATATCTCAATTACGCTAAAGTCCCTCAAATATAGATACCTCACTCTTTATCTGACGCCACCCCCCCCCACACACACACACAGAAGTCGTTCTCTCACCCAAACACCAACACATGAGCACATTAACACCCCTCTCTCTTCTAAAGTCCGGACCCCAATATAGGTCTCTATCACTTTGTCTCTTGGGCATGCACACATCTCTTCCCCCACTCTCTAGCTAGGTCACCCGGCATCTCTCTTTCCCAAGCACACGCACTATGTAGAGTGTATCTTTCCCATACACACCAAACGTCGCCCCCAAACGTCTATCTCCTTAGTTATGTGGCTCTCGCACACTCACCTCACACACCACCCCCACTGCAAAACAAGCACACTTTGTCTCCTTGTGCACCACTCTCCTCTTTCTATCTCTCCCACATGCAGACCCTTGACTCCTCCCTGTATACATATATGTCGTGACTCTTTCCATAGCTCCCTAATGTATCATCGTTCTTGATCTCGCAAATTGTTCTCTACACCATCTATTCTAGATCTCTCATGAAGTCCCTATCACACACACGATGACTCGCTTCCCTTGCGTCTCCGTACATAGGCCAATTTCAAACAACATCAACATTGTCTCCCTATCTATACGCCATTTATGGACACAAATGCCCCCTCTCTTCTCTCTCTCTCTCTCTCTCTCTCTCTCTCTCTCTCTCTCCGTCGCTAGCTCTCTCTCTCTCTCGCTCTCACACCCCTCTCCCACACACAATCGATGTCTCTTCCAAATAGTCTGCTCCCCCCGCCCGCACCCATGCTATCCCGCTACTACACATGTCACACCATTCCCCCTTCCCTTATACTAGGTTTACATCATTAGTGGTCTCTCTACTCCACATACACACTCCCTCTCACACACAAACGCGCGCACAAACACACACAGACACGCACAAACACCCATTAATCTGGATCCTCATCTCTCCCCATGTCCGCATGTGTATCTCGCACACTCACTCTCTAATTATGTATATGTGTCTCCACGTTACACAACACAAAGCCCCATGTACATGTGTCTCTCTATCCTCCACAAACATAGACACAAAGAATTTGTTATCATTGCCTCAGTCTCTAGACATATCACACACGCACACACACACTCTCTCTCTCTCTCTCTCTCTCTCTCTCTCTCTCTCTCTCTCTCTCGCAAACACGCTCAACAAGGGTTTCCCCGTGAATAACTTACCGTTTATTCATCAACTGTCGTGGCAGTATGGCGAACACGAGACGTGAAAAAAGAATAAATCTACACGTGCTTAGACCACCTAGTATGACTACTAGGACTAGAGCAAGCCAAAAAGCGCGCCGCCGTCACCCCCTCCTTATCAGTGACGGGAAAACCTTTGTTTTACACATTCGAGAAGTCATTGTGCTAAGGCCTCACATGCTGAGGCGTTGAATAGAATGTAGATGCTAGTTTACGGAAACAAGTATCGATAATACGTTTGTATCTCCATACTTATACTTCTTCTCTTATAAAAAACCGAGTTAGTGACGATGGTACGCGTGCCATTGTCACATCCCCAGTTCAGGCCTTGCTTGTTTTTGCTTTAGCATCCATGCATCATGTTTAAATTTTATGAAACTTGAAATGAGGATTGCCTAAACCCCTAGCATCAAAGGAATTCACTAGGTTCACCTAAAATATTTTCAGTAATCCAAATGGCTTTCAAAAATGTTCACCATTTATGGAAAATGCTGTAAACAGTACCAGAGGTGATGCACATTTTTCCATGACATATTTGGGCTCTGAATTAAATCATACTCTATTTGCATTTGGGCATTTGAATGCTATAGAATATTTTAAATGTCCAAATAATCATGAACTAAAATGTTTGTTGTTGGTAATCTAAGCAGTATCCATGAGCAGTTCCTTGATTTTTGGGTTTGTTACGGTATTTTAAATAAAGCCCTAAAGCTACAGAAGAAATAGAAAACTAAAACAAATAAAAGAGAGAGAGAGAAGGACTTACCTGGCAGAAGCTTACCTGGCGCCCACCGACCGGCCCAGCACTGCAGCTGGCCGGCCCAGCCCACCACCGCTCTCCCTCCTGTCATCTTCCTCCTGCCAGTAGGAGCAGCTGCGTGCTTTCGCCACCTTGTGGCCGAGTAAACCAACTCCTCCTGCTGGCTGCCTCCTCCCCACAGGCGTCTCCAGGCGCCACGCACACCCTCAGGCCCTCTCGACTCCCTCCGTGCTCATTCCCTTCCTGCTACTCCCCTCTCGCTCTGCCTTTCGTGCCCGGCGCGCCCGTCGCCACCAGCGCCCGTTCGCCTTGTGACCACAGCCACCTCCCGCCTCGCCGACGCCTTGAGAAGCTCCGCCTCGCCTCTTCATTCTCACCCAGACGAAAGGCGCCGGAAGCCCCTGGATGCCGCTAGCTCCGCCGCTCCCCTCCTCGGCCACCGAGGATCGCCGCCGTCGAATTCGTCGCCGTTCGGCCTTCCCCGAGCTCGCCGTCCACCTCTACGGGATCCACGTGAGCTCACCGTCTATTTCCCCCTCTCCGTTCCTCTGCTCTCGCGCCGTAGCCTGCTACCTGTCGAACCCGCGAGCACCTCGCCGCCGTCCATGGCGCCACCGTGACCAGAACCCGAGCCAGCCGCTCCCGCGCACGTCACCGTGCTCCTGGTGACGCCAGGAGGCCGTAGAGGCCCTCCGCAGCCCCGGCCGTGCCCCGCAGCCTCATCCCTCCCGGAGCCGTGTTTCGGCCGCCGCCCCGAGCTCCGCTCCGGCGTGCTCCGGCCACCCTGCGTCCTCCCGCCGCCTCCCCTGGATGCGCGAGAGCCCGGGCTATGCCCCGGTGCCCTTAGCCGCCGCCCGTGGCTCAGAACCCGGACACCGCCGTGTCCGTGGTCGCCGGCGGCGACCTCGCCCGGCTGGCAGGTGGACCCCACCACCAGAGTTAGTTAACACTAACCCCCCCACCTATGACACTCGGCGGTGGGCCCCGAGCCCTAATCTTTTAATTAGATTAGCAATAACCCTGTTAACTTCATTTGTGTCAGCGACGTGTGGACCCCACACGTCGGGTTTGACCAGGACCGGCCTGTTGACCTGCGGCGTCACGGTGGCGTGGTCGACGCCATAAATCATTTTACGGATTTATTCTTTTTAGGAAATTTCAGAAAATGCCCTAAACTTCTAAAAATCATAGAAATTCAACCGTAGCTCAGAATGAAATAAGTTATATATGAAAAATGATCAAAAAAATCCAATCTATCCATCTGTACTGTTTTCATGCATGTTAGAACAAATTATGACTACTGTTTAGTACAATTCAATATAATGGCATTTAAACCCTCACATATGGAGTTTGAATTTGAATCTTAGATTCAAACTAACTCCGTTTAACCTGCTGCTAGTTGCATTAGCTCACACCATAGCATATTGCCATGTCACATTCATGCATCATATTGTTGCATTGCATTGATTGTGTTCTCCTTTGTTTGCCGGTATTTGTCCCTTCTCGATGAAGCGTGGTTAGGCGATGAGATCGATGACACCGATGAAGAACTATAATATCTTCGAAGTGCTGTGCAAGCAAAACCCCTTGTTCATTCCGATATAATCCCACTCTCTCGCTCCTGCTCTATTTTACTGCATTAGGACGACAACGACTCATGTGTTACTTGCTGCGGTAGCTGAACCCCTTTATCCTCTGCATGACCTGTCATTCCACAGTAATTAGATGAAACCCACTAGCATGAGTAGGAGTTGTTTGAGCCCTGATGTACCTACTCCTTCATGCTTGTTTGTCATCCCTGCTATTGCTTAGAGTTGTGTCAGGTCTGATTCATCGGGAATGAATTGGAAAGTGATGAACATGTCCTACTGTGTGTGAGCTAAGTGTGTGAACACGATTTGGTAAAGGTAGCGGTGAGAGGCCATGTAGGAGTACATGGTGGGTTGTCTCATTGCAGCCGGCCCTCGTGAACTGAGTTACGTGTTTGTGATCCATGAACTGTTACTACCACACATTGGGTTCCGGTAACTCGACCCCTCTCGACTTATTAATCAACTTGATCTACATCCGGGGAGTTGCAACTAGTTTACGGTGTTTGTAGGTAGTGTTAGTAGTCTACCAAGTGGCACCTGCAGGTGGGCTTGGGACAGACTAGGCACCGTGGCACGGTGTACCAAGCGTAGATCCACCCGTCGAGGTGGGCTTGGGAACCCTGCACACATCGTTTGGGGCCGTGAGCGACACCCCGGCCGGATCTCCTTGCGGATGGAACCCGAATAGGCAATAAACCTGGACTAGAGACTTGTGTGGTTAGTCAGGTCGTGGCCGACTCCTCGCCAGGCTTCCGCTTGAAGGTTGCCGAGGTACATGACGATGTCTGTAGGCGATAAGTGGCGAGAGCGTGTGTGAAGAAGTACACCCTGCAGGGTTAATATGATCTATTCGAATAGCCGTGTCCGCGGTAAAGGACTTCTGGGTTGCCTATAACAGTTCATAGACAAGTGAAAGTGGATACTCTAAAACTCGCAAGATAAGCGTGAGTGCTATGGATGGCGTTCTTGTAGGGAGACGGGAGCGGATCCATAGTGGTGTATTGATATGGTGAATATGTGGACTCGTGTGCGCCACCTCAAAGAGTTACTTGCAGTCGTAGTTCAGGATAGCCACCGAGTCAAAGTTGGCTTGCTGCAGTTAAACTCCAACACCCCTTTTTGATAATGATGCATATGTAGGTAGATCTGATGTAAGTCTTGCTGAGTACATTTGTACTCACGTTTGCTTATTTTATGTTTTGCAGAGAGACGTCAGTCTCGCTAGTAGTTCCGCTTGGACTTCGACGTTTAGCTTGTTACCTCAGCTACGATCTTGTGCCGTCGGCAGGATGTGGTAGTTAGTCAGGCTTCTCAGCCTTTTCATTTGTAGATTTCTGTACTCAGACATGTTAAGCTTCCGCTTGTGCTTTGACTTGTATGCTCTGAGTGTTGGGTCATGAGACCCATGTTTGTAATATCTCGCTCCTCGGAGCCTAATGAATAAATATTTGAGTCGTAGAGTTATGTTGTGATGCCATGTTGTATTTACACATATTGAGCATATTGTGTGTATGTTTGAAATGCTTGGTATGTGTGGGATCCGACAATCTAGTTGTTTATCCTTGGCAGCCTCTCATATGGGGAAATGTAGTCTAGTGCTTCTGAGCGATAGTAGTCACTTCTGACCCGGTTCACCGGAGTCCTCGCTAGCCCAAAGCACTTGCTTTGGACACTTGATCGGCCGGCATGTGTTTCACGCCGTTCCTATGTACATCCCTTGAGGGAATTGTCACTTGGTGATATTCGAGTCTGCTTAGCTTGCTACAGCCCGGGATACCGGAGTCCTGTTAGCCCAAAGTGCTACAGCCCGAATTCATACGTTGATGACCGACATGCTCGATGTGATTCATGTATGCCTGTCCCCATGGGTTAGTGCCGCTTTGGGTTCACGACTAGCCATGTCGGCCCGGGTTCTCTGTCATATGGATGCTAGCGACACTATCATATATGTGAGCCAAAAGGCGCAAACGGTCCCGGGCCATGGTAAGGCGACACCCGTGGGAATACCGTGTGTGAGGCCGCAAAGTGATATGAGGTGTTACCGGTTAGGTTGATGTAACTTAGAATCGGGGTCCTGACAGCGTTGGTATCAGAGCCTGACTGCCTGTAGGATTACCAAGCCAAACTGGTCGAAGTTGTGTCTAGAAATGCTTTAGTTATGTAGGGGAATTGATTGTGGAAGGGAAAGTAAGGCTCTTTTTACTCCTTATACCTCATGGCCTTCTGATCTGAGCCATCCTCTTCTCTTCTACGGGGATTAAGAACTAAGCTTCTCATCTATCTATTAGGATGACGTGTTACTAATCCATAGACCTTTAAGATTGTTGGATTTAAGCCCCAGTTTAGTTTGTACTATTGCTGTATGTTAACTGTTGATCTCGGAACCTTGATATGATGTTGTTGAGTGGCTATGCCACCATTTTGCATGATGTCTCAAATCTTTTTGAGCATTTACAGCCGTTATGCTGTCCGAGTCATCCCAGGTTTATAAACTATCTGATGCGTTTGCAAATCCCTTCCTCCCGTTCCTGATGTCCTCTTGGGCCAGATTAAGCACACTAATCGGTGAGTTGAGGTACCCTATTGCCTAGACATATATGTTGGCGTTAGTACTATGACCACAGGTGTTTAGTGGAGTCATCTAGTAATCTAGCCATGTTTTACATTCGATGTGATGATTACGGCCATCATTCGATAGCATCCCGTGATGCCACTTAGTAGTAGGTATTCTACTCCTGGGTTTTGAGCCCAAAATTCACCCTACTCACCTCATGTTGGTAGTGTTTGCTAGTTCCTTTAGGATATTAGCAACCTTTGTGATAGTCCTCGAGGTCCGTGGTATTTCCTTCTTCCAAATACTATGAACCGCTTATGGCAGAAGTTCCTCGCTGAACCGAAGGATCACAACCAGGGTGCTCTTGAGGATTACTCCATTCATATTGTGACTCTGCCAATTCTACCTTTCCGCGTGGGTTATCCGGAAGAAATGTTGAACTTTGCTCGATATACTAATCCATGCCTCCACAACTCGAAAAGTTATATGTTCCTTGAGTTGTTCCTCTTTAGTTGTATTCTGACCCCCATCTATCAATTGATAGTCAAGGGTATGTGTGCATTCGTGTTATCGATGCCTATTATTCTTGTGGCCCGCCAAGCCGTTTTTTTTCCAGAATGACTAGGAGAAACAAACTCCAGAACCTCATCAATATCTAGGATTGGGTCAAAGTAGTTGTATTCCGCGGATCAAAATGCCAATTCAGCTTTTGTTCTGTTCTACCCTGAAGTATTACCCACCTTATGTCAGGAACGTCATGAGAATTGCACCTTCTTTTATGGATTCTTGACGCAGTGATACTTCTCGCTATCATTATTCATTCCTCGGTCCCGTGTTGATGCAACCGGAATGCCGACAAGTGAATTGTGATGTGTGAAATCGATACTCCTAGCAACCTCGATGCTTGGTAGTTAATGGACAATATTCTCATTCTTAGCGTGTTGGTTATTAAATCATCATACTAAGATTGATCGTGCTACCTAGTCCTTATTTCTGGTGCACCCTTCGATCAATGAGTTAGGATTATTCAATCCCTTGCTTATTTGATCATATCGTCTTGCCCTGAAAAGCAAGATTGTTCTCGAGCTTAATAACGTATTGGTGGATCGTGATGTTCCGAAAATCTTCTCGAAAGTGTTACCAGGTTGTCACCTGACCTATGTTGAGTTCGTGATCATGTTGGTTTTCCTCTAAACCACCCATTCTCCAAGGATCTGTGTTGGATACCCCTGAACTAGTTGGATAAGCTAAACAATAACTTGGAGAGTTGGAAGATAAAAGCTTGCCTAACTTAGATCGTTCCAAAGGGATATCCTTGTGTAGTGTGTGTTGAAGAAAGATGATATCTTCATCGATTGGTCCCTGTGATCAATTGTTGGACCTATTGTCTTATCAATCCTTTGACTTGAGTATGGGCTATTGTCAAGTCAAATCAGAACCAACGATGTTCGTAATGTTGTCTTACTCGTGGTTGATCCCTTGAGCATACACCATTACATCTTTTGGTCTGATCAATGCTATCACCGTGTTCACATGATGGTGGAAGTCCAGTGATATGGAAATTCCGATGAGTTGTTGTTGAGCCCATTAGCAGCATTTTGTCTCCCCCATGATTCATGTTGAACATCAACCTAGTGTTGAAAACTTTGTAAGCAATGCCTTCGTGTTCCGTTCATGAAGCCTATGCTTGGATGGAAGAAGTAACTTCCTCGAATTCATGTGCTTTAGGTGTAAGTTGCCGCCATGAATTCGAGAAAGGTTTGTTTTGTTTCCTATGGTACCATCCCAAGTCAGTCATGCACGTGCGAAGTGCTCTATGGTTTTATAGGTTGGCCGCCTCCACTCCATATGTGTTCCTAGCACACCAAGCCACTGATTGGTTTGTTCGAGGAAAAGGAGTTGCTATGTGAATACTAGTTCATGCACAAGATTCCAATATCCTCGAAGATGGTTCCCCACCCGAACTTGGTAGTGTTTTATCATAAGACTACCATGTGGTCATGCTTGTCTGAGACAGCGTGTTCACATGTGTTTAGCATAACCAGCTCATGTTTTGGAGCTTGCTATCTTAGTTCATTTCTCGAGAATCCCGCAACGCCATCTCGTCGAATCGTGTTGCAAACTTTCCTTCACACATGCTGAATCTGAAGTATCCTATCACCAACCGGATCTGTATCTCAGGAAGATATGATGGTTGGAACCTTTCCAACATTTGCATTTTGTTCCCAGCTTGCACCGCCTTGTGCCAATCTCCCTTGGATTGCCCTTCTCAGCAATTGTTGTTCGGGATCATCTTCAGAGGTGATCCTACCATGGGTCCCATCCATTTCCGATGATAAGCAAATCATCCATTGCGTTGTCTTCAACAAGGTAATCCACATCATCCATTCTAATCTGGGTATGCCATTCTACCAAACCCCTCCAAACGATCGCTCGGGATTTGCCCTAGGCTGGTATAGAGAGTCTCAATGATCTCTATATCAAAAGTAATTCTTTTTGCCACTTAAGGGATTTTTTTTTCTGCGGGTCATCTTCCTTAAGATGTCTCGTTATGGTATCATGGCAACTCAACTCCTCGCCACGTTGACAACCGTTCACCACCCTCTTAGGTGTGGAATTGTGGTCTACCTAGTGCCCCTCATCATCCGTTCCACTCCATCCCTCTAGATGTGTGTCTGGTGCCTCAGCTCGAGAGATGTTGCTATGTCTCATTCCGGGAGTTGATTCCGAGTTGTTCGATCTCCAAGGAGATCGATCTTTCTAGAGTTTTCTCTTCCCTCCCTTTGTCATGTTGGTTAAAGTTCTCAGGGCAAGGCTTCGAGACAAAGATGGTGATTGAATCAACGCTCTTATGAAGTGCACCCTAGATCGTGAAGATTGTGTTAGTTTGCGTTTTCCCTTCGTCCTACCCTACGCTTGAATCTCGGTTCGAGATTCTTGTTCAGTGGGGGTGAGTTGTCACATCCCCAGTTCAGGCCTTGCTTGTTTTTGCTTTAGCATCCATGCATCATGTTTAAATTTTATGAAACTTGAAATGAGGATTGCCTAAACCCCTAGCATCAAAGGAATTCACTAGGTTCACCTAAAATATTTTCAGTAATCCAAATGGCTTTCAAAAATGTTCACCATTTATGGAAAATGCTGTAATGATGCAGAGGTGATGCACATTTTTCCATGACATATTTGGGCTCTGAATTAAATCATACTCTATTTGCATTTGGGCATTTGAATGCTATAGAATATTTTAAATGTCCAAATAATCATGAACTAAAATGTTTGTTGTTGGTAATCTAAACAGTATCCATGAGCAGTTCCTTGATTTTTGGGTTTGTTCTGGTATTTTAAATAAAGCCCTAAAGCTACAGAAGAAATAGAAAACTAAAATAAATAAAAGAGAGAGAGAAGGACTTACCTGGCAGAAGCTTACCTGGCGCCCACCGACCGCCCAAAGATCGCAGCCGGCCGCCCAGCCCACCACCGCTCTCCCTCCTGTCATCTTCCTCCTAACAGTAGGAGCAGCTGCGTGCTCGCACGCGCGCTGCCGAGGAGGCCAGCTCCTCCCTGCCTGGCTGCCTCCTCCCCCCTGGACGTCTCCCGCAGCGCCACGCACCCCCTCAGGCCCTCTCGACTCCCTCCCGTGCTCATTCCCTTCCCTGCTGCTCCCCCTCTCGCTCTGCAACTCGTGCCCGAGCGCCACCGTCGCCACCGACGCCGTTCGCCGTGGCCACAGCCACCTCCCCGCCTCGCCGACGCCCCAGGAAGCTCCGCCTCGCCCCCTCTTCATTCTCACCCAGACGAAAGGCGCCGGAAGCCCCTGGATGCCGCTAGCTCCGCCGCTCCCCTCCTCGGCCACCGAGGATCGCCGCCGTCGAATTCGTCGCCGTTCGGCCTTCCCCGAGCTCGACGTCCACCTCCACGGGATCCACGTGAGCTCACCGTTTGTTTCCCCCTCTCCGTTCATCTGCTTGCGCACCGTAGCCTGCTACCTGTCGAACCCGCGAGCACCTCGCCGCCGTCCATGGCGCCACCGTGACCAGAACCCGAGCCAGCCGCTCCCGTGCACGTCACCGCGTGCTCTGGTGACGCCAGAGGCCGTAGAGGCCCTCCGCAGCCCGGCCGTGCCCGCAGCCACATCCCGCCGGAGCCGTGTTTGGCCGCCCGAAGCTCGCCTCCGTGAGCTCAAGCCACCAGCGTCCTCCGTCGCCTCCCTCGGATGCGCGAGAGCCGGGCTATGCCGGTGCCCTTAGCCGCCGCCCCGTGGCTGTAACCCGGACACCGCCATGTCCCGTGGTCGCGGCGGCGACCTCGCCCGGCTTGGCAGGTGGACCCCACCGCCAGAGTTAGTTAGCACTAACCCCCCACCTATGACAGCGGTGGGCCCAGAGCCCTAATCTTTTAATTAGATTAGCAATAACCCCTGTTAACTAGGTTGTGTCACCGGCGTGTGGACCCCACACGTCAGGTTTGACCAGACCGGCCTGTTGACCTGCCGGCGTCACGATGACGTGGTCGACGCCATAAATCATTTTACGGATTTATTCTTTTTAGGAAATTTCAGAAAATGCCCTAAACTTCTAAAAATCATAGAAATTCAACCGTAGCTCAGAATGAAATAAGTTATATATGAAAAATGATCAGAAAAATCCAATCTATCCATCTGTACTGTTTTCACGCATGTTAGAACAAATTATGACTACTGTTTAGTACAATTCAATATAATGGCATTTAAACCCTCACATATGGAGTTTGAATTTGAATCTTAGATTCAAACTAACTCCATTTAACCTGTTGCTAGTTGCATTAGCTCACACCATAGCATATTGCCATGTCACATTCATGCATCATATTGTTGCATTGCATTGATTGTGTTCTCCCTTGTTTGCCGGTATTTGTCCCCTCTCGGTTGGCGTGGTTAGGCGATGAGATCGATGACACCGATGAAGAACTATAATATCTTCGAAGTGCCGTGCAAGCAAAACCCCTTGTTCATTCCGATATAATCCCACTCTCTCGCTCCTGCTCTATTTTACTGCATTAGGACGACAACGACTCATGTGTTACTTGCTGCGGTAGCTGAACCCCTTTATCCTCTGCATGACCTGTCATTCCACAGTAATTAGATGAAACCCACTAGCATGAGTAGGAGTTGTTTGAGCCCTGATGTGCCTACTCATTCATGCTTGTTTGTCATGCCTGCTATTGCTTAGAGTTGTGTCAGGTCCGATTCATCGGGAATGAATTGGAAAGTGGTGAACATGTCCTCTTGTGTGTGAGCTAAGTGTGTGAACACGATTTGGTAAGCAATGGCGGTGAGAGGCCATGTAGGAGTACATGGTGGGTTGTCTCATTGCAGCCGTCCTCGTGAACTGAGTTACGTGTTTGTGATCCATGAACAGTTACTACCACACATTGGGTTCCGTAACTCGACCCCTCTCGACTTATTAATCAACTTGATCTCTGTCCAGGAGTTGCAACTAGTTTCTGGTGTTTGTAGGTAGTGTTAGTAGTCTACCAAGTGGCACCCGGTACAGGTGGGCTTGGGACAGACTAGGCACTGTGGCACGGTGTACCAAGCGTAGATCCACCCGTCGAGGTGGGCTTGGGAACCCTGCACACATCGTTTGGGGCCGTGAGCGACACCCCGGCCGGATCTCCTTGCGGATGGAACCCGAATAGGCGATAAACCTGGACTAGAGACTTGTGTGGCTAGTCAGGTCTTGGCCGACTCCCTCGCCCGGCTTCCGCTTGAAGGTTGCCGAGGTACATGACATGTACAGGGCGATAAGTGCCGAGAGCGTGTGTGAAGAAGTACACCCCTGCAGGGTTAATATGATCTATTCGAATAGCCGTGTCCGGTAAAGGACTTACAGGTTGCCTATAACGGTTCATAGACAAGTGAAAGTGGATACTCTAAAACTCGCAAGATAAGCGTGAGTGCTATGGATGGCGTTCTCGTAGGGAGATGGGAGCGGATCCATAGTGGTGTATTGATATGGTGAATATGTGGACTCGTGTGCGCCACCTCAAAGAGTTACTTGCAGTCGTAGTTCAGGATAGCCACTGAGTCAAAGCTGGCTTGCTGCAGTTAAACTCCAACACCCCTTTTTGATAATGATGCATATGTAGGTAGATCTGATGTAAGTCTTGCTGAGTACATTTGTACTCACGTTTGCTTATTTTATGTTTTGCAGAGAGACGTCAGTCTCGCTAGTAGTTCCGCTTGGACTTGACGTTTAGCTTGTTACCTCAGCTACGATCTTGTGCCGTCGGCAGGATGTAGTAGTTAGTCGGGCTTCTCGGCCTTTTTCATTTATAGATATACGTACTCGGACATGTTAAGCTTCCGCTTGTGCTTTGACTTGTATGCTTCGAGTGTTGGGTCATGAGACCCATGTTTGTAATATCTCGCTCCTCGGAGCCTAATGAATAAATATTTGAGTCAGAGAGTTATGTTGTGATGCCATGTTGTATTTACACATATTGAGCATATTGTGTGTATGTTTGAAATGCACGGTATGTGTGGGATCCGACAATCTAGTTGTTTATCCTTGGCAGCCTCTCATATGGGGAAATGTAGTCTAGTGCTTCTGGCGATAGTAGTCCGCTACTGCCCGGTTCACCGGAGTCTCGCTAGCCCAAAGACTACCGCTTTGTACACTTGATCGGCTGGCATGTGTTTCACTGCCTTATGTCTGTCCCTTCGGGAAATGTCACGCGGTGATATTCGAGTCCTGCCTAGCTCGCTTTCTGACCGGGATACCGGAGTCCTGTTAGCCAGTGCTACAGCCGAATTCATACGTTGATGACCGACATGCTCGATGTGATCCATGTATGCCTGTCCCCATGGGTTAGTGCCGCTTTGGGTTCACGACTAGCCATGTCGGCCGGGTTCTCTGTCATATGGATGCTAGCGACACTATCATATACGTGAGCCAAAAGGCGCAAACGGTCCCGGGCCATGGTAAGGCGACACCCGTGGGAATACCGTGCGTGAGGCCGCAAAGTGATATGAGGTGTTACCGGCTAGGTCGATGTGACTTAGAATCGGGGTCCTGACAGCCATCTTGCAATATAGACCATCTGATCTATATCTGACTGATGGAAATTAAACTAAAAGATACCCGAACCCCTCTCCACATTTGTAGACAAGGCCTTCCCTCGTTCATCCTTATCTCCAAAACCTCATTGTTGAGCAATTAAGAAAGGAAGCCTCTGGAACAAACTGGCCTGGTGGCCGCTGCCGGCGTCGTCAATCCCCATGCCTCCGCTTAGTTCGACCACCAATCACCACCACGCCCCACTCCTCTTCACCTTATCTTCTATTTCTCGAGATAGCATTAGTTTTTACACATGGGATTGCTCCCGGATGGGTCAATCACAACGAGTGTTTTTATAAAAAAATGCATCTTGATGTTCCCTGCAATGCACGGATCTTGCTAGTACTCCTACAGAAGACTAAGTTGGTGATGATGGTGTGTCTGCCATCCATCGTTTGTGACCATTAGATCTACATCTAACGACTATGAGGTAAGTTGTTGCCTTTTCTCACAAACATCCCACTTGTCTACCAATTTGCAGAAAAACCCATAATTAGTATCTTAAAACCAACCACATCCCTCCCTGACCTCACCAAAACAGCCCAAGGAATATATTCTAATTGAAACATAATATATCTCTAGTGATATATGTATATCAAAATTAGAGTGTTTTGTATCAAGTTTGTGAATAAGTATTATTCTAATTATGATTCGTTACAACGCATGAACATTGCTAGTATTTCCAACCATGCAAAATTTTCCCCTAGTATTCCATAGTTTCGAGTTTTCCATCAAGATATTAGTCACTCATGGTTGACATTTACTTTCAATCATGTACACATATGCACTATGTAACTAGCCTTGCTTATTGGGTTCCAAAGCTTAACTTTCACTCCTACTTACAATATGTAGAGTATTTAACAAAAACTACCACTTTCAACCAGCCCTAGGAAGAATCTATTGTACAAAAATAGCAAAAACATACCCAAAATTTCTTAATCCACGCCAAAAACTACTACCTACCGATTAGGTTAGTTTAAACCCATTTATGACGGGGTTGGCCCTGCGTCCGTCTTGTGAGGTAGCTTAAACCAACACATTTTGTTTGACTATTGACACGAGGGACCCACATCGACCTTCTATCCTGTTATTCCCCTCAAATCATTATTTTTCTGAACATTACTTCAAACAATCTTGATACGTGTTAAATCGCTGGCGCGGTGATGAGCGAGTTGGCCGCCGCTCCGCCAGACGGGCGGACGCCTTGGCCAGCCTCTGCACGAGTTGCTAGGCTGGCCCGAGCGTGACTCACGAGCGAGCAAGCCGCCGCGCTGGCCTTCGCTCGAGCCAGATGGCTGGCCTTAGCGCGGCGCGCGCGAGCAAGCCGCCACGCCGCCGTGCCAATCTAGCTAGCAAACCTTACAGACAAGCAGCTGGATGGAGCTATCTTGGCTAGCTAGCGGCTGCGAGCGCCAGACGAAGCTGGCATCCGGGCTGCCGCAAGATGGGCTCTGCACCGCCGGTGGTTTTGACCTCGCCTTCTGCCGGCGGCGGTAGCTGCGTCCCATGGCCGAGGATGACTAGGTGGACGGGCCGGAGGTAAGAGGTCACTCGGGGACTTTTGTGCAGACTGACATGTAGGTCCCACAATTCATAACGCCCGATCGAATAGAAGGCGTTGACTTAATGGGCGACATGGGCCCTGTTTGGATACTCTAAGTCAGAGGTTAGATTCTAACCCTGAACTAACTCTAACCAAAGTGGTGTTTGGATGGCAGCGTTAGAGTGACAACAAATGTATCCAAACAGGGCCATGGGTTGAAACGTGCCTATAACGACACTTTGTAGAGTAGTCGTTTCTTGTTAGGGCTGGTTGGTAAGAGCATGTACAATGGTTGATAAGGTAGTCTTATCTTAAGTCTACCACGTATGCAAGTGGTAGTAGTTTCTTGGCATTATTAGTGGTTTCTTGCATTATTAGGGGTTTCTTGTAAGGAACAATGTACTACTAGCGACAAAAGGCGATTCTAGTTTGCGTTGTACTCCAACGAGTACTACTAGTGGTCGCGGGAATGTATACCTCGTTTTGTCGGTTCGATCTCGGCCGAAGGCATGACGGCCTTTTTTTAATAGTAACTTCGCTGCGAGCCAATATTTTACACGGGTAGTTTGAGTTTTGAAGTCAAACGGACGTGCGGCACCACAATCTGGGTGCACTGGATTGCCTAGCCATGTGAACGGGTTTTCCTTCCCAGCATCTCGTGGCTCGCGTGCTCGCCCTAGCCGCACCTCGCTTGCAGCTTCCTCATCAGCTAGTAGCATATTTAAACTAGCGCCTCCCAATTAAGCCCGAGGAGCCAGAAAAGCCTGGCGGGGCATTGGGAACTATGCAATATGGCTCTGTACGTAAAGTGCTCTACTACTACTCTGTAGCTTGTGGCGTTGCACGCATGGACTTCACTCCATTATCGGTTCTACTATAAAAGAAATTCCTCGTGACGTGTTTTTTTTTGAAACGGAGGCAAAATCTTTGCTTCATCTCATTCATAAAGAAGGAACTACTAACAAAGTTCGACGAGATCCATTACACCTCCACAAATGGAAGCGAAAAGCCTAGTCTCATTGTATCAAATAACTCAAATGTTCTGCCCCCGTAGTAACCGTCGCTGATAAACAGGCTGCTAGTGTGTGCGAGAGAGGAGCGGGTGAGTAGGCCAGCTACGTGAGAGGAGCGGCTGAATAGAGCACCGAGAGTACCCACTAGGCCACTACGCAGGTGTACTTTCCCTGCATTGATAGTATAGCGATGGTTCTAGAGAACAGAAGTACCCTCCACTTCCAACTATAGCTCCTTGGCCCTGAGATTCAAGAGTTCAAAACGGGTGCACTATACTAGAAGTACAGTACATAGCACTAGTAGTACCCTCACACTACTAGTTGAGAAAGTAGTACTAGTACTGCTTTCTGATGCAATCGCACTCCTCCGTCACATAATGTAAGACGTTTTTTGACACTAGTTGGCATGTACAAAACATAGCAAAAACATACCCAAAATTTCTTAATCCACGCCAAAAACTACTAGCTAGTGCCAAAAATTTCTTACTAGTGCTATTATTTACTGGTATAATGCAATCCCATAACGTCCCATAATGCTAGTACTAGTAGTAGATAATAGCCTCACCCCTTCGCTACAGTTGGAAGGAACGATCTACAGTTGGAAGGGACGAGGCCCCTATGATTACTACGCTCTTATCTCCTCCTCGCCAGATCCCCTCCCCCCGAAGAGAAGGCAGTTCGTCACTGCTCCCATGGATTCGCCAAGCGGTTCTCCTCCTCGTCGGGGCTGGGAAACCTTGGGCGATGATCCTCTGGGAGAAATCGCACGCCGCTCCGACGTCCTCACCACCGCAAGACTCGGTGCTTCCTGCACCAACTTTTTCAAGGCGGTGCTTAAAATGGCTTGGGAAAAGGCCATGCTTGTTGGTCTTCCAGGCTTCCTCGAGCAGAAGGTTCTTCTATGGGACAATCCTTCGAACAGTCCACCGCTCCATGGCCATGGTTGCACGTTGACTCCGCTAGAGTTGCCGACGTTGAGAGGTAGTCGGATTTTGCCCGATGAGCAGGTCAGTAATGGAGTTTGATCATGTAGTACTTAGTTATTCCATTTCCATCCCGTAATTTCTCTGCTGCCCACTGTCTTATATATAGGTCTGGGTCAGTGCCAACGAAGATTGGCTTGCATACCTCCGGCCGGATACCACCATCGTTTTGCACAACATCCACAGCAGTGTGGCCATTCCTGTAGACCCTTTCTCCACCATTGGGATCAGCCTTCCGGACTGGCTGGGCTTGAATACGTATGATGATGCCTACATGAGATTGAAGAAGATAGCAATTGCGGACCCGCTGACAAAGCGACGCGGCTACGACGGTTACAATCTCATCGCGGTGTTTGATATAAGGATTGCCATCAATGCAAGAGGCAGTAACGGCAGAGGCTAGCGCATGTTGGCGGCGGCAGATTTGTACCCCTACACGTTCGAAGTCGTCGTGCGCCATCTAGGCCGCATCTTCGCGATTGTCGGATTCCGGGTTCCGGCAGACCCTTGAGGTTCGAACACTAGGGTGCGCACGGAGATCTTTCCCCTACCAGTTCATGCGTGTGTGGATTGCGAGGGATCTAAATTACTAACGATGAACAACACAGAGACACGAGGTTTATACTGGTTCGGGCCACCGTTGTGGTGTAATACCCTACTCCAGTGTGTGGTGTGGTGGATTGCCTCAGGGGCTGATGATGAACAATACAAAGGGAGAACAGCCTCGCGAGGGGCTGTTCTTGAGCTGGTGCGACGAACTGCTTGGGTGAGTCCGGTCGCCTCTCTCTCTCTCTCTCTCTCTCTCTCTCTCTCTCTCTCCGTGTGTGATCTTGATCAGATCGATCCTTCCTGCCTCTGTGTGATCTCGATCAGATCGATCCTTCCTCCCTCTATGTGATCTCAACCAGATCGATCCTTCCTCCCTCTGTGTGATCTCGATCAGATCGATCCTTCCTTCCTCTGTGTGATTTCTATTAGATCGATCCTTTCCTCTCTGTGGTGGCTAGTCCTATTCGTAGAGGGAGGCCCTGGGCCTCTTCCCAAATAATGAGCGGGAAGGGCGCCAACAATTGGCCATCTAGTACACTTATCCTGACTAAGGTTGGTCTTCGGCTACCAAAGACTCTGATGGTGACGCCGTCCTGGGCTCCACGATGACCTCCATCCTGCCGTTCTGCTGGTCTTGGTCTTGTTGCACCGAAGCGGTAACCTTTGCCCGATGCCTTGGCATGTGCTTGCCTCCTTTGCACCAAAGGGGAAATGAGGACACTGCGCGGGCTGGCGCCCTCCTGACCTTGATCGTCATGGCTTGCGTCACAGGGCACCCTCCCGAGGTACCCTGCCTTGATCTCTCCGCCTCGCATGAGCCTGCCTGACGAGGCTGCTCTGAGATAGGTTCCTCTCGTCCGCCCATGAATCTGGCCCCTCGTGAGGGTCTTGAGCTAGAGCTGATGAAGCTGGGCCGTGCTGGGCCCCCACTTGAGCCATGCCGCAGGCAGCAGGCAGGCAAGTCTGGGGACCCCCATTCCCAGAACGCCGACAATAGCCCCCGGCCCCAAGGCGTACCCGGACTTGGCTCAGCAGAGAAGCGAAGGGGCAAGTGCGAAGCGCCGCGGGCCCCAACAGCCCGCGGCCTTGGGCGTCGCGTGGCGATTGGTTGGTCGTGGGCGTCTCCACTTCCCCACGATGCCTCGGCAACCGCATGACTTGACAAGTCCCTGAATGCATAAACGGGTCATGATTACCTGCGATCATGGAGGCCGACGGTTGGCCTCCTCCGGCTATAAGTACGGAACGGCGCGAGCCCTTCCAGTCCATCTCTTCTTGCTTCTCCTTCTTCTCATCCTCGCCCTTGCTCCACATTACAACAATGGCTCCGATCCGCCGGTTCTCCGCAGAAGAGAAAGGAAAGGCCCCCCGAGAGGGTCCCGATCCGCTTCCGCCGAAGAAACGGCTAGCCCTCTGCCGCCGAGATGAGGGCGCCCGGCAGGAGGTGTCGAGCCCTGCACGAGCGGCCGCCGCCAGGGTTCCCGCTGCCCTTGTACGCCCGCATTGAGGGCCCTGAAGGAGTTGGCGCCGAGCGCCACGGACGACGCCGCCGTCAGCGTCGGCGAGTCACGGCGGTGCGCGTTGTTCCTCCCGGAGTCCATGTCGAGGGCTCCTCCCGAGAGTTTGTGCGCCACGCCGCTGTGCCTCCTCAGTCTTGGATTCGCCTTCCTCCCTCCTTTGCCTTTGAGATGTTGGGGAACGTAGTAATTTCAAAAAATTTCCTACGATCACGCAAGACCATGGTGATGGCATAGCAACGAGAGGGGAGAGTGTCCGTCCACGTACCCTCGTAGACCGAAAGCGGAAGCGTTATAACAACGCGGTTGATGTAGTCGTGCGTCTTCATGATCCGACCGATCCAAGCACCGAACGTACGACACCTCCGAGTTCTGCACACGTTCAGCTCGATGACGATCCCGGACTCGATCCAGCAAAGTGTCGGGGATGAGTTCCGTCAAGACGACGACGGCGTGGTAGCGATGTTGATGCTCCACCGACACAGGGCTTCGCCTAAGCACCGCTGACGATATGACTTCTCCGGCGAGGGCTTCGCCTAAGCTCATGACGATATGACCGAGGTGGAATATGGTGGAAGGGGCACCGCACACGGCTAAGGAAAGATCCGTAGATCAACTTGTGTGTTATGGGGTGCCCCCGCCTCAGATATAAAGGAGCCAAGGGGAGGTGGCGGCCCAAGGGGAGGCGCGCAAGGGAGTCCTACTCCTCCGGGAGTAGGACTCCCCCTCAATCCTAGTTGGATTAGGATTCCCGGAGGAAGAGAGAGAGGGGCGGCCCACCTTTCCTAGTCCTAATAGGACTAGGGAAGGGGGCGGCAGCGACCACCTAGGGCTGGCCCTCTCTCCTTTCCACTAAGGCCCACTATGGCCCATGTAGTTCGGGGGTTCGGTAACCTCCGGTACTCCGATAAATTCGATTTCACTCGGAACCCTTCCGATGTCCAAATGTAGGCTTCCAATATATCAATCTTTATGTCTCGACCATTTCGAGACTCCTCGTCATGTCCGTGATCACATCCGGGACTCGAACAAACTTCGGTGCATCAATACTTATAAACTCATAATGGATCACATCGAAGCGTTAAGCGTGCGGACCCTACGGGTTCGAGAACTATGTAGACATGACCTAGAACCATTCTCGGTCAATAACCAATAGCGGAACCTGGATGCCCATATTGGTTCCTACATATTCTACGAAGATCTTTATCGGTCAAACCGCATAACGACATACGTTGTTCCCTTTGTCATCGGTATGTTACTTACCCGAGATTCGATCGTCGGTATCCAATACCTAGTTCAATCTCGTTATCGGTAAGTCTCTTTACTCGTTCCGTAATACATCATCTCACAACTAACTCATTAGTTGTAATGCTTTGCAAGGCTTAAGTGATGTGCATTACCGAGAAGGCACGGAGATACCTCTCCGAGCAATCGGAGTGACAAAACCTAATCTCGAAATACGCCAACCCAACAAGTACCTTTGGAGACACCTGTAGTACTCCTTTATAATCACCCGATTCGTTGTGACGTTTGGTAGCACCAAAGTGTTCCTCCGGTAAACGGGAGTTGCATAATCTCATAGTTACGGGAACATGTATGGGTCATGAAGAAAGCATTAACATACTAAGCGATCAAGTGTTAAGCTAACGGAATGGGTCATGTCAATCAGATCATTCTACTAATGATGTGACCTTGTTAATCAAATAACAACTCCTTGTTCATGGTTAGGAAACATAACCATCTTTGATTAACAAGCTAGTCAAGTAGAGGCATACTAGTGACATCTTGTTTGTCTATATATTCACACATGTATTATGTTTCCGGTTAATACAATTCTAGCATGAATAATAAACATTTATCATGATATAAGGAAATAAATAATAACTTTATTATTGCCTCTAGGGCATATTTCCTTCAGTCTCCCACTTGCACTAGAGTCAATAATCTAGATTACAAAGTAATGATCCTAACACCCATGGAGTCTTGGTGCCGATCATGTTTTGCTTTCGTGGAAGAGGCTTAGTCAGCAGTACGCAACATTCAGATCCGTATGTATTTTGCAAATCTCTATGTCTCCCACTTGGACTTGGTCGAATGGAATTGAAGCGTCTCTTGATGTGCTTGGTCCTCTTGTGAAATCTGGATTCCTTTGCCAAGGCAATTGCACGATATTGTCACGAGAAGATCTTCATCGGTCCCGATGCACTAGGTATAACACCTAGATCGGAAATGAACTCTTTCATCCAGACTCCTTCATTTGCTGCTTCGAAGCAGCTATGTACTCCGCTTCACATGTAGATCCCGCCATACGGCCTTTGTTTAGAACTGCACCAACCAGCGGCTCCACCGTTTAATAAAAACACGTATCCGGTTTGCGATTTAGAATCGTCCGGATCGGTGTCAAAGCTTACATCGGCGTAACCATTTACGACTAGCTCTTTGTCACCTCCATATACGAGAAACATGTCCTTAGTCCTTTTCGGTATTTCGGGATGTTCTTGACCGCTGTCCGATGATCCATTCCTGGATTACTTTGGTACCTTCCTGCCAAGCTTATAGCTAAGCATACGTCAGTGCGGTACATGACATTGCATACATGATAGAGCCTATGGCTGAAGCATAGGGAACATCTTTCATTTACTCTCTATCTTCAGCTGTGGACGGGCATTGAGTCTTACTCAATCTTACACATAGCAACACAGGCAAAAAACCTTTCATTGCAAGATACATATTGAAATTTATCAAAAATTTATCAAGGTATGTGCTTTGTGAAAGTCCAATTAAGCGTTTTGATCTATCTCTATAGATCTTGATGCCCAATATGTAAGCAGCTTCACCGAGGTCTTTCATTGAAAAACTTTTATTCAAGTATCCTTTTATGCCATCCAGAAATTCTATATCATTTCCAATTAATAATATGTCGTCCACATATAATATCGTAAATGCTTCTGAGCTCCCACTCACTTTCTTGTAAATACAGGCTTCTCCAAAAGTCCGTATAAACCCATATGCTTTGATCACACTATCAAAGCGTTTATTCCAACTCCGAGAGGCTTGCACGGACCATAAATTGATCGTTGGAGCTTGCACACTTTGTTAGCACCTTTTGGATCGACAAAACCTTCTGGTTGCATCATATACAACTCTTCTTCTAGAAATCCATTCAAGAATGCAGTTTTTACATCCATTTGCCAAATTTCATAATCATAAAATCGGCAATTGCTAACATGATTCGGACAGACTTAAGCATCGCTTCTGGTGAGAAAGTCTCATCGTAGTCAACCCCTTGAACTTGTCGAAAACCTTTCGCAACAAGTCGAGCTTTGTAGAGCGGTTACATTACCATCGGCGTCAGTCTTCTTCTTAAAGATCCATTTATTTTCAATGGCTTGCCGATCATCGGCAAGTCAACCAAAGTCCATACTTTGTTCTCATACATGGATCCCATCTCAGATTTCATGGCTTCCAGCCATTTTGCGAATCTGGGCTCACCATCGCTTCTTCATAGTTTGTAGGTTCGCCATGGTCAAGTAACATGACTTCGAGAATAGGATTACCGTACCACTGCAGTGCGTATTTTACTCTGGTTGATCTCTGAGGTTCAAGAGCAACTTGATCTGAAGCTTCATGATCATCATCATTAGTTTCCTCACTAATTGGTGTAGTTGTCACAGGAACCATTTCTTGTGATGAACTACTTTCCAATAAGGGAGCAGAATCTGATTATCTCATCAAGTTCTACTTTCCTCCCACTCACTTCTTTCGAGAGAAACTCTTTTTCTAGAAAGGATCCAAATTTAACAACGAAAATCTTGACTTCAGATCTGTGATAGAAGGTGTACCCAACAGTCTCCTTTGGGTATCCTATGAAGACACATTTCTCCGATTTGGGTTCGAGCTTATCTGGTTGAAGTTTCTTTACATAAGCATCGCATCCCCAAACTTTAAGAAACGACAACTTTGGTTTCTTGCCAAACCACAGTTCATAAGGCGTCGTCTCAGCGGATTTTGGCGGTGTCCTATTTAACGTGAATGCGGCCGTCTCTAAAGCATAACCCCAAAAACGATAGCGGTAAATCGGAAATAGACATCATAGATCGCACCATATCTAGTAAAGTACGATTACGACGTTCGGACACACCATTTCTCTGTGGTGTTCCGGGTGGCGTGAGTTCTTGAAAACTATTCCACATTGTTTCAAATGTAAACCAAACTCGTAACTCAAATATTCTCCTCCACGATCAGATCGTAGAAACTTTATTTTCTTGTTACGATGATTTTCTACTTCACTTTGAAATTCTTTGAACTTTTCAAATGTTTCAGATTTGTGTTTCATTAAGTAGATATACCCATATCTGCTCAAATCATCTGTGAAGGTGAGGAAATAACGATACCCGCTTGGCGTGCCTCAATATTCATTGGACCACAAACATCGGTATGTATGATTTCCAACAAATCGATTGCTCGCTCCATAGTTCCGGAGAACGGCGTTTTAGTCATCTTGCCCATGAGGCACGCGGTTCGTAAGTACCAAGTGATTCATAATCAAGTGATTCGAAGCCCATCAAGATGGAGTTTCTTCATGCGTTTTACACCGATATGACCTAAGCGGCGATTGCCACAAATAAGTTGCACTATCATTATCAACTCTGCATCTTTTGGCTTCAACATTATGAATATGTGTATCACTCTTGTCGAGATTCAACAAGAATAGACCATTCTTTAAGGGTGCATGACCATAAAAGATATTATTCATATAAATAGAACAACCATTATTCTCTGATTTAAATGAATAACCGTCTCGCATCAAACAAGATCCAGATATAATGTTCATGCTCAACGCCGGCGCCAAATAACAATTATTTAGGTCTAAAACTAATCCCGAAGGTAGATGTAGAGGTAGCGTCTTGACGCGATCACATTGACTTTGGAACCATTTCCCACAGCGCGCCGTCACCTCGTCCTTTGCGGTGCTCGTCTATTCCGTAGTCCTTGTTTGAGTTGCAAATATTAGCAACAGACCCGTATCAAATACCAGGTGCTACTACGAGCTCTAGTAAGGTACACATCAATAACATGTATATCATATATACCTTTGTTCACCTTGCCATCCTTTTTATCCGCCAAATACTTGGGGCAGTTCCGCTTCCGTGTCGATGCGCTTGCGATAAAAACACTCGATTTAGGGCTTAGGTCCAGACTTGGGTTTCTTCTCATGATCGGCAACTTTCTTGCTGTTCTTTTGAAGTTCCTTCTTCTTTCCTTTGCCCTTTTCTTGAAACTGGTGGTCTTGTTGACCATCAACACTTGATGCTCTTTCTTGATTTCTACCTCCGCAGCTTTTAGCATCGCGAAGAGCTCAGAATTGTCTTAGTCATCCCTTGCATATTATAGTTCATCACGAAGCTCTTGTAGCTTGGTGGCGATGATTGGAGAATTACATCAATGACACTATCATCCGGAAGATTAACTCCCGGCTGAATTAAGTGATTGTTATACCGGACATTTTGAGTATGTGCTCACCGATGTAACTATTCTCCTCCATCTTGCAGCTATAGAACTTATTGGAGACTTCATATCTCTCAATCCGGGCATTTGCTTGAAATATTAACTTCAACTCTGGAACATCTCATATGCTCCATGACGTTCAAAACGTCGTTGAAGACCCGGTTCTAAGCCGTAAAGCATGGCACACTTGAACTATAGAGTAGTCATCAGCTCTGCTTTGCGGACGTTCATAACTTCCGCTCAAGATTCCGCAAAGAAGTTCGCTACCCAGCGGTGCTTCCAGGGCGTAATTTTTACGTGCAGCAATGAGGATAATCCTCAAATTACGGACCCGATCCGTGTAATTGCTACCATCATCTTTCAACTTTGCTTTCTCAAGGAACGCATTAAAATTCAACGGAACAACAGCACGAGCCATCTATCTACAGTAAACATAGACAAGCAAAATACTATCAGGTACTAAGTTCATGATAAATTTTAAGTTCAATTAATCATATTAAAAAACTCCCACTTAGACATACATCTCTCTAGTCATCTAAGTGATCACGTGATCCATATCAACTAAACCGTGTCCGATCATCACGTGAGGCGGAGTAGTTTCAACGGTGAACATCACTATGTTGATCATATCTACTATATGATTCACGTTCGACCTTTTCGGTCTCCGTGTTCCGAGGCCATATCTGTTATATGCTAGGCTCGTCCAAGTTTAACCTGAGTATTCGGCGTGTGCAAGCTGTTTTGCACCCGTTGTAGATGGACGTAGAACTTATCACACCCGATCATCATCGTATGCGGGTACTACGAACTTTGGCAACGGTGCATACTCGGAGAACACTTCTTGATAATTTTAGTGAGAGATCATCTTATAATGCTACCGTCAATCAAAGCAAGATAAGATGCATAAAGGATAAACATCACATGCAATCAATATAAGTGATATGATATGGTCATCATCATCTTGTGCTTGTGATCTCCATCGCCAAGCACCGTCATGATCACCATCGTCACCGGTAGCGACACCTTGATCTCCATCGTAGCATCGTTGTCGTCTCGCCAATCTTATGCTTCCACGACTATCACTACCGTTTAGTAATAAAGTAAAGCATTACATCGCGATTGCATTGCATACAATAAAGCGACAACCATATGGCTCCTGCCGATTGCCGATAACTTCGGTTACAAAACATGATCATCTCATACAATAAAATATAGCATCACGTCTTGACCATATCACATCACAACATGCCCTGCAAAAACAAGTTAGACGTCCTCTACTTTGTTGTTGCAAGTTTTACGTGGCTGCTACGGGCTGAGCAAGAACCGTTCTTACCTACGCATCAAAACCACACCGATAGTTTGTCAAATAGACTCCGTTTTAACCTTCTCAAGGACCGGGCGTAGCCACACTCAGTTCAACTAAAGTTGGAGAGACAGTCTTCCGCAAGCCATCTATGTGCAAAGCACGTCGAGGAACCGGTCTCGCGTAGAAGCGTCTGGCGTAAGGTTGGTCCGGATCGTCTCGTCCAACAATACCGCTGAACCAAAGTATGACATGCTGGTAGGCAGTATATTGTATCGTCCACAACTCACTTGTGTTCTACTCGTGCATATGACATCTACGCATAAAACCAGGCTCGGATGCCACTGTTGGGGAACGTAGTAATTTCAAAAAATTTCCTACGATCACGCAAGACCATGGTGATGGCATAGCAGCGAGAGGAGAGTGTCCGTCCACGCACCCTCGTGAACCCGAAAGCGGAAGCGTTATAACAACGCGGTTGATGTAGTCGTGCGTCTTCACGATCCGACCGATCCAAGCACCGAACGTCACGGCACCTCCGAGTTACGCACACGTTCATTTCGATGGCGATCCCGGACTCCGATCCAGCAAAGTGTCGGGATGAGTTCCGTCGGCCTGACGGCGTGGTGACGATGTTGATGCTCCACCGACGCAGGGCTTCGCCTAAGCACCGCTGACGATATGACTTCTCCGGCGCAGGCTTCGCCTAAGCTCATGACGATATGACCGAGGTGGAATATGGTGGAAGGGGCACCGACACGGCTAAGGAAAGATCCGTAGATCAACTTGTGTGTTATGGGGTGCCCCTGCCCCGTATATAAAGGAGCCAAGGGGAGGTGGCGGCCCAAGGGGAGGCGCGCAAGGGAGTCCTACTCCCTCGGGAGTAGGACTCCCCTCAATCCTAGTTGGATTAGGATTCCGGAGGAAGAGAGAGAGAGGGGCGGCCCACCTTTCCTAGTCCTAATAGGACTAGGGGAAGGGGCAGCGACCACCTAGGGCTGGCCCTCTCTCCTTTCCACTAAGGCCCACTATGGCCCATGTAGTTCGGGGGTTCCGGTAACCTCCGGTACTCCGATAAATTCGATTTCACTCGGAACCCTTCCGATGTCCAAATGTAGGCTTCCAATATATCAATCTTTATGTCTCGACCATTTCGAGACTCCTCGTCATGTCCGTGATCACATCCGGGACTCGAACAAACTTGATTGCATCAATACTTATAAACTCATAATGAGCTGTCATCGAAGCGTTAAGCGTGCGGACCCTACGGGTTCGAGAACTATGTAGACATGACCTAGAACCATTCTCGGTCAATAACCAATAGCGGAACCTGGATGCCCATATTGGTTCCTACATATTCTCTGAAGATCTTTATCGGTCAAACCGCATAACGACATCGTTGTTCCCTTTGTCATCGGTATGTTACTTACCCGAGATTCGATCGTCGGTATCCAATACCTAGTTCAATCTCGTTATCGGTAAATCTCTTTACTCGTTCCGTAATACATCATCTCACAACTAACTCATTAGTTGTAATGCTTGCAAGGCTTAAGTGATGTGCATTACCGAGAAGGCTCGGAGATACCTCTCCGACAATCGGAGTGACAAAACCTAATCTCGAAATACGCCAACCCAACAAGTACCTTTGGAGACACTGTAGTACTCCTTTATAATCACCCGATTACGTTGTGACGTTTGGTAGCACCAAAGTGTTCCTCCGTAAACGGAGTTGCATAATCTCATAGTTACAGGAACATGTATGGGTCATGAAGAAAGCATTAACATACTAAGCGATCAAGTGTTAAGCTAACGGAATGGGTCATGTCAATCAGATCATTCTACTAATGATGTGACCTTGTTAATCAAATAACAACTCCTTGTTCATGGTTAGGAAACATAACCATCTTTGATTAACAAGCTAGTCAAGTAGAGGCATACTAGTGACATCTTGTTTGTCTATATATTCACACATGTATTATGTTTCCGGTTAATACAATTCTAGCATGAATAATAAACATTTATCATGATATAAGGAAATAAATAATAACTTTATTATTGCCTCTAGGGCATATTTCCTTCATGAGATCCCGCAGAGGGGCTCTCTGGAGCTCTGGTTGCAGCACGCTGGTTGCAGCACCCCTGCAACCGGAGCGGAGGTTGCGGTCGTCGCTCCGGGCAAGGTCTTCATGACCCGAGGCTGGGGCGAGATCGCCCGGGTCTGCCGGATGAGGGGCTCCCTCGTGATCCACCTGGAGTACGATGGCGCTTCCTTGATGTTCTTCAAGGTCTTCAACGCGGAAGGACGTCGGCTGGAATGCTGCCCCGAGAAGGGCGGTCGTGGCGTCATCGTCACGAGGACTAGGCCTGCCGGTCGCCCCCTCGGCAGCTCCTCGAGCAGCAGCGACGGGACCGGGGGGGGGGGGTCCAGCGCCTCCACCGAGCTTCTGGCGACTCCGAGACGGCGGCGACAGCTCTGAGCCTCGAGCTCGCGCCGCGCTCGGAGCCGGGCGGGTGCTTCAGGGTACCAACGCTGGTGATCTGGATGGGGTAGGCGCCGGTGCCTGGCGGCCCACTGTTGATGATGGCGTCCCCAGCGGAGGCTTGCGTAGTAGGCATTCCTTAGGATTAGCACCTTTTATTTCCTGCAAAGAATCGAAGTAGCACCCCGCGGGGGTATGTAAGGCGCTGGCCATGTTTTTGTGAATATTATGCCCTTATGATGAATCGGTGCGAGATGCTCGTTACGCTGACTCATCTCCCCTTTCTTTCCTCATGAGGGCTTGGTGCTCTGTCTTGTGGTCCGGCCCCGGGTAGGCTTCGGCCGTCGGCTGGTATGACAGGTCGCGATGTCATGTGTCAAGGCTGGAGGTGAGCGGCCCGAGGTCGATAAAAGCCCACGAGTCGCGATGCTCGGAGGTCCCCTTTAGCGCTCAAGCAGCCTCCACAGGCAAGAAAGCGAGGCAGCTTTGCCGTGTGAGCAGCGATGGCGAGGGTTTTAGCACTGAGGTAGATCAGTTTTTGGCATGACTTATCTTGCGAATTTGGAGCGGCGTTCGATGAGGTGCCGTGTCTGCGTGACGGCAACTGAGATGTTGCTGGGTCGGGACCTCGTGAGCTTCTTCCCTCTCCCCCGCGCTTTCCTTAATGCTCTACGTTCTCAGGTCCCGGCCCTCGAGCGAGCTCAGCCACCGCTGGTATGACAGGTCGCGATGCCGTGGGTCAAGGCCAGGGGGTGACGGCTGGAGAGCCAGTAAGAGCCCATGAGTCACGATGCTCAGGTACCCCCCTTTTAACGTGCAAGCGGATCGTGCCGGAGTGGAGGAGAGAAGGCTCATGAGGCCGCCAGCGCTAGTCCTGGAGCAGGTCATGTGTATGAATCACGGGGAGAAACAAGGTTCGTCGTTACGGTTGCCAGCCAACCATTGGTCGCTCCGAGGGAGTGATCGGGGGCACTGAGGGCCTGGTGAGGTGGCGCCTTGTGGGGCTGCCACGGCCAGAGCTCAGCCATTCAGATTTATCAGTGTTGCAGGGACGGACCCATGCGCAAGCACTATGCGGGAGCGAGCGGCTCCAAAGGTAGGTGTCAATCGAGCAGGCGATTAGGTCAAGCATGTTATGTATGAACAAGCAAATCCATCTAGATAGGTGCGGAGAAAGCATACACCACTGGGTCTGGCCCGAGCAGCTTGGGGATAATGCAGCCCGGGGGGTGCCCCCAACAAAGTAAGTAAAGAACATAAGCAAAACGGGTACATGCCGCAGGGACGGACCGACGCAGCCTGGGAATGATGCAGCCCGAGGCGCCCCAGCTGAAACCGAAACGTGGAAAGGTGTCACCTGATATGGTCGGAAATGGCGGGGTGTTGAGGTAGCGGATGACGCGTAACGAGGACGCCGGCCCTCACGAGCCCTCCGGACCTGGAGCCTCGGGAGGCTCCGGGGGTACGGGGGGTTCCTCGAGAGCCATCTCCATCTCCGCAAGGACCGCGCGCTGCTCGACCTCCTGAGCCTCCAGAGCGCCCCTCAGCAGGCGCTGATGGGCGGCAACTGCGTTCGGCAGGCCGAAAGGCATGCGACCGTAGCTGTGAGGTGGACCCTCGCAGCGCCCCGCGCGTGAGGGCCAGAGGCACTCCTGAGACGCGGCTCGGTTGAGCCCTGGTATGTCGATGCAGATTCGCAGCCCAGCATCCTCGCCTGGATGTGGGGTCACGGCGGCAAGCGCGACGGCGCGCATGACTCTTGACTCCTGAGGCTCTGAGTGCTCCTCGCGATGAACTCCTGAGGGTTTGGCCCTCCTTGCTTCGCTCCTTCCTGAGGGAAACGTGCCTTGAAGCACGCCTCCAAGTGGTGCCCGAGCGCCTCCCTCGTGACTCCGGCTAGGTCGGTGGCTCTCCATGAAAGAGCCCCTGAGCCCTGCCTGAGGAGGGCGCCAGGCACGCCTTCCTATGCATCAAAGGGTGGTGCCCCTTGAACGGGCGCGGGTCCTGCTGCCATGCCTCCGGAGGTGCCTACCCCACGAGGGCTTGGACCAGGTGAGGCCTTCTTCTTCTTTGGGATCGTCTCGGGAAGTCTCGCGCTCCTGTGATCTAGGTCTTCGATTGCTGCGGCTTGGAAGGCACGCTCAAGAGAGCACACTGCATCCCTTTGCTCGCAAGGCACTGTGATGACTCCTCCACTTCCTGGCATCTTGAGGACATTGTAGCCATGGTGAGTCACTGCCATGAACTTGGCCAAAGCTGGGTACCCGAGGATGGCATTGTATGGCAGGCGAATGTGGGCGACGTCAAAGTCGATGAGCTCGGTGCGGTAGTTGTTGCACTGTCCGAAGGTGACAGGAAGGCGGACTTGCCCTATCGGCACGGTGGAACCATCGGTGACTCCGAAGAAAGGCTTGGTCGGCTGAAGCTGATCGTATGGCACTTGGGGATCGTTGAATGTCTGGACAGATAGGACGTTGAGTCCTGCTTCGCCGTCGATGAGGTTCCTGGTGACTTGCACATTGCTGATGACTGGTTAGCAAAGCATGGGGAGGACTCCGGCCGTTGCCGCACACTTGAGCTGATCCACCGAACTGAATGTGATAGCGCATGACAACCACCTGAGAGGGTGTGTGGCCTCTGGATTGGGGAGGACTACATTCACCACGCGAGCAAACTTCTTGAAGATGCGCTGAGAGGCTGGGGCCTGAGCGCCACCCAGGATGCAAGCGATCGCGCGCGGCTCCTGGAAGCCCCCAGCCCCCTCGTCCTGATGATTGTCTTCATACCTGCTTGGCGGCTACGGTAGAGGCGGGAGCCCTGCATTGCCCTGAGGGCGATCCTCACGAGGTTGGTCCCTCCAACCTCCCTCGCGAGGCTGGTCCTGCCAGCAGTCCTCGCGAGGTCTGTCACGCCATCCCTGGCGAGGGCCACGGTCTTCCCAGTGTCCTGCGCCTCTTCCTCCTCCTCGGTCGTAGCCTCGATCACTGCGGTCGGGGCGTCGACCGATTCGCCCTTCTCGCACGGCCCTGAGCTCTTGGCATTCGTTGGTGTTATGGGTGTGGGGTACACGCAGTACCGGCTGCCCTTGGAAGACTCGGGTTGATCCCTGCCTTGCTTGGTGTCTGGTTCTGCTGCGAGCACTGCAGCCCCCTTGCGCTTCACGTCCTTGGCACGGGCTTCTTCTTCTGGATCGGCGGTGGAAGCTCGAGGAGGGACAGGCGCCCTTCCTCAGCCCTGGCGCACTTGGTCGCCAAGTTGAACAGCTCTAGAGATGTGCACAGGTCTTCATGCATCGCCAGCTCCTCCTTCATCTTGACGTCACGCACACCATCGGAGAAGGCTGAGATGATGGCCTCCTCAGTCACCTTGGGAATCTTGAGGTGTGCATTGTTGAAGCGCTGGATGTACTTCTGCAGGGTCTCTCCTGGCTGCTACTTGATGCGGCGCATGTCGCTCACGGCAGGGGGCCGGTCGCGAGTGCCTTGGAAGTTGGCGATGAAGCGGGTGCGCATCTCGTCCCAGGAGGAGATCGTGCCGGGAGCCAGGTTTAGGAGCCAGGTTCGGGCTCCGTCCTTCAGCGCCATGGGGAACCAATTCGCCATGACCTTTTCGTCCCCGTTGGCGGCTTCGATGCCCAGCTCGTAGAGCTGAAGAAACTCCGCAGGACCGGCGGTGCCGTCGTAGCGAGGAGGCAGGTCTAGCTTGACTTGCCGGGCCATGCGACGCTGCGTAGCTCGGCGGTGAAGGCGCGGCAGCCCGCAGTGGCCACTGGGGCTCTCTGATGATGCGGAGCTTGCTCTTGTGGATTCCCGCGCACCGCTGCCTGGAGCAGCGCGGGGTCTTGACGCGGTGGCGCTGGAGCGTGGTTGCGGCGCTCCGGTTCTGGGAGCATGTGAGCTCCTTCTTGGGGACGAGGGATCTCCTGGCATCTTCTTTCTTGGTGCGCAGGCGCCGAGCGCGGAGGGTCTCGGCCCGGGGCCACGCGCCTTGGAGCCAGGGCGCCTTCTTGGGAAGGAGGTGGCGGGGGCACCTCCGGCACCCTGCCTCCCGCGTGCGTGCGGGGCGAGGCAGCGAGAGGGACGGTGCGGGGGAGCCCCATGCGGCACGGACGAGCTCGGCGACACGGTCGAGCCACTCCTCGTAGACGTCATCGACGGGGCGGTAGCGCAGGAGCCCGTTTGCCGCGATGAGCACGGCTCGAGCCTCCATGGGCGCGCGAAGCGCGCGGGATGAAGAACCAGGTGGGGCGAGCGAAGGAGTAGCGGTGCGGCCGTCTCGCCTCACGGATGGATGCAGGGACGAGGCCTGCTGCTCGTTCCCCGCCGGGCCGGTGGCGGCAGTAACGGGAACGACGGGTGTCCGGCGGGGAGCCGTCTGGCGACTTCGGCGGCGCTTGAGCAACCGGCGCTTCGGTGCGAGCCAGCGGCGTCGACCATGGACACGACGGAAGATCACACACAACCAGTGGAAGAAAGATTCCGGCGCACCCCTACCTGGTGCGCCAAATGTTGGATTTCGGGTTCCCGCAGACCCTTGAGGTTTGAACACTGGGGTGCGCGCGGAGATCTTTCCCCTACCAGTTCATGCGTGCGTGGATTGCGAGGGACCTAAACTACTAACGATGAACAACACAGAGACACGAGGTTTATACTGGTTCGAGCCACCGTTGTGGTGTAATACCCTACACCAGTGTGTGGTGTGGTGGATTGCCTCAGGGGCTGATGATGAACAATACAAAGGGAGAACAGCCTCGCGAGGGGCTGTTCTTGAGCTGGTGCGACGAACTGCTTGGGTGAGTCCAGTCGCCTCTCTCTCTCTCTCTCTCTCTCTCTCTCTCTCTCTCTCTCTCTCTCTCTCTCTCTCTCGCTCGCTCGCTCTCTCTCTTTTTGTGATCTTGATCAGATCGATCCTTCCTCCCTCTGTGTGATCTCAATCAGATCGATCCTTCCTCCCTCTGTGTGATCTCGATCAGATCGATCCTTCATCCCTCTGTGTGATCTCGATCAGATCGATCCTTCCCTCTCTGTGGTGGCTAGTCCTATTTATAGAGGGAGGCCCTGGGCCTCTTCCCAAATAATGAGCGGGAAGGGCGCCAACAATTGGCCATTTTGAAGGGGAACATCTAGTACACTTATCCTGACTAAAGTTGGTCTTCGGCTGCCAAAGACTCTAACGGTGACGCCGTCCTGGGCTCCACGATGACCTCCATCCTGCCCTTCTGCTGGTCTTGGTCTTGTTGCACCGAAGCGGTAACCTTTGCCCGATGCCTTGGCATGTGCTTGCCTCCTTTGCACCAAAGGGGAAATGAGGACACTGCTTGGCTGGCGCCCACTGGCCTTGATCGTCATGGCTTGCGCCATGTGGCACCCTTGCAGGTACCCTACCTTGATCTCTCCGCCTCCTCGCGAGCCTGCCTGACGAGGCTGTTCCTGAGGTAGGTTCCTATCCTCCGCCCCGCGAGGCTTGGCCCCTCGCGAGGGTCTTGAGCTTGAGCTGATGAAGCTGGGCCGCGCTGGGCCCCCACTTGAGCCACGCCGTAGGCAGCGGGCAGGCAAGTCTGGGGACCCCCTGTCGGTGTCAAAACCGACGGATCTCGGGTAGGGGATCCCGATCTGTGCGTCAAGGCTGATGGTAACAAGAAGTAAGGGACACAGGTGTTTACCCAGGTTCGGGCCCTCTCGATGGAGGTAAAATCCTACTTCCTGCTTGATTAATATTGATGATATGGGTAGTACAAGAGTAGATCTACCACAAGATCGTAGAGGCTAAACCCTAAGAGCTAGCCTATGATGGTATGATCGTAATTGTGATCGGCCTTCTAAGGACCAACCTCTCCGGTTTATATAGGCACCGGAGAGGGCTAGGGTTTACATGGAGTCGGTTACAAGGAAGGAAATATAATATCCGGATCGCCAAGCTTGCCTTCCACGCCAAGGAAAGTCCCATCCGGACACGGGCCGAAGTCTTGAGTCTTGCATCTTCACACTTCAATAGTCCGGACGTTGTACACAGTCCGGCTGTCCGGATACCCCTAATCCAGGACTCCTCGGTAGCCTCAGAACCCGGGCTTCAATGACGATGAATCCGGCGCGCAGTATTGTCTTCGGCATTACAGGGCGGGTTCCTTCTCCGAATACTACAAGGTAATTATCGAACACTCAAACCGTGTCCGGATCCACAAGATGATCTTCGTATGCCACCGAAGAGAGAATGATGCTTCACAAATGCAATCTGCTGACAACTTTTGAGGCAACGCGATGTGTCACTACGGTCAGGCCATTATTCGAACCGTCTTTCCACAACCAGCCACAGCGCATATTGCGAGGCGGTTTCCTTGACACGTCTTGTCAAAGCAGAGATCGTGCCCCTCATTACGGGATTCTCATCAATACGGGTACGGGTAATCCCACCACATCATTGATCATGGCGCTTGGGAAGCAAGCGATTCCCAACGGGAAAGTGGGGAGGCGCACCGCTTTCGTCGCCTCTATAAAGGGATAAGATTTCCTCATTTTTACCCACGCCTCCTTCGTTCTCTGCTCACTCTTACCTCCTCGAGCTCCAGCGCCCAAGCCCATGTCTCCTCCGCACAGCTAAACATGTCCGGAGCAGGAGGCAAGTGGGTGGCTTCCACCGTCGAGGAGAAGCACATCACAGATCTTCGGGCGGCCGGATACTTGGCCGCAGACATAGCGCTCCGGCTACCGGACGCTGGGCAGGTCATTCCGACCCCAGGACCCCACGAGAGGGTCGTGTTCATCGCCCACTTCATCCGTGGACTGGGATTTCCACGCCATCCCTTCGTACACGGGCTCATGTTCTACTATGGGCTAGATTTCCACGATCTAGCCCCGAACTTCGTCCTCAACATCTCGGCGTTCATCGCCGTTTGTGAGGCTTTCCTCCGCATCCAGCCTCACTTCGGCCTGTGGCTGCAAATCTTCTGCGTGAAGCCGAAGATTGTACGCGGCCAACAAGCGGAGTGCGGAGGGGCCATGGTGGGCAAGATGCCTAACATCACCTGGCTAGACGGCTCCTTTGCGGAGACCGTAAAAGGATGGCAATCGGGGTGGTTCTACATCACCGAGCCGCGCGGCGCCAACTGGGCGGCGGCCCCCGAGTTCCCATCCGGAATCCCCACGCGGCTCACCTCCTGGAAAAAGAAGGGCCTGCCCTGGGGCGATTCCACGGAGCTTGCCGGACTCAAGACATGCATCAAAAGCATGAAGGACAAGAACATCAAGCTTGTCAATGTGATCCAGGTCATGCTCGTTCGCCGGATCCTGCCCTGCCAAAGGCGGGCGGTAAATCTGTGGGAGTTCATCCCGGCCGAACACCAGACGCTCCGGAAGCTCTACGGCATGACGCACAAAGGCGCATGGAAAGTGTTGTTCAAGGCCTCCGAAGTACCTCCTCCCACATCCGAGGACCGCGGACTTCATGCAGCGCGGCCCCCAAATCCGGTGAGTTTTGGGACCACCACCGGGTTTAGTTTTCTCCCAATACATTCATGGGGTAGTTTTAAGTATTTATATATCTTTGCCTCAGGATTATGTGAAGACAATGGAGCAGATTGATTTGTCTGCTCCGTTCTTGGGAAGATCCAATGGATGCTCTCCGACGGAGATGCTAGTCCGGCACCATACAAGGTGCCGGAGAAGAAGGCCGAGAAGAAGGCCCGGGGACCGTGAAGGGTCTCGGCGTAAGGTTAGTTCAAGCCTCGTCCAAGACGACGAGGCGGACTCCTCCCACGAAGGGGAGGAGGAAGAAGAAGACGCCCATCCGAGGAAGGATGAGGGGCCCATGAAGCGGGCCAGGGGCCGGAAAGGCCCTCGGCGCAAAGGCCGTTATTCCTCTGTCGTCCGATGATGACGAGACACATTCCTCCGTGGAGGCGGAATCAAGAAGAAATTCCACCTCCCGCACTAAGGGGAGAAGAAGAGAAAAGCCGCCGGAGGGGAAGTCAAGGCGCCCAAGAAGGAAAACATCCCTTCCGGGACTACTTCCACCACGCCGCCTCTGACGATGAAGGGTGGCTGCCTGTGGGAAGCCCCAGTGCGATCGTAATTGTCCGCATTCTACCGTGGTTTTAAGTCATAGATGTTTTAATGACGCCAAGTATATATGCAGTCCGGCCAGGGCTCATCCGGAGGAGTCGTCCTCGGACGGGTCTCGGAGCGCTTCAGAGATGAACTCGCTCCCGACGGCCACCACTCCTGTAACGCCCTCGATGCGGCTATATCTCCCACGTGTCGAAGCACGACTTAGAGGCATAACCGCATTGAAAGCAATGTCGCAAGTGAGGTAATCTTCACACAACCCATGTAATACATAAGGGAAAGAGATACATAGTTGGCTTACAATCGCCACTTCACACAATACATGAGTAAAACATTACATCATACAGATACAATCAAGGTCCGACTACGGAACCAAAATCAAAGAAGACTACCCAAATGCTACACAGATCCCGATCGTCCCAAGCTGGCTCCACTCTTGATCAACTGAAACAAAACAACACAATGAACAAGATCTTCATCGAGCTCCTCCTTGAGCTCGGGTGCGCCACCTGCGGTTTCATCGGCACACCTGCAAACTGGTTTTGGAAGTATCCGTGAGTCACGGGGACTCGGCAATCTCACACCCATGAGATCAAGACTATTTAAGCTTAAAGGTAGGACAGGGTAGTGAGGTGGAGCTGCAGCAAGCGACTAGCATATATGGTGGCTAACATACGCAAAAGAGAGCGAGAAGAGAAAGCAAAGCACGGTCGAACAACTATGATCAAGAAGTGATCCTGAAACTACTTACGTCAAACATAACTCCAACACCGTGTTCACTTCCCGGACTCCGAGAAGAGACCATCACGGTTACACACGCGATTGGTGTATTTTAATTAAGATCAACTTGGGTTTTCTACAACCGGACATTAACAAATTCTCATCGCCTCATAACCGCATGCACGGCTTTGAAAGATAATACCTGCAGGTGTCCCAACTTAGCCCATTATAAGCTCTCACGGTCAACGAAGGATATTCCTTCTACCGGGAAGACCCGATCAGTCTCGGAATCCCGGACTACAAGACATTTCGACAACAATAAAACAAGACCAGCAAAGCCGCCCGGATGTGCCGAAAAATCCTGATAGGAGCTGCACATGTCTCGTTCTCAGGGCACACCGGATGAACACTACGTACGGCAATCGACGATACCCCAAGTTGCCTCGGGGCGGCACCGCAAGTGGCTCTAGTTTGGACCAGCACTCGGAGGAGCACTGGACCGGGGGTTAAAATAAAGATGACCCTTGAGTCTGCAGAACCCAAGGGAAAAAGGCTTAGGTGGCAAATGGTAAAACCAATGTTGGGCCTTGCTGGAGGAGTCTTATTCAAAGCGAACTGTCAAGGGGTCCCATAAATCACCCAACCGTGTAAGGAGCATAAAATCAAGGAACATAACACGGTATGACGGAAACTAGGGCGGCAAGAGTGGAACAAAACACCAGGCATAAGGCCGAGCCTTCCACCCTTAACCAAGTATATAGATGCATTAATTAAATAAGATATATTGTGATATCCCAACAAGTAAACATGTTCCAACAAGGAACAACATCTCCATGTTCCAACAAGGACCAAACTTCATCTTCACCGCAACTAACAACGCTATAAGAGGGGCTGAGCAAAGCGGTAACATAGCCAAACAACGGTTTGCTAGGAAAGGATGGTTAGGGGCTTGACATGGCAACATAGGAGGCATGATAAGCAAGTGATAGGCATCGTAGCATAGGCATAGCAAAAGAGCGAGCATCTAGCAACCAAAGATAGAAGTGATTTCGAGGGTATGGTCATCTTGCCTGAAATCCCGCAAGGAAGAAGAACGAGTCCATGAAGAAGACAAACGGACGTAGTCGAACGAATCCTCACAACTCCGGAACGAAACCGAAGCTAAGCGAGAAGCAAACCGGAAAGAAGCAAACAACATAGTAAACAACCATCACATACATATGGCATGATGCACAAACAAGTATGATGCATGTTCGGTTTAATGAGGCATGACATGGCAATATGCACAAACAACACTACAAGTTAAGTGAAACTCAATATGCAACGAGTTGCATATTGACGAAACACCACATCAATTATTTAGTTCACTCCCGATTAGGTACTCAACAATATTAAATGTTTTTAAACATGGCAAGAGGTGAGGCATAATTAAACTATCTATTTAGGCAAGTTTAAATGAGGCCGGAAATAACAAACAACAATTCGGAGAAAATCCTCACGAGCAATATTTTAGATTCGGTACTGTTCTGCCCTAAACACAATTTTAGAGTTATTAAACAGCAAAATAAAGTGCACCATGTTAAACTAGGCATTTTTTACCCCATTTACATATATAATTTATTTAAATCCGAGCTACGGTTATTTAGTTATGAAATAAAACATTTTAACATGGCATTTAGGCAAATTAATGCAAACAACAATTATAAACATTTAAATGTTGTTATCATGATGCGGATGACATGTGCACGTTTTAAGCAATTTTATGAAAATGTTGACATGAGCATGTTATGAAGCATTTGTCGTCGTGGCGGAAACGAAAAAGGGTGCCACGGCGGCGAATCCGAAAATGATGCCACGGCAACATATCGGTTCCGGTAGCTCATGGAGATATCGGTGCAAAAGAAAGTGTAATGAGCGAGTTGAGCAAGATGGTGGGGTGTTCCGGTTGCGGGTTCCCACGAGACGATGGCATGGCAACGAGGAGGAACAAGCGAGCGACAATTTCGGACACGGTGCAAACGGGCATCTCATACAACATACAAGCATTCGTTCACGGTCGGTCATATCGGTTCTTATACCTTGAGCGTGCGTTTTGGAGGCGGTTCGGGTTCGATGCGATGTAGATGGAAGTAGTCGTACGCGGCGTCGGTAGTGGAAGTCGTTGTACACGGCGACGGTAGTTGTACATGTTCGTTTCGTAAATGTCCGGGGTCGTCGGTAGAGGAACTTGGCGGACTTGGCGCATCCGAAGGGGTACTTGACGAATCCACCTCGGATGTAGTCGTACCCGTGTAGTCGGACTTGCCAAAAAAAACACACCGGCTGCAGTCACGGTACTTGGTGAATCCCGGAGACGGTACTTGGCGAATTCCACGCTCGGTGGTCGTAGAGCTTGGTGTCAACAGCAACAGGGGCGCGATGTAGGGGCGACGGCCGCGGGACTTGGCGCGAGGCTTCGGTCGCAGGGAAGGAGCACCACGGCAGCAGAGGAGACCAGCGTGCACGGGCAGGGGACTCCGGACTCCTGGTGGAGCTCCTGGTGGTCGTCACCAGCGGAGGAGGCGGCAAGGGTCGAGGGGACCGGGCGCAGGGAGCACCACTCCCTGGCTCCATGCGGAGGAGGCGACGACGCGGGCCTGCGGGGCTGGGTGGTGGCGCGGAGGCGACGAGGAGGGGGCCGCGGGGACGGGATGAGGGCAGCAGGAGGGAAAGATGGCGGCGTAGCGAGGAGGAACAGAGGGGATCGGGCGCAGGAGGAGATCGAGGCCGGCGGCGACAGAGCTTGGCGGAGGGAGGAGGCAATGGCGACGAGCTCGAGGAGCTGCTCTCCTTGAGCGCTCGGGCGACGGGGACGGCTGGCGCCGGTGGAGGGAGGAGGCGGCGAGGGGAAAGGGAGAGGGGCGACGAGGGGAACACGAGCGAGGCGCGAGGAGGAGCTGCAGAAGGGATCGGGCGAGGCGCTCCTCTCGCGCGTGGTGACGGCGCGAGGGAGGAGACGAGGGAGAGATGGGGATCGAGCGCAGGGAGGCTGCGGGCTGGATCGGTTGGTGGCTAGGGTTAGAAGGGTTAGGTGGGCTTACTGGGCCGGCTAGGCTTTGGGCCGGCTGGTTAGAGCTGGGCCTAAGAGGCCGGCTAGGCACTCTCTCTTATATTTTCTTTAGCAGAAAACAATTAAAGAGAAGAAAAAGAAAGAGAGGGTTAGGGAAAGGATTTGCGCGTGCGGACAATTTTCCCGGACTCATAAAAATATGCACGATCCAGGAAAAATAGAAAAGAGGCACGAATGCAAGATTTAAATTCAAACTTATTTGAATTTAATTCAAATGGTTTGAACTAGAACAAGGTTTTAGAAGTGTCCAAAAATGTTCGGATTTTTGGTGGAGCTCGGGAAAATGGCAAAAGAATTATTGGCAAGGTTAGAGAGCCAAAACTTGAAGAAGAAAAGGTCAAGGGATTTAATATGCAAGTGTGTTATGATCAATTCCAAATAAATGGAATAATTTTATATAGCTCCATAATATCGGGAGGGTATGTTATAAAGAGAAGTCACCCTTCCCTCGATTTAAATGGACCGAAGATCCATACGATTTTATTTAGTTGAGTTTTTAAAAATTAATGATATGATGGCATGATGACATGATGCAATGCAAGAGATGACATGATGAATGCACAAACAAAACAAATCACACGACAAAACTCGGAAACCCTGGAAGGCAACTGAAGCTCCGGTCTTGGGGCGTCACAACTCCTCAGCCTGCGGATGACACGGAGGTGTTCTCCCGAAGGTTCCTCGAGCAGGGGGAGGTGACCCTGGAGACGCCCCAAGGCGGACTTCCAAATGTCGGACATGCGGGGTTCAAGGTCCCCGCGGATCGCGTTGCTGAGAGCCGCAACAAGGCGGACTCTCAATCGAACACTGCTCCGGAACCCCCAACGGTTCCGGACTGGAGCGGGCAGCCCCTCGTTAGGGAGGGCGTGCCGCCCGTGCCGAGGACTTTCGGCGCATCGACGGCGCCGGATAGCCTGGTGGAAGCGCTCCGAGGCGCCTCCATGGAAGAAGAACACCGTACTCTTATGAGTGCGGTGATTCAAAAGGTTCTGTCCACCAAAAGCGGACTAACCGAAGCTTCGCAAGCCTCGACGGGCTTTGAGGTAAGTAAAATGTATGAAATTACCACCCGATAGGTAGTAGCCTGATACTCTGTTTGGTGTTCGGAAATAAAAGCCAAGCGGAGGGTCAATTATAATCCGCAGGAGTCTAACAATAAGTATTGTTGTGAATAAGCGAGTTGTCTTTGCTGCTGCTTTCATTGCCCGTCTGCATCGCCGAGGTTGCCGAACTGAAACGGCACCTAGAGCAGGCGCAGGGAGAGCTCGTCCTCATGAAGAGGCATCTCGAAGAGAACAAGGGTAAGTAATTCCCGCTCTTATGCGTTTAATGATAGGCAGAATTGATGAGTCTAACTCCTAAGTGTCGTGACCATGTAACAGGGGCCACCGCCGAATTGGCGTCCCTGAAGAAGGTGCTGTCCGAGGCCGAAAACAAGGCGGCCACGGAATGTAAGGAGCGCGAAAAGCAAAGTGCTAGAGTGGGCGAGGTACAGCAGGAGCTCCAGGACCTCGGCAAGAAGTGCGAGTCCATGGAGCATGAGCTGAAGGCGAAGGAGGTCGAGCTTGCGAAGGCCCTTGTGAATATGAAAGATGCCAGGGCCGAAGCCGAGAAAGCACAGCAGGAGATCCAGGAGGCCAAAAAGATAGCAGCGGGTAAGAAATTCATTATGCAAAGCAAACATGTGGAGGAGGCGTTTCTTTTACTTACACGAATACAGAGCTCTCTAGGGGCATTTGCAGATCTGCCATGCAACGTCTCAGACGCTGCGGAGTTCTACCGTGCCCAAGAGGGGAGCTCAACCGAGAAGCTGTTCTGGTCCCAGTATGCTGGGGCCGATCATCCGATGCCCCTGAGCGACCAACTGAAGCAGTTGATCGAACTCCACAGAGCGCCCGAACTGGCTATGAAGGACTTCATAGTCCGAATGTGGCCTGGTGAGCTCCTGCCCGGTAGCTACTTTGGCCTGATGAAGCGGATGGTGGATGCCTGCCCGCGGCTTGAAGTGATCAAGCGATCTGTTTGCATCGAAGGTGCCCGCCGAGCTTTTGCCCGCGTCAAGGTGCACTGGGGCAAGCTGGATGCGGAGAAGCTGGTCACGGGCGCACTGCCGGAGGGTAAAACGCATCGCCATCCCGAAATGTACTACGATGGCGTGATGAAGGGTGCTCGTCTCGTTGCCAATGAGTGTACCAACGACGCCATATTTGAATGAATTCACTTCTGTCATGTTTGTAATTAAAGACGAAGTTACTTGTGCTATGTAGCGCTTTTGTTATTTAAAATATTACCTTCTGCGCGGTTGTTTATAAAATCCTGAAAGTAGGCCAGTCGTAAACACGCCCCATGTGACTAACCTTTGGGGTGTTCGTGGAAAACCCGAACACTCTTTACCCAAATGTTTGGTCCCTTAAGGAGGTGTCCGGCGCAGCGAACAAGGCAATCAGACTATGCGGCTTTATAACATTCACTTAGCCATAGAAGTCTACAATTTTAAAATTTGGCGAAGCCCATAGAATCCGGAAGGCCGAATTGGGGCGCTATACACGCCTAGATCGGACAAAGCCGATTTATCGCCTAAAGCGGAAAATCTTTAAGGATTTTAAAACCTCTCGAACAGCGACCAGCTCTCGCCACATCATGCCGGTCAGTTTCGGCTTTCTCTACTGAGGTGCTCGTCCGGAAGAACCGGGACACAATCGCAGTAGTTCTCCTAGCGATACCTTAGCAGATATAACGGAACGTAAGGCACCAAAACAAGGGAGCCGGGCTATCCCAACTGTAGACCCAAGACATGATTCGGAGCTGATGCATATAGTGCTATAAGTTCAGGGTGCCGCACTGTTGAAAGTGTTCAGACTTTATATAGCGGGGCACCATAAGAAGCCCCTGGCAAACCGGCTGCACCAACGTGTACGGATGCAAAAAATAAAAATGCTCAAATAAGAAAAATAAGCTGACGCTATATATAATCTCCCATTGATGAAAAATACGTTTAAGCGTACATTTACAATGGGTGCATTAAGTAGAGATAAAATAGGACTATTTGACATGTCCTATCCAGGGGCAGGCTGTGTTCAGGTAGATAAAGCAGGTATAATGATCATAAATAGATTACACCTGGGTATTTCCTTCTGCGCTGGCGTCTATTGCCTCCTTGGATGTCTCTTCCCTATAAGTCCGCAATTCGGCTCTTTTGAGGATGTTGCATGTAGCGGTGTCTGAAAGGTAAGAGGGAAAGAGTATGAAAGTATTTGGCGGTTACCCGCACTATCGAGTGAAGTCGTTGATGCGCCTCCGCCTATGCCCATGGTATTTTAAGTGCGTAATTGTGTGCACGTGGCACGAATGCTACTTTGATGGGGCTTAAGCGGAGGCTGAACTGCTAGTCGCGCTCTTGGCGTGCCTGACGATCCTGTTGCGGGGTGCTCCGGACTCGCTTGACTGTGCTCGAAGTTGTTGTCACCGGATTGGTTTGTTGGAGAAGGCCGCATTGTACTTCCGCCGCAAGGGCTGCAGTATGTTCTTCTGTTCGTAGGGAGTGGTCCATATTTCCGTTCACCGTTATGACCCCGCGCGATCCTGGCATCTTGAGCTTGAGATATGCGTAGTGTGGTACCGCATTGAATCTGCCGAATGCGGTTCGTCCGAGCAGTGCATGGTAACCACTAAAGAAGGGGACGATATCGAAGATTAACTCTTTGCTTCGGAAGTTATCCGGAGATCCGAAGACCACTTCCAATGTTATAGAGCCCGTACAGTGAGCCTCTACTCCAGGAATTACACCTTTAATGGTGGTTTTAGTGGGCTTGATCCTTGAGGGGTCAATGCCCGTTTTGCGCATTGTGTCCTGGTAAAAGCGTGTTCATTGCTGCCGCCGTCCATAAGGACGCGCGTGAGGTGGAATCCATCAATGATTGGGTCTAGGACTAATGCGGCTGAGCCACCATGACGGATGCTAGTAGGGTGATCCCTACGATCGAAAGTGATCGGACAAGCTGACCATGGGTTGAATTTGGGGGCGACTGGCTCCATCGCATAGACGTCCCTTAGTGCCCGCTTTCTTTCCCACTTGGGGATGTGCGTGGTGTAGATCATGTTGACCGTTTTCACACGGGGAAATTTCTTCGTCCCCGTGTTGGACGTCGGGGCTCCTCATCGTCGTCATTGTGCAGCCCCTTGTCCTTGTCTTCGGCGTTTATCTTGCCGGCCTGTTTGAATACCCAGCAATCTCTATTGGTGTGGTTGGCTGGCTTGTCCGGTGCCATGAATTTAGCACGGCGCTCCCAATGTCACGACCGGTTGGCGGTCCCTGATTATTTCTTTTGAACGGCTTCTTCCGCTGACCGGACTTGGACCCACCGAATCCGGTGTTGACTGTCATGTCTTTAGTGCTGTCACTGTTGTTTCGTCGCTTATGTCTGTTACGCCGTGGCTTGCCATTATTGTCGCGGCCATCCGAATTGCCAGACTGTGGCGTAGTGCTGCTGCGAGCCAACCAACTGTCCTCGCCAGCAAAAAGCGGGTCATTAATGTTGTGAGAGCTGCCATGGACTTGGGTTTTTCTGGCGAGGTGTCGAGCGAGCCACTCGTCACGGATATTATGCTTGAAAGCCGCTAGGGCTTGGCGTCCAGACGATCAACTATTTGGTTCTTTTTGGTTAGGAACCGAGTCCAGAATTTCCTGGCTGACTCTTCGGGCTGTTGAGTGATGTGGCTCAAGTCATCAGCGTCGGGTGGTCGCACATATGTGCCCTGGAAGTTGTTGAGGAATGCGTCCTCCAGGTTTTCCCAATTGCCAATGGAATTTCTTTGGCGGGCTGTTTAGCGATGTCGGGCTGGTCCTTTGAGCTTAAGTGGAAGATACTTGATGGCGTGTAGATCGTCTCCATGGGCCATGTGAATGTGGAGAAGGAAATCTTCAATCCATACTGCGGGTGCATTGTGCCATCGTATGATTCGATGTTTACGGGTTTGAACCCTTACGGGAATTCATGATCCATTACTTCATCGGTGAAGCGAGAGGGGTCTTGGCGCCTCTGTCGGGCTATGTGGCTACGCATTTCGAATTGCTCAGGATGGCTATATTCGGCCCGGCCGGACTTGTTGAAGGTGTGTCCGGCGTGACGGTCCTCGTCGCGTTCCGAGGCGCGCCCCCGCGATCCATAGATCGATCTTGGCTGTCCCGTTTTGTTGCCCCGGGCCGTAGTATGTTGGCGTGGGGGTGTTGGCTGGTATGCGGACTGGTATGCTGTTTTATCCCGGCCACGAGGTGGCCGGTCAGCCGTATGGTGCTCAAGTCCATATTCCTTGGCTGCCAGGACTTCCGTCCATCTATCTGTGAGCAGATCTTGATCAGCTTGGAGTTGCTGTTGTTTCTTTTTCAGGCTCCTCGCAGTGGCTATAAGCCGATGCTTGAAGCGCTCCTTCTCTACGGGATCCTCAGGCACGCCGAACTCGTCGTCGCCGAGGCTAATCTCGTCTTCGGAGGGGGGCATGTAGCTGTCCTCCTCCGAGTATTCGTCTGTCGCCTGTTCTTCTGGGCTGACCTACTCATCCTCCTGTTTGGCCTGCTCGAAGGCGGGCTAATCAGGGTTGTATTCTTCTCCGGCACCATTTGGATTGTTTTTGTCTCCTGGGCCGGTATTGGTGTGGCGGGGCTTGGAGTGGCGCTGACGACGTCCAATCTTTGCTTTTTTCCCCGAGGTTTTATCCTCCGTTGCCTCATCGCCCTTTGTTTCCTTTGGAGTGTCCACCATATATATATCATAAGAAGAAGTGGTTGTCCACCGCCCAGTGTGCGGTGGATCATGTTCTTCTCCTGCATCGTCGTCCATACCGTCGATGTCTTCGGAGTCGAAGTTCAGAACCTCGGTTAAGTCATCGACCGTGGCAATGAATTAGGTGGTGGGTGGACAACGAATTCCTTCGTCGTCTGCCTCCCACTCGAGCCGGACATAGTTCGGCGAAGAGCCTCTTGACTAAGAGAGAGACTTTAATGAGTCCAGCATGTCACCAAAGGGCGAGTGCTGGAAGATATCCGCAGCGGTGAACTCCATTACCAGAGCCCATCCTGGCCCGACGGGCTCGGGAGTGTACGGACTGGAATGGACGTCCGGATATGAATCCAGGGGTTCGGAGTCGCGGGCCACCACAGAGGTAAGACCCGTGTTTGGCTCCACCACCGATGAGGGCGGGACCTGGGGGCGGGGTCCATCCCTCCGTCCCTAGGCAGCACAGCTTGTTCCGGATCTAGGTCCGGAGATACTACGGGGGCGATACCCTGAGCTTCATCCGATGGCAGGTCTAAGCCGTGCTCGTCGAGATCGTCGATGCTCTGGCATGGGCCCAAATCCGTCGAAGATCAAGTCTCCAGCGGATGTCCGCCATGTAGTTCAGGTTTCGAACCTGACACGGTGGCGAGGGCATAGTCCGATCTGCTCGGATGGCCAAGCGAGTTGGCCCGATCTGAAACCGCCCGAACACGAAGATGCATGCGGGGAGGAAAGTCTCACCACGGACAGCGTCATTGAAGCTGGTTGGAGGAGCCATCGAGCTGGCAGCGGCGACGCAGGAACTCTCAATGAAAGCACCAATGTCGGTGTCAAAACCGGCGGATCTCGGGTAGGGGTTCCCGATCATGCGTCAAGGCTGATGGTAACAAGAAGTAAGGGACACAGATGTTTACCTGAGTTCGGGCCCTCTCGATGGAGGTAAAACCCTACTTCACCTTGATTAATATTGATGATATGGGTAGTACAAGAGTAGATCTACCACGAGATCGTAGAGGCTATACCCTAAGAGCTAGCCTATGATGGTATGATTGTAATTGTGATCGGCCTTCTAAGGACCAACCTCTCCGGTTTATATAGACACCGGAGAGGGCTAGGGTTTACATGGAGTCGGTTACAAGGAAGGAAATATAATATCCGAATCGCCAAGCTTGCCTTCCACGCCAAGGAAAGTCCCATCCGGACACGGGCCTAAGTCTTGAGTCTTGCATCTTCACGCTTCAATAGTCCGGACGTTGTACACAGTCCGGCTGTCCGGATACCCCCTAATCCAGGACTCCCTAACCCCGTTCCCAGAACGCCGACAGCGGTGACAAGCCAGGGGACTTGTTTCATCTGGTTGCCATCCTACGGTACGGGAGATTACAAACGGAATGCACAAACCGTCATTTGCATCCCTAACGGTACTCCATTATTTTGCAGAGACCAGTCATCCCGCGATAAAAATAAGATCGCCGATCCTGGATGTGCATTTGCATCCGCGATTCGGTCTAACCTAGAACCTTGTAGCTGACTTTGGTATATTGGGATCAACTATCTTAGCAGTCGTTACCCATGGTACCACTGATGTGCAACATGGTCACACAATCTACCACGATCGGATCGTCACCATCTACCCAGGTATTCCATTTTTTAACCCTCTCGCCTTCTCTTTCATTGTTGTACTAGTACTCTACTTACGTACTAGTAGGAGTACTTTTTACCTTGGAGGACGCGTATAGCTAGCTAGACCCTTAAAGACTTGAACCCACTAGCTGCTACCATTTTTGTTTTTCCATGTATTACTATCTCATCCATGTAGCCAAGAGTGGCTATATATAATAAGCCGGTTATTTTACTTCCTCTATACCGGAGTAGTACTATTTGCTGCACAGTATTACTGACCGCCATATTTGAGCACAACATTATTATGCATGGACCTTGACTATGTAAGTCACCATGTGTCCAGATCTGAGATGCCGCATGTACCAGATGAACGGCGCCGAGTTCGACCCCCGTGATGCTACGTGGGTGCCGAGGAACACTCTTGGAGAGTACTAGCTTTTCATTGGGGACAGCTACCCCATTGTGAAGCGGATGCCACCTACCATGCACGACACGGAAGGCCTGCCGTTCATGAAGCATGGTTGTGTCTTCAGTGTGCACCGCCGGATGAACGACATGCTAGGACACGCTATCCCTGATTTATGCCGCTTCAGCTTGGATGAGTCTCCATCGTGTGGAACCGGACTAGAAAGCTGCGACAATGATTCCTGTTGCCCACTGCTATGGATCGTGCCATCCATGAAGAACACACAGAATTTGGAACTTGGAGGAGGACATGTAGCCCATCTATAACGTGTAAGTGGAGTACGGTAAATTGTGAGCAGTAGCTCTGTGAATATATGTAGACTAGTCATGCACAAATTTATCACATGAATTGGAGATGAACTTGTGTGGCATACTGGCATTTGTCCTTTAGAATTTATTAATAGTAAATGTGTTATGTGTACGTGCAACTTGTGTGGTTTTTGCACGGGCTCCAACACGCTCTTTGAGAAAAAAAAAGGTGGCACAACTTTGGATATACGTGATGTGGCGGCATCATACAGTAGCATCCTTCACTATAGTTGTAGTATGCTCCTACTAGGACGAAAACTCCTATAAGACCTTGCGCTTGGCTCTTTGCCTCTTCAGGAGGTTCAACAGTTCGTACTCGTGTTAACCTTACACTTGGCTCTTCGCCTCTTCGGAAGGTCCAACAATGATGACACTACAGTACACATTATGCTTCTGGCAATCTGACACCGATTGAACTGCTGCACGTCCACCGCGAGGGAGAGGGTGAGGGAGAGGGAGAGGGAGAGGGTGTTGTAGTCAAAACCCTCTCCTCGTCCTGGGAACCACCGCGTGCGTGGGCGAGGGAGAGGCGTAGTAAGCAAGCTTCTCCTCGTTTGGCGAGTTGACGGGACACATCAAAGTAGTACTAGTACTAGTCCATACTGCGTCCTTTCCGGTTAATATGGCTTAATTTGAAACGATAAAAATACATTGGCGGTCAATGTATATAACAATACGCTCTTTACGGTCACTATATATAGTTATGCGGTGATTATACGATCACTAGCTCATCGTAGAGCACCGTATTGCACCCTACTGACCAGCCACATAGTCGACGTGGCACTTTGTCGACTGGTTAAATTGTCACGTGGTTTCTGGGTCCCACCTGTCAGTTGGCAGAGCAAAGAAATCAGCTAAAAGAACAAAGAGTGTAGTACATCTGCACTTCCAATGCATTTAGCCTTTAATCTAAGTCGATATTGATTGACTAATGCACCAACTTGTGCTCTAGGTATAGGCTACATGTCTATCCTTAATTACAGCATGCAACAACCTTCATTTAATCTTCTTCTCTCAATGGTCGCATGCACACATAAGTCTGCTACTTTTGGGCGTTAATTATGCACTGGTCAATGTGTAAATCTCTAAATGTACAGTCTTTCACGGACGTAGGGAGTAGGTTGAGCACTTGAGCGTGAGCGTGTGTGTTGCATCGTGTGGTGTGTGCCGCATGGGTGCGTGAGTGTTACGTGTGTCCATGTGTGCGTGTGAGTGTTGCATGTCGCATGAATGCATGCATGCATGGGGCTTACTCCCTCCCGTTGACATGTTCATATTTCAAGCTTCCTCGGTTCCCTCCATATGGTGATACTCCCCCTGTTCCCAAACACGGAGTAAAATCCTCCCTCTATTCCCAAATACGGAGTAAAATCCTCCCTCTGTTCCCAAATACGGAGTATTTGTCTTTCTAGAGATTTCAACAAGTGACTACGTACGAAGCAAAATGAGTGAAGTGAACATAGAGGCATAGGGATAATGTAGAAAGGAAGTCTTCGCGATCCATTATTCCCCATCTCGGCAGAGAGAACTATTCAACTAGTCTTCGAAGTGAACTGAAAATACACGCTGCAGCAGATGGGACACTTAATTAATAAGCTGAACCAGCATGTTGGTGTTACTAAATCAACCTTACCCAGTACTGCCATCATGTTTGCCAAGAGAGCACGCATACATCCTCCATTAACTGACATATGGGCCCTCTTGTGGTAGACACATATGTCATCGGTGTAACTATTTACACTCTGAAGGACGGTATATCCTGGTAGTAGTAGTAGAATTGAGATTTAATGCACTTTCTTCCCTGTCTTCCACTCTTCTTCATCCTCTCTTCTTCTTCCTCCTCTCTTCCCCATCGTCGGCCGCACACCATTTCCCCCCGCTTTCTGCTCGCCCGCCCGCGCTATCTTCCTTGGTAGCTCGCGTGTACCATATCCCCCCGCTCACTACTCGGCCAGACAAGGAGAAGCTTCTTCGCTCTCCCGCCCGAATCCACTTCCCCGCTGGCTCACACGCACCGAAAATCCCAATGGCAGAACCGACTGACAATCAGAGCCGCGATTGGAATTCCCTCCCCGATGTTCTCTTGGAGCAGATCTGTAATCGTATGGACCTACTCAGCACCGTCCATCTGGCCGCATGCTCGGTGTCTTTGTATCGTCTACTTATGCGCGCAACGGCGGGCTCTTTTCAAGACACCACGCTTTGGCGATGCACGATCCTCGCAGGTGGCCCAGACACCGACTTGATGATCCTACGGAGGTTGCCGTGGTGCCCCTCGACATGCTGCCACTACCCGTCCACCTATCCTTCATGCGCGGCCACTACTAGGCGGGCATGAAGGTCAACTGGATTGTTCTCATCCACCAATCCGGTAGTCCATGGCGTCTCGTGTATATCTACACCCAGCGAGAGATCACTCTTCCATCTTTGGATACCTCCGCCATCGAGCCTCGCTGACCCGGACACTCCACGCCTACTACATGCGAGGCAGCGTCGAGCTGGCTCGACCTCTGTTTGCTGAAGGTTGTAATCTGCGAAGTGCCCACACCATCAGAAGACTACATGGATTACAAGCTCATTTCCGTGTTCAACATGGGATTAGTCTATCTGGAATTCGGTCGCCATACATGGTTATGGCTCATCATCGATCCTATTTACCCAACACTTCTGTCTGATGCTATAGTGCATGATGGCATCGTTTATGCGGTCGGCCTTACAGATTGGCTGCCTATCTTGGTGGAATCTATCGTCGTGTAATTGTTCTATCTCATCTCATCTTTACCTTAAGAATACATTTGCTGTTCATTGTTACAAATTTAGAATATATAATATGTCTATAACCACATCATTGCTATATGTTCCTCTCATTTCCTAGATTTTTATGACCACACATGTTATTGTTAGAGTTGATATGAGAACAATTGGTATCTAATGATTGTTAGAATAGATATTATGAGTATAACCTCATGATTGCTATATGTTACTCTCATTTCCAGGATTTTTATAACAACGCATGTTATTGCTTAGATTTGATATGATAACTGTAGTAAGTGCTATGGTAGAATATGAGTAGGCCCTGTCATATCTGTCTTCTTCTCATTGTTACATGATGTTTGAACCATGATATATTGCTAGAATATGAAAGCCATTGGCTTATTTTTTTAACTTGAGGTATGATTATGACCACGACATTGCAATTCTCTGTCTATGATATGTGTCACTGTTATAATAATCTTAATTCCACACATACTCTGAACATGATTGTTTATTTTTTTCCTTTTGGTCTCTAATTTGAATTGTTGCAGCAGACGCAAATGTGTTGGCCTTCATGATTCCAGAACCTGGAATCATACCAGCCGATGGGTGGTGATTTATCGCTCGTTCAGCTTACGGTGGTCATTTGATGCTCATTTGCACGTACCAAATTGACCAAACCATTTCATCAAACCACATGCAGTACAATGCCCGGGCGTTCGTGACATTGATGGCTATGGCTGCTTCGTGTTCGAGAAAGATCCCAGCTCCGTTGGGCCAGGCGTATTCAACTGGAGGCGAGTTTACAACCTCGGCAACCACTCCATGTTCCTCGGGCCCGATTATCCGATCATCCAACCAATCAACGATCATATCACCGGCGATGATTACCGTGCTATGCAACTTCCGTTCGCCAGGGGGGACTGTGTTTACACATCATACCATGGGTTTCATGAATCACCATATCCAGAGATTCGTCGATACAGCTTGTTGCCAGATAATCTTCAGTGTGTGAAAGGCATCAAGCCTCCATGCGATGGATGGCTTTTGCAAACCCGACATGCGGCGATGTGGTTCATGCCAACAGCAAATATGCACAACTTGATTCGTACTGATATGTAGACTGATCCATGTATTTTGCTGCTGTAGCATGACCCTCTTTTGTTGGATATTATGTACTATTGTTAGGTTGAAGCACTCCTCTGGTTTGAAGGATAGATACCTTTACGGGATCAAGTGCATCCTAACTCACATGCAGGATGTCTTGATAATGATGATGGAGATGTTAAAGATATATATATATATATATATATATATATATATATATATATATATATATATATCACTTAGGCTTCAAGTGCGTACTTGTTAGTTAAACCTATGGTTAAAAGTGACGCTAAATTCGACTAGTAAGTAGTACAGTAGCAGTACTAGTATACGATGGTCAAATTATTCATCATGTCCACACATTGAATTGACGTGACAACACACTGCACGTGAGGTGACACAAGAATCCTGGCGGCGTGTTCGGGTATTCTGGACTTCAGATTTGGAGTACCACTTATCTGTCGAAATCTTTCATCATTCACTTAAAACAGTCGATTGATCATACATTGAGTACCATATAACTTGAATTAACTCATGCAAGTCGAAGAAGGATTGGTCGATGCTGCCGACTAGCGTCAAGTTCGATCCCACGGATCAGGAGCTGATCAAGCACCTTGAGGCCAAAGTGAGTGCTGACAGCGCGAGATATCGCCCTCTCATCGATTTGTTCATACCAACCATCGACAGCGAGCACGGCATATGCTACACCCATCCTGAGAAACTTCCAGGTAAGACACCGATCGGCCGTCTACTTGCACAAACATATTCCTTTGTTTATAGCTCTATTTTTCTTTTTAGACGCAGACCTGGTGAAGCAATTACAATTTGACAGTTAATAAAAAGTGAAACAAGTGACTGCAGCATGCCAAAGATGTTATGAAAATGCCAACTATGTACACTAAAACATGTATTCAACAATACTGCAGGTATCACACCGAGTGTCCTAAGAAAGCATTTCTTCCAGCGCAATTCCAGGGCGTTCAAAAGGGGCACGTGGACGCGTCGCAAGATACAGTTGGAGTGCGGCATGCACGCGATGTGGCACAACACCGGCAATACCTTGCGGTGATGGTCAACGGCCGGACGGGCAGCAAAAAGGTTCTGGTGCTGCACACCAACAAGAACTTCAACCAGCAAAGGACCAACTGGGTGATGCACCAGTACCACCTCGGGGACCTGGAGCAAGAGAAGGAGCGGGAGTTGGTCCTCTGCAAGATTTTCTACCAGACGAACACTAGGGCCAGGAGTAAAAAGATTATAAGTTAGTTTGGTATTGGTACTTGTACTACCTTGTCGTTTGCAAGTTGGTATTGTTGTTAACGATCTTTCGGTATGAACTTGGCATTTGCTTCCAATCATCATGCCGAGGGTCGACGTGGATATAAAGCTAAATCATTTGTTTTGAAACAAATTTTCAGGCACCTGATTTTTATTTGATGGGTAGCATAAGCACCTGCCATTCGAATTCCCAGTTCTCCAATTTTTTTGGAAACAAGTGCATGCTCTTATTATCACGACGAAAAAACAATATCCCTGCTGCATCCTAGTTATCAGTCTGTACTTGCAGAATTCTCTCGGTTATTGAGCACGTATATTGTTTTTTCAGGTCGAGCAAGTTTCAACTGGGCTGTAGACTGCCCAAGCTTGGTTTTGTTTCTAACAGGCCCAGCCCATGACGACAACGGGGCACAAAGATCCAGCAGGTATCTACTGGCCTCTGGCCCGCCAGCGTTAGTTATATTTTGTCTTACAACATCCGCGGGCATTTTTTTACTGAATCAAACACACAGCCCAGTTCTATTTTCCTCTTGAAACGCATGTCCTACATCCGTGTTCTAATCTCTACCTATAGTTTTACTAGTTCATATACACGTATCATTTTATTGAAAATACATAAAATTCACTTTTCATATTTACATCCTTATTTTTGTTGTCGTTTTCCCTCCTAGCGCAGATTTTTTTTACCACTGGTTTTCCCTCAAACCAACTCAATTGTCCCACGTGTTATTTTCTTACAAAAACAAAACATTTTTTTTGGCAAATCAATAAGTTCTTCAAATTTTTTTATCATTTTGGGATTACAAAAGTTCAGACTCCACCAAAATATGCAAAATAAGGTTGAACTTTTTGATCGTGGTCCTGGGCAGAAAATGGGCTGTAATAAATTATTTAAGAATTAGCAAATGGGTTGCAAATTATTAAAAAATAGCAAATGGGCTCTATGTTGTCTGCCACAGATTTAGAGGCTGACTTGTGGGCCTACTAAGTTCATGCATACACAAGGTTTATCAAAAAAGTAACTTAGTCAACAATCGACTCTACCAGGGTCAGACCGTTAGATATCAATCTAACGGCAATCGTGCTTCTTCAGTCTCTCATCTTCCTGACCCAGCCGCCCAAACCAGCGCCGTCGGAACCGCCTGCTCCCGCCTCCTGTGGCCGGCTGTGCTGTCGGGCAGGCCTCACAGCCCCATCATATGCTCGCATCCCTGGCATGTCTATCCCTCTACTCACCCACACCTCCTGTTATTTTCCGGAGACGGCGGCCGAACCAGTCAACCCTCGTACTCTCCACTGCGTGGGAAAACGCCGTGTCTTCCCGGCTCCGTGTTGTTCCCTTCAGATTTCGCTGGCCGCCCACCGCCTGGTGCTCTCAGCAAGCGTGATCAACGTGGTCAACGAGCGACATCCATCGGAAGTGGACTGTACATGGAGAGGCGACACTGGGTCCACGGCCGCACACAAGGAAATGCCTCCTTATTACGCGCAAAATAATGATTCCTCCACCTGACATCTGGGACCCCCCGGAAGGGCCTCTGTATTTCGCGAAAAAAATGTTCCCTCCACTGACAGGTCGGACCCACCAACTATATCTTCGCACGCAATGAAGTGCCTCCTTATTGCGCACAAAAAAATGAATACCCCCTGCCAGCTGGGACCCACCACAGTGGGAGGCTGACTTGTGGGCCTACTAAGTTGACGGGGACAGAGGGCTTTGTCAACTTAGTCAATATGAACGATTCTAGCTCTAATGACCGTACGATGTCCATCCAACGGCCTTAGTGCTTCTTCAACCTCTGGTCTTCTTGCTCCAGCCGCCCAAAGCAGCGCCGGTCGTGCCGCTTTGCTCCACGCCTCCCGTGGCCGGCTGTGCTACATGGATGCTTCACCACCCCCATAGTACTCCCACCGCTAGCTGTGCCATCCCTCTACTCACCCACACCCCTGTTATTCAAGGGCGACGGCAGCCTCACACCGCATAACCGAACCGGTGAACCCTCGTACTCCTCTCCACGTGGGCATCCATCGCCGCGTCTTCCCAGCTCCACGTCGTCCCCTTCCTAGGCCTCGTCGTCCACCGCCTTGGTGCTCTCGGCGTGGCGTGGTCAATGTGGTCAACGACCGACTTCCATCGGAAGAGTATCAGACGATGGAGAGGTGATACCGGGTCCATGGCCATAGCCCAGCTTTTTTTGTGATTTGCCAAGTAAGTTGCTTTGTCGGGGCTGTTGGGCTGCAAATCTTTCAAGACGAGGAGAGCTTCATTTGGCTGGCCGAGAAAATGGCCTATCGAGAATGAGAAATGGGTTGTACATTTTAAAACACATCAAACCGCAATTAGTTTCAAATTTCTTTTTTTCATTTCGAGATTTTAAATTGCATTGATTTTCATGCGTGGACAATTTGTTGGATTTATATTGATATACATTTATTTTTTAAATCAGTTTGAATGTGACTCAAAATTTCGAGATTAAAAACAGTTCGGACCGCACCGAAATATGCAAAATTTCGTATAATTTTTTAACCGTGGCCACAATATGGGCTGTAATGCTAACAAAAAGAATATGGGCTCCAAAAAAACCTTAAGAATTAGCAAATGGGCTGTAAAATATTAGAAATAATGGCAGATTGTATGATGTTTTCCACAGATTTGAGGCTTTCCTAAAAAAAGGTTGGCCTTTAAGCGATGGCAGTTGGATGTCCATCCAACGGCCGTCGTCTTCTTCAATCTCTGCTCTTCCTGCTCGGCCGCTCAAACAAGCGCCATGGACTGCTGCTCCCTCCTTCCTCATGGTGGTTTGTCTTTGCCTTGTGAGCCTCACCGCCCACCGTACTCCCTTATTTGGCCTAGCCATCCCTCTACTCACCCACACCTGCTGTTATTCTCCGGCGACGGCAGACGAACCAGTAAACCCTCGTACAGTCGTACTCCCCTCCGCGTGGGAAACAACTGCCGAGTCTTCCCTACCTCTGTGTCGTTCCCTTCCTAGGCCTCGCCGTCGTCCACCGCCCTGGTGCTCTCGGCGCGGCCTGGTCAACGTGGTCAACGACCGACATGCATCTGAAGTGGACTGTACATGGAGAGGCTGACAGCTGGGTCCATGGCCGCACGTAAGGAAATGCCTCCTTATTACGCGTAAAATAATGATTCCTCCACCCAACATCTGGGACCCACCGAAAGGGCCTCTCAGATTTCTTGAAAAAAATGTTGCCGTGACCGAGCTTAGACCCCCAGCTATATCTTCGCACGCAAGGAAGTGCCTCCTTATTACGCACAAAAAAAATGAATACTCCCCCTACTAGCCGGGACCCAGTATAGTGGCAGGCTGACTTGTGGGCCTACTAAGTTGATGGGGACGGAGGGCTTTGTCAACTTAGTCAATATGCATGATTCTAGCTCCATGTCCATCCAACGGCCGTAGTACTTCTTCAACCTCTGGTCTTCTTGCTCCAGCCGCCCAAACTAGCGCCGGTCGTGCCTCGGGCTCCTGCCTCCCGTGGTCGGCTGTGATGCGGCGGAGGCCTCACCGCCCCCTACTACTCCCATCGCTGGCCAGGCCATCCCTCTACTCACCCACACCCCTTGTTATTCTGCGGCGACGGCAGCCTCACACCGCAGCGAACCAGTGAACCCTCATACTCCTCTACGCGTGGCCATCCACTGTCGCGTCTTCCTCGGCTCTCCATCGTCCCCTTCCTAGGCCTCACCGTCGTCCACCGCCCTGGTGCTCTCGGCGCGGCGTGGTCAACGTGGTCAAGGAACGGCTTCCATCGGATGTGGGTATGCGTGGAGAGGCGATACCGGGTCCACGGCCGCAAAGAAGGAAGTGCCTACTTATTACGCGCAAAATAAGTATTCCTCCACCGACAGCGGTGACCCACGGACGGGCCACCGTATTCGCGAAAAAACGTTTCCCGACTTCTAGGACCCACCAGCTACATCTTCGCACGCAAGGAAGTGCATCCGGGCAAAAAAAACCATTCGCCCCCGACTGCTGGGACCCACCAGCCACATCTTCGCACGCAAGGAAGTGCCTGACAGTCGGGACCCACCTGGTCGAAGCGTACGTAGCGTTATCATTCTGGTCGCGGACGTGTACGTACATACTGGTCGATGTAGAGGCGCGCACGTGTCGTAGTAGAGGCGCGCACGTAGCATATACATGTACGTACATCGGTAAGTGTGCAAGAAAGAAAATACAGCCACATACGTACATACGAGCAGGGTCTCGAACGCCTACTCGCGCATACGTACGGCCAAGGCTCATGTACATGGCTGGGTCAGAATGGAGAAACTGCGTCGTCGTCGTGTTCATGGGGAGCCAACCGGCTGGGTCAGAACGGAATCCGTCGTCGTGTTCATCGGGAGGGCTTGGACGAAACAGCGGATGGAAAAGAGGCCTGGCGTACCGCAGAACGGAGGAAACTGCCTTGTGTTCGATCGGCCACGGTCGAAACGGGATCCTGTTCATCGGGAGAAGTCCAGCGTACCGCAAAAGCGGAGAAAGCGGACCTCCTACGGTCAAACGGGGTCTGTTGATCGGGAGGGGTGTGGCATACCGCAAAACAGAGGAAACGGACTTGTGTTGGAGCGCTACGATCAAAACGGGGGTCCTGTTCATCGGGAGGGGTGTGGCGTACCGCAAAATGAGACTCCACGGGATACTGTTCATCTCCATCATCGACCCCCTCCAGCCTCCACGGGCTACTGTTCATCCACCGTAGATCTCCTCCAGCCTCCACCTGTGACTGTTCATCCACGGGCTCCTGTTCATCAAGCCTCCACCGCACGCTACTCCACCGGCTACTGTTCAACCAGTCCTCTCCACGGGCTCCTGTTCAACCACCCCTCCACAGGCTGAAGGAAATATGCCCTAGAGGCAATAATAAAGTTATTATTTATTTCCTTATATCATGATAAATGTTTATTATTCATGCTAGAATTGTATTAACCGGAAACATAATACATGTGTGAATACATAGACAAGCAGTGTCACTAGTATGCCTCTACTTGACTAGCTCGTTAATCAAAGATGGTTATGTTTCCTAACCATAGACATGAGTTGTCATTTGATTAACGGGATCACATCATTAGGAGAATGATCTGATTGACATGACCCATTCCGTTAGCCTAGCACTTGATCGTTTAGTATGTTGCTATTGCTTTCTTCATGACTTATACATGTTCTATAACTATGAGATTATGCAACTCCCGTTTACGGAGGAACACTTTGGTACTACCAAACGTCACAACGTAATCGGGTGATTATAAAGGAGTACTACAGGTGTCTCCAAAGGTACATGTTGGGTTGGCGATTTCGAGATTAGGTTTTGTCACTCCGATTGCTCGGAGAGGTATCTCTGGGCCCTCTCGGTAATGCACATCATTATAAGCCTTGCAAGCAATGTGACCAATGAGTTGGTTACGGGATGAAGCATTACAGAGCGAGTAAAGAGACTTGCGGTGACGAGATTGAACTAGGTATTGGATACCGACGATCGAATCTCGGGCAAGTAACATACCGATGACAAAGGGAACAACGTATGTTGTTATGCGGTCTGACCGATAAAGATCTTCGTAGAATATGTAGGAACCAATATGGGCATCCAGGTCCCTCTTTTGTTTATTGACCGTGAATAGTTCTAGGTCATGTCTACATAGTTCTCGAACCGTAGGGTCCGCACGCTTAAGGTTTCGGCGATGCTTATATTATGAGTTTATGAGTTTTGATGTACCGAAGGAGTTCGGAGTCCCGGATGAGATCGGGGACATGACGAGGAGTCTCGAAATGGTCGAGACGTAAAGATCGATATATTGGACGACTATATTCGGAGTTCGGAAAGGTTCGAATGATTCGGTATTTTTCGGAGTACCGGGTAGTTACGGGAGAAGTAATGGGCCTTGATGGGCTTTAGTGGGAAGAGGAAAAAGGCTGCTGCCCCCCTCCCTCTAGTCCGAATTGGACTAGGGAAAAGGGGCCGCCACCTTTCCTACTCCTCCACTTCCTTCTCCCTTCCTCCCCTACAAGGAAGGATTCCTAGTTGGACTAGGAAAGGGGAATCCTACTCCGGTGGGAGTAGGACTCCCTTGGCGCCGCCAAACATAGGGCCGCCTCCTCCCTCCCTTGCTCCTTTATATCACGGGGCAGGGGCACCCCATAGACACACAAGTTGATCCTTGAGATCGTTCCTTAGCCGTGTGCGGTGCCCCTCCACCATATTCCACCTCGATCATATTGCAGCGGTGCTTGGCGAAGCCTGCGTGAGTGAAACATCAAGATCGTCACCACGCCGTCGTCTTGACGGAACTCCCCTCCCCGGAGCTTTGCTGGATCGAAGCCCGTGGAGCGTTATCGAGCTGAACGTGTGCCAAGAACTCGGTGGCGCCGGAGTAACGGCGCTGTGCTCGGCTGGATCGTGAGAAGAACGTACGACTACTTCCTCTACGTCATCATCGACTCGGAGGTGCCGGAGTAACTTGGCTGGGATCGGCAGGATCGCGAGGAGAAAGTACGACTACTTCCTCTACGTTGTGATCGCTTCCGCCACGGTCTACGAGGGTACGTAGACAACACTCTCCCCTCTCGTTGCTATGCCATCACCATGGTCCTGTGTGTGCGTAGGAAAATTTTTGAAATTACTGCGTTCCCCAACAGAGGCTACTGTTCATCCAGCCCTCCACCTTCTACTATTCATCCAGCCCTCCACGGGGTGGTCCTGTTCATCCAGCCCTCCACGGGCTCCTGTTCATCCAGCCCCAACCGGCACGATCGATCGAGGTCCTGTTCATCCAGAGGCAACACCACGGGGTCCTGTTCATCCACCCCCACCGGGAACTGTTTATCCAAACCCCCCAGCCACGCTCACTGTTCATCTAGAGGCAGCATCGATTGGCTTCAGTTAGCAGCAGTAGCGAAGGAATCGCTCGATCGGGTTCAATTAACAGCCATCGATCGATCGCTCGGGTTCGTGAACGCGTAACTGCGCACGCAATCACCCGGGTTGATTAGAGCCCAACACCTCGCTCGGGTTCAATTAGGGGCCCAACGCCGCACTCGCACGCAGCGTGCGTGTCTGAGAGAAACACGCATCGCCGGCCCCGACCACCCACCGTAACCGGAACACCCGATATTTTCCTCGCCCTTGCTTCTACCATGATTTTTTCCGTCATGGACGGCCGAAGAATGTCATGCGCTATGCGTATCCGGCCCGCCCAGGACGAAAAGCCCATTTTCTGTCATGATTTTTTGTCATAGAAGTAGGAGCCCACCACATCTATGATGATACCGGGTTTTGTCACAATTATCGCCATAGAAGTGTCATAAGTATGACATGAAATTTTTTCGTTCGGCCCAAAATGTCACGGATGTGTATTTTTTTGTAGTGCAAGCAATATGATGAAAACCCCATCTTTTTATCCTTGATGGCAACAATACAATATGTGCCTTGCTTCCCCTGTTTTCACTGAGAAAGGACACCGCAAGATTGAACCCAAAGTTAAGCACTTCTCCCATTGCTAGAAAAACCAATCTAGTTGGCCAAACCAAATCTATAGTTCGAAGAGACTTGCAAAGATATCAAGTTATGCATATAAGAATTGAGAGGAGATTCAACTAATATTCATAGATAAGTTGATCATAAATCCACAATTCATCGGATCTCGGCAAACACACCATAAAAGAGTATTACATCGAATAGATCTCTAAGAACATCGAGGGGAACTTTGTATTGAGAATGAAAGAGAGAGAAGAAGCCATCTAGCTACTAGCTATGGAACCGTAGGTCTAAAGTAAACTGCTCACGCTTCATCGGAGAGGCAATGGTGTTGATGTAGAAGCCCTCCGTGATTGAATCCCCCTCTGGCAGGATGCCGAAAAAGGCCCCAAGATGGGATCTCACGGGTACAGAAGGTTGCAGCGGTGGAAATGTTTTTTCGTGGCTCCCCTCGATGTTTTTAGGGTAAAGAGTGTATATAGGAGGAAGAACTAGGTCAGGGGGTCTAAGAGGGGCCCACAAGGTCGGGGGCGCGCCCTACCCCCCTGGGCGCGCCCTCCACCCTTGTGGCCGCCTCGTGGCTCTTCTGACTAGCACTCCAAGTCTCCTGGGTGTCTTCTGGTCCAAGAGAAATCACCACGAAAGTTTTATTCCATTGGTATTCCTTTTCTGCGAAACTCTAAAACAAGGAAAAAAACAAAAACTGACATTGGGCTCTAGGTTAATAGGCTCGTCCCAAATATCATACAAAATAGCATATTAATGCATATAAAACATCCAAAACATATAATATAATAGCATGGAACAATAAAAAATTATAGATACATTGGAGACGTATCAGCTGCATCATCCTCTCCTCATTGGGGAAATACCAACACAGATACAGGCAATCAGTGGACATGCGACTACTGCTGCAGGAGCTCCTCGCCCTCGAGGTGTTCCAGCTCAGCCGCGGCTGCCCCCGTGGACCTCATGTTCTTGACGGCGGTGTTGTAGGTGGGCCACTTTGCGCCCAACATCTGGCTGACGGCTCTACTGTGTTGCTGCACTTCCCCGAGCCAGCTGGTGCCGTCGGTAGCCTGAGTGAAGCCGTGGGCGGTGTTGTACTCGCGCAACACAGACTCTATTCGGTGTGGTGCGGCTGCGAGCTTCGTGGCCTTGTCGAGCAGGCGCTTGCACGTCTCTTCGAGCTCAACCTCGGTGTCTACTGGGTCGGCACTGGGCGTAATGGGAGTCGTGAGTCCTGCCGGCGCGTCTGTGGTTCGCTTCGGCGGCCTTGAGCTGCCGTATCGGCGATCGGGTCCTTCCTGTGACCCGTGCCATGACTGGAGCCGGTGGTCAACACCTCCATGCGAGTGCAAAGGTCTGCGACGTCGCTTGAGATGCTGCAGTCGCCGGGGATCGGCAGGTCGGCGAACGTGAGCACCTCGCTAGGGTGCTCATCGGGGACGACCGCGACATAGAACCAGAACTCACCGAACGGGACGATGGAGCCACCCGTAGGGAAGGCGGCATTCGCGAAGCGCGCTACATCATCGCGAACGCCATTGAATGCACCAAGCCTGCTGGCTAGGCCGTGCATGATTCCCTCACCAGACGGAGTGAAGGGTCTCGTCCAGAATGTCCTTCGCCGCGTCAGACACCATGGTTGGCACCAACTGTCATCGTATTCTCACGGCAGATGCCATGGGATGGATTATCTCGAGTGATAGGGGCTGGTGGGGTCCAGATGCGAGATTGGGCACGAGCACTGACAGGTACCCAGGTTCAGAGCCCTCTGAGGGAGATAACACCCTAGCCCTGCAAGTATCACTATGGAGATCACAGAGAACACATGGTTGCTCCAGGAGCTGTTTCGGTGGAGGAAGAAAAGAGCTCTAGCTCTGCCTTCTACCTTGTCTGTGAGTGTGGTGGTGAGAATGAGCCGGCCCCTCCTAGGGGGGCTCCTGGGAGGTCTTATACTTGGGCCTACCAGGTTACAAAATGCAAGATAAGGTGGGTGGGCCCCGGCTCCCAGCGTCTCTGGCCTTCTGTGGGGTTCGCCGGCTGCGGGGCCCTATTGGTCCTAGGGCCCGTTGTCTGCTGGGCACCGTCAGCCATGGGGCCCACCGGCTACTTGTCACTGTAGCATGCATGCTATGGCTTCATGGGGTGGTTGGCACAGTGCATCTACAGTGTCGTGCCGTCCGGGAGTTTGTAGCCTCGGTCACCGGTACCAGCGGCACTGTAGCCACGCTCTCCACAACATGGGAGACGTCTTGTCCCTGTACTTGGTATGGTTGGATTTGACAGGCGCTGACCCTGCCGGCTGTTACTTGCCGCCAGCCGGCCCGGCTAGGGCGATCCGCCCAGCCGGTATCCAGCGGCTGGAGCCGGTCGAAAGGCCAGCTGACTATAAGGGCGTCAAGCCGTCCCGATGTTTTGAAATGCTGACTGGTATCCTTGAAATAGTTTCTGACACATGGAACGTGCTAAGTGGTGCGCTCAAATGTCATGATGTGTCGCTCTAAGCACAACTTTCGGGTTTCATCTTTTCTTTCTGCACATGTTTTCGGTTTTATTTGGGGGTTTTTACTAGTTCTCCCTAGGTTTTGGCGGAAAAAAATTGTTTGTTTCAAAAACAAATCGGGCAACAACGCTTTTCTATGAGAAGCACAACATGTGCTTCTACGAGAAACACAATTGCGCTTCCTAAAAAAGAGAAGCACGGTTATGCTTTCTAGAAAAAGGCAAAAGCACAACGTGTGCTTTTGTGAGAGGCACAACCGTGCTTGCCGGAAAGGGAAAAACACAGTTATGCTTCCTAAAAAAGCAAAAAATAACAATCTTGCTTTCAAGTTTTGATTTTATTTATTCATTTTTTAGTCTTTCTTTCGGCCATATTCTATGATTTTTATTTTTCTGGTTTTTTTTATTTCTATTTTTCAAGTTTATTTGATTCTCAATTTTTCATGAAAAAAGCTTGTTAAAACTATTTATATGGGATCTAGTTTTGAAGATCTTGACGCAAGAAATCCAATGGTGAAAACAATTCATGATTTGGACGCAGGGTTTAAGAGATAAAACATTTACAAAAAACTATAAAAAGAAGAGAAAGCTCCCTCATTGCAACTAGTGGCGCAGATGCAGTGTGTCTTTTGTCAACAATAAAGGTGGGAAATGACCTTTGCAAGGGTAACCCTTAATTAGTGATTTCGCTGCGCCAAGCGAGATCTATCCTATGCTCACCTAAAGATGCACTAGTGGGCCAGCCCAGTAGCAAAAGGAGCATAGCTTCCCGGTCAGATCAGCTTATGCGGCCAAATTTATGGGAAGGGAGATCATCCCGACCGCCGAGTCCACGTGGAGATCCAGGGCGCCATTGCGATGCAGGTTCTTTGCCTAGTTGGCACTGAGGAATATATGTTGGACTTCTGACTGCCTGGCACGACGAGGACTGCCACACCAAGATTCATGTCATTTTTGCCAACAAGGAGACGAAACGACCAGTCACCTCCTGTTGGGCTACGTTTTTTCACGAATAGTATGGCATGAGGTTTGTCAGACGCTTGGCATGCAGAGCTGGACTCCCACAATGGACAACAGCCTCAATGAATGGTGTGCAACGAAGGACTCCAAAGACGGACGTTGCAAGGACTTTAGGGCCATCTTCGCCCTCGTCCTTTGGGAATTATGGAAGCGCAGGAACGGGATAGTGTTCGATGGAGCGCCGCCATCACTCCACAGAGTTGATAAGAGGATCTCGAAGGAGGGTAGGTCATGGAAGCAAGCGGGCTTGCTGAAGGGCGACCTAGAGGGTTTCTTTCAAGCGTTGGCACGATGGGTTGATCGGGAGTAGTTAGCCCACTATGATGTATAAGCGTGGATTTGGGTGTGTTTTGTAACAAACCCATGTGGAGGAGCTCTCCACCCCCTTCTTCTTTCCTATAACATATGATACACATGCTTATACTTACTCAAGAAAAAAATTGTTTCTTTCAATTTGTTGTTCGTTCTTTCATAGCTTTTTCTTTTTTTCATTTGTTTATATTTTTGAAAAATATTATAAATATATGTATATTGAAAGTTAAATTCAATTATTTTAATATTGTGAATTTAAAAATGTTTACGCTAAGTAAAAAAGTTGTAAGATTAATTTAGAAAATTGGTACTAGCTTTATAAAAAATGTGCATTTCACTTTAGAAATGAAAACCATATTTATAAATGTTTTAGATGTAATAAAAATGGACGATGCGAGCGAAAACAAGTAGACATCAAATCATATATTTCAATAAATGTTAGTCATGTATATTACAAATATTAACCCTGTACAAAAACATGTTTCAGACTTATACCAAAATGTACAATGTGTATCAAAACAATAAACGCGTCAATACATATATTTCAAAACATTATCAGGTATTTCAAAATTGTTTAATGTGTATTAAAAAAATTAGGTATATATGGAAATTGTACAATGCGTAGGAAAACAATAGATATCAAGACGTATGTTTCAAAAAAAATACCATGTATATTAAAAAATGTATATTAAAATATTTTATTGTTACCAAAAATGTGCATGAAAGCAATAGACAACAAAACATATATTTCAAAAAACGTTAATATTGTATTAAAAAAAGTTAAACAAGTAATTAAAATGTTTTAGATATATAAAAAAATGTACAATGTGGATGGGAAAAGGTAGATTTAAAAAAATGTTTCCAAAAATTTTAAGCATGTATTTTGAAAATGATAAATATGTATATCAAATATGTTTCTAATGTATACAAAAATGTTTAATGTCTACTGAAAAAAGTTTGCATGTGTTACACAAAAGAGATACCGATGAAAATTGACAAACACACAAAAAAACCAAGCAAAACCAATAAAAACCGAACAAGAAAAAGAAAGAAAACCAAAAAATGTAAATTGAAGAAACCAATGGAAAAGAATGAAACGGTGAATCCCAAGGAGGAAGCAAAGAAACCCGAGAAAAGAAAGAAAGAAAAACGAAGAAAGAAAGAAAGAAAGAAAAGCAATAAAAAAAGAGTGAAACCGAGAAAGAAACATAGAAAAATGACGAAAAAAGAAAAGAAAGAAAGAAATAAAAAACCAATAAAAACAAGAAAGCAACGAACATAATATACGAAAAACAAAGAAAAACATAAAACCATTGAAAACCAGTGAAGAAACAAAAGAAACCACAAAAAACAAAAAGGTCCAAACCAGTACATCGATCGACATAGCGAGCGACCTAAGCTAATTTGTGAATCCTATATTCATGCGCTTCAAACTTGAGGAAAACTATACTCGCTATAAGCGAGATACAGCTGGCAAATCCTATTTAGCATTTCAAGCGCCTGTTACAATAAATTTTTCAAACGGGCGCGTGAAGCAGTCTGAACTGGGCTGGCCCATGTTTTTTTTCCGGTTTTAGAAACACGAAAAACATGGGCTGGCCTTATATTCGTGCGCTTCAAACATGAGAAAAACTATACTCCAAAATCACTAATTGCGGAGTACTCTTTGCAAAGATCACTCCCACCTTCTCAGGTTGTCATAAGTGGCGCGCTGCATGTGCATCATTTGTCGCAACCTGAGAGTTTTCCTTTTTTTGTATATCTGTTTATTTAAAATGTTTTATCTCTTAAACCGTGCGTCCCAATCTCAAACCGTTTTCACTGTTGAATTCCTCGTGTCGAGATCTTCAAAACTAGTTCGTATGTTGATAGGTTTGATGGATTTTTTTCATGAAAAAACGAGACAAAAAAACAGAACAGGGAGCATGGTTTTTTTCCTTTCCAAAAGAGGCACGACCGTGCCTCTCACGAAAACACAACCGTGCCTTTTGCGGAAGCAAAAACCACGCATCTCGTGAAAAAAAATAGAAAACATGCTTTTTTCGTTTCCGGGAGGCACAGCTGTGCCTCTCGCGAAAGCACAACCGTACCTCTCGCGGATAGAAAAAAATGAAAAGATTTTTTTCATTTCCGAGAGGCACGGCCGTGACTCTCGCGGAAGCAAAACCGTGTCTCTCGTGAAAGGAAAAAACAGAAAACACATTTTTTCAGTTTCCAAGAGGCAAGGCCATGCCTTTCGTGGAAGCAAACAACGGGTTTTTTCGTGCAATTTTTTTTTTTGAAATGCGTTTTTGTCCCAAAGCTATGAAAGACCGGTGGAAAACCAAAAAGTCAAAAAAATAACAGAAAAAATCGCTTAAAAAGCCAAAAACGCATACGGAAAAATAAATAAAAAAAATCTAAAGGAAGCATTCAGAACGCGACACGTGACGCGTATGAAAACGCATCAAATGGCGCGCTCTCAGCCCATCCGCAAATGATCGTTACGAGACTCCCAAAGGAGAGCTCGTCAACTAGTTGCTTCCACTATACTCGCTATAAGCGAGATACAGCTGGCGAATCCTATTTAGTGCTTCAGGCGCCTGCACAAGGGGGTTCGAACCTGGGACTCCTTCGTCATGAGCGCACAGTTCTAAGCCATCAGCCCGCTGGTGCACAAATTATACGTTTCCATTTCTTTTATTTCTTTCTTCAGTTCGGTTCATTCTTTTCCTTTTTATTTTTCTCATTCTCTTTTGTTTTATAAAATGTGTTAACCTTTTTTTAATTGATGATTTTTTTTCAAATTTGATGATTTTTTTTCAAAATCGATGAACTTTTTTCCAAATTCAATGAACTTTTTTTCAAATTCGGTGAACTTTTTCTCAAAATTGATGAAATGTTTTTCAAGATCGATGAACTTTTTTCAAATTGAATAAACTTTTTCCGAAATTGATGAACTTTTTTTTGAAGATTGATGAAGTTTTTCCATTTTTTTGAGTTTTTTCTTTTAAATTTGTCAACCTTTTTTAACCCATGAACTTTTTTGTCAACAATTTTTTAATTCCTGATATTCCAAAAACATACACATATTTTTTGAACAGTCAACGGTCAACTGGTGAACGTTTTTCTCAAATTTGTGAACTTGTTTTAATTCAAATAGCGCGCTCTACAATAGTTTTTAAAGTACGGGCGCTGCATTCAATCACTAGCGGCGTAGTGGTACAGTGGTAGCCATTCTCTAGCAGGATAGTTTTGGCTTGAGTTTGATTCCTTGCGACGCATGCTTTTTTGGTGGGATTTTGCGCCACAGTATTTTTGTTGCGCTTCGTGTTCATAGGCTGGCCCACTAAGGTTCTCCATGTGAGCGCCAGTTCGCTTCGGGGGCGATTAAGGCGCCGACTAGGGACCTCCGCATTGCATTGACTTTCCCCTATAATCATAACCCACACCCTAATCAACAAATGGGCTGGCCCATTGTGGCTGCTCGCACTATGGTTTTTTTCAACTATTTGTCTTCTGATTTTCTTTTATGTTTTTATTTTTAATCTATCTTTTTCATTTTTCCTTTAATCTAGAATTTTATTTTCTTATTTTCTCCTTTCCGTTTTCTCTAATGCACGGGCATTTTAAAAAAATCTACTAGCACACATGCGCGTGCGTTGTGGCAGAAGAAAAAAATTCATGCGCCCCGAGCTCAATAAGTATGGTTCAAGACCTTTCTTCCAACATGTCCACATCCTTTATTTTAACATAGCGTCACGCTTGTGTCGTGGCTTATCCTCATTCTCGTCACTACCGATGGTGACACGGTATATATATGATCACAGCACATCCGAACGTGATTAATCTCAGGGTGATGAGCTCGCTCACCAAACGACACAACTGTCATTGAACCGCGCCAGCAAGGGAATCTTTAAAATTTTAAAAACTAATCTTGTCGAGATGGATGTGAGTGCCATCCTCCGCGAGCTATTCCCTACACCAAGTGCATCAACACGACTACATATTTTGCATACATATTAGAGTATGTAACGAATTCAACTATCTTAAAAGACATGGTAAGCTAAATACAACATGGGACAGTTCAAGCAGTTTTTAAGAAGAAAAAGTGATAAAAAAAATAGGCAAAACCAGAAACGGTGAAGATGAGGTAGGAGAGTGGGTGCCAAGGAAAGAAAGAAACATAAGATGAAACCCTACGTGTTCTTATGTAGTCTTATAAAAATTAAATGAGAGATAAATCATGATGATTTCGTATAAATATTTATGCCCATGTCATGATGCACGGATAATATTTTCCCCCTATGTTCTCTCCTGCACAACATAATTCTTATGGGCCAAAAGTACGAAGGCGGACCAAGGTGGAAAGAGAGAAAGAAAAGAAAGTAAAGGCATGTGTCATCTTATTACTCATTGTCTAGCCGATGTGATCTTTATGACTACAAATAAATTCTATCAAGATGTAATACAAAACAATTATCTTGATATTGTGGTTAGTCCGTATGCTAAATTTTCAACGCAGATGATGAGGTAATTAATCTTTCGTTTACTAAAAATAATGAATATGGGCGCCAAAACCTCGTTTTTCTTCTATATTTCAATGAACTTCTAGCACATGGAAGTCACTTCCTTTTGCGTATATTATGCTAGACCTCTATATATAAATTAAAATGTTTGTTTTGGTGTTGTGGCTAGCGCATGGTACAAACTATTAGTTTTTCTCATGTTCGAGTCCAGCTTTCACATTTTTTTACCACGTCAAACAATCGTTTTTTAAGGGGTTCAAACAATCAGTTGGTCTCACGTTCGCTTCTTGAGGCCCGTGTCCTCGATGGCCCATGAGGATGAGTGACTGCGCTGCTGGAGGCCCAGTCGGTGCTACGAGACGCGTGAACGACTAATAAATGCATGGTTTCTTAAAAAAAGACTAATAAACGTATGAAGAAATGTGAAATCTTCCCCCCTTGATGAACTATATGAAATCTTCTTTCCTTTATATTATGTATAGATATAAAATCTTTCTAATCGCATCACAACATCTTTTTGCTAAATAAGTGAGCATTTGCTATTTATTTCAAGAACTCACACTGTATATAAAATACGAGATGTCATGCATCTCAGAAAAGAATAGTTTTGTGTGGCCACCCTTTTTTAGAGAGTGAATGGCATAAAACTACCACTTTTCGTGTTAGGGTTCCAAAAAATTACTATATTTTTTTTGTGACTGATGCCTACCACTTTTCTCGTTGGTTGTCTCAAAAAATCCAAATCGCCAGTTGCTGGCATTTTAAACCATTTTCTGATGGCCCGGGCCCGCCTGTCAAGCCACGTTAGCGCCGCGGTTGACGGTGAGGCCGTTAACGGCCATTACTCCGGCCGGTGCGATCAGACCGCACCCGCTCGCTGCCCTGGTGCGATTATTAAGTCGTTGTCTCCCTTCCTCTCACTCTCCTGCCCCGCCCGCACTCATCTCTGCTCTCACTCTCACTCTCCTCTCCGACGCCGGCGGTGACTTGCGTTGTGGAAGCTCCACCGCCGCCATGCCTTCCTAGAATTACGGGGATACGAGCTCAGAGGATTAGTGCGACATCACAAGCATGGACATGGCTCTTTGGGTAAGTTTTTTGGTCTACCGAGCTAGGGTTAGGGTTCATCTAGGAGCTAGATTAGGTTAGGGTTCATCTTGGTGAGCTAGGGTAAGCTTTGGTTACTGTCATTTAGTAGGAAGGGTTATGGTTGCTGTTTGAGCTAGGTTTATGTATGCTTCAAAACTAGGGTTAGTGAAAGTGCAACTATCCCTAGGTGGTTTTGGTAATTCAAACAACATATAGCTCATTGAGCTAATGCTATTCCATGATAAATATTTCAGGAAAGCTCAATGAATGGCATGGCATGGATGATGAAAGTGGATCCCTCAAAATGTTAAGGACAAAGGATTGGCTCAAGCTCAAAAGCTCAAGACTCTACATTTTACATTTTAGTGATCCAAGATCACATTGAGTCTATAGGAAAAGCCAATACTATCAAGAAGGGATGAGGTGTTGCTTAATGAGCCTTTTGCTCCATGTTCTTAGTGATATGCTCCAAAACCCTCCACTACTTTCTCACATCCACATATGACCTAAACCCAAAGTCAAACTCGGCCTTACCGATTCTTTCTATCCGGCACCACCGAGCCCTAGGCAAATCGGTTTCACCGATAGGGATCTCGGTCTCACCGAGATGGGATTGTAATCTCTCTGTTTCCCCTTCTTAACTTTTCAGTCTCACCGAAAGAGCGAATCGGTCCCACCGAGATTACAATGTAAACTCTCTATTTCCCTTTTGTAACTTTTCAGTCCTACCGAAAGAGCAAATCGGTCCCACCGAGTTTACCTGACCAACTCTCTGGTTAGCTAATTACCAAATTCGGTCTCACCGAGTTTGTGTAATCGGTCTCACCGAGATTACGTTATGCCCTAACCCTAACCAAATTGGTCCTACCGAGATGCATGTCAGTCCCACCGAAAACCCTAACGGTCACTAGATTTACTAAATCGGTCTGACCGAGTTTGATAATTCGGTCCCACCGAGCTTGGTAAATTGTGTGTAACGGTTAGATTTTGTGTGGAGGCTATATATACCCCTCCACCTCCTCTTCATTCGTGGAGATAGCCATCAGAACAAACCTACACTTCCAACTTACCAGTTCTGAGAGAGAACCACCTACTCATGTGTTGAGGCCAAGATATTCCATTCCAACCACATGAATCTTAATCTCTAGCCTTCCCCGAGTTGCTTTCCACTCAAATCTTCTTTCCACCAGATCCAAATCCTATGAGAGATAGTTGAGTGTTGGGGAGACTATCGTTTGAAGCACAAGAGCAAGGAGTTCATCATCAACACACCATTTGTTACTTCTTGGAGAGTGGTGTCTCCTAGATTGGCTAGGTGTCACTTGGGAGCCTCCGACAAGATTGTGGAGTTGAACCAAGGAGTTTGTAAGGGCAAGGAGATCGCCTACTTCGTGAAGATCTACCGCTAGTGAGGCAAGTCCTTCGTGGGGGACGGCCATGGTGGGATAGACAAGGTTTCTTCTTCGTGGACCCTTCGTGGGTGGAGCCCTCCGTGGACTCGCAAGAACCGTTACCCTACGTGGGTTGAAGTCTCCATCAACGTGGATGTACGATAGCACCACCTATCGGAACCACCACAAAAACATCTGTGTCTCCAATTGCGTTTTAATCCTCCAAACCCTTCCCGTTACATTCTTGCAAGTTGCATGCTTTATTTTCCGCTGCCAATATACTCTTTGCATGCTTGCTTGAATTGTGTGAAGATTGCTTGACTTGTTCAAAAATAGCTAAAATCTGCCAAAGTCTAAAATTGGGAAAAAGGTTAGGTTTTTATTGGTCAAGTAGTCTAATCACCCCCTCTAGACATACTTCAAGGTCCTACAAGTGGTATCAGAGCTTTGGTCTCCATTTGCTTTGATTTCCATAGCTTTTGGTGGTCATAGCCTTGGTTTCACAACCTAGGAGAGTATGTCGTCTAGGGAGGGAAATTATCACCGTAGAGGTCCTTACTTTGATGGCACTAATTTTGCTAGTTGGAAGCATAAGATGAAAATGCATATTCTCGGACATAACCCCGCCGTTTGGGCTATTGTGTGTATTGGCTTGCAAGGTGAATTCTTTGATGGGAGAGAACCGAACCGTGAAGCTAGTGCGGAAGAGTTGAAGATGTTGCAATACAACGCTCAAGCTTGTGATATCCTCTTCAATGGATTGTGCCCCGAGGAGTTCAACAAAATCAGCCGTCTTGAGAATGCAAAGGAAATTTGGGATACTTTGATTGATATGCACGAAGGTACCGACTCCGTCAAGGAATCCAAGTTGGATGTGCTCCAAAGTCAGCTTGACAAGTTCAAAATGAAGGATGGTGAAGGTGTCGCTGAAATGTACTCTAGGCTTGCTCTTATCACAAATGAGATTGCCGGCTTAGGAAGTGAAGAGATGACCGATAGATTCATCATCAAGAAGATCCTAAGAGCATTGGATGGAAAATATGATACCGTGTGCACATTGATCCAAATGATGCCCAATTACAAAGATCTCAAGCCTACGGAAGTCACTGGAAGAATTGTTGCTCATGAGATGTCACTCAAGGATAAGGAGGAACTTCACAACAAGTCGAGTGGTGCTTACAAAGCCTCATGTGAAGCCCCACATCATCAAGTGAGAAACAAACCTTCAATGAAGAATTGAGCTTAATGGTGAAGAACTTCAACAAATTCTACAAGAGTAGAAGCAAATAAAGAAGCTCTAAGTCAAGATCCTACAATGACAAAAGATCTTCTAGTCGAGAGCGCAATTGCTACAATTGTGGAAGACCCGGACACTATTCCAATGAGTGTACGGCACCCTACAAAAGAAGAGAAGATTCTCCCAAGAGAAGAAGTAGAAGAGAAGAATCGCCACCAAGAGAGAGAAGGAGTAGAGATGATTGTTATGAACGAAGACCCTCACGGAGAAGCAAGGATTCGGAAAGGAAGGACAAGTCATCAAAGAGCTACACAAAACGAAGACATCAAGCTCATGTTGGTGAATGGGTATCCGGCTCTGACTCCGACCATCACTCCGAGAGAAGCTATCACTCCCACTCGAATACACTCAAGATGAAGGTGTTGCCGGTCTAGCACTTGTGTCAACCAACTCCTACGACATATTTGAATCACCAAATGAAGGAATTGGTAGATGCTTCATGGCCAAAGGTCCTAAGGTAACACACCCCGAGTATGTTGATTTTGATGTTGATGAAGATGACTTGCTAGGTGATGATGATTTACTTGTTGACAACTCTAGTGATGAATACTATGATGAAACGTCAATTAATCATGCTAATCAAGTTGAAACGAATGACAATGATGAGGAGAAAATTGAGCGTCTAACTAAAGAACTAAACACTCTTAAGTTAGCTCATGAAACTATCTTTGAAGATCATCGAGAACTTTTAAGGGCTCATGAGAAGTTACGCTTTGAAAAGCTCAATCTTGAGCAAGAGCATGAGTTCTTAAAGGCAATCAATGATGATCTTCGTAAGAAAAGTTCTTCTTACATTGCCAAGCGTTTACTCTTGTCTACTTACATGCCTCAAGTCAAGTCTAGTAACAAGAACAAGAAAGATTCTTCCTCTAGTAGTAACAATAATAATGCTAAATCCAATATTGTTGCTTCTAGTAGTTCTCTTGATTCCACTAATGATTCTCTTAGCCAAGTTACACTTGAGCAAGAAAACAACTTATTGAAGGGAATTATAGAGAAAGGTGTATACAAGAGTCTTGCCGGGAGTAAGCAATTTGAGGAAATTGTACGCAAGCAAGGAAGGCACGGAAGAATCAAGGTGTTGGTTTTGAACAAAAGTTCAATGCCAATGGAGTTGAGTGGGAAGAAGATCAATACCCCAAGACGAAGTTTGTTCCTCAACAAGAGGAGTATGATCCTACTTCCTTCAAGGGAACACAAGCACAAGATGATCTTCTACCACAAGACCACAAGAACAAAGGCAAGGACAAGCTTCAAGAAGAGATTGATGCATTTGAAGAAGCACCTAAGGCCTTGGTCAAGTGGGTTCCCAAGACTATGTCAAGTTCTACTTCATCAAGTACAACTACTACACCAAGGATTCCCATCAAGATGATGTGGATCCCAAAGAAGAAGAACTAGAGAGTTCTTGAGGGTGACTCCGCCAACAATTTTCACTCATATCATTATGGCAAGGACAAGTGCAATCAACTTCCATAGCTTGCACTAGTTCAAGGAGTCACAAACCCTCATGTTGGTAAGGCAAGGGACAAGGTAACCTAATGTTTTCATGGACATCATTTTGTGTGTGCATCATTCTATGTCTATGGATATCCTTGTTTGTTCCTTGTGGGACTAACCCATGTAGGTATTGAAAGTGTAACTCACTCCAAAGGATTGCTCCAAATGATCTACATCAACATTGAGCATCCACATCTTCAACACCTACATGAAGTCATCATCGACAAAACCCAAGGTTAGTTTATCCCTCTAAGGGGAGATCTCACATCTAGGGGGAGCTTAACTCTAAGAATTGAGTCAAAGCAACTCTAATGATGTGAACACATAAATGCTTTATGTAAAAGTGGTAACCCCACTTGAGCTTAAGCGATGAGTATGACCTATGATCAAATGTTCTCATTTGACTCCTAAGTCAATATACTCATATATAGATGACCTAGTCATCGCCAATTGTTTGATAGATGCTAGAATTGGTTGTGCATGCTTTGTCACATATTTCATTTGTCATCTTATTGTGTGAGCATGTTGGTTGCATATTTTACTCATTCGAGGACATCCACTTGTTGTTTTGATTGTTTGGCTTTTCTTTCTTTGGCCAAGTGGATGGACAAGAATGCCTAAGAACCTTCTCTAGCTATCTATGCTTTTCTCGTCTCAAACTCTATTCATGCTACATCACAAAATTTGGTCAAGTCAGATTCGAACCACTGTGTGAGGAACACTCGAGTCGCCGATTCGTCATAGACTTAAACTTCCAAAACTTCTTTGTGATTTTCGGTCTGACCGATTCCTCCATTTTGGTCATACCGAGATTACTAAGTCGATCTAGGTTTTCATCTCGGTGCAACCGATTTGTACTTTTCGGTCACACCGAGTTGCAATAACTGTTCATAGTTTTGCATCCCAGTGCCACCGAGTTGTACCACTCGGTCACACCGACAGGGTCGGGCTATATATATCGCACGGGCAAAATTTGAAAAACTTTCTCCGAATCCTCTCGCCCGCGCATAGCTCTCTCTGCCAACTTGGTCTATGGATCGTCGACTTCGTCGCCAGCCGCCTCCTGTTGCTGGTCTCCGCCGCCGTCAACGGAATTCTCCTCCGCCGTTGCCGCCAGAAGCGAAGTTCCCCGAACTAGGGTATGAACTCGATCACAGTGCTTTCCTCGCCCGATTCTCAGCACATTGTGTTCATTATGCATCTTGCCACGATTGAAACACTCCTATCCAGTCAAATCAATCCTTAGAATAGTTGCGATTCAAAAATTTAGGGTTAGGTTTTCGCCGAAACCATCTCGGACCCACCGAGTTGAAAAACTCGGTCCCACTGATTTGGCTAATGCCATTGCACTAGTAAGTCTCGGTCTGACCGAGAATTGCTAATCGGTGTGACCGATTTCCGAACTTTGTGAAACCCTAGCAGTCTCGGTGCCATCGAACTGTGACTCGGTCTGATCGAGTTCACTAGTTTAGGTTCCAAAACTGCTTCGGTATCACCGAGTTTGAAAATCGGTAGATCCGAAATGTTTTCGATGGGAAACTAAAACTAAGTTTTTGAATCATTCTTTTGCAAAAATCTCTGCATTTTGTGATGCTCATCCACTCTACCTCATCTATAACTATTCACTGTGGTCAAGATCATTTGAACAGCATGCCAGACCAAAGTGATAGCCAGAACAAATCTGAGGAGCAGATCCAATTGAGCAAGGGCACTAGTCCCTCAAGCAGCTCAGATGAGGGGAGCAAAAGCACTCCGAGCAATTTGCCCAAGGCTGCCACAAGGACAAGAAAGAAGAATACCTCGGAGTCTGAGGATGAGGATTATGTGGCAGTTGAGGATGAGCCAAGCTCCAAGAAGAAAGTGCTCAAGAGGGAGTTCAGCTCATCTGCAGTGAAGCCTGGTTTGAAAATCAAAAGGCCAGCAGGTAGACAACCAATGTCCAAAGCCAGAGTGTCTACTCAAGCTCCTTTGGAATCTCAACCCAAAGAGCCTGTTGAAGGAAATATGCCCTAGAGGCAATAATAAAGTTATTATTTATTTCCTTATATCATGATAAATGTTTATTATTCATGCTAGAATTGTATTAACAGGAAACATAATACATGTGTGAATATATAGACAAACAGAGTGTCACTAGTATGCCTCTACTTGACTAGCTCGTTAATCAAAGATGGTTATGTTTCCTAACCATAGACATGAGTTGTCATTTGATTAACGGGATCACATCATTAGGAGAATGATCTGATTGACATGACCCATTCCGTTAGCCTAGCACTTGATCGTTTAGTATGCTGCTATTGCTTTCTTCATGACTTATACATGTTCCTGTAACTATGAGATTATGCAACTCCGTTCTGGGAGGAACACTTTGGGTGCTACCAAACGTCACAACGTAACTGGGTGATTATAAAGGAGTACTACAGGTGTCTCCAAAGGTACATGTTGGGTTGGCGTATTTCGAGATTAGGTTTTGTAACATCCCAAAATTCTAAATTTTGGAATGTTATATTAGATAAATAACTATGCTTGTTGTCTGATTGATGGTTTGATTGATTGAGTGAAACTGAGTGGAATTTGAAAACTTTTGAAAGTTGAATGAGAGGGAATGAAATGACTTTCCCAAACTTTCCCCTTTTGCCTTTTGGGTCCCCATGAATTCAAGTTCATTCCAACACCAAACCCTAGAGTGAAGATGACATGACTTCTTCCATTTTGAAATGAAAAGGGTTTTGGAAAAGATTTAAATTTCATTTGGGAATATTTCAAATTCAAAGCTTTATGCAACTCAATGATTTTCATGAGGGAAGATAAAATGACTTCTTCAATTATATGAAATATGAGTTGGAAGTTAAAAAGTATCAAATTGAAAGTCAATTGAAAGTGCCTTGAAACCCTCTTTCAAATTTAGTTTTGGAATTTGAATTCAAACATTGCCAAGTGGGAATCATTTCAAAATATATGCCTGATAAATACTTGAGCAAAAGTATGAGAGGAGTAAATATGACACTCCAAAAATATCAGAGGAAAACAATGCCAAAAGTTTTGAATTCAAACTTGAGATTTATTTGAATTTGAAAAAATGAATTTTTATAAAGTTTGGATTTTGCCTTTGGAAAAATGTTCAAATGATAGGAATATTCCCTGATCATTTTGGTATATATATGTCCTATATAAAATATTTATAGATATTGTTTTATTTCTGTTTTGTTTTATTTTAAAAATAAATTTTAAAAAGAAACCCCCCTCAAGCGCGCCAAAGCCACCCCAGCCCAGCCAAGACCCCACCCACTGCTCAGCCTGGCCAAGGTTTACCCACTGGCAGTGAGCCGAGCCGGCCCACCACCCCCTCGCCTGAAACCCCGGGCTTCGGCCGACCGCCGCCTCGCCTCTCTCTCTCTCGACCCGTGGCCCCGCCCATTTTCTCCCCTCGCCCACGATCGCAGCTCGCTGGAGATCGCGGATCGAAGGATCCGGGATCCCGATCGCCCGATCCCCGAAGCGAGGCCGACTTCGGCTATAAAAGCCGGAGCCCCGCACCCCATTCCCCGAGACCTCGCGGACCCCTCTCTCTCCCGTTCGACCACGCCGAGACCAAGCTCCTCCGCCGCCAAAGTCGCCGCCGACGCCCCACCCTCCCCGACCACCCCGACCCCACCAAACCACTCCCGTGCTCCCGCATCCTCCCGACGACTCATGGGACCTCTGACGCTAGAAGCCCCCGCACTCTCCGCTGCCCGCCGCCGTCGCCGGACTCCGGTAAGCCGCCGGAAAACTCCCCCCCCCTCCGATCCCAAACGAGTGGCCACGATTAGATCCCCCGAAGGGGTAAGTTTTTATTAAAAGAACCGGCCGGTTCGTCCGGTTTATTAGTTAGGGTTTTTAGCTTTTAACCGGCCCGTTTTTAGTTTTAACCCGAGGCCCGTTTAGACTAAATTACGCATACAGGTATGATAGGCCCATTAGGCCTTTTTCTTTTTAATTTGATTTTCTGCTTTTAGCAGAATAGTTTCGCTTTCAAAAATTCATATCTTTTATTCTGTTCAATATTTTTGAGTGATTCTTTTTTTATTGGATTGCAAATTTTATGTAGATTATGTAGAATATATATTTAGCTATGATAAAATTAATTCAAAATGCTTTAATTTAGTTTTAGTCAGAATAGTAAATCTGCTATAACTTGAGTTAGAAAAATTATTTTTGCATGATTCTTTTTGTCCCAACTTTATTTTGTCATTGCCAAACCCTAGAAATTAACTTGGTTATTTTAGGATTAATAAATAATTAGTTTTAAGCAGAATACTATTAATCCTAATTAATTAGCTAGCTCCTGTTTTCCTATTAAATTAATTAGTAAATTAATTTATTTTTAACTAGTGATTGATTATTCTAGGATAGTTTCTGTCATTCTAATAGATGAACTTTTATTTATAATTAATAAAAGTTTTAATTTATTTTTCTTAATAGAAATTGAATTAGGCCTATTAGGAGTTTTATAATAGCTTTTTAATTAATTTCTTTTGCTCCTAGTTGCTTAGTGAAACCTTTTCCGTTAAGTTAACTTAAAACCATGATTAGGTTATATTAAGGAATTTTTGTTATATAAAAAAACTATTTTTTTTGCTATGGTTTGAAGTAGGGAAACTTTGAGTGACCTTTCTTTGAGTTTTTCTTTTGGATTTGGTTTGGTTGTTTTGTTGTGTTATGTTGCTATTGTTATGTTATTGTGTTAAGTGATGTTATGATATGTGCTTATTATAGTTATTGTTTGCCTCGGTAGAATTTCCTGAGTGCTAAGATTGCTACTACGAAACCCTAGTTTTTCAAGATCGTCAACCGTGCAAGTTCACTTTGACCATGCTTTCATACCTATGTTTTTATTGCATTTAGTGACATCTTTGCAACCATCCCTCAGAGTGGTATTGAATCCTTGTAGTTGAGTAGTATGCATGAGGTAGGAACCCATCTCCCTGTTACCAAGCCCGGACGATAATTTATTTTTATGCTACGCTATAGTAGACGGGTTGGTATGAGTACTCGGAGTGGTGTGAGAATGGAGGACTCTACGCCAATGACGACAACTCCATGATGGAATCTGCAAGGACTGCATCTTCAAGACCTCAAGACTTCAAGACTCGAGACAGAATTCAATACACACTCTTTGGGTGAAGGACGGTTGTGGACGGCACCTGGAGAACCCAGTGGTTGGCCGGGATGCATGGAGAAGCGCCATGACATCTTGCGGAAAGCTTCACCCAGACTCAAAGAGACGGAAGAATACTTCATGCCCGGAAGCTTACTGTGCAACCGCAAGTCATTATGGGCTCGCTTGGTTGACCTTAGTGGTGACTCTGCTGGGACGGTGCTAGCAGATGTAGAACTACGGTAGGATTGGATGGGCACCTGACAGTGGTCGAGGAACTCTTCGGAAGACCATGTTTCGGTCATCATCTTGTTCTCAAACACCTCAAGTGCGAGAACGTAAAGAGAGGGATCGAATCTTGCGGGTAAAGTGTACAAACCTCTGCAGAGGGTTATAACCTAATCGATTAGCCGTGTCCCGATTCACGGACAATTTGAGCATCTGGACTTGGATCTATTTCGGAACTCTCAACACCGGATTGATAATTTAATTGTGGGCAACTTATGATGATTTTGGGCTATGAGACATCGGTTGGCGGAACCATGTCATGATAGAAAACTCCATAGTACAGACTTCATTTATTCCTTTGATGTAGGGAAAAATAAATCAGCTTTTACGCAAACAAAACTCAGATACAGAGCCACAAAGCCATGTTGCATATAGTATAGTTTTATCATCTGTTTTCTCATATTGTGATCTTGCCGGTACATTCAATGTACTGACCTACACGGCTGCAACGTATCATGTTGCAGATATTTCCTCAACGAGTAAGAGTACGGTACAGGGTTACGGTCTACACTCAACCTGCCGATGGCGTTGATGGGACTCCACACCCGGGTGATTGTTTCCATGAGTATTATGAGGTATATATCATTTTACGTTATTTATACATGTGATTGCACTTTGATATATACATTGATGTACTGTGTGCCAAAGATACCGATCCGTGGATGGCACAAGAATACGCAGGCTTGACCGTCTGAGGTCGGGTCGCTACAGGTTTTGTCACTCCGATTGTCGGAGAGGTATCTCTGGGCCCTCTCGGTAATGCACATCATTATAAGCCTTGCAAGCAATGTGACCAATGAGTTGGTTACGGGATGAAGCATTACAGAACGAGTAAAGAGACTTGCCGGTGACGAGATTGAACTAGGTATTGGATACCGACGATCGAATCTCGGGCAAGTAACATACCGATGACAAAGGGAACAACGTATGTTGTTATGCGGTTTGACCGATAAAGATCTTCGTAGAATATGTAGGAGCCAATATGGGCATCCAGGTCCCGCTATTGGTTATTGACCGAGAATAGTTCTAGGTCATGTCTACATAGTTCTCGAACCCGTAGGGTCCGCACGCTTAAGGTTTCGATGGCGGTTATATTATGAGTTTATGAGTTTTGATGTACCGAAGGAGTTCGGAGTCCCGGATGAGATCGGGGACATGACGAGGAGTCTCGAAATGGTCGAGACGTAAAGATCGATATATTGGACGACTATATTCGGAGTTCGGAAAGGTTCCGAGTGATTCGGGTATTTTTCGATGTACCGGAGAGTTACGGGAATACGTATTGGGCCTTATTGGGCCATACGGGACAGAAGGAAAAGGGCCTCAAGGGTGGCCGCACCCCTTCCCTTGGTCTGGTCCGAATTGGACGAGGGAAGGGCGCCCCTTCCTTCCTTCTCCTTTTCCTTCCCTTTCCTTCTCTCCTACTCCTACTACATGGAAGGTTTCCTAGTTGGACTAGGAAAGGGGAATCCTACTCCCGGTGGGAGTAGGACTCCCCTAGGGCGCCATAGAGAGGGCCGCCCTCCCTCCTCCACTCCTTTATATCACGGGGCAGGGGCACCCCATGGACACACAAGTTGATCTACGGATCGTTCCTTAGCCGTGTGCGGTGCCCCTCCACCATATTCCACTTCGGTCATATCGTCATGAGCTTAGGCGAAGCCTCGCGCCGGTGAAGTCATATCGTCATGAGCTTAGGCGAAGCCCCGCGCCGGTGAAGTCATATCGTCATGGAGCTTAGGCGAAGCCCCGCGTCGGTGGAGCATCATCATCGCTACCACGCCGTCAGGCCGACGGAACTCATCCCCGACACTTTGCTTTGGATCGGAGTCCGGGGATCGTCATCGAGCTGAACGTGTGCGTAACTCGGAGGTGCCGTCACGTTCGGTACTTGGATCGGTCGGATCGTGAAGACGTACGACTACATCAACCGCGTTGTTATAACGCTTCCGCTTACGGTCTACGAGGGTACGTGGACATACACTCTCCCCTCTCGTTGCTATGCATCACCATGATCCTTGCTACGTTCCCCAACAGTGGTATCAGAGCCTAGGTTTTTATGGTTTGATGTTTTGCACGAGTAGAACACAAGTGAGTTGTGGGCGATACAAGTCATACTGCCTACCAGCATGTCATGCTTTGGTTCAGCGGTATTGTGAGATAAAGCGCCCGGACCGACATTACGCCAGACGCTTACGCGAGACTGGTTTCACTGCTACGAGCACTCGTGCTTAAAGGTGGCTGGCGGTGTCTGCCTCTCTCACTTTAGTTGAACCGAGTGTGACTACGCCCGGTCCTTGCGAAGGTTAAACGGAGTCTATTTGACAAACTATCGTTGTGGTTTTGATGCGTAGGTGAGAACGGTTCTTGCTAAGCCCGTAGCAGCCACGTAAAATTTGCAACAACAAAGTAGAGGACGTCTAACTTGTTTTTGCAGGGCATGTTGTGATGTGATATGGTCAAGACGTGATGCTATATTTTATTGTATGAGATGATCATGTTTTGTAACCGAAGTTATCGGCAATCGGGCTGGAGCCATATGGTTGTCGCTTATTGTATGAAATGCAACGCATACTGTAATTGCTTTACTTTATCACTAAGCGGTAGCGATAGTCGAGAAGCAATAGATGGCGTAAACGACAACGATGCTACGATGGAGATCAAGGTGTCGCGCCGGTGGCGATGGTGATCACGACGGTGCTTCGGAGATGGAGATCACAAGCACAAGATGATGATGGCCATATCATATCACTTATATTGATTGCATGTGATGTTTATCCTTTATGCATCTTATTTTGCTTTGATTGACGGTAGCATTTTAAGATGATCTCTCACTAAAATTATCAAGTAGTGTTCTCCTGAGTATGCACCGTTGCCAAAGTTCGTCGTGTCGAGACACCACGTGATGATCGGGTGTGATAAGCTCTCGTCCATCTACAACGGGTGCAAGCCAGTTTTGCACACGCAGAATACTCAGTTATACTTGACGAGCCTAGCATATGCAGATATGGCCTCGGAACACGGAGACCGAAAGGTCGAGCGTGAATCATATAGTAGATATGATCAACATAAGATGTTCACCATTGAAAACTACTCCATCTCACGTGATGATCGGTTATGGTTTAGTTGATTTGGATCACGTGATCACTTAGATGACTAGAGAGATGTCTGTCTAAGTGGGAGTTCTTAAGTAATATGATTAATTGAACTTAAATTTATCATGAACTTAGTCCCGGTAGTATTTTGCAAATTATGTTGTAGATCAATAGCTCGCGTTGTTGCTTTCATATGTTTATTTTCATATGTTCCTAGAGAAAATTGTGTTGAAAAATGTTAGTAGCAATGATGCGGATTGGATCCGCGATCCGAGGTTTATCCTCAATGCTGCACGTAAGAATTATGTCCTTAATGCACCGCTAGGTGACGGACCTATTGCAGGAAGCGGATGCGGGCGTTATGAACGTTTGGCTAGCTCAATATGATGACTACTTGATAGTTTAGTGCACCATACTTAACGGCTTAGAATCGGGACTTCAAAGACGTTTTGAACGTCATGGACCATATGAGATGTTCCAGGAATTGAAGTTAATATTTCAAGCAAATACCGAGTTGAGAGATATGAAATCTCCTACAAGTTCTATAGCTAAAAGATGGAAGAGAATCGCTCAACTAGTGAGCATGTTCTCAGATTGTCTGGGTACTTCAATCGCTTGAATCAAGTGGGAGTTAATCTTGCAGATAAGATAGTGATTGACAGAATTCTCTAGTCACCAACACTAAGTTACTAGAACTTCGTGATGAACTATAGTATGCAAGGGATGACGAAAACAATTCCCGAGCTCTTCGTGATGTTGAAATCGACGAAGGTAGAAATCAAGAAAGAGCATCAAGTGTTGATGATTGACAAGACCACTAGTCTCAAGGAAAAGGGCAAAGGAACAAGGGGAACTTCAAGAAGAACGGCAAGCAAGTTGTTGCTCGAGTGAAGAAGCCCAAGTCTGGACCTAAGCACGAGACTAAGTGCTTTTGCTGCAATGGAACTGGTCACCGGAAGCGGAACTACCCTGAATATTTGGTGGATAAGAAGGATGGCAAAGTGAACAAAGGTATATTTGATATACAGATTATTGATGTGTATTTTACTAGTGTTCATAGCAACCCCTCGGTATTTGATACTTGTTCAGTTGCTAAGAGTAGTAACTTGAAACGGGAGTTGCTGAATGAACAGAAACTAGTTGAAGGGGAAGTGACGATGAGTGTTGGAAGTAGTTCCAAGATTGATATGATCATCATCGCACACTCCCTATACTTTCGGGATTAGTATGGAACCTAAATAAGTGTTATTTGGTGTTGAGCATAAGTATGATTTGATCATGTTTATTGCAATACGGTTATTCATTTAAGTAAAAGAATAAATTGTTGTTACATTTACATGAATAAAACCTTATATGGTTACACACCCAATGAAAATGATTCATTGGATCTCGATCATGGTGATACACATATTCATAATATTGAAACCAAAAGATGCAAAGTTAATAATGATAGTGCAACTTATTTGTGGCACTTGCCGTTTAGGTCATATTGGTGTAAAGCGCATGAAGAAAACTCCATGCCGATGGACTTTTGGAATCACTTGATTATGAATCATTTGATGCTTGCGAACCGTGCCTTTTGGGCAAGATGACTAAAACTCCGTTCTCGGAACAATGGAACAAGCTCTTGACTTATTTGAAATAATACATACCGATGTATGCGATTCAATGAGTGTTGATGCTCGTGGCAAGTATCGTTATTTTCTGACCTTCACAAAATGATTTGAGCAGATATGGGTATATCTACTTGATGAAACATAAGTCTAAAATAATTGAAAAGTTCAAAGAATTTCAGAGTGAAGTGGAAAATCATCGTAAACAAGAAAATAAAGTTTACGCGATCTGATCGTGGAGATAAATATTTGAGTTACGAGTTTGGTCTTCATTTGAAACAATGTGAAATAGTTTGGCAACTCACGCCATATGGAACACCACAACATAATGGTGTGTCCGAAAGTCGTAACCGCACTTTATTGGATATGGTGCGATCTATGATGTCTCTTATCAGTTTACCACTATCGTTTTGGGGTTATGCATTAGAGACAGCTGCATTCACGTTTAATAGGGCACCATCTAAATCCGTTGAGGCGACACCGTATGAACTATGGTTTAACAGTAAACCTAAGCTGTCGTTTCTTAAAAGTTTGGAGTTGTGATGCTTATGTGAAAAAGTTTTCACCTGATAAGCTCAAACCCGAATCGGAGAAGTGCGTCTTCATAGAATACCCAAAGGTAACTATTGGGTACACCTTCTATCACAGATCCAAAGGCAAGTGTTTCGTTGCTGAGATGGATCCTTTCTAGAGAAGAAGTTTCTCTCGAAAGAAGTGAGTGGGAGGAAAGTAGAACTTGATGAGGTAATTATACCTTCTCCCTTATTGGAAAGTAGTTCATCACGTAAATCAGTTCGGTGATTCCTACACCAATTAGTGAGGAAGTTAATGATGATGATCATGAAACTTCAGATCAAGTTGCTACCAAACCTCGTAGGTCTTCGAGTAAGATCCGCACTGTAGTAGTACGGTAATCATGTTCGGAAGTCATGTTACTAGACCATGATGAACCTACGAACTATGAGGAAGCGATGATGAGCCCAGATTCATGAAATGGCTTGAGGCCATAAAATCTGAGATATGATCCATGTATGAGAACAAAAGTATGGACTTTGATTGACTTGCTCGATGATCAGCAAGCCATGTTAAATAAATGGATCTTCAAGAGGAAGACGGACAACGATAGTAGTGTTACTATCTACAAAGCTCGACTTGTCACAAAAGGTTTTCGACAAGTTCAAGGTGTTGACTACAATGAGATTTTCTCAAGCTGTAGCGATTCTTAAGTATGTCAGAATCATGTTAGAAATTGCCACATTTTTTGAAATCTTGGAAATTGATGTCAAAACTACATTATTTATTGGATTTACTAAAGTAGTGTTGTATATGATTCAACCAGAAGGTTTTGTCAATCCTAAAGGAGCTAACAAAATGTGCAAGCTCCAGTGATCCATCTATGGACTGGTGCAAGCATCTCAGAGTTGGAATACATGCTTTGATAAGTTGATCATAGCATATAGTTTTATACAGACTTGCGGTGAAGCCTGTAATTACTAGAAAGTGAGTGGGAGCACTACAGCATTTACGATAAGTATATGTGAATGACATATTGTAGATCGGAAATAATGTAGAATTATTCTCGCAAAGCATAAAGGAGTGTTTGAAAGGAGTTTTTCAAAGAAAGACCTCGGTGAAGCTGCTTACATATTGAGCATCAAGATCTATAGAGATAGATCAAGACGCTTGATAAGTTTTTTCAATGAGTACATACCTTGACAAGATTTTGAAGTAGTTCAAAATGGAACAGTCAAAGAAAGAGTTCTTGCCTGTGTTACAAGGTGTGAAATTGAGTAAGACTCAAAACCCGACCACGGCAGAAGATAGAAAGAGAATGAAAGTCATTCCCTATGCCTTGGCCATAGGTTCTATAAAGTATGCCATGCTGTGTACCAGATCTATTGTATCCCCTACCTTTGAGTTTGGCAAGGAGTACAATAGTGATCTAGGAGTAGATCCTTTGGACAGCGGTCAAAGTTATCCTTAGTGGAATAAGGATATGTTTCTCGATTATGGAAGTGACAAAAGGTTAAATGCGTAAAGGGTTACGTCGATGCAAGTTTTGACACCGATCTGGATGACTCTAAGTCTCGATCTAGACACATATTGAAAGTGGGAGCAATTAGCTAGAGTAGCTCCATGCGAGCATTGTAGACATAGAAAATTGCAAAATACATAACGGATCCGAATATGAAAGACCCGTTGACTAAGATTCTCTCACAAGCAAAACATGATCACACCTTAGTACTCTTTGGGTGTTAATCACATAGCGATGTGAACTAGATTACTGAATCTAGTAAACCCTTTGGGTGTTGGTCACATGGCGATGTGAACTATGGGTGTTAATCACATGATGATGTGAACTATCGATGTTAATCACATGGTGATGTGATCTAGATTATTGACTCTAGTGCAAGTGGGAGACTGAAGGAAATATGCCCTAGAGGCAATAATAAAGTTATTATTTATTTCCTTATATCATGATAAATGTTTATTATTCATGCTAGAATTGTATTAACGAAACATAATACATGTGTGAATATATAGACAAACAGTGTCACTAGTATGCCTCTACTTGACTAGCTCGTTAATCAAAGATGGTTATGTTTCCTAACCATAGACATGAGTTGTCATTTGATTAACGGGATCACATCATTAGGAGAATGATCTGATTGACATGACCCATTCCGTTAGCCTAGCACTTGATCGCTTAGTATCTTGCTATTGCTTTCTTCATGACTTATACATGTTCACGTAACTATGAGATTATGCAACTCCGTTTACGGAGGAACACTTTGGTGCTACCAAACGTCACAACGTAATCGGGTGATTATAAAGGAGTACTACAGGTGTCTCCAAAGGTACATGTTGGGTTGGCGATTTGAGATTAGGTTTTATCACTCCGATTGTCGGAGAGGTATCTCTGGGCCGTCTCGGTAATGCACATCATTATAAGCCTTGCAAGCAATGTGACCAATGAGTTGGTTACGGGATGAAGCATTACAGAACGAGTAAAGAGACTTGCCGGTGACGAGATTGAACTAGGTATTGGATACCGACGATCGAATCTCGGGCAAGTAACATACCGATGACAAAGGGAACAACGTATGTTGTTATGCGGTTTGACCGATAAAGATCTTCGTAGAATATGTAGGAGCCAATATGGGCATCCAGGTCCCGCTATTGGTTATTGACCGAGAATAGTTCTAGGTCATGTCTACATAGTTCTCGAACCCGTAGGGTCCGCGCAACAAGGTTTCGATGGCGGTTATATTATGAGTTTATGAGTTTTGATGTACCGAAGGAGTTCGGAGTCCCGGATGAGATCGGGGACATGACGAGGAGTCTCGAAATGGTCGAGACGTAAAGATCGATATATTGGACGACTATATTCGGAGTTCGGAAAGGTTCCGAGTGATTGGGTATTTTTGAATCTGGAGAGTTACGGGAATACGTATTGGGCCTTATTGGGCCATACGGGAAAGAAGGAAAAGGGCCTCAATGGTGGCCGCACCCCTTCCCTTGGTCTGGTCCGAATTGGACTAGGGAAGGGGCGCCTCTTCCTTCCTTCTCCTTTTCCCTTCCCTTTCCTTCTCTCCTACTCCTACTACATGGAAGGTTTCCTAGTTGGACTAGGAAAGGGGAATCCTACTCCCGGTGGGAGTAGGACTCCCCTAGGGCGCGCCATAGAGAGGGCCGCCCTCCCTCCTCCACTCCTTTATATCTGAGGGGGCAGGGGCACCCCATGGACACACAAGTTGATCTACGGATCGTTCCTTAGCCGTGTGCGGTGCCCCTCCACCATATTCCACTTCGGTCATATCGTCATGGAGCTTAGGCGAAGCCTGCGCCGGTGAAGTCATATCGTCATGAGCTTAGGCGAAGCCTGCGCCGTGAAGTCATATCGTCGCGGAGCTTAGGCGAAGCCCTGCGTCGGTGGAGCATCATCATCGTCCTGCGCCGTCGTCTTGTGGAACTCATCCTCCGACACTTTCTGGATCGAGTCCGGGATCGTCATCGAGCTGAGCGTGTGCAGAACTCGGAGGTGCCGTGACGTTCGGTACTTGGATCGGTCGGATCGTGAAGACGACGACTACATCAACAGCGTTGTTATAACGCTTCCGCTTACGGTCTACGAGGGTACGTGGACATACACTCTCCCCTCTCGTTGCTATGCATCACCATGATCCTTGCGTGTGCGTAGGAAAATTTTGAAATTACTACGTTCCCCAACACCTGTTGCTACAGAGGGAAAAAAAAGGAAATAAAGGGTCAAGAAGACCATGGCAAGAGTGATTGGGAAGCCTTCCATGATGGAAGAGGAAGAAGAAGAAGAGGTTGCAGAACCAGCACCCAAGGCGTAAAAGGCGATGGGTGATGCTATCAAATCGAGGCTGCAACTTCCAAGCCCAAAGCTGCCCCCAAGCCCAAGAATGCACCCAAGAGGAATACCGAGGAGCATACCAAAGAATTTGAAAAGAACAAGGCCCCAATGCACGAGGTTGAAGCCGAGGAAGATGAAGAAGGGCAGGTCCTAAGGAAGCTCAAACCCAAGATCCCAGACCACAATGATGCTCATCCTGTGGCTGAAAACATGAAGATCGGGGAGAGATAATGGGTTGAGGCTATGGAGAGAGTAAAATCCATATGCCACGAGGAGAAGGACTCTTTGTGGACTACGGTGTTCCACACCAAGGAGCAGCATGACTTTTATGAGACTATCTTGCGTTTGGATAAGAAGCCCATAGTTTGCGATATGAGATGGGTCAACTGGACCTACATGAAGGAGAACGCAGAACACTACAGGAGTATATGACAGCTTGATTGCTTGTGGAATTGCTGATTTTGTTGGGTAGAAGCTCACCAACTGGAACGATGAACTCATCATGCAATTCTACTCCACAACACATTTCTATCCAGATGGCAGGATAGTGTGGATGTCAGAAGGAACCAGATATCAGTCTACCATAGAGGAATGGGCAAGTTTGATCAATGCCCCAAAGGAAAGTGAGGATGACCTGGACATATATGGTAAGAAGAAAATGGATCATAACTCTATGTCACACATGTACAAGGAGATCCCAGATGATGCACTTGAGACCTTCAAGTTTGGATCGATCAGTTTTACATTGTCGGGGCTGCCTACGATCAACTGGATCTTAAGGCATACTCTATTGCCCAAATCAGGTGACCATAACAAGATTAGAGGACATGCAATCAATTTGCTTCATGTTTTTGATGTGCCTCAGAAATGCAAGGTCATGAGCCTCATAGTCGAGACAATTAAGAGGACAGCAGCAGATCAGAAGAGAAGCTGTGGTTATGCCCCACAGTATTCGTGGAGTTGATAAACTCGAAGATGGGCACAGGAAAGTATCTATTGGATAAGGAACATATGGTTCTCTATCCTGAATTTGAGGACAATCGAGTTGTCATGACTGAGAATGAACCATCATCAGTGCAAGCTCAGGAGAGAAAGGAGAAGGCAAGGCAAGAGAAAGCTGCAAAGATGCCAACTAAAGCAGAGGCATCTGACTACTTTCTGAAGAACAAGCAGGAGCAGCTTGGTTACTTAATAGCATCAAATCTACGGATTGAGAAGGGGTTGGCCACCCTAACTCAAAACCAGGAGAGCCTGGAGAGAATCATGGAACAAAAAGTCTATGATCTTGATGTCAAAGTGGTGAGATTGATCATTGTGGAAGCGATTACAAGATGATATGCAGGAGAGGAAGGGCAAGACGACAACTGATGCTTTTGCCAGAGTGCCTAGAGCTCAGAGGTCAGCTGCAGTACCAACTCCAGACACCAGGGCCACTTCTTCAGCTCCAGCTCCAACTTCTTCAGCTCCTACCACGTCTACTGATGTGTTCATCCTTGGAGTCCTATCTACACCCCCACCAGAAGACCAACCTGAGAGACGACATAGTGCTATGCATTTTCTAGGAACTTTTTGGTAACTTGTTGCCAAAGGGGGAGAAAAATGTATAGATCATAGGCTTCGAGAGAGAGATTTGCTTTTTTTCTCTCTTGTCTTCTTGGTTGAACTTTTTTTTTAGTTTGATTGATTGAGATACTATGCATTACACCGTGAGACATTGATGATCATGTGTTTGATCATAAGCTACACTTATGCCTTTTATGATATTATCTTATTTATCCTTATATGATCATTCAACGTGCTTGGTGATGAGTGCATGTATTCAATCGTTATTATTTTGAGCGCTCCACCAAGATGTATGTGACATGGAAGAGTAACCCATGAGCCTAATTTCTTGTGCATTTGCAGTCCAAAGCAAATCTTAAGATATGCACAAATTAAGGGGGAGCTCTTCCTTATCACATACTTCTCAAAGCGACGATGTTTTTCAATTTTATTATCATTTGTCGAAACTTTGATCTATATGTTGTCATCAATTACCAAAAAGGGGGAGATTGAAAGTGCAACTATCCCTAGGTGGTTTTGGTAATTCGTAACAACATATAGCTCATTGAGCTAATGCTATTCCAAGATAAATATTTCAGGAAAGCTCAATGAATGGCATGGCATGGATGATGAAAGTGGATCCCTCAAAATGTTAAGGACAAAGGATTGGCTCAAGCTCAAAAGCTCAAGACTCTACATTTTACATTTTAGTGATCCAAGATCACATTGAGTCTATAGGAAAAGCCAATACTATCAACAAGGGATGAGGTGTTGCTTAATGAGCCTTTTGCTCCATGTGCTTAGTGATATGCTCCAAAACCCTCCACTACTTTCTCACATCCACATATGACCTAAACCCAAAGTCAAACTCGGCCCTACCGATTCTTTCTATCCAGCACCACCGAGTTCAGATGTCATAGCCACTGCCACAAACCCTAGGCAAATCGGTTTCACCGATAGGGATCTCGGTCTCACCGAGATGGGATTGTAATCTCTCTGTTTCCCCTTCGTAACTTTTCGGTCTCACCGAAAGAGCGAATCGGTCCCACCGAGATTACAATGTAAATTCTCTGTTTCCCTTCCGTAACTTTTCGGTCTTACCGAAAGAGCAAATCGGTCCCACCGAGTTTACCTGACCAACTCTTTGGTTAGCTAATTACCAAATTTGGTCTCACCGGGTTTGTGTAATCGGTCTCACCGAGATTACGTTATGCTCTAACCCTAACCAAATCGGTCCTACCGAGATGCATGTCAGTCCCACCGAAAACCCTAACAGTCACTAGGTTTACTAAATTGGTATGACCGAGTTTGATAATTCGGTCCCACCGAGTTTGGTAAATTGTGTGTAACGGTTAGATTTTGTGTGGAGGCTATATATACCCCTCCACCTCCTCTTCATTCGTGGAGAGCCATCAGAACAAACCTACACTTCCAACTTACAAGTTCTGAGAGAGAACCACCTACTCATGTGTTGAGGCCAAGATATTCCATTCCAACCACATGAATCTTGATCTCTAGCCTTCCCCAAGTTGCTTTCCACTCAAATATTCTTTCCACCAGATCCAAATCCTATGAGAGAGAGAGTTGCGTGTTGGGGAGACTATCGTTTGAAGCACAAGAGCAAGGAGTTCATCATCAACACACCATTTGTTACTTCTTGGAGAGTGGTGTCTCCTAGATTGGCTAGGTGTCACTTGGGAGCCTCCGACAAGATTGTGGAGTTGAACCAAGGAGTTTGTAAGGGCAAGGAGATCGCCTACTTCGTGAAGATCTACCACTAGTGAGGCAAGTCCTTCGTGGGCGACGACCATGGTGGGATAGACAAGGTTGCTTCTTCGTGGACCCTTCGTGGGTGGAGCCCTCCGTGGACTCGCGCAACCGTTACCCTACGTGGGTTGAAGTCTCCATCAACGTGGATGTACGATAGCACCACCTATCGGAACCACGACAAAAACATCCGCGTCTCCAATTGCGTTTGAATCCTCCAAACCCTTCCCGTTACATTCTTGCAAGTTGCATGCTTTATTTTCCGCTTCCAATATACTCTTTGCATGCTTGCTTGAATTGTGTGAAGATTGCTTGACTTGTTCAAAAATAGCTAAAATCTGCCAAAGTCTAAAATTGGGAAAAGGTTAGGTTTTTATTGGTCAAGTAGTCTAATCACCCCCCCTCTAGACATACTTCAAGGTCCTACAGTTAGGGTTAGGGTTCTTGCTCGGTTGGGGAATTATTTTTTTGATCTATGTCTGGTTGGTGAGCTAAGGTGATTTTGTTGATGTGTTCATGCAGGAGACCCCTGACACCACCGTGGAGCCTCTTTTCTGTGGCCAGCTTGAGCTTTCTGATCCCACCTGCATGATGCACCACATGAGGCCAATTAAGTGTGTGGCATTTGAGGAACCTTAACTGGAAGGCGTTTCTATGGTTGTCCAGTGCAGCAGGTATAGTACCTTAATTGGACACATTATCTTATGAACCCACACAGTATTATGTTGACAAGTTGCTCTTCTGAACCTACACTGTATTTTTAAGGATGAACTGAAATATGCCTTGTATTAAGCTATTGAGGGATATGGTTTATTGTCAAATATGCTTTTGTATAGGAAGCATATATCTGTGAATGAACTTGTACAAGCAGGTTGGGCTTTAGTTAAAGTTTGAGTTATATTAAACAACATATTCAGTTTAATTAAGCCTCACCTCCAGTTTCTTAGTCTGATATGATTTGTTGTTATGAAATTTGGTGCACTTAGTGATGTATATTATCAATTTCCAAATGCAGAGTGAAGGTGTTAACTTTGGTGTTACTGAGTGGATTGACCAGCCCTGGCCTCCAATTCTCCAGAATTGCTTGTCCAGGTTGTGGGAAATGTTCCATGAACAGAATTGTGGCAGGGTAGTTGATAAGCAGAAGTATGAGAAGCATTTGGCCAAGCTTAAGACTGAAAATGACAAGCTGTGCATTGAGTACACAAACCTTGTCCAAGATGTATCCAAGATGTTTGATTGGCAGGATGGTAGGGTAGACCGCATGGATTACCAGAAGGCAATTGAGGAGGAAGAATTTGAGAAGAGGAAGAAAGAGGTAGAAGAGAGTGCTAGGTTGGAGGTTCAGATGGAGAAGCTCAAACTTGCCAAGGAACAGAGGTGCATTTTACAGAGTCAAGCTGACATTATCAAGAACACCATGAAGGCAATGAAGGAGGTTGAACAGGAGAGAGATTTGCTTAAGAAAGAGAAGGCCAAGCTTGAGCATGTGGTGAATGAGCTACTGAATGATGGGCATGCAAGCAAGGAGAAACTTGAGAAAATCAAGGCCATCCTTGATTCTTGAAGTGTGTTCTGCAGATGGTGAAGTACATCCAAGGCCTTTATAAGTATGTGGCCTAACAATCTAATGTGAAGATATGGGGTGTACATTTTGGGGAATGTGAAGTTAATCTAGTCTATGTCTATGCCAATGTTAAGAATTGTAGTGTATGCTGCTAGAACCTTTAATGCTAAGTTAGGAACTATGTTGTAATGAATGTTCTGCCTATATTTGAACCTCTTATGCTATGTGATGGAGTTATTGATAAGCACTGCTGAACTATGCTATGTGTTTTTTTATCTTTATAAGATAGTTGAAGTGTGTTTATTAGTGCTTTCTACCGGGGCTTTCTGGCCCAGTTATGTTTACAAACCTAGGCCTACTAACTCTAGATGCCTCTTCACTGCTCATAAGTAGCCTTCTCCACCCACCCTTCTCCCTGTCCAGAACCCAGCCGCCACACCCCACGTCTAGAAACCCTAGATGGATCCAGAGCTTGGGGAGGTGGCAGATGAGGAAGAGGAGGCAGTGGAGGTGAGGAGGCAAGGGGCTCACCCTGCGGCGCCCAAGACATCAGCTTGGGAGCTGAAGTTCAAGAGGAGGCTAGCAGACAAGATCTTGGAGAAGTGCAACCAAGATGAGTTCACAATTCTTGTCCCTGGTAGCAGGCGCAAGAGCTCAGGGAAGATCATCAGGTGGGATAGGGCATAGGAAGTACTAGCTCCTCACCCTTCTACCGGAGCAAAGTGGCGCCGTTTCTTCGATAGTTACGATTGAGAGTTGTTGCTAGTAGTTATTTTAAGTATGAATGAGAGTTTGAGCTTTGTATCCCTTCGATTTCTGTATCTATCATTGTATGAATGTTTGATGAATCTATCAATCTTTGCATCAGTGTTGTCTCAATCTGTCAATCTTTGCGTCAATGTATTTATCAATGTCTGTATCAAGTTGCAAAGCTCTCTAGCACCAATGTGAAGCAGAACATATAAACAATAACAAGTCACAAACCCATATGTTTCAGAATGCAAATACATATGTTTCAGAATGGAAATGCATAGGTTTTATAATTCAAACACATAGGTTTCATAATGCAAAAAACTTAAGTTTCATAATGCAAACACTTAGGTTTCATATGTTGGAATCTTCAGTGGCTACCACTAGCAGTGAAATATGCCTTCTGATACGTCCATTTTGCATCATGCTTTTATATCGATATTTATTGCATTATGGGTTGTTATTACACGTTATCACAATACTTATGTCTATTCTCTCTTATTTTACAAGGTTTACATAAGGAGGAGAATGCGGCAATTTGGAATGAAATTTGGAAAAGGAGCAAATATTAGAGACATATTCTCGCACAACTCCAAAAGTCCTGAAATTCCACGAAAGTCATTTTGGAAATAATAAAAAATATTGAGCGGAAGAAATGCGTCGGAGGGGCCCCACTGCCATGATGGTGGGGGGCGCGCCCTACCCCCCAGGGCGCACCCCCTGCCTCGTGGGCCCCCTGTTGGCTCTCCGGTGGCCATCTTCTGCTATATGAGGTCTTCTGTCGAGGAAAAAAATCATGAGCAACCTTTTGGGACGAAACTCCGCCGCCACGAGGCGGAACCTTGGCGGAACCAATCTAGGGCTCCGTGAGCTATTGCTCGGGGACACTTCCCTCCGGGAGGGGGAAATCATCGCCATCGTCATCACCAACGCTCCTATCATCGGGAGAGGGCAATCTCCATCAACATCTTCACCAGCACCATCTCCTCTCAAAACCCTAGTTCATCTCTTGTATCCAATTCTTGTCTCCAAGTCCGGGATTGGTACTAGTAGGTTGCTAGTAGTGTTGATTACTCCTTGTAGTTGATGCTAGTTGGTTTACTTGGTGAAAGATCATATGTTCAAATCCTATATGCATATTAATACCCCTCTGATTTTGAACATAAATATGCTTTGTGAGTAGTTACGTTTGTTCCTGAGGACATGGGAGAAGTCTTGCTATTAGTAGTCATGTGAATTTGGTATTCGTTCGATATTTTGATGAGATGTATGTTGTCTAGCCTCTAGTGGTGTTATGTGAACGTCGACTACATAACACTTCACCATTATGTGGGCCTAGAGGAAGGCATTGGGAAGTAATAAGTAGATGATGGGTTGCTAGAGTGTCAGAAGCTTAAACCCTAGTTTATGCGTTGCTTCGTAAGGGCTGATTTGGATCCATATGTTTCATGCTATGGTTAGGTTTACCTTAATATTTTTATTGTAGTTGCGGATGCTTGCAATAGAGGTTAATCATAAGTGGGATGCTTGTTCAAGTAAGAACAGCACCCAAGCACCGGTCCACCCACATATCAAATTATCAAAGTACCGAATGCGAATCATATGAACGTGATGAAAACTAGCTTGACGATATTCCCATGTGTCCTCGGGAGCGCTTTTCTCTATATAAGAGTTTGTCCAGGCTTGTCCTTTGCTACAAAAAGGATTGGGCCACCTTGCTGCACTTTATTTACTTTTGTTACTTGTTGCTCGTTACAAATTATCCTATCACAAAACTATCTCTGTTACCACTTATTTCAAGATTCTTGCAAAGAATACCTTCTTTGAAAACCGCTTATCATTTCATACGCTCCTCGTTGGGTTCGACACTCTTACTTATTGAAAGGACTATGATAGATCCCCTATACTTGTGGGTCATCAAGACTCTTTTCTAAGCGCCGTTCTTTGGGGAGTGAAGCGCCTTTGGTAGGTGGAATTTGGTAAGGAAAAATTTATATATTGTGCTGAAATTTACTGTCACTTGTTACTATGGAAAGTAATCCTCTAAGGGGTTGTTTGGGGTATCTTCACCCCGACCAGTAGAGCAAAGAGTTGCTCCTCAACATACTGAACCTACGGAAAATGAAAATGTTCCTTTTGAAGTTCCTTCGGGTATGTTAGAAAAACTGCTAGCTAATCTTTTTTTAGGATATGGAACAAAGCATCCTGATGAGCACTTAATCTTTGTGGATGAAGTTTGTGGATTATTTAAGCTTGCAGGTATACCCGATGATGTTGTTAAGAAGAAGGTCTTTCCTTTATCTTTGAAGGAAGATGCATCGACATGGTATAGGCTATGTGATGATACGGGGTCATGGAACTATAAACGATTGAAATTGGAATTTCATCAGAAGTTTTATCCTATGCATCTTGTTCATCGTGATCGCAATTATATATATAATTTTTTGCCTTGCAAAGGAGAAAGCATCGCTCAAGCTTGGGGGAGGCTTATATCAATGTTATATTCATGCCCCAATCATGAGCTTTCAAGAGAAGTAATTCTTCAAAAAAGTTATGCTCGGCTTTCTCATAATAATCAATCCATGCTCGATACTTCTTGTGCTGGCTCTTTTATGATGAAGACTATTGAATTCAAATGGAATTTATTGGATAGAATTAAACGCAATTCTGAAGATTGGGATCTCGACGAAGGTAAGGAGTCAGGTACGACACCTAAGTTTGATTGTGTTAAATCTTTTATGGATATCGATATTTTCTGTAAGTTTAGTACTAAATATGGACTTGCCTCTGAGATAGTAGCTTCTTTCTGTGAATCTTTTGCTACTTATGTTGATCTCCCCAAGGATAAGTGGTTTAAATATCATCCTCCCATAGAAGTAAAAGTAGCTGCACCTACTAAAGTTGAAGAAAAGACTGTCACTTATAATGATCCTATTGTTCCTACTTCTTATGTTGAGAAACCACCTTTCCCTGTTAGAATAAAGGATCATGCTAAAGCTTCAACTGTGGTTCGTAAAAGCAATATTAGAACTTATACACCTCCTGAGCAAGTTAAAGTTGAACCTAATATTGCTATTGTTAAAGATCTCTTGGATGATAATATTGATGGGCACGTTATTTATTTCTGCGGTGAAACTGCTAGAATTGCCAAACCTTGTGCTAAAGATAAACATACACCTGTGGTAGGCATGCCTGTTATTTCTGTTAAAAAAGGAGATCATTGTTATCATGGCTTATGTGATATGGGTGCTAGTGCTAGTGTTATACCTATTGCCTTATACAACGAAATTAAACATGATATTGCACCTACTGAGTTAGAAGATATTGATGTCACAATTAAACTTGCCAATAGAGATACTATTTCACCAATGGGAATTGTTAGATATGTTGAAGTCTTGTGTGGGAAAACTAAATATCCTACTGATTTTCTTGTTCTTGGCTCCCCACAAGATAGCTTTTGTCCCATAATTTTTGGTAGACCCTTCTTGAACACTGTCAATGCTAGAATAGACTATGAAAAGAATGTTGTTACTATTGGCTTGGGTGATATGTCTCATGAGTTTAATTTCTCTAAATTTAGTAGACAACACCGTGAAGAAGAATTGCCTAGTAAGGATGAAATTATTGGTTTTGCTTCTATTGCCGTACCTCCTAGTGATCCTTTAGAACAATATTTGCTAGACCATGAAAATGATATGTTTATGCATGAAAGAACGGAAATAGATGAAGTATTCTTTAAATAGGAACCTATTCTGAAACACAATTTGCCTGTTGAAATCCTAGGGGATCCTCCTCCACCCAAGGGTGATCCCGTGTTTGAGCTTAAACCGTTGCCCGATACTCTTAAATATGCTTATCTTGATGAAAAGAAGATATATCCTGTTATTATTAGTGCTAACCTTTCAGAGCATGAAGAAGAGAGATTATTGAAAACTACGAAGAAGCACTTTGTCTTTGCTATTGGATATACTCTTGAATATCTTAAGGGCATTAGTCCCACTCTATGTCAACACAAAAAAATTGGAAGAAGATGCCAAACCAATTCGTGATCATCAACGAAGGTTGAATCCTAAGATGAAAGAAGTGGTAAGAAAAGAAATACTAAAGCTTCTGGAGGCAGGTATAATTTATCCCGTTGCTGATAGTCAGCGTGTAAATCATGTCCATTGTGTCCCTAAGAAGGGAGGTATTACTGTTATTCCTAATGATAAAGATGAATTGATTTTGCAAAGAATTATTACAGGTTATAGGATGGTAATTGATTTCCGCAAATTAAATAAAGCTACTAAGAAAGATCATTACCCTGTAACACCCTGGATGTAAACTTCCCTTTTTGGGCAATATATCAACTTGACCTCATCCAATTCTTGTGGGTCTTGTCATGCTTGGCCTCATCTTGTTTGGTTATGTGGGTTTCTCTTTTCTTTGTTTTGCTCTTTTTACCATATTGCATTTGTGTTCTCTTGTCATCTTGCATTCCTTTCTTATCATGTGCTTGTTGTGATCTCTCACATGTTAGGTTGTTGCATGTGCCATTCTCATTTTGCATTACCATCTCCTCCTTCCCTCTACTTCTTTCCTTATCAAGTGCTATATTTTTCCTTTCTCAATTAATGTTCATCTTCTCCTGCAAATCTTGCTCTTTGCACTAAACCTCTCGCCAAATATCTCCTCATTTGAAGTTGTTATGGTCAGGTTCAAAAATGACACAAGTTTGAAATATTTCCAAACTTGTCTTATTTTTCTACCTCTAAAAATGCCCATTACAATTTATTAAAATTGTGGAGAATTCCAGGAGTTTGGGGATATTTTCCTTTCACTCCAACTCTTCTCTTTTCTCTCTGTGCTTTCTTTTCTCTTCTTATAGATTTTAAAAGGAAAGAAAGAAGGCAGCAGCAGTGGCAGCCAATGAGACCTCCCCACCTGGGCTCCGGCCTTCCAAGCCGGCCCAGCCCCCTTCAACCCCCGCAGCCCAGGGAGAGCGCGCCAGCCCGCTCGCTCTTTCCCTCCCCGCCTTCGCGCACTCACCAAGATACCCCCGCTTGTGCCACTCCACGTGGGCCGCGCCCGGTCCCTTGGCAGCGACAGACTGCTGTTCACTTCACCCACCTTTTCCCTCTCCTCCCGCGTCGCCATGGGGACCCGAGAGCACGAGGGAGCGTGAGCTCGACCCGTCGCCCTAGCCTCCTTTTATACCCTCTCCGTGTCCAACCGACCCCCTAGGGTTTCCCTCTCCCTCTCGCCGCCGCCGCCAGGTGAGTAACCACCAGATTCGCCGCCCCCGCTCCGTCCCGAGCGCATCTGAGAGCGCGCCTCGTCGCCGGCGTGCTCTCCGGCCACCCCAACCCTGCGGCCCGTGTCCTTCTTCTTCCTCGTCGTCGACTTCGTCCCACGACGCGTCGACTCTGATGCCGGATCGTCAAGTTCCTCGACGCCCTGCTTCATCTTCTTCTCGGTCAGGTTCACGGCGAAGTTGAGCTCCGTGGCCTCGCCGTCGGCCCGTCTCCGTCGAACCCGTCGGCGTCCTAGGGTGAGCTGGGTAACGCTCCTCCTCTCCCATCCTTCCCTTGGCATTTTGGCACCCGCAGTCTCGTTCTCGTCCGTGTCCTTGCCGCGCCCGTAGTGCTCCGGCATGTCTGTAGTTCTTGGGTTCAGCGTAGTTTGGCGTGTGTAGTTGCTGCGTTTCCCTCTCGGGTTCGTCCCTTCATGATTCCGTGGTGTTCTCCCTTGACGCACCCATCTTGTTCGAGGCCTCAGAGCCGCTGTAAACGTCGTTGCCTCGCCGGCGTCGTCGTCCCGTCTCTGTTCTTAGGTCAGGCCTGGTAGTTTGGTCAAGTAGGAAGCATCTCTGATCTTACCGAACCCCTAGCCTAGCCGAGCTGGTTTGACCAGCTCTCAACTGCGGCGACACAGGTTCGAATCCTGCACGCCCCTTTTAGTTTGTTTTCGCTCTTTCTTGGTTCGTCTCCTCTGCGATGGCAGATGGTTGAGGCCGAGGCCCCTTCTCTGTCGGTCGTCGCCGCCTAGCTCGGTGGTAGTGGGGCAGAGTTCAACCAGGGAGGCAGGTTCGATTCCCCGAGGCTGCTTTTCTTCCCCCTTTTTTAAAACCTACTCGCCATTGTCTCTATGACAAGAGGGGCCACCATGTCGACCTCTCGGTAGCCCTCTTCCATATGCATTTTTTCCTTTACCCCGTGATTCCATTTCTGGATTGTTTCCTTTTTCTGTTTAGGCAAGTCCATTTCTGGACATTTCCAAATAAGGAAATTGCCATTTCTGTTAACATCCCTATAAGGCAGGATATGACTTAGAGCATTAGTGATGATTACTATGATGCAACCCTAACATATTATATATGTTTTTGGGGTAGAAAAATCCCACCAACTCAGTGGTGGCATTAGTTTCTGCATTTGAGCAAGTTCATGATCATGCCATGTTTTGCATCATGTTGATTGTGCATTGCACCGTGATTTATTGTGGTTCCTTTGTTTGTGTTGTTGCTTTGGGTAGAGCCGGGAGATGAGTACGTGAACGAGGAACCTGTTGAGAACGCTTACGAGGATCAGGCTTTCGACAACTCTGAGAACATTGCAGGCAAGATGACCATACCCTCGAAATCACTTCTATCTTTGCTATGCTAGATGCTCGCTCTTTTGCTATGCCTATGCCGCGATGCCTACCACTTGCTATATCATGCCATCCATATTGCCATGTCAGCCCCTAACCATCTTTTCCTAGCAAACCGTTGATTGGCTATGTTACCGCTTTGCTCAGCCCCTCTTATAAGCGTTGCTAGTTGCGGTGAAGATGAAGTTTGTTCCTTGTTGGAACATGGAGATGTTGTTCCTTGTTGGAACATGTTTACTTGTTGGGGATATCACAATATATATCTGCTATAATTAATACATCTATATACTTGGTAAAGGGTGGAAGGCTCGGCCTTATGCCTGGTATTTTGTTCCACTCTTGCCACCCTAGTTTCCGTCATACCGGTGTTATGTTCCTTGATTTTGCGTTCCTTACGGTTGGGTGATTTATGGGACCCCTTGACAGTTCGCTTTGAATAAGACTCGTCCAGCAAGGCCCAACATTGGTTTTACCATTTGCCACCTAAGCCTTTTTCCCCGGGTTTTCATGAGCCCGAGGGTCATCTTTATTTTAACCCCGGACGATTACTCCTTCGAGTGTTGGCCCGAACCGAGCAACCTCTTGGGGCCACCACGGGAAACTCGAGGCTTGGTTTTACTCGTAGCTTGACTTATCCGGATGTGCCACGAGAGCGAGATATGTGCAGCTCCTATCGGGATTTGTCGGCTGTCGGGCGGCTTCTGGTCTTGTTTTATTCTTTGTCGAAATGTCTTGTAGTCCGGGATTCCGAGATTGATCGGGTCTTCGGTAGAAGGAATATCCTTCGTTGACCGTGAGAGCTTATAATGGGCTAAGTTGGGACACCCTGCAGGTAATATCTTTCAAAGCCGTGCCCGCGGTTATGAGGCAGATGGGAATTTGTTAATGTCCGGTTGTAGAAAACCCGAAGTTGACCTCAAATAAAATACACATCAGCGTGTGTAACCGTGATGGTCTCTTCTCGGAGTCCGGAAGTGAACACGGTGTTGGAGTTATGTCGGACGTAAGTAGTTCAGGATCACTTCTTGATCGCTACTAGCTTCACATCCGTGCTTTGCTTCTCTTCTCGCTCTCTTTTGAAGTAGCCACCATATATGCTAGTCGCTTGCTGCAGCTCCACTATACTACTCTGTCCTTCCTATAAGCTTAAATAGTCTTGATCTCATGGTGTGAGATTGCTGAGTCCCGTGACTCACAGATACTTCCCAAAAGCGATTGCGAGTTCCGGCGATGCCGGTCTGAGCGACTCAACCGAGCTCAAGTGGGAGTTCGACGAGGAACGTGGTCGTTACTATGTGTCTTTTCAGATGATCAGTAGTGGTGCCCAGTTGGGACGATCGGGGATCTGTGTAGCATTTGGGGTATCTTCTTTTATTTTGGTTCCGTAGTCGGACCTTGAGTGTACTATGAATGATGTATGTTTATTTATGTTCTGTGTGAAGTGGCGTATGTAAGACAACTATGTATCTCTTTCACTTATTTATTACATGGGTTGTGTGAAGATTACCTCTGTTGCTACATTGCTTTCATTGCGGTTATGACTCTAAGTCGTGCCTCGACACGTGGGAGATATAGCCGCGCATCGGGCGTTACAAGTTGGTAATCGAGCCTTCCCGACTTAGGAGCCCCCTACTTGATTGTTTCTTTGGCGTTGTTGAGTCTAGAATGGAAAATGTTTTGAGTCTTAGGATTATATATATCGGAGAGTAGGATTCTTTTTACTCCTCAGTCCCTTCATCGCTCTGTGAGGTCTCCTGACGTAGAGTTTTGACTCTTCTCTCCTCAAATTTCACTAAAATTTTTTTTAGGATCGCGTGGGTATCTTGGAATCGTTCCCATGGTTTTGTGACGAGAACATTGTTCTTGGTGCCTCCTGACATTTAGGGGTTGTGGCAGTGTCCCGGGGAGTTGAGCTCCGAGGTGTTGTCGTCACAATTTTATCGTTGCCGATTACGGAATACGAGTTTTGCCGACATCGAAATCTCTTTTGTGCAGTTGTTGGTGAGATAACCACGATAGCCCGATCGAGGCGAGTGGAGTATTGCCATGACTTGCATAACGGATGTTTTTGAAGGTCGAGGTACACGATTTTCGAGGATTTCTTGGTTATGTGTTGACGGATGGATCTGTTTGGATCTAGGTATTGTTAGTTTGGGTGATATATTTTGTGTCCCTGTATCCCCAACACCAGATTGCATAACCAGAAAGTTTCGGGAGTTTATAGGTGGGAATTCTAGTAGCTTACGAGGATATTCTTTCCGGCGGATGTATGATTTGAGATTGGGGTTCAAAGTTTAGTGGTCCGCCCATTCACGGTCGATTTACGGTGGTCGCGAGGCGTCTTAAAGAATCCTTGGCTATGCTGATTCGGGGGCGTCTTGTTAGTCATTCGTGACGGCCGCTATACGTCGTGTCCGTGTGGGCCCCACCACGAACACTTTGGGCGAAATCTCTATCATGTGTTTGTTCGGCTCATTCTAGAAGCCAACCTTTTGTTTTCGGTTGTGATATTCGATTTGTTTCTAAGGCAGATGTTGTTTCCATATCTTTATCTAAGTGGCTTCTCACCTTAATGGGCGTGTGATGGTTAACTTTGGAATTCATTCGTTCATTCTTGTTGAATGTTTATTGTGAAGACTATAAGTTGCAATTTCTATCCGTTGATTCTACTTATCAATTTGTCTATCAAAGGACTAACGGATGTCACCCTCTTCAGATGGCTCCGCCAACGCGTCTGAATCCGGATCGCAATGATGGGGATCGATCGAACCCTCCACCTCCACCTCCACCTCCGCCTTGAGAGGCACGGCAAGCTATCATGGCAGCCACCAATGCCAATGCTCGAGATGATTTTGCAGCTCTTGCAAGAACGTACTTTCGAGGGCAAGGCAATCAAGGAAATCAAGGTCAAGGCAACAATCAGCCACACTTTGCTACTCTCGATCGGTTCCTCGCTAATCAGCGAAGTCTTTCGGTTTACGTAGCCGAGGCCACAGACGCTGACGATTGGTTAGTGGATATCTGCAAGCACTTTGACTGTAGCAATGTCAGACCTGAGGACTTTGTCAAGTTTGCATCGTTTCAACTCAAGGATCAAGCTGCTGAGTGGTACCAGCAATACAAAGATTCCAGAGGAGGTCGTGTCATTACCTGGGATTAGTTCCGCCGTGATTTGAGCTCATCACATTCCAAAAGTGTTGTTGAGAGCAAGCGTGAGGAGTTCCGCAATCTCAAGCAAGGCACCATGTCTGTCTATCAATACAATATCCAGTTCGAGCTTCGCTCGTTTTGCTAAGCAAGACGTGCACTGATGAGAAGAGTATGATCTATCAATTCAGAGGTGGTGCGAGAGAAGATCTGCAATTATCTCTTGTCTTTGTTTGAGCCGAGATAAGTATGATGATTTCTACAACATGGCACTTTGAAGCAAGAAGCTGCCCAGCTCAAATGTGAGGCTTCTAAGAAGAGAATCAGGGATGCGATTCAGTCTTCTTCTTCCTCTCAAGTGGCAGCTAAGCGGCGAAGTTTTACCTTCCTCCTCCTCCGTTCCGTCGGCCTTATCGTGAGAAGAACTCAGGTGGCCGTGGATCTTCCCACCCACCCAACCCAAGCTATCGAACAAGTCTAATTCTCAAGCTCCAAGGTCAAGTGCTCCTTACCACCGTCCGCTCTCGAGGTGACTTGCAACAAATGTCGTGAAAGGTCACTATGCGAACAAATGCTTCAACCAGGCGTCTTCCGCCTCCTCCTCTGTGAAATCTTCCAGCAATGCGTGGTCAAGCATAATCCGAAAGTCTGCCAAGGTCAATATGATGAATGCAGCTCAAGCGGAGGAATCTTACGATGTGATAATGGGTAATCTCTCGATTAATGATATTCTGCAAAAGTCTTATTTGATCTTGGTGCATCGCATTGTTTCATGTCAAGACCGTTTTTGCCAAGCATGAATTCACTTCTTCTCATTTGGGTAAACCCATGGATGTCATTTCTCCGGTAAACGGTTGAGCTCGATTTGGTGGTTCCGGATGTTTCTATCAAGATGGGCGATTATAGATTTACGGCTAAACCAATTGTTCTTGGTGACTCGGATATTGATCTTATTCTCGGAATGGACTGGCTTTCTCGGCACAAAGCTCGGCTTGATTGTGCTGCTGGGAAATTCAATTGACTCACTCTTCTAATGATGTGATCATCTATGCCGCCGTGATGAAACCATTCGGTTGTTTTCTCTCAATGAGAAGGGCGAATTGGATGCTATCTCTCGATTCGATCGTTTGTGAGTACCAAGATGTCTTTCGGAAGAGCTTCGGGTATGCCTCCTCATCGGCCCGATTGAGTTCGTTATTGATCTTGAGCCCGGCACTGAACTTCGTTTGCAAGCGTCCATACAAGCTTGGACCTAATGAGCTGAAGGAATTGAAGAAGCAGCTCGATGAACAAGAGCGTCTGGGTTTGATCAGACCGAGTTCATCTAGTTGGGGTTTTGTTGTTCTTTTTGTCCAGAAGAAGGATGTCACGGACCGACTTTGCGTCGATTACCGTCCATTGAATAAGATGACTATCAAGAACAAGTATCCACTTCCCAACATCAATGAGCTTTTCGAGCAACTCAAAGGTGCTACGTTGTTCTCCAAGCTTGACCTTCGTATGGGTTATCATCAGTTCGCATTCGTGAACAAGATATTCCCAAGACGGCATTCAGAACAAGCTTTGGTTCTTATGAATATCTTGTCATGTCTTTCGGCCTTGTCAATGCTCCTCCAACTTTCTCTCGGATGATGAACTTCATTTTCAACCCCTACACCAATGAATTTGTCTTGGTCTATCTTGATGATATTTTGGTCTTCTCCAAGAATAAGAAGGATCATGCCAAACATTTGCGATTGGTGCTAGACAAGCTTCAGAGAGTATCAATTCTATGAAGTTCTCCAAATGTGAATTTTGGCTTGATGAAGTGCTTTATCTTGGTCATATCATCTCCGCCAAGGGCATCGCTGTTAATCCCGAGAAGGTGTCCGCAATTGTGAATTGGGAACCTCCTCGAATGTCAAGCAGCTCATGACTTTCTTGGTCTTGCAAGCTATTGCGAAGATTCGTTGAGAACTTCTCCAAGATTGCAAAGCCTCTTTCCAACCTTCTCGAAGCATGTGAAGTATGTCCGGTCTCCACGAGTGTGACGTTGCTTTCAATACCCTCAAAGAGAAACTCGTCACAGCTCCTGTCTTGACTCCTCTGATGAATCCAAGCCATTTGAGGTTTTACGTGATGCTTCTCTTCAAGGTCTCGGTCTTTGTGTTAATGCAAGAGAAGAGAGTTGTGGCTTATACCTCTCGCCATTTGAAGCCCAACGAAAAGAACTACCCCACTCACGATCTTGAGTTGGCGGTTGTCCATGCATTGATTACATGGAGACATCTCTTGTTGGGAAGGAAAGTGGACATTTTCACCGATCACAAGAGTCTCAAGTACATTTTCACTCAACCCAACCTCAACCTCAGGCAGACTCGATGGGTCGAAATGATTCAAGAGTACAACCCAAGTATTGAATATACTCCGGGCAAAGCCAATGTCATTGCAGATGCTTTGAGCAGGAAGGCTTCGCTGTGATCTAATCCTCAAGCCCTTTCAGCCGGATCTTTGTGAAGCGTTCCGCAAGCTGAATCTTCAAGTTGTTCCTCAAGGTTTTCTTGCCAACCTCATAGTCTCTCCTACTTTGGAAGATCAGATTCGTGAGGCTCAGCTTCTGGATACCATGGTGAAGAAGGTGAAACGTGGTATCGATAAGGGCATTTCCAAGTACAAGTGCTTCCACGTTGATGACAAAGATACTCTTTTCTTTGAGGACCGGATTGTGGTTCCTAAGGGTGATCTACGAAAAGTCATTATGAACGAGGCTCACAATTCGCTTCTATCCATTCATCCAGGAAGTACGAAGATGTACCATGATCTCAAGCAGTCATATTGGTGGACTCGAATGAAGCGAGAAATTGCTCAATTCGTGAATGAGTGTGATGTCTGCAGAAGAGTGAAAGCAGAACACCAAAGACCAGCTGGTCTCCTTCAACCTCTTGCTATTCCGAATGGAAGTTTGATCATATTGAAATGGACTTCGGATTGGCTTTCCAAAGTCCAAGCGTGGAAATGATGCTATCTTCGTTGTCATTGACAAGCTTACTAAAGTGGCTCATTTTCTTCCTATCAAAGAATCTATCACAGCAGCTCGGTTGGCGAGAGTTATACACCTCCGTGGATTGTCTCCTTGCACGGCATTCCACAATTGATCTCTTGAGACCGTGGCAGCATCTTTACCTCCAAGTTTTGGGATTCTTTTCGGAAGGCCATGGGCACCAACATTCGTTTCAAAGACTTTCCACCCTCAAACAAGTGGCCAAGTCGAGCGAGTAAATCAAATTCTTGAAGATATGCTCGGGGCTTGTGTCATTTCTTCGGTATGAAGTGGGAAGATTGTCTTCCATATGCCGAGTTCTCTTACAACAACAGCTTCCAAGCGAGTTCGGCAAGGCCCCATTCGAAATTCTCTATGGCGAGAAAGTGCCGTACTCCTCTCAATTGGTGCGAGACAATGTGAACGCCAACTTCTTGGCAATGACTTGATCATAGAAGCGGAAGAAATGTGCAAGGTCATTCGTGAGAATCTCAAAGCCGCAATCGCGCCCGGAAGAGCTATTATGATGATAAGCACCGTGATGTGGCTTTTGAAATCGGAGACCATGTCTACCTCGCGTCTCTCCAATGAAAGGCACTCGTCAACCCGGTATCAAAGGGAAGCTTGCCCCTAGATACGTGGGTCCTTTCAAGATCATTGGGAAAAGAGGCGATCTCGCCTATCAACTTGAACTTCCATCCAACTTTGCAAACGTGCACGATGTGTTTCACGTGTCACAGCTTCGCAAGTGCTTCAAGACTCCTGAACGCACTATCAACTTGGAAGAGATTGACCTTCAAGAAGATCTCTCTTATCATGAGCACCCGTTGCTATTCTTGAAGAAACCGAGCGCAAGACTCGCAACAAGTCAATCAAATTCACGAAAGTGAAGTGGTCACACCATTCCGACCGAGAAGCTACACAGGGCGCGAGGATCACCTCCGTTCGAATATCCGGAGTTCTTTCAGTCCTAGATCTCGGGACGAGATCCTCTTGTAGTGGTGGAGTGTTGTAACACCCTGGATGTAAACTTCCCTTTTTGGGCAATATATCAACTTGACCTCATCCAATTCTTGTGGGTCTTGTCATGCTTGGCCTCATCTTGTTTGGTTATGTGGGTTTCTCTTTTCTTTGTTTTGCTCTTTTTACCATATTGCATTTGTGTTCTCTTGTCATCTTGCATTCCTTTCTTATCATGTGCTTGTTGTGATCTCTCACATGTTAGGTTGTTGCATGTGCCATTCTCATTTTGCATTACCATCTCCTCCTTCCCTCTACTTCTTTCCTTATCAAGTGCTATATTTTTCCTTTCTCAATTAATGTTCATCTTCTCCCTGCAAATCTTGCTCTTTGCACTAAACCTCTCTGCCAAATATCTCCTCATTTGAAGTTGTTATGGTCAGGTTCAAAATGACACAAGTTTGAAATATTTCCAAACTTGTCTTATTTTTCTACCTCTAAAAATGCCCATTACAATTTATTAAAATTGTGGAGAATTCCAGGAGTTTGGGGATATTTTCCTTTCACTCCAACTCTTCTCTTTTCTCTCTGTGCTTTCTTTTCTCTTCTTTTGATTTTAAAAGGAAAAGAAAGAAGGCAGCAGCAGTGGCAGCCCAAATGAGACCTCCCCACTGGCTCCGGCCTTCCAAGCCGCCCAGCCCCTTCAACCCCTCAGCCCAGGGAGAGCGCCACAGCCCGCTCTTTTCCCTCCCTCGCACAAGACCAAGAGTCACAAGATACCCCCGCTTGTGCCACTCCACGTGGACGCGCCGGTCCCGCCTGGCAGCGACAGCGCTGTTCACTTCACCCACCTTTTCCCTCTCCTCCCGCCGTCGCCATGGGGACCCCGAGCACGAGGGAGCGTGAGCTCGACCCCGTCGCCCTAGCCTCCTTTTATCCCTCTCCGTGTCCAACCGACCCCTAGGGTTTCCCTCTCCCTCTCTCGCCGCCGCCCGGTGAGTAACCACCAGATTCGCCGCCCGCTCCGTCCGGCGCATCGAGAGCGCGCCTCGTCGCCGGCGTGCTCTCGGCCACCCCAACCCTGCGGCCCGTGTCCTTCTTCTTCTTCCTCGTCGTCGACTTCGTCCCACGACGCCGACTTCTGATGCCGGATCGTCAAGTTCCTCGGCGCCTCGCTTACATCTTCTTCTCGGTCAGGTTCACGGCGAAGTTCAGAGCTCCGTGGCCTCGCCGTCGGCCCGTCTCCGTCGAACCCGTCGGCGTCCTAGGGTGAGCTGGGTAACGCTCCTCCCTCTCCCATCCTTCCCTTGGCATTTTGGCACCCGCAGTCTCTGCTCGTCCGTGTCCTTGCTGCGCCCGTAGTGCTCCGGCATGTCTGTAGTTCTTGGGTTCAGCGTAGTTTGGCGTGTGTAGTTGCTGCGTTTCCCTCTCGGGTTCGTCCCTTCATGATTCCGTGGTGTTCTCCCGCGCGCACCCATCTTGTTCGAGGCCGCAGAGCCGCTGTAAACGTCGTTGCCTCGCCGGTGTCGTCGTCCCGTCTCTGTTCTTAGGTCAGGCCTGGTAGTTTGGTCAAGTAGGCAGCATCTCTGATCTTACCGAACCCCCCTAGCCTAGCCGAGCTGGTTTGACCCCCGCGCTCTCACTGCGGCGACCTGGGTTCGAATCCCAGGCACGCCCCCCCCTTTTTAGTTTCTGTTTTCGCTCTTTCTTCGGTTCGTCTCCTCTGCGATAGCAGAGTTGAGGCCGAGGCCCCTTCTCTGTCGCCGTGCCGCCTAGCTCGGTGGTAGCTGGGCAGAGTTCAACTGGGAGGCAGGTTCGATTCCCAAGGCTGCTTTTCTTCCCCTTTTTTTTTTAAAACCTACTACGCCATTGTCTCTATGATGAGGGGCCACCATGTCAGCCTCTCAGCGCCCTCTTCCATATGCATTTTTTTTCCTTTACCCCGCGATTCCATTTCTGGATTGTTTCCTTTTCTGTTTTAGGCAAGTCCATTTCTGGACATTTCCAAATCTGGAATTTGCCATTTCTGTTAACTTCCATTTTAGGCAGGTTTTGACTTAGTGCATTTGTGATGATTTCTATGCTGCAACCCTAACATATTATATATGTTTTTGGGGTAGAAAAATCCCACCAACTCAGTGGTGGCATTAGTTTCTGCATTTGAGCAAGTTCATGATCATGCCATGTTTTGCATCATGTTGATTGTGCATTGCACCGTGATTTATTGTGGTTCCTTTGTTTGTGTTGTTGCTTTGGGTAGAGCCGGAGATGAGTACGTGAACGAGGAACCTGTTGAGAACGCTTACGAGGATCAGGCTTTCGACAACTCGAGAACATTGCAGCAAGATGACCATACCCTCGAAATCACTTCTATCTTTGCTATGCTAGATGCTCGCTCTTTTGCTATGCCTATCTTGCGATGCCTACCACTTGCTATATCATGCCACCCATATTGCCATGTCAGCCCCTAACCATCTTTTCCTAGCAAACCGTTGATTGGCTATGTTACCGCTTTGCTCAGCCCCTCTTATAAGCGTTGCTAGTTGCGGTGAAGATGAAGTTTGTTCCTTGTTAGAACATGGAGATGTTGTTCCTTGTTGGAACATGTTTACTTGTTGGGGATATCACAATATATATCTGCTATAATTAATACCTCTATATACTTGGTAAAGGGTGGAAGGCTCGGCCTTATGCCCGGTGTTTTGTTCCACTCTTGCCACCCTAGTTTCCGTCATACCGGTGTTATGTTCCTTGATTTTGCGTTCCTTACACGGTTGGGTGATTTATGGGACCCCTTGACAGTTCGCTTTGAATAAGACTCGTCGGCCCAAAGAAGGCCCAACATTGGTTTTACCATTTGCCACCTAAGCCTTTTTCCCCGGTTTTCGCGAGCCCGAGGGTCATCTTTATTTTAACCCCGGACCAGTACTCCTTCGAGTGTTGGCCCGAACCGAGCGACTTCTTGGGGCCACCACGGGAAACTTCGAGGCTTGGTTTTACTCGTAGCTTGACTTATCCGGATGTGCCACGAGAACGAGATATGTGCAGCTCCTATCGGGATTTGTCGGCACAATCGGGCGGCTTTGCTGGTCTTGTTTTATTGTCCGAAATGTCTTGTAGTCCGGGATTCCGAGATTGATCGGGTCTTCGGTAGAAGGAATATCCTTCGTTGACCGTGAGAGCTTATAATGGGCTAAGTTGGGACACCCTGCAGGGTAATATCTTTCAAAGCCGTGCCCGGTTATGAGGCGGATGGGAATTTGTTAATGTCCGGTTGTAGAAAACCCGAAGTTGACCTCAAATAAAATACACATCAAGCGTGTGTAACCGTGATGGTCTCTTCTCGGCGAGTCCGGAAGTGAACACGATGTTGGAGTTATGTCGGCGTAAGTAGTTCAGGATCACTTCTTGATCGCTACTAGCTTCACGTCCGTGCTTTGCTTCTCTTCTCGCTCTCTTTGCGAAGTAGCCACCATATATGCTAGTCGCTGTCGCAGCTCCACTATACTACTCTGACCTTCCTATAAGCTTAAATAGTCTTGATCTCTCTGGAGTGAGATTGCTGAGTCCCCGTGACTCACAGATACTTCCCAAAACAGTTGCAGGTTCCGACGATGCCAGTGCAGGCGACTCAACCGAGCTCAAGTGGGAGTTCGACGAGGAACGTGGTCGTTACTATGTGTCTTTTCCAGATGATCAGTAGTGGTGCCCAGTTGGGACGATCGGGGATCTGTGTAGCATTTGGGGTATCTTCTTTTATTTTGGTTCCGTAGTCGGACCTTGAGTGTACACTGAATGATGGATGTTTATTTATGTCTTTGTGTGAAGTGGCATCGTAAGCCAACTATGTATCTCTTTCCCTTATTTATTACATGGGTTGTGTGAAGATTACCTCACTTGCGACATTGCTTTCAATGCGGTTATGCCTCTAAGTCGTGCCTCGACACGTGGGAGATATAGCCGCATCGGGGGCGTTACATACCCCTTACCTTTTATCGATCAAATGCTAGAAAGATTATGCAAACATACACACTATTGCTTTCTAGATGGTTATTCTGGTTTCTCTCAAATACCTGTGTCCGCTAATGATCAATCAAAGACTACTTTTACTTGCCCTTTTGGTACCTTTGCTTATAGACGTATGCCTTTTGGTTTATGTAATGCACCAGTTACCTTTCAAAGATGCATGATGGCTATATTCTCTGACTTTTGTGAAAATATTTGTGAGGTTCTCATGGATGACTTTTCCATCTATGGATCCTCTTTTGATGATTGCTTGAGCAACCTTGATCGAGTTTTGCAGAGATGTGAAGAAACTAATCTTGTCTTGAATTGGGAAAAGTGCCACTTTATGGTTAATGAAGGTATTGTCTTGGGGCATAAAGTTTCTGAAAGAGGTATTGAGGTTGACAAAGCCAAGGTTGATGCTATTGAAAACATGCCATGTCCTAAGGACATCAAAGGTATAAGAAGTTTCCTTGGTCACGGCGGATTTTATAGGAGGTCCATTAAGGACTTCTCAAAAATTTCTCGGCCTCTGACTAATTTATTACAAAAAGATATACCATTTGTCTTTGATGATGATTGTGTAGAAGCATTTGAAATACTTAAGAAGGCATTGATCCCTACACCTATTGTTCAGCCACCTGATTGGAATTTACCCTTTGAAATTATGTGTGATGCTAGTGATTATCTTTGTAGGTGCTGTTCTAGGGCAAAGAGTTGATAAGAAATTAAATGTTATTCATTATGCTAGTAAAACTCTAGACAATGCTCAAAGAAATTATGCTACTCTTGAGAGAGAATTCTTAGCAGCTTGTATTTGCTTGTGATAAGTTCAGACCTTACATTGTTGATTCTAAAGTAACTATTCACACGGATCATGCCGCTATTAAATATCTTATGGAAAAGAAAGATGCTAAACCTAGACTCATTAGATGGGTTCTCTTGCTACAAGAATTTGATTTGCATATTGTTGATAGAAAGGAGCTGAGAACCCGTTGCAAACAACTTGTCTAGGTTAGAAAATGTTCTTGATGACCCACTACCTATTGATGATAGCTTTCCTGATGAACAATTAAATGTTATAAGTACTTCTCGTAGTACTCCATGGTATGCTGATTATGCTAATTACATTGTTGCTAAATTTATACCACCTAGTTTCACATATCAGCAAAAGAAAAAGTTCTTCTATGATTTGAGACATTACTTTTGGGATGACCCACACCTTTATAAAGAAGGAGTAGATGGTGTTATTTGACGTAGTGTACCTGAGCATGAACAGGAATGGATCCTACATGGCTGTCACTCCGAGGCTTATGGGGGACACCACGCTGGAGATAGAAGTGCACATAAGGTATTGCAATCTGGTTTTTATTGGCCTACTCTCTTCAAGGATGCCCGTAAGTTTGTCTTATCTTGTGATGAATGTCAAAGAATTGGTAATATTAGTAGACGTCAAGAAATGCCTATGAATTGTTCACTTGTTATTGAACCATTTGATGTTTGGGGCTTTGATTATATGGGACCTTTTCCTGCCTCTAATGGTTATACACATATTTTAGTCATTTGTTGATTACGTTACTAAGTGGGTAGAAGCTATTCCAACTAGTAGTGCTAATCATAACACTTCTATTAAGATGCTTAAAGAAGTTATTTTTCCGAGGTTTGGAGTCCCCAGATATTTAATGACTGATGGTGGTTCACATTTTATTCATGGTGCATTTCGTAAAATGCTTGCTAAGTACGATGTTAATCATAGAATTGCATCTCCTTATCACCCACAGTCTAGTGGTCAAGTAGAATTGAGTAATAGAGAGCTCAAATTAATTTTGCAAAAGACTGTCAATAGGTCTAGAAATAATTGGTCCAAGAAACTTGATGATGCATTATGGGCCTATAGAACTGCATATAAAAATCCTATGGGCATGTCTCCGTATAAAATGGTTTATGGAAAAGCATGTCATTTACCTCTCGAATTAGAACATAAGGCATACTGGGCTATTAAAGAGCTCAACTATGATTTCAAACTTGCCGATGAGAAGAGGTTATTTGACATTAGCTCACTTGATGAATGGAGAACCCAAGCTTATGAAAATGCCAAGTTGTTTAAAGAAAAAGTTAAAAGATGGCATGATAAAAGGATACAGAAGCGTGAGTTTAACGTAGGTGATTATGTATTGCTATACAACCCTCGTTTAAGATTTTTTGCAGGAAAACTTCTCTCTAAATGGAAAGGTCCGTACATTATCGAGAAGGTCTATCGTTCTGGTGCCATAAAAATCAAAAACTTCGAAGGCACAAATCCGAAGGTGGTGAATGGTCAAAGAATCGAACATTATATCTCAGGTAATCCCATAAATGTTGAAACCAATGTTATAGAAACCGTAACTGTAACATCCCAAAATTCTAAATTTTGGAATGTTATAATAAATAGATAGATTTGATTGTTTGTTTGATTGTTGTGTGATTGATTGACTGAAAGTGAGTGAATTCGAAACTTTTTGAAAGTTAAATGAGAGGGAATAAAACGACTTTCCCAAACTTTCATTTTGTTTTATGATCCCCGTGAATTCAAATTCTTTTCACCACAAAACCCTGGAGAGAAGATGACATGACTTCTTCCATTTATTTAAATGACAAGGGGTGTTGAAAATATTTGAATTTCATTTGCAAAATATTTCCAATTCTGAAACTTTATGCAACTCAATGATTTTCACGAGCGAAGATAAAATGACTTCTTCAAAACATATGAAATATGAGTTGGGAGTTTCAAAGAATTAAATTCAAAGTTCTTTTGAATTTATTTTCAATTTGGAGTTATTTGAGTTTTATTCAAATTATTTTTCTCCAAAAATAAAATATATGAAAAATAGGGTAACATGATTCCCTACATCGGAAAATTGGAGAGAAATTAATTTGAAGTCATTTTGGTATTTTTAAAATGATTTTCAGTGGATTTTATTAGAGCAGTAGCACTGTTTGAATTATTAGAATTGTTGTGTATTTTATTTTAAGCTAGAATAATGTTCATGCTGTAGGAAATCTTTTTCTGAAAATTTCGATATATTATATGCCTATAGTATATTTTAGTTTATTTAGTTTTATTTCTTATTCTCTAGAAATAAATGTTTTTTAACTTGGATCATGGGCCGGCCAACCAGCCTGACCAAAGCGACGGCCAGCCCACGTCGCGCCATCGCCACCGACCCCAAAGTGAGTCCTGCCCGAGCACGCCGGCCGCCGCCGCCGTGTCCGCCCGGCCTCGTGCTCCCTTCCCCACGCCTCCCGAGGCCACCTCCCCTATAAAGCGCCGCCTCGCCACCCTCTTCTCCCCTCGCATCGCTCCGCGCCGCATCTTGAAGCCGCCGTCGCCGTGAACTCCGCCGCCGGCTTGCTCGCCACCGCCACCACCGCCACCTCGCCGTCTGCCTCGCCACAACCCGGGGCCACTGTCCCGAAGTTCACGGAGCCACGCTGCCGTCGTCGCCGTAGCAAACCGTCGCCGCGGTTTTCAAAGAAAACCGCCCGACTGTAAAACCGTTGCCCCGGTTCGAATCGGTTTATTTTCTATTTAGTTCGATTTTCTAAAAACCCTAGTTTTTTTAGGTTTAATATTTAACGAACGTTTTCTGTTTAGTTAGTTTTAGTGAACGTTTTCGTTCTGTAGATCTGTGTAGCGAACGTTCGTTTGATAGGATTTTTCTTTTTCTTTTTATTTTTGGCCAGGGACCCATCCGTGAGTATTTTATTTACCGATTAGTCCCTCATCTTCAAACGACTACAACTTCTTGCTCGTTTATCCAAACCCAACGAAACCAACGCCCACTTCTTCGTTATGATCCCCTCTATCCAGATAACCAACTTAAACATGTTTTTGACAATTTAAAAATTGAGTTTAGTTCAGATTAGTATTCAATCTTGTTTCGTCTGTAACTTGAGTTTCGTAACTCCGATTTGAGTGAATCTTTTTGCAAATCGAAGCTCTTGACCTAAACTTTCTGATAAGGCCAAATTCACATAATTTTGGTACTTTTAGAAATTGTTTTATGTTGCACGAGTTATTTGCTTGGTTTTGATGTTTTTCGAATCGTCTTCTTCGTTCTTTCTGATCTTTTGAGTGATTGCTTATGTGTGGTTACTATTGATTGCTTACGATAGATTGAAGAAGTGTGACGAGTAGACCTATCAAGAGTTTTGAGTGCGAATCATCTTCATCAACATTGCAGGCAAGTTCACACTTTGATCATATCCCTTTTCATACCCAGTTTTTATGCATTAGTTTCAACCCTCAAACATTGCATGAGTAGGATTGATAAGATGTGGGTATCGGGAAGTAGTTGATGATGTAGGAACCTATTGCCCTGCATTCAAACCTTGGGAGTTACTATTACGTTGCTTATATTTCTATGCTATGCTCGTAGACGTGGATTGGGTTTTGAGAGTATTCATGACAGTTGTGAGATTGTTAATTAATGGTTTACTTAAGGTGGCAACTTAAACACACATCTGGGTGGATTGAGGCACCTGGGTATTCCAGGATTGCTGTTTAGGCACTGGGTAGACCAGGATTGCCTGCTTTTCTTATGGACCGCCACCCGTGCTCAAAGGGATCATAAGATTATTCATGCTAGAAACTTCCGGTGTGCAGCCACATGCTACTATGGGCTCTAGCATAGTTGATTAAGTCGTGCGAACTCTTACAGTGGTAGACTAGCTGATGTAGGGGTTGTAGGTTGGTACGGTCTACCCATTCGTAAGGTGCTAACGCTTCTGAAAGACTATGTCTCGGTCATCCGTTTCTCAAACACCATGTAGTGCGAGAAATCAAACGGAGGAGATCGAGTCTTGTGCGAAAAGTGCACAAACCTCTGAAGAGTGTACAAACTAATCATGATTAGCCGTGTCCCTGGTTATGGACATCTTGAGTATCTAGAACTTGGATTATCATGTGAATCTCATCATGTTACTTTAAATTAATATTGTTGGGTTTTAATGATGATGATTAATTGGGATTGAGAATGCTGTCAACCATTCTCAATGTTTAACAACCACCATGATAGTTAAATAAATTTATTCATTTGTAGTAGGGAAAAATTGGCTTTTCGCAAAACCCTTATAACCATAGAGCTTTTCCACCAGCCATATATGCATGTAGTCATAGCCATATTTTAGCATTGCTCTACAATGTGAATTTGCCAGTACATTCAATGTACTGACCCTTTGTGGCTGCAACGTCTCATGTTGCAGGATTTCTTACGACGAGTAAGTGATACGTTAGGGTTACGATTTCTACACTCAACTTTGCCATTGGTGTTGATGGGAATCCACAACCTTGTTACTTCCGCTATTTGGATTGAGGTAATAGTATTTACGTTACTTTATACATGTGATTTACCTCTGTTATAAATCCTCGAGTATTGTGTGTGTCAGCATACCGATCCAGGGATGACACTTAAGCACAGAGACTCGATCCATTCGGGTCGGGTCGCTACAAGATGGTATCAGAGCACATGTTGACTGTAGGACGTGACCCTAGAAACTGGCAAGCCCATAGAAAGATTATTCTCTACAACTTTCTTTTCAAAAGAATCTTTTACCTCTCTTCTCTTCCGAGCTTATTCAAATATTCCCTTTTAGTGAGACCATACCCCTTTCCCCTTTTTGACCCCTCGAAGATTCGACTGATGAGACCACTCCAAGGAGATAAGATATCGGACAGCTAAGACCATTTGGAATGAAGAGGATTTTACCGTGTAAATGGAAACTACAACTGTTGAAGACTCCAAAGACTAGGAGATTTTGAAGGCTCTGAAGAATTCCCAGATTTTTATGACCTAGGAAGGTTACGCTTATGGAATTTGACAGACTATGGAAGTTATCTATACCCGATATCAAGGTGTATCGGAGAAAGACCGGAATATGGAGCGTTAGAACTCAAAATTTTGTCAGGAAACCCAAGACATGAGAGATCAATTATAGAATTACCGCTCATGGCAGTAACATGGGCATAGACACGGCTAACCATGGTGTTATCGCCCGTTTATGCTATTGTCACCGTCCTGAGTTAAGCATGCAGATGCATGAAAGGATTGGATGGAAGAAGGCTGATGGAGCATCTATCGGCAAAGAAGGAAATTTTAACCTTAGCTGGTGTATCACCAGTATTTGGAGTATTACATATGGAATTTTAAGATGGACCTTTAAGAAGCTATATTTGACAAGGAGCATTTCGTGAAGAATTCAGGATCCAGAAACTGAAAGTAGCCAAGCTGGAGGAGCAAACCCTCGAGATACCGGAGATTCGTCAGGAACTGAAAGACAGTAGGACCATGGTTCATGTCGAGGTTGATGAAATCCAGAAGTTGGAAAGTAACTCCAAAATTATTGAAGGACGCCATGAGAGACTTTGCGACAACAGAGATGATCTGGAAAAAGAACTTGAGTAGGACAAGCATGATCAGAAGAAGCCATCAGAGACTTGAACAAGACTTGAAGAGTTTGATGACTTTGAAGATTTATTGACCTTTAGAAGACCAAACCCCTGTTATACCCTTACGTTAGATGCGACGTTTGTGAGCTGTCATTTGTTTGATATTTTTCCGACAGCCACAAATAAAATCTGTCTTTTCAAAACTTTTTTTTGTATTGTGTGCATCCCTCTCGATCTCTCTTATCCCACCCCAAACCCATGGACCCATTACAGGATGGATGGAGATGTGCTTGTATTTTCTGGACCAATGAGTCAATTGGAGACAGACCGATGGATTCAGAACATGGAGGATCGCACGGAGAATAACCCTATAGTCGAAAAGGATATAGCCCAGCATGCTCTTCCGTTCTTTGAAAGAGGTGCCACTACCTGGTAGAAGATGTACCAAAGCATCAAGGGATGGCAAGGAGTAACCACTTGGAAGGACTTTAAGTGGACTTTGTTAAAGTCTTGGCTAGTGTCCCAGAAATTGAGGCCTTATGGAAAGGATATGAAGAAACCTTGTGCATACAAGCTTTGTGGAGAAATAGGACACAACCATAGAGAAAACAAGGATGAATACCCTCATAATCGGAGGATTATCAAAGGAGTTAGCCGAGGATCTCGTGGAACTTGGTTGGAGATTGTTCCCAAAGGTTTTGTTGCAGCAATGGAAGTTCAGGTCTACATTGTTGAGAAAGATCCGTGAAGCTCGGAAGGATGACAAAGAGATTGCTGAGGTAAAAGAGAGGATGAGCAAAGGAAAGGCCAAAGGTTTTCGTAAGGATGAGCACGACACCTTATGGTTCGAGGACCGTGTATATGTGCCCAATAATGCAAAGATCAGGAAGTTAATACTTCAGGAGGCTCATGACTCACCATACTCGATTCACCCTGGAAACACCAAGATGTATTTGGATTTGAAGGAGTGTTCCTGGTGGACTGGTATGAAGAAGGATATCACGGAGTATGTAGTCGTAGGTGATGTATGCTAGAGAGAGTAAAAGCAGAGCATCAGAAGCCAGCAGGATTACTACAGCCTATGCCTATACCCGAATGGAAGTGGGATAAGCTTGGCATGGATTTCATTACCGGATTTCCTAGAACACGAACGGGATATGATTCTATCTGGGTAGTAGTTGATTCGCTTGACCAAAGTGGCTCACTTTATCCCAGTGAAAACCACCTATACAAGTGAGAAGTTGGCCAAGATATATTTGACCAGGATCGTATGTCTGCATGGAGTTCCGAGGACCATCGTATCAGATAGAGGAACACAGTTTACCTCAAAGTTTTGGAATCAGCTGCACTAGACTTTGGGTACTAGGCTAGAGTTCAGTACAGCCTTTCATCCGCAGATAGATGGATAAATCGAGAGAGTCAATCAGATTCTGGAGGACATGTTGAGAGCGTGTGCGTTAGGTTATGGATCTAGTAGTGATGATAATCAACTGTAACGACCAAACCTCGAAGGATTTGAGTCTCTGTGCTTACCATGCTAGTCCCTACTTAACTGTTCAAGATACTTGAGGGGGTTAACTAATAAACAGTAAGAAGTATAGCTAGTTTTATAAAATAATTTTCAGTCCTATGGCTTTTCTAATCCATTTTCTAGGGTCACGTCCTACAGTCAACACACTGCTCTGATACCATCTGTAACGACCAAACCTCGAAGGATTTGAGTCTCTGTGCTTACCGTGCTAGTCCTCGGATCGAACTCGCTAGCACACACGGTATAGATGAATACCGAATAGCAAGTGCATCATTTATTACAACGTATGATCCGTAATGTATAAAATAAAACAATCTGCATAGCACTTGGCTAGCTTTATTCAATCAAACAAATGGAAAGTAGCAGAAAATAACGATGAGTCCCATCATAGCCCATCGGCGATCTTTGAGTGCAGACTTCGCGACCCTAACGGTACCTTACTCTTCGTTCGAATATCCTGCAACATGAGACGTTGCAGCCATATAGGTCAATACTTGGAATGTATTGGCAAGTTACACAGGAGTAATAATATAGCAGACCTACATGTATATGCATAGTACAACAAAGGAAGGCTCGAGGGTTTATTTTTGCAGAAAGCTGATTTTATCCTCATAACTACCTAATAGTCAAATTTTTATTTAGTTCTTTTATTACTACAATTAAATACACAAGGTTGAGTTGGCAAAAATCAACTCCAACCTACCCTTTTATTAAGTTGCCCAACAAATTTATTAAGTGTCACATCTGTCAAGATCATCCAACAACTATAATGGCATAGTGGCTCAAATTTACCCATAACCGGGGGCACGGCTAATCATGATTAGTTTTAATACTCTGCAGCGTTTTGTACGCTTTACCCAATCGGACCCAATCCGAAGATTGAGACGAAGTCTTTCAGAAGAGGTTCCCTTAACCACCTGACGGCCACATCCCACCTACATATGCTACATCTGTCGACACTGTCTGGGCAAGGGTCACAACAACTGATCAACTAAGCCAGAGCACATGGAAGCTACTAGTCACTAAGTATGTCTGATCTTTTTGAACCTGGGCGGCATTCCACTTAGGGTGCACTCTCATGAGCGCATGGCCTTAGAAAAGGTGCAAGACCCCATGATGCCTTCCCTTAACACCAAGCAATACCACTTCCGCCAGAGGTGAATTAAATCCTTAATTACTACTCATTTTAGTTATATATATAATCCTCACATAAACTCAATGAATACACGAACCACCCCCGTCTACAAAGCATAGCAAACTACAACTACCACGATTTGCAAAAGACGGGAAGATAGCTCAACAGCATAGCCAACATATATAATACTCCTCTACATGCATATATTCATAGTGTGATATAACTACATGCATAGAAAATAATAGGTAAAGGATGATCAACATGTAACTTGCCTTGGTTCTGGTTCAGAAAGTCACACTCCTGACAATAGCTCGCGTCGCACTCCGGACAATCTACAGGATTCACACAATTCAACAAATCAATCACCTGAACACGAATAGAACCAAAATAAAACCAACAGCAACAAAACCATTTAAAAATCAACAACAGAAGCTTAACAACACCTAAATTGCACTATGGTCACAACGCAAAAAGAATCACTCGACCCCGATAAGCGGTTTGAAAATTACGGCCTCCGGAAGATTTAATTCAAATTCAAACGAATTCAAATTTGAAAAGTGCAAACATGTGCAAAGTTGGTACTGTGATAAAGTGTTGATTTTTGTGAGTGCATAGGAAAAAGAACTACCTAAATTGGACTAATATAATAAAAGACATAGCTAGTTGAATTTTGGATGAAAATCTGTGAAAACAAAAGAAACAGAAATCTCCTGGTTCTGTGGCGGCATTTGTAGTCATGCTCGTGAGTACCGCAACGTGGCAGTTTCTGATTGGCCAAAGGCCCCTGTGCCCGTGCGTGCTCACCAGAAGCAAAGGACGGCGGCGGCTGCCTCGGGCGTCGGCAACAACGCTTCTCCGGCGGTTCTCCAGCGAAGACGAAGGGACGGACGGGTCGGCCTCCTCTGCAGCTGCGGCGTCGTGAACGTCGGCGTACTCCGGCGGCGGCGGACGAGCTTGCCCCTCTGGCTCCGCTGTGTTTTCGGCCACGATAACAAGTCAAAGGGGTGCGTAGTTGAGAGGGAGATCGACGAGAGGAGGCGGCGTGGCAGTGGGTGACCCTACGGCGGTGGAATCGCCCGTGAACTGCGATCGGCGATGCTTCTCGCGAGATGCGTTTCGCCCTAACCAGAGCGTCTTGGCGACGGAGAAGATCGAGGAGGGATGCGAGGTTGCCTGGGTCTTCGCTTGCACACGGCGGCTCGGGAGCGCCGAGGTGGACCAGGCGCGGAGGCGAACTGCTCGGCCTCGGCGCGGCGCGGCGGTATCCGGCTCGATGGAGGGGACGAACAGGCGCTGGACCCGCTGGTCAGCCGATCGAGGCGAGTGGCGGATCGGGTGCGGGTCGGGAACGCAGGCGGCACGGCGCGCTGCGGCTTAGGTGGGCTGCGGTTGCTCGGATTGGTGGGGCCACGGGTGGCGGCAGCTCTCTGGGTCACAAGAATGCGCTGGCGGCCAAGGCCATGCTTTTGTTTTCTTTAACAAAAACTACAGCAGTAAAACTAAAAATAAATAAAATAAAATACATAATATAAATTCTAAATAAAATACCTAGACACCTTTGTAAAAATAGCTCTACTGACTATAAACTACAGGAACACTAGTTCCAACACTAATGCAGATTTGTAAAAATAATTTTGATGCAATAGGCCACTCAAACAGCAATAAAACAATCAAATAAAATATTTTGAAGATTGCAAAATTACCAGAACATATCAGATGAACTGGAAAATAATATTACGCACATTATGAACATTCTTAAAACAGGGAGAAGTCATGTTATCTCCACTCCAAATAAATTGCCTTTTGTTGCATAATGATTCAAATATTCTGAAAAAGCAAATAATGCAATAAAAATATGATATGCATATGAATGATCTATTAACATCCTAATTTAGGAAAATTGGGATGTTACATCAACCTTACGCGGAGTTCTCATACAACAACAATTACCCAGCCAGTTTGAAGATGACCCCTTTTTAAGCTTTGTATGGGAGAAGGAGCCAGACACCGTTGATGTGGGATGAAGTTGGAGACCGCTGCTTGTTTGGACCAAATGTGATCAAGGAGTCAGAAGAGAATGTTAAGTTGATTCGAGATAGACTGAAGGTAGCTCAGTCCAGGCAGAAGAGTTATGCAGACTCAAAAAAACGCAAGGAGGTAGTCTATGAAATTGGAGACAGAGCATGTCTTCGTGTCTCCCCTCTGCGAGGAGTTAAATGATTTGGAGTTAAGGGAAAGTTAGCCCCGAGATTTGTAGGACCATACCGAGTTTTAGAGCGTATGGGAGAAGTGGCCAACAAATTGGAGTCACCCGAAGGACTGTTATGAGTTCATGATGTGTTTCACGTTTCCCAGTTGAAGAAGTGCCATGCAGAGATGGCCAATATTCCCCTATAAGGACGCTTGACCCTGGAAAGGATAATGATGTTCCACGAAGTGGAGTATGGACTTCATAAGTATAAGTTTTTATCTCGGTATGTGGGATATCCCACGAGGATGAAGAGATGAATAACTATGGGATATAAATGAGATATAAGGTTGGTAATATGGAGCAATAGTAACTCCATGATGAGTTTGAGTAATCACTTCTTAGTTTGGTACCAGTAGAAGGAAGGGAGACAGTACAATTGGATGGATTTAAGAATGCTAGGAAGCTGGATGTTGGAATAATGATCAGTTGCCCCGATGATGAGTTCAAGGTTTACAAGAGATGAGATGGGCCATAACCCACAGGCCCCAGGACCTGCCAAGAAGCAAGTACACTCTTGCTGAAGGAAAAACCCTGGAAGAAGTTACGATTTTATCGAGAGACGATCTTATAGGAGTTTACGCAAAACCTGAGAGTTGTGAAGAAACGATAGATGTTTGTTTGGCTTGCAGAATCAATGGATTATCCGAACTTGGTTCATCGACAAGAGAAATTCTGCAATGCTTTTGAGGATGACCGAGTGTTAGAATGCGAGATTCTCTAAACCATGTACAAGGTAATGATTTGGGTGCGGGATGGATTGATCACCATACCGACTTACTCTTATTATTTGCCTTGCTATATGGGATGGTAAATCTGAGTGACTTCCCTATAGTAGAGAGACGATGATCAAAACCCTGTTTAAACCTTAGAATGGTATAAGAATTTTTTTTCCCTTGTACAAGGCAGCTTTTGCCAACCGTAGGTTGTACGGTGAGGATCAACCAGACCCATTTCCTGCAGGACAAACCATAAATTGTTGACCACCATGAGATATCGATAGCTAATTAGTATTGGCGCCAGACCCGTCAGCTAAGAAGACCCAATCTCGGAATAACCGTACCAAGATGAAAGTACAGAAGAATCGAGGAAAAGGTTATGCCGCTACCGGAAGAGCCAGAGAAGGAACTATCCTTACTATCTGAGAAGACCGACCCTGTCAACAATAAGAATGGAGTATCTGAATTTCGGTGGAACAGTAACCATGCTTCTAAGGGTGGTAGCACCCCAGACTCCCCCTGTGATGATCGATGGATTTCGAGAAGACCCCAAACCTAACCTATTTCTTGCTAGCCTCTCCGAATCTCGAGGACGAGATTCCTTTTAAGGGTGGTAGGTTTGTAACATCCCAAAATTCTAAATTTTGGAATGTTATAATAAATAGATAGATTTGATTGTTTGTTTGATTGTTGTGTGATTGATTGGTGAAAGTGAGTGAATTCGAAACTTTTTGAAAGTTAAATGAGAGGGAATAAAAGGACTTTCCCAAACTTTCATTTTGCTTTTATGATCCCCGTGAATTCAAATTCTTTTCACCACAAAACCCTGGAGAGAAGATGACATGACTTCTTCCATTTATTTAAATGACAAGGGGTGTTGAAAATATTTGAATTTCATTTGGAAAATATTTCCAATTCTGAAACTTTATGCAACTCAATGATTTTCATGAGCGAAGATAAAATGACTTCTTCAAAACATATGAAATATGAGTTGGGAGTTTCAAAGAATTAAATTCAAAGTTATTTTGAATTTATTTTCAATTTGGAGTTATTTGAGTTTTATTCAAATTATTTTTCTCCAAAAATAAAATATATGAAAAATAGGGTAACATGACTCCTTACATCAGAAAATTGGAGAGAAATTAATTTGAAGTCATTTTGGTATTTTTAAAATGATTTTCAGTGGATTTTATTAGAGCAGTAGCACTGTTTGAATTATTAGAATTGTTGTGTATTTTATTTCAAGCTAGAATAATGTTCATGCTGTAGGAAATCTTTTTCTGAAAATTTTGATATATTATATGCCTATAGTATATTGTAGTTTATTTAGTTTTATTTCTTTTTCCGTAGAAATAAATGTTTTAAAAAAACTTACGGACCGTAGGGCCGCCCAAACCAGCCATGCCACGGCCCAGCCCACGGCGCATCATCGCCATCGACCCAGGCGGAGTCTCGCCGAGCACGCCGCCACCGCCAGTGTCCGCCTCGGCCTCACACTCCGCCACCACCGCCGCCGTCTCCGCCCCTCGCCGCCGACCCCGGGGCCACCGTCCCCGAGTTCGCCGGAGCCGCCGCTGCCGTTGTCCGCCGTAGCCAACCGTCGCCGCCGGTTTTCGAAGAAAACCGCCCCGACCGGTAAAACCGTTGCCCCGGTTCGAATCGGTTTATTTTCTGTTTAGTTCGGTTTTCTGAAAACCCTAGATTTGTTTTTTAGGTTTAATATTTAACGAACGTTTTCTGTTTAGTTAGTTTTAGTGAACGTTTTCGTTCTGTAGATCAGTGTAGCGAACGTTCGTTTGATCTGATTTTTCTTTTTCTTTTTATTTTCGGCGAGGGACCCATCCATGACTATTTTATTTACCGATTAGTCCCTGATCTTCAAACGACTACAACTTCTTGCTCGTTTATCCAAACCCAATGAAACCAACGCCCACTTCTTCGTTATGATCCCCTCTATCCAGATAACCAACTTAAACATGTTTTTGACAATTTAAAAATTGAGTTTAGTTCAGATTAGTATTCAATCTTGTTTAAATACGTAACTTGAGTTTCGTAACTCCGATTTGAATGAATCTTTTTGCAAATCGAAGCTCTTGACCTAAACTTTCTGATAAGGCCAAATTCACATAATTTTGGTACTGTTAGAAATTGTTTTATGTTGCACGAGTTATTTGCTTGGTTTTGATGTTTTTCGAATCGTCTTCTTCGTTCTTTCTGATCTTTTGAGTGATTGCTTATGTGTGGTTACTATTGATTGCTTACGATAGATTGACCAAAGTGTGACGAGTAGACCTATCAAGAGTTTTGAGTGCGAATCATCTTCATCAACATTGCAGGCAAGTTCACACTTTGATCATATCCCTTTTCATACCCAGTTTTTATGCATTAGTTTCACCCTCAAACATTGCATGAGTAGGTTTGATAACATGTGGGTATTGGGAAGTAGTTGATGAGGTAGGAACCTATTGTCCTGCATTCAAACCTTGGGAGTTACTATTACGTTGCTTATATTTCTATGCTATGCTCGTAGACGTGGATTGGGTTTTGAGAGTATTAATGACAGTTGTGAGATTGTTAATTAATGGTTTACTTAAGTTGGCAACTTAAACACACATCTGGGTGGATTGAGGCACTGGGTATTCCAGGATTGCTGTCTAGGCACCGGGTAGACCAGGATTGCCTGTTTTTATGGACCGCCACCCGTGCTCAAAGGGATCATAAGATTATTCATGCTAGAAACTTCCGTGTGCAGCCACATGCTACTATGGGCTCTAGCATAGTTGATTAAGTCGTGCGAACTCTTACAGTGGTAGACTAGCTGATGTAGGGGCTGTAGGTTGGTACGGTCTACCCATTCGTAAGGTGCTAGCGCTTCTGAAAGACAATGTCTCGGTCATCCGTTTCTCAAACACCATGTAATGCGAGAAATCGAACGGAGGAGATCGAGTCTTGTGGGAAAAGTGCACAAACCTCTGCAGAGTGTACAAACTAATCATGATTAGCCGTGTCCCCGGTTATGGACATCTTGAGTATATAGTACTTGGATTATCATGTGAATCTCATCATGTTACTTTAAATTAATATTGTTGGGTTTTAATGATGATGATTAATTGGGATTGAGAATCTTTGTCAACCATTCTCAATGTTTAACAACCACCATGATAGTTAAATAAATTTATTCCTTTGAATTAGGGAAAAATTGGCTTTTCAAAAACCCTTATAACCATAGAGCTTTTCCACCGTGCATATATGCATGTAGTGATAGCCATATTTCGGCATTGCTCTGGTGTGAATTTGCCGTACATTCAATGTAATCGACCCTTTGTGGCTGCAACGTCTCATGTTGCAGGATTTCTTACGACGAGTAAGTGATATGTTAGGGTTACGATTTCTACACTCAACTTTGCCGTTGGTGTTGGTGGGAATCCACAACCTTGTTACTTCCGCTATTTGGATTGAGGTAATAGTATTTACGTTACTTTATACATGTGATTTACCTCTGTTATAAATCCTCGAGTACTGTATGTGTCAGCATACCGATCCAGGGATGACGCTTAAGCACAGAGACTCGATCCATTCGGGTCGGGTCGCTACAGTAACCCCGGAGGAATACATAAGGGACACTTTCCGGAACGTTTCAGACTCCGAAAAGGAAAAGGTATGTGGTACGGTAAGTAATCCGACTCCAAAACAGTTTTAAGGCAATATTTCTCTGTTTTGGAATATTTAGAAAAATAGAAAAATAAGAAGCAGTCCGGGAAGGACACGAGGGTGGAGGGCGCGCCCTACCCCCCCTGGGCGCGCCCCCCTACCTCGTGGGCACCTCGTGCGCTCGCCGGACTCCGTTTTCTTGCACGATACGTATTTTGGTCGGTAAAAATTCATTATATAACCTCCCGAAGGTTTTGACTCCTGTATACGCAAATATCCTATGTTCTTGTTTCGAGTTGTCCTGCTGCAGATTAGAGCAACATGTCGTCCCAGGATTCGGAAGGAGAAAGCTATGTGGATGATTACCTTGCAGACCCTAGGGTTTATGGAGATGTGGAGCATTGTGGTTGGACTACGGAGGAAGAAGAGGACTATGAACCCAAGAGGAAGGAGGAGACGAGCTCAGATGAAGATGAAGCCCCATTACCTCAACCTGGGGACATGCATGTGGAGTTCAAGAAGTCAAGCCTCCCTGATAGAGCAAAGAAACCTAAGATCTAGTTTATCCCTTTTCGTCTCTTGCAGGAAAACAAGCAGGAACTATGCAAAAAGATATTAATCCTGGAGCAGGAGATTGACGACTTGAGGGATCAAAATTCCGTCCTCAAGCGTAAATTAAGGAAGAAGCCTACGCCATCAACCAAACCTTCACCCTCTTCACCAACAAAGAAGGAGACATAATCACATGGGTATGGGCACTCCCCTTGGCAACTGCCAAGCTTGGGGGAGGTGCCTCGGTATCGTATCACAACCACATCTCCTATCTTTACCCTTTTTCTTAGTTCGATCCTTTTAGTAGTATCTTGATCTAGTAGAATAAAGTTTATGGTGTGATCTTGTTTTGAGTTTTGCTTTATGATCTCTCTATGTAATCGAGTCCGTGAGCCATATAATAAAGATTAGTGTTGAGTCAAGGGCTTGATTATTTTGCCATAATCTTGAGTGAATAAAAGAAAAGAGAAAAATAATAAAAAGAAATAAAGAGTTCATATTGATCTTATCGAGAGTAATGACTTCACATAAAAAGAGTATGATGATTAAAAGTTGTTAAGAGTTGGCAAACATAGCTTTGGTCATCGTTGCAATTAATAGGAAGTAATAAGGAAAGAGAGGTTTCACATATAAATATATTATCATTGACATCTTTTATGATTGGGAGCACTCATTAAAATATGACATGCTAAAGAGATGATGTTGGACAAGGAAGACAACGTAATGGGTTATGTTTTCTTATATCTGAGATAAAGTATGTTGTCATGGATCATCCAACATGTTGAGCTTGCCTTTCCCCCTCATGATAGCCAAATTCTTAGCACCAAGTAGAGATACTACTTGTGCTTCCAAAACCCTTAAACCAGTTTTGCCATGAGAGTCCACCATACCTACCTATGGATTGAGTAAGATCCTTCAAGTAAGTTGTCATCGGTGCAAGCAATAAATATTGCTCTCTAAATATGTATGACTTATTAGTGTGGGAGAAAATAAGCTTTATACGATCTTGTGATGTGGAAGAAATAAAAGCGACGGATTGCATAATAAAGGTTCATATCACAAGGGGCAATATAAAGTGACGTTCTTTCGCATTAAGATTTTGTGCATCCAACCATAAAAGCGCATGGCAACCTCTGCTTCCCTCTATGAAGGGCCTATCTTTTATTATTATCCTCTACCTTATGCAAGAGTCATGGTGATCTTCACCTTTCCTTTTTACATTTTATCCTTTGGCAAGCACAGGGTGTTGGAAAGATCCTGATAGATATATCTAATTGGATGTAAGTCAGCATGAGTTATTATTGTTGGCATTACCCTTGAGGTAAAAGGTTGGGAGGCGAAACTATAAGCCCCTATCTTTCTTTGTGTCCGATTAAAACTCTGTAACCACAAGTATTGCGTGAGTGTTAGCAATTATGAAAGACTAAATGATAGTTGAGTATGTGGACTTGCTAGAAAGCTCTGACATAGACTCTTTCTGATGTTATGATAAATTGCAATTGCTTCAATGACTGGGATTATAGTTTGTTGGTTCTCAATAAAGTTTATGATTCGTACTTTTTCATTGTGAATATATTATTACTTGAACATAAGAAATCATATGAGAATATTCATATATGTTGTTGTTATGAGAATAATCATGATGCCCTCATGTCCGTATTTTATTTTTATCGACACCTCTACCTCTAAACATGTGGACATATTTATCGTTATCGGCTTCCGCTTAAGGACAAGCGAGGTCTAAGCTTGGGGAGTTGATACGTCCATTTTGCATCATGCTTTTATATCGATATTTATTGCATTATGGGCTATTATTACATCGTTATGTCACAATACTTATGCCTATTCTCTCTTATTTTACAAGGTTTACATAAGGAGGGAGAATGCCGGTATTTGGAATTACAATGGAAAAGGAGCAAATATTAGATACCTATTCTGCACAACTCCAAAAGTCCTGAAATTCCACGAAAGTCATTTTTGGAAATAATAAAAAATATTGAGTGGAAGAAGTACGTCAGAGGGGGCCCCACCTGGCCACGAGGGTGGGGGCGCGCCCTACCCCCCAGGGCACGCCCCCCTACCTCGTGGGCCCCCTGTTAGCTCTCCGGTGGCCATCTTCTTCTATATGAGGTATTTCTCGAGGAAAAAATCATAAGCAACCTTTCGGGACGAAACTCCGCCGCCACGAGGCGGAACCTTGGCGGAACCAATCTAGGGCTCACGTGAGGCTGTTCTCGGGGGACACTTCCCCTCGGGAGGGAAATCATCGCCATCGTCATCACCAACACTCCTCTCATTGGGAGAGGGCAATCTCCATCAACATCTTCACCAGCACCATCTCCTCTCAAAACCCTAGTTCATCTCTTGTATCCAATTCTTGTCTCCAAGTCCGGGATTGATACTAGTAGGTTGCTAGTAGTGTTGATTACTCCTTGTAGTTGATGCTAGTTGGTTTACTTGGTGAAAGATCATATGTTCAGATCCTATATGCATATTAATACCCCTCTGATTATGAACATGAATATGATTTGTGAGTAGTTACGTTTGTTCCTGAGGACATGGGAGAAGTCTTGCTATTAGTAGTCATGTGAATTTGGTATTCGTTCGATATTTTGATGAGATGTATGTTGTCTAGCCTCTAGTGGTGTTATGTGAATGTCGACTACATAACACTTAACCATTATGTGGGCCTAGAGGAAGGCATTGGGAAGTAACAAGTAGATGATGGGTTGCTAGAGTGACAGAAGCTTAAACCCTAGTTTATGCGTTGCTTCGTAAGGGGCTGATTTGGATCCATATGTTTCATGCTATGGTTAGGTTTACCTTAATACTTTTATTGTAGTTGTGGATGCTTGCAATAGAGGTTAATCATAAGTGGGATGCTTGTTCAAGTAAGAACAGACCCAAGCACTGGTCCACCCACATATCAAATTATCAAAGTACCGAATGCGAATCATATGAACATGATGAAAACTAGCTTGACGATATTCCCATGTTTCCCCGGGAGCGCTTTTCTCTATATAAAAATTTGTCCAGGCTTGTCCTTTGCTACAAAAAGGATTGAGCCACCTTGCTGCACTTTATTTACTTTATTTACTTGTTGCTCGTTACAAATTATCCTATCACAAAACTATCTGTTAGCACTTATTTCAGTACTTGCAGAGAATACCTTGCTGAAAACCGCTTATCATTTCCTTCTTCTCCTCGTTGGGTTCGACACTCTTACTTATCGAAAGGACTACGATAGATCACCTATACTTGTGGGTCATCACCTTCCACTTTATAGTTGGCTTCCTAACCCTCTTGGACCCAATCTCCATCTCAGAGTGAGCAGATTGCCTTGGAGCATTGAAATTTGTGTACCCCCCCCTCTGCTAGCTGTTGATTCTCTGGTGTTCTTTGCTGGAGAGGCAATGGATGACCTTGTGTTCTTTGCTAGTGAAAATGTGCTATAAGCCCTTGTCTTCTTGGTTGCTGCTGCAGGAGCCTTGGTCTTCTTGGCAGGTGCTGATGTGGCAGGTGCTGGAGTAGCAGAAGCAGCAGCCTTGTTCCTCTTTGATGGTCCTAGAGTAGTTGTGGCTGTTGCTGGCCTCTTCCTAGCCATGGTTGGTGCTGATGGTGATGGTGGGGGTGCAACACCTTCAAGGAGCTCTGGTAGATGAAGAGTAGTCTGACCTATTATCCTGCACATTTAACAAAGCAAAGTAATATCAAACTACCTAACCTATGAAACATAAGTTTCTTTATCAATAAGCATACCTGGTGTTTATTCTTCCTCATCTGCAATTTGGGTTTCAGTGGATCACCACATGCGTTATATCTGTGACCTTGCTTATTGCAGTTGCTATAGGTCACTGTCCCAATTCTTGATGTATCCTTCTTGGCAGGCACCTCAAATTGTCCTTTCTTCCTAGTTGTCTGCTTTTTACCCTTTTTTCTTTGAATACTGGAGGAGATATGTCATCCTCCATGGTGTGAGGCCAACAATCAGGGCCAAGAACATGGTATATAATTTGCTTGTAGGTTTCACAGTAGAGGGGCTTCTTGAAGAACTGATGGACAAAATCTTCAGGGTGTAGCTTCACCTTCTACATTGCTGCTACAACATGACTACATGGAACAAATGTCATATCCCACCTCCTGCAATCACAAGTGTGGTTGTTTAGGTTTACACAGTAGGTCTTTTCTGAACTACTTGTAACTTGCCAAATGCCTAGTCCAGCCATGTATATGCATCACAGTATTTTGCCCACTTCTTGGCCTCCTCCAATATCTCAGAGTATGTGGGTGTGATATCCCACCTACATGTCTCTGTCTTCTCCCTAATCTTCTGAAACTTGATCATGAGTTTTGTCCTTATTCCTTCAAGCATTGTCCTGATGGGCTTGTTCCTAACATCCAGAATCATCCTATTGAAAACTTCACTGAGATTGTTTACAACAAGGTCTGTCTTGCATATAGTATCCATTCTATGCCTGGCCAAGTATGGACTGGTATGTTTGACAACCACTTCCATGTCTCCTCACTCTCTTTCTTCAAGGCTTCCATGCCCAGATCATGCCCGTGCTTAGTGAAAGAATATGCAGCCTGGTCTAGATGTTTTTTCAATTCATCCCTCTAAACCCAGCTGATTGGAAGTTGGCATATATGTGTCTTAAACAAAATGGGGAATCAGGAAATACGTCATTGATTGCATTGAGCAAACCCGTTCATTGATTTTGTATTAATAACTACTGAAGTAAGTAGAGAAAGCATTATATAGTGCAAGGAAAAGAGTGAAATCATGAAGTAGTTGTACCTTTTGCCTGTTTGACGTAATTGTGTAGGGTCCAAACTTGTTGCCACTACCAATTACTGTCCTTATTGTGTAAGAAACCAAGTCCAACTATCTGTCTCCTCCTTGTCAACAACACCAAATGCAATAGGGAAGATGTTGTTGTTGGCATCCCTCCCTGTTGCTGCTAGGATTTGCTGCCCAGTGCTTAGTTTGATTAAGCATCCATCAAGCCATGAATGTAAAGCAATTAGTAATCAGCAATTGTTATGTAAACACTATTTAAGCAGTATACAGACAAGATTTACCTATGAAAGGTCTGCAACCATTTAGGAATCCCTCTTTACAAGCAAACAGACAGTAAAACATGTAATGACACCTTGGGGTAGGTGCTGGGTGGAGTTCAAATTCCTTTATTGTCACAACACACCTACTACCAGGGATTATGTCCAGAACACACTGCAGATAGTCTATTAATCTGTAGTATTGTGTCTTGTGATCCCCTTGCACAACATCAACTGCTTTCCTCCTTTCCCTGTAGGCCAAACTTTTTGGAACATGTACTCCAAGTTTCTTTTTTGTATAACTCAGTATAGTCTCAACTCCTGCACCAAGATTGGATTTTACAGTATCTTCAACAGCCTTTGCAACCCACTTCATGGTAACCTTTGTGTTCTCTCCACTTGCTCCACAAGTGTGATCAAGATTCATCTTCTTGATGCTAAAGGTTGCCTCATGGGCAATCTTAGAAGTAGTAATATAAAACTCACAACCATGCTTTCTACCTGAGTACCAGACTATGATCCTACTTGGATCATTCCTATGTTACTCAAAGTTCCTCAGTGTCCTAACATGGTAGTTTCTCAATGCTTCTCTGAACTCTACCACATTTAGAAATCACAAATGAATCCTAAACTGTTCATGTGCATCAGGCCTAGAGGAATCATACCATATTCTCTCCTTCTTCTTCAATTTTCTCTTCCTGCCACAAGGTAACCTAGGTGCATCATGTTCTTCATCAGAAATGCCTTCATCACCTGGAAAGCAGTACTCATCAACTTCTGGCACGAAATCTTCAAACTTTATGTGTTCTAGCTCACTATGTGGTCTGCTTGTTGGGCCTTGTTTTCTCACAGGTATCAATTTCTGTGCCATACTTTTCACATGATCTGAAGCTTCTTCTTCATCATCTTCTTTAGAACCACTTTGCTCCTGCCAAAACTCTGAGGGTTCAAAAGCAGCCCCAAAATACTGCTCAGCCATCTCTTCCTCTTCCCTGTAGTGCTGACTTGTTCCTTCACCACCTTCATCTTCTCCCCTAGCCCAAGACTTGTATGAAATTTTCTTCCCTCTGTAATCACCCATGTAAAACTCAAAATCTTAAGAGGATTTGTCCAACTCATCTTCATCTTGCTCTTCTGCTTCAATATTTTCAATTTCCAGTGCCTCTTTTCCCTTGTTGAAATTACAGCTCTGCTGTGTGTTAAGGTATGGTTCAACAGGCACAACTGGAGGCTGTGAAGAATTTGAGGCAGGGAAAAGGACACCTTCTTGGGAAACACTATAAACAATGGGCTCACCAACTTGACTCATTGGAATCTACTCTTCAAATAAGGTGTGGTCCATGTTTGCATCTACTGGATTTAGTTCACTAGCCTCTCTCACTGTTATGTTCAATACTTTCTTCTCGGCAAACAATTCTAGCATCTCCTCCACCTTCTCATCAATGTGCAAAACCTCAATCCCCTCCAGCCCCTTACCCTCATCCTTAACATATGACAGATAGGCATCCAACCCATAGCCCTCAAGTTCAATCAGTGCTAACAATAACAGGTAATTCATTTCTGATAAGGAAAACTTTCTTTCCATGTTATCTCTACCCTGAAAATGCAGCCTCAATTCCCATACTTCATCATCTAAACTATGCAAAAAAAGAAAGAAACATTCAGATTTTGAAGTTCAAAATCTTGCAACAGTTTCACTTCCACAACATATTTAAACAGTTTCAATGAACAAATCCAAACCTACACATATCAAAACTTAAACCCTAATTCATATATTGCTTACAATGTATACATAATAATATACCAAAGAAACTAATTCGTGAACAATCTAAGAAACAGATCCTAACCCTAGTTCATAAATATACTAAGAAATATAACTAAAACAATTCATAACTTACTCCACGCCACCAAGTGAGGAGCTCCACTGGTGCCCGCCTTCTGGATCCGCGTGGATGCATCTGGCCACTACTCTGGCCGCGCAGAATGCCGGCGAGATCTGGACCTCCTGCGCCGGTGGCCCAGGCGAGCGTTGGGTCGGAAAACTTGCGCTGCCTAGCCACTTGTTGACCTCGGAGTGAGCACCGCCCTCGCTGCCTGCTGTCGCCCCAAGGCCCAAAGGCTCGCCGTCGTCCTTCTTCTTTGCCGCCGCCATCGTCAGGAGAGACAGAGTGTTAGGAGCCCTCCTAACTACATGGGCTGCCCTTGGTCCAGCCCATGGAGTTGGCCCGTCAAAGATCATCGCTGCAACTACTTAGCCAGTCATACGGAAGGAGAGGGTATCCAGTGGATCAACGGCAACGGCGGCGGCTCAACTCTCTTCTTCCTCTCGTTCCCCTTCCCCTGTTAGTAACCTATCCTGTGTAATCGAGACTTCTATCCTGAAATTTGTGAGCTACACTGGTAGATCGACTAAGGTTGCTACTGGTACCCTAACATCTGGTATTCAAAGCCAGGCTTCCACCCTTCCACCCTCCAATTTTTTCCAAATTGTCTCCAACACGCGATTCCTTCAGTTCCACCGGCAACGACACCATGCCCACTATCTTACCACCGGAGTGGGATGCCATGTCTGCCAAGGAGCAGACGATCTAGTATCTCGCGTCATTGATAGACAAGATTGAGGGCATGAGAGCTGAGCTCGTCGCTTCTACCTCGCGACTCAGTTCGGCCGCCCCGACCACCATCACCGAGGAGGTCCGTGACACTAGCAACGCCACATCCATCTGCTCCAACCTCGCCATCGACATACCTGTGATGGCCAGCACCAGCACGCCGGCCCACATCCAGGACCCATTCCCCAAGTCTTTCCCCGACAACATGCGCCGCGTCGCTGTTGCCGGTACGGACGAGCATGAACCTGTGGCGGCCATTCCAGACATCGCAATCAAGCTCGCCATCCTCCCCGGAGTCTCCTCCTCCACCACCACCAGGGACAAGGAAGTCCTCCGTGATGCGTCCTCTGACTACATCGCCAGGGCACCCGCGACCTGTTCGATGTATTGCTCGAACCAGTTCATCGGCACCTATTCTCTAGACGCGGAGGTTGTTCCTCCCGTGGCGATCAGCACCGACGTCGACCCCAAGGCCGGCGTGCAGGAGCTTGATGCCCTCTCTGTCAACATCTCCACCCCGGAGATGAACGAGGAGGACCCCGACGTCGCCCTCATCGTCCCCAATGACCTTGCTGCACCGACGCTGACCGGGTGTTCGATGAAACACTCCCTTCGCGACACCAGCCATTTCAAGTTGGTGCTCCACCAGCCGTCCCACCTACATCGCCCATGGCCATTGTCCACACTTTCCCCGACTAGACAACTGTATTGGGCAATGACACCAAAAACATCATCTCATATGTGTTGCCTACAGAAGAATTACAAGCGGATGAACTACAATGGCAACCATGGCCGCCACCTATACGGGTGAGGATCAAACACATGGGATCCCTATTCAGGCCTAGACCATGGCCACCGTTCAAGTATGATCCAGATGCTGGCTGTCCACCGGAGCCATGTTCAGGTATACATAATCAGCCACATGAAGTTTCATGTGTCAGTTCTGGGCTAGTGGTGTTGTTCTTCAGAGATGTGATCCCTCTTCAATTTTCTTGTTGTGAGATGCTTTCCATGGAAGAATATTTCAGTTGTTTCCCAGGTGCACAGCTGCAGTTTTGTCGTCCACTGGATCGAGCACCATCTGATGCTAAACAGTCCAATCAAGTAGGTTGCATCCAGTCAGTCGTCCAGGAAACATCTCACCTTGTAAATTTGTTCTGGCCTAATATCTGAGCAGGTGCATCAGAAAGTATATGAGAATCACATACTGAGGCTTGCTACTATAGGTAGAATACCTAGTCCTGACAACTTGCAGATGATAATGCAGATGCAAAATATCTCAGGGTGGTGGCAATTTTTGAGTCAATATGAATTTCAGGGAAGTGTTCATGCGGAATTTATGAAGATCTTAGTTAGGTGTGCAACTATTCACTCTGCTAAAGGATTGATTGAATTGGAATCTCTCAATGTGGGTACTTGGTCTGAATGTCTTGCTGCTGCTATTCCCATGGAAGAGAGTATCAGTTTGCAAGCTGTTGAAACTTGGCAATATATACCTGATGATCTAAGGTTGCTCCTGTGGCAACCAGATAGTCCGAAAAATTATGGCGACAGCGTGGTGAAGGAAAAATTATGCAAGGGAGGCCACACTATGCAACCAACTTGTGCTGCTGCTGTTGTTTACCTGTTTGAGCATAGTACTATTCAAATATGGGAGTTGTTTCTCTGTTTCGAGCGTCCATCGGACCAGGCAACACTCAAGGCTAAACAGAAGCAGTTTGTCTACAAAAACTTGCAGTCCAATTCATGCTATGTACTACAGCCAAGCGAAGTTTTTCAGATTTGTCTAGGTCGAACAAAAATTCTTGGTTTGCTTGGGAAGTTCAGAAAATGCCAAGTGTTTTAGTCTATTCAACGAAGCTGCAACCATGGACTTCGGGGAAGCTAATATTCTTGTTTCCTTTTCGGCCACCTGAGCTTTTTCAGAAGGTTGCTTGCTGGGTTCCTACTATACCAAGATATATTCCCGCCCCAAGTCAGAAGATGATGTAAATAATGTCTAATTTGAACTTGTGTGCTATAGAACAATGCTCTGTTTTCTTTGATGTACATCCGTCTTATGAATTTCATGCTCAGGGTGCACAACCAATACCTGGGTTCAGTCAAAAGAATGTCAAGATGATGCTACAGGGGCCATCCTTTTCCCACAATTGGCGAGCAGTACAAAACCAGAAACAATGGAAAATATGTGAGCATCTTGTACGGGAGCGTGCTACTGCCTGTCGTATTTCTGGGTGTGATAAGTTGCTGGAGACAAATAAGATTATGAGCAGGTTGATGCTATGGAAAATGTTCAGTGAAGAACGTATGAGATATCTAGATCAGAAGTGGGACATCTCAAACTCGCAGCTTGATGATTATACAAGTTGGTGCTCTCTATTGTGGCTCGGTTCAGATTATCTGCTCAATTATGCTATTGATGTGTTGGGGTCTGACATGCGCATCTACCTATTGGACACGTCTTGGGATCCTGGAGGACTGGCAGTATGGTTGTTGCTAAGGAAATTGACTCGACGTAAGGTCTTTCAAGGAGGGAGGTGCGCCATCTTGGTTGTCCGCTGTCTTGTCACCTACCCAACTTCTACTCTTCAGCCGTCGACAATTATGATGGCAGAGGTGATCAGCAAGAGAGCACATGCCAGGGGTGGTATAGTGCCCTCTACCAGCTCCGACCAAGAACACTCTCAAGGAGGAAGGGGTGTCCTCGTTGTCGCTTCCCGCTTCGTGCAAGGGTCCGTCGACCACAAGTACTACATCGGCTTCAACAATGACTACTTCCTCGACAATTACTTTGGCTAGGTCGCCACCGTCCACGACTACGCCATCGTCTATGACTACTACTTCCATGTCGATAAAGTCATCCCCGCCTTCGGGTACCACCGCGACTTCAAGCTAGCCAAGGACCATCGAGTGCAATGGGACCCGGGTGGTTCTCAGCGGTGCCGGCTTGGGGTCAAGCCGGATCTCAAGGAGGGAGGGATGTTAGGAGCCCTCCAAACTACATGGCTACCCTTGGGCCAGCCCATGGACTTGGCCCATCAAAGACCATCGCTGCAACTACTTAAGCCAGTCACACGGAAGGAGAGCGTATCCAGTCGATCAACGGCAACGGCGGCGGCTCAGCTCTCTTCTTCCTCTCATTCCCCTTCCCCTGTTCGTAACCTATCCTGTGTAATCGAGACTTGTATCCCGAAATTTGTGAGCTACACCGGTAGATCGACTAAGGTTGCTACTGGTACCCTAACACAGAAAGCACGGGGGAAACGAGCGAGAGAGATCTGCTGCCGACAGAGAGAGAAAGGGCAGCGAGCGGGTGCGGCCGACCGCACCGGTCGGAGTAATGGCCGTTAACAGCCTCGCCGTCAACCGCGGCGCTGACGTGGCCTGACAGGCAGGCCCGGACCGTCAGAAAACGGTTTAAAACACTAGCAACTGGTGATTTGGTTTTTTTGAGACAACCGGCGAGAAAAGTGGTAGGTATCAGTCGCAAACAAAAATATGATGGTTTTTTGAAACCCTAACACGAAAAGTGATAGTTTTATGCTATTTACTCCTTTTTTAGAACTACTAGGAATTTATGTATCCCATCGTAATCGCATGCTTTATTTATCGTCTCTGCTACCACAGTATGACTGGCATGTCACTAACAACCTAACTGCACCGCACCATCTAGGTGCACCTTTGGGATTTCATTTTTTTTCCTGCACACGTTTGCAGGTTTTCTTTGGTTTTTTTAGCATTCCGTTTTCACTGGTATTCGTTAGGTTTTGGCAGAAAAAATTGTTTGTTCTTAAAAAAAGGAAAGCAGTACTTTCTGTGAGATGTGCTTCTGCGAGAAACATAATTGTGCTTTCACGTAAGGCCTTGTTCGGTTAATCCTCTCCTCAAGAATTGAAGGGGATTGACGAGGATTGAGACATATTTTGACTTACAAGTGGTTTAAATCCCTCTCAAACTTCTTCAATTCAGTCGGATTCATGCTCAACCGAACAAGGCCTAAAGGAAAAAAGCATGCTCCTGCCCAGACCGAACATTTGGGCATTATCGGCGTCCAAGAAAAAAGATGGCATCTTGAGCTAACATGGAGCATCACCGACGCCACATGTTTCTATGCTTCAAGTTCGTTGACCCACTACGCGATGAAGCCATTGACCTAGCTCATTTTCCGAGGGCAGAACAATTATTGTCACCAGATCAAAGTCAAACCCCATCACCGCATGCAGATGCCTCGTGTAAAAAAACCATGCCAGTAGCCGCCGCCCCGGTCTCTGTGGCCGATACCTCCCCGCACGTTCCACGTTCTCAGGACACCACCGCACCGCGTATGCATCCTCTACATATGCTCAGGCTTCCCACTGCTCAGATGCAGCCCTTGCCGCCGTCAATGTTCTAAGCTTCTAGACAGCCATCCACGGCGATGGCGCGCTTGTTTCTTCCACCCGTCCTGCTGGCCTTCTCCCTGGCCGCCGCTACCCTCATCCTGAACGTCGGCGTCGCGGAAGCGTGTTCGTGGCAGTGGCCCGGTGGCGCCACGTCTTCCGCGGCCGCTACGGCCGCCGCCACCACATCTCGTCGATCGTGACGGAGGAGAAATTCTCGAGCATGTTCCTGCACAAAGACAACACTGCCTGCCCCGCCAAGGGTTCTACAACTTCTCCTCCTTCGTCAGCGCAGCGAGTGGTTCCCGGAGTTCGGCAGCGGCGCCCACCACGTCGACTTCCGGACACGCGCAAGCGCGAGGTCGCCGCCTTCCTGGCGCAGATCTCCCATGAGACCACCGGCGGGTGGCCGACGGCGCCCGACGGGCCCTACTCGTGGGGCCTCTGCTTCAAGGAAGAGATCAATGCATCCAGCAACTACTGCGACGCCAACAACACGGAGTGGCCATGCGCCCCGGCAAATCCTACCACGGCGGGGACCCATGCAACTCTCCTGGTGAGCATTCCACAAAGAAACTCATCATTACGGGTGTTGGTGTTACGCGCGACACACGCCGGTCTTGCCGCACTCCACATATCTCAAAGTCTATTTTTCGGGAACTACAACTACGGGCGGCGGGAGGCGCTGTGCTTGACGGGCTAGGGAACCGGAGGTGGTGGCGACCGATCCGGTTGTGGCCTTCAAAGGCGGCGTGGTTACGGATGACGCCAGGAGCCCAAGCCGTCGTGCCACGGCGTGATGTTGGGGCGATGCGTGCCACGGAGGCCGACAAGCGGCGAACCGGACGGCGGGGTTGGGCTCACCACCAACATCATCAACGGCGGGCTCGAGTGCAACCGCCACAGGGATCCGAGGGTGGAGGATAGGATCGGGTACTACCGCCGGTACTGCGAGATCCTCGACGTCAAGGACCTTGGGGACAACTTGGACTGCGCTCAACAGCTGCCCTACTCCTAACCGATACACTGATGAGTCTGGGCACTGCTAATCAAGCTAGAGTGCTTACTGCTTAGACATGCATGAAAGTTTCGACCTATTTTACCAATGTTGAACTTTTTATGTTGCTTATGCAAATCTTATGGAGGAAACCCTTATGGCTTCTAGGTAACTGTAAGAATGCTATGTATCCGGAAAACCTTTTTACTCGCAATCTTTTCTCGTCTATATGGCACCGAATTTTCTAACCCCGCATTTGCTATTCATAAGTTTCCTGAAATTCCAATTGACGATTTTGCACGAAGTCCCGAGGGCCGAGGCGGAGACGGGGCGCCACGACGAGGCCGAGCCAAGAGCAACCCTGCAGCGATGACGCCGCTTGAGGAGTCGGAGGTTGAGAGGTTTGGGTGGGTGGGTGGGCGGTGTGGGCGAGGGGGGGGGGGGGGAGGGGGTGAGCGAGTCATGGACTAAGGGGTCCTCGGGGCATCAATCCCTCATGTACGGGCCGGACTGGTGGGCCGTAGCCAGGCTTCCGCTGAATATCTTTGAGGCCATGGCGTGCCCTCCAAGTCAAGGCCTGCGTGATCTTTCCTTCATTGTAAACCGACTTCATGTAACCCTAACCCTATCGGTGCCTATATAAACCGGGGGTTTTAGTCCTTAGGGCCAGAGCTACATTCATCACCTCATACCTTAGGGTTTAGATCGCTTGATTTCGAGGTAGATCTACTCTGTAACCATACAATACATCAAATACAACCAAGCAGGACGTAGGGTTTTACCTCTTCGAGAGGGCTCGAACCTGGGTACATACCGTGTTCATCGTCTCTTGTTCCCTATTGATCCTAGATCCACAGCTCGGGACCCCCTACGCGAGATCCGCCGATTTTGACACCGACATTGGTGCTTTCATTGAGAGTTTTGTTGTTGGGTTGCCGAAAGGATCGATGGCTCGAATGGTCGTTGGAGACCCCACCCGCGCCGAGGGCATCTTCGCCCCTGGCCAGCTATTCATATTCGGCGGCATATTATTGCGCGCCAGCCCTACTGGTCGTCTGGACCAGATCGATGACCTCGCCCCTGTAAGGGGACTCGCCGGTGTCGACCCCGAGGCCAGCAAACCCAAAGGAATTAAGTGCCACCCAGAGCTCGGCCTCAAAGCCCGCTCTGGACAAACCGCCTGCAACGTCTCCGGCCGAACACCCGGAGGATTCAGTTTCCACGTGTGCCCATTCGGTGGACCACTTGGCAAGTCAATTCCGCGCCATAGGAATACCCGTTAGCAGGTTGACGGCTTATGATCGGATAGGGCTTAAACCCGACAATCAAGAAATCAATACTCCCCCCGCCCCGGTCACACACCTCGTCGCCACCATCGAAGAGGCCGTGGAAGGGGCGGAGCCCCCTAGGCTAAAAATGGTGTACACCCGGATCCCCAACTCCAATTCCGATACCAGCCGGAAGGAAGCCCAGGCCCAAGCCATAGAGCAGGATCCAGCCTCGAGCCGACTCGGCCGCACATCGGACCGCGTCCGAATCTCGCACGACCAGAGCCCGCCACAAATCGGCCTCTCATGGAGAGTAATCCGAATCCGCCGCAGATGGGAATCACTAAATTTTTCCCGCACACCCCCCGACACAGAGTACTCCCAGGACGGAGTAAATCCGGACGCATGGGATCTCATGTACGTCAAACAGCAACCAAACAGAACAGTCCATCATTACTGGGCTAGATTTCTCTTGGTAAAAAACGAAGTGGCGGCTTGCCATGACAAATCGGTAATCGAAGCTTTCCGATTCACCTGCAAAGACGACTCCTTAATGCCCTCGCCCATCGCCGAGTACAAACCTTCACTGAACTGTCAGACATGGTGCGCAAGTACTACGCCATGGAAAGCGCATGGAGGATACAACAAATGGACACAGAGCCACCGGCCGCCACACAACACAGACAGACTCACGTCAAGCGAGCATACACAAGGCGGTCGCCCGAACACGAGCCCGTGGAAAAGAAGACCAGACCTAGATCGATCTTGGACGAGCTGCTGGATAAGCCATGCCCGATACATTCGTCCCTACTAGATACAAACCCAACCCATAGACTTCGAGCCTATTGGGTGGTAAGGCAAGTGGCCAAACGTGGAGAATTAATCTTGGGCCTTACACCCTCAGACAGGCGGCCTGCGACGCCACCACTGGACCACAACGTCCTAATCGTCTACGAGACATTCTCCTCAGAAAGTAAAAGGAAAAAAGCCCTTCGAGAGCTCGGCCAGATCTATCGAGTGACGGTCGCACTATCATGGGCTGCCACGCCTATCACCTTCGATGAGAAGGACGAACCAAGACCCCGTACCAATCATGCACCCGCCGCACTAGTCCTCGACCCCATCGTCGACGGCTTCAGGCTAACTAAAGTGTTGATGGACGAAGGCAGCGGCATCAACCTCATCTATGAGGATACTCTCGACAAAATGCAGTTCGACAGGTCTCGCATCGAACGCAGTTATACCACATTCCGAGGAATAATCCCTGGTAGGGAGGCGCACTATTTGGGACGCATAACCCTGGACGTTGTATTCGGCACACTCGACAACTACAGATCCGAACTCCTGCTATTCCGCATTGTGCCCTTTTGTAGCAGATACCACGCCTTGTTAGAACGTGAGGCATTCTCGAGATTTCAGGCTATACCACATTACGGGTATATGAAACTCAAAATGCCAGGGCCCAACGGGGTGATCTCACTCAAAAGTGACCCGAGCAAAGCCCTGCGAGCCGAAAACAAGACGACATCCCTTGCCCTCAAGGCACTATCGGAGACCCTCGGGGCCGAAGAGTTGACAACACTCGACACTACAGTCAACAGAGATGATGTGTTCCTCAGTAAAAGGACAAAATCCACATCAACTACAAAAAAAAGACACATTCATGACATCTTGGGCCGAACGGAATTTTTTTTGTCATGCTTATGACACTTCTATGACGATAATTGTGACAAAACCCGGTATCATCATAGATGTGGTGGGCTCCTACTTCTATGACAAAAAATCATGATAGAAAATGGGCTTTTCGTCTTGGGCGGGCTGGAGACGCAGCTGCATGACATTCTTTGGGCCGTCTATGACGGAAAAAACCGTGGTAGAAGCGAGGGCAAGGAAAAGATCGGGGAGTTCCCGGTTACGATGGATGGTCGGGGGCCGAGCGATGCGCGTTTCTCTCGTACACGTACACACATGGGTGCGAGGCGTTTGGCTCTAACTGAACCTGAGCGAGGCGTTCGCCTACTGAACCCGAGCGATTGCACTGCAGGCTACGCGTTACTGAATCGGAGCGATCGATCGATCTGGCTGTTAACTGAATCCGATCGAGCGATTCCTTCGCTACTGCTACTAACTGAAGCCGATCGAACCTGCTGCCTTTTGATGAACAGTGAGAGTTGTTGGGGGGAGGGGGTTGGATGAACAGTTCTCGGTGGGGGTTGGATGAACAGTTCTCGGTGAGGCATGAAATCTGAGATGGATCCATGTATGAGAACAAAGTATGGACTTTGGTTGACTTGCCCGATGGTCGGCAAGCAATAGAGAATAAAATGGATCTTCAACAGGAAGACAGACACTGATAGTAGTGTTACTATCTACAAAGCTCGAATTATTGCAAAAAGGTTTTCGACAAGTTCAAGGTGTTGACTATGATGAGATTTTCTCACTCGTAGCGATGCTTAAGTCTGTCCGAATCATGTTAGGAATTGCCACGGCTGATGAAATCTGGCAAATGGATGTCAAAACCTGCATTCCTTAATGGATTTCTTAAAGAAGAGTTGTATATCATGCAACCAGAAGGTTTTGTCGATCCTAAAGGTGCTAACAAAGTGTGCAAGCTCTAGCGATCCATTTATGGACTGGTGCAAGCATCTCGGAGTTGGAATAAATGTTTTGATAGTGTGATCATCAAAGCATATAGTTTTATACAGACTTGCGGTGAAGCCTGTATTTACAAGAAAGTGAGTGGGAGCACTACAGCCTTTCTGATAAGTATATGTGAGTGACATATTGTTGATCGGAAATGATGTAGAATTTTCTGGAAAGCATAAAGGAGGGTTTGAAAGGAGTTTTTCAAAAAAAGATCTCGGTGAAGCTGCTTATATATTGAGCATCAAGATCTATAGAGATAGATCAAGACGCTTGATAAGTTTTTTTAATGAGTACATACCTTGACAAGATTTTGAAGTAGTTAAAAATGGAACAGTCAAATAAGGAGTTCTTGCCTGTGTTGCAAGTGTGAAATTGAGTAAAGACTCAAAACCGACCATTTATTCAGTTGACTAATGTATAGGCGCCCCTTTTTTCTCAACTGAGTACTCTTATTTTGAACCATTAGAACTACAAATTATTGTTGGGCAATTGATAGAACTACAAATAATTATGACGATATCCAGGCAATGATCATTATATAGGCATCACGTCCAAGATTAGTAGACCGACTCCTGCCTGCCGGCTACTACTATTACTCCAACATTGACCGCTATCCAGCATGCATCTAGTGTATTAAGTTCATTGAAAAATGGAGTAATGCAATAAGAACGATGACATGATGTAGACAAGATCTATTCATGTAGGAATAGACCCCATCTTGTTATCCTTAATACCAACGATACATACATGTCATTTCCCCTTCTGTCACTAGGATTGAGCACCGTAAGATCGAACCCATCACAAAGCACCTCTTCCCATGGCAAGAAAAATTGATCTAGTCGGCCTAACTAAACCAAAGTTTCGAAGAAAAAAATACGAGGCTATAAGTAATCATGCATATAAGAGATCAAATCTCAAATAACTTTCATGGATAAGATAGATTTGATCATAAACTCAAAGTTCATCGGGTCCCAACAAACACATCGAAAAAAGAGTTACATCAAATAGATCTCCAAGAGACAATTGTATTGAGAATCAAAAGAGAGAGAGGAAGCCATCTAGCTACTAACTATGGACCCGTAGGTCTACAATGAACTACTCACACATCATCGGAGAGGTACCAATGAGGATGATGAACCCCTCCGTGATGGTGTCTAGATTGGATCAGTGGTTTCTGGAACTTGCGGCGGCTGGAATTGTGTTTCGTCGACTCCCCTAGGGTTTTTGGAATATTGGGGTATTTATAGAGCAAAGAGGCGGTGTGGGAGGCGGCTGAGGTGGGCACAACCCACCAAGGCGCGTCTGGGCCCCCAAGCACGCCCATGTGGGTTGTGCTCCCCTCGGAGCCCCCTCTGGTACTTCCTTGGCCCAACTTGTGTCTTCTGGTCCAAAAAAATCTCCAAAAAGTTTTGTTGCATTTAGACTCCGTTTGGTATTGATTTTCTGCGAAGTAAAAAACAAGCAAAAACAACAACTGGCACCGAGCACTATGTCAATAGGTTAGTCCCAGAAAATGATATAAAGTGGCTATAAAATGATTGTTAAACATCCAAGAATGATAATATAACAACATCTGACCAAGCAAGGAGAGCCTTGAACGTTGGCCGTCTGGTCGCCACCCAACAACACCCAGCAGAGGAGAGGTGTCATATGGAAACGAGGTGAGCCATTGAGTAGGATAACGACCCCGCTAACCCGGCTTCAGATGAAAATCAGAACCAATCCAGAGCAAGGCTGAGCCATGATCTCGCATACAGAGCACCACCTCCTCGCCAACAAAGCACAAACCACCATCAGCGCCAAGCCGGCCGCACCACCACAACCGTCAAACCCGCAGCGAGCAGCCACCACAGAGACCAACCGAGCCTAACCCAGATGATGCCTTCAAGAAGGGATGCGACACAAAGTGCGCCGCCATCGTCCGTTCCAAACGGACTTGGAACATGGGTTTACCCTGGGATGTGAAGGGGTAGTCACCATGACAGCGCCGCCTCCAAGGAGGTTAGCGGCGCCCACAGGCGTCGTCGGCGCTGGCTCCGGCAGGAACTGGGGCTTTCGCCCAAATGAGCAGACCACCTCCAATAAGCATCGAATTGATCTCGTAGCACCTCTCCCTGCACCACCACAGAGAAGGGCCACTGCAGCCCCATCGCCACACATGACCAAATCCGGGTCACCGCAGGCCAGATCTGACAGGATCCAACTTGCCCACCGCCGCTCCCCACCGGACCGGGCCAAGCCGAAGCCAACAGGCGCGCCGCCCACGCCAGCGCCGCTAGAAGGCATAACCACAAGCCAGAGCGGACGGCGGCGCCTCGGGGAAGGGCGAGCACCGCCACCCCGCGCCTCACAGCGGCCTCCGCTGGACACATCTGAGCTGAAACCAGCAGCCACCCCGACGCCCACCGGTCGCCAACACAGCAGGGAGACGCTGATTTGGGGAAGGCCAGCTGCAGTTTCCACTTAATAAAAATTCAGAAATACATACTCCCTCGGTTCCTTTTGTAAGATGTTTTTCTAAAGTCAACCTTTTTCTATCTTTGACCAAGTTTATATAGAAAAAAAAGTATCAACGTCTACAATGCCAAATCAGTATCCTGAACTTGCTTGTTGCCTACAAATTTTTCTCCTGTGTCCAGAAGCGCTTCAGGAGGAAGATGACAACCTTGCTGCGGAAAGCATATAGGACGAACAAGAAGTGAATGAGAGGGTAGCAAGAGAGGAAGGGGACATGGAGGAAGAGTTGGGGAGGAAGAACCAATTATCCAGGTAGGACGAGCAGTGTTCGCTTGCTGCTTCATCATTGCGGTCTCGCCGGAGAACGGCCTCCTCTCCTGGCGTCTCCTCACCCTTGCTCTCTCCCGGTCACCGAAGCGGCCTTCTCTCCCCTGCCGTCGTCTCCTCACCCCTCACCCTCACCCGACGTCCCAAGTCCAAGTCGCATGCGCACCCCGCACGCGGATGAATCACTACTCCTAGTATATATAGAGATAGGATGGCTTTAGATGGTTGGGTTGAGCTTGGGAGAGGAGGTCCATGGGCAAATGTAAGACCATACCATGGATCGATGAGGTGGCACAAGCGAGACCACATGATGATGATGGTAGAAGGCCATGCCACAGATCAACGAGGTGGCACAAGCATGTGAAAATCAAACTAACTTTTCTAAGTCTGTCTCAATTGTTCGACTCGGTGTGTTCATAATTTATACTTCTAATGTTCATGGCAACAATAATTAGGGTGTCAAAAATCAATTATTCAAAATTTATATTTCTAATGTTCATGGCCACAATAAGTTACCTTTCATTCTCTTTTTTTTGGCAGGGTAAGACGCCTTTCATTCTTAACAACCTAGACATACCAGTCCAAAGCTTCATGATCTCTCAAACATTTTGCAACATTTGGAAACAACCAGCTGCCCTTGGGGAGTGTTGTGGCGTTTTGCTTTGCAGGAGATACATATACATACACATATTAGATAGAATTGGTACGTATTTTTCATGCAGCCATGTATGGAAATTCAATTTTGGTTCCCCGCAAAAAGATTCAATTTTGGTTCAGATACAAACAGACATATATATGCACTGAACGAACATTCATTCATTCATGGGGAATACTCAAAAGGATTCAGGCAGCCAGCCAGCCAATCTTGGAGCTGGCCCTAGCGATTCAGTCCAAGACTTGGGATCAAAATCATCATCACCACCACAACCTCGTAACATTCAGTGGCAATATGCCCGGATACATTTACAGATCCTAGAAAAACCAAGCGTCGCGACAAGCTCCACCGATCGGCTGAGGACGCCAGATCAAGATTCCAGCACACTGATTGGAGCTCTCATGCCTATCATGGCACATCATCACCAAACATACCCACAAAGATTTGAGAAAAAATGGAAAACCAAAATGTACATGCATCCAAGAGGGGCAAGATTGCACTACACTAGTCTTGTTGCAACCACTACACAGACGACGACAACAACGATCACAAGACTTGTGACCTCCAGAGTCCAGACCTGATGCTTAGGGATTTCACCCCTATTTTCTCCTGGACTGATCATGACACTGTATGTAGGACCTGCGGGATCACATGATACATATCAACTTCCCTCCCTCCTTCCTCCATGAGAATGCCACTTCCTGTAATATTCAAAGAAATGGCCGAGTCAGGTCTCTCTCTAATCTAATGAACACATCACTAAAACTTGGTAAAAGATCAATTAGATAATATATATCTCTTCTTATCCAATCCTATCAAACAAGACCAAGAATCACTTGGACCGGAAATATGAACTCCAAAGGCCAATCTTCTCGGCAACACAAACAGTAGCATAACCATGATCTGGAACTCAAATCTAGAAATCAACATCATCTGGATATAAAGTTATAAACCACAACACTAACTTCACTCGTTCTCCCGTGGCAACTTGCTAACACAAATGTTGTCCCTTTTGTGCTTAAAAAGAAAGGCGACATATTTATTATGGCCATGCTATGAGTAGACGTCATGCTAAATTTGTGACTATGACTGGAAATCAAAGTCCATTATTTCTCCACTAGTTAGATGTAGGTCCAACATGAAACCATCTGATGGACCTCAATAGATGGAATGGAAGATGCATACCAGGGGCTCCACTGCTCAGCGATGCAGACCAGGGGCTCCGAATGGAGATCAAAAGAAACAAAAAAGTTGCTGGTTCGATCCTCCATTGCTTCCTGCAGTAGAAACATGACACATTACAATGAGTCGGTCGGTACTCAGTAGCACGCTTGATGGATTCATTTCTGGCAGTCCGCAATGCCCACCACTAGCCAAACCACAAAATGCTATCTACTCCCCATAGCAGCATATTCCACAACAAAATTACACCGGCACATATAACAAAAAAAATTGCTTGAAGAGACCGAAGGAAAAAGACGAAACATAGTGGTGGTCACATAACTAAGTATTGCATCTCAATAATATTGCTTGGCTACTGATTAAATCATAAAACACATAATTCAGTTACACAGCATTTGGCCCAAACAATGTAAATGCCATCAGTGGCATATGCACAGAGGAGAGTTTGTTTTACCATCATTGCAATGAGACAGAGAGGAGTCCAATGACTCACCTGAAGCAAGGACGAGGCGGCCACCACTGCCACTGTCTTCGCGTGGAGAGCTCAGTCACTCGATATGGACTGAAGTGAGCTCAGTCACTCGACATGGACTGAAGTAATGAGATGAAGCCCAAGAACCGCTGCTGCATCTGCAGGGTCACATCATCACTGCATGGAGGGCGCACTGCATGTATAATTGCAGACAGCTCCTCTAACTGATCCTCTGGCCTAGCCTGTAAAGCAAAAGAAAGGAAGACGCTAATAAAAAACTCATAACTAACTAGGCCAACAATTTTGTTCCAACACCACTTGCCTTAAAGACTAAGATCTAGATTCTCAAAATCCGACCGGACAAGGCCAACACCAGCCCATTAAACTAGTGATGGATCACATCCAATTGACAATGTTTAAAAAAGAACATAACTTTGCCATCCAAAGTACAAACAATATCTTAAAACGGTGACTGAAATATCATGTGTAGTCTTTTTTACAACAAAATACTTAGCATCACTCCACCTAGACAAGCATGAAGAACTAATATGCAACTTTCATGAATGCAGTCTGACAACTAGAACAGTGAAAATAACAACTCTAATCCATAAAGAAACTGCTACCGCAACACAACTTCTAAAAAAATGCGATTGCTCACTGATTGATAATTCAGAACACAAGTTTCTCATTGCTGCTTAACAGGGATAACAGGGACTAGAGACAAACATGGTCAGAAGACCACCACCACAGGCACCATGACCACATAACCTGGCCCTTAATCAACGGGTCGATGGTCTACACCACAATGAATGGCTCAAAGGCCGGACAATCTCAGGCGCATAACAGGAGAGAGGAAGGAAACCAGAAACTCACCAGAACTAAGGACGAGGCAGCCACCACCTAATCACGCTGCAGTGGAAGTCAAAGTAGTGGCCAACAAGGAGGTAGCCCACCAAAGCCGCACTAGCCGGACACGGAGGTTACAACACAGCCGGTGCCATACCATCGGTGATGGCGCCCAAAACAAAGGGGTGCGGCAGTAACCGTTCGCCTTTAGCAGCTACACCACCGTCAGGCACCTTTAGCACCTGAAGTAGATCTCACGCGGGTAGGCCAACGAACTCTGTGGTGATGTTGGGCGCCTTCTCCCTCACGCACACGATCTCTTCAGCACCTGCGTGAGGAAACTACATCAGGGGAAAAGAGACCACGATTATCAATATAATATACACACAAAATGAAATCCTGCAAGTCTAATGTCTTTTTTGTCTCAAGAACTCCAAAGTTTTGTACTGCCACTGTTGATCAAGAAGGACTAACTGTAGCACCCGCAGTGAATGATGAAACTACATACTGTACAAGGGTTACCATACTGATAGAAAGGGGTAGGGTTGTGGTTCACATTCCTAGAAGGATCAATATAACACATGAAAATTGGCATTGCAGTATGTCACAAGGTTACTTTGGCAGTATGATACTTAAAAAATTTGCTAGCATATAGCAATAATATTAGATGCAAAGTTGTATCAGGTCGCAACCAAAAAAATAAATCATTCCGGCTGCTGGAGATCACAGGGCGAGGAGATGAAGAAATTTGATTTGGTACAAACACTCCAAAGGCCTTTGGATAATGACACCTAGAAAGCCTTTGATATGTGGAAGCAATCGAATCAAAACATCCTTCCATGGACACACAAAGGATAAACCAAGAACAAGCTAAAAAAATCACACCTTAAAAAACAACTGTCATGTGGTCAAATAGGTGTCACATCATGTGTTTGCTAACGGCAACTACCAACAGTCCTCTGGTTAAATTGATAAAATGCTGAAACAGAGGCAGGGTAAGGATGACATATTTTTACTATCCATACAGCAAGCTTGGTCCAAACCAACCAGTCACAACAATCATCAAACCGACAATCTTCTCACAGCCAGCAAGGAAAATCACATGCCAAGTAATTTACTTGATAAGTACACAAGTCTGTTTAACTAGCTAAACAGAGCCCTTTTGTAACTAAAACATACTAGAGGAGAGCCAGTAAATGAGTCCTTCCGTAACGAGAGAAAAATTGAGTCATTTAACTACCGAGTGAGTCACATTTATCTAATACAAGACAATACAAAGATAAGATGCCTAACAAAACAAATGACATCAGAGATTGTACAACATCAGTCTCACAAGGACCAGACCAGTGAGTTGCTGCATGTAACCACAAGCTTTCACAAAAGAATCAAGCTAGATAAACCAAGCTCGAGTTGAAGCATTGCCAATTTGCTCTCAAATAAACAAGACATCTTAATAATCTCAGGGGCACAAGTGAGAGGAGGAGACCACAAACTCACCAGAACTGAGGACGAGGCAGCCACCACCTAATCATGCTGTGGGGGAAGTTGGAGTAGTGGCCGACAAGGAGGTAGCCAACCAAAGCCGTACTAGCCGAACACACAGCCAGCACCATCACGTCGGCGATGGCGACCAAAACAAAGGGCGCGGCAGTAACTGTTCGGTCACCAAGCCACACCACTGCCAGGCACCTTTAGCAGCTGAAGTAGATCTCACGCGGGCAGGCCGACAGACTCGCTGGTGATGTTGGGGGCCTTCTCCCTTGTGCACACGATCTCTTCTGCACCTGCATGAGGAAAGTACATCAGGGACAAAAGAGCAAACTGGACCTCAATTATTAATATAACAATCTTCAACCCTGCAAGTCTATAGTATTTTTTATCACAAGAACTCCAATGTTTTGCAGTGCCATTGTTGATCATGAAGGACTAAGTGCAGCCACTGCAGTGACTGATGAAACTACAGACTGTACAAGCGTTACCATACTGAAAGAAGTGGGTACAGATAAGATTAGAAGTATCATGCCAATGTTCAAACAATGTAGATACCAAAACAACACTAGCCTCCTCTAATCAATATAGCCGATGGGTTATCAGTTACAGAGCATCATTAACGTGGAAATAGCGATTGCAGAAAAATATCTCCACTAACATGATGCCTAAAAAGCCTACAATCAAACAGTCATCAAGGGCTGCCAGGAACGCATACACTTAGCAAAACATGCCTATACATGTCAACCAGGAAAAGTTAAAAAGTACAGCTATAAAAACCTAAAACAAGTACACCGCCTAAATGATCTTGCTATGCACTCACGGGTAAGCAAACAACGGGGAGGGAGACAGAACAGGGAGAAGAGAAGGAAGAAGCTATCAGATCAAGCGATTACAGTAACTTAAAAAACATCTTGTCATGTAAGGCATATACAGTGCTGACTCTAGCGATTGCAGTAACTAAGAAAACATCAGGCTAAAACTACTGTAAAAAGAAGTCACAAAACATGGAACTAGAATCTAATTCTTCAGAACTGTAATTACAGCCATCAGACACCAAAAAAAGCAGGCATTCGACAATGTAATTACTATTTTCTATAGGATTATAACTACTACAATATGAGGATAAATATAACATGAAATTACAAGTTCTATAACACAACAAATACATAGAAGGGCACTGCTACTAATAGTGTTAAATTTGACCAACCCAAAATACACACAATAAAGGACAGTAACTTTGGTGGGATATGATGTAAAAACATGACGTGATCCACTACAAGTTGACTGCACCAATTTTTTTTTACAAATTACTACCTCTGTAAACTTTTATAAGATGTTTTAGGTCACTAAAGTAGTGACCTAAAATGTCTTATTAAAGTTTACACATGGAGTACTAACTTTGATGGGATGCAAATACAATAAAAATGAACTGTAAATTAGAGGGAAAATGAACTCCAGATGTAATTCTGGGATGACTACAAAAACAAGTAAAGATATAAGAATGTAACTCCAGTTAACCATAAGTGGAATTTACATTCAAATTCAGAGTGTAACTCTAGTAGTTTAAAACAAATCTTTGCGATTGCAGCAGCGAACTGGAGTTACAATCTGTAGAATTATAACTTATAGTTCTAGAGATGGCCTACACAACAGAGAAAATTCAAAAACAACTTTACCATACACATACTCGACAATCACTGTGCACACATGAAGAAATTACACAGTAGAAAACACATGACTGACACAATAGAGAAGTCCCAAAAGGCAAATTTACACTACTCACGCTCCACAATTAAAGTGACCACATGAAGAAATCCCCAAATATTTGACGTTCAAATGGAAAGATAGTGTGTCTCCAAGTGAAATTCATAATGCTGTCACAATAAGAGAAAAATAATGCGATATCACGAACGTTTGGGTGATAGGGAAACTAAGAGAGGAATATGATTTTTTTTTCAAATCATGCATGTAGCAGCATACAAGTGTATTATTTTCAAAAACTAAAGCACTACACATATGCTTCCAGAAACTAAGAGAGGAACAAGATTTCCTCAAACCATGCATGTAGAAGCATATTTTGAATCGGAGTGAGTATATGATGAACATAATTTGAACAGAACTGAAGGAGTACATGAGTAACATATAAAACAATAGAAGTTGATAACTTTTATTACTTAATTCATTAAAAGAGACAAGCTTTTATAGGTATTTTACTCCCTCCGTCCCATAATGTAAGACATTTTTTGACACTACATCATCTTACATTATGGGACGGAGGGTAGTGTCAAAAAAGTCTTGCATTATGGGATGGAGGGAGTATAAAAAAGATATGTATATGGCCTTTATTCATTTCATTAACCACGGTTCAATCACCGTGGGCACATAGGGGCTGTTTGGTTCTAGGCCTTGCATTCCCACACACTGCCACACATTTTTGCCAAGTACGCCTAAGGTTAGTACATCAAAATGAAAGCCACAAATTGGCAAGCCTAAAGGAATCTTGCCACATTTTTTGTGTGTATGCCATGTGGGGCTCTAGTGTGGCTTGCCTAAGGTGTGGCTTGAACCAAACACTCACCTAAGTTGGTCAAACTTGCCTAAACTTAGGTGTGGCAACCTTTGGCAAAGTTAGTCACCAACCAAACAGCCCCATAGAGCATTAGGGAGAGCAAAGGAGAGGAACCTACAACTTACCTATGCCGGAACCGAAGAGGAAGCAGCCACTGGCGAGGCAGGACGGGAGCGGCGGAGTGATCGCCAAAGAAGGGAGAGCTGCTTCGCTGGTCAAACTTGTGCCAGACGACACCATGGTCCTCTAAGCAGCATCAGTCATGGGATGTTCACAACATCACAATGATTTACATCTCTGGCCAGTTTCACGACCCACACAGGACAAATATATTAGTGCATTTGAACATAGGAAGTTAAAACTTAAAACATACATATCCATTGGGCATATGTATTTTTTTACCACCAATTTGCTATAAATTGTTTCATGAACCACAGAGCAACAATTTACAGCAAGAAGCAATAGCACTTGACAGTTAGTTCCATGAACCACACAGAACATCTACACTATAGTGTATCGTTTCAACTTAGAAAACTAAAACATACACATCCACTGGACACAAATAAAATTTTGTGCAGAAGGATGTTAGTTTGCTACAAACACAACATCACAATGATTTAGATCTCTTGCCAGTTTCATGACCCACATAGAAGTAGTGCATCTCAACTTCAAAAGCAAAAACATACGTATCATTATATTACTTTGTTTATAAAGATGTGAACTTGTTGTACATGACATCAGAAGACTTCACATCTTTTGTCAGTTTCATGATCGCACAGAAAAAAATAGAGAGAGAAATGCATTCCAACTTAGGAAAAAATTATTTACATCTCTCGTCAGTTTCATCAGCCACACATAAAAAAATATATTACCGATTACGGAGAGTAATGTATTTCTGTATGGCCATCAAGGCATCATTTCCCCAAAAACCCTAAGTACCCGTAGCTCGATGACCACATGCCAGAGCAAGGGGAAGAACAAAGGAGGAAGAGAAGTCAGGAGGACTCACCTTATTGTTTGTAGCCAACGCGGAACCACAACGTCGCTGTCACATGGTGACGGTGGAGAGCTGGACTAAGATGAGAGTGTTATATCACAGCAAGTATACGGTCAAATTTCTTCAGTGTTTCTTCCAGCCACACGCATCCGCAAGATCTGCAGTTATTGCCAAAGAATCGCCAACAATATCATTATTAGTTCACAATAGCATATTTATAGGCTTCAGAAATCATTTTTTATTGTGTACTGTATTATCTCAGACAGCGTCAACTCAAACATGTGTCATTTTTTCCAGAGAAAATAGGCACATAGCAGCTAAGTACTCCCTCCGTAAATAAATATAAGAGCATTTAGATCACTAAAAAGTTCATAGACATGGTAATTCTTATACTGAAATCACTTATCAGGTACTATATATGTATCAATGTTCATGGTGATATATGTGGAATGCTTTTCAGAGAAAATCAGGAATTAATACCCAAATGTGTCAAGGCAAGTATAGTCAAAACCTGAAACAACCTATGTAATTGGTGATATATGTGGTAAGCAGACCAACAGATCTCTACAGTATAGCTGCTCCTATGCCACACATTTCTACAGCAAGGGGAGCAGACCTACTGTTCATCGTAACGAAGGAAGCAGAGCCTTTGAACTCAACAAAATTGAAGGCATTTCTTGAAAATAAAATAAAAACCATTGACACTCAAACATATATGGTTGAAAACAAAAAGGGGCATGCTTTCTAAGAAAAGCTGATACCCCAATAATTATGTCCAAAATTGAGATCATTTTTTTTCAGAATACATTTACAGGGTACTATACCTCAATCAACCTCAATCAAGCATATCTCATTGTTTTCAGAAAAAACAGGCACATGGCAGCTAAGCAGTAACCATGCTCTTATAGACGTTCTTGAACATGATAGAAAACACTGAAATGCATTTATCGGGTACTATATCTCAGTCGGTATTGACTCGAACATGTCTCAGTTCAGAGAAAAGAGGCAAATATCAGCTCTCATCTTAGTCCAGAGAAAAGTGGTATGGAAAATTCGAATCTGAGCCCGAGCTCATCTGCACCTGCACTCACGAAAAAAATCAAAATAAATACTAGAAAAATTCAAAAAATTCCAAAAAAACATTCTGGTGGTGGACAATTTGATGCGTGAGGTACGCTCCAATTTTCAAAACATTTGGACTTCTGTGCAGCTCTCAGCAAAAAAGACAAATCGGAGGTACAAATCGGAGGTCTGTAAAAATATGTACTGTTCATATACTGTTCTGGTCTGATTTGTCTTTTTTGCTGAGAGCTGCACAGAAGTCCAAATGTTTAGAAAATTGGAGCGTACCTCACGCATCAAATTGTCTACCACCCAATTTTTTTTGGAATTTTTTACGAATTTTTTTTGACCGGGTGCAGATGCACCCGGGCACCGAAACGCCGTTCTCGTGGTAATCATGCTATTTACAAATGTACCTAGGTAAATAACATGATTACCCAGTGTGATATCGACTCGAACATGTCTCAGTTTATAGAAAAGTGGTAATCATGCTATTTACAAATGTACCTAGATGTGATAAAAAAATACTTTGGCAACCAAATGCAGAATAAGCTGGAACCACGCTATCACCATGCAACCAAGTCAAGTCGAACAACTTCAGGAATTATTAAAACCAAAATGTGTCAAGACATGTATAATTTTCTAGTATAGCTGCTCCTACAGCCAAGGAATCCTACTACTGCAAGGCGAGTATCACTGCCCATCAGAACAAAGTGCAAGAACTATTTCAAGTACAAATAGAAGGCCCACTTTATATCGGTAAGCTAAATGTGATCATCAAACACACAAGCATCATGATGTAGCATCGGTACTGGAGTTCAAGCAAAAGAAAGGCCAGAAGCCACTTCGCACCATGGAACTTTGGAGACTGTCGATTAACAGTGGCAACTAGGCTAGATCTGGAAACTAGTCCACTGTGAAGAGGAGCACAATGCGATTGTCTAGAAACTATGCTAGAGCAGAGCAGCGATAACTTGAAAAAATGCATCTTTGGTGGGAGGGCGGAGCAGAGAGCAACCTTGTGCGGGGAGTCGCCATCATTGTTGCCTCGAGGTTGAGGTACGACCCGATGATGTCCTCGTCGAGTCGAGAACTTGGAAGTTTGGTCCCGCATGTTCGTCGTCGATGTCGTCCATGGAGGGCGTCTGCTGCTCTGAATTAAACAAACAAATAAATTAGGGTTCCGAGAGAGACTAGAACTCCAACCAACACTCTTTTCAGTAGAATCTGTGGAGGTAGCAGAACAACAATTAAGAACTAATCGCTATCAAACAATAGCATAGACTAAAGAATCAGCATCAATAGAGGACCAAAGCAACAGTAGATGGTCAAGTGAACAGTACAAGGTCATGTAACAGCAGTAGATGATCAGAGAAAACAACCACAACTTACAACAAGGATAAGAGATCCTTTAACTGCGGCCACAACCAGCAAGATCATATCAACCAGGACCAATCATGGCAAAGGGGGATCATCAAAGCCAACAAACAGACCAACCCTATAGCACTAGCTCCATTTCAAGAAAAGCACACGGCATTAAAGTGAGACTGGCTTCACATCAAATTTAGTTAATCTTAGAATTCCATAATGCTAATTAATTATTAATAAAGCCACTTGTCAATGCCAGTAAGCAGAGACATTTCTCAAGAAATAAACAAAGACCACCATATATAATACTCCCTCCATCCAAAATTACTTGTCGCAGAAATGGATGAAAATGAATGTATCTAGAACTAAAATACGTCTAGATACATCCATTTCCACGACAAGTAATTTGGGACGGAGGGAGTACTCCAGAAAACAAGACAATAGTCACTGTTCCATTTCAGAAAATGGACAAGCAAGGATAAATGCAACAGTAGGTAACTACATCAACACCAGGAGTGTGCATCAGTGCCCAACAAGCATGCATCAGAATTTCAGATCAAAACCACCAAGCAACACTAGCCATCACCAGCTAATTATCATGTCAAGAAGGTAATAATGATTCCAAAGCAAACACCTTTAGCCAATGAAGAAAACCCTACAGCACAACCTCCATATCAGGAAAAGTCCACATGATCAATAAAGCTTAGCTTTTGCATAAAAGCTGATTGACATTTCTCTTAAGAAAATAAAGTTTCACATATTCCAGCAACAGGACAAGGGCTATTCCATTTCAGAAAAACAAGGGTAAGCTCAAGTTCCAGCCCAAGGGGAACTAGCCCTGATTTCCAAGATAAAGTGGGTTTCACGATAATCCACAGCCATAGATGTCAAAGCAACAGGAAATGACCAAAGCAACGATGAAATGGTCATATGAACAATATAAGATAAAGCTACAGGAAGTAGCCAATGCAATGCAACACTAGGAACATACAACAAGAATGGATCAAACCAACAAGTCATAGCAGCCATCAAACCAGCAATGCAAAAATCTTCTCAAAGCCACAATCTTTAGCCAATTGAAACCCTACACCACTTGTCTGAAGAAGAGCAGTTTCAAGCGAATATTACCTTCTGACTCAAGGATTTGAGCATGTTCCTTGCGCTCTGCTGTGGCCTAGATTTCCATTGCCTTCTTAACTACCTCTGGAGGAGTTATACCTGAGGAGGCTGCTCTCTACCGGTGGTATCGGCAAACATCAAGCTTCCTTTGGCTGTTCGCACCATCGATCCATCGGGCTGCTGTACCTCCTACCTACAGAGGCGAGACAGGGGTTAGAAGAATGGAGGAGCATAACAATGCATTCTTTATCGTGACGGAAGCATAACAACAAAGCAGCTAGCTACCTGTAAAGTTAATACTAAATCATGTGGATCTCATCCTCGACATACATATGTACAGCAGAGGAATTTTGTATTTAAAGTAAATAATGCAGACACTTTGAGGCATCTTGTAAGACCGAAACTAACATTGTAGTCTAATGTATGCGTGTAAGTAGCAGCTGGTCAGTTTTCATGTCCAATTGCAAGAAGCAGCGATTTGTGCCAAGAAAGTTGAGCTTCTAGTTTAATAACAACCAATCAATCACCTTTAATTACTCTAGCGAAATATGGAGCAGACTCAAAGCCTTGAGCTTTCTAGCTTTCAATTTTTTTTTCTTTTTTTTAGAAGAAAAAATAAGACAAATTTCATGCTCAGTTTATAATAGAGAAAACAAAGATGGGAGAGGAGCTGTTTGAGAATTCAATTGCACAGATGTTATACATATGGGCAAAAGCGAGGTAGTTGACTTATACTCCATCCATTCCAAATTACTTGACCCATATTTATCTAGACACGGATGTATCTAGACACTAAACAAGTATAGATACATCCGTATTTAGACAAATTCAAGTCAACTAATTTGGACCGGAGGGAGTATATCACAAATGTCAGAGAAATTTGGATATTTGATACTTTCAATAAGTGGCTTCTCAAAATTGCCACTTGTAGGACAGTAGGAGAGGAGCCAAACAAATTACAGCTTATGTACTTAGCACTAAAACCCTATAATGAATTCTAGGAGTGCAAATGTAACCCTAGATGGCATGATGGCCAGCCAATGAGGAAGTCGAGGTCACTGCACACAGTATAAAATTCACAACGATGGCATGGACACAATCAAAGACTCAATGGAGAGAGAAAAAGATGGAGAGGGAGAGAGGGTTGCTTACCACCTATGCCGGGAGGAAGAGGAATCATGGCAGGCGGGCGGGAGGCGTCAGGCGGAAGAAGAATCAAGAATCCCTTGATGCGACGACAACAGGGCCACTTGCCCCAAATCACACAACCAACAGTCCAACACGCATCAGAACCGGATCGAGATGAATAAAACCAGCAGAAGAAGGGGAGCAGATCAGATTCATACGGTGTCACCCTTGTCAAGGTCTTCTCTTGGAAAGGTGATGCGGATCCCGCCATGGCCGCGGCTCTGTGGAGGTTGGAGGGGGGTGGAAGGAGGAGGCGAGAGAGGAGGGAGTCGGGTCGGCTAGGATTGGGGTTGGGGTGGAAGGAGGAGGCCGTGGCGGGAGAGGGACGGCAAGGCGTGCAGCGTCTGCGGAGGAGCCCGTGGCGGCGGGATATCTCTGCTGGCTGCACCTCCTGCCCGACCTTGCTTTCGGTCGCCATGGCCGCCCAGCAGCTAGGGATTCTGGCCTTGAGGAGGGAGGGAGGGAGGGACAGAAGTGTAACATCCCAAATTTCCTATTTGGAATGTTTTACAATTATAGCTAAGCATCTATGCATATTGTTTGAATTTGAGTGACATTTGAAGTTTCAGAAGATTTTGAGTTGATGGGATTTGAATTTGAATTGGCAATTGAAAACTATTTCAAAACTATGCCTGACAAATACTTGAGAAAAAAGTATGAGAGGAGTAAACATGACACTCCAAATATGTCAGATGAAAAACATTGCCAAAAAGTTTGAATTCAAATTTTGATTTTATTTGGGATTTTAGAAAAATGATTTTTTATATAGTTTGAGTTTTTCCCCTGGAAAAATGTTCAAATTATAGGGAATATTCCCCTGATCATTTTGATATATATATGTCCTATATAAAATATATATATTTTATTCTCTCTCTCTAATTCAAAAAAATATATAGAAAAGGGACCCAGGCGCTACCAGTTAAGCCCAGCCCGGCCAGTAGGCTGACCCGACCGACCAGCGGCGCAGCCAGCCGAGCCTTGAGCCCACGCTTGAACCGACCCAGCGCCAGCGCCCGAAGCTCCTCCCCATCGGTCGCCCGATCCCCTCGCACCCTTCCCGCGCTCACTGACGGGTGGACCTCGCCACCTTCTTCCTCCTCACGCCAAGCCGCAATGGCCCAAAGCGGATTTGCCGCCGTATCCCGTGATCCCGGGATCGCTCCCCGATCTGCCCCTCGCCCAAGTCGACCCCTATATAAACCCCACCCCTCGACCCGTTCCCCGTTTCCCCCTCGCCTGACCCTCTCTCTCGCCGCAATCGCTCGCCGGAGCACCGCACCGCCGCCGCGCCATTGCCACCGCTCCACCCGCCCCGAACCCCCTCGAGCACCCCCGACTCCACCCCCGAGCTCCCCTTGCTCCGCCACACCCGCCGGAGGTCTCCGCCGTCGTCCCCGACCACCGGAGCCGCAGCTCGTCGTCGCCCGCCCGTCGCCGTCGGCCACCCATGATGAAGTCGCGGAATCCCCTCGCCGTCCGATCTAAACGTAGGGTTTAGATTAGAATGCGAAGAAGTACGGTTTATTTAGGTTTTAGTTTAAAAGATCCGGTTTATTCCGGTTTAGTTAGGTTTAGTTTAGACCGCCCGAGCGATTTATTTCCTCGGCGTATTTTAGTTATATTACGCCGATGCGTTAGATAGGCCCATTAAGCGCCAGTTTTCGTTTTAGTTAATTTTTTCGTTTCTGTTTTTAATAGAATAGTTTCAGTTTTGTAAAATCCATATCTTCTAATCTACTTAATATTTTTAATTGATTCTTATTTTGTTAGTTTGCAAATTTATTGTAGTTTCTGTAGAAAATATGTTTAGTCATGTTAAAATTTTTAGAAATTGTTTTATTTTAGATTTAGACAGATTAGTAATTCTGCTATAAAGTGAGTTGGAATTATTTTATTTTAGTGATTCTTTTGTCACTACTTTATTTTGACCTTTCCTAACCGTAGGAATTTATCTGGGCATTTTATATTTAATAAAAAAATAGTTTTAATCAAAATCATGTGGTTCTTAATTATTTAACTAGCTACTGCTTTCCTATTGTTTCATATAGCAAATAATTTTATTTTTCTTATGTGATAGTTTATTTTAGGTTAGTTTACGTAACTTTAGAACATGAACTTTTATTTACAATAAATAAAGTTTTATTTTATTTTTCCTTGCTAGGATGGTTATAGGCATAATAGGAGTTCTATAATAGCTTTTAATGTGATTCTTATTGCTCCTAGTTGCATGATGTTTTCTTTTACATTAATTAGTAAAAACCCATGCTTAGGGTCTGTTAAGAAAAATTTTGTTGTGTAAAACTATTTCTTGGTTGTTGTATGATGTGGTGAAAATATTGATTTGGATTTCTTTGAGTTTTCTTTGGGTTTTGGTTCAATTGTTTTGTGTGTTATGTTATTATGCTGTTATGTTAAGTGATCATATGTTTGTATGCTTATATGATTGTTGTTTGCCTCGGTAGAATTTCCTGAGTCTAAGCTTGCTACCACGAGTCCCTAGCTTTCGAAGATCGTCAGCAAGGCAAGCCAATTGATCATGTTTTCCTTTACAATACCTATGATTTTATTGCATTAGAAATTATACCTCCCCACCATGCATGCAGTAGGAGAATTTGAAGTTATGTTCTTGAGTAGTATCATGAGGTAGGATGAACCCAATTCCCCTTGTTACCATTGCCCCAGGACGAAGTAGTTTATTTTGCCATGCTCGTAGACGGGATTGGTTGAGTTAATCGTAAGGGAGATGTGAGAGTCAAGATGATGACAACCCCATGACTTCAAGCTCAAGATGGACTTCAAAATTCACTACTGGGTGGAGGACGGTTGTGGTACCACAGAGAAAACCAGCGGTTGCGGTATGCATGGAGAAGCGCCATGACATCTTGGAAAGCTTCACCCAGCCACGAAGAGATGGATGTATACCCCATTGACGGAAGCTTACGTGCAGCCGCAAGCCATTATGGGCTCGCTTGGTCAACCCTAGGTGTGACTCTGGTAGGAGGGTGCTACGAGATGTAGAAGAACGGTAGGATTGGATGGGTACGGCGGTGGCGGAGGAACTCTTCTGAAGACCCTGTTTACGTTCGTCCGTCTTCAAACACCATGAAGTGCGAAGACTTAAAAGGAGGAGCGATTCTTGCGGGTAAAGTGCGCAAACCTCTGCAGTGAAGATCTAATCGGTTAGCCGTGTCCCGATTCTGGACAATTTGAGCCTCTGGAACTTGGAGTATTTCGGATATCTCAACACCAAAATTTATAAATTAATTGAGGGGATTATTTAATAATTGGGAATGAGACATTGGTTGGTGGAACCATCTCAATAATTACCAACATTTCGTAGTAATTGCAAACAAGTCCTTATTGTAGGGAAAAACTGGCTTTTTCACAAAAACAATGAAACTTAGAGCCCCACAGCCAAATTGCATATAGTATTAGTAATTTTATTGTTATTCTCTCTTCATGACTTGCCGGCATATTCAAAATGCTGACCTACACGGCTGCAACGTCTTATGTTGCAGAGGATTATTCCGATCAGGAGTGAGGCTACGATCCGCGCTTGGCGATTGCCCTTTGGAGTCGGATGGACTCGCTATTCTTCTACGCTTCCGCAGCTTTATTTAGTTTATTTCTCATGAGTTGGCCTTCGGCCGAATTTATTCTATTGTAATAAAGACTCGATATGAGAATCGTGTAATAAATTCAGGTGTGATTGAACTTTGATTATTTCATCAATGTACTGTGTGTGCCAGCATGATCTTGGGATGGTACAGCTACACAAAGACTTGACCGATTTTGGGTCGGGTCGCTACAGAGATGGTATCAGAGCACACGCTGACCGTAGGACGTAACCCCTAGGATCGTAAAGCCATAGGAAGGGACTATTTATTTTATGTCCTTATCATTCCGTAATTCTCCCCTGTTCATTTCTGACATCTCTCCGATTTTCAACATTACGGATGGCCGCGAAGTTCACCCCAGTTACGCTACGGAGTTTTGCCACCAGATGAGATGATGCCTTCGGCAAGAAGCTGGTCCAGATCGTGAAGAAGCTGAAGATTGCTCGCCCTCGATCACCGGGAAGCCTACCAATGCACTTCCGACGGATACCCGCTTCTGTGATTGAGGTGCACATTCCAGGGAGGACCTTCGGAGGACATTCAGAGTCCATTGACTTTGAGTTTACCGATTTCAATTGGATCCTCGGAAGAGACATGGCGATTTATCGTGCACTTGGACATCTCAGAGAAGAGTACAGGGCCGAGCTCGACCCATCAGACCTTGCCATGATTTCTCGCAGAGCTAGGAATGGAGATATCATCCGCGTGTAGAGGGCGACTCCATTCTCTCATATGTCCAAGACTTGGAGTGTCTCCTCAGAAACGGGAGATCCGGACTCGCCGTAACTTCGAAGGTACACGGAGGCTGTTGTTCCGTGAACTGGGCTGGAGGAGAAAGCACATGCAGACTTCCTCGACCATGAAGAAGAAATCAAGGATTTCATGGAGAGAGTCGACAAGCTGAAGATGGATGTTGCCGCATTAGAGGAGAAGATGGACTTGGGAGAGGACCTTTTTCCGAGTGGAGATGACGGACCTCTCGTGAGCAATGACCAGGATTATGAAGAGAGCTCCACTGAAGAAAGCCGCAAGAGGAGACGCCGCATCAAAGGACGCCACACCGAAGGACGCCGCACCAGAGGACGCAAGGATATTTGATGAAGACATTTAGTCGACCGCCATGTTATTTTATTTTTCCGTCGATCAGTTAGGCCGTTATTTTTGATTAGTCGTGAGAATTTGTAATCCGAGATTGAACCATGTTTGAGATGATTGAATAAATGATTGGTGTGATTATGATTGTGCATTCATTTGGGTAGTGATATTTTCTCATTAGACCCTTGTTCTATTCTAATTTTCTCATCCACTCCAAAACACCAGATGCCTCCGAGACGTGACCCCGGTCTCAACTTTCCGCGGAGCTCACCCAGTTGATCCAAAGCAAAATGCCCTCATGCAGATGCTCATCCGTAACCATAACAACAACAACAACAACAATCCACCGCCACCACCCCTCGCTGACAACTTGACCCGCTTCCTAAGGCTGAATCCGCCCGGTGTTCTCTAGCAGACCTTGAGCCGATTGTGGCCGATGATTGGCTCCGCAAGGTCGGAAGGGAGTTAGCCACCGCTTTGGATGCACAGATGCGTAGAAGGTGCGCTTTGCGCACATCAACTTGATGGACCCGCAGCCTCTTGGTGGGAGAACTACACCGCCACTTATCCCATCGCCACCATCACGTGGGATCAGTTCCAAGAAGCTTTCGCACCGCTCATGTTCCACTGGAGCCATGAGTGCGAAGAAGCGTGAGTTCCGCAACTTACGCCAGGGAACCGTCTTTGTGGGGCGATGCGTGGATGAGTTCGACAAGTTAGCTCGCTATGCCCCGGATGATGTGGCCACAGATGCCGCAAAGCAGGAAAAGTTTCTCGAGGGACTCAATGACGAGCTGGGTATGCAGCTAATGGTGGCTACCTTCAACAACTACCAGGAGCTGGTAGACAAGGCCACCATACTTGAAGGCAAGCAGCAGCAGATTGATAGCCGCAAGCGGAAGTATGGCCAGGGGAAGTACAACTGCGAGCTCGTGAAGCCCCGTTATGCCCCATACTCGGGAGGGCATACCCATCACACCCATGGAGGACATAACCATGGAGGAAATGGGAACAACCGCAACCAGGACAACAAGACAGGCAATGGAAACGGCAATGGAAACGGCAATGGCAACCAGCATCATCCTGCCCCGGCTCAGAAAGATCTGAGTCACATCACCTGTTTCAAGTGCCAGAAAACAGGGCACTATGCCACCGACTGCCCGGAGGCCAAGCAGAGGAATGGAAACGGCAATGGAAGCTCTGCAAAGAAGCCCAACCCTTTTCCTCGTGCTCTGGTGAACCACATTGACGTGGAGGACGTCTATGATCAGCCGGACAATCGTGGTTGGTAAGTTTTATTAAATTCACATCCAGTATTGGTACTCTTTGATTACGGTGCAACGCATTCATTCATATCAAGGGTAGTTGTGGAAAAGTACGGGTTGCCCACTAGAACCCTTAGAAGCCCTCTTCACGTCGATTCGCAGAGGAGAAATGATGGCGGGCTTAGGCTGTCATGCAACCCTCAACATCGGAAACCATAAATTTCCGTAGACCTCATAGTATTGGAAACCCGGACCTTGGATGTAATCCTAGGCATGGATTGGTTGACAAAGTTTGAAGGAAACATAGATCGCGTGCTCAAGAAGTCGATTCTCGCTCACCACCCCGGAGCGTAAGAGGATCAAGTATGTATCCAGGCGTATCCCGATGAAGAATCAGTGCATTCCCTCACGGGAGTTGTTCAGAGGAAGTGCCGATGGTGCAAGATTTTCCCGATGTGTTTCGGAGGAATTACCAGAATGCCACCGACGAGAGACATCGAATTTCTGATTGAGTTATTGCCCGACACAGCCCCAATATCCAAGAGACCCTATCGGATGCCCCCGAACGATTTGAAAGAGATCAAGAATCAAATTAATGAGCTATTGGAGAAGGGATATATTCGGCCAAGCTCGTCACCTTGGGGAGCCCCAGTTCTTTTGGTAGAGAAGAAGGATGGAACCCTGAGGATGGTTGTGGATTATCGTTCGTTGAACGACGTGACCATCAAGAACAAGTACCCTCTGCCAATGATTAATGACCTGTTTGATCAGCTAGTTGGAGCCAAGGTATTCTCCAAGATCGATCTTCGATCTGGGTATCATCAGTTGAAGATCCGTGAAAAGGATATACCCAAAACAGCATTCACCACGTGTATGGTTTATATGAGTATACCGTCATGTCATTCGGATTGACTAATGCCTGCATACTTCATGAATTTGATGAACAAGGTATTTATGGAATATTTGGACAAGTTTGTCGTGGTGTTCATCGATGATATACTGATTTTCTCCAAGAGCGAGGAAGAGCATAAGGAACATTTGCGTCTAGTTACGGAGAAACTCCGAGAACATCGATTGTATGCCAAGTTCAGCAAATGTGAATTTTAGCTGAAGGAAGTCGGATTCCTCGGACATGTTATTTCAGGAGAAGGAATAGCAGTTGACCCCGCCAAGGTTGTATCACCACCGATTGGCGATCGCCCACCTCAGTCAAGGAGATCCGCAGTTTTCTCGGACTCGCAGGATATTATCGGAGGTTTATTGAGAATTTCTCGAAGATTGCTAAGCCCATGACTGAGCTGTTGAAGAAGGATGCCAAGTACATTTGGACCGAGGATTGTGAAGCCGATTTCGTGAATTGAAGAAACGTTTGGTTACAGCCCCAAAGATTGATTTTCTTAGGACATACACAAGGATTACCAGTATATTGTGACGCTTCTCGTCGTGGACTCGGAGGAGTACTCATGCAGGAAGGAAAAGTTGTAGCTTATACCTCCAGACAGCTACGACCACACGAGATGAATTATGCCACCCATGATTTGGAGTTAGCAGCAGTAGTGCATGCACTCAAGACCTGGAGTTATCGGAAACCGTTGTGATGTCTACACAGATCATAAGAGCTTGAAGTATATTTTCACGCAGAAAGAGTTGAACCTCAGGCAGAGGAGATGGCTGGAGTTAATCAAGGACTATGACATGAAATTGCATTACCACCCAGGAAAGGCTAATGTTGTAGCAGATGCATTGATCCGTAAGAGTTATGTAAATACTCTTATAAGCGGAGGATTACCTCAGTGAGTTAGTCGATGACCTCAGAGATCTCCGACTGGAGATAGTTCCGATAGGATATGTTGCAACTCTGGAAGTTCAGTCCACTTTGGCCGAAAGAATTCGTGAAGCCCAGAAGTCGGACAAGGAAATTGACGAGATAAAGAAAAGGATGAATGAAGGAAAAGCTAAAGGGTTTCGTAAGGATGAATACGGAGCTATATGGTTCGAGGATCGTATTTATGTACCCAATGATCCCGAACTCAGGAAGCTAATTCTTCAGGAGGCTCATGATTCACCGTACTCGATTCACCCCGGTAACACCAAGATGTATCTGGATTTGAAGGAAAGTTTCTGGTGGACGGGTATGAAGAAGGATATTGCAGAGTACGTAGTAGTATGCGATGTTTGCCAAGGAGTAAAGGCGGAACATCAGAAGCCAGCAGGGTTACTTCAACCTTTGCCGATTCCCGAGTGGAAATGGGAAAAACTTGGAATGGATTTTATCACAGGATTACCCAGGACCCGTTCAGGTTATGAAACCAACACCGTAGTGGTTGATCGATTGACCACGGTAGCTCATTTCATTCCCGTGAAGACTACCTATACCAGCGCTTAAGTTAGCCAAGATATACATGACCAGGATCGTATGTCCGCATGGAGTTCCGAGGAGTATCGTGGTCGATAGAGGAACACAATTTACCTCAAAGTTTTGGAATCGGTTGCATGAAACTTTGGAGTACGAGGCTGGAGTTCAAGATCTGACTTTTCATCCGCAGGCAGATGGACAGACCTAGAGAGTCAACCAGATCCCGGAGGACATGTTGAGAGCTTGTGCGCTAGACTATGGGTCTAGCTGGGATGATAATTTGCCATACGCGAATTCTCATACAATAACAGATTATCGCACCATCAAGATGGCCCCTTTCGAAGCTCTATACGGAAGGAGGTGCAGAACACCATTGTTGTGGGATGGTGTTAGAGATCGAAAACTTTTCGGTCCCGATCTTATCAGAGATTCCGAAGAGAAAGGCAAGCTGATTCGAGATAGACTCAAGGTAGCTCAGTCGAGGCAGAAGAGTTATGCCGACAGTAAACGCAAGGAAGTAACTTACGAAGCGGGAGACCGGGCATATCTTCGTGTGTCCCCGCCGTGGAATCAAGAGGTTCGGTGTTAAAGGAAAGTTAGCACCCCGGTTCATTGGCCCCTACAAAATCCTCGAACGTCGTGGAGAAGTTGCTTACAAGTTGGAATTGCCGGAAGGATTGTCCGGAGTTCATGATGTCTTCCATGTTTCTCAGCTGAAGACCTCCGCCGAGACCACCCGCACCTATTTGCTAGCCAACCCGAATCTCGAGGGCGAGATTCATCTTAAGGTGGGTAGGTTTGTAACATCCCAAATTTCCTATTTGGAATGTTTTACAATTATAGCTAAGCATCTATGCATATTGTTTGAATTTGAGTGACATTTGAAGTTTCAGAAGATTTTGAGTTGATGGGATTTGAATTTGAATTGGCAATTGAAAACTATTTCAAAACTATGCCTGACAAATACTTGAGAAAAAAGTATGAGAGGAGTAAACATGACACTCCAAATATGTCAGATGAAAACATTGCCAAAAAGTTTGAATTCAAATTTTGATTTTATTTGGGATTTTAGAAAATGATTTTTATAAAGTTTGAGTTTTGCCCCTGGAAAAATGTTCAAATTATAGGGAATATTCCCTGATCATTTTGATATATATATGTCCTATATAAAAAATATATATTTTTTATTCTCTCTCTCTCTAATTCAAAAAAAAATATAGAAAAGGGACCCAGGCGCCAGCCAGGTCAACTGGCCCAGCCAGCGCCGAGGCGGCCCCGCCACCATCGGCCAAAGCAGCCAACCAGCGCGACCCACCAATACCGAGCCGCCCACGCCCGAACCGACCCAGCCAAATACCAAGCTCCTCCCCATCGGTCGCCCGATCCCCTCGCACCCTTCCCGCGCTCACTGACGGGTGGACCTCGCCACCTTCTTCCTCCTCACGCCAAGCCGCAATGGCCCAAGCCGGATCGCGCCGCCGCCGTATCCCGTGATCCCCGGGATCGCTCCCCCGATCTGCCCCCTCGCCCAAGTCGACCCCCTATATAAACCCCACCCCCCCTCGACCCGTTCCCCCGTTTTCCCCCTCGCCCGACCCCTCTCTCTCGCCGCAATCGCTCGCCGGAGCACCGCGCACCGCGCCATTGCCACCGCCTCCACCGCCCGAACCCCTCGAGCACCCCGACTCCACCCGAGCCCCCCTTGCTCCGCCGCACCCGCCGGAGGTCTCCGCCGTCGTCCCCGACCACCGGAGCCGCCCGGCTTGTCGCCCGAGCCGCCCGTCGCCCGTCGGCCTCATGATAAGTCACGGAATCCCCTCCGCCGTCCGATCTAAACGTAGGGTTTAGATTAGAAGTACGAAGGGGTACGGTTTATTTAGGTTTTAGTTTAAAAGATCCGGTTTATTCCGGTTTAGTTAGGTTTAGTTTAGACCGGCCCGAAGCGATTTATTTCCTCGGGCGTATTTTAGTTATATTACGCCGATGCGTTAGATAGGCCCATTAAGCGCCAGTTTTCGTTTTAGTTAATTTTTTCGTTTCTGTTTTTAACAGAATAGTTTCAGTTTTGTAAAATCCATATCTTCTAATCTACTTAATAATTTTAATTGATTCTTTTTTTGTTAGTTTGCAAATTTATTGTAGTTTCTGTAGAAAATATGTTTAGTCATGTTAAAATTATTAGAAATTGTTTTATTTTAGATTTAGACAGATTAGTAATTCTGCTATAAAGTGAGTTGGAATTATTTTATTTTAGTGATTCTTTTTGTCACTACTTTATTTTGACCTTGCCTAACCGTAGGAATATATTTGGGAATTTTATATTTAATAAAAAAATAGTTTTAATCAAAATCATGTGGTTCTTAATTATTTAACTAGCTACTGCTTTCCTATTGTTTCATATAGCAAATAATTTTATTTTTCTCATGTGATAGTTTATTTTAGGTTAGTTTCTGTAACTTTAGAACATGAACTTTTATTTACAATAAATAAAGTTTTATTTTATTTTTCCTTGCTAGGATGGTTATAGGCATAATAGGAGTTCTATAATAGCTTTTAATGTGATTCTTTTTGCTCCTAGTTGCATGATGTTTTCTTTTCTGTTAATTAGTAAAAACCCATGCTTAGGGTCTGTTAAGAAAAATTTTGTTGTGTAAAACTATTTCTTGGTTGTTGTATGATGTGGTGAAAATATTGATTTGGATTTCTTTGAGTTTTCTTTGGGTTTTGGTTCAATTGTTTTGTGTGTTATGTTATTATGCTGTTATGTTAAGTGATCATATGTTTGTATGCTTATATGATTGTTGTTTGCCTCGGTAGAATTTCCGGAGTGCGAAGCTTGCTACCACGAGTCCCTAGCTTTCGAAGATCGTCAGCAAGGCAAGTCAATTGATCATGTTTTCCTTTACAATACCTATGATTTTATTGCATTAGAAATTATACCTCCCCACCATGCATGCAGTAGGAGAATTTGAAGTTATGTTCTTGAGTAGTATCATGAGGTAGGATGAACCCAATTCCCCTTGTTACCATTGCCCCAGGACGAAGTAGTTTATTTTTCCATGCTCGTAGACGGGATTGGTTGAGTTAATCGTAAGGGAGATGTGAGAGTCAAGATGATGACAACCCCATGACTTCAAGCTCAAGATGGACTTCAAAATTCACTACTGGGTGGAGGACGGTTGACGGGTACCCTGGAGAAAACCAGCGGTTGGCCGGTATGCATGGAGAAGCGCCATGACATCTTGCGGAAAGCTTCACCCAGCCACGAAGAGATGGATGTATACCCCATTGACCGGAAGCTTACTGCAGCAGCCGCAAGCCATTATGGGTTCTGGCTTGGTCCACCCTAGGTGTGACTCTGGCCGGAGGGTGCTACGAGATGTAGAAGAACGGTAGGATTGGATGGGTACCGGCAGTGGCCAGAGGAACTCTTCGGAAGACCCTGTTTCGTTCGTCCCGTCTTCAAACACCATGAAGTGCGAAGACTTAAAAGGAGGGAACGATTCTTGCGGGTAAAGTGCATAAACCTCTGTAGAGTGAAGATCTAATCGGTTAGCCGTGTCCCGATTACGGACAATTTGAGCCTCTGGAACTTGGAGTATTTCGGATATCTCAACACCAAAATTTATAAATTAATTGAGGATTATTTAATAATTGGGAATGAGACATTGGTTGGTGGAACCATCTCAATAATTACCAACATTTCGTAGTAATTGCAAACAAGTCCTTATTGTAGGTAAAACGGCTTTTTCATAAAAACAATGAAACTTAGAGCCCCATGACCAAATTGCATATAGTATTAGTAATTTTATTGTTATTCTCTCTTCATGACTTGCCGGCATATTCAAAATGCTGACCTACACGGCTGCAACGTCTTATGTTGCAGAGGATTATTCCGATCAGGAGTGAGGCTACGATCCGCGCTTGGCGATTGCCCTTTGGAGCCGGATGGACTCGCTATTCTTCTACGCTTCCGCAGCTTTATTTAGTTTATTTCTCATGAGTTGGCCTTCGTCCGAATTTATTCTATTGTAATAAAGACTCGATATGAGAATCGTGTAATAAATTCAGGTGTGATTGAACTTTGATTATTTCATCAATGTACTGTGTGTGCCAGCATGATCTTGGGATGGTACAGCTACACAGAGACTTGACCGATTTTGGGTCGGGTCGCTACAAGAAGGAAGCGGCGGATGGCCTGAGAGAGGAAGTCGGGGGGAGAGGAGGTGAGGGTGGGAGCCGCCGGCGGTGGTCGGGGGAGAAGAGGTCGCGGTGGGGGACTTTGGGAGACGAGGAAGACAGCAGCGGCTGCTTTGGGTTGGGCTTCATGTGGGTCTCTCTCTCCATTTGGTTTAATTTGATTGAGTTTGAACAAACCCTCCTTCCTCTCTAAAGTCTCTAGCCGCGAATATTTGGGGCCCTTCCTTCTTTCCTCCTTCCTTGGGCGGGACGGAGGTCCAAAATTTTTTGAGTTTGATGAACGCGCACGGGAACAATTGTTCGGAGTTAAAGCGTGGGAGCGGGAGCAAGGAGCGGGCTCGCCTCTTCTCATTGGTTGACTCGGTCCTCCCATAGATTGCTCTCATCCAAGCGATCTCAACGGTTCATCCTTTCCTTATCCGACGACAAAGACCTCATATCACGCGGATCACGCCCAGTAAAACCTATCAAAAAATTTTACCACTTCGGCCTAAGTTTCATGACGAGTTATTATAAACCAAAAAAGTCTAGAAAACAAGTTCACTAAAAGAATGTTGAAACGATTTCTTTTATAACTGAGACCTTTAGAATTCTTTCGCCATGTGGGACCCACTCATCAATGGTTACCATTTAATATTTATTTTCTCCTCTATTACACCAAAAAATTAATCATGCATCCTATCGTACCGACCCTTGAGTCGGTAGTGCCGCAACACCAGCAACCATGGGCATCCAACAAATCCATCTATTGTGCGCTCCTGAAGCCTTGCGTTGTCTAGCGAACCATCTCTTGCATCTCTCTAGGTCATGTGGCTAGCAACCGACACTAGTGAACGAACTACGGAACGAAGTGAATAAACATGCCCACCAAACACCAAACCTCAAAATAATCTCGGGACAATCCATATATGGCTCATATCCATCCTCCAGTGCGTTCTTGAAGCTTTTGCAGGCGGACGGGGTTGCCGTTTGAAATTCCGCCCTCATATAAATTTTTGCCGCCTCCATGGATTCATCAGTTCATCTTCTGATTCTTCACATCAATCTATCGTCGGTCCAAATCTCAGTGAGCCAATTAAACGGAATGACATACAAGGTTTTGATGGTTTTTTTTAGAACATACTCCCTCCGTTCCCAAATATTTATCTTTCTAGCCATCTCAAATAGACTACAACATACGGATGTATGTAGACATGTTTTAGAGTGTAAATTCATTCATTTTGCTCCGTATGTAGTCACTTGTTGAAATCTCTAGAAAAACAATTATTTAGGAACGGAGGGAGTAGATGTCAGGGACGTCCGGCTTTAAATTAATAAAGCACTGATGTGTGTGATTCCGTAATGTGGTTTTGTTTGAAGCGGAAAACGACGAAGGTCAGTTCTTTTACACAATCTTGTTCCTCTCGGTTGGATTGGGATGTGTTAGATCCATGTACGTAGAGAAAAGTAAAGAAAGTATCGCGCGTATGTGTAAAAGTGCACGTACGTATGTACAAATATATATGTGCATCCATTAATTAATTCATTCGGTGGATTGAAGACGAGAAGTTTTGGAGACGCTCACGCGCGCTGAAGAAGGCGTTTTTAGGGAACACGTTCGGCTCCAAAACGCAGCAACGTCTGGGAGGAACAGAGGACGACGCCGGCGACATCCATTCCACTAGCCAGAGAGCACACGGGCGTGCTCAGGCAGGGAGGTCCGTCTCCTCTCCGGTTCTTGGTCGACCATGGACGCCGGCGACCGTCAGGTCGACGTATACTTACGGCAATGTCGATTTGGGCGAACGGCCGGTGTGGGGAAGCGCTGATCTCGGCGGGGGGGCCTCTCCGATCCGGTGAAAAGTTGGAGCCTTGAAAGGAAAGGGTCTAAGGGAGGGTACCGTTGCTCGGCCGGAATTGGCGGCGGCCATGCGGGGGGCGGGAATAGAATACTGACAGCAACCACACCGGCCGGCGATTCCTTCCGTTGGTGGGCGCCGGCGTCATCAAGATGCCGTCTTTGTTTCTAGTGTCCCGATCGATCCCGCGCGCAAGTGGGGCGAGGGGTGCCGCCGGCGAGCGCGGCGAGAGGAGGAGAGGCATAGCAGGCAGAGGCGTTGGAGCTCCGGCCCTTGCACGGCCGGCCGGCTACGAGGGGCGATTGAGGTCCCCTCTCCGGCCGGCCGGCCGGCCTTGGGTGGCGGCGGAACGAGGAGAGAGATGAGAGCGGGAAAAAGATGTGGTCTTTGGGAGGAGTCGATCGGACGACGGTGTGGCGGCGGCGGCGCTTGCATGCCGGAGAGTAAGGGGAGACGGCTATAGCTAGCTAGGCGCCGGGCCGGCATGCAGGAGTCGTAGCGACGGACGAGTGGACCGGCACGAGAAGAGACAGAGAGAGGGCGTACTAGCGCGATTGTAGCGGTTTGACTTTGGGAAACACAAGGGAAAGAAATCGTTCGCTACAGATGAAACGACTTTTTTTTCCATTAGGTAATACGCGTGACGCACCGGCCGGTCAAGCTAAAAAAAAAGACTGCGTGACATACGGAGTGCGTTTCTGCGGTTTCGCAGCTCGCCTGGATTGATTCCACGCGTACACACGTGCACTACAAGGACACGTCTCGTCGATGGTGACGGAGGCGATGTTCTCCATCATGTTCCTGCACAAGGGCTGCCCCGCCAATGGATGCCAGATCAAGTCAAACCCCATCACCGCATGCACGTCGACTCGGACACGCGCAAGCGCGAGGTCGCCGCCTTCCTGGCGCAGATCTCCCATGAGACCACCAGCGGGTGGCCGACGGCGCCCGACGGGCCCTATTCGTGGGGCCTCTGCTTGAAGGAAGAGATCAATGCATCCAGCAACTACTGCGACGCCAACAACACGGAGTGGCCATGCGCCCCCGGCAAATCCTACCACGGCCGGGGACCCATGCAACTCTCCTGGTGAGCATTCCACAAAGAAACTCATCATTCCGGGTGTTGGTGTTCGGCGCGCGACACGCCGGCCGGTACTGCCGCACTCCACATATCTCAAAGTCTATTTTTCAGGAACTACAACTACGGGCCGGCGGGGGAGGCGCTGTGCTTCGACGGGCTAGGGAACCCGGAGGTGGTGGCGACCGATCCGGTTGTGGCCTTCAAGGCGGCGCTGTGGTTCTGGATGACGCCGCAGGAGCCCAAGCCGTCGTGCCACGACGTGATGCTGGGGCGGTACGTGCCCACGGAGGCCGACAAGCAGGCGAACCGGACGGCGGGGTTCGGGCTCACCACCAACTTCATCAACGGCGGGCTCGAGCGCAATCGCCCTGGGGATCCGAGGATGGAGGATAGGATCGGGTACTACCGCCGGTACTGCGAGATCCTCTACGTCAAGCACCTTGGGGACAACTTGGACTACGCTCAACAGTTGCCCTACTCCTAACCGATACACTGATCAGTCTGGGCACTGCTAATCAAGCTAGAGTGCTAGACATGCATGCAAGTCTCGGTCTATTTTACCAATGTTGAACTTCTTATATTGCTTGTGCAAATCTTATGGATGAAACCTTCTGGCTTCTAGCTAATTGTAGAAATGCTATGTGTCGGGAAAACATTTTTACTCGCAATCTTTTTCCGTCTACTCCTATATGATACTGGTTTTTTTCCATCCATATTTGCTATTCATAAGTTTCTTTTTTTTAAAGGAGGAAGACCATCGGCCTCTGCATCTGGACGATGCATACATCCATTTTATTAATTATTAACACAAGACTTTACAAAGTCATATAATAGTAAGACTGAAGCCACCGTCTAAGCAATATCTGTCGCTACTCCTATCTAGTTGATGAAGGGGTGCTGATAGTCTGGGCCTAATACCAAATAGACCTCGCAGCCAAACCTAACATCTAAGACCTGAGGTCCCAACCAGGACGCCTGCCGGATATGGGCACCCACCAGTCCGGCGTGCTCCTCAACCAGGACGCCTGCCGGGTATGAGGTCGCCGCAGCCACCTGCCATCAATCCATCTTCAGAGTTGTACTGCTGCATCTACCTTGTCCGGTCTAGCTGCCGCCGACGCCACCACGACGCCAGACAGCGTCACCCTCCTGGGCGAGTCCATCTCCGCGCATCGGACACCGAGTCTCCACTACGCCACGCCGCTGAGATCTGCCGTCATCAATGGGCAAGATAAATCACCGCTCCTCCTCTTGTCCCCTCCAACTAGCACTTGCTCCAAAACGATGCCCCCAGGAGGGAGAACGACACCGAAGGCGCCGTCATCGTCCGATCCGGTAGATCCAGATCTAGGGTTTCCCCCGGAACTTCCCGATCAGGTTGACGTGGCCTGCAACGACGATGCCTCAAGAAGGGAACGACGTCCGAGACGCCGCCATCGTCCGCCAAGACCGCAGTCAGGCGCGATTTTCACCGGAAGCCACGTCGTCCCGATCTCGTGGCTGGCTAGAACCGAGCGGAACCTCGCCATGAAGACGTATGGTGCCGTCGGTGAGCCGGTTGAGGACCTTCCGCCGCCCACCCGGCCCCATCACGCGCCGTCGGCCGGCCATAGCCGAACCACGGCGGAACTGGCTGGGACGCCAGATCCACGGCCACCGCCGCCGCCCATCGCATAGCGGAGAATCCCACCGGAGGACCTCGCCAGCCCTGGGTTCGCCGTCTGCCGCCGCACAACCAGGACACCGTCGTGGCTGCCGCACGAAGACCCCGCACGAGGCGCCCCAGCCGCCTGATGGGAGATCCGTCCACTAGTGCAAAACTGGCCTTTAGTGCCGATTCGCCAACCGGCACTAAAGAGTGGGGACTAAAGGTCCTCCCCTTTAGTACCGGTTCGTCACGAACCGACGCTAAAGTGCAAACACGTGGCACGAGCCAAGCCCGTTTGCGCGTAGGTCTTTAGTACCAGTTGGTAACACCAACCGGTACTAAATGTTTGGGTGTTTTTTTTAATTTTTGCTTTAGTTTTGTGTTCTCAATTTAATTTAGTGATTGTTTTACATTATAATGAGTTGTTAAATCATTAGGTGAAAGTACCACGGATTAGTTTTGACTGGAGGATCTAGCTAGCTAAGTGATCAAGAGTATATATATGCCATATCGATATTATACTTGATCACCTAATTAGGTGATCAAGTTTAATATATATGGATATGGCATATATATATACTTTATCACTTAGGTAGGATCCATCCAAATTGAAACTAATCTGTGGTTTCTTTCATTAAATGATATAATAACATTCACTTGTACCGAAGCAAAAATATCATCGAGTTCAACAAGATTGTCATGATATTATAAGCGTTCATATATAACACCACAAAAGCAAATCACTCTTTGAGATTAAGTTCAGCGAAGAACACGGACATGAAAGGACAAATCGAGAGCAGCATGAACTAGCTAAATCACTCCTGCTAGCTACTCTCTCTCGGTAAAATAGCATAGAACATGTATAGCTCTCCTGATTCATCATCTTTGGAGCATGCAGATGAACCTGTCTCCTAACCGTGGGCTGCGCTTCTCATTGCTGCCCCCTAGTACTTCTCTGCGATCGTTAACAATTTTGCTCCAGTCTTTCACTATTAAGCATTCATCGCTTTTAGAAATCCTGAATGCACTAATGTGCAATGTAGGATATCTTGGCCGTAAGCTAACCATTGACATGTGACCTTTAGTCTCGATCCATTGAGGCACAACTATCATCGGGAGTCCCTGTTGAAGAATACCGTATAGTAATTAATATACATAGCAATGAAAGTTTAGCAAAAAATAATATATGCAAAAGATGCACTGAGGACAAATAGTAAAAATATTACCATCTTTCGTAAATAGATGTGACCGTAGTTCAATACGATCACTATTGGTCGCACGTTTTGAGTACTAACATTTCTAAGTGCAGGAAGAAAATTTGTCTTGACAGCATGAAGATCCTCAAGCCATGAAACATAATGACTTATCTCCTCGCAGTTTAGATCAGCTCCGGAATAGTAGTAGGTCCTGTCTACCAATCGCCGAACATGTTTGCTTGAATGGAGATAAGCTGTCAATAGAAATTAGTTGTCAATTATTTTTGAATAAGCAATATCAAAGACAAAAATATAGTTGAGAAGAACTCACATAATGGTAGAATTGGAGGCGTCTGCACATCGACCCATATGTCTCTATTACCTTCAATATCATCTTCCAGACGAATATCAAAGGTGATAACCATACCAGGCTCAAATGCATAAGCCTTGCATAGTGCTTGCCAAGTTTTGCATTCAAAATAGGTGTACGTGTGTGCATTATATACTTTGACGTTGAAAGTATAACCATGCTCAGTTTTCAGGTAAACTCTCTTTACCTCCATAGTTTCCATATCATTGAAACCTATCTTATCCAAGACAAAAATTCTTGCATGGCAGGGGATGCGCTAGTAGAATAGTGAAAATTAAAAATTATAAGTCAGGCAAATGAAGCATATATAAATCATGCTTAATTACGAAAACAGACTTGTCGTTGTGATTTACTGTATCGAATTTGAAGTTCTCATCCAGCTTGATGCTGAATCGCCTATAATCAACAAGGAAATTTCTGTCACACTGGTCGCACTGGTCTTCACAGTATTCGCACATAATGAAATTTTCCCGTCGCCAGACGACATTTCCTATGTTCATATTAGGCGAAACATTAAACACTTACTAATTCAATTAATTCAACTAAGCATTTACTAAAAATAAATTAGTTTTATTAATTCAACTAGTTCAACTAAACATTTACTAAAAATAAACTAGTTATATTAATTCAATTAGTTCAACTAAGCATTTACTAAAAATAAACTAGTTCTATTAATTTAACTAGTTCAACTAAGCATTTACTAAAAATAAACTAGTTATATTAATTCAATTAGTTCAACTAAGCATTTACTAAAAATAAACTAGTTATATTAATTCAATTAGTTCAACTATGCATTTACTAAAAATAAATTAGTTCTATTAATTCAACTAGCTCAAATAATATAACTAGTTCTATTAATTCAACTAGTTCAAATAATAATCTCATATCGCACCTAAATTTTCTTACTAAAAATAAACTATTTCTATTAATTCAACTAGTTCAACTAAACATTTACTAAAAATAAACTAGGTATATTAATTCAATTAGTTCAACAAAGCATTTACTAAAAATAAACTAGTTCTATTAATTCAACTAGTTCAAATAATATAACTAGTTCTATTAATTCAACTAGTTCGAATAATCTCATATACATTTCTTTTCTTACTAAAATAAACTAGTTCTAATTCATCTAACATGCATTAACATTTCTAACATTCTAAAAATAAACTAGTTATATTAATTAATTCATCTAAACAATAGAAAACAGAAAATAAGTAAAAAATATGTGTGTGTATGTGTGTACGTACATGCGTAGTGTACGTGTAGTTTGTGTGTGTATGTGTGTATGTGTGTGTGTGCATGTGTGTGTGTATGTGTGTGTATGCGTGTGTGTATGTGTGTGTGTGCATGTGTGTGTGTGTATGTGTGTGTATGCGTGTGCGTATGGAGCGGGGATATGGGCGGGCGAAGGGCGGCGAGAGGGCGGGCGGCGGGCGAGCAGGCGGCGGCGGCGACGACGACGAGCGAGGGGCGGCGATGGCGGTGATGGGATGGCGACGACGCGGCGGGCGGCGGCGGGCAAGGCCGGGTGTCGGAGATCGAGATGTCGCGCGAGAAGTGGCGGAGAAGAAGTGGTCGATGGAACTGATTTTTTGTAAGTGCTATATATATAGGAGGGGCCTTTAGTACCGGTTGGAGCCACCACCCGGTACTAAAACCGGTACTAATGGCCGTGCGCTGCCACCCGCCGTGCGCCACTTTTAGTCCCACCTCGCCGTGCGCCACTAGGTATATAGGAGGGGTCTTCTTCTTCTTCTCCTTCTTCTCCTTCTTCTCCTTCTTCTCCTTCTTCTCCTTCTTCTCCTTCTTCTGCTCCTTCTCCTTCTTCTTCTCCTCCTCCTTCTCCTTCTTCTTCTTCTTCTTCTTCTTCTTCTTCTTCTTCTTCTTCTTCTTCTTCTTCTTCTTCTTCTTCTTCTTCTTCTTCTTCTTCTTCTTCTTCTTCTTCTTCTTCTTCTTCTTCTTCTTCTTCTTCTTCTTCTTCTTCTTCTTCTTCTTCTTCTTCTTCTTCTTCTTCTTCTTCTTCTTCTTCTTCTTCTTCTTCTTCTTCTTCTTCTTCTTCTTCTTCTTCTCCTCCTCCTCCTCCTTCTCCTCCTCCTCCTCCTTCTCCTCCTTCTTCTGCTTCTCCTCCTTCTTCTGCTTCTCCTTCTCCTGCTTCTCCTTCTTCTCCTTCTCCTTCTTCTTCTTCTTCTTCTTCTTCTTCTTCTTCTTCTTCTTCTTCTTCTTCTTCTTCTTCTTCTTCTTCTTCTTCTTCTTCTTCTTCTTCTTCTTCTTCTTCCTCTTCTTCTTCTTCAATATTTTCTGTTCCGTACGTAGTCACTTGTTGAAATCTCTAGAAAGACAAATACTCCGTATTTGGGAATAGAGGGAGGATTTTACTCCGTATTTGGGAACAGAGGGAGGATTTTACTCCGTATTTGGGAACAGAGGAAGTATCACCATATGGAGGGAACAGAGGAAGCTTGAAATATGACCATGTCAATGGGAGGGAGTAAGCCCCATGCATGCATGCATGCATGCAACATGCAACACTCACGCGTACACATGGATGCACGCAACACTCACGCACCCATGCGGCACACAACACACGACGCAACACACACGCTCACGCTCAAATGCTCAATCTACTCCCTACGTCCGTGAAAGACTGTACATTTAGAGATTTACACATTGACCAGGGCATAATTAATGCCCAAAAGTAGCAGACCTATGTGTGCATGCAACCATTGAGAGAAGAGATTAAATGAAGGTCGTTGCATGCTGTAATTAAGGATAGACATGTAGCCTTTACCTAGAGCACAAGTTGGTGCATTAGTCAATCAATATCGATTTAGATTAAAGGCTAAATGCATTGGAAGTGTAGATGTACTACACTCTTTGTTTTTAGCTGATTTCTTTGCTCGCTTAACCGGCAGGTGGGACCCGAAACCAGGTGACAATTTAACCGATCAACAAAGTGCCACCTCGACTATGTGGTCGGTCAGTAGGGTGCAATACGGTGCTCTACGATGAGCTAGTGATCGTATAATCACCGCAAAACTATATATAGTGACCGTAAAGAGCGTATTGTTACATACGTTGACCGCCAGTGTATTTTTCTCGTTTCAAATTAAGCCATATTAACCGGAAAGGACGCAGTATGGACTAGTACTAGTACTGCTTTGATGTGTCCCATCAACTCGCCGAACGAGGAGAAGCTTGCTTACTACGACTCTCCCTCGCCCACGTGCGCGGTGGTTCGCAGGACGAGGAGAGGGTTTTGACTACAATGCCCTCTCCCTCTCCCTCGCCCTCGCCCTCGCAGTGGACGTGCAGCAGTTCAATCGGTGTCAGATTGCCAGAAGCATAATGTACTGTAGTATCATCATTGTTGGACCTTCCGAAGAGGTGAAGAGCCAAGTGCAAGGTTCACACGAGTACGAACTGTTGAACCTCCCGAAGAGGCAAAGAGCCAAGCGCAAGGTTTTATAGGAGTTGTCGTCCTAGTACGAGTGTACTACAACTATAGCGAACGATGCTACTGTATGATACCGCCACGTCACGTATATCCAAAGTTGTGCCACCTTTTTTTCTCAAAGAGCGTGTTGGAGCCCGTGCAACAACCACACAAGTTGCGCATACACACAACACATTTTACTAGTTATAAATTCTAAAGGACAAATGCCAGTATGCCACACAAGTTCATCTCCAATTCATGTGATGGATTTGTGCACGACTAGTCTACATATATTCACAGCGCTACCGTTCACAATTTACCGTACTCCACTTACACGTTATAGATGGGCTACATGTCCTCCTCCGTGTTCCAGCCCTGTGTGTTCTTCATGGATGGCATGATCCATAGCGGTGGGCAACGGAATCATTGTCGCAGCTTTCTAGTCCGGTTCCACACGATGGAGACTCATCCAAGCTGAAGCGGCATAAATCGAGGATAGCGTGTCCCAAAGATGTCGTTCATCCGGCAGAAGGCGCATCAAGACACAACCATGCTTCATGGACGGCAGGCCTTCCGTGTCGTGCACGGAAGGTGGCATCCGCTTCACAATGGGGTAGTTGTCCCCAATGAAAAGCGAGTACTCTCCAAGAGTGTTCCTCGGCACCCACGTAGCATCACGGGGGTCGGACTCGGCGCCGTTCATCTGGTACACGCGACATCTCAGATCTGGACACATGATGACGTACATAGTCAAGGTCCATGCATAATAATGTTGTGCTCAAATATGGCGGTCAATGAATACTGTAAAGCAAATAGTACTACTTCGGTATAGAGTAAGTAAAATAACCCTTATTATATATAGCCACTCTTGGCTACATGGATGAGATAGTAAGACATGGAAAACAAAAATGGTGGCAGCTAGTGGGTTCAAGTCTTCAAGGGCCTAGCTAGCTATACGCGTCCTCCAAGGTAAAAAGTACTCCTACTAGTACGTAAGTAGAGTACTAGTACAACAATGAAAGAGAAGGCGAGAGGGTTAAAAAATGGAATACCTGGGTAGATGGTGATGGTCCGATCGTGGTAGATTGTGTGACCATGTTGCACATCTGTGGTACCATGGGTAACGCATCGCTAAGATAGTTGATCCCAATATGCCAAAGTCAGCTACAAGGTTCCGTGTTAGATCGAATCGCGGGTGCAAATGCACATCCAGGATCGGGCGATCTTATTTTGATCGCGGGATGACCGGTCCTCGCAAAATAATGGAGTACCGTTAGGGATGCAAATGATGGTTTGTGCATTCCGTTTGTAATCTCCCTGCATCGTAGGATGGCAACCAGATGAAACAAGTCCTCGGCTTGTCACCGCGAAGATGCGGCCTAGATGGCGCACGGCGTCTTCGAACGCAGGGGGTACAAATCTACCGCCGCCAACATGCACCAGCCTCTGCCACATCGCCTCTTGCATTGATGGTAATCCTTATGTCGAACACCGCGATGAGATAGTAATCGCCGAGCTGCCGCCGCTTTGTCGGCAGGTCCGCAATTGCTATCTTCTTCAATCTCATGTAGGCATCATCATACGTATTCAAGCCCAGCCAGTCCGGAAGGCCGATCCCAATGGTGGAGAAGGGGTCTACGGGAACGGCCGCACTATTGTGGATGTTGTGCAAAATGATGGTGGTATCCGGCCGGAGGTATGCAAGCCAATCTTTGTTGGCACCGACCCAGACCTATATATAAGACGGTGGGCAGCGGAGAAAGTACGATATGGAAATAGAATAACTAAGTACTACATGATCAAACTCCATTACTGACCTGCTCATCAGACAAAATCCGACTACCTCTCAACGTCGGCAACTCTAGCGGAGTCAACGTGCAACCATGGCCAGGGAGCGGTGGATTGTTCGAAGGATTTTCCCATAGAAGAATCTTCTCCTCGAGGACGCATGGAAGACCAACAAGCATGGCCTTTTCCCAAGCCTTTTTAAGCACCGTCTTGAAAAAGTTGGTGCAGGAAGCACCGAGTCTTGCGGCGGTGAGGATGTCGGAGCGGCGTGCGATTTCTCCCAGAGGATCGTCGTCCAAGGTCTCCTAGCCCCAACGAGGAGGAGAACCGCCTGGCAAATCCATGGGAGCAGCGACGAACTGCCTTCTCTTCGGGGGGAGAGGGACTGGCGAGGAGGAGATAAGAGCGTAGTAACCGCAGGGCCTCGTCCCTTCCAACTGTAGATCGTTCCTTAGCGATGGGGTGAGGCTATTATTTACTACTAGTACTAGCATTATGGGATGTTATGGGATTGCATTATACTGTAAATAATAGCACTAGTAAGAAATTTTTGGCACTAGCTAGTAGTTTTTGGTGTGGATTAAGAAATTTTGGGTATGTTTTTGCCATTTTTGTACACGCCAACTAGTGTCAAAAATGACTTACATTATGTGATTTGAGGAGTACGTGATTGCATCGTAGCATACTAGTACTACTTTCTCAACTAGTAGTGCGATGTCTTTGTACTTCTAGTATAGTGCACCAGTTTTGAACTCTTGAATATCGGGGCCAAGGAGCTACAGGTTGGAAGTGGAGGGTACTCGTTCTCTAGAACCATCGTTGTACTATCAATGCAGGGAAAGTACACCTGCGTAGTGGCCTAGTGGGTACTCTCGGTGCTCTATTCAGCTGCTCCTCTCACGTAGCTGGCTTACTCAGCCGCTCCTCTCACGCACACACTAGCAGCCTGTTTATCCGCGACGGTTACTGCGGGGGCAGAACATTTGAGTTATTTGATACAGCGAGACTAGGCTTTTCGCTTCCATTTGTGGAGGTGTAATGGATCTCGTCGAACTTTGTTAGTAGTTCCTTCTTTATGAATGAGAAGCGAAGCTTTTGCCTCCGTCAAACAAAAACACACCAAGAGGATTTTCTTTTATAGTAGAGCCGATAATGGAGTGAAGTCCATGCGTGCAACGCCACAAGCTACAGAGTAGTAGTAGAGCACATTACGTACAGAGCCATATTGCACAGTTCCCAATGCCCCGCCAGGCTTTTCCAGCTCCTCGGGCTTAATTGGGAGGCGGTAGTTTAAATATGCTACTAGCTGATGAGGAAGCTGCAAGCGAGGTGCGGCTAGGGCGAGGACGCGAGCCACGAGATGCTGGGAAGAAAACCCGTTCACATGGCTAGGCTATCCAGTGCACCAGATTGTGGTGCCGCACGTCCGTTTGACTTCAAAACTCAAACTACCCGTGTAAAATATTGGCTCGCAGCGAAGTTACTATTTAAAAAAAAGGCCGTCATGCGTTCGGCCGGGATCGAACCCACAAAAGAAGGTATACACTCCTGCGACCACTAGTAGTACTCGTTGGAGTACAATGATACGTCTCCAGCGTATCTATAATTTATGAAGTATTCATGCTATTATATTATCCATCTTGGATGTTTTATGGGCTTTACTATGCACTTTTATATTATTTTCGGGACTAACCTATTGACGCAGAGCCCAAAGGTGCCGCCTCCTGTTTTTCCCCTTGTTTCAGTGTTTCGAAGAAAAGGAATATCAAACGGAGTCGAAACAGAATGAAACCTTCTAGAGAAGTTATTTTTGGCAGGAAAGCAACCTGATAGACTTGGAGTGCACGTCATGAAAGAAACGAGGGAGCCACGAGGTAGGGGGCGCGCCCACCTCACTAGGGAGCGCCCTCCACCCTTGTGGGCCCCTCGTGGCTCCCCTGACGTATTTCTTCCGCCTATATATATATCCATATACCCTAAAAACTTCGGGGAATAGAATAGATCGGGAGTTCCGCCGCCGCAAGCCTCTGTAATCACCAAAAACCAATCGGGACCTGTTTGGCACTCACGGAGGGGAACCCTCACCGATGGCCATATTCATCATCCGGCGCTCTCCATGACGAGGAGGGAGTAATTCACCCTCGGGGCTGAGGGTATGTACCAGTAGCTATGTGTTTGATCTCTCTACGTGTTCTTGATTCGCACGATCTTGATGTATCGTGAGCTTTGCTATTATAGTTGGATCTTATGTTTCTTCTCCCCCTCTACTCTCTTGTAATGGATTGAGTTTTCCCTTTGAAGTTATCTTATCGGATTGAGTCTTTAATGATTTGAGAACACTTGATGTATGTCTTGCATGGGATAACAGTGGTGACAATGGGTTATTATATTGATCCACTTGATGTATGTTTTGGTGATCAACTTGCGGGTTCCGCCCATGAACCTATGCATAGGGGTTGGCACACGTTTTTTCGTCTTGACTCTCCGGTAGAAACTTTGGGGCACTCTTTGAGGTTCTATGTGTTGGTTGAATAGATGAATCTGAGATCGTGTGATGCATATCGTATAATCATACCCACGGATACTTGAGGTGACATTGGAGTATCTAGGTGACATTAGGGTTTTGGTTGATTTGTGTCTTAAGGTGTTATTCTAGAACGAACTCTAGGGCTGTTTGTGACACTTATAGGAATAGCCCAACGGATTGATTGGAAAGAATAACTTTGAGGTGGTTTCGCACCCTACCATAATCTCTTCGCTTGTTCTCTCGCTATTAGTGACTTTGGAGTGACTCTTTGTTGCATGTTGAGGGATAGTTATATGATCCAATTATGTTATTATTGTTGAGAGAACTTGCACTAGTGAAAGTATGAACCCTAGGCCTTGTTTCAACGCATTGCAATACCGTTTACTCTCACTTTTATCATTAGTTACCTAGCTGTTTTTATATTTTCAGATTACAAAAACGTATATCTACCATCCATATTGCACTTGTATCACCATTTCTTCGCCGAACTAGTGCACCTATACAGTTTACCATTGTATTGGGTGTGTTGGGGACACAAGAGACTCTTTGTTATTTGGTTGCAGGGTTGCTTGAGAGAGACCATCTTCATCCTACGCCTCCCACGGATTGATAAACCTTAGGTCATCCACTTGAGGGAAATTTGCTACTGTCCTACAAACTTCGCACTTGGAGGCCCAACAACGTCTACAAGGAGAAGGTTGCGTAGTAGACATCAAGCTCTTTTCGGCGCCGTTGCCGGGAGGTTAGAAGCGGCACTCACACCCGTCAACCAAGCTCTTTTCTGGCGCCGCTGTCGGGAGGTGAGTGCTTGAAGGTATATCTTTAGATCTTGCAATCGAATCTTTTTGTTTCTTGTTTTATCACTAGTTTAGTTTATAAAAGAAACCTACAAAAAAATGGAATTGAGAGTACCTCATATGCTTCATCTTTTTAATGTCTTCCGTGAAAATAAGGATTCCGATAATTGTGCTTAGTGCTAGAAGAAGAATGCATTAGAATGTTTGGCACTAAATATTTGAATGATGAGCATTATTGCAATGTTGTTAGTATGAATTCCTTGAATATCCATGATGCTAATGATATGCAAAGCCACAAGCTTGGGGAAGCTATGTTTGATGAAGATGATATTTTTTGTCCCCCAAGTTTTGATGAGCAAATTTATTATGATGAAAGCATGCCTCCTATTTATGATGATTATTGTGATGAAACTTATGCTATAAAGAATAGTGATGATTATATTTATAAAACATGTCATGATTATGAGTACCCTTTCTCTGAACATTACTCTTTTAATGTGGAAACAATTTATAGTATTCAAGTCTCTTATGATACTCCCACTATTCTAAATGAGAAGAATTTTGCTTATGTGGAGAGTAATAAAATTTCTATGCTAGTAGATCATGAAAAGAATGCTTTAGGTGCTGGTTATATTGTTGAATTCATTCATGATGCTACTGAAAATTATTATGAGGGAGGAATATATGCTTGTAGGAATTGCAATAATATCAAGTTTCCTCTCTATGTGTTGAAAATCTTAAAGTTATGCTTGTTTTGCCTTCCTATGCTAGTTGATTATTGTTCCCATAAATTGTTTGATCACAAAATCCCTATGCATAGGAAGTGGGTTATACTTAAATGTGCTAGTCATATTCTTCATGATGCTCTCTTTATGTTTCAGTTCTTATCTTTTATATGAGCATCATTGAAATCATCATGCCTAGCTAGGGGCGTTAAACGTTAGCGCTTGTTGGGAGTCAACCCAATTTTATTTTAGTTTCTTGCTTTTTGGTTATGTTTAGGAATAAATAATCCATCTAGCTTCTTTTTAGATGTGGTTTTATGTTTTAATTAGTGTTTGTGCCAAGTAGAACCTTTGGGAAGACTTGGGAGAAGTCTTTATGATCATGCTGTAAAAAACAGAATATATAGCGCTCACGAGATTAGCTAAAGCTTTTTACTGGAGAGTGATATTTAGTTGATTCTTTTTTCAGATGATTACTAGACAAATTCCTCAGGTCCACCAATTTATTTTAGAATTTTTGGAGTTCCAGAAGTTTGCGTTAATTACAGATTACTACAGACTGTTCTGTTTTTGACAGATTCTATTTTGTATGTGTTGTTTGCTTATTTTGATGAATCTATGGCTAGTAATATAGTTTACAAACCATAGAGAAGTTGTAATACAGTAGGTTTAACACCAATATAAATAAATAATGAGTTCATTACAGTAACTTGAAGTGGTGTTTTGTTTTCTTTCGCTAACGGAGCTTACGAGTTCTCTGTTAAGTTTTGTGTTGTGAAGTTTTCAAGTTTTGGGTAAAGATTCGATGGACTATGGAATAAGGAGTGGCAAGAGCCTAAGCTTGGGGATGCCCAAGGCACCCCAAGGTAATATTCAAGGATAACCAAGAGTCTAAGCTTGGGGATTCCCCGGAAGGCATCCCCTCTTTCGTCTTCGTTCATCGGTAACTTTACTTGGAGCTATATTTTTATTCACCACATGATATGTGTTTTGCTTGGAGCATCATTTTATTTTCTTTAGCTTTTCTTGATGTTTGAATAAAATACCAAGATCTGAAAATTCTTAAATGAGAGAGAGTCTTCACATAGCTACATAATTATTTAACTAATCATTGATCTTCACTTATATCTTTTTGAAGTAGTTTGTCATTTACTCGTGTGCTTCACTTTTATCCTATGAGTAAATGGTTGAATGATTTGAATGTCATAAATCTGAAATTATATATGTTTCATATGCCTTTCCCATGGGGAGTAATGCCTTCACATATAAGAAGTAGAGGTGGTAAATTTATTGAAGGTGAGCAAACATTGTATTGGTCACTTGAACAATTCATGAAAGAATATTGAAGGAAGAGAGATTTCACATATAAATATACTATCTTGGACATCTTCTATGATTGTTGATCCCCATTAATTATTTTCAAACCTGAGCAAATTGGTTGAAGTTGGACAAGGAAGACAACACAATGAGTTATGCTTGGGTATATTTGTATAAGTTATATTGTTTTGGATCCTCTAACATGTGGTGCTTGCTATTTAGAATCCTTTGCTAGCCAAAATATCTGTACTAAGCGGGAATACTGCTTGTGCATCCAAACTCCTCGAACCAAGTTTCTTCCATGAGTGTCCACCATATCTACCTATATGCGGTATTTACCTGCCGTTCCAAGTAAATTTGCATGTGCCAAACTCTAAACCTTCAAATAATAATCTGTTTTGTATGCCCGGATCGCTCATGTAGCGACTACGGGTTAGCAGTAACTTCCATGCTAGGTGGGTTATTCTCACGATGAGTGGACTCCGCTCATCATTCACGAGAAAATGGCCGGTAACTGGGATGCCCAGTCCCATGATCAAAAGATCGAAATCTAATAAAAAATAATTGCAAACAAAACTCCCCCAGGTTTGATGTTAGTTGGAGGCACCCGTTGTTTCAGGCAAGCCATGGATTGATGATTGTTGGTGGAGGGGGAGTCAAAATCTTTACCTTTCTGTTTGGGAACCGCCTATAATGTATCTAGTATGGAAGATATTAGGAACTCTTGGTCGTTATATTGACAATGAAAGCATACCTCTCAAAATTATTTTCATCTCTATTTTAGCTTCGAGCTCTGGCACCTCTGCAAATCCCTGCTTCCCTCTGTGAAGGGCCTATCTTTTACTTTTATGCAAGAGTCAGTAGTATTCCTTCTCATTCCAACCCACTCTTTAGTTGGCAAGCATCATATGATGGAAAGATCTAAGCATATATGGCCACTCAAATGTATTTGAGCATGAATTATTATTGTTGACATTACCCTTGAGGTAAAAGGTTGGGAGGCGAAACATTAAGCCCCTATCTTTCTCTGTGTTCGATGAATACTATTTGTTCTAAAAATATGCTTTGAGTGGTAGCAATCATGGAAGACTAAATGATAGTTGAGTTTGCGAAGTTTGCTGAATCAAAGCTCTGACATAGACTCTCCCTGAAAATAAGATGAATTGCAACTGTTAGATGACTGAGAACATAGTTTGTTAGTTTTCAAGAAAGTTTATGATCTATACTTTAACATGTGAATAGTTTGTTACTTGATCATGCAAAGTTTTATGATATGAGCTACTGTTATGACATATATTGATGCTAGAAAAGGTGATTGAAATTATCATTGATCAAACTTGTGCACCTGCTAGCATTCACACTTCATAAATTATTTCTTTTATCATTTACCTACTCGAGGACGAGCATGAATTAAGCTTGGGGATGCTGATACGTCTCCAACGTATTTATAATTTATGAAGTATTCATGCTATTATATTATCCATCTTGGATGTTTTATGGGCTTTACTATGCACTTTTATATTATTTTTGGGACTAACCTATTGACCCAGAGCCCAAAGTGCCTCCTGCTTTTTTCCTTGTTTCAAAGTTGTCTCAAGAAAAGGAATATCAAACAGAGTCGAAACGGAATGAAACCTTCTGGAGAAGTTATTTTTGGAAGGAAAGCAACCTGATAGACTTGGAGTGCACGCCAGGAAAGAAACGAGGGAGCCACGAGGTAGGGTGGCGTGCCCTCCACCCTCGTGGGCCCCTTGTGGCTCCCCTGACGTATTTCTTCCGCCTATATATATCCATGTACCCTAAAAACTTCGGGGAACAGAATAGATCGGGAGTTCCGCTGCCGCAAGCCTCTGTAGCCACCAAAAACCAATCGGGACCCTGTTCCGGCACCCTGCCGGAGGGGGGTAACCCTCACCGGTGGCCATCTTCATCATCCCAACTCTCTCCATGACGAGGAGGGAGTAGTTCACCCTCGGGGCTGAGGGCATGTACCAGTAGTTTTGTGTTTGATCTCTCTCTCTCGTGTTCTTGATTCGGCACGATCTTGATGTATCGCGAGCTTTGCTATTATAGTTGGATATTATGTTTCTTCTCCCCCTCTACTCTCTTGTAATGGATTGAGTTTTCCCTTTGAAGTTATCTTATCGGATTGAGTCTTTAATGATTTGAGAACAATTGATGTATGTCTTGCGTGGGATAACCGTGGTGACAATGGGTTATTATATTGATCCACTTGATGTATGTTTTGGTGATCGACTTGCGGGTTCCGCCCATGAACCTATGCATAGGGGTTAGCACACGTTTTCGTCTTGACTCTCCAGTAGAAACTTTGGGGCACTCTTTAAGGTTCTATGTGTTGGTTGAATAGATGAATCGGAGATTGTGTGATGCATATCGTATAATCATACCCACGGATACTTGAGGTGACATTGGAGTATCTAGGTGACATTAGGGTTTTGGTTGATTTGTGTCTTAAGGTGTTATTCTAGTACGAACTCTAGGGCTGTTTGTGACACTTATAGGAATAGCCCAACGGATTGATTGGAAAGAATAACTTTGAGGTGGTTTCGTACCCTACCATAATCTCTTCGTTTGTTCTCCGCAATTAGTGACTTTGGAGTGACTCTTTGTTGCATGTTGAGGGATAGTTATATGATCAAGTTATGTTATTATTGTTGAGAGAACTTGCACTAGTGAAAGTATGAACCCTAGGCCTTGTTTCAGCGCATTGCAATACTGTTTACGCTCACTTTTATCATTAGTTAGCTTGCTGTTTTTATATCTTCAGATTACAAAAACCTATATCTACCATCCATATTGCACTTGTATCACCATCTCTTCGCCGAACTAGTGCACCTATACAATTTACCATTGTATTGAGTGTGTTGGGGACACAAGAGACTCTTTGTTATTTGGTTGCAGGGTTGCTTGAGATAGACCATCGTCATCCTACGCCTCCCACGGATTGATAAACCTTAGGTCATCCACTTGAGGGAAATTTGCTACTGTCCTACAAACCTCTGCACTTGGAGGCCCAACAACGTCTACGAGGAGAAGGTTGCGTAGTAGACATCAAGCTCTTTTCTGGCGCCATTGCCGGGGAGGCTAGGTAAGCGGCACTCACACCCCGTCAACCAAGATCTTTTCTGGCGCCATTGCCGGGGAGGTGAGTGCTTGAAGGTATATCTTTAGATCTTGCAATCGAATCTTTTTGTTTCTTGTTTTATCACTAGTTTACTTTATAAAAGAAACCTACAAAAAAATGGAATTGAGAGTACCTCATATGCTTCATCTTTTTAATGTCTTCCGTGAAAATAAGGATTCCGATAATTGTGCTCAAGTGCTAGAAGAAGAATGCATTAGAATGTTTGGCACTAAATATTTGAATGATGAGCATTATTGCAATGTTGTTAGTATGAATTCCTTGAATATCCATGATGCTAATGATATGCAAAGCCACAAGCTTGGGGAAGCTATGTTTAATGAAGATGATATTTTTTGTCCCCCAAGTTTTGATGAGCAAATTTATTATGATGAAAGCATGCCTCCTATTTATGATGATTATTGTGATGAAACTTATGCTATAAAGAGTAGTGATGATTATATTTATAAAACTTGTCATGATTATGAGTACCCTTTCTCTGAACATTACTCTTTTAATGTGGAAACAATTTATAGTATTCAAGTCTCTTATGATACTCCCACTATTCTGAATGAGAAGAATTTTGCTTATGTGGAGAGTAATAAAATTTCTATGCTAGTAGATCATGAAAATAATGCTTTAGGTTCTGGTTATATTGTTGAATTCATTCATGATGCAACTGAAAATTATTATGAGGGAGGAATATATGCTTGTAGGAATTGCAATAATATCAACTTTCCTCTCTATGTGTTGAAAATCTTAAAGTTATGCTTGTTTTGCCTTCCTATGCTAGTTGATTATTGTTCCCATAAATTGTTTGATCACAAAATCCCTATGCATAGGAAGTGGGTTAGACTTAAATGTGCTAGTAATATTCTTCATGATGCTCTCTTTATGTTTCAGTTCTTATCTTTTATATGAGCATCATTGAAATCATCATGCCTAGCTAGGGGCGTTAAACGTTAGCGCTTGTTGGGAGTCAACCCAATTTTATTTTAGTTTCTTGCTTTTTGGTTATGTTTAGGAATAAATAATCCATCTAGCTTCTTTTTAGATGTGGTTATATGTTTTAATTAGTGTTTGTGCCAAGTAGAACCTTTGGGAAGACTTGGGTGAAGTCTTTATGATCATGCTGTAAAAAACAGAAAATTTAGCGCTCAAGAGATTAGCTAAAGCTTTTTACTGGAGAGTGATATTTAGTTGATTATTTTTGCAGATGATTACTAGACAAATTACTCAGGTCTACCAATTTATTTTAGAATTTTTGGAGTTCCAGAAGTTTGCGTTAGTTACAGATTATTACAGACTGTTCTGTTTTTGACAGATTCTATTTTCTATGTGTTGTTTGCTTATTTTGATGAATCTATGGCTAGTAAAATAGTTATAAACCATAGATAAGTTGGAATACAGTAGGTTTAACACCAATATAAATAAATAATGAGTTCATTACAATAACTTGAAGTGGTGTTTTCTTTTCTTTCGCTAACGGAGCTTACGAGTTCTCTGTTAAGTTTTGTGTTGTGAAGCTTTCAAGTTTTGGGTAAAGATTCGATGGACTATGGAATCAGGAGTGACAAGAGCCTAAGCTTGGGGATGCCCAAGGCACCCCAAGGTAATATTCAAGGATAACCAAGAGTCTAAGCTTGGGGATTCCCCGGAAGGCATCCCCTCTTTCCTCTTCGTTCATCGGTAACTTTACTTGGAGCTATATTTTTATTCACCACATGATATGTGTTTTGCTTGGAGCATCATTTTATTTTCTTTAGCTTTGCTTGCTGTTTGAATAAAATACCAATATCTGAAAATTCTTAAATGAGAGAGAGTCTTCACATAGCTACATAATTATTTAACTACTCATTGATCTTCACTTATATCTTTTTGAAGTAGTTTGTCATTTACTCGTGTGCTTCACTTTTATCCTATGAGTAAATGGTTGAATGATTTGAATGTCATAAATCTGAAATTATATATGTTTCATATGCCTTTCCCATGGGGAGTAATGCCTTCACATATAAGAAGTAGAGGTGGTAAATTTATTGAAGGTGAGCAAACATTGTATTGGTCACTTGAACAATTCATGAAAGAATATTGAAGGAAGAGAGATTTCACATATAAATATACTATCTTGGACATCTTCTATGATTGTTGATCCCCATTAATTATTTTCAAACCTGAGCAAATTGGTTGAAGTTGGACAAGGAAGACAACACAATGAGTTATGCTTGGGTATATTTGTATAAGTTATATTGTTTTGGATCCTCTAACATGTGGTGCTTGCTATTTAGAATCCTTTGCTAGCCAAAATATCTGTACTAAGCGGGAATACTGCTTGTGCATCCAAACTCATTGAACCAAGTTTCTTCCATGAGTGTCCACCATATCTACCTATATGCGGTATTTACCTATCGTTCCAAGTAAATTTGTATGTGCCAAACTCTAAACCTTCAAATAATAATCTGTTTTGTATGCCCGGATCGCTCATGTAGCGACTACGGGTTAGCAGTAACTTCCATGCTAGGTGGGTTATTCTCACGATGAGTGGACTCCGCTCATCATTCACGAGAAAATGGCCGGTAACTGGGATGCCCAGTCCCATGATCAAAAGATCGAAATCTAATAAAAAATAATTGCAAACAAAACTCCCCCAGGTTTGATGTTAGTTGGAGGCACCCGTTGTTTCGGGGAAGCCATGTATTGATGATTGTTGGTGGCGAGGGAGTAAAAATCTTTACCTTTCTGTTTGGGAATCGCCTATAATGTATCTAGTATGGAAGATATTGGGAACTCTTGGTCGTTATGTTGACAATGAAAGCATACCTCTCAAAATTATTTTCATCTCTATTTTAGCTTCGAGCTCTGGCACCTCTGCAAATCCCTGCTTCCCTCTGTGAAGGGCCTATCTTTTACTTTTATTCAAGAGTCAGTAGTATTCCTTCTCATTCCAACCCACTCTTTAGTTGGCAAGCATCATATGATGGAAAGATCTAAGCATATATGACCATTCAAATGGATTTGAGCATGAATTATTATTGTTGACATTACCCTTGAGGTAAAAGGTTGGGAGGCGAAACATTATGCCCCTATCTTTCTCTGTGTTCGATGAATACTATTTGTTCTAAAAATATGCTTTGAGTGGTAGCAATCATGGAAGACTAAATGATAGTTGAGTATGTGAAGTTTGCTGAATCAAAGCTCTGACATAGACTCTTCCTGAAAATAAGATGAATTGCAACTATTATATGACTGAGAACATAGTTTGTTAGTTTTCAAGAAAGTTTATGATCTATACTTTAGCATGTGAATAGTTTGTTACTTGATCATCCTAAGTTTTATGATATGAGCTACTGTTATGACATATATTGATGCTAGAAAAGGTGATTGAAATTATCATTGATCAAACTTGTGCACCTGCTAGCATTCACACTTCATAAATTATTTCTTTTATCATTTACCTACTCGAGGGCGAGCAGGAATTAAGCTTGGGGATGCTGATACGTCTCCAACATATTTATAATTTATGAAGTATTCATGCTATTATATTATCCATCTTGGATGTTTTATGGGCTTTACTATGCACTTTTATATTATTTTTGGGACTAACCTATTGACCTGTGAGCCCAGTGCAGGTTCTGTTTTTCCCTTATTTCAGTGTTTCAAAGAAAAGGAATATCAAACGGAGTCGAAACGGAATGGAACCTTCTGGAGAAGTTATTTTTGGAAGGAAAGCAACCTGATAGACTTGGAGTGCACGCCAGGAAAGAAACGAGGGAGCCACGAGGTAGGGGGGCGCGCCCTCCACCCTCGTGGGCCCCTCGTGGCTCCCCTGACGTATTTCTTCCGCCTATATATATCCATATACCCTAAAAACTTTGGGGAACAGAATAGATCGGGAGTTCCGCCGCCGCAAGCCTCTGTAGCCACTAAAAACCAATCGGGATCCTGTTCCGGGTCCCTGCCGGAGGGGGGAACCCTCACCGGTGGCCATCTTCATCATCCCGGCGCTCTCCATGACGAGGAGGGAGTAGTTCACCCTCGGGGCTGAGGGTATGTACCAGTAGTTATGTGTTTGATCTCTCTCTCATGTTCTTGATTCGCACGATCTTGATGTATCGCGAGCTTTGCTACTATAGTTGGATCTTATGTTTCTTCTCCCCCTCTACTCTCTTGTAATGGATTGAGTTTTCCCTTTGAAGTTATCTTATCGGATTGAGTCTTTAATGATTTGAGAAAACTTGATGTTGTCTTGCGTGGGATAACCGTGGTGACAATGGGTTATTCTATTGATCCACTTGATGTATGTTTTGGTGATCAACTTGCGGGTTCCGCCCATGAACCTATGCATAGTGGTTGGCACACGTTTTCGTCTTGACTCTCGTGTAGAAACTTTGGGGCACTCTTTGAGGTTCTATGTGTTGGTTGAATAGATGAATCTGAGATTGTGTGATGCATATCGTATAATCATACCCACGGATACTTGAGGTGACATTGGAGTATCTAGGTGACATTAGGGTTTTGGTTGATTTGTGTCTTAAGGTGTTATTCTAGTATGAACTCTAGGGCTGTTTGTGACACTTATAGGAATAGCCCAACGGATTGATTGGAAAGAATAACTTTGAGGTGGTTTCGTACCCTACCATAATCTCTTCGTTTGTTCTCCGCTATTAGTGACTTTGGAGTGACTCTTTGTTGCATGTTGAGGGATAGTTATATGATTCAATTATGTTATTATTCTTGAGAGAACTTGCACTAGTGAAAGTATGAACCCTAGGCCTTGTTTCAGCGCATTGCAATACCGTTTACGCTCACTTTTATCATTAGTTACCTTGCTGTTTTTATATTTTCACATTACAAAAACCTATATGTACCATCCATATTGCACTTGTATCACCATCTCTTCGCCGAACTAGTGCACCTATAAAATTTACCATTGTATTGGGTGTGTTGGGGACACAAGAGACTCTTTGTTATTTGGTTGCAGGGTTGCTTGAGAGAGACCATCTTCATCCTACGCCTCCTACGGATTGATAAACCTTAGGTCATCCACTTAAGGGAAATTTGCTACTGTCCTACAAACCTCTGCACTTGGAGGCCCAACAACGTCTACAAGGAGAAGGTTGCGTAGTATACAACGCAACCTAGAATCGCCTTTTGTCGCTAGTAGTACATTGTTCCTTACAAGAAACTCCTAATAATGCAAGAAACCAGTAATAATGGCAAGAAACTACTACCACTTGCATACGTGGCAGACTTAGGATAAGACTACCTTATCAACCATTGTACATGCTCTTACCAACCAGCCCTAACAAGAAACGACTACTATACAAAGTGCCGTTATAGGCACGTTTCAACCCATGGCCCTGTTTGGATACATTTGTTGTCAATCTGACCCTGCCATCCAAACACCACTTTGGTTAGAGTTAGTTCAGGGTTAGAATCTAACCTCTGACTTAGAGTATCCAAACAGGGCCCATGTCGCCCATTAAGTCAACGCCTTCTATTCGACCGGGCGTTATGACTTGTGGGACCTACATGTCAGTCTGCACAAAAATCCCCGAGTGACCTCCTACCTCCGGCCCGTCCACCTAGTCATCCTCGGCCATGGGACGCAGCTACCGCCGCCGGCAGTGCGGAGCCCATCTTGCGGCAGCCCGGATGCCAGCTCCGTCCGGCGCTCGCGGCTGCTAGCTAGCCAAGATAGCTCCGTCCAGCTGCTTGTCTGCAAGGTTTGCTAGCTAGATTGGCACGGCGGCGCAGCGGCTTGCTCGCGCGTGCCGCGCTAAGGCCAGCCATCTGGCTCGAGCGAAGGCCAGCGCGGCGGCTTGCTCGCTCGTGAGTCACGCCAGCGATCGCCAATCCGTGCGGAGGCCAGCGCGGCGTCCGGCCCGTCCGACGGAGCGGCGGCCAACTCGCTCATCACCGGCGCCACCGACGAATACGCATCAGTACTGTTTGAAGTAGTGTTCAAAAAAAATGATTTGAGGGGGAATAATAGGATAGAAGGTCAGATGTGGGCCCCTCGTGTCAACGATCAAATAAAATGTGTTGGTTTAAGCTGCCTCGTCAGCACGGACGTGTGGGCAAACCCTGTCATAAATGGGTTTAAACTAACCTAATCGGTAGGTAGTAGTTTTTGGCGTGGATTAAGAAATTTTGGGTATCTTTTTGCTATTTTTTGTACAATAGATTCTTCCTAGGGCTGGTTGAAAGTGGTAGTTTTTTGTTAAATACTCTACATATTGTAAGTAGGAGTGAAAGTTAAGCTTTGGAACCCAATAAGAAAGGCTAGTTACATAGTGCATATGTGTACATGATTGAAAGTAAATATCAACCATGAGTGAGTAATATCTTGATGGAAAACTCGAAACTATGGAATACTAGGGAAAAATGCATGGTTGGAAATACTAGCAATGTTCATGTGTGTTGCAACGAATCATAATTAGAATAATACTTATTCACAAACTTGATACAAAACACTCTAATTTTGATATACATATATCACTAGAGATATATTATGTTTCAATTAGAATATATTCCTTGGGCTGTTTTGGTGAGGTCAGGGAGGGATGTGGTTGGTTTTAAGATACTAATTATGGGTTTTTCTGCAAATTGGTAGAAAAGTGGGATGTCGGTGAGAAAAGGCAACAACTTACCTCACAGTCGTTAGATGTAGATCTAATGGTCACAAAAGATGGATGGCAGACACACCATCATCACCAACTTAGTCTTCTGTAAGAGTACTAGCAAGATTCGTGCATTGCACGAAACATCAAGATGCATTTTTTTTATAAAAACACTCGTTGTGATTGACCCATGCGGGAGTAATACCATGTGTAAAAACTAATGATATCTCGAGAAATAGGAGGTGAAGAGGAGTGGGGCGTGGTGGTGATTGGTGGTCGGACTGAGCGGAGGCATGGGGATTGACAACGCCGGCAGCGGACACCAGGCCAGTTTGTTCCAGAGGCTTCCTTTCTTAATTGCTCAACAATGAGGTTGTTGGAGATAAGGATGAACAAGGGAAGGCCTTGTCTGCAAATGTGGAGAGGGGTGCGGGTATATTTTAGTTTAATTTCCATCGCCGATATAGATCGGACGGTCTATATTGCAAGATGGCACGCTGCATTCATCATCACCAACTCGGTTTTTATAAGAGAAGAAATATAAGTATGGAGATACAAACATATTATCGATACTTGTTTCCGTAAACTAGCATCTACATTCTATTCAACGCCTCAGCATGTGAGGCCTTAGCACAATGACTTCTCGTCTGTGTAAAAAAAGGTTTTCCCGTCGCCAATAAGGAGGGGGTGATGGCAGCGCACTTTTTGGCTTGCTCTAGTCCTAGTAGTCATACTAGCTGGTCTAAGCACGTGTAGATTTATTCTTTTTCACGTCTCGTGTTCGCCGTACTGCCACGAATGTTGATGAATAGACGGTAAGTTATTCACGGGGAAACCCTTGTTGAGCGTGTTTGTGTGAGAGAGAGACAGTGTGCGTGTGTGATATGTCTAGAGACTGAGGCAATGATAACAGATTCTTTGTGTCTATGTGTGTGGAGGATAGAGAGAGACATGTACATGGGGCTTTGTGTTGTGTAACGTGGAGACACATATACATAATTAGAGAGTGAGTGTGTGAGATACACATGCGGACATGGGGAGAGATGAGGATTCAGATTAATGGGTGTTTGTGCGTGTTTGTGTGTGTTTGTGCGCGCGTTTTTTTGTGAGAGGGAGTGTGTGTATGTGGAGTAGAGAGACCACTAATGATGTAAACCTAGTATAAGGGAAGGGGCAATGGTGTGGCATGTGTAGTAGCGGGATGGCATGGGTGCGGGCGGGGGGAGCAGACTATTTGGAAGAGACATCGAGTGTGTGTGGGAGAGGGGTGTGAGAGCGAGAGAGAGAGAGAGATAGAGAGAGTGCTAGCGACGGAGAGAGAGAGAGAGAGAGAGAGAGAGAGAGAGAGAGAGAGGAAGAGAGGGGCGATAGAGGCGTTTGTGTCCATAAATGGCGTATAGATAGGGAGAAAATGTTGATGTTGTTTTAAATTGGCCTATGTGCGAGACGCAAGGGAAGCGAGTCATCGTGTGTGTGATAGGGACTTCATGAGAGATCTAGAATAGATGGTGTAGAGAACAATGTGCGAGATCGAGAACGATGATACATTAGGGAGCTATGGAAAGAGTCACGACATATATGTATCTGAGGGAGGAGCTGGGGCGGGTCCGCATGTGGGAGAGATAGAAAGAGGAGAGTGGTGCACAAGGAGACAAAGTGTGATTGTTTTGCAGTGGGGGTGGTGTTTGAGGTGAGTGTGCGAGAACCACATAACTAGGGATATAGACGTTTGGGGGCGACGTTTTGTGTGTATGGGAAAGATACACTGTACATAGTGCGTGTGCTTGGGAAAGAGAGATGCCGGGAGACCTAGCTAGAGAGTGGGGGAAGAGATGTGTGCATGCCCAAGATACAAAGTGATAGAGACCTATATTGGGGTTCGGACTTTAGAAGAGAGAGGGGTGTTAATGTGCTCGTGTGTTGGTGTTTGGGGGAGAGAACGACTCTGTGTGTGGGGGGGGGGGGTCGGTGACGAGGGGGGGGGGGGTTGGCTTCAGATAAAGAGTGAGGTGTCTATATTTGAGGGACTTTAGCATCATTGAGATATACATGGTCAATAGTGTGTGCACTCATGGTTGATCAATTTGTTTCACAGTTTGGACTATGAGATAACGATACTTTTGAACATGCGTGATATACCATGATGTACTAGAATTACAAACCTAAGATTGGAATTTTGGAATTCGACTCCGTCATTAGCTTTTGTAATTCATTTAAACGGAGGTACATTTCTTAAGCCGGGATTTCATGATTTCAAATTCATATATCAAACCTAGAGATATACACATACGGGCATGTTCAAACTTTATAATCATCCACTTTATTCATACACATACACATTTTTGCTTTTGTCATCATATTTAGGATAAACACATTTGGAATTTCATTTGAATTGGACCGTATGATGGTATTTGCTTGTAGTAGCTCAATGATCCATATCTGAATTGAATGGACAATCTAAGTTTCGAGTTGGAGACATTGATTTTCAAAACTTGCACTTTTTTTGAGTGCAAAACAAACAAATTCTCGGCCATGATATCATAGTCGGCCGTACAAGAGCAGAATATAATTTCAGGCGCCAAAACCTTTCAAACTTCCCGCTCACATAGAAATATCTCGCTACCAAAGTTTAGCCTGCGATATTCCTGTTTTACCCCTGCCACATGAACGGAAAAGGGCTGCTTTGGTAACTCCATTGTTTTCCCTCTTTGCCCCAACATTCTTCCCAGGCCCCTCCCTTCCCCTCCCCGACCCCCCAACCACGGCAAGCCGCCGAATCTAGTCCTCCGCCGCAGCGGTGGACCTCACACCCCGACGGATCTACCTTCCGCATCTTGGAACCCCCAACTGCCAATTCACCACTTCACCGGAGCCGCTTCAGCGACTGGCTTGTGCATCGCTCTAGATCTCCTTGACCGCCATCATGGTCCACCACACCGGATCTGCTTAACCGACGCCCTCGTCCACCACAGTGTAGGCCCTTCACTGACTCCCTCGTCCGTCCCTTCGCTGGCCCTTCATACAAGCCCTCGTCCGCCGCAACAGATCCGCCTCACCGAAAGCACTGTACAATGCGCCCGCCGAAGCCTTCGTCCACTACACCGGACCTGCTCCACGGACGCCATATTCAACTCCACCGGCCCTGCTTTACCGACGCCGCGGCCTCATCAGGTTATTTCGATTTGTACTCCTTCGGTTTTTCTCTTTATCGTGCAACTGTTCACTTACTACAGATGAGCTTTCTTGTATGTCAACAGGCGCCACAAGCGTAGCACCGGAGCCGCTTCAGCGGCGGCGACAGCCGGCCCAAACTCAACCGCAACACGAGCACCATCGACGATCCTTAGCTATCAAGTATGCCAACGATACCCATATGCCGCCGAGAATCAGGTACTATTATCCAACGGTCGGCGCCTACGTTCACTTTCTTAGCATAAGCACCGCACTTTTGAATTTCTTCAGGGCATCATTCAGTTTTTCATGACACGCGTTATTCCGCTTGCACCTGTAGGGCCATACTTCTGGCAGTGAACATGTTACATGTGCTAAATTACATACCAGTGCACATATAGTTAATATGCTTTAGTTTTGTCCTAAGTATTATTGTACTTCCTAGATATCACTGCCTACTATTTTACTTCTTGCATGCTATATTTATGATAATGGTGTTGTTCTAATGCCACCTGTTGGTTCCATCAGACTGCTTCATGTTCTCTATGCTTAATTACACATCAGCAAACTAGCATGTGGTTCCGCTGGTTTTTGTTCGTTTTACCCTACATTTTCTGATGCCAGCTATTACATCACTGCTCTGGGCCTCTGTTCATTACTTTTGTGTGTGTTCTTGATCTTCCCAAGTTGCATGACTAATTTGATGCTTCTATTAATTATGGAGCTGCCAACCCCATCAAGCAAAATATTTGTTCTTTTGGGGCTGGCACCTCGAACAAGCATAAAAATAGAGGGAAGCAGATATATTGTCGTGTATGCACACACCCTTCTTTCATTAGTTTAGATGAACCATTGATGATCAATTCGAACCAAAGGTGCATGCGATTAAAATTAATTTTACCTAAATAGAGGTGCAGAATAAACTACAACAAGTAGATTTGCAACCACGGGATCTTGTGATATCTTCAAAGAACATTGCAACAGGCAATGAGGCTTCACAAAGAACATATGGTAAGCCAGTGTGTTTTAGTACATGTGAAATGTAATGTGTGTGGGATGCTTTCTTGGCTTGTGCTCTCAACCTGTAATCCTACAGAATAACAAATAGTTCAGTTGTCTGCTTTGATGTATTGCTTGATTCGAATGCTTGTTTGTTACTTGTTACACTATACCTGAGTTGGCCAATATGTCGTGATTACTGTTGTACTATCGTAAAGAAATGCATGCCTAGTTCATTTGAGTCCTTAACTTTTCCTCTGAACTTCATGACAAGACTGTCTTCGTAGTTTATATGAGGCCGCACTGTTAACTGCTTTCTCAGATTATTTCAACTGCTTAGATGCCTTGGCAACTTAAACATAGTGGTGGTACACTCCCTTTCAACTAGAGATGTCAACTGGGTCCCGTTTAATCCCGATTAAAGTCCACTAGTGGTATGATAGTTCAAAAGAGTTTTGTTTTTTTTGAGGAAAATGAACCAGGAGCTAGCAAAACTAACTAGATGGGACTGGCGGATGTCGTTTATTTGCCACTTACATCCCTAGTTTCATCTTACCATTTTAATTTCTTTTCGGCCGATGCTGCTTCGAACCATTTAAATATAGCTTGCATGCTCGACAATAATTCATATGTCGTTTACCATGTAAGATTACTACCTGGATCATGCGATAACTATCTCTTACTTATGTCCAGTGGACACCTTTCAGGATGCCGTTCACACTAGGACACAATGTACAACCCCAGAATCTATTTGTGGAAGCAGTGCGCCATCCATGTTACCAGACGGTAGCAGTTCAGAGGCAACACCATTGGAGAGCAGTCTGAGCACAAATATTATAGTTCTTGAGGCTCTACTAGAGGCAGAAAGAGATGGTGTGGCTGCCATGAATGAGGTAATCTCGATCTTGAAGCTGGAAATTATGCAATTAGCTGCACGCATTATGCAAGCAACCCAAGAATTGGAGGAAGTAAGAATGTTGCATTTGAAGACGGAGGAGGTCCTGCTACTTCTGCTATCTAAAGCCTAGGGTAATCCCAGTCCCCCTTTAGATAGCAGTTGAAATTGTAATTAGATTATTGTACTTGCATGTTGTGTCATGTCTCTGAATGGATTATGTTGTAAGACCCCCTATGTTGTCCATGTGTTGTAATGATCCGAATTTTTTCGGCGAGGTAATCCTTAGTACTTGTATGATTGACATAAGGTGAACTGTTTTTCGTGTGAGCAAATTGTATTGGATGAAATAACTGTTTGACTCAAAGTGTATCCAACCTACTGAATACGAAGATCACGGCATTTCTAAATCATAATCATATATAAAGGTGGAATAAGTCTTTGTTGTGGTTTTGAAGAAATAAATAACAAAACGTAGAATTATCTGTGGATATTCGTAATCGAATAAAAATTGGATTTGGATTTATTTGCGGGGCCCAGGCAAACGTGAATGCTAATTCTCCCAAGTTTTGAATGAAGCGGCTAAACACCCACTATCATTTGTGGGCTGCCCAAGCAAGTGTTTGCGAGATGGAAATTACATCTACCCACGACACTTGACATCCTTATCGACCGGATTTACACCGCCGTCGATAGGGGTAGACTAGTAACTTCAATGAGACGTGACACGACAGCCTCCGAGCCCATTCAGGACATGGTGGGCGCCAAACGTATGACAAAACACATTTGATTCAAGCTCGTCCGAAAGACATGTGTCTCTCCCTCCATTTCCCCATTCATCCACGATGGGCGGCAAAGAAAACTCTCCTCGTCCGAAATCGATGTAGGCTAATATTTTGAATAGGGGCAGATGTGTAACTTCCCTCAGACGTGACACAACCGCCCTACCTGTCAGCCCCGTTCATACACCGTGGGCGCCAACCGTGGGCGGCAAAACACCCTCTCCTCGCCCAAAATCGTTACCGGCAAATATTTGGGAGATGCGATATTACCGTCCTATCCCCAACCGACATGATGTCCGAAATTTTAAACGGGGGATAAGTTCATAACTTTCCCACATTTCAGACAAGTGCGTCCCAAAGTTTGAGATCCCCCTCCCCCTCCATTTCTCCATTCATACACCATCGGCGCCACGACAACCTCCCCATTGCGGCCAGCCTCCTCCGTCCGCCACCCCATCCTCCACCTTGCCAGAGCCGCTACCCCTACCCCGTCGTCCACTGCAAGAGATGGACGTCTCTCATCCATGGCGCCGGACCAGGATCCTTTCATCGCGTCGTCTCCCTTCATCGGCGCCGTTGTCCACCTTGCCGTTGCCGCTCCTACGACCGCCTCGTCCACGGCAACATGATTTATCCCCCGACCCAGCCGTCTGCCATCTAAAGTCTTCTTCCCCGCCGCCGACAGCCATCGCACCCGCAACACCCTCAACGTATCAGCAGGGGCCTACACGGCGTGGCAAGAGAGGTGGTACTCTTCCATATGTGCTTAAGTTATTGATCTCACCCAGAAAATAGATCTTAAATTGTTTACTGTACTTTTCTTGTCCGTACCAAATCGTAGTGGCTAGTTAAATGCAAACATTGGTTGCGAAGTAGCTTTGTCCGGTTTGCACCTTCAGATCCGCCATGTCACGGTCACTATACTCGTAAGGCTTATGGTTTCCCCCCTTTATATTCACTACCATCATCGTAGGTGCTTCACTGCTTCGTGTCGTGCTAGCACTGCTCCTCAAGACCTCAACCCATCAAGCGAAACAACATGCCACTCATAATTCCAAAGCTTACGGTTGAAATCCGAATCTGATATGATGCTCATATTACTAAAACAGAGAATGTTTAATTGGTCACCTAATGTTCCTATATTCGTTTCGAAAAGCATGTGCGCCACCCACTGGTCCAACTAGTTCTTCTTTCCTGATTTTACTATTGATGCTTAGGGTTTCCCCCTTTTATCTACTCTACTATGATCTGCGTAGGTGCTTTCTATCGTACTAGCATTACTCCACCCTTCAAGCTAAACAACACAACACTCAAAATTCCAAAGCTTACTTGTTCAAATATGAATGTGAGATGATACTGATATTAGTTAACAGGCACATTTAATTGGTTAGCTAAAGGTCCCACTTGAGTTTCCAAATGCATGTCGCGACATATAGAGAGACAGCAGAATGCATTCCTTTGTCACTTGTTGACTGTACTTTCTTGTCCATACCAAATCTTAGTTGTTATTTCAAAGCAAACATCAGTTGCTAACTACCCTTTGCGTAGTTTGCAGCTTCAGATCTGCCATCCCACTGCCACGGTCAACACTATACTCATCATGCATATGGTTTCCCCATTTTATGATGACCACGATCAGCCTACGTGGTTCGTGTCATAATAGCACTGCTCCACCCATCGAGCTAAACAAGCTTAGTTGTACAAATTGAAATTTGATATTATGCTGATATTAGTAAAACTGAGAGATGTTTAATTGGTCAGCTAAATGTTCCTACTTTAGTTTTGAAATGCATGTGAGCCACATATGGAGAGACCGGAAGGAATAGTATTTCTCTGTGCGCTCTGGTTCATCATGGGTGGCCAACCAACCTTGTATAGAAAGACTTGTAATATCTTCAAGCTGCTTGCTCTTACGCTCTTCTTTAAGATGATCCTCTTCTCTTGCGGTCAATCGGTCGGTCGAGTTATTCTCCCTTAGTATATTTTGAATCTGTCAGGTCAGGTCGACTTGTTCTTCTTTACTATATGTTGAAGTTGTCATCTGTGAAGTATCATCACTTCTGGAGCTCTCATATTTTGAGTAGGCCACATTATATTAATGCACACACCAAATTACAGCATGCATGTCACCTCTTAGAAGAATTGCAGAGATAGCACAAAGGGGTTTACAGGGAGGAAGTATTGGATTAGAATCTCTTCTGTATTACAAAGATAATCTCACTTGTTTTTATGTTTTCATGCATGTCAGGTATTGAACATTATCAAAATGAATATGAGAATGGGCGCACGAGAGGAATATTGCGGAACAATCCTTGGCTAACAAACTTGGCATGGTGGAGGATGGCCTATCTTATTCACCCATCAAGGTGCTTGCTCTAACTTGGCAAGGTTGTATTGGTCGCATATATTTTGCATCTGACCTCTTGCATTACTTCTACTTTGTTACACCATCTTCTTAGTTTAAGCATCATATATGAGTATATGCCATATCTATCCATTTTCTGTACCTATTCCATGTGTCGTCATACTATGTTTTTCCATCAAATGTTGTTCTTTCGTAATAGATGTCCAAAAGGAAGAGGGTGAGTGCAGATCCTCAAGGAGTACAAACTAGGTATTTGGAAAAGGTAGTGATACCTGTTAAATCATATAGATCAGCAGCCACAGAAAACACAGGCCCAACTATAACAGACTGTACCCCTACTCCAGTGGCCAAACCCCTATTAGAACTGCTGAGACCCCAGCGTCAGGTACTGTCTATGATATCAATTCAAAATTCGAACTCCTAAATTTCTGCATGTGCCTTACCTTCTCTCTTGTATGAAAACTAATTTCAGATGAATCTCCTTGCTCAAAGGATCATAGGATCTCACGACAATACTGGGCTCTGCATTGCTCTTGTCAGTACCTCTTGCCCTTTGTCAGCATACTTACACTCATTACTGTTTGATTATGTAGCATCACTGTAAATGTTCGCTTCTTTATCCTCCCTTTGCTTGAAATTATAAGATCTATATTTACTCTTAGATAAATGTAGAATTAACACAATGGTTATGAAGTTTTGGATTGCTCATGTAAGTACCTGTTGTCATGTACTCCCTCTGTATCGAATTAATTATTGATCAATTGGATGTATTTAGAACTTCATAGTGCTATATACATCCATTTAAGCGACAAGTAATAACGGACGGTGGTGGTATTACTATACATGCATCGCGAGATAGTTGATTGTCTAGCATTACTCTGCATCTTATCTGCCTTGCCCTCCACTTTCTCCAAATTATCATATCTACATTGACTCTTACCAAAATGTTGAATAAAGCCAATGCCATCTGCACACGTTGATGTCTGCATTCCTCTTGTCAGTACCTTTTGCCTTGTAACGCTGTACTTAATTAATTGCTATTTGATTATGTATCATCGATGCACTGAGCTTCATTATCCTCTATTTCTTCCAATATTATTTGATCCATATTTACTCTTTGCAAAATGTAGAATAATGGCAACGCTTATAAAGAATTTTCTTTGGGGAATTTATTGAATTATCCTTCCATCAACATGGAGAAGGGCTTTGTCCAGACCGTGTTAACATGTAATGTAAGTTCATCCTTCTCAAGCCTTCAAACTTTGTTCGAGTATAGATTTGGATAGGCATCATTTCCTCCACTGCTGTTTACATCTGATTGGATGTTTGCAACCACTACCAGTTTTAAATTGTAGTTGTAAAAACATGTTTCTTATGCAGAACAGATCCATTTATTTGCTTATATAATTGTGAAACCTGTTACGTGTCTCCTTGTTTCTCTTTCAGAGTCGTATCTCTTATGCCAGGCAGAACTTTAGGAAAGATAGTGAGCCAAACCATCTTGAGGACAGCGAGATGACCCCAAGGTCATGTCTTGATGAAGACAGTGAGTTGAAGCTACTCACCAGCAGGTGTGAGACAACCTCTGTCAGCCGCCGCTAAATCGATTCGACTTCTTGATCTCAACTTAAAGCGGAAAGGCTTGCTTCATTTCAGCTCGACTTGAAGTCAAAGATGTAATGAAGATGTCGGGGGGCGCCTTGCGCACTATGGTGCCATACTGACTAGGGATGAAGCATCTATCGTTGACACAACCGAGGTCTCATCGACTTGTTCGGCTTGCGAGGCAAACCTTGCTGTGTCTAGTGCCTTCGAAGTGCTCTCGATTTGTATATTCTTTTGTCGGTAGCGTTTATATGCCTTGGTGGCGACCTTTGATGCCCAGTGTATGTAATCCGCGGTCATGTTGCGCTTTATTATCACCGGTAGCGAACTTTGATTCCCAGTGGATGTAATATGCCGTAATTTCTTTATTGTATAGTCTAGGTTTATTCTTTGGTCGGTATGCTGAAATTTAGGCCGGAAGGTTTAGTGGATCTCAGTGTTGTCGGTCTTCAGGCCAGCCCGTTACTCATATGGGCCAAAACATGGTCCTATAATCATCTTGGGCCATTAGCAGGTCTAAACCTATAGTAGTTTCCCGCCTTTAACAGGCCATGGGCTACATATTTACTATAGTGACACTAGGCCTCCTACGGGCCGTAGAAACAATGGGCCTTCTATGGGCCGTAGAAACAATGGGCCTTCTACGGGCCGTATCATCAATGGGCCTTATACGGGCCGTATGATCGATTGGCCAAACATGGGCCAAAAACAGACCGCATTATGGCCGTAAACGGGATAGAGTTGGAGCCATCCGTTCATGGGCCGACCATAACGCGCCGTCGTTAATAGGCCGTATTTGATGACGCTATGAAAGCGGCCCAACGTATTAACGGGCCACAAACGGGCCGACTGTAACCACGGGCTGAATTTGGCCCTGGCGAAAAATGGCGATGTGGGCCGTAAGTAACCGAATGCTGGAAATGAGCCCAAGAATAAATGGGCCCTGAGAAGGCCGAAAGATAACATGGGATGCAAACGGCCCAATGGATTAATGGGCCGTTAATGGGTATAAAGTGATACACTGTTCATTACGGCCCAGTTTCACCACGGGCCGTTAATGGGCCAAGAGTTACAAAGGGCCTCGTATGGGCCGAAAGACGTCATGGGCCATACATGGGCCGGAACTTAAAATGGGCTGGAATCATATTGGACGGCCCAGATGACGCTACTGGGCCTAATTCGGATAGGTCGTAATGGGCCCTGGGTTAGCGGGTTGTAAATGGGCTATATGCGAACAGGTCGTTAACAGGCTTTCCATGGGCCAGCCCGCCACCTTTTGACCAAGTCAAACGGGCAGGCCTTTTCATAGGAATGGGCCTCTGTTCGGCCATGCCATGTGTCGACATATCATAGGCGCCTTCGGTCCATTGAATGGATGACATCTGTGCCAACAGTGAGCCGACACGTGTTTCCTCCAACCAATGATGATTTTACACGTGGAAAATCCCCATTGGTCGGGGCTGTTAGCGGGTTATCGGATCCAAAACCGGACCCGATAGCTTAACGGTGTTCCGTTACGGTGGATGCCACGTGTCGGTCACCCTTGACGAAAGCACTTCTGTGACGCGCGATTTATTGTCATGGAAGTGGACACTTCCGTGATGATAATTTTGGTAATGTCATGGAACACTTCTCTGACGGCAGGTATGACTCTCTTGATTCTGTCATAAAATTTTCATGGATGTACATGCATGAAAAAAAACGCGACCTACTATGACAAACACGTATCATCACGGAAGTGTATTTTTTTTGTAGTGGTGGCAGTTCCCAAGCGATAAAGTAAAGGTTATGACGCCGTAGGAGTTTTTGTTTGATTATTTGAAAGATCAATTCTTTTTGCAGTTTGGGACTGGGTATCCCTGTTACCGCCCTTTTCTCGTGCGATGGTGAGTGAATAAACACTCATCCTGAGAATAACTCGCTTAGCATGGAAGATACGAACTACCTCGTGTCGTTCCATGAACGATCCAGGCACACAAAAGGGATATTTATTTGAAGTTTTTAGAGATGGCACATGCAAATTTACTAAGAACGGCAAGGTAATACCTCATATAGGTAGGTATGGTGGACTCATCTGGAATAACTTGGGTTTCAGGTTTTTGATGTACAAGCAGAATTCCCACTTAGTACATGCAAAGGTTAGCAAATAGGTTGAGAAGCGGCCAGCTAGAGAGCAACAACAGTCATGAACATGCATTATGCATAAGTTATATTGGACACTAGCATGAGTAGGATATGAACACCATGAACATAAATATCATAGAGGCTATGTTGGTTTTGATTCAACTACATGCATGAACATGTGCCAAGTCAAGCCACTCGAACATTCAAAGGAGGATACCATATCATCATACTACATCACAATCATTTTAATGCAATGTTGACACCCAAGATAAATTATTATCCACTCCTAGCTACTTATGCATGGCATGAGAAACTATAATCTCTAATTGTCATTGCAAACATGTTTAATCATAAACTGGCTAAATCATGGATACTAGGTTAAATATATTTACAAAACCAGAACAAGTCGAGTTCATACCCGTTTCTCTCTGCCACGGCCAGTTCATCGAATGTCGTCATTATTGCCTTTCACTTGCACGACCGAATGATAAGAAAATAATAATAGTGCAAGAGTGTCGTGGACTAAGCTGGAATCTGCAAACATTTTATTCAATAGGAGAAGACAAGGTAAAATTGGCTCTTTGTTAGATTAACAATAATGCATATGAGAGCCACTCAACATTTTAATCGTGGTCTTCTCCTCGGTATGACTCAACAAAAAGAAAAGAAATTCAGAGAAGCACACTGAAATATTTTCAGAGTTTTTGGTTTTAACTGAAAGAAGCAAATAAAAAGGGAAAAGCAAAAACGAGAAAAACTATTTACACGGGAAAGCTCCCAACAAGCAAAAGAAGAACAAGGAAATCTTTTTGAGTTTTCTTTTTAGTGCTACAACTAACTAGCACTGGTGTGCGTCGGTCCTAAACAAACGGGTTTTAACCCCTTTCCGCGACGTCATTTGGAACCGTCGCCAAGTGAGTGTTACGATAGGGTGTTCTTCCCACACGACCCAGAAATTGTCGGGGATAGGCCCTCCTGGGACCCAGGCTGGGGCCGTGTGTGATCGGGCGAGGCATCGAAACCGAATCATTTCTGTAGGTATGTACATCCCACACGGTAATCCGAGAAAATCATTTCCGTAGGTATGTACATCCTACACGGTAATCCAAGAAAATCATTTCCGTACGTATGTACATCCCATACGGTGAATCCCAGAAAAACATTTCCGTTCATACGTATATCAAACACAGTCAATCCAAGGAATACGTTTCCATTCTTATGTACATCCCACACACTCAATCCAGGGAAAACCTTTCCGTTCGTACGTACATCCCACACAGTTTTATGTGTAGGCTCGTGTGTGAAAGGTGTAAGTATCACACATGGTCTGCCTTGGTTAACTGTTTGCTTTTATCAACTATATCACACACGATTTGATGAAGAAAACTGTGTGGCATTGGGCTATCCATCGCAAGCGCTTTTACTGCTAGAACTGTTTGCAAAGGTCCATGACACATTTAGCAGGTTTATTAGTTTATAATTAATAATTCCAGTATTACGCAAATTCACATTTCATATCAAACAGATGTTTGCGAATTTCATATCAGGCACATAAATATATTATAACATCACAGTACGGTAGCTACATGAAAACAACACAGTACAACATATAGCTAGTTCAACTTCATAAGAACAATATATTCATTTCCCCAATCGAGATCATCCAGGCTCGTATGATCCACCTCTGCTTTCAGTTCAGTAAGAACCCATTTTGCACGGGCCAACTATGAAAGTGCCTCCTCCTTCGCCAACACCATCTTAGCATAGTCTGATTTAAAAAATCTGAGCTCATTCTCCACCTTCAACTTTTTATCACGCATCTTGAAATATGCTTCACCATTGACAAGACTTTCTCTAAGCCTATGTGTGTTCTCTTCCTCATACATGCTCCAGAGCTTCGCTAGGCACATCTTCAAAGACTATGGCCACTCTTAATCAACCCACTCCAAGTAAGAACACTTCCATTCATCCTATAATATTTAAAACTAGATCAATAACAATTGTAGGGGAAATGGGTTTATAGCAACATAGAAAATCACCAATGCTTATTTTGAAAACTGAAGAAACATGTTAATTATGACATATCTTCTCAAAAGATCAATGTGCAAATGAAATAATTGGTACCGAGACAACAACCAAATTACGGAACATCGAAGCTATAATTAATCAGAAGCGACCCGACCTCAGACGGTCAAGCCTACGTATTCTTGTGCCATCCTCGGATCAGTATCTTTGGCACACACAGTACATCAATGTATATATCAAAGTGCAATCACATGCATAAATAACGTAAAACTGATATATACCTCATAATACTCAGCGGAAACAATCAAGCGGGTGTGGAGTCCCATCAACGCCATCGGCGGGTTGAGTGTAGACCGTAACCACTGCGTACTCTTACTCGTCGAGGAAATATACGCAACATGATACGTTGCAGCCGTGTAGGTCGATTACATTGAATGTACCGGCAAGATCACAATAAGAGAAAACAGATGATAAACTATACTATATGCAGTATGGCTTTATGGCTCTGTATCTGGGTTTTGTTTGCGTAAAAGCTGGTTTTATTTTACCTACATCAACGAATAAATGAAGTCTGTACTAAGGAGTTTTCTATCATGACATGGTTCCACCAACCGATGTCTCATAGCCCAAAATTCATCATATGTTGCCCACAATTAAGTTATCAATCCGGTGTTGAGAGTTCCGAGATAGATCCAAGTCCAGATGCTCAAATTGTCCGTGAATCGGGACACGGCTAATCGATTAGGTTATAACCCTCTGCAGAGGTTTGTACACTTTACCCGCAAGATTCGATCCCTCTCTTTACGTTCTCGCACTTCAGAGTGTTTGAGAACAAGATGACCGAAACATGGTCTTCCAAAGAGTTCCTCTGACCCTTTGTCGGTACTCAACCCATCCTACCGTAGTTCTACATCTGCTAGTACCGTCCCAGCCAGAGTCACAACTAAGGTCAACCAAGCCAGAGCCCATAATGACTTGCGGTTGCACAGGTAAGCTTCGGGCATGAAGTATTCTTCCGTCTCTTTGAGTCTGGGTGAAGCTTTCCAAGATGTCATGGCGCTTCTCCATGCATCCCGGCCAACCACTGGGTTCTCCAGGTGCCCGTCAACCATCCTTCACCCAAAGAGTGTGTATTGAATTCTTGTCTCGAGTCTTGAAGTCTTGAGGCCTTGAAGATGCAGTCCTTGCAGGTGCCATCATGGAGTTGTCGTCATTGACGAAATCCTTCATTCTCACACCACTCCACGAGCACTCATACCAAACCCGTCTACTATAGCGTAGCATTAAAATAAATAACGTCCGGGCTTGGTAACAGGGTGATGGGTTCCTACCTCATGCATACTACTCAACTACAAGGATTCAATAACACTCTTGAGGGGTGGTTGCAAGGATGCCACTAAATGCAATAAAAACATAGGTATGAAAGCAATGATCAAAGTGAACTTGCTCGGTGATGTTGACGAAGAAGAATTATCGTTCTCAAGAAATAACTTGATAGACTACTCGTCACTCTCGATGAAATCTATATAACAAACATATCATTCACATAAGCACTCACACTAACAATCAAAACAAAAGAGAGAGCGAATAAGAATTCAAGGAACTTCAAATAAAACTAGGAGTCTTCTTCTACAACATTCACAAAAATAGTTTTGTCTAACGGAAAATAAAACACTAAAATAACAGAGAATAAAATATAAATTTAGTTAAGACAAAAATATAAAGTATTTTTTCATAAAGCTATTTTGAAAGTATTTTCAATTGGGAGTTAAAACAGTAGAGAAATCCATTGCAAGTTATTAGCGAACTTGAATTGATTTCACGATAACAAAATAAAAATAAATATAAAAACTTGTTGAACACCTACTGTTTAACTAATAGAAACCAAACATAAACTTTCTGAAATATAAAATAAAATAATTTAAACAACAAGGGAGTTACCTGTACGTGAGGCAGAGATGGCAGGAAGGAGACGGCGATGTGGAGGGCTGCTCCGGCGAGGGGGCGAGGTCGCCGGCGAGGGTGGGGGTGGCGGGCGACCTGGGTCGGGCGCTTGGGGAGGTGGCGCTGGGCGATGGGGAGGTTCCAGGAGAGCTCTGGTGAGCGTTCTAGGCAGGAAAAAGGAGGACGGTGGCGAGGTGGCTACAGGCGGGGAGGGCATGGTGATGGGAAAAATGGAGCGAGGAGAGGGAGGGGTTCTTATAGGCGGTCTCGGGAGGGGCTGGGATGGATAGACGAGGGTGATCGGGTAGGTGGAGATTCCTGTCTCCATGGATATGGAAAGCTTGTGTAACGTGAGAGGAAACAGAGGAGGAGATGATCTCTTGTTGGGCTAGAATAGGAAAGTGCTTAATGGGCCAGCAGGTTTTTCCTAATAAAACGATTCCATTCCTATTTTTAAAATTAGGAAACTAAAACAATAAAAAGGAAATCAAATCAATTCTGAATAAAGAGTTTTTATATACTAAAATTATCAGAAAAATAAAATGTAGATGATGAGCATTATTCCACGGCCAAAATAAAAAATGTTTTTCAGAAAATCCCTAAAGGCTTTATTTCTTTTTGCAAATAATTTTTAAATAAAACTTTGGTTTTTCTTGGCTCAAATATTTTCAAAATGCCCCTGATTTTGGAGGGTCATTTTCCTCCGCTCTTTCTTGCTTGCAAGAATTTATTTTCGGGTATTTCTCGGGGAAGAAAAATAGAGAAGCAAGTGCAAATATTTGAAAGAATTAAATTGCAAAACTCCGTTCAAATTCTTTATAGTTGAAGAAGTCATGTCATCTTCTCTCATTGATTTTAATAGGATGAATTTGAATTTACCGGAGAAGGGAAAGTCATTTTATTCCCTCTCATTCAAAAGTTTTTGAAAAGGTTCAAATTTCACTCAAGTTTAATTCACTCAAGCAAACAAACAAACAATTCAATTAATTATATTAACATTCCAAAATTTGGGATGTTACAAACCTACCACACTTAAAATGAATCTCGTCCTCGAGATTCAAGAGGCTAGCAAGAAAAGGTTAGGGTTGGGGTCTTCTAGCAAATGTCTTGGTCGGAAAGGTCAGGGTGCTACCACACTTAAAAACAAGGTCATGGTTCCAATAAACTCAGATATTTCCTCCGGAGGGCTGACAATGTATGTCTCTTCACATATCTTACAACAGCTCCTTCATTAAACTCTTACATCGGAAGCATAGAGTTTTCCTCAAAATCTTGGGTCGGTGTGTCAAAGTTGAAGTTAAATCAGAAATTTGGATCTTCTTAGCTGATAGGTCTGTGTCCACTCTAAACAACTATCGAAACACTCATGGTGGTATACCATTAATGGTTTCTCCTGCAGAAAACGGGTCTGGGTTGAACATTACTGTATAACCTACGATTGGCAACGGTTGCCTGTAAAGGGTTCCATCGTACTACCATTCTATGGTTTTATGGCTTATCACGTCGACACTCTTATAGGGTTTTCAAGGGCTCTCTGATTTTCCATCAACATATGATAGTTCATGATAAAAGTCTTCGGTATGGGGGCCAATCCATCCCGTACTTGAATCATTACCACATACGTAAATATCGAATCACGTATTCTAACACTTGGGCACACTCACAAGCATTGCAGAATTTCTCTTGTTCTCGAACTGAGTTCGTATAAATCCATGGTTTCTGCATGCCAAACAAAACATCTATCGTTACTTCACCACTCTCAGGTTTTTGCGTAACCTCCTATGAAACGTATGCTGATTGGATCACTAATTCTTCCAAATTTATTCCTTTATCGAGGTTACAACGGTTCCTTCTCAAAATCCTGGGCCTGTGGGTTATGGCCCACTTCAACACTAGTGCAGCTTTAACTCATCTTTGGAGTAACTCTCTTGTTACACCTCCTTTAAATCCAAAGAGTACTCTGTTTCTTCATACCATCATGTCAAAAACAAAACTCCAACTTATTTTGTCCAGCTTCCTCCTATGAACCGTCATGAATAACACATTTCTTTCTTCATTGATCCTGTGGCTTTATAGAGTACTATGAACAAAAGAAGTGCACAAGTTTATCCATAAAATCTCATTATTTTCATATCAATCCTTCATTACATCCTTAATCATTTTCGTAAATCCAAATTCCAAAAGTACTTTGTTACAAATGCTGCCACCCACATGATTTGGTATGGTCGACATTACTTCCAACTTTATTTATTTATCCTCCTCGAGGATTCTTCAGTCCCACTGGAAGTGTGTGACATGAGCCTTGAAATCTTCAATCTTTTGTTTCATCATGGTGGTCTTGAGCTTCATCACCATCATCTCTGCACGCACTTCGCGTAGGTATTCCTGAGTATAACGGAGTCTTGCTTCAAGTATTTCTCCGATCTGGCATATGGCTTCCATGGCTGCTTCACGAACAGCATCGAAGAAAGTTGCTTGTGGCACACGTGAGATGAAAAAGTACTGCCCCATCATCTTTGGGCAAACTCCTTTCGAACGGTGGAGGTGTACCTCCACGTACCAAAGTTCCACTCCCTTTTGCATGAAAGGGTAGCCTTTGTAGACTGCATCTCCTTCAAGGTGAATATGCTTCATCATGTCCTTCAGGATCTTCGGGTAATCATGATCACTTGTCGTGGTCATGATCGTTTCAGACCCTTAAGGAAAGACTCGTAAAGTGTCGTCATCTGCAGTTTGTGAAACAGAAATGATGCTCGAGTAAGGTACTTATCTCACAGGGGCACACATTCATATCATCCAAACAAAACTTCAAACTCAATTTCCAATCTCCTGTTTATGCATCACAACTCACCTTCTTCCATGTTCATCAAGAATATTAATTTCCAAGATAGAATATGACAACTCCTTAAAGTCTTTTCAGCATGTGACATTACAACTTTATTGAGTCATGAACTATTACAATCTCAGAGTAATCTATTACATAACTCAACTCATTGAGCTCATGAAATTGCTTTCTACTACTCTTATTATCCATATCAAAATTCCAACTACTCAACTCCAGTTTTCATCTTGTCGGGACATTTAATAGCATAATGTCCTGCCTCCTTGCAGCGAAAACAAATGACTTCCGACATGTCTCGGGCTTCTTTGTGATTATGCGGGCTCCTTGGATTCTTGGCTTCTTTTACGGGCATTTACTAGCGAAATGACCTAAATCCTTGCACCTGTAACAAGTGATATGACTTAGGTCCTTCTCTGCAAAAATTGCGTTGTTCTCGGGTTGTCTTCTTTTCTCTTCCCGAATTCTCTGTAATGATCAGAGTTTCTATCTCCAGAGGGTCAAACTTCACTTCTGCTGTCGGGAAATATCCTGGATACTCTTTTCTTTCCTTGGTGCAATACTGTGAAAAATTTCCTTCTCCACATGAATAGCAGGCATTTGAGTAAAATCTGTTGAGACCTTCTCCATCCAGGTCTTCAACACTTTCATTCATTACTGGTTCTTCTTGATCTTCCTTGAGGGCTTCTTTCATTCCATCTTCACGCTTGAATAGTTTGTTGCACCGTGGAGTAAATGTGACACCGCACCGGGTAGTGGGTGGTTCCTTCACAGGAAGCAAGTCACTTGACTAGTTGGGCATTCCTCACTGGGTGTTTCTCCTCACAATGAGGGCATCCATCTTTGTGTTCCTCTGGTGTGTCCTATTTCCCATAAATCTTGTAGGCACAAGGTTTACTTCTTGGTGTATCATTGTGCTTCTGGATAAGACGTGATCTCATCAGGGTCTTCTTGAATTCCTCCCAAGTTCTTACTCCATTAAATCCCTGTATGGCTTGATGCATGTTCCACCAGGTTGCAGCACTTCGTAAAATCTTGAAGAGCGTATTGGACCTCATACTTCCTTGAAACCAAATTGTTCCCAGTGATTCTCCATGTTCTGCATCCATAGCTCGCCTCCTACCGAGTCTTGGTCCAGAGAATATCAGTCCAACTTCATTCATCATCTATGGGGTTCAAGGGTTTTAGGGTGAGATGAGAGAGAGGTGGGGAGGGATACACACAATCTGAACAATAGTTTTTGAAGAAACAAGTTTTACTTTGTGGCTGTCGGAAAACATCAAACAAATGACAGCTCACACATCGTCGTAACTAACGTAAGTGTGTAACAGGGGTTTGGTCTTCTAAAGGTCAAATATTTCTTCAGGAACTTCAATCTTCGGAGTCTTCAACTGTTGTAGCTCCTAATACATGGTGAAATCCTCTTTACTCTGAAGGGGTCATCAGTTCTCCGATATCAAATCCTTCTTGGAGCGTCTTCAGTTGATCCTCTGGGTGATCAAAGGATAAGGGGTATATTCTAACTATTTTGAGGTGGGAGTGTCTATTCGATAAAATCAGAAAGAGATGAGAAGTAATAGTCTTTTGAAAATAAAGTTTTAGAGATATCCTGTCCTAGGGCTTTCCGATTTCTAGGGTCACGTCCTACATACCAACATGTGCTCGATACCATCTCTGTGGCGACCCGACCTCGCACGGTCAAGCCTCTATGTTCTTTATGCCATCCTCGGATCAAGTATGTCTTTGGCACACTGATACATCAATGTATATATCAAAGTGCAATCACATGCATAAATAACGTAAAACTGATATATACCTCATAATACTCAATGAAACAATCAAACGGGTGTGGAGTCCCATCAACGCCATCGGCAGGTTGAGTGTAGACCGTAACCCTGCACTGCGTACTCTTACTCGTTGAGGAAATATCTGCAACATGATACGTTGCAGCCGTGTAGGTCAAGACATTGAATGTACCGGCAAGATCACAATAAGAGAAAACAGATGATAAACTATACTATATGCGGTATGGCTTTATGGCTCAGATCCGGGTTTTGTTTGCGTAAAAGCTGGTTTTATTTTACCTACATCAACGAATAAATGAAGTCTGTACTAAGGAGTTTTCTATCATGACATGGTTCTGCCAACCGATGTCTCATAGCCCAAAATTCATCATATGTTGCCCACAATTAAGTTATCAATCCGGTGTTGAGAGTTCCGAGATAGATCCAAGTCCAGATGCTCAAATTGTCCGTAACGGGGGACACGGCTAATCGATTAGGTTATAACCCTCTGCAGAGGTTTGTACACTTTACCCGCAAGATTCGATCCCTCTCTTTACGTTCTCGCACTTCAGTGTTTGAGAACAAGATGACCAAACATGGTCTTCCAAAGAGTTCCTCGACCACTTTGTCGGTACTTAACCCATCCTACCGTAGTTCTACATCTGCTAGTACCGTCCCCAGCCAGAGTCACAACTAAGGTCAACCAAGCGAGCCCATAATGACTTGCGGTTGCGGGTAAGCTTCCGGGCATGAAGTATTCTTCCGTCTCTTTGAGTCTGGGTGAAGCTTTCCGCAAGATGCCATGGCGCTTCTCCATGCATCCCGCCAACCACTGGGTTCTCCAGGTGCCCGTCCAACCATCCTTCACCCAAGAGTGTGTATTGAATTCTTGTCTCGTGTCTTGAAGTCTTGAGGCCTTGAAGATGCAGTCCTTGCAGGTGCCATCATGGAGTTGTCGTCATTGACGAAATCCTTCATTCTCACACCACTCCTGAGCACTCATACCAAACCCCGTCTACTATAGCGTAGCATTAAAATAAATAACGTCCGGGCTTGGTAACAGGGTGATGGGTTCCTACCTCATGCATACTACTCAACTACAAGGATTCAATAACACTCTTGAGGGGTGGTTGCAAGGATGCCACTAAATGCAATAAAAACATAGGTATGAAAGCAATGATCAAAGTGAACTTGCTCGGTGATTTTGACGAAGAAGAATTATCGTTCTCAAGAAATAACTTGATAGACTACTCGTCACTCTCTGATGAAATCTATATAACAAACATATCATTCACATAAGCACTCACACTAACAATCAAAACAAAAGAGAGAGCGAATAAGAATTCCGAAGGAACTTCAAATAAAACTAGGGAGTCTTCTTCTACAACATTCACAAAAATAGTTTTGTCTAACGGAAAATAAAACACTAAAATAACAGAGAATAAAATATAAATTTAGTTAAGACAAAAATATAAAGTATTTTTTTCATAAAGCTATTTTGAAAGTATTTTCAATTGGGAGTTAAAACAGTAGAAATCCATTGCAAGTTATTAGCGAACTTGAATTGATTTCACGATAACAAAATAAAAATAAATATAAAAACTTGTTGAAAACCTACTGTTTAACTAATAGAAACCAAACATAAACTTTCTGAAATATAAAATAAAATAATTTAAAAACAACTATAGAAAAAGAAGTAGCTATTATTCGAATAGAACTAAAACAGAATTTGTTTTACTTGAAACAATAAGCTAAAATACTCAAACAATTTTGAACTTTTTACCACTGGTAAATATGATTACTAGTGATCAGTAGAAAAAAGAATCAAATAAAAATCTATTTTTGAACTCCCGGAATAAGCAAAACAAGCTTTAATTCAAATCTGATCTAACTCAATTTTTACAAATCCAAACATAGACAAATTATATATTTTTGGAAACTACAAGAAAATTGTGATCTAACGCAAAAAGAATCAGCATCATTGGACTTCTAGATCAAAAGTTATAAGCTAAACAAGAACGGAACTAAATCTGTTACGGAAATAAATCTGAAAACGAAAAAAACAACAAGGGAGTTACCTGTACGTGAGGCAGAGATGGCAGGAAGGAGACGGCGATGTGGAGGGCTGCTCCGGCGAGGGGGCGAGGTCGCCGGCGAGGGTGGGGGTGGCGAAGGAGGGGGTCGGCGCTTGGGGAGGTGGCGCTGGGCGATGGGGAGGTTCCAGGAGAGCTCCTGGTGAGCGTTTCTAGGCAGGAAAAGGAGGACGGTGGCGAGGTGGCTACGGGCAGGGAGGCGTGGTGATGGGAAAAATGGAGCGAGGAGAGGAGGGGGTTTTATAGGCGGTCTCGGGAGGCGCTGGGATGGAAAGACGAGGGAGATCGGGAAGGTGGAGATTCCTGTCTCCATGGATATGGAAAGCTTCTGTAACGTGAGAGGAAACAGAGGAGGGAGATGATCTCTTATTGGTCTAGAATAGGAAAGTGCTTAATGGGCCAGCAGGTTTTTCCTAATAAAAACGATTCCATTCCTATTTTTAAAATTAGGAAACTAAAACAATAAAAAGGAAATCAAATCAATTCGAATAAAGAGTTTTTATATTATAAAATTTTCAGAAAAATAAAATGTAGATGATGTGCATTATTCCACGGGCAAAATAAAAATGTTTTTCAGAAAATCCCTAAAGGCTTTATTTCTTTTTGCAAATAATTTTTAAATAAAAACTTTGGTTTTTCTTGGCTCAAATATTTTCAAAATGCCCCTGATTTTGGAGGGTCATTTTCCTCCGCTCTTTCTTGCTTGCAAGAATTTATTTTTCGGGTATTTCTCGGGAAGAAAAATAGAGAAGCAAGTGCAAATATTTGAAAGAATTAAATTGCAAAACTCCGTTCAAATTCTTTATAGTTGAAGAAGTCATGTCATCTTCTCTCATTGATTTTAATAGGATGAATTTGAATTTATCGGAGAAGGGAAAGTCATTTTATTCCCTCTCATTCAAAAGTTTTTGAAAAGGTTCAAATTTCACTCAAGTTTAATTCACTCAAGCAAACAAACAAACAATTCAATTAATTATATTAACATTCCAAAATTTGGGATGTTACATTAACTACAACGACGCTACAGGTTCTTACTCATGTACAATAAATAACAAATCTAACATTTTATGAGGAAGGTAAATATAACTGCAATAGCATAGCGACAGTGTTTGGATGACAACAAATTGATACTAACAGGTGTGTACATGCACAAATTTAGTAACATAGAACTAATAGCGCTAAGGCCGTCCACTATGTATGCCAAAACTGGGGTAAAGTCAACTGTTGCTACATCTCGCAACGGTGCCCTGCACTGGCGAGCCGATGCAGCGGAAAAAAATCAGGGACACGGACTCCGGAGCACGTAGTTGCTCCGATGCCCAGTTCCTTCGTGCCATAAATATTTAGTATTTTACTACTTGGCTGCTCGGATGTGTGGACCAAAGTTGGCTGCACAAACTGCTGAAGCGGTGACAAATAATTTCTAATGGCACCGCTGATGAGATGGCACCAATTTAAGATACTAGATACAAACTGTGACACTGTCTTAGGATGCGTTTGGTTGAAGGTGTGGTATGAATGGGTTGGGACCGTGACAGTGTCTGAATCACTCTAACAAATGATTTGTAACAACGAAAGAGGGTCTAACCTTCTCTGCACATGCCAGAAACTTCCTCCCACTGTCCACAGAATCAAACGCAACTAGCTTCACGCATGGAGATTGATGGTGACAATGAGCAGATAGATCTTCAGCCACCCCGCTCCATTCGTTGCCACTGATGGTCCTAGGGAGCTACAAGAGGAAGAAATGACTCAAATCGACCGCCGGGTAAAAATCCTTCATTCCAAGTCATAGCCCGAGAGAGAGAGAAGAGAGGCATACCCGGGTGGTGAAGGAGTAGTCGCCGGAGGAGGAACCGCTGGAGAGGTCTTTGAAGAAGACCATGGCGACCCGGCGGTAGGATGCGAGACGGCGGAGAGCAAGGAAGCGGTTATAGCTTAGCAAGGATGGAAGGAAGGAAGGAGGAAAAAGGGGAAATGTGACTTGTGGTTGGGGATAAAAGGGGGTGGGGAAGGGAGGAAGGGGCGGGTGTAGATATTTTGGTGGTAGGCCAAAATTTTGGAAATGTGGAGGGAAACTTTGCGCGCGGTGCCGCCGGACCATTCACTTTGAACGATTGTGTGCATCGCAAATGATTCTTCTGCTTTACGCGCATGGGATGAGTTTGATAATTCAAATTTTGGTCTCAAGGCATGGGCACATTCACTTTGAACGCGCGCGGTGCCGCCGGACCATTCACTTTGAACGATTGTGTGCATCACAAACAATTCTTCTGCTTTACGCGCATGGGATGAGTTTGATAATTCAAATTTTGGTGGAAATTTCCCCGGGTACGTCATTGCATAATTTAACACCGCTTGCTAATTTGGGCACACAAAAGAGCCGCATAAAGCCAGACCACACTTACTGAATCAAGCAATTTTAGTAATTAAATAGAGCCAGTTGACCTAAACATTGCTCTAACAAAAGACCAACATTAAAAACAAAGCCTAAGTACGCATAATTTTAACAAATCCGCCGCCTCGCAGGCCTATGCATCGCCGGTGTGAGATGAGACGTCGATGACTTGTCCTGGCAACATGCCGCCGTTGGTGGACTCCGCATCACCCGTGCTGAAGTCGACCGCGTCCTCGTCCTCGGCGCCACCCTCAAGGTTGTAGTACTCGTAGTAGTGTCTGCGCCAGAGCTCGCGTTGGTACTCCACCGCTGATTCCTCGACGGACATACTCTTCTCTACCTCGGCCTCGGCCACGCGCAACTTCTCCTCCCGGCGCTCCTCGATCTCCGCCACCTCCTGCATCTCCAGCTCCCGCTCGACAACCTCATGAGGAAGCAGGTGCTCCATGGCCACCGCCACCTTTTCATACGTGGGTTGCATGCTGGAGTCCGAGGTGGCCTGGAATATCTTGGCGTGTGCATCCTTGATCTTGGCGT